>OZ023224.1:10467183-11932572 GCA_964006125.1 Cryptus viduatorius | reverse complement strand
CTACGGAACAGTGGCTTTGGAACAGACTCTGTGTGTGCCGCAGCTACGTTGATGTAGTTTCAGCTACGGAAAGTGTAGTCTCGAGAGCTCTGGCAGGCGAGAACCGTTCAACTCAACTCGGGAATGACAAAGCGGTATTGCCAGGATTTCGTAGAACTCGATGAATTATTATATAGCAAGTCGCGTTACCGCGAGATGCTCTCCTGTACGGGATTCCTTGGAAATATCCTATAGTCTACCGGGAGCTCGTTATCGAAACCACGAGATTCGAGTTCAGATTCCATGGTGATGCGATACACTCTATCATTCGAGGATGTTACGAGATACCCTGGGAGTTGAAGTTAGATCTTGGTGAACTAGATATCCAGAGATAAATCAAAGAAAGGTTCCTATGTTCGGGAGATAACACTTTAATATATATCATTTTTAAAAAAAAGTATACTGATCTACAAAATTTCCGAATTTTATTTCGATGGTAGCAAATGTCTTAGCAAAAATAATCTAAAATAAGAATTCATGAAAATGAATATTTTGCGTATGTGTGACGTTTGTATATACATTTTTTTGGATCCACCAGACGAACAATTTAAAAATTTTTTTTTTTTTATATCAACTCGAATATCAAATCGAACTTAAGATCCTATCGTAAAATCTCGAAGTCGCGGTATAGTTTCACCGGGAACTACACTCGACGTGTGTCTCCTTATCGCTCGATACAGTCAGAGTCAATATTCCATCATTGAGAACAAGATATCTGCGTCTAGTAGGTGCGGCTTAATCGATCAGACTTCTGTCGAAATCCGCTCCATTCGCCAACTTATTAGCGCATCTCGAATCTCCATCGGCACGTTAAATGTCGACCCGGAGACAGGATGCGAACAAATCGGACGAGTGTCAGTGTGGATAATCGTTGAATCGTATCTGCGATAGCATTTCCGGCATTGTAAACGACAAAAAGAATTCTCTGTTCCCTCGATGCTTATCGGATCAACGTGTGCATATAAAGCAGTCGGGGATCTTCCTATTTCGTCGAGTCGACAGACCGGACGACTCCCTCCGCAAACACCACGAGTGGAAAGATCCTCTTTGCTCGTCGCAGACACAGTTAAAATCCGTCAGTAAATCGAGTCGCGAGAAATGAAGAACTTCCTGCGTTTTCGCAAATTTGCACATTTTTCTTTCCCCATTCCGACACATTCCTTCGAGGCAGCGATCTATTTTAAAGTATTTAAGAACAAAAAAAGTAACGAACATTGTGTCAAATGGTTGAGAAAAATAAATTCCATTTAGGATCAGACGTCTTTTTCTACTGAAAAAGGACACCTCGCGTTGTTCTATTCTTCTAGATGTGTTTAAATTATTATAATCGCTGCGACATTATCTTTAGAAGCTTTTTAGTTAATTACAGTAACTTTACAACGGCAATACTGTAAATCGAGTTATTTCTGCCGACAAAAAAATTTGTCAGATTTTATCTGAAAACCTGATAAATGCCGAGTGACGCTTGTAGCGTTATAGGGTCGGTCGGCAGGCGAGAGAATCTACTTTTTGGATTCAATGCTAATTCTACTGCGATAAAATAAGAGGACGAGTCTATGCATAGTATAACTCGTACATACAACTTTATGCTTTACTGGGTCGCGAATTACTTTGATATCGCGGTGTTGTAAAGCACGTTTTCAAAACAAGGTAAAACGAGCGGCGACAACTGGATTGTGTTTTTTTTGTTAAGTGATGCAAGTAGATCGCGGGTAGAGTTCTCTCGCGTAGGCACACGGTGAGACCCAGTTTCGCACGAAGAGTTTTTGGATATCAGAAAGAGAACTGTCGGACACTTTTCGCGGTTTTATTTATCGCTCTGGACGCGAGAAATTTATCTCGCGTATACATATTGTAGGTGTACGGGTTTTATACGCGAGATCTGCGCGATGTTGCGAACACGAAAACGTGATCTTCGTGTGATCTATATTTTCGAAACCCGTAACACCGGCACCGAACGTGACGAATTTCCTGGCTATTGTTTGCTACCTCGTCGCAACTATAACGCCACTATATGTAAGTAGAAACAGTGCGGATTCTTTGGAATAATGGCAAAAGAGCCAACAAACAAACACATGAATGAATGGAGAAGATTTGGACTCTTCGCACCAGAAACGTGCAGGTCGTGCGATCTAAATTCTGAACTCTAAACACGACGTCCCGTAGCTACATTGTTACTTTTTACATCTAACGGAATCCTTCAAAAAGGTCAAACAAAAAGATTTCATTTCATTGCAATTAATGAAGAACATTAATCCACATAACGATATATCGATTATCGAAATCGCGTGTCTAAAATCAATTAAAGCAAAAAAAAAAAATTCTTCAACGATTCCCGTATAAAACAAACACGTCTGGTATATTTCACTGATATCGAACCTCTAACTACGCAACTACCATCAAACGAATCATCGTCCTTCAATTTTCTCCATTCCTCAAAAAAAAAAAAAAAAAAAAAAAAATTCTTAATTCACTTCGACTCGTTAGCGAAGGTTACTCGGGAACAACTCTTTAACTCGGTGTATTTGCTGTCGAACAAAAACCGCGACAACAAAACAGATGACCGAATAAAAAAGGAAAAAAAGTCCTTAAAAACAATTCACGGATCAAAGAAGCGAAGAAACTATACGAAAGTAGACGTACGGTAATAGAAAAACTCGACGCTCCGAGTTCAAGATTATTTTAATACCATATTTCTTCGAGTCATTAAGCCAATTATCCTTACTTAGCGGCAACAGTCACATCCCTCCCCTCCCAAGGAATAGCAATTATAAGTGTTTTATCGTGGTGTTGTCTGACGTTCGCCGGCAATTCGCAATTCTTTAAACCCTTTTATACGCTTCTTTTATTCCATTCGTTTGCCGTCAGGACAGACAAGTATATAGCCGCAGCAATTGTATACCTGTAATATTGTGCCCTTGCTGTATACTTGTACCTTATTGTAGTTAAACGCACTTGTGTATCACTACTCACTCACTCACTGTATGTACAGACGATCAACAGAGCAATGATTGTAGTTGTGTCTGTGCAATTGTAACTATAGACCCCGTGAAGGGGTTTCGCTTCTGCTTCGCCAGTCTGTAAACTCGTATTTACCAGGGATATTACTCTCGAAGAGACAATTGTAATGGGTCACTTCCTCTCCGGCTACCGCGACGGCGGCACAGGTAAAACGAGAAAACTCGACGAACGAACTTCTTCTCTCTTCACATCCCGCAAACTAACATTGCTCCGCTGGAACGCTACCGCTATTTTATACTTTTCTCCGAGACAATTTCGCACCGATTGCGAGCCGCGATTTCAAGAAAATCTAACCTATGATGACAAAAAAAAAATTTGAGCAAAAAAAAAAAAATTACAGATCTTCGATGTTCGTGATATTCGGGAACTTCGATGTGTCCGAAGATTTTTTTTTTTTTTTTTTTTTCATCTGTAAATGCGGGAGGTGAGCGAAACGCATTTTGCTCTCGGAGAAAAATGTCTTCTCTCATTGAATTTTAATCGGGTGTTATGCTGACGGAGTCTCGACTGTAGTTTGAGTCACAGCGCAGAAAGCGTAAGCAGTTAGCTTTGGTCAGGATGCTCGTAAACAAAAAGCCGGAATGTCGGTGGAATTAATTGAAATCAGCATAGCTCGGCGCCACAGGCTCCTCTCCTCGACGCATTGCTTTCTCGGAATCGTCAGGATGATCGTAGGCTTGGCGAAGGTTTCGCCAAACGCTTTGCGGCTCTCATCCACCGGTGAACTAATCGAGTCTTGAGAATGGTCAGTAGTAGTTGTGCGGCGGAGTAGAGGAGTCGCCAAGTTAGCAACTCTTTACTTTGCGAGGACGCGATCTCGCGACCTTTCTTCGTCTTCTTCTCTCTCCGTCGTAAGATATATACTATGGTTATACATTAGACCTCCAAGCCTCCGAACGGACATACAGAGATGTAGAGCTAAGTAAGAAATGGCAAACGTGGAAATACCGGGAGTCCACTTCCCGGAACATCGTTAAACGGAGCACCGGTAGCGCAAGAAGTTTATACTTCCCGACTCCTCGTATTCTTCACCTCGGGGACCAAAGATCGGAAATTAATTAGTGCTTAATGCCGAGACAAGCGCTCCAACATAGCTGTACGTTCATTGTACCGTTTAATCAATAAGATTATCCCTCCGCTTTTTATTATTTTCCTGCAATTATCACCCCGGCAACGGAAGTGAATTATCCTTTGCGTTTTTTTTTATTTATCCGCTGTGAGACTAAAGATTAAATAGTATTTCATTAGTTTTCCGTAATAAAAATGTACTGAAAAATCGGCCATTAACATCGACGCGCGATACTTGAACCGTTGAGTCGATAAAGTTATCTCTCAGCTTGTTACTTTGATGAATTTATCACCCGGAATGACATTAATCGACCGATATCCCGTTGAATATTCCGACCAAGATGGTCGAGGGATTGAATGATGATCTTACCGAAGGAATCGACGATGTTCGTGGTATATAGTGGTTTAACGTAACTATGAAGATATATAAACTGTATGTACCGGTGGAAGATCGAGTTCTTTAGAGATTCTTCGATATTCCACGTCGATTCGTTGCGCTCGAGGCCGATCCCGTGACCTTTGCCGCGGGGGCCTGAGATGTCGACGGCGTCGTGACGTAGTCTCGGCTCTTGGTCTGTGACACTCCCGCGGTGGACGTGCTATCGCGCCGCCTCGGGGAAGAAGGAAAGAGCAATGTGAAGAGTCTCGAAGAAAAAGGGAGAGAAAGATGAAAAGAGTCGCTTATACGTATCTCTCGCTCGTTCTCTGCGCCGGGAACGAAGCAAGAAGTGTCAAAGGCGAAGGTACCGAGACTCGCTTCCTGGAAGGTTCAGACCGGCCGTGAAGACGTCGAGGCTTGCAATCCGTCCTCACGCTAGCCGGCTTGCGGGAGATGGATTTAACTAAACCCTGAATTTTCATACGTAAATTCGATATTTCGTTAAAATTCGGAGATAAATTAACAGAAAAACACTTATCGTTACCATGGACCAAAAAAAAGATTTCTACAAAATTTCGAACTTTTTGATTCGTTTTAACAAATATCTCATCTGAAATGAAAAAAAAAAAAAAAAAAAGTTTCTATGAACTTGAAAATTCGATCTTTTCTCGAGAAAATAATGAATAAAATCGTTAGAAACAAATATATTCAAAATTACGAAATTCGTTATTGAATTTTGTATTTTATTGGCTCTCGCGACCTCGTCCTTCGCGTCCTCGGAAACTGAACGACCGAGAAGAATTTCTTTCATCTCGTGAGAGACGAGAGCGTATTGCACTCGAGCTCTCGAGTACCTCTGTACTGTGTACTATATAATATGCCATCTATATCTATATATCTATATATATATACCTCTACGTACGCGTGGCCATCAGCAGGTTAACCGTAACGCACCTGAGCAAAAAACTCGTCCCCGGCATTCCCCGATGCGTGGACCACAGCATCAGTTAATACAAGCGAAGGACCGAACAGAGCTGCCGCCGGGTTGAGCTTCTCGTCGTTCTCTGTCAGGATCTTGGGGACTCTCTTGCCACTCTCGTCGACGAGCTCACCGGTATGCGACGCATGCCTCTATGTATCATTGCCGCTGTTACTGCACTCTCTTGCAGTATTATGCGTACTGCAAACACGCACGAGACCTTCGTAAAGATTTCTCGTCGAACAATTTTTACCGATATATTGAACTCTCGTTCGTTTTTTATTTTTTTATTCACGGAGAAAAGAAAACCTTTTTGACTTTTGAATTTCTATCCATTATCGCAAAACTATAATTTTCGTCATCGGTTCGATGTTGATAAAATAGTAATTATAATTACAGCTTAGTGCGATTATCTGAAACTAAATGATTGAATAAAAATGTTAACTCGATAATTACTTAACTGCGATTATCGCGAAGCGAACTATTTTCTACAAGTTTTCAGTGATAACTTTTCACAGTACACCACGGGTATCCAGGAAATGCGAAAACATATATACAGGCGACTTGTGTATCGATAGCGCAATTACCCGCGGCGGCTATAAGCGTTGCTGCTCTCCTCTTCGCGTATTCTCCGAGGGGTAAGAAGCGCGCGCGCGCGTCGAAGATGCACAGCTGCATACACAGCAGTGCAGCATCGCGAATTCTCTGCTCTGTTGAGAACGCGGAACGATCGGGAACAGATGTCGTTCCTCGGAATGCGCGACTCTATCTCTCCACTGCCAGAGTAACGCAAAAGCTTCCCGTTGAGGCTTTTTCGTTCTTTCGTTCGCCGAGCCATATTTTCATTATTTTCACAACTTTTTTTTTCCCTCGTAGACTTCATATCGATACTAAAGTCCGTTTAAAACTGAACAGATGGTGGAAGCTAAATACTGTTTATGCGACATCTTCAATCACGACGAATACGAAAAGAAAAAAAAAATTGTACAGACAGTTGTTTGGAATACTTCCATTTTTACATAACGAAGTGACGCTTTACTTTTACCCGTACTTTTTACATATCTTATAACCCTGTGATGTATGGATTTTTTGATTTTCCGATTGATTTTCCGAAATACCATTGCAGAGCAACGATGTTGCGTATGTTTAAATATCAAAAATTTCAATTTTTCGCAAAAAAGTTCGAACGCAATACTTTTGTTGTTCGTCTTTTCGAGACTATAGTCAATTTTTTTTATGTAGTATGCGTAAAATTCGATTTTACGCACTGTTTTTGTTGCGCAATAGTATATTACGATACGAGTGCGAGTTGGAAAAAAGTTTCTCGCACGAGTTTCGTACAAAATTTAAATGCACGAGTGTGTAAAGTCGCACTTTACGCACGCAGCGGCATAAAATTAATTTTCACGCATGAATTTTACGCGTACGACAGAAAAAAATATCGTATGCAACACGTGCGTTAAATGCGATTTTACGCACTTGTGGCATAATATACTATTTTCACTTTGAAACTAAAACTCGAAATGTTAGTCTTCATTTTTGGCTATTTTTTTTTTCGATATCGATTTTTTCGATACAGAAAAAAATATCGTATGCAACACGTGCGTTAAATGTGATTTTACGCACTTGTGGCATAATATACTATTTTCACTTTGAAACTAAAACTCGAAATGTGAGTCTTCATTTTTTGACAATTTTTTTTTCGATATCGATATTTTCGATACGATGAGCCAAAAGATATTAATCTTCATTTCAATCTTCTGTGTTTCAGGTAAGCCGTCCGCAACACATGAATGTTGAAAGCGGAGCAGAGAGCGGGGAGGAAGTGAGTCGTATTTTATAAGTATTACACGAGCATTATATTAAGAGGAAGTTTGTCAAAATAAATTATGTACCGCTACATATAGCGTGTACTTCGATGCAACATAAATTATTCAAGAACCGCGAAGCTTCTGCTTCGGTGTACAGAAAATGTTGCCCTTGTAGACACGCGTACGCACAGGCAAAGTAACATACGGAAGTTAGCAGCAACATCTGAAGTACCTGCAACCTTGCGATGTACACGAACTCGTAACTTCGCTTCGAGTAAAATTCGAAGGAATGAAACCAATGAAAAAAAAAAAAAAAAAAATGGGGAGAAGGGGAGAAAAGATTAAGAAAAAAATTGAACGCAGAAGTTGGTTACCTCGTAAAAAAAATGAGGACTGACAAAGACGGAACGTTGGCGTATTGGTACCGATGTGTATTCGAATACCGCTTTTGGTATCCACCCGGCAATTTATATATACATACAGATATATAGAACCTTTCGGCAACAAACGAAGGTACCGGTATCTTCGCACGCGATCCTTTCCATCATACGCCACTTGCGGTGTAACTTCACTTCGCAAATGTAATATAAAAGTAAGTGCGATAGACCTACTCTTCATTTTCGGCGACATGAGTTCGAAAAGACGAATGGCGTTTGGAAGTTTCATTTGAATCACATGAAAAAAAAATAACGACGCACGAGAGACCAAATGAACAAACAATTGATGAATCACACCTAAGAATTATTTTTCACCCGATAACACGAACTTTTAGCGCATTGCGTTTTACAGTTAGCAAAACACAAAATGCGAAGTTGTTCCTTCAAAGTTGAGGTGTTTCGTTCATTGGTACATCAACTTTCGATGTTATGTTACCCTCATTTGGATTCATTGATGTAAAACCGCTTTCTTCTTTATCGACTAACCTGCAGAATCTGCACGATTTCAGACGTATTTGGGGCCATTAAAATCGGTCGTCACAATTGGTTGAATGAGAAAGTAATAGCGATTGTTTTTCTTTTATTTGAATTTTTCATACAAAAAAAAATTTTTTTTTGTTAATTTTTTTTATGTTTTGATGATAGGATTTGTCGTCTTATTTTTTTATTCGAGCTGTAAGACCGGTTTATGCATATTAGCAATTCTGTTCATTGGATATTAAGGCAACAGACTCCGTCCTTTCATTTCATTATCAATTTGATTTACGCAGCTTGCGATGTACCATACATTTTAGATCCTCAATTTTTCGTGTCTATGGGATATTTTCGGCAGCAAACGTTCGTCCGTTCTTCGGACATTTCTTGTTTATTTTCTGATGCGCGGCAACGTACTTCGGTATTATCTCCCAGAATTCCCAACGATAAAGTCGCGCGAGCGAATATTTATCTTACTCTCAACGTCTGTCCTTTTTCCCTTCTTTCCCTATTCCCGCAGCAGACTATACGCTTCGCTGCACCCTCTCGTGGTTGTCTTTTCCCCTTGGAAAAAGGGTCTCCCTCGCCTCTTTTGCTTGGCCGGCTACCGCAGTCGAGATAAATCGTCGTTCATTCGCGCTTACCGGAGGCAGATGCAACAATGCTCGCTCGCTCGGCCAGACCTCGAGACACACGTATATATACGTTGGTACAACTCGAATCCTCGAGAAAACAGAATAATAAGAAGAACAAAAGAATGAGAGAAGGAAGGAAGAAATCTTGGTGTGCATGAACCGAAGGGAACTCGTATATCTGATAGTTGCGGTGGACCCCGTGAGTTATTGGTGCACCCAGCCGGGGAGACTCTCTTTCCCTTTATTCAACTTTTTTCCTTTTATTCTTCCTTTCTTCCTCGGGATCTTCGCGTCACAGAAAATTCAATGCGTGGCATGCAGTACTGCAAAACTGCATATGCACAGTGTAGAATTTTGTTGAGATGCCTTTTTCACTTGTTGTTGTTGTATTGGTACGCAAAATCCTTGAGAAAATAAATGACTACAAGTCTGCTGCGCCCAGTCGATTAACGTCTCGACGATAATGTTGGCAAGTTTCACGGCATGAAAAAAAAAAAATTCTTAAAAAATTATTTACGGTAGAAAATGCAATAAATGAAAAAATCGTTGAATTCGCAATTTTTTTTTTATACCAATTTTTAAATTTTCAAGGATGTCGAGATATCGATAAAAAATCGATGGTAATCAAAATCATTTTTTGATTAACAGAGTTACACATACCTATTCTAGATAAATTGTTAATAAGATGAGATAAACCTTCGATACAGAAGATACAATAATTGTTAGGAATTTGAACGAAAAGACGCAACGGACAGTTTGTCCGAAGGGCGAGTGGTATCTGTTGCTTCGATGCTACTACTTGGAAGACCGCTTCTTGCGTCGCTGATGCGCGTACGAGCAGCCATACAAGGGACGGAAGAAGCTGCTGGTTGTATAGTGGCCACGAAGCCTGCAGGGACACACGACTCGTTCACCGTGGCCATTGGAGCGACGTGTCGACTCGCATTCCTCGTCGGCTACAGCTCGTTGAAGTGGTGAAGATGCATTTCGAATTTCGAGTTTCTAACAATTATTTCGACACGACAAATAAAAGTTCCGCTTACTCGATCTGAAGATCTGCAGCTGGTCTTCGAAGGGGCAAAGTATGCGCCATTTTTACGATCGCAAAATCCGCACATGAAAACTAAAAAATTGCTAAAAAATGGTAATTTCTGAAATAAGTAACGAGAGTAAAGTTACTTTTTGTATGCAAAAAAAAAGTGCAACGCGGCATTTGAAGGCGGATAAAAAAAACGCAGCGATTTTCATTTTTTAGCGAAATATATTACTGCGAATTATTTCGCGAAACAGTACCGAGGAAATTTCTTGAAGTGGAAGGTGCATAGGACAGGTGTTCAGGTGCACAGTGGTGTTTCTTACCCCGTAACCAATACTGTTGGATTAAACGCAGCAGGGCTCGCGTTCCATACCTACTACTGCTTCGTTGCTTCTTTTTTTTTAATCCCCTTCTGTCTTTCTGCTTCTTCTTCTTCTTCTTCTTCCATTGCCAGTAGCCGCCGCATCCTTAATACTCGTCGCCACGAGGTCGTCTTCTTGGCCGATGACATCTGGCCAACGGCGTTTCTTGCACGGAGGCAATATACACCCACGTATTTTCCATACATTTATTTCCGTACACCCAACTCGATATATTTATTTTACTATTTCTGCACTAAAGTATTTTTCTTTGCCGATGCCGCATATCACAAATTAGAAATTCGTTGCCGACGGCTCCACAAATTCCTCGGGGGCATGTGTCGCGTGTTCATTCGGCGATATGCTAATTTAAATAAACATGAAGCCGGTGAAATTGACGAAGTGAAAATATTTACGAAAGATCGACGAGAGGCAATCCTTCGCGAAGTATGCATGTGATACGTAAACATAGACAACTTGATATGTATTAGAAGATCTTAATAAATACCCATATCCGTTGGAAAAACAGCGCTGTATATTCGAGATATTTCGATAAAAAGTGGATATTGGATAGGAAATGGAACTGCTTTCTGATAGACAGAAATCCGATTACTTTCTAACAGAAAACAATTATCGGCAGATGAAACGGATGTTGACGCAAGAAATGGTATTTATCGTAAAGAAAAATCAAAGAAAAGTATTACGAAATTAAAAGATTCCGTTCCTTTAAACTTTGTCTGATTATTGCAAAAATTGATAAATTAATATTTTATCAGCGCGTTATAAATTATAAAAAAAATTATTACATACCGTTCAGGTGATTTTTTTTTAACTCCGCGATGGCTCCGTGTGCGGTATACATCGTACGTTTTTCCCTTTCTGACACTGCCAGCATCATCTTCGTCTTGTAAGGATCCCCCATGTTGACGTTCCTGAGGTTCCCGCATGTTCGCTGCCCCTTCGAATGCTCGCGCGAGCTTAACGTTTCTTGGCTCGCCGAGCAAAGCGTTAGAAACTTCCCTTCGCCTACTCCGACTTCGCGTTATACGTTAACACATATCTTCATATGCGTCTGCACACGTATGTAGTCAACGTCTTGTAGTTGAGAGAGAAAGAGAGGAGAGAGGGCCTCACCGCGTCCCTATGCGTCTTCGTTCTCTTGCACATTGAATGTTGAACGTTCCGCGAAGAAAGAACTTAGTACACGCCGTTGAGCCCGCATCGGGGCTGCCGGAAGCCGGCAGGTGGGATGCAAATTATTCAATTAACGTGCGAACCCTACGGAGGTACGCGCGCCGAGAAAATATCAGTATATATATTTCGTAGAATATATATCTACATGTACAGTGCCAGAAATGTCGGGCCTGGGAAAGGGTCAAAATCGTTCGGCTCGAACGAAACTCTCTCTCTTTTTCGTAATAACCCCCTTAAAAGATAATAATCGCTGTAGCAAGAATTTCTAAAAATATTCTGCGATCCTATTCATCAACAGCACTTGCAGTCGAGCAAATTATTGTCTTTACAAAAATGGTTCTAAAATTTCTAACCCTTAAAATTCGTTAATAAAGGTCACGACATCGTCTTAACGACATCGTCAATGACATCACCTGGAAACGGTATCGCCGAGAATGAGAAAGCTGTGTACTCTACAAGAAATTGTCCAAAGATCGAAAATGCATTCAATTTTGACCACTGAAATGTATCGTCCATTTTTTTTTTTTTTTTTCATATATGTTCGATGTATCGTTTAATCGCAAATCGAAAGCATTAACTGTGGTATTAAATAGCAATAAAAAATAATTGCGCATGCGTGGGACTGGTCTATCGTGCTCTACTATCCATACGCATGAGATTTATAGCATAAGCAATGCATTCATTACATCACGATGGATCTTCTTGACGCCCAAGGGCAAAGGCTGCCTGCTGCTTGCATTTGCGACGATGTACCAGACTGCCTTTTCGATGCAGCATCGCCATGAACCTCGCGGCTGCAAGTACACGATAGCGCGTTGACACTTTGATTGGCAGTACGGGGTGCGTATCGCAGTCTCGCTGCCCATCCTGTTCGCCTCTTCCTAGCTTGAGGATGCGCACCCGAGATCATTTATCGTTTGAGTCCTCGCCACTGTACCGCTTCGGCAATCGAGAATCCTCTCGTACTACAAGCTGCTGCTCTTTCTCTCTCCCGCGCTGTATCTGCATGCAATTCCAAGACTCTCCGATGCAATGTATTTCATGGTGGCTTGCGAATTTGCGCGACAACTGAAAACCCGGAGGAAATAAGATAGTGCAATAATTGGCGAGACGCGTTCTCCCAGAACGAACGATGCAACTATTATAGACGCCTATGGCACCTGAGAAACTTCGTGACACACACACAACTTTTTCTTTCCTTCAAATATCGCGCAATTTCCGTTGTCACGGTATAGTCTCGTCATTTTTTACTTTTCTCTTTCTCATTGACGACGATTGCATTGACGGGAGAGTGGAAATTCAAAAAATAGTATATCTCTATTTTCACACTTTTTTATCCGCGTATTGATATACATGGAGTGTCTTGGACTTCAAGTTATGAAAAATTGGCTCGCCGTATTCAGTGTTCGAAACTGAGCAAAAATGTCCCCTGAGATTTTTTTCTATGGTATACAATCACCGAGTTACGACTGTACAAAGATTTTAGCCAATGAGATCGCGCGACAGATGGCGCGCGCGACCTCATTGTGTCGAACTTTTGACAACTTGAACCGAGAAAACTGCGATGGGTAGGAAGTTTTTCCAAAATGAATCTTTGCTTAGTTTTCACTCCAAAAAAAGATTTTATACTTTATTCGCGATGATTTTAATTTTTTTTATTTCGAACATTTTTCGGGAATCATAAATATTAATATAAGTATATAAAAAAAATTTGACACACAAATATCAATGTCCCATACCCACCCACACCCACGGTAGTCAAAAATAGAATTTGGTCACCTAACATCCAACACCTACAACTCACTATCGTGAATAAATTTATTCCATCATTCATATTCATAAACATATATTTACAAGTGGCTTCCGCCGTCTCCGTCGAGTCTCTTATATACACGCTTTCTCTCTCACAAGCGCCGAATTTCCTTACGGGTACGAGTTCATCGACCTGAGCGGGAGGAAGATACGTCCAGTTGGCAGTAAACGAAAGGAGCGTATTTTGCAGCTCGTGATTATAATTCGAATCAACGTACGACGTTAAAAAAAAAAAGAAATAATAATAATAATAATAAATAAATAAAATTAAAAAAATCAAATTCAAAAAAAAAAATTGAAAAATGCGTACCCAGAATAAAAATCACAGGAAAAATAATTAATCCAAATATTAGCTCTATCGTTAAGTTCAAAAGAAAGCACAGTCTGGAAATATCGATCTCTGAAAGAGGAAAAAAAAAAAAAACAAAACATCGAAGAAGTGAAAATCAGCCAAGCGACCAGAAGCTGAATTTAATGCGCACGTGTGTATAAAAGAAAAATACCGGCACTCGTTGTCCTACCGTGGTGAAGAGCTGACGCGTATATGAGCCCAAGATGACGATGATGAGAAAAGATAACGGAGGAGAAAAGACAAGAGTGAAAGGGAGATCGACGAGAGATCAACTCTTGAAGAACCCTTCGTAGACACCCACGTCTCGAGTGGACGCCGGTCAAACTCTGCGCCAATGAAAGTTGAGAGCTCCGAGTTTGCTGGTTACAAAGAGTATAAGAAGAGTATATAAGAGAAGACGAGACTGAGGCTGCGAAGAAGAGGACCGGTTCATCGTCTTCTTTTTCTGATCTCTTTCGTTCGAACTCTCGGACCTCAATTCTTGTATTTTTTTTATTTTTTTTTTTTCATTTCATAATTACGACGGCACAAGAGTTCTTTGTTTCTTATATTTTTCTCATTATCAGATAGATTTTATTTCTTCGAAACGTGAGGAAAATCTTGGATAAACAATCTCCGCAATAGCGCAGAGGAAGAGGTGGGTAGGTATAGACATAATGCCAGTAGAATGCTTAGAAGAAATTCGTTCGAAATCTCACGGGGTTTGTAACATGAGTAGGAAGTGATATACACTACAATAACATCGCAAACTATGTACACTGTACCGTAACATATATAGGTAGATATATATTAGTATTAGGCTGAAGGAACAAGCAGTAGCGAAACGAGGATCCCGGTCTATTGCCTGCTTGTTGTGTTGAGGGTCAACGTACTCGATTAAAATGCGCGAGATCAGCGATAACAGGAGACTATAAAATGGGCGCGCGAAACGAGAGATCGGGAGAACGCTATATATATATAATATACAAGATACTCTTGTCGATCGACGAAGAAAAGAATATAAGTGAGAAGGATGAGAAAAAAAAAGCCATTTTCGCTATTCATCAAATCTATCGCTCGCATCTACCGTTAGCTTTTTAATTCGTTTATTCAATCAAACTTTTATGTAACGTCGTCACGAAAAAAAGAAAAAAAAATTTAATTTCAAATCGACGGATCAAATGTTGAGTTACGAACCTAATCAATGACACGTGTGCGAAAAACGGATGAAGTTCGACGGATATCGTTATTTTACGAGAAGTTATGATTTTCGATGAGAAACTGCGATATCTTTGCTTCATGCGATAAATTATTGATGATTCTAAGGTTTAATAATTCTTCGAATTATTTTTTTTTTTTTAGCCAAGGTTTTTGGAACCAATTCTGATCTTCAGACTTTGATTTTTTTTTATTGCGCGCAACACGAATCCGGTAGCAGCGTTGATTTGAAATGAAGCGGAACATTAGTAATTGCAACAGCAAAAAAAATTGCGTTTCCTGAAATAACCATGCAAACAACTTCCGTCGTCAGTTTCGTGTAATGGTCAAAAGACGAAAGATTTTCGATCGTAAATTTGATTTAAAAAAAAAAAAATAACTGATGTGACCGAAATAAATTTGATTTCGTGACCAAGAGCATTAATGCCGATTAAATATTGGGCCATCTCCATTTTTTTTTTTTTTTCGTGTCGCTGCATCCGCAATACCAAACACTCGACGAAGTATCCGATATTCGTGGCTTCTTCGCTGCTTCTGTGATGCACTTACAAATCGGAGAACCGTAAATCAAGCTTAACTGCACATCGAGCGGAGGTACAACGTTTGGAACCGGTAAACGGGTGTCGGAGTAATGGCCACCGCGGTTGGGAACACGAGCATACGATCGGAGAGTTGGCCCGGTCACGAGGATCTCATTTCATTCAAAATTACAACCGAAAGATTTACTCTCAAAACTCGTAAAGTCCTGTACCTTTCTTTTTCTCTTTCTAAACTTTCTTTTCGTGATATAATCTTTTAACTATCCGGAAGGCAAATTTTATGGAACTATTATCAATTTTTTTCGTTTTATGCTGAAACAAAATTTATCGATTTTTTCTCTCAAATTTATGATTCTCTTATATAGTCTTAGAGCATTTTGCATAGAATTTTACGCTCCGCTCGATGTTCTTAATACTTGCGTTTGCATAGTTCGATCGTTTACTGCATGAACCGATGAAAATCGCGCTCGTAAGTTTGCCCTCTTGAGAGACGATCGTCCAGCAGCCCACACGGTCCAACATTCGAACGCCTTCTTCTTCTTCTTCGTCTTCTTGTTCTTCTTGTGTAGCTACCGCTGCAGATACTTTAGCGATCTCAGCTTCTCCTTCTGCAACTCGACGAAAGACGCATGTATGCATGCGAGAGTGCACGCGCGCTCTCCTCAAACCATCGAGGACGGGGTTGGTACGCGACACGGCTACCGGTCGTAACGGCCCCGGATCACGCGGAGGCCTCAGGCCCACGCGTTACTCCATCCCGGGTCCCGAGAGCTCACCAAGTCCGGTGCAAATCCCGACGACGTCGCATCGATTGCTCCACGCATTCGTTGCAACGAATAGCTACACTGCTTGGCTGATATCGCAGAATGCAGTCCTGGCCACTTCTGGCCTCTGCCAGCGAGACACATTGCAGAATCGTCTGTAGGTATAGTTACAGATCTGATGCTGAAGAGAGAAAACCGGCCGCATTTTATGGGACATTCGAACATTCCTCGGGATGATTTTTTTTTTTTTAAGCTCTATAGTGATATTTTTTAGACTAATGAAGGACCATTAGATAGATCTGTCAGGCGAAAAAAAAAATTATAAGACGATCTTAAGAGACGGTGATTTTTAAACTATTTAGGTACATTTTTGAAAATTCAGGTAAAATTTTTTTCAACGGCATTTTATGCAACGATTTTTTTACAATTTTTATGCTCTCTCATCAGACTACAATGAAAAAATTGAAGAAAAATCAACATTTCCACAGCATCTTTAGAAGGCTGAAAAATCGGTACCAATTTTTTTTTTTTTTTTTTTTTTTTCGAATTTGTCTCGATAAATTTCTCAAGATAATACGTTACTTCGAAAAGATATTTGCGGATCGGTGCAATACGACGATTCAAACTTTACCCGACAAATATTTACGATTCCGAGATATCCATCGGACCTAAATCCATTTATTCATCCAGATACAGATCGGTAAGAAGAGACACACGGGAGTTATCCAGCTACTAAACTCAACTTCTTGTAATCCATGCGCTGATCCTCACCACCGTTGCAATTCGTTCGCTATAAAAGTAAACGTACCCAACGCGGGTGGTGTACAGCTTCCGCTTCGCAGAAGTTGTTCGTTTATTCGATCCTTCATTCGTGAGACTCGAGGGGCGCACCCGTCATCAAGTTTCTATCAAGTTCTCCGTTTCAAAGTACAGTATTATAGCTGATATACGGGCTGTTGCATGGAAGCAGAGGGCCCCCAATGGTAAAAGAAGTGCGGGGGCACGAGTGATCGCTGCTGCAAGGTATAAGGCCACCAGAATAATTCATGGGGGCTTCAAGATTAAAGCCGATCTCGTAAGGATCTCTTCTTTCTTCGTTTCGTCGTTCTCAATCTTTCTTTCGCTTCCTCTTTACCCCACCCCCTCCCCCTTCCCGCACCCTCCTTTATCCTCTCTGCCTTTCTATCTTTCTTTTTCGATTCCTTCGCGCGTCTTCACTCGTCATCCCTCTTGGTCCATTTTTCCCCTTTTTTTTTTCTCTCCCTTCGTACGATCTCGCTGTCTTCGCTTTTCTTTGCCTTATGACTCTCGATGCCCACCTTAGTTCGTTCCTTCGTTTCGTCGGCGTCACGATCTCCGCCCGGAATTACATACGAACCACCGGCATAATACCTCCGACCAGTCAACGAACTCAGCGCGCATTAATAACGTGATGTAATCTTCTCAGTCTGCTATAACACTCCGTATATATATGTATCGCTATATATATATATACATGTATGTGAGGTCTGTAGGATATTATATAGTAACTCCTCGGCAACACTCTTCTTTTTTTTTTTTGTTAATTTCGCTTACGGAGACTTAAGGATAAACTGTAAGTTAGTACTTCCTGAAACTTTTTTTTTTGCATAAAAATTGGGATATAAATATCTGCGATTTGATTAATCTTCGTCCTCCGCAAGGACGCGAAGACCAAAGGAACGTTTGAAAATACCGCCGCGACTCGGTTAACTTCAACGATCATATGAATGGTTCTTATCAATAGTTCGTCTGCGATATAAAAAAATAAAACACTTTCCGAATTTCATGAAATAAAAAAATTGAGCATTTTTTTAATGCTTGAAGTTCACTGTTCCTTTTGGTATATTTATTTTTTTATTTATAATTACATGATTTTCCATTGCGTCGAAAAAAATAAATTCTGAATATTGGTATTTTGAAAAAATAAGAAATTCGATCGAAGATTGATTTTCGATCCCTTTTCGCTCTTCGATTGGTGACTTTTATTTCCGCGTTGTTCTAAAATTGCAGCTGCAAATCTCTGGACCGTTTGGCATGCGTATATATAAGTACATAGATATACATACATATAAATAAATATAAACAGTGAACGAGTTTCACAGCTATAATATTCTCTTCGTCGAAACTCGACTGTGTGCACACCGGAGAGCAAAGAGTGCTTGCCGTGCCCCAGCGTTCGCCGTCCTTTTCACGGCAATTAAGAGACGTGATTTAGGAGTCTCGGTGTGCTGAGACTCGGAGTTGCCGCTGCTGCTGCTGCTGCTCCGGTGTTCTCCACTTGCTACTCTCCCTCGATGTAATATTGGTACCTGTGCGTTGTTGCTTTATTCTTGTTTTCGCTACGCTGCAGGTTCACCTCCTGTACTGATTTTTTTCCCCGAGAGCTTATATATCCAACACGCGAATATAAACTGCGTTCTCCACACGAAGGACCCCCATTATATTGCCGAAGAATCGCGGCAGAGAAACATAATCGAGACGGCGTGCGGCACTCTTTCGTAGGAAAGTAAAAACAAAATAGATCGCTTAACTCGTAAAAATTCGTAACTGGATGAAGGCTAATATCGCGAGAGTCGGCGTAAAAACAATTTTTTCCAAAAATATGAAGAATTTAATCACAATTAATGAATCATTAACTCAACGAACTAACCTCGTAAAATCCGCGTAATTTCATTAGAAAATCGATGATCAAGATAACGATTTTTTTTCTATTTTATAATTTAACTTTTCTCTCGCAACAATACTGCGCTTCAAGGTGTTAAAGAATAAAAAAAAAAACACAATACATCGATCGTAAAATTATCGATATAACCCATTAATTTTTCTTCTCTCAAATAACTTCTCGATATTCCGAATCCCTTCGATAAATTTTCTCGCGCCTCGCGCTTCAATGCTGTTGAGTTATGAATATTTTAAAATTACTTTACTTTATCATCGCAGCCTCTCTCTCTCTCTCTCTCTCTCGGACTTACAGCCGAGATAAATGCTTTATCATTATACTCCCTTTTCGATGTTCCGCTTCCTCCATCGTCTTGTCCCCGCCAATATAAGAAACGGTAAAAAAAAAAAAACACACACACTCTGCAAGAGATACTCATACAATTTTATGCGTATACAATAATACACGCACACAATTCAATACTGTATTGTGTTATGAGTACGAGTGCGATTTGTGTGCAAACCCCCCGTCTCTCCCTTCTCAAGAACGTTCGCTCTTTCGGTTCTTCCTGGCGATGCTTCGTGCGTTATACTGAACTCGTAAGAGTTATACCGATGCCTTTGCTTCGTACGGCCGGTGTAAGAAACCTATCGAGTCACCTGGCCCGCGGGCTTCGAAGCATAATCCATACGCGTGAAGCACACGAAAGCGCCCTATGGTGCGATGGCCGAGGAACGAAAGAACGTACACAAGTATACGAAGAGTCTCCTTGAGGCAACGAAAGAAACGAAGATCAAGGAGTGGAAAGAGAGTTTTGGCAAATTCGCATATGTATAGTATACGAAACGGTTCGGCGGGTGGATGACCCTTAATCTCGAGAGATCTTTGCGGACCGTAGGCTCTCCCGAGTATACAATACGCACTCTCTCTTTACCTCTCTGTTTGCGTGAGTCCTCACAATATACCGATACACGTATAACGATAAGTATTGCATACAAGCGTATGTACCCCGAGGCTTTCCGAGAACGCAGAGAAGCAACGGGCAGAAAGTAAGCATATATACAGCGGTCAGGATATCTTCGACAAGGAGACATCGCGTGGAATTCGCGCTTCGAACTCAACGAAACTAAACGTAAGGAAGCGCTCCCTTCGTGTACCGTGAGCTCGAGAGTAGGTATGCCAATGGGGAGGCTGCGTTCCGAAGCTGCGTGAGAGACCCGACGGATGAAACGAGAGATGTGAAAAGGCACTTAGCACCTTCTACTTCGTATTTCCGAAGATATGAGATCGCGCGAGAGCGACGAAAACGAGGAATTCGGAACATGAATGAAAGATTAGGGCAAACGGAAAGGCGAAGATATACTTCGATTTTTTTTGCTCCTTTCGAATTTACATTGAGGATTACACTTAAACATTAAAAGAAACAAATATACCAAATTAAATTATTTTTTTAATTGAAAAAAAAAAATGTGCGAAAGTATTTAAAATTTTTTTAAATATACTTTTCGATTCTTCGAACTTATCAACTTGATGCACTAAAACATTTAAAGAGGCAAATATGAAAATTAAAAATATTTTTAAAAATTGAGAAAAATACGTGCGAAAGTATTCAACATTTTTTTAAATATATTCTTTGATTTTTCGAACTTACGGCAGAATCTTCATAACGTTATGTTCGGTCATTTCAACACTACAGTAGTTCATTAATTAATATTGCCGATGGAGGACACGGATGGGCATTGCGAAGTTCAATTAAAAAAAAAAAAAGATTTACGAGTCGAGGAGGTCAAATAGTGGCGAACCTTTATCTCTACCCGGTTGTGTAACAGTTACAAACACACGTATAATTTTATATTATACTGCGACAGATAACCATCATCGAGACTATAAACGATTAGTTGCTATATATCTTCGACTGTCCGTGCGCAATAGATTAATATCGGAGTTTCTGTGTAACATACCTGCTGAGAACGCGCGTAACTGTTACAGGTATAAATATATTATATGTTATATACTCCGTATCACAGAATCCTTCGAATATATTAATCGTCGACGGATACAATATATACTACGAAATCGAGACTATCGAATTACGATCGCAATAAATTATATTCGCTTATATTCAACCGATATAGATATGTCTTTTCCAGCAACGATACCATTCGG
Organism: Cryptus viduatorius; assembly: GCA_964006125.1. Taxonomy (NCBI): domain Eukaryota; kingdom Metazoa; phylum Arthropoda; class Insecta; order Hymenoptera; family Ichneumonidae; genus Cryptus; species Cryptus viduatorius. Next base: position 11,911,630 of record OZ023224.1, on the reverse strand, counting down.
TGGCTCGTGTATAATATCTCTTAAAAGATCTTTTATCTGTATCTGTCGCATTGGATTATTTCTTCGATTGTATCTCTGCAGCCATTATGCAGTATTTTTTCATCGAAATTCAATGCAATAATTTTTAAATTCCATTCAATTTTTAATTCGTTTTGTGTTCATTTTTTTTTTTTTTTTTTTTTTTACAGCTGTATTCCGGATGGCGGGGACGTTGGTAACGCGATGACGGAAATTCAACCGTCACCGCCGGGATATCGCGGCCAGGATGAGGCCCCGGGTCCAACCTCCTGCAGCCCGGGGTCTTTCAAGTACACGGGACACTCTCATCACCCCGAACAGCAGCAGCAGCAACAACAGATCGCCAATAATTACGTCAAGAACACCGCGGTCAGCTACAACGGTCAGGAGAACTTTGTTAACAAACATCAACAGAACACCTCTTCGACGCGCGGCGCGAGTCCTGGCGAACAGCAGAATCACAACGGTAGCTATCGCCGCAAATCTGAGGGTTCCGCCGGTCGAAGAAACGCAAACGGCGAAAACGAAAACAACGTTGTCGCTATCGCCGAAACGAACAATCAGAACGGGAATAAGAAAAGCACGATTGCCGGTTACAACGAGGGTTACAAGAAGAATACTCCGGGCTATAAAAACGACAGCGGGTTAGTTATCGTTTTTATTTTATCTCGAAAAAGATTTGAAGATTTTTTTTTTTTTTGATGTTTTTATTATTCATTAACCGAGTTTGAGTTAAGCTTAAACTTTTGAGGGATGAAAATAACTGATATTTCTGTTGTCGTTTTTATGCACAGTTACAGCGAAAGTATCGGATTCGATAGCTTCAGTTTGCCCCTCAGCGAGAGGGAAGACGCATCCCCGCCACCGACTCCACCGGTACGCGATGCGTCAAGCCTCAAAGGCGTCTGCTATGGTCCGGGACACGAAAAGTATCCATCCTGGCCAAGCGTCCCCGATCGTCACTCGGACGAAGAGCTTCACAACAATACGAGCGGACATAGCGGTTCGCACAGATCGAAATCTTGGACCGATCACACGAACTATCCGAAGGAAAAACCCGCTCAGTACACCAGACCACTCGCGAAACGACCCAATCCAGCATTCACCCAGCAGGTATTTTTTTTTAATAATCAATCAATTTTTACAAAAAAAATCGGAAGTTAATACTATAATAAAAAATTTTCGTAAAACAATCGAAAAATTCTTTACTTTTTGTTCAGACCTCCGAACAATGCAAAAATTCTCAACGAGCCATTTGAAGCATCGATTGTAATTTTCCTTTTTTTTAATAACCTATCAATTCGCAAACAAAAAAATCGGAAGTTAATAATGTAATAAAATATTTTCTTAAAAGAATAATCGGAAAATTGTTTATTTTTTGTTCAAACCTCCGAACGACGTGTAAATTCTCGACAATTCATTTGAAGCATCGATTGTAATTTTTCTTGCAACGAACGCTCGAACGTTGAAATGATTTGAAAAAAAAAAAAAAAAAAAAAAGAAGATATACATGAGAATAAACTTGAATGAGTCCAGAGAATAAATCTTTGATAGAAAAAAATAAAAAATCTGAAAGCAATTAACATCATTAGAATTGAAGTTGCGTTGATCGCGAGTATTCCGTGAGCTTAAGATAAGGTGTATAATTATAATTTTCAAGACATCGGTAAAGTGAGATATACGCGTGAGAGTTAAGATCGAGTAACGACCGTGAGGGTAACATCGCGAAAGACAATTAATCACCACTCCCACATTTTCCTTTCTATTTTGCGCACTTCCTGACGTCACTCTCGATTTGCGCGCACTGTGCAAAGAGAAGACTGTAACATCAATTTCTACAGTTTCTTTTTCGTTTCGTTATTGTCTCCCGTTAGTGTTGGACGATATTACGATGTCCCAATTGTGGAGCACTTTAATCGTCTCGCGATTCTCTTCCTACTACCTGTACTTATATACTCCGCATAAAATCAGACCGCATCATAGCGCTACGATTATCTCAAATGAATATTGATGTTCCAACAGCGTTTATGTACCTCTTTCTCTCTCTCGTTACAGCTGAAGACGGTGATGGAACGTTGTGAGAAAATACCAGCGGAGACTTTCGAGTCGAGGAGTTCACGCAGCAACGCGGTCGAAGAGGAGCCTCGACTGTGGCCTCGCGTTGATCGCGAGGGTAAACCGCTCGGTGATGCCGAATACGTTGTGCCGTCGCCGCCCGAGAGGGAACAGCAACAACCCTCGCAAACTATAAGTCACGCCGAGCTGGAAGCTTACGTAAGAAGCTATCAAGATCCTCAAGTATCTCAGGTAAAGTGTTTTAAAAATACGGATACTTATACGAAACTTTACGTTTCATGGATTAGTGAAACAAATGTTAATGTGCTTTTGGTTGTTGCCGCGATTTTCAGGTCGATATCTACAGAGAGACGGCACTGACGCAGGCGGGATTGGAGGAGTACACGAGGGTTCAACACTCGCAACAAGCGAGTTACGCGCAATCCGAAGGATATCACAGCTACGTGTCCAGCGTCGATTCCACAACCAACACACCATTTTTGGATAGGTAACTTCGAATCCTATTGATTTTGGAATGTTTTTATTTCATATTTTAATCTTACTAACAAAATTTCGACTGTAACGATTTTTTAAACTGTTTTTTTTTTTCAATTTGTTTTAGACTGCGAAGGGACAGCGAGGCAGTAGCCCAACGACCAGCTTCCTCCTGGGAGGAAGCGTCGCGCGAGGGTCGCGACAGTGTCGTAACAACTTCCAGCGGCGGAAGTGCCTCGAGCAGCGAGACTCTCAAATGGCACGGATCAATGTCCGACGTGAGTGTTTCGAGCGGCCTGGCGGCTCGTCAACCCCCCAACGACAGATGGGATCGTGGCTCGATGTCTGACATCTCCAGTGTCAATGGTCTCGTTCCCGCGAACCTCCAAAAATCGACTCCAAACCACGACACCAAATGGCAAACCTCCATGAGTGACCTCAGCACGTCTCTCATGTCGCCGTCGAAACACAATCGAAACAACAAATGGAAAGAACCCAATAACAAGTGGCAAGCGTCGATGAACGATAGGAATTGTAAGGAATCTTCTTCCGTCCAGTCGACGTCGCGCGCGAGTCTTCCTCCCGTAATAACGCACTGTGCCTCCGTCAACGATATCTGCCAAGCGACTTTACCGCGCGAGGGAAAATGGCAAGAATCGAACATCGACGACGACGGAAATCCTGAACGTTCGAAAATTTCCCAATGCGCTTGGGACTCTTCTCAATCGATAGAAGCACCGTCCCGATCGAGTCCGCAGCATCAAAACAACAGCCTCGCGAATCCTCAAACACCCGAAGAATGGAATCCTCTTCATGGCTCAATGTCCGACGTCAGTCAGGGAAACTTGGCTCTCCACAGCAGCAGCAAACAACTCATAGCTCACAGCGCTCGAGTTCAAACGCCTCAGCGCCATCATTCCGAGAGCGTCTTGTATCTCGATCGCGAGAGATCACAGCGCAAACTCTATCCGATCTCCACGACTCAGCCTCAAGAAGTTTCTTCGGATTTTTCATCCCGAAGAATGTCTGTTTCGCCGGTATCGCCGCAACAAACTCATCTGTCCGTAGCTGAGAGAATAAACGAGTTGGAGAAACAGCAGCAGCAAGCCATGCGCTACACTTATCTCGATCCCGACAAGAGACACAGAGTTTCGGATCCAACTTTGAAAGCTATACAAAAAAAGGCTCTGTTGTCATTCTACGAGAGGCATCATCAGTCCTCCTGGAGATCGGAGCCGCAATTGGCTCAAGGAGCGCCGCCGACCGCCCAGAGTCCGCCGCCGCAACCTCCGCCTCGCCCGAGGCCTTCGTCTTCGCGGAGAGCGAGTTCAGCTTCGGACTATTCGTCCGGCACTTGGAGAGACAAAACGAGCAGAGGAAGTGCGAACGGAAGTGAAGCCCCGAGTCCGAAGCATCAGCACAGCAACAGCTGTGGAAGTTTGAGCACCGATTTGCTCGGTCCAGTGATCGTCGGACCGGCGATATCGATAGACGATTGGGTACCGGAGAGACCACCGAAGAAAGCTCACTTGCGCGCCGCTTACAACGATCGTGTGCCGAGTCCCGATTTGCCACCACCGTCGCCGCCGACAGTAACGGAAAACGAAGTTTTGAACTGCGACGATCCTTTGCCACCGCCGCCGCCGGAATTGAGCGATAATTGCTCCAGCGACAGTGTCATCAAAGATCCTAACGTCAGGGACATCGAGGATAACAAGAAACGTCATAGAAATTCGCAAGGCACGGAAAGACAATCGTCGAGAAGATCGAAGCACGGCAAACGCTCCGAAAGAGACGAAAGAACGGCAAAATCGTCGCCGATCAATTCGCCATCGAAAAACAATTCCTTGAAGCAACTGCTTCCCGACAATCAACAATCGAAAAATTTTGTTCGCTCCACGAGTTTAAAACACGCGGAGACTGATTTTTTGTTGGAAAACGGAGTTTCCGCGGGATTCGCGACACATCGTATGGTCGCTACCGGAAGATCAAGTTTGCGTTATCCGTCAACGCAAAAATTGATGATCAACGGACGTGCGGGTCAGGTGAAGCGGGTGAGCGGCGAAGAGAGATGCTTCTCCTCGAGGCCACCGGCGAGACTTCCCGATTTGGTATCGCAGAGATACAGCGACTCCGGTAATCAAAGACCGGCGCCTCAAGTTCCGGTCGAGTCGAGAATCATCCGGCAAGAATCGATGAGAGTCGAGAGCACGAGGATCGACGCTTCGGGATTATTGAGAAATGAAACGAGTGGTCATAGATACGAATCGTCATCGGGACAGAGGCCTCAGCCTCAAGTACCGAAAAACGCAAGCGGCAGTGAAAAAACTTTTTCGTCTTCCGGACAACCGGTAAGACCGAATTATTTACCGATTGGGGAGAATGGAAAAAATTCGGGAAAATACGCGGATGGAACGGGAAGTCATGGATACGGTGTTGGAAGTCCCGTGAAGACGGGTTACGAGGCGAGTTCGAAGCTCTTGGCGGAGGCGAGTCCCCAGAAGTATCACGAACCGCCGAAATACGTACCGGGACATCATCATCAACACCAGAGGCACGGGGATGGAAATAGAGGAAATTATTACGCGCTACCGGCGAAGTATGTCGAGGGTATTAAACAGAAACCTCAGCCGCAGTGTCCGGGAGATAGATTTGGAAATGGCGAACCGGGTTCACCGCCGCCACCTCCGTTGGCACCGCGACAGAATACACCCGGAAGAAAATCGCTGCCGCCACCTCCGAGGCCCGCACCGCCGCAAAGTCTTCAGGGGTAAGTTTTTCTTTAACAATTTTTTCTGCTAATCCAAAAAGAAAGTATAGATCCTTCGAAGGTTTCGTATATGTTTTTGCAATTTGTGATTTAAAAAGAGACTTTCAACGAGACACCAGTGAAGTGCGATTGCGCTGTAAAGTATTGAATAACGTCTGAAAAAACAGTGCTAACAGTTTCATACGCTCGCTAATGCGACCCTCAAGATATCCGTCATTGAAATCTGTACTTCTCATCTTGTCAAACGCGTCCCACGATGCGCATAAATGTCTATGCAATTAATAGAATTTCGTTTATAGCTCTCGATAGGTAACACGAAGAATTTATGAGATTATTCTATAAACTCGAGCAATTAGATGCCGTTGCCATTACTCCAAGTCCGGTTACTTAGCGTCACTCCAGTGATAAATGTTCAGTCGAGGGGTTGAACCGTTTAGCCGAGAGAGTTGCATGCACTCGAGTTCTGTACTCTCTCACCGACCGTCACGGTGAAGTTTTTGAAGAATCGGGTTGGCGTGTGGGCAATTCACTGTTACCAAGTATTTTCTCGATCATCGCGCGGAGGAGAAGGTTCCCGCGGAGTATAAAGTGGCGATGTACTTTGCTCACGTATCGGAGCCCACAACGCAAAACTTCTCGTGTATTTCCGAGGCTCGAGCATTGGTATACGTCAGAATATCTCTATGTGCGAATCTGTATGCCTTCTACCGGTCCGTTCGCCCTTATAATTGCGATATAATTGAATGGTAAATGGCCGTAGCGAGATGGCAGAGACGGAAAGTCGTTCATTAAACATCCCTGAAACCTGCGAGGATAGTTTTATCTCTCTCTTGCGCTCTTCGTTCGTTTATATATCGCTGGGATCGATCGATCGAATTAGAGCTTCTTATTCACTTCTTCCTTCTCTCCGAGCCTTCGAGCCACTATTCCAATGCGTATAACTTCCTCCGAGTTGCCTTGTATACCTTCGTATTATATGTATACCTCGTCCGAACGTAGTCTCGAGGGCATAGACTCCGTGGAGCTCATTAACGAGCCGTGAAGAACGATGGATGGAAACGATCTATTCGATCTACGAGCTTTGCAAAGTACTCAAGATGCATAGAGTTCGGAACAAAAAGTCAAGAAAATTGACAATAAAGGTCCAATTTTCTTTTTTTTTCAATATTTAATGAGTACTTTTGTTTTTATAGCAACAATGCCGATTTTTGTACTCTTCACTTACATGCCATTTACATACCTTTTTCCACTATGCGCGCTTTCGAATTTTTGTTACCGACCGCAGATAACTCGTTTTTAATATTAAAAAAAATCGAATCGAAAATCGAAAAGTTCAATTTTTAGTTTTGTCTTTTATCGATCTATCGATCTAAAACTTATTGCGACTATCGGAGAGATGTCGTCATAATGAATTTCCAAATCGGATCTCACTACAGATCGTAAAACGCGAAGCCCTTATCGTTCCTTTCGTTCTGACCGAGTTAACCGAAGAACCATCGCCGTACGCACTGGACTGTGTAACGATACAGTTAGATGGTTTACAAGATCGCAAGTGCACTGTCTAAGTTTCAAGTCAATCAGGGATGGGAAGTCTATAGCGTGAAGCAAGAGGCGCGGTATATGAATACCGGCGAAGAAGTAAGGTGCACGAAAGGAAGGAAGCTTTCGAGATAAAAGCCAGGAAACAATCGGCCAATAACAATTTCACCGGTTCAAGGCTCGTCGGTGATTCTATTCGCAGTTGGTTTTATCTTCGTTTTTTTTTCCGCGTTCTCTTCTTCTTATTCTGCGTCGAACTATGGCGTTCGAGCCGTAGCAGGTTCGCCAGGATGCAGGATGTTGGCTCGATCTCACGGGACGATAAGTCTTTTCACCTTTCTTTTGTTTCCTTCTCGGTCTGATTGGGTGATCACTTGTGTCTCGTCGTCACTCCCGGTGTGTATCTTGAGTGACGCTCGACTGGCCCTACCTATATAGCTTGTATGTCTTTCTCCCAGTCCGATACGCACTGCTGAGAGACCCAACGACCTGTTCTCTTCAATCATCTCTCGACCTTTCTTTTTTCTTCTCTCATTTTGTGGCCTCGCGCCCGGAAGCGGTAGAGATCCAGTGTTCTCGTTCCTTCGCTTCGTGACCTTCGAAGAACGGAGTCAAAAGTATCGTTGAAGCTGTCACGGGCTGGTGAAGGGACCACGAAGAGTTTCGGGACTCTCCTCGTTTCTTATTCCGTACGAAAGGTCTAAAACCGTTTCTGCTCGCTTCGCGTACTCCTTGTCATGACGACGTATTTTCGGCTATAGAGATGCAGTCTTTGTCAAGAAAAACTTGGAACGTGCTGAAGAAAAAGTCTTTGAAAAAATTAAAGTTCGGTCGACATGTAGACTGTTCTTTTCTCACGTATATTAATTTAGCGCAGTCAATTTCGATTTTTTTTTCGCTTTAACTTTCGTCTTTTCGATCTATGAGGCGACAATGCCATCACACGCCATCTACTGGGCGATCCTGTAACCCAAAAACTTTAAGCATTCATAACTCAAAGATTATAAATTATAGTCAAATTTTCCAAAGGATACGTTTACTCGATTTTCATTCGTAAATGGCAATCGGCACATCTTTTTTTTTTAATTCTGCAACTCTTTGCATCTAATTTTCAGTTATAGTTGCATCTTGTTGCAAGTGCCATTTTCATTTCTATTTCGTATATCGTTTATTTTATCCCTCACTTTTTTTTTGATAACGCGCGCGTGGAAAACTCGTTTCCGGCATACGAATGCACCTGCGGCTACGAGGCAAAAGCGACCACGCGACCTCGTCGAGACATTTGCGGGATAGTTGAAGTCGTCTTCTACGTCCTCGTCTTCGTTGTCCTATGGTTCGCCACTGGTTGCCAGTTACAAAACCATCCACTAGGATAGACTGTATTATAAAGTATCATCGGCATAGGATATCTCTATATATACGCAAACCATAGGCTATGGTATATAAGATCTCGCGGTCGCGAACAACTGCCCGACGACGGGGTATCACTTAACATCGAGTCGCAAAAGTCCCTCAACTCGTTACCGACCGCGTACACACGCGTTACTATCGTACCGAGACATCGAAAAAAAAAAAAAAAAACAATTTATAAAATACGAATAAAAAAAAGCGACTAACAAGCGGTATGCGCGTATGTGTGTAGAACTCGTGTATGGCGTTGTGTACGCCGGTAAATTTGCGCAAAGGGGGAAATTAAGAAAACGAATTGCAGATCGTTATACGGCGTACGGAAGGAGAGTTTGAATTGCCTGCAGGTGGACGACAGACTTTGACTTCGCTCTATCGTTTTGTATAATTAATTTTTTTCTCTCGCAACAAAACAATTATAATTCCTTTCATCGTAATGGCATTTGTAACACGTTTTAAGCCAATTCTCAATGAAGCGCTGCAATCGCTTTCAGTTAATCACTTTTGTGTTGCATACATTCCGAGTCTTGTGTGTCAAAAGAAATCTTGCAACTTGTAAGAGCTAATAAAACAGACGTTGTCAGTTCAACATTTCGCTAGTAGTATAATATCGATTTGCCGGTACCAGCGGTGGGTATACTTTTCGAGGCACTTGCCCAACGTACGGGGCGTGTGCGCTGCCGGTCAGCTCGTTAGGAAACGGGGTCAATTATATGGATTTCGAAGCCTGTAATGCTGCTTGATCTATACTGCGGCCGTATAACGAGCACCACATGCAAGAAATTATGGCAAAGGCAAAGCAGAGGTGAGATCTATCGACGCCGATCATCGAAGTGTTTGTGTACATTTTTTTTTTTTAATCTTTTCTTAACTGTAAATTCAATGCAAACGGAACGAAAAATGCGATTGGGAACATTTGAATTTTTATTTTTATTGCGATTCATGAATTGTCTAATCGCCGAGTTTCGACGACTCGTGGATTACGTGAAAAAGACGCGTGGCAGCTGGCAAACAGATTTTTTTCTGTATAGCAACCACTTTTGCGGTTATTCTTGTGACATACCGGATTGACTTCACCTTTTGCGTTCTACACTTATTTTATGCTGAATTCTCGATGCCGCGTTCTCTTCTTTCGCACGTGCCCTCTTGGCTATTTCTGTGGAGTTCTTCTTACTTCACGTACCGACGGGTTTTCATTAAATTCTATGAGTCACGTTTTTTTTTTTTTTTTTTTTTTTTTTTCAATGCAACTCGGGTCCTTTTCGTCCCTTTTAGATGCTTCGGCGAGACTACCAGGTCATCCCTGACAATTGTCGAGACACGTGACCTCGCAGATTTCCGAACGTTCCTGTAATAAAGTCCTCGGAAAAATGCTGTACTCAGGATCGTCCGTCTGCTTTTTTTTTATAGCTTCTTTGCTGTTATAGTCCGATGTTTCGCCAGCTGTATATCTCGCAACTTTCGATGGTAAGAGTTTCGATCGGGAAAATGGAACGATGTACATTGGGGTGAAGAAAAATTGCAAATGGTTCGTCAAAAGATTGACGAAGATCTTGAATAAAAAGTTACCTGAGCCGACCATGAAAAGATAAACGCGCGTCACGTGTCTAAGAAAATAATCCCGTGACGATGATTGATCGCCACACTACATATCTCGAGAGCACGGAAAATAAAAGGAAATTTTTAATCTAAACGTGCAATCGAAGCGAATGTTAATAAAACAAAATACTAACCTACAAAAATTACGATAAATACGATAAAAAAAAAATTCTCAAAGTTCTTCGGGATTACTATGAATCTCCCTAAAATCCCGGAACGTCTAATTCGGACCATTAATATTTATTTATTGATCTGTCGAATCATCTGTCGAGACGAATTCGACGAATTAATGGACCTTTTTGCACCGATCAACAAACGGTCTCTTCGTCTATAAAAAAATTGTAACGCTACTCAATTCGATTCGCAATATCGAGTGTATCGCGGGACCCGATTTTTTCGTCTTTGACTATTTTTTTCATCGCACGTGAAAAATTTGGTGGAACCAAATTGAAATGGCGATTTAGTTTAAAGAATAACGAGAGAGAGAGAGAGAGAGTGACCAATGTACCACTACTATTGAGATAATCACCGGGTGAAGCGGATTGGTAGGCCACCAAACAACGCGACACCGGACACAAAGTCCGCGAAGCGAGTCTCTCGAGAAACGGTATATCTTTTCTGTTGACTCTTATTCTCCGCTGCTACTGTTGCCGCGGTTGTTGCTGTTTTGCTTTTCCCGGCGACACTTCGGCCGGTCTTACCTTCGCATGGAGCAAATTGTCCTGAGGATTATTACCGCGGTCGCACTACGGCATTAACCGTTACATCGTCGGCGCTGTAAGAGAGCTCCTCGGGACTGTTGCAGAGGCGGTAAAGACGAGAGAAGAGTATAGTAGTTGCTATATACATATATATATATATCGCAGGAAGGCAAAAGGTAGAAAGAAAAAGCGAAAGAGAAGAGTCGAGAGGGATAGAAGGACGTTCGTAAAAGCCAGTAGCCGCTCCAGTCGATCTTCTCGAACGCTCGTTTTCTCGTCCATAGGCAGGTACGCCAGTCCAGCATCGGCACAACACTGCCGCGTTCAACAGAATCAACGCGAACAACTCCTCCCCTCTTCCCTCCCAACTGTAGGCAATTTACTGCGTTGGTCGAAGAGAAAAATATTCAGAAACGTTCCATCCCGACTTCAAACACTTCCTGATGCTCAACGATCCGTACGCACTTCCACAGATTTTATTTTCAGAATTTATCGCGAGGAACCGAAAGAGAGAGTCGGAAATTGGAAAATATGAGAGAAGTTAGAAGTTCGGAATTGCGAATTATTTCAACTGTACTTCTAATTTCATATCTCAGAATCTATATACTCCGATAAAATAACAGTCATTAATTATTTTTTTTCCTTACGAAGTACACATTTATGAATCGAAGTTCACCTGTACTAAAAAGACTTTCTCTTTAAAAAAAAAATCGTTCTACACATTTTTTCGCGTTATCGCCATTTTTTGACTTAGAAACCCTCCGACACCTCCTATCAGTTCGTAAGAAACGTTGTAAGCAAATTCTGAGAGTATTCTTCATCGAGGAAACTCTGCAGTCCGACTTTTTCGATAAAACAGAAAAAAATATTTTACAAGCTCTTTATTCGAAAGTTTATCGTTGCTGTATCGTCGAGAAGTGTCATTAAGGATTAACGAAAGTCGGAAATTTCTGTCTTAGAAAAATTCAATTTTTTTTTTTTCGCGTAAAATCGGATATTTTGCAAACAGATGAATTTTCTTCCGGTTTTTTTTTTCGATTTACAAAAGAATATGAAAAAATATTGGCAGTTATAGCGATCCTATGGACAATCTTTTCTCCGCTACCGGTCTTTGTATATATCTCCGTCGTGTGGTTTTCGTCCTCGTTCTCTGCCATAAACGGTAACGCTGACTGTTCACTGAATCCTCGAGGGCTCTTTCTCTTTCTCCGGTGATGGCGACCACGAGAAAAGTAACAGAGGTAGAATTATATACGTGTATACATACGTACAGTGTACGTATGTGTGTATAGTATATAAGAGTAGAACGACGCGTCAGTCGTCGTCTCCTTCGTCGTTGGTTTGCACCGCTCGATCCCGGTTATGGTCACCTTACCAATTGCCTTTACTGTATGCCGGTATACCAACCAACCAACCAACCGGGAGGGGAGGGAGCCCCCGGGGAGTCCGTGGGGCACGCTTTAAATAGAGAGGCGCATTGCTCTTTACGACCTGAACTTTACTTCGACTTTACTTCGTCTCTATTGTCTGTCTTACTCCCTATTTACTGGTTTTGTACCGTACCAGTTGTATAACCGCGGACTCCGTATTCGCGGGAACCAACCGGTACAACTATGGAAAACTCGCGGGTGAGGCACACGTGCGACCAAACAATCGTGTCTCCCGATCCCGCGGAAGCACGTAACTCATTTTACTCTTTTTTGTAAATTTAAACTTGACGAGGCAAAAAGTAAAAGAAAATTCTATGAAAACGGAGTATTTAAGTCTTAAACGAGTGACAGAAAAAAAAAAAAAAGAAAAAATTTCGATTCTGCAACGTCTGCGTAATAAGGCGGTAACCCCATTTTTTAGAGGATTAGAGCCGTAGAACTCGTTGTTAAGGTATACGGCTTCGGGTCGGTTGATCAACAAAGTGCTAAAATGTCGGCTGCACGATGTACAATTGTCTTATTTCGTGGTAAAATAAATCGAAATATCAGCATGAAAAAGAACTGAAGAATTTGGTATTTAAATTTAACAGTTCATTAGGTCGAATTTTTCATTGTTGGTGAATTAAAAAAATTTAAACGCCGATGGCTGTAATTGGCTTGCGGATACTTACGCGATTATTTTGACGAATTCTTCATGACTACAGTTTGCCATCAAATTTTTTTTCTATCATATTTATCGCCGAATTTTTTTTTTTTTTTTCTTTCGATTTACCAAATTGCTCTCTATAATTCGGTCATAAATTGGAATAATTTACGAAATAAATGGCCGTTTTATAATTTTTTTTTATCGACTCCCTGATCGCTATAATTCGCTCGGCAAATCGCTCGTTCTCATCCGTACCCGTGGACTCGAGAGTGTTTGATTTATTATTGGAACTGTGTGCTCTCGCGGTTACGAGTGAAACGTAACCGGCTGGCCATCGTTCGAGAAGCGGGCGGAAACTGGCGGCGTTGGTGGGTAAAAGCCTTTTTGCTTTCGTGTTATCCAGGGCCACGTCGACCAGAATAGCAGACTCGCGCCGGCATGCGGCAAATATTCTCTGTTATATATCTAAAGCTTGTAACATGCTGTGCTCTATAGTTTACACTGCTATTACGATCCGCAGGAATAGTCAGTGACATCAGTAAACGTCGAGCAGGCGTCCGTTTAGCCGTACGCTTTGTACCTCGAAGCATCCATTATCTGTATCGTTAAAAACAAAACGACTATTCTCTTGTGAAAATAATCTTTAAAAAAATACAAAATTCTTACAGCGCCCCATTTTTTTTTTTTTCGTCTCATTAACATCGCGGAATTCGCGACAAATATTTTAACTTCAAATATATCGCAAAAAGATAACATTATATGTTAAAAAATTGAAAACTAAAGTCATTCCAAACTAAAAAAAAAAGTTTTCGCATTGTCTATGAAAAATTGCCGCGAAGCAAAGTTCGATGCGATGTTAATCTCGTGATAATTTCCATCGCAGCATGGTGAGCCTCGCATTATGCTGTCTCAGGTACGTTCTCGAAATGATGTTTAATAAAACGTGTGACCGCAGTGCGTGTGACGAAACATTGCGAGCCGTGAATCATCGAGAGTTGACGAAATGCAGTCGCACTTTGTTATTTATTATTTTTATCCGCCAAACTGACGTGTCTTTGTATGCATTTACTTTTCGTACTTATAAATCTCTCTTCGCTCCGAAATCTCGGATTCGCGGTCGTCTCTTGTTCGGCTCGTGTTAAAAGTTTGAACAGTGAAAAAATTATAAAAAATTTGAAATGGAAAATATTCGATTTTTTTTCTCGCGGCATTGAACGATAGAGTTATAGATATACGGTATTATCGATTGAAAAAAATGGCTTGGCGCGTGCATCAACCTCGACGCAAGCCGAGCGCGTTGTTCGCGGTCGGTCGGTCGGATGGACGAGGACGTTTACATCGACGAGAGATGCTGCCAGAGCAGACCGGGCGTGTAGAACGATGTTACACGGAAGTCGAGGCCGCGGTGCAACCGCGCGAGCGCAGGGTGGTTTGAGTGCACAGAGCTCTACAAGAGCTAAAGAATTCTTCAAGCAACTATACGCTGTATAGAATATCTATATATATGTATAGTTTACGAAGAGCCATTTCGCGTTACGTCCAGTTACGTCTCTGAGCGTCCAGGACAGCCGCAACAGCTTCTCGTCTGCATCCTACCGTTCCGACGAAAGCATCTACGCGTGAACTTTATTGAACGGGCTTTGCCCTGTTTCGTATTTCCCTTTTTTTTCGTTCTCTCTTCAAACTGTTCAAACCATCGCTTTCCACGAATCATTGCCCGTCGAGATCTCTTTCGAAGAGAATCGAAGCGTGTTGAATATTGACGCTAAAGCGGAAAGGAACAGTGACGCTGAGAGTGGAGAGGATGCGCCTCGAAGATTTAACGTTAGTGACTGCAAAGACAGCCGATTAGTCTCGTGGATAGGCGAATGACTGGAAAGACGTAACAACGAGAAGAAAATATTGTACAAAAAAAAAAATAAAAAATATCCTGTGCAGAGAAGGATAAAACGCGTCGTAAAATCTATTTACGAATAAATTCGATTTATTTTAGTAGGGATCCGGACGATAAAGGTAAGGAGAATGCTTTTGATTATGTAGATTCAGTTGCCACAGAGACGCGGATAGAGACGATAGGATAGGTGAAAGGGAAGAGAAAGGAAGAAGAGCAAAAAGCTCAGACTATCGAAACGTTTCCAATGAGAAATGTGTAGTAACAGACTACAGGCAGTAAAATCATTCAAGTTTACGCAATGAATAATAATGGAAACGTTTTGAAAAATTATTAATAATAACGAAGATAGAGAAGAAGACGTTGAAAAAAAATTATGAAAAATACGAATGAAAGATTCTCGATAAAAATTCGTTAACAAAGTACTCATAATATTAAGCCAAAGTATCGATACTATCGGGATATTTTATGAAATATAAATGCCTCGGAGGGTGTGCATTATATTCTCGATTATGTAGATTTAGATGCTATAAAGACCGTCGGTTAGATGAAAGGGAAGAAAATAGGAAGGAAAGGGAAGCCATTTCGGATCATACAGCCGACCACGCGACTCCGCGGCATGTCCACGTCGAACTCACTTACCTACGACAATCGCCCGAGGGGTCTTCAATGCCGGTTTTCATCGTCAGTCCCGAGACGAAGACGGGCGCGCGCGATCGAGCCATCGATTCCCCTCTTTTCATACAAGCATCGACTGAGCATCAATACCCAACAGCAGACCCGTTATTACTCGAGAATGCGAAAGCGTCTAGGATCTCTTTTATGTACACCTTATCTCTCTGCCATACGAGAGCCACGTATACGCACTGTAATTGTTTGTGTACGAAAATTTCATAGCAATCGGTTTGATGAGCCAAAGCTCGATAGAATCTTCGGCGGAAGGTCGAAATGTCAGTAACAATTTATTATTAATTAGCCACAAGTATTATTATTACGAAAGGATTTATTGCCGATAGGCGTGGCGGATACTGATCGACGGAACGTCGTTGGTAAAAAAAAAAAAAAAATCATTAAAATCTAATTTAACGCTATTTTAATTTTTCCAGAGGGAATTTCTTTCTTAAAATACTTTATACAAACATTTTAGAATCTCGTCGTCAAGTCTTAAAAATTATTATAATTTTTAGAAAAAGCCAAAAAAAATTTAAAAAATACGTAAGAATTATTACGAAAAAAAAACAAAACGTACATTTATAGTTTATAATTTATAGGTCTACAAATACGATTTACAGTACAATTTGCGCGGAATATAGTTCTAGAGAATCCCAGACACGCCAGGATTCTCGTTGTTCCAATTTTTTTTTTCTTCTCCCATTCCACGGTTCGCAACTCCCCGACGACGATGACCCAACACACCGCTGACCCGCCACCGCGATCCGCAAAAGAAGATTCGCCAGTGGGAGAGATCTAACTTTGCACAACTATAGTTATACCTCTCGTGCAAAAGCCGCGAGTCACCTCGTTCTTCTCGCTGGTCTTAGTCTCAATCGTAATTCTCCTCGTCTCTCTTCAACCAAAGTTCCCAGACTTGCGCGACTTCTGATCCAATAAATACTCTTTC
Source organism: Cryptus viduatorius (assembly GCA_964006125.1). Classification (NCBI taxonomy): domain Eukaryota; kingdom Metazoa; phylum Arthropoda; class Insecta; order Hymenoptera; family Ichneumonidae; genus Cryptus; species Cryptus viduatorius. Next base: position 11,895,458 of record OZ023224.1, on the reverse strand, counting down.
TTCTTTCTTTCTCCGCTTGCTGAACTCCTCTCGCCGCCTACGTGTGTATATCTTTCTGGCTTCGTCTACTCGCGCTGCTTCTCGTGTCCTGTCTCGTCGGTGAAGTTTTCTCCCCCTCCATAAAGTAACTGCCGCCGCGCAGCACAGGTCGAGATCCCTCCTCCCCCAACAAACGAACGCGGCGGCGCAAGCGCTCGCCTTGTAGCTTCTCGAGTCGACACCGCTGCGAAACGATTCATTCCGCTGACAGCACCCGCGTCGCAAACACGGAAGCTGTTACGCGCAAAAAAAAAAAAAAAAAATCAACAAAATCATCTTCTTCGGTAATTCGCGATCTATGGATTCACGATCTATAATTCGAGGGAATTTTGATCGATCGAAATAATTTTTGCTCGTGACAGTGTTCGCAACTGGTAAATATCGGTTTTTTTTTGTTGAACAACGATCTTTGAGTCCGTTAAATCGAGAGATAAATACGCGAGTAAATGTCTGTGGCGCGTGGCAGTGGCTATGATTGGCAGGTGTCGCCACCCGGGTTCGTTCGATTAGCGCGAAAGCTTCGGGGCTGCGAAGTGTCTGCTCGAAAAATGTTCGTCGAGTGAGGACGGGCGTTCGGAGAGTGTCGTAAATTTATCGCTTGTGAGTGGGTGGGTGAAGTTTGAACGTTGCTGCTGTTGTTGTTGTTATTGTTGTCGCCGCTGCTGCTGTTGCCGATCGTTAAAGTAACGAAGAAAATAAACGAAAAAATGGATATTAGGAGTCGGATGTTTACGCTTTGACGATTTTATCGATATTGCTATCGATCGTTTGTCAGGAGGTTTTTTCGGAAAAAAAAATCAAATTTGGACCAAATGTTGAATCTCGGAGTTTACAACATCGTCGGTAGCATCAACACGATGGTCTTTGGGAGCAATAAATTTCGGATAAGAAGGTACCGGACTGTTATTTTCTAATAATCATTTTTTTATATTATTAACACAGTTGAAAAACCGAAGCGAATCGTTTAAATGTCATACACAATTTTTAATAAGTACATTGAATACATTCGCTTCGAAGATGGGAAACAGGAATTGCTTGTTATGCAATTGTTGACGATTTTTTTTTTTTTTTTAATCGCACTATTTAAAGTTGTGAGGAAATCGTTATAAAAATGTGAAAAGAAACTCATAAACATCGGAATTAAATCTTTAAAGTGTCCGTAAAAATTTCGTAAATTTTCGTCGAATCGTTTAAACGCTATACAACTTTTTATTCGAACGGCAGAGAGGTTAACAAAACAATTTTTGTAACTTATACAACAAAAAATAGAATTACCGGTTCTCCTTGCGTTGAATCAGTTTCTTTTTCTGCTACTCGCCCGACTTGTACATAATAGCTGTGAATAGAAACGTTAGCGAGAAGTTAGAAACGCGCGCGCGCGCGCACGCGTGGGGTTATAGTGGTCACGAGCGTATAAGGAATAGAAACGATATAGGGCGCGCGTCATTTTCAGTAGTAAAGTCGTTACTTGCGCGGACAAAGAAAACTTGACACTGCGCCGCAGAGCCGCAGTCAACGTCTTCGTCGTCGTTGTCGTTGTCGTCGTTGGTACACAAGCAGAGAAAGAAAGCCACGTACTTCTGGTACAACAGAAGGAATAACAGTGAGCGCTGTAGAGCAACACACCCGCAATACTCCCCGAGAGACTTCCGTGCGCAAAGCGCGTAACGTAGCGGACCATAAAATTATCTTTATCCACTTACATCCGAAGCTTCCCGTTGTCCTGTGACCTCGCAGTGTCAAACGCTCGTTCTTCCAATGACGTCAAAGAGCTCAATAGTAATTTCGCCAACTATATCTATTGATTTTTATTACGATAAATCCTTGAATCAGATATTCATGCTAACGACACAAAAAAAATGGCTTAAGCTTTTATCACGGAAAAACAAAGTAACAAAAAGAAAAGCTGTTTATCTAAACTTATGGTGCAAATGCGTTAAACTGGATTCAAAAAAATTATCATAAAACGAAAAATGTTAAAATGATAAAGTTGATCGTAAAATCGAGAATCTCTGCATAAAATGCATCATCAATTCGCTCGAGAACTGCGTCACCCAACGGATGTTTGCCAATTCTCTATAAATACAACAATCTTCAGAAAACCTCAAGATCCAACGTACTTATATGTTTACCGAGCATTTCTTTTTATTTTGCTTTACATTCCCGGAGCTTCTCTTGTCGTCACAATATTCCTTTCTGTATAGACGATCGTTAATCTGCCGAAAAGATAAGAGAAACGTTCGATTGTGAGTTGGTGGTAATCTTCTTCAAACAGTTCGAAAAATAATAAAAAGAAATGAAAAAACTGAAAAAAAAATTCGCAGAGAGAACTCGAAGTATAGTTTCACCAATGGGGAAGAAAAATAAGTACATTCATTCCAATCGTTATCACTGAAAGAAAGCGCAACTAAAAAAAAAAATACGTGTACGTAAATGCGTAAAAAATACGTGTACGTTAATACCGTGAAGTCAATCAGTCCACGTAGTCAATTTTATTTTTGCCAAAGATCGCAGACACGTGTAATTTCTCACGAATTTAACGATCGAGGCGAATTCGCAGCACGAAATATAGCGAATACAGGGCGTTGAAAAAAAAAATTGTAAGTCGAGGGTTAATAAAATGCAATTAATCAATTGCCTTTGATGTTTTATTTTTTTCCAAAGAAGGTAAAGATATTTAATTTCTCATGTAAATTACTAAAACTTGAAATGTACGCTCCCTGCAGTCTGATTGATTGCGTGACCGCAAGTTCGTCGCGGGTATACGAAATCAACATTTGCAAAGACACGTACAACGAGTATATATATTTCGCTGCTGCAAACCTACCCGCACGTGTGGGTTGACGGATATACTTGCCATTGGGTATAAAGTATTGCGACCTCGCCTAGGAGGTCTAGCATTTTGCTTGGGTTGCATGGGAACCTGAGAGAGCAGCAGCAGCAGCAGCAGCAGCAGTAACCGCTACTACTTCTATCGCTGTTCCTTCAGAAAATAAAGAAAGGACAACAAGTCTCTCGATGCAATCCCCGTTCCCTTTCTCTATTTCTATTCCTCTTTCTATTTATCTTGGGTATCCTCTTCGCGCACCTACACACATGAGAAACGCTCTTTTCTTTCACCATGCGAATCTTTGCAAGGACACTCCTTCCTTCTGTTCTACTCAACTGATCATCTTCTTTTCAACCGATGGCTATTAGTCATTGCGATACGAATAAGGTTTTTTTTTTTTTTTTCAATCGAAATTATCTCTATTACCGTGATGAGACACTGACAATTTGATTGCCATTTATTGGTAAACTATTCAAATGACATCGAAGGATTTTTCTATTTTTTTTTTTATTTATTTCTATACAGCGATATTTTTTTTTTTTTATCAGTTTGAGTTTGAAAATTATCTGTTCGATGTTATGTGTTCTATCTCGTTGTATGCACTTTTTTTCTCGCTAATTTCCAAGCAGAAATCATGATATGCCAAGCGACTTCTTTTTAATTAGAAAGTTATAGTGCCGATACGATCGATTAACGATTAGATCGATCGAACGATCGAGGTAACGATTATCCTCGCGCTAATTTGGACAATCGTCGATCTATCAGTGTTTGATCTAAAATCGAGACAAAGTTTAGCGGAAGAGAAACACGACTACGTCTCGAAAGAAAGAGAACGCCGCACCCCGTCGGAGTGAGAGGCTTCGCCGCGGCAAGGTTGTTGCAATTAGGCTCCCGGGCTCTTTAATTGAAAGCCAATAATATAACTGTATACATTCGAAGCGAGTGGCATGCACGGCTCACGCGTTCATAGCGAAGGTGAACGATGATCGCAATTAATAATTCTCCCGGTTGCGTTGTACATTATACAAGTTAATGCGCACATACGTAACGACGACTTCGAGACGACTTATCGTCCATTTGAAACGCAGGAAGAGAGAGATAAATAAAATTAAAAATAAAAAACATACCAAGAAAAAAGATAAAATATGAATTCCAGTAAAACGATAACCCAAGGATGCGATTAGGAATACTCGAGCGCAATAACCCTGACGCTGATTTTTTTTTCGTCATTGTTATTGTCAACAATACATCGAAAATTTCGCATGGGAATTATTAAAATGACAAATATATAAAAAAAAAAAAAAATTTTGCGAAATAAATTCTATTTTTTTAATTCTTTTATATTTCTTATTATGAAACACATTTATTGTATATTTACTATCAACGTCATCGCATAAAAAATATCAATGAAAAAGTAATTACAGAAATCAATAAATAAGTTTTCCTTTTAATATCTCTTGATTAGTTTTTTTTTCCGAGATAAATAAACGATTTTGATATCCCGCGAAGGTTTTCTGTATATCTCATTCATTTTTTGCCTCGCGACAAGACTTGTGTGACGAATTCTATCGTCAATAGCAATTCGTGTTGCAGCAGAATAGATTTCTTGTTCAACCGAAGAACTGTATAGTTTGGTTCGTCTACGTTCGTGTAGCTCTTTAATATACGGTCGCTGTATATACAGTTTCTGCTATAAGTAGCTTCACATCTTTAGTCTCATAAGAATTTCCTTTCCTCATACTCGCTTATTATAATTACTTTTTGCTGCTGTATCAGCAGCCGTATACACTGTACGCGATGCTGAAAACACACAGCAGGTGCAAAAAGCCCGTACCAAGGCGCGTAAAAGCGTTAAGATCGTAGTAGCTGATGTCTCGCGAGTTACTTGAGTTACCGTCGATTCCTCGACCCCTCGGTGAGAGTTCAAGGAAGAACGTTAAGGGATCGCGACGATCATTCCAACGATTACCTTGACTCTCGCGAAGTACGTTTAAACTTCAGACTCAGTAAAGTACGAAGCTTTTCCTTTTTTCTCGATGATGGAGTATCGTCTTGAAAAACAACGACTACAGTTTCGTACGATTATTCTATGGTGGAGTCTGCAAAGTGTATCCAATTTCGATGATTTAAAGGTCTATCATTCGGTAAAAAGTACTGGACAAAGTTACACTGTAAAATAGTTCGCTGAATTACCGATCGGTAGAAAAATGTACTTTTTTTAACTCACGCGCAGAATGTCCCGCGTTCCGTACCTGCAAAGCGGTCGCGAAGTAACGTATTGTAGTAAGGCGTAAAATAATATTCTTGCGCATGCGCAGATCCCCAAATTCCTTCATTATTTCATACTTTTTCCCTCTTTCGACACTCGAACTAACTTTGAGGTTAGGTTTTCGCTCACACTTTGCAGGTGCAAATCACGGCATATACTGTTCATTCGTTAAAAAAATAAGTATGGGATACTTGTACGAAAAAGCGCACATCCCACGGCGATTAGGAAGAAAGCTGCACTCACTTCTCCCGTGCGCCGCTTCCTAACCTTCGCGAAATATCCGCTTTCCCGTACTAATATCACAATCTACTATTATCGTATCCTTAATATTCAATGATTTTTTAAGTACCTTAAAAATAACAAAACGCGTCTTTGCGTCATTGTGATCGGACTTTGTGACCAATTTCGGCATCGCAATACCTTCATTGAAACCTTAAAAAATAACTTCAGATCGGAATATTTTTTTAAAGAGCCGAATTTGCACCATTAGAAACGAACAATCATTCAATAGATCGCAGATGCCAATACGAGGGGAGAGTTAGACAATTGGACGTTCCGGCAAATGACTTTCGTGAGAGTATACGGTTCTAATATGACAATTGAGAGCGAGCGATGATTGGTCTTGTTCTCTGTGAAGGCAATTGGTTCAGCTCATTGGTCTTGGTGGTCAGTCGGCGACCGGCAAACGTTTAGAGAGTTCGCATTGGTGGTGTGTTTTGTATGTACGACTCGATCTTTATACGTCTAACTTTACTCTCTTGAGTCTCACTCGGTCGAAGAGTTAGTAGGTATTAGTACTTAGGAACGAAACGAGCAACGAGACGTCGTCGCCTTCGTCGTCGTCGTCGTCGGCGACGATGTAGCTGAGAGGCCGCGAGAGGCATACCGGGCATTCTACCATTTAACGCTCGCGCCCGCGTTCCAGTTTTCCTTTCCACGCGCGACGCCTTGCGCATAATAATTCGCCTTCTATGTACACCAGACGAATGATACTTGCGACCTGTCTTTCGTCGTCTAACATATATCTCCACTTTTCGTGCCACAAAATATCTCTATCTCTCCGTCTGACTACTTTTCATAGACTACAATTTTGCTACCCGCCGCGCCGATTTCCACTTCTCGCCTCTGATGTGCCCATACTGCATGCTATATGCAGTGTCGAGAGTACTTCAGTGGTATACACACCTTGTTGCTTGGAAATCTCGTGAGAGGTGTGTACGTGAAAAGAGATTGGCGCGGAGAGTGTAAGACATTTTTTTCGTCATATCGCAAGATAGAGCCGTATGAACGAAATCTCTGGGTTTCAGTTTCTGCATATGAATATAACGTTTGCATGAACCTTGTTTCGCGGTGAGTTCACCTGGTATTTTTAGTTATGCAAGCATAGTGTGGCTTGTGATTCATAATTTATACCGTAGAATTGAAGAGTTCATGAAAAATGTATCCCTAAAGGAAAGGATCAGTCGCGGGTCGGGTGGAGCCAAAGCATTTAATATCTATATAACTTAAAAAAATTTTATTTGCTCCATTCGAATGAAAACTGGACACAAGCTACTTATATCCTAACGTAACGGTTTCACTTCGAACGAATTAATAACAAATAATTTCTATCAAATTAATACCTTCACGACGAAAAGAGTTTAAAGATACATAGTTGTTACCGTTCAGTACTAACGTTGTTTTGGAAATAATTTTCGGAAAATAATTTTTTTTTTCACGTAATTTTTTTTTCTATACCCTTCGATTATATCAAAATATATTCTAAAATGATTATTTTAGAAAAAGAAAATTTATCACACGTACATTAAAAATCAACAAACAACATTAAAAAATTACGCGTATTACGCGGACATTTTCTCGATTGTTTCACCGAATTTCAGTGTACGAAGAAAAGAGTTTACAGGCACATAATTTTTACCATTCCGTACTAACGTTGTTTTGGAAATAATTTTCGGAAAATATTTTTTTTTTCACGTAACTTTTTTTTCTATACCCTTCGATTATATCAAAATATATTCTAAAATGATTTTTTTGGAAAAAAAAACAGTGTACCACACGTACATCAAAAATCAACAAAAAACATAAAAAATTACGTGTATTGCATGCGCATTGCAAAAAAAAATCGTAAAAAAAAAATCACGTGTATTACGCGCACATTTTTTCGATTGTTTCACCGAACTTCAAAGTGTATTATGCATATTGTCGCGATTCCGTCGCAACACAATCTTCCGTTCGTGTCCAATCGACTTATCGACAAGATAAACGTCGAAAAAAAGACCTACCAAGCGTTATCTGACAACGGTTGCGATTGTTAATCGCTTTTCCTCGTATTATACCCAGAATTCGACAGGAGTGTCAGCTTGTTCGCGTTATTACCGAAGCGAAAAGAAACGTTTATTATTTATTGCATACCCTACCCGTCTTCGTTCGCATTGTCGCGACTTACGCTGTACGCCGTACGCGCGATGTATTAGTGTTACTTACAAGTAACGGCGGAGGGAGGGGGGGGGGGGGGGAGGGGGAAGACTTGCAAAGAACAATTTCAAAGTAGGTTGTTCACCTGTCGCAGTAGTAAGCAATATATAGGTATATAGTTAAGCTTCGTAGTGCGATTGAACTAAATGAACTGAAGGAACGTACGAACGAACGAGAAAACTAACCAGGTGAACCAGCTGCGAGAACAGATGTCAGACACGCGCGGGGCAGTCTTTACCTCGTACGTGCATAGCCGATAATCGTACCGCGTCTTCTCGTCTTTCTCGTACACTGTTACACTTTTCCGTGTAACAGTGTAGGATGGACACTATTACAAAAGTATATATATTTACGCGCGCATGCGCATAGCTCATCGACTTTTCTCGGAGGAATAAAAGCCGCGGAGGGCAAGATGATCAAGGAAAGCAAATAAAGACGAGTTAAAAAAAATGTTTCGATGTGTACGCGATTCCATTCGTAGCTATAAACGTGCTAACGTTTTTCGATCCGACTGCGAGTGCTACCAGTATTGCTATAACGTAAGTGTCACAAATTTGACACCGAATGAGAAATGGACGGGATATAGATCGAGTATTGGGCGTATCGGATACGAGAAATCGAAGATTAATGACAAGAGTCGGCTTCTATCAGCTCAAACAACTGTATGGCTGATTGAAATCGACTTTTTCCACTGCTATCGTGTATACTACATTTTTAAACAACTCTGTGAATTTTTGCAGAATTTTTTTCGTAATTTTTTTGGGATAATTCGATCAGATAAGGGGTTGTGGATTTGATGCAAATTCGTACGCGAAGACTCGATGACAGCGCGATAAAAAAATCTTCGCGCTAATTTAGGAACATTCCTATCATAGCGGTTGACTAACAAAAATCGACGAGGCATGTCCTCTGAGAGTTCCAGAAGCTCTCCTCAAGTTGACGCCGAGAGCTCAAAGCTCCTCCCGAAGACGAATAGTCGTGTCTGTCGTCGCTTCTGTCGTCGTCGCGGGACTATACTTCTTCCTAATTCCGTCACTCCGTGTCTGAGAACTCAATTTCGCCGTAGCAATTACGTCTCTCTCGAGCCGGCGAACGATCGCCAGGCATTCCTCGCTAATGACAAACGACCGGTGGACTCGGCAACGCCACCGGTAAAACTCTTTCAAGATTTTCCTGGGATTTTACTCCGACTGCTATTTGCTCCAAAGGGTTAACTGAATAATTCAATTCTATTGTTGCCACAGTTACAAACATACTTCGCACCGTATCTTTCCACGAATTTCATATGCATATCTTTTTACGATTTGTCGAACACAATATGAATTTATGAACATTTTTTTTTTCAATAACGAAACGATTGGTTTACGTCGGTAAACCAATACCGGTAATTTTCATTGAGTTTAATATTAAATATTACTGAGACTGCAACGAGTCACAGTTAATTTTATCGGCAAAAAAATCGAGAACTCAATAATGCGAATAAAAAAAAATAGTTTTTTACAAATTTGGAAATTAAATTACTGCACATCGAGATGAAAGCGTCGTCGCGTTTTAAAACATTTGCAAAGAGAGATCAATCGACTTTTACGGTTCGTAGATCGAACTTCAGTGTTTTCGATTTCTCGGACCTCTGGGCTCAGCCTGCAGCAAGATCTCTCGATCTCTTGATCTACGGTTTCGATCTTCCTGAGACTCCCAATATACTCCCCGTTGACTCGTAGCAAAAGTCGATTCTACGTACGTGCCGATCGTCAACTGTATCGGTAAAGATTGCTGTGTCCACGACGTTGAAAAGATCCGGTTCGATTAAATCGATCGTTCGAGTCGCAAGATCTCGCCTCGGAATCTTCGCTGAGAAAGTAAAAACATTGTACGCTCGTGCGATTATCTGGTGTGCTCGATGCTCTGAGTGTTTTCTTGTTTTTTTTTTTTACTTCAACGATTATCGGCATTTCATTGCGTATCGATAATTTTTTTAATACAACCGGCAAACCAACCGATTCTCTCGATGACTAATGGTCTTATCATGTCGACGCTGTATTCAATTTTTCACTGTTTCCGGCCGACAAAAATACGATAACAAGCAGTAAAAAAAAATAAAAAAAAAAATAGACGATTTTTTTTTATTTCTGTTTCTTCGATCTCACGGGTAAAAATCGATTACCAATAATCGTAGCATTCCAGCGAAATAAAGTCAACGCTCCGGGATCGCAAGAAAAATTGTGATTTTTTTTTCTTTTACGATTAATCGTTCGAATAATCATAATTATTTTACCTCGTCGTCGATGCTTGATTAATCATAATATGCGTGGGAATTTCTCGCCGAACTGACACGCCCGTAATTTGCATCACTCTTGCTTTCTTGAAAGATACATTATAAAAGTGTAAAGTATATAGCTTGGAGGATTTTATCGCGATAGATATATAGTTATAAGCTGTACAGGTTCGTCTCGATCTCGATATTCTTCCGTCCTCGAGAAACGAGACTCGAAGTGCCGAGTGGCAGGTTACATGGAGTTCTCTCTGGTCATAGTAGAATGTCTCAGTCACGGCTGAACGACCTTTTCCCGCGCGCACCGTCTCGAGCAATTAGCTATTTACGAGCTATCGCATTCCTCGCTCGCGCACGTTTCGTTATAGGCACTGTATATTATTCTCAGGTACTCCTCGGAGAAGAAGATTCAACCCTTCGTCCGTCATGTGCTCCATTATCTTCTTCACTCTCTTTGAAAGCGAAAATACATTTAATAAAACCATCGTATCCTCCAAGGAGCTGTACAAACTAAAAAAATTGATGGAAATAAAAGTTCCATCAGTGAGTAAACTACCCCATCGATTTTTTTTTAGGTTTTTCAAATGAAACCCTAAAAAAAGTTAATCGTTAATAAAAAAAAAAAAAAAAAAATTCGCCTCGTCTATAAAACAATACATCGAACAGAAAAATATCGAAGATATAAATTCGCGGCATTGAATGAATTAATCATCAAAATATTTTTTTAATGTCCCAAAAACGAATTTGAAAAAAAAAAAAATTAAACGTTTTCGATTATTCAAAATCGTCATCCTCCGTCTTGGCCTTCGGTAACGCAATATCGACGTTTATATAACGCCGATGAGTTTCGCAAATGTTTGAGTGATCCAGTTGATCGCGAGAGCTCGTCCGTTCGAGAAATGGAAAGGTGTTGTGATCTCCCCCTTTCGTCACGACGGGACTACAATATCAAGACATCGAAGGTCCTGTTCGTCGTCATCAAATCGGTCGACATAACGGCGCGGCGAGATCGGTGTTACCGCTCGAATCGACGTGGGTGCCCCATAAAACAACACGACAAGATTGTTATACTATAGCCGTACGGTACTTATCTATTATACAGATTTATAAATCGACACGCCAGGCGTGTATCGTTAGCCGCACGTCAGATTAACATGATTTCTGTGTCGATATTCAATGCGAGAAGTCTGTCCACTACCGTCCGCACGAGAATTAAATCGAAGAACGCAAACCAAAGCGTATGTCGAACAGCTCAATTCGCAATGCGTAATTCGCTTTCCAAAATGAAATTAAAACATGTCAGGCGGTACTTGTTATGTATCTGTGACATTTTAGGGTCAATTACGTTTATTTCTCCGACACCTCTACGACGCGCATATTCACCGCTGCATCCCGCTTTGCAACGTAAACATTCCTTGAAACTATTAATTATCAAAAAATGCAAATTAATAATGATCGAGTAGATAAAACAACTAATTACTTTTTTTTCCACCTCCACCCCCACCTAATTTTTTTATACCGACGAACAACTAATTACTCGTTACTCACGTTCCTCGATACTTAGAATCTTCGTAACGCGACTATGAACCGTAAAATGACGTCAGAATCATTGCGATGTAATGCAATTTACCCCTTTCCAGGCGTTTTACAATTATTACAAAATAAAATAGCTGTGCACTTCGTAAAATTGATTATATCTCTCAAACTCCTCAATGAATTTATACGAATTTTTTATAGTATATTAAAAGGGTTACGAAGTTTGTTTGTGAATTTCATCAAACGCATTATCTCGTCGAAATAACAAGGTAATCCGTTGTTTTTTCTGTTAATTATACAAATAATCCGATAGTCAACACGAAAGACGAAATATTATGAGGACAGATTGCTTTTATTATCGCTGATTAGCTTGAACTCAGGTCACGGTTACCTCTCGTCGCATATTCGCGTTTCTCTATTAATATCCACCTGTTGACTATGATCCGCCCAACGAAAGTCTTCACCGTGTAATTATCTTGTATACATATACTTTGATAATTTATCCAACAAGAAAATCGTACGAAGTTTTTAATACACGTCATAATACATCGTCGAATAATAAAAATACATAGTTGCCGACGAAATAATATGCCCAGCGGGCTTCTCGTTTGCACCTCCCGGATAAGCGTGTTAAGGTCGTTGTCGTATTAGTAGTATTCACCATATTGGATATTTATACCGCAGTGTAAAGGCTCTGCGCCAGCAGATATTCGCCGGTTAAGGTCTTACAGTATTAACATAGCTATTATTCACGCCTCTCCAGTCGCTCATTCAACACGACTCGATTTGCCTCGAACACTTTTTTTCTTCTCTTCGCTTCAACTTCGCTGTAACATTTTCCTTTCATTCGCTCGCAGCAGTTGTCTTCGGGAGACTGCAATTTCTACACGATTTTCTACATCGCTATGGCATCTCGACAAATTTTTTGCTTACGTTCTGATCGACTCACTGATTCTACTAATGTAACGGGTTAAAATAATTATTTCGAATACCTTGACATTCGGATAGACGAAAAAATGAGCGGTGCGCTAATTCAAAAAAAATGTGTTTCGAAAAAATTTGTAGTTTTTCTTCGTAATTTTTATTATCGGACGATAAATCAATATTTATTTTGACGCAGTTACTAAAATCGGATATCTATTTTAATCAAATTCCGATATCGTTGGCCAATTTCAATATCTTACGCGGGATTGTAACACATCATGATTTTTTTTTCGTCCCGTTGATTGGATCGAGAAAAAGAACTGTTTACGTCGTTTTGATTAATTTTTTTTTTTTTTTTTCATCGTGAATAAATGATGTCTTGGTGAGGAAATTATGATGAGAAACAGAGAATAACAGGGTCGTAGGTGAAACTTGCAAAGTATGAAGGAAAAGAGAATGAAGAAGAGAAGTAAAGAAGAAATAACTTGCGCGGCTCGCAACGACCTTCGTAAATATTTAAACCGTCCGGAGTTTAATTACGACACGTCGTTGAAGATGAAGGAAACCACCCGTTTTCCATGCAATCGACTGTGTCTCTTCCTTACACTGTATCGACGACCCTGAAGACGACTATGTATAGTAAAAGCTATTCGACTTGTCGATTTTATACGAAAATGAAAAGGCAAAACACGATAGTGCGATTTTTTGATCGTTTTACACAGATTCGAAAAAAAAAATGGCTGAAATTCATAACCGCATAAATGCAAAAATCGTTCGTAAAATTCAATAAGACAAGATTGATCGTCGCGGCGTCAAGAGTTATGGTCCATATGTAATTTCGATACAAGGATTTTTCGAATGAAATATATAAAAGAAACCTTCGGACTGTCGTTAATTTATGTGTTCATTCAACAAACACGCGTGAGTACAATGCGAATAAAAAAAATTGCGTAACTTCGATTCGTGAGTTGTGAGAAATGCGCGGACAAGATCGATTATGTTATACGAACAAACAGTGGAGGTCGCGTACGAGTATCGCGTACGCTATACGTGGATATCACACGATACCGGAATGAATAGAAGAGGGGAAGAGGGGAATTGTGGGTTAATTTGACAAGTGTTCTCGGCGAAAAAAATAAAAGCGTACATGAAAAATTCTCTTTTATCTCAAATTTATAATCCTTTCGAACATAAAAGTGAAAAATGTTTCTATTTTTTTCGTGTTTTCCGTGTTGAAATTTTAACGCAATATGCAAAACAGTTCTGATAAAAATTTACAATGGTGTACCATAAAGCGCAGTGTCCGTAATGTCAGAGGGAAAAAAAAATCATGAACTTCCGTATCGATGTTATAGAAAAAAAAAAAAAAAAAAATTCGTAAATTTTTATGAATGCATATTAGACTGATTATAGATATTATTTCGTAAGAGTTAAAGAAAATATTATGTTATATTACCGGAGTTTTAATATTCGAAAAGGCTCTCCAGTTCAGCGACCATAGTTGCTAAGCAGCAGGTGAACGTCGCGCGTTCTCAGCCTCGATAGATAAAACTTGCCCCCTCATAGCGTCGCGAGTATGTTTTCCCGGCTCGACAGTCTATGCCTACATGAAGGCGATATCCAAACGTCACAGCGTACTGTCATGCGGGCATTCGATAAGCTGATAGAACCTCCGCACTTCCCACGCCTTCTTTGCCATCGTTCGACGACTTTTCGCATCGCAGAACCGTTTTTATTTCTGCGCTCATTGACACATTAAATTTATCACGTTTTTTGTCGGCGTTTACGTCGCGAACAAATAAATTTTTATCTGAATCGAATATTTGTGACTTTTTTTTTTATCGTTTAGGAGATCGAACTCATCATCAATAACCTAAAATAATGTAAAGTTTCGGTTCTTCAGAGATTCAAATTTCGTTCCAAATGGATACTAATTGAAACAGGCGATGTGCAGTGTATTTTTCTCGCAAATGTTTCGCGCTTCCTTTGCCCTTAAGATGGTCGTCGTTCCGACAAAATCATTATAATCATTAAATATCTCTCGTTCCCATTTTTTTCATAGACTCCAAACGGGTCGTTAGAGTCTTCAGACTGAGTTAATAACGCACTTAAGTAACAAAGTCATTATTATACAAGCGTACAATCTCCCGTCGTGTAAGAAGCATTGAATCTCGTGAGGTATTGCGTAATTCACCGTAAATAGTATACCATAGAGCGCAAAAGCAAGTCTCTACTCGTAGTCGAAGTGCACTCCTGTGTCTGATGGTTTACGTACTGTTACTACTGTGCCTCGGCTGCTCGTTGCGAGGCGAAGGTCTCGACCTCTACCTCGACGTCCTCGGCATCCTTTGGACTTTGTAAATTGTACAGTGTAGTAAATTGTATTGTACTACTTTAAATGTATGGAAGACGTCTTAAGCCATCAACTTTTGGCAACGGCTTTAGTTATTACGGACAGCCAAGCGACGTCTTTACAGAAATTTACCGTGAAACATCGAACCAATTTTTTTTCTTCGACATTCAATTATATCGACGAGTTGAAACGTTTAAAGATCATTGCAAAATTGATATACAAGAAAACGTTTACAAGGTATTAATTTGCCTCCATTTTTATTTCAACTTATCGTCAGAAAGGTATAAAAAAAAAAATTGCTTAACAGACAATCCACTGGTATCAAATTGTCAAGTTTGCTCTACTTGTTCCACTTTCAATGACTATTTCGACAGTCAATTTTCGCTGCTGGTCTACATGGCATTATTTTCTCTTTAACTTTTTCTTCGTTTTTTTTTTTTTTTTTTTTTTTTCACCGTTTTCGTTACATTCTGCGGGTTAGCGAGGTCGTAAAAAACCTCGCGAGCGGCCGCTGTTGCACGTACAGTGTCTCCGGCCGCAAAAGCTGGGATACCGTCACATAGCGATGTTTTTACGTTATTCGAGCGCTCGAGACTCCACCAAGTTGAATTTATGACGGTTTGGGATGATGTCCGTCTCGTGGAGACTGGACCACTGTTCCTCTCTGGCATCCGGGAACATCTCCGGTGTCTCAGAGACTCGACCGCCCGGTCACGTATCGTAATGTACGATTTCGGTTTGTCTCGACGAGAGTCAGGAGATTCCAGTGTATGGGTACGATAAAGAGAGAAATCGCGAAAGGGAGAGACGTTGAATTTTCACTGAGATTTTAATACCGGCTAACTGAAGAGATGTAAGGCGTGGCTGATCGTTCACTCGCTAAGCCTTCACGCACACTTGTGCTTCGCGTCCCTCGGCGATTTCGTCGCGCTCGGTGCATGCCAAGTATTTAATACTCGGTATGTCCTCGTCTTGCATGGGAAAACCGGCAATACGTTTAGTTAGATATTTAACTCGAGAATAACAAAGAGGGAGATATTTTTATGCGACTCTGTTGATACGCGAAGCTTATTCTTCTCTCGTGTATTTTACTAGTACGCGGGAGCTCTCGGTTACGAGTATTTCAGGGTCAGCCACTCTCCGTTGAATAGCTTCTCGAGTGGATTTACTCGGTAGCAATGGCAAAGCAGTTCGTTGTTCGACTCCCGCGCCACGGACTCGTAACAGAGAAAACGAAGATCAAGATAAATGTAAATAAGTGATATTTAGATAGAAACGCAAAACGAACTTCCGTGTTTAAGAGGCACAAAAAAAATAATAAAAAATGGCTGCGAATCAAAGTACGACGAGGTAGAAATAAACTGAGGGGTGGTCTTCTATAACTAATGGACGGCGCCTTTTCACAACCATTTAAATCGTTAAGTAACATCTAAAAAAACTAATAATACGGTCGTAACTTATCTTTGACGAGTTTCCGCGTCTCATATGAGATCAAAAATCTTACAAAAATCACAACGAATCAGAGGCCAGCGGCGAATATAAACAAATATTTCAGAGTTCTGTGCGCGAAAATCGCCTTCAAGTAATGTTCCACACGTGTTATTACCTCGTTTATTAATCATACTGAAACTTTATTACATTTGTCGGCAATAATAAAATAATCATATTTATGTTCACTCGGGCTATTGATACCGCAACCAGTTCACTTAATTATACGCATAGGCGTGTATTCTATTAGCTAAGCAGGCGTGTCGTTCTCACTTGCCGGCCGCTTATTCAATGATTCCAGAAATGTTACGCGTTCTTTACATCGTCTACTATCTTTTTTTCACTCTATTCCACCAGCCATTTCGGTACACTGTCCGTCTTTGTCTCAAAATGAAGTTTTCACTTTCATCCGCGTGTTGCGGAATTTGTAATTCCGATTAAATCGCCGCGCGTCGGCGTCTCAAACTTTAATCTCGTTGTACCGCGAAATCTGCGATGCGAGTCTTTTCGTCTGCCGTTTCCGCAAAACGCGACAAATAACGCGTCGCAGAGATGTAACAAAGTAAAAGGGAAACTTTTTCGTGTGCTCCGTCGATTCGTGACTAATTGCTTTGTCTTGTTACCGAAAGGTCTTCAAGGCGAAACCGTCAAAGACGGAGCGCACGAAAGATCTGAGTAACTCTTTTGGCAGTAAAAAGTAAAAAAAAAAACATCGCGAAAAATGCTAATCGCTAACAAGTTTTTGAATCCGGTGATAAATTGTGTTGTTTTAAATTCGATATATCGAAATGCCTCGATATCGAGTTAATAATTGAAAATTTATTTAAAGAAACAAAAAGTATCGTATAAGACGAATGTAATGCCGGATTTTAATTTCTTTCGGTAAAAAACAAAGTAACAATGTTTGTTTCCGAAGCTTCGTAACACTCGTTACTCTAACGAAAAGACTATCGGAGCGCTTAGTGTATACTGCTATATGAAATTTACGTGTTTGTACCATTAACGCGACTAGAAGTGAACGTTTTCACTTTTCGCAAAGCATACATTTGTAATTCCAATTCGAGTGAATTTAGAATGGGTATGAGGTGTAAGTGAGAGATCAAGAGAAGGAAGACACGACGCAGAGCTCGTGTTACGCGCTTCCGCGTGTCAAAGACACGGACGAAAGAGTGCGCGTGCATGCGTGCGGGGTCTCGAGGCTAATTGACTTGGCGCTTCTCCTAGCTTTCCGTGTGTAACTTTGCAGTATCTACGTACTGTAACGTGCTGTACGAAATTCAAGATACACTACTCGGGGAATCCGGAGGAACGAGTTATCCACCGTTGCGTTATTCCCGACAGAGAAAGAAAATGAAAATTGAAAAAAAAAAAAAAAAGAACGAACAAATGTGTAGCGAGTTTACCGCGCGTAAATTTCTTCGTATCACATAATAGTAGAAACACTCGGAATCATAGAACGTGTAGCATCCGTATACATTTGTTTTTTTCCCCCTTTAATTTTATGGTATTCGGTTTATTATTTTTCTGCGAGTAAACCTCTCGGGCTTGAGATTCGAGGCACGCATGCGCTGGTAGCGCTAATTACCCCCTGATGTCGTAATGGCTGAACGGTTCGTAATAGACGCATCTCAACATAATACTTATCGCGAAGACTCGCAGTCGTAAAGGGTAACGTCGACTTCGATATTTTTCTTTTTTAGTACCTTCGTTCGCGTATATCGTATTTTTTCAAGTGAGTCACACGTTACCGAGAAACTCGTAGAATACAGTTATAACTCCCGCGTTTACGATAACATCTTTTGAGTTGTGTATTCCGGTGTTTTTTTTTGGCAAATTACAATGATAACAATGTTTACTAATGAAATCTGCAATTACCTATTTTACGAAAGAACAGTAAAAGTTTTGTAACAAAACTGAAAGAAATTTCGTAAACATTTCGATTACGCGGCGCAAATTTCGTAATACTTTGTTGAACAATTAATAAATTACGCGAAATTACTAAGATATTATACTGAACTTCGAAAAAATACTGCGCTCTTCCCTACTGAAATTCTGCATGACTTTCAACTATTCCACAACGATATTAAGCTCAATTATTATTTACAAAGAAAGTCTCTTAACGATTTCATAGTGCAACAAAACAATTATGTTCCTCCGCGCGTAAACGAGTTTTATGCTGAAAGGAGAGTATACTGACGGCGCTAATTATCTCCAGATGTCATAAAGACCGATCGGCTTTGTACGAGGGACACAGAAGTCAGCGATGCGTAGCTCATTAGACCCGAGTTCTGTACACCTCTCCATGAGAATCTTCGCGATACATAAAATGTTATGTTTTTTCGTTACGATTTTATTTTATTTTATTATACTTATTCTAGAGCTTCGACTCCAAGGGGAGTCGAGTTCCAACACCAGCGAGTCGACTTATAGTATAAAATATACTTTTTTTTTTTTTTTTTTTTCAAATTTAATCTCATTCTCTATAGATACCATGGGGCGGTGACCAACAGAGTAGCAATAACCCAGCGTGGCATCTGAGACTCGAAGAACGCGCGTGTCGCTTATTAGCTCTCGTAGCGGGAAGTCACTCGTTTCGCTGCGTTTCCGGGATGTACCATTTTCTTTTCTTTTTTCGTTCCTCTTCTTTCTTCTCGACATGTCTTAACTTATAGTATACCAAACACGTTGGCAAAGTCGATTGCGAAGTCGCGTTGTCGCTTCTTCGGCGCGTGAACGTGACCGGAGTCGATGACTCCTTTGCCAAGGCATGCGAACCGAGACTCTTCATCTGTTTTCTACTTGCGCGAGTGAGTAAGTAGATAAGACTTGTCCCGATCAGACGCAGTCAGACAAGCGGATGTGAACCGTTTTGATTTTAGACGACTGTGAGAATCGAATCGAAGGCCGTCGAACATGTTACCGACAGACTATATTTTCGAAATTTCCGACTATATAGATCGACGTCAGAAGGTTCAAAATTCAAATTTGAACGGATCTTTTTTTTTTTTCATTGCAATTTTTTGAGAAGACATTGTTTTTTTTATAGACACATAAAAAATTGATTTCTTCTTTTCTTGATTGATTTTTTTCCAAGATCGACCCGATCACATTATAGAAGTACACGAATCATTAAGAATCGTGTGAAAGTACTCACAATCGAGGAAAAACGAGTTTCATATCCGCAAAAGCCAAATCGGAACTTACGAGTGGATTGCCCTGTAGGCTATAATCAGCGAATCGATCAATCAATGTCAAGACTCGTGATTAATTACACTTAGTTCAATGGTACGAAGAAAAAATGCATTGTTTCACCTATCACCGCGAACAAAGATGCTTAATATTGGATCTCTCGTTGTTTTCCCATCCCTACGAGTAACCTACCTATTTGTTAGAAAAAAACATGGATTTCAATATAAAATTTACCTGTCCGCAAACATCGATAAATTCAAATAATAAAAAACGCGAATTTCAATCAATCGAAAAAAAAAAAAAAAAAATCTGTAGGAACTTCGAGTGTAGTTGATGGCGCAAGAAAAACAAGATTTTCTTTAAATTTCTTCAATGCCACTTTAAAAGGTTCTTTTTTTCAATTTGAAATGTAGTTCCTTGAATGCAACACCTAAAATGGTGGAGGAATGTTGCGATGTTTTATGGTCCAAGAAACCGTCGATCGATGATTCGTCTTTCGCCATTCAATGCAAAGGTGAAAGGACTCGAATTCCCAGTCCGAAAAAGGACTTTAGAATGCGCGAAAGAAGTTTGAAACTGCGTTAAAATGATCGAGGAAATCTTCGTGTTAGCGGTGTTGTACGGCGCATTAAGTTGAACATCCAAACTATCGGTAATCGGCATCAGTTGTTTATACCGCAGTTTACATCATTAGAGTATACATGTAAGAGAATAACAGAAGGTTGTTCTGGCGACAAGGCGCAAGGACTAATAGAAGCTAATCGCGTAGATAAGAGTATACAAGTTGCTTCATTGTCGGTCGTTTCTTCTCCGCGACGATGACCGTATGCCTGCGGAACATGCAAGCAAACGGCGAGGCCGCGGAGCGAAGATAGAACGATAGATAGTAATAGTATAGCGCCGAGACACACAGTAGAGAGTGAAATGGAGTAGGATTGGTATTAGAACTGTTCGTTCCACTCGATCGAGTAACCACACGCGACCGACTGCGCCGAGAAAACCCTATAGATTGAACAGTAATGGAATCAATTATTGCGTAACTGGTTAACGCGGTAGACGTAACTATCGTTGAAAATAATCATCAGCGTATCTGTATCTCGGTCCGTCTCAATTTATATCGTTTTTTTCTTCTTTCCATAATTTATTTTCTTTTTATTTATATATATACGATCAAAAACAGCATACCTTTGGCTGTAGGATATTTCATACAGATAAATATCAGACGAGATCTCGCGTATGTAGTTGTGCTTCGCAAGATTTTTTTTTTTTTAGAACGGACTAATGATCGGTCTATCGCGTTGGCAGTTAATTGCACGGAATTTCTGTCTTATAAAAATATATATATACATATTCAACGAATATCTTGACCTGCCGTGAGATCGTCAGATACAATCTTTGGGATTTTAAATCGACTTTCTTCGAATATTCTAAGCGAAATAAATAGCTTTTAATTGTATAAGTAAACGAAGTGCAGACACTTGAAATTGGATTTTTTTTCAACATCAATGAAAAAAAAAAAATTGCAGTTTGATACTAAGAGATCATTAATGCATTCGAGAACATTTAGCTGCTGGAGATACAATTATCTACATCGGCACCTCGACATTGTTGATTACCTTTATATATTTTGCTGCATTCATTGCACTGTAAACAAACAAATGTAAATGTTAGACGAACAAACCTCGACGAAGTCGCGCGAAGATATTACGAATATCAAGCATCAGTAGAATTTGTTGAATTGTAATCAACGTTATCCAGAATTTCAAACCGCAATGTCTTAATCAATGTTTCGTTCTGATTCCAGGAGTCAGTCGAAAGCCTCGTATTTGGCTTACCGTCGCGAACGCGGAGCGCCAGACAGCGAAGGAAGTTACAAGCGCACGATGTCTCCAACAGCGCGTCTGGAAGATTGGCAACAGCAGCATTCCGCCACATCTCGGGATCACGACGATCCGGTCCTTCTTCGCGTAACGCCGCATCATCCGTCTCAGCTTCACCATCATCACAGTCATATTTCGCATCCCTCACAAAATTCGTCTCAATCAATCGATTTGCCAAAGTCTCACAGCGTTGACGCTCTTCATCAGCGCATCGAGGAAAGAAATTCCGTTCATTCAACCGAAGTAATGGGCAAACTTTCTCACGAATTAACGAAGAAGCTTCAAGCGACGGAAAATCGTTCGCGATCCGAGAGCAACAATAACAATATAATAAACAACAATGATTGTCAGGATCAGCCGCGAAACGGTCAAGAGAAGCGTCAAGAATACAAAGAGAGATTATCGCCGCAGAGCGTTCAAGTGCTCAACGACAGAAATCGGCAGCTGGAACGCGAGCGAAGAAAGCTCGCAGCAAGTTGCGAACCGGTCGGTAGTCAAAATCGTTTATTGACCGGTGCCGAAGCGGGAAATCAAGGTATAGAAGATTTTTATCGGGAAAGAAGCGCAACGATTGAGATGACATCGAGAAACGTTGAATTGTTGAATCGACGAAATGCTTTGGCTGAAAAAAGGGTTAATTCGAACTCTAGCAGCAGCAGCAGCAACGTTAGTCTCAACAATACCACCAACAATACGAGTGCCATTAATGAAAATCACAAAGAAATTACCAATTCGAGGATCAATGATTCTCACGTGGAAAAGCCACCGGTACCCATGAGTTCACCACCGAGATCTCCGGATTCGTTCGTTCGCGGCTCCGAGAGTCCAGCGGCCTCTTCTAGAAACCTTCGAGGCGCCGTTCCCCGAAGATCCGGCAGCTGTTCGAGTTCGAGTTCGAACTCTACGAGATCTTCGAACGATCCTGTAGTACAATCTTCGCGATCTTCTCCGCAAAAATTAGCCTTTGGTAATCAATGTTACGCGAACGAACAGCCTGTGAAGCTTTTGCGAGAACTCGACGGTGCTCCGCCGAGTTCGAGACGCAAAATTTCGAGTCCTTCGCAAACGGAGAACAGCTGGACGGGTTTGAACTCTCCGAGAGCCCGATCCAGTCAAAC
The DNA here is from genome assembly GCA_964006125.1 of Cryptus viduatorius. NCBI lineage: Eukaryota > Metazoa > Arthropoda > Insecta > Hymenoptera > Ichneumonidae > Cryptus > Cryptus viduatorius. Next base: position 11,873,085 of record OZ023224.1, on the reverse strand, counting down.
TGAAGGATCGTTGGTGAGTTTCCGAAGAAATTCAACATCAAGATCGAGATCTTCGTCGATCTCGAGCGCGTCGAAAGTATCATCCACATCTTCGTCGTCGGTATCGCCGAGATATTCACCGATCGATGGAAAAGCCTCGCCGTGCGTCTCGCCTCAACCGGGTATCGAAGGATTGACAATGGTGCAGAGAACGGAAATTGTTCTGAGGGTCAACGCTGCGACTAGCGACGCAGCCTCGCAAACGGAGATTTTCGATGAAGAGGATACTGGCGATTGCAAGGAAAGGGCGGACGAGGAAGTTGTTCCGGAACCGAGAAGAAAATTGCCCGAAGAAATTGAATGCGAGGAACTCAGCAGGGATCTCGCGAATCAACTCGGACCTAACGACAAACTTGTACCGATTCTTGGTGAGTTATTGTGAAGACTTTTTTTCAAGTCTACGCGTCTCCAGAGAAATTTTAGAAAAATTATAAGAAAACCAAATATGTCTAAGTGGAGAATATTAGATATATTTTTTTATGGAAATTGACTGAGAAATTTGATTTTTCACACCATATGCATAACTTCCGGTTTAAATGAGACAATTGAAAAATCGAACGTTATTTTAGAGTTCTTTTCTTTTCTTTCGGTTTTGTGATTCATACATTTTGTCAATTCAATTCTTCGCTCAGTCGAACGTTACGGGGCTTTCTTTGGCTTCTCGGTGACTAACGTAGCGTCGGAGAAGTCACCTTGGATTCTCTTCTCTTTTATGATTTTAATGTAAAAGCAGCAGGTGTACATCAGCCGGTATATGCGGGTAGAAAAGGTTCAGTGGGAAATAAGCGTGTCGCTATAAAAGATTGCGGTATTCGACACTTTTAACCGTTCGTACAGAGATTAGAACTCCTAAGGATTCTATGAATCTTCTACGAGACGTATAAGTATAAATAAATAGTGTGAAATGGATTAAAAAAAAACCATTTTTATCTATCGTCGTCGTTAACTTTCGGTTAGTAAGTGTCAGAAAATACTTTTAGTTCCAATTCCGTTAATTTAAAAAAAATTTTATTACTTGAACTTTCGATTTTTTGTTGCTTACGAAATTTATACAACGCGTGGAGACGGCTCCCGAAATTAACGATAATACAACATTGCAGCGTTGAAATTTAAAAGCAAAATAGTATATTACTATATAGCAACGTGCGTAAGCACCATCAACGCGTGGGATTCTTTGGCTACGAGAGCAAAAGAGAATCGGGAAGCCGGTGGCCAGCGGTCCGGAGCGTCGACCTTTCGATTTAATAAGCGTTAACACGATCAACCGCCGCACACGGCTCCGCGTTTATTAGATTACCTCTATGGCTGCATCGAACGCCGTCGGGTTCGATGCACCGTTGCACCACTTTGCATTTCTCAATGCCTCGTTATTGTCCTATAGAACAAAAAAAAAACACCTCCAATGATAATTGAACAATTCGTACGAATTTATGTCTCATTTTTGTCAATCGAGTTGCGTGACTTGAATAAAATTTCTCATCCATCTTCGTTCCATTCTTAACCATTAATCATTGGTAATGTTCTTGTTAAGTGAATTACTAATGGATTTCATCGGTTTTTTTATGCACAGTACCGGCACCGGAACACAAAAAGCCCACTGACTACGTCTCAGGACTCTTCAGGGTCGAAGCAACTTTGCAGCCCCGTCCACGACGACCACCATCGTTGGACGGTTCAAATTCAGTTATCTCCGTCGACACCGAAAACGAAGACGATGCAAAGTAAGTAAAACGCGCAACAATTCATTTTCATGTAATACCCATAATCTTCCGAAGCTTTAGCTGAAAAAACGATGAACTTCTATTTCGAAAGTCTTCTTTTAACGCGAAGTAAACTTTTTCTTCGGCAAAACTTCGTACATTGCGTAATTTTCGCGTTATAAACACCATATTTCCAGAGACACGGCAACAAATAGCACCCCGTACGCCGCGCGATCTTATTGGCTGAAATGTTTATCCGCTCGCATCTCGTTAATTATATCCTGTGCTACAAAAATGATGTAAAGCGAAAGTTTTCTCAGTTTTGAACAGAGAATATTAATGCGCATTTGGTTTTCTCTACAAGTTAAGGGAAATTGTGTGTACCGATGATTAACAAAAACAAAGGTACATCGGCTGATTATAAGCATAGATAAGAAGTCTCAGGTGTTAGATAAACGATAAAAGAAATGTGCCACGTATTTCGAAGCCAACTAAAAGACTGAATAACCTGTGCCCCATAAATTCACGCGACGCTCGAAGAAAGGCAAAAGTGTTGTACGTATATTTTTACCTGCGATAACCCGTTAGGGTACGAGAGGCGCTCACGTGCCCGAAGACATCGCGTGACGCTCTTTTTTTTCCTTCTTGCTTTCTTCTCTTCCTTTCAATCCGTCTCCTTCGCGGCTACAAGCGCGCAACGCTTCCCGCATAGATTTTCTTCGCCGCGTGGCCTCAAACTCACTGACGAACATTATTATATTAACAGACTTGGCTAATGATTGAATTTAATTGTCGATTTTTTGTTTTACGCCGCCCACTTCATATCTCTTTCGTCTCCGTGGTTTTCTTCTTTTTTTTTTTTCTTCCTTCGGTATTTAGGATTACCGTGAAATATTTCGGACACGCGCCCGAAAGTATCGCGTGCGCCAGTCTCCGAAAATTACGGGGCATTAATAATACAACCGGGCGTTAGTAACAGGATAACGGAATTTAATTAGAATTTTTTCCGCCGCGTTTTGGGACAACGAAGACGAAAAAAAAACATTAACGTTACGAGTACTCGAATAACGGGACCGAATTTTTCATTATTAACAAATCGCTACCGGCGAAATCGATATATCGCGTTGCTAAAAATATATATTTGTTTAGTGGTATTTTTTTTATATCAATTGCTTTTGAGGGGTTAAAAGTCTCATATCCGTTAGAATTCGAGATTGAATCACGCGTGGAGGATATAGCTTAACACGCGGGGCTCGCGTTCAAGGCGAGTGAAAGTGCTCGGTACACTCCGAAGGGGGAATTGAGCAACTTGTGCCCATAAATGATATTGTCAACGAGTAGGAACTGCACGAGTAGGGACGCCGGGTTTCGAGTCCTAAGCAACTACGGAGTCGAAGAGTTTGTGTCGATAGTTGCGTGCGAATCGTCGCGACAATCGGCCACTCGCGTAATTTAATCGAAAGTAAATTCGGAACAGAATCTATCGTCTCATGGAGCTTCAAGTAGGTTTCACTTCAATTTTTACTTTATTCGAGTTTAATATCGATTTATTCTTCGATCTTTTTAGTTTTAATTCATCAAATGCTTCCGAATCCTCAAGGCGCTCTTCAATGTAATATAATTCTATTTAATTCCGCGCTTAAGACGGGTTAAAAAAATAAATAAAAATTCACACTCTCGTAGATATTTCGATGTTTCACTCTCAGTGTTTTTTTTTACCGGTCATTCATTGTCCGCGAGGTAATTTAATGCAGAATTGTCCGACTCATTCTTTTCTTATTTCCTCGTCGTCGTCGCCACTATAGACATATGTACACACCTATTGATTCACGCTTACGCGATGACTCACACCCGACAGTTGACGTAATCGTGTGTCTCTCCGCACAACACTGCTATCTCGATAACTCATAACGAATCGTAATTTTTTTTTATATTGATTTATTTTTTTATCTATAATTGATTAGTTTATATGCTATCATTTTGTGCTTCAGGAACGACACGATGCCATCGACACCTACGACACCCTTGTCAACGACAGACCCGAGCAGTCCACTTTCAGCAACTTCCGCTTACTTCACGACCTCCGAAGGCAAAGCGAGATTCCTCACCAGATACTCAAGGGATGTAACCGACGAGGATATCTCTGCTAACTCGGATAATTCGACTGTCGCCAATTCGACGAATGGACCCAACGATAGTCTTGATCTCAGGCAGAAGAAGGTAAAGGATTCAGAATATCTCTAACGCCGAGTTACGAATTTTGAAGAAAATTTTGTCAGAGTATTGTCTAATTTTTTTTGATTATGTTTTTTTGGACAAAACCGAGGGTAAAAGCCCAATTTTAAAAAACCCGAAAACTTACATTTTTTTTTAATGAAAATGATTCGTCAATTTTTCTGAACACGTATGAATTTTTTCAGAATTTTGTCTAATTTTTTAAATTTATGTTTTTTTTTTTTGCAAAATGAACGGTGAAAATGCAATTTAAAAAAAAATGGATACAAGTCTGAAAAATTTATACGTTTTCGAAAAAATTTACAAATAATTTTTGTTTAAAAATAAATGTGTAAATGTAATGTATGTAATGTGAATGAAAATGTTTTTTTTTTGTTTTTCATACGTTATTTCATTTTGAACCTTTTGAAAAATATGTTTTGGATAATTACAGCTCGACGGACCCCTTCGACATTCTTGAATTAACGCTTCTCCTTTATTTTACTAATCACCGATATGACTTTGCATAATTTCAGGAAGAACTCGTACTCAGGTTGGACAAGAAAGTCGTAGTACTCAGAGCGGAGCAGGAAGCAGTTCGCGAAGAAGGCGAACTGAACGAAACTCTCGGCGCCCGTGTGGCAACACGTGTTTCAGCCGTTGCCCGTCCGGCGGAAGCATCGAAGTACCGATTGCACGTCGAGGAAGTTGGCAAAATAACGAGTCTACTTCTCGGACTGAGCGGACGATTGGCTCGCGCGGAAAATGCACTTTATGGAATGCCAGCCGATCATCCGGAAAGGGTAAGAAATTCGTGTCTTAATTTATTTTAATAAAAAAAAAAATTCATGTTTCCTGGAATTTTTTCTTATCTTTTGTATTTTTGGAATTTTTTTTATCTTTGTAGAAATAAATATAGCAAAGAGTAATATTTGTTTTCTTTTTTTTTCATATGCAGAAAATTCTCGAGTCGAAACGAGACAAACTTATGGATCAGCTGGAAGAGGCCAAGACGTTGAAAAGCAACATTGACAAACGCAGCGTAAACGTATCGGCGATACTGGCAAAGTACCTGAATGACGACGAATACGCTGACTACCAGCACTTCATTAACATGAAAGCCAAATTGATAATGGACGGTCGTGAGATTCAGGATAAAGTCAAACTCGGCGAGGAACAATTGGCGGCTCTCAAAGAAGCGATAAACTAGTGAAAAACAAGATGATTCTTTTTTTTTTAAGAAAAAAAAAAACGGTACGAGTTACGAGAAATGCTAAAAAGAAAAAAATTCTCGATAACTCGAAAAGTGGAAAGTGAATTTTTGTTTAGATCGAACTAAGTGCCTAGTCTTTGTTAAGCTCGCGTCGTCCACGATATATCTACGAACCCGTTACCCGCCGTCCTACCCGGTGACGGTAGATTACAAAAAAACGTATCGAGAATCGACAGAAACGCATATAAAAAATAAAACGATTATTAACGAAAAAAGCAAAAAGAAAAAAAAAATTGAAGTTGGAGAGAAAAATTTTATATTATTTATTCAGAATTTTCACAAAGAGAATCAAAATTTTAATATATGTCTTAATTAATCGTGTACATTGACGATTTGTATTTTATCGATTGATTTTCGTCGGTAGCAAAAAAAAGTGTCTTTTATACTACTTACGCTCGAGATCGAGTGCAATATTGTGCAATAAATTTTATTTTTTCGACGCTACATGATTTTTTTTCACGAGATGAAGTCGATTCTCAAGATGGGTACATTTTGGAAATGAAACTTTGAATACTATAATTGTATAGAAAAAATACAGCAGAAAAATTAACTTCGAAATACGTCTGAGCTTTTGTCGAGATTGCCGCGTGGTGCCTTCTTATATGCATGTGATATATAAGGATAAATAAAGAGGAAAATAAACATAACGGGAAATGTTACGCGTTTTCGCGTAATTCAAAAACGCTACACGAAATGGGCTAAACGAAATTGTAAATATAAATTAGTTATTTTTTATTATTAAGCGTATAAATTACACACTGCTATACATACACTCAACACGTAAACACGAAAAAAAAAAAAATGTCGCAGCCAAACAGTTACACGTGAAAGAATAAGAAAACGACGATGAAAATAATTAGTTTTAAGATGCGGAAAAAAAATGTTTATGTTTCACGTATATTTTAACCCGGAGCGACTCTCGAAGGAGATCGCTCCAAGACGCTTGTGATCTTACTTACTCTACCGGACCACGGACGCTCGTAGGGACACGTAAATTCTCGTACCTCCGTGGTCAGCTAAGCGAAATTTCGAGCCACGATCAATATTTGCCAAATTAATTCCATCTATTATTTCCGAGTGACGAATTATTCATTATTCTTCGTGTATATTTTTTTTTATATTTCGTTAGGCGACGTTCTCCCGATTTTTGAACTCAGTAATGAAAGACTTATTGCAGTTACAAGAGTCACGCGATGGACGTAACCGCAAACTTTCGAACGAAATTCGGCAAATTATAATGATTTTTAAATATAAAAATAAAAAGAAAAACGAAAAAAAATCTGTTACTTCATACATCACCGTATTTTACCGATTCCGTTATAAATTTTTGCATTATCGATTGGCGCGAAATTTCGCGATATAATAGTCAGTTTTCTGTTCCTCGTTTCTCCATGTTTTTTAACGTGCTACGCGGAGCCACACGAGCCGAAAGAAAAGCGTGAAAAAACGTTGTGATCGAATGTACGCGTATGAAATACGCGTTAAGTTCGCACGTTGTGTGAAGACACGCGGCTCGATTTTGTAAATAAAGAAAAACTAATTCTAAACTATTCGAATGATGATAGAAAGAAAAAAAAAAGAACGAAAAACACGAAATGGTGCTCCGGATCTAATTTTATAAAAGAATGAAGAAACGTTCCATTAATTCGTAGGCTAACGTAACGAGATATTCGAAGTTTTAAGAAACATTGAAAAAACATAATAATTTAATAACAATATATTTCTCCGCGAACCCCCAAGTCCCTCCGCCACTTGTGTATATACATTATTAGTACCTATATATATTATTATTACGATAAATGATAAATGGTTCACGTGATTGAAGATGGAAAAAATTGCTCGTAACAGTACAGTGTTAAACGCCTTTTATGTCCGCGCTGATGTAGCGTGCGACCGTGCGACATCATAAAGATCGTTTTTCTTGTTTTTTTTTTAGTCTGACAATATTATTTACGATGTATTAGAGATCATAGCTACTTTCTCAAGCTCGCTTGCAATAAATAACACGTTGGAAATTACCTCTTTCAATCAATTATTCCTCATCCCCTTGAATTTTTCAGTACGCGAAAAAAGAAGAGTACACAAACGACGGCAACGCCCTTACAAAATGATAAAAGCCTTTTAAGATTTAGTGGCGCCCTGAACCCTGAACTACAATCTTTTTCGGGGATCGTTGGCCATGAATCGTCTTTCATACTCAACGTTTTGACGGAGCTTTTTTTTTCGGGTATCTTGAAACTTATTACAAAGTAGAAAATATACAATTACGATTTTCTTGAGAGTCGATTGGATATTGTCATTTAAATCTGAAAGATTTCATCTGAAACGAAAAACAGACTTTCAGACGTCTTGGAACAAAACAAAACCGAGTCCATGTTTTTAGCTTTTATTTCGAATAAAAAATGGAGATTTTCAATTCCCCGGGAATGACGGGTCTTCCTCTTCCTTATTGTTGGCTCTATGACAATGATATTACAACAATGTGCTAAAAAAAAAATTAATAATTCTGCAGCAAAAGCTTTGAATTGGACGGTTCATTTCTGTTTAAGTCCATTACATGATTATATAATGAGCACAAAGACTCCATTGGGAACGGAAAAAAAATTTTAAACGATATGTAAATTGTCGCCGTAAAAATATTTGCACGCGTATGTCGTTATTTCACGAGTTATTTTCCGAACGGCCACATATCACTCTACAGCAGTATAGTTTTCGAACCCAATGAACCGGCGAACGTATATACTTAATCCGATTATACTTGATGACTCCAGGAGGGGGCAATTCAAATCTTAGCCGTGCCTCGCGCCATAAACGACACGATAAGTATGATATTATTACACGAACAAAAATAAAATTGTTTAATAATAACCCTGTGAAAAAAATCTCTGCCCAAATTTGGCGTTATCGTTCGGTATGCTTGCGTTCAGAAATGTATTTTAAAAAAATAAAAAAGATGAGATTGGCTCCTCGCATGCCGAGTATCGATCGAGCCGATACGACAGCATACACTTTTGTTTCCACTCGCGTTATTAATCGAATGAAAAAGAGAAAAAAACCGAGCAATATGCGTCGTGATAGCACAAGCAAATACTGTGCATCATCGTTGAATTGGCAAAATGTTTGATACATCGAGATGACAATGATCCACGAACTTTCACTCACTGTTCGACTTTAACGAAGAACGAAAACCGGTGATGATCATTCTAACCTACGAGAAGCAAAGCATGCGTTGTTGTACTATTGACAAAAGTAAACAGTACATCGCGAGGACAGATTAGTTTTCATCAACGTGCGGAATAGTCCTCGTTATATTTCATGTGTTAGGATGGTACTACGCTGTGGTATACATCGCTTTATCAAAAGCTACGATCGCGCGAGAATCAGTTGTAGCGGATACAACGATGAAAAAAAAATTTTTGCCAGACTCTACGGATCATCGTCTCGTCTCACTCCGCAAGAGGTAAGTTAAAATCAGGGAAATCCAAACATATTTTTTTTAGATCGGCATGTTTTTTTGCGTTATTTTTTTTTACAGGTCTCGAAGATTTTGCGGGCGAATGAATTTACAAAAGAATTCGATACGCAGGGATCGGTAAAAGCGTATGAGTCAAATCAATTGGCGAGTAATAATCCTATAGAAGATACGCGATCAGAGGCAAGATGCCTTTTAACGAACGGTAAGATTTGCTGAGAATCAAAATATTTCACTGTCCAACAAAATTATTCAATGTTCGGCGCTTTTTATATGAGAATCGTTTCTGTACCCATTGGCGTTTTAATTTGATTAACGAGTATCAAAGCCCTTTAACAGTTGTTCTGCAGTTTTGAAAAAGCTGTTGATGAATTTACAAATTTTAACAGCAAAAAAAATTTTCTGAGTATCTCATAAAGAGCGATTGAAAATATGTATGAAGACTTCTATACAACAATATTATCTTACTGTTGTTTTGCTTGTGATAAATTTTAGATAATTCAAATATTATTTGTTTTAATTAATCCGTTCAAAATTTTGTACATATTTTTGGAACTATTTAATGCAATGCATTAGTCTGGAAAATCCGATTTTTTTATCATTATGAAACTCTGTTAGAAATCAATATTTTTGCGTTTAATGACAATGAAATCGAAACACCAAAATGTAAGAAAGATCTATGTTAAGCTGTAACGTCGACGTAGTAACAGAAATTATAGAAATTTCGCGATTTTGAATGAAACGTAAAACGGCAAATTAAAAAAAAACCATATGATTTTTTTACGTTAAATTAAATAAAAATTATTATTTCTCGTAGAAATGTTGAAACAAATTTGTTATTCACGCAGGTTTACTGATGGGTATATTCGACGGTCACGGAGGCAGTGCCTGCGCTCAAGTAGTATCGAAGCGACTGTTTCACTATATATCAGCGTGTCTTTTGCCACCGAGACTCCTGACGGAGTATTTAAATTCCGGAAACATCGAGGAAAATCTTCGGCTTTTGGAGCGTTACAACGACAAGTTGGAATTCGTATCGGGCATCAAGAGTCTCTACAAAGAAAGTTTTGTAGCTTTTCTACGTGATCTCGTGGAAAAGAAATCGTCGTCAGACTTTCAAATGGAAGCTGCACTGGAGAATGCATTTCTTCGTCTCGACAACGATTTGTCGAACGAAGCGCTCCACAAATTGAGAACTAAGGATGCCGCGAGAACATTGTCCGTCGCTATGTCCGGTGCGGTCGCCGTTGTGGCGCATATCGATGGACCGCATCTCCACGTTGCCGGCGTTGGCGATTGTCAAGCTGTGCTTGGCGTACACTCGGGTAAGTATCGCGCCGCATTGGGATTAACAATTTTCCAAAATTATCAAAATTTGCCGCAGGAATTACGTTCAATAGAAATTTTAAAAAATTGATGCTACAATTGTATTGAATTTCTTTCAATGCAGAAGACGAAGGATGGTCAGCAAAGCTAATGACGGTGGAGCACAATACGGATAACCGTGCGGAAGTCGAAAGAATATTATCCGAACATCCGCGAGCGGAAAGATCGACGGTGATAAAAATGGAGCGGTTATTGGGTCAATTGGCGCCTCTTCGGTCCCTCGGCGATTTTCGTTACAAGTGGAGCAAAGAGTTGATGAACGAAGTGGTGATACCGTATCTCGGAGAAGCCGCGGTACCACCGAATTATCATACACCCCCGTACCTGACTGCCCGCCCGGATATAATGTATCACAGACTGAAACCAACCGACAAATTTCTCATACTCGCCAGCGACGGCCTCTGGGAGTTCGTCTCGCCTCTCGAAGCCGTTCGCCTCGTAGCTGAGCACATGAGCGGAAAAATGACTCTCAGTCCTCTTAAGCTTCCGCATGATAATATGAAATTGTCGGAAATTAACGAGATGCTCTTGCAACGCAAGGAAGGGTTGAGCAAAAAACCTTTGGACGGTAATGCGGCGACGCATTTGTTGAGAAATTCTCTCGGCGGTACCGATCGCGGCATCGATCATAATAAATTATCGCAATTATTGACTCTGCCGAGCGACGTTGTTCGGGTTTTTAGGGACGATATTACTATAACTATTGTCTACATGGATTCAGATTTTTTGCAAAAAAATTGAATGGATATTAATTTTTTTTTACTATTTTTCGTTTTTGGTTGGAATTGTGCATTTTGTTTGGTGCCCCGATGAACCTCTGTAAATCTCTGTACCGTAAGAATAACTTCTTAATGTCGAACCACTGTATAGCTTGTGATTTATTTAGAGTTTAACCATAAAAACAATTTACATGAGGATAGAGGTGTGTGTTCCTGGCTTATCAATATAACACATAGTTTTACATGTACATTTGCGATATCGCATTTCTGTTTAATATTTATATAATATGTATACTATATCTTGTTTTTCATTTCATTTTTTTTGTCCCTTGTCGGCGTTTCGTTTTACTCGAGTTATTCAAAAGAAACTTTCAATAAATGATGTTTTTTTTTCATTGGCTCGACAAAGAAAAGAGAATCGACTCGAAAAACTTTGATATATTCACGAGTGCATTAAAGCGTTGAAAGGAAAAATTAAACTACTCGAGTATCGTATATAAACTATTATGGTTGTGAAATCTTGTTAATCGCTCGGAAATATAGCCGACAACAGCAACAACGATAAATCTCGTGGACGTGGAAGTTATTCTTTATCCATAATTCATTCTTTTTTTTTTCTTTTTTTATTTAATTTTGTTTATAACTATTCGTTAGTAGGGGAAAATTCATACGAAAATTGAGAAAAAAGCACGATCGGTTAAAAATGTCGTGAGAAAAAGAAATTGTTAAAAAAATATACTCAATCGTGCCTAATTCTCGATAAATATATGTATGCACGGTATAATATAATTATGTAGGTAATAATTGTATGGACATAAAGATTTTACGGTGACATACGGTCCGAGAGCGGGTAGGGCAAGCGTAGAACTCAATTTTTTTTTCTTATACTTTGCTTCGTTTTTTTTTTTTTTCGTTTGTTTTGTTCTTTTTCTTCAACTTTATAGCATAATAATCAAAGTAGACCAATCGACTCATTGGTAAAACAATACCATTTTTTTTAAGCAACGTGGCGAAAGATTTGCACACTTCGGAGATTTTGTATTTTCTTCAACCTTCTTGTCCGAAGTCTTCCTTGAATTTTTCTAGTTTCGCCATGTCATCTTGATTGACGGTCGGACGGGTCGTCGATAAAGATTTCATCATATGTTTCTGCATCACAGAAAAGCGTTTTGTGAAAATTATAATGGTTTTTTTTAAATGAAATTATCTTCTTTAAGACTATTGATCGATATTTACCATCGTTACGGGCGGTTCATAGAGTTTGTCGCCCTCGACGTCCATCCAACTCATCTCCATGGCTCCCGGATCGCCGGGCGAACACGGTGTAAGTAAATCATCGACAATAATGTTTTTGTCCGTCGGCGAAGGTCCTCGGATTCTTTTGAAATGGGTAGCGGTCTGTACGAGTCGCACAGGTTGCATCAGAGCGTCGCGAACGATGATGCTTATGTCCGCACCGGAATATCCCTCCGTGTTCGCGGCTAACGTTCGGAAATCATCTTCGGTCAACGAATGAGCTGTACTGCCGAGATGAAGTTTAAACATCGTAACTCTCGCGTGCTCCTCCGGTAGACCTATGTAAATTCTTTTCTCGAAACGTCTTCTGATAGCGGAATCGAGAACCCACGGAATATTCGTCGCGCCGAGAACTAGAATACCGTCATTGTCCGTACCGACTCCTGAAAAACATATTTTTTTCGTGTTTCATTGAAAGAGATTAAAAAATAAGTAAATCGTATTAAGGTATCTCTGAAAAACGGTTTTTTCAAGAAAAATTCGTATCAACGCACCCTGCATCTGTACGAGAAACTCGGTCTTTATTCTCCGGGCAGATTCCGACTCGTTATCCGAACGGGACGAACACAACGAATCAACCTCGTCGATAAATATAATAGCGGGTTTTTTTTGCCGCGCGAGTTCGAACAAATTCTTCACGAGTTTCTCCGACTCGCCGAGCCACTTGCTAACCAAATCGGACGAAGATACCGATAAAAATTGCGAATTATTTGCTTCGGTCGCTACGGCCTTTGCTAGATACGATTTTCCTGTACCAGGTGGCTAGAAATTCGATAAAATAATCATATTAAATTCATCGTGTTATAATAAAAAAAAATTATTTCGCATCGAGAGCTGACGCTTACTCCGAAAAGAAGAATTCCTTTCCATGGTATTCTTTTACCAGTGAAAAAGTGAGGAAAGCGTATAGGCAAAATAACTGCTTCCTTCAATGCCTCCTTTGCGAGATCCAAACCGGCAACGTCGCTCCACTTGATGTTGGGTCTCTCGATGACAATAGCGCCCTCCAATTTTGACTGAAGTTTTTTCGTCTCCGGATCGCCGTCTTCGTCGCTGTCTCCGCTTTCGTTCTTTTTATCTTTGCCTTCTGATGCATCTTCGCCATCCTTAACGGGTTTCTTTTTACCCTTTTTTAAGTATGCCTTGAGCTTCTCAGCCCTGTCGAGATATTGCAGGCACTTTCCTCTTATGCTCTCTTTGGCTCTGTCGCCCTGCGCCTCGTCTGTGACATAATACAAAATATGTAAAAAAAAAAAAATTACGAAAAAATGTGTCGGTGAGGATAAAATCGTTTGCGGCTCACATTTGATCGAATGGAGAAAATATTCGACGGAGTGTTCATAGAGTTTCAATGCTTCTTCGTAGTTTTTGTTGCGATCCTCTTCGGTGGCCTTGGTCACCAGCTCTATGGCTTTCTGCGATGAAACAGCGACAACATTTTTTTTTCACTTTTTCATAAATGAGGCATCGATTTTTCGACATGAAATTTTTGTGTTTTCATCTTACCTGCAACATCGTGCCAGTTGCCATCTTTAAACCTCAAAATTACTTATCTCCTTCGTTGCAGAATGAACGGCCGCTTTACGAAACGAACTTTTTTTTTTTTCACTTCGGCTGATTAGCGAGTTATTTCCATGAAGTGACGCGGACAATCGATGAAACTTATGCAGAATACCGAGACGCGTGTCTCGAATTATCCGAGTACCAGCTCGGTTTTCTCGGACGATTGATTCGACGATCCTTTTTCACGCATAAAGTTCAACGATGTTCTGTCAAACGGTAACCTTCAAATGCTGAAGAATCCTGACGTCATGCGATGACACTTTTGTGTACATGTATGTGTACAATGGTAATGCACAGTGCCCGAAACCGAACAGCGTTTCAAAATGGCATATGAACTATGCTTACGAATGCGAGAGAAAATCTAGTAACGTCGTTCAATGTTTTCTTTTATATTGCTAACGAAACGAGCTTATTGACGGACTGACAATAGATACTATGTATATGACAACGAATTCGCCTGTTTTGCGGAGAAACAAGATTTCATTCCGATTAATGTACAGTTAGGTAAAAAAGTTTAGAGCTTCCGGAAGAAATAGCCTCTGATCTCAACTGACGAATAATATCGTTTTCCGCGACGATTGGACCAATGAAAATCACGATCGAGCATTATTTCGCAATCAACATTCTCGATCAGTATTACATATTTAGGGCATACTGAGAAAAATTAAACACTAACAAAGGGAATATTGATTACCACTTATAACAGTCTTTCGTCTCCGAAACGTTGTCTCTTAATGTTTTTATTGTTATTATTGCTTATGGATCATTTGTTCCAAGTTCGAGCATTCAAAATTCCCTCCAAGTGCGTATCTATAATCGAGTCACGTGCCGCGTGCGCACTGGACACGCGATCGGGCGTACACGACCGGAACATTTATTACGTCGTTTACTCGACGTAACAAACTCGAAGCAATCCATAGCCAGAACGAGAAAGGGGATGTCGAGTGGGTTGTATGTTGTTTTTCTTAACTTTTTTCCGATAAACTCTTCAAAGGTTTGTTATAATAATGCTGTACATTTTTTTTCTACACAAAATCTATATTCAAAAACAGTTTACTCTTCGAGAATAATAACAACATGTAAAAGTAAATCGTCGAGATATTGAAGATCCCGATGTAGGAAAATAGGACAATCTTCACCAATAAGTTTGAGAAAATCATAAATTAGTACTGTTTCCGGTTTTGCCCTGTTTATTTTTTTAACCTCCGAATCGTCATCGCCATCCTCCATAGGTTATTTTTGGTCCTTTTTCAAATACTCCCTGATTTTTTCCGCTCGACCGATATATTGCAGACACTTCTGTTGCAGAGTTTCTTTTGATTTGACACCCTGTGCCTCGACTAAGTGAAAATTGCAAAAAAAAATTGAAAATATGATTAAAAAAAATAGGTAGACAAGAAAAAATTGTTTGCTTACATTTATTTGCGAGAAGAAAGTATTCTATAGATTCATCATAGAGTTTCAATGCTTCTTCATAGTTTCTGTTGTTATCCTCTTCCACTGCCTTCTTCACCAGATCTATGGCTTTCTGCAATACAACACAACCTTTTGCGATTTCTTGATAGGTTATGTTTCGAACTTTCCGGATAAATTTCTTGTTTTCGTTTTACTTTCAATTGAGACGTGGATCTGCCGGCACTTTCGTTTGTTTCATCATTTTTTCCCTCTAAATCGTCGCCACCATTCTGCGCATTGTTCTCTTTGTTCTTTTTTAAGTAATCCCTAATCATTTCCGCTCGGTTGACATATGCCGCATACTTTACCCGTATGGTCTCTTTTGATTTGTCACTATACGTCCCGACTAAGATAAAATTACACAATATTTGAAAAATATGATGAGAAAATTTGTCTTGATGGGGAAAGGGTATTTGTTTACATTTCATTGCGTGAAGAAAGTATTCTGCGCCTTTGTCGTAGAGTTGTAATGCTTCTTCATAGTTTTTGTTGTAATCCTCTTTCACTGCTTTGGTCACCAGCTCTATGCCTTTCTGCGGTAAAACAACAACATTTCTTAAAATCGCAAGATTGTGAATCGATTTTTTGGCATAAATTTTTCAAGAATTTTCCTTACTACGAGCTCTGGATCACATGCCATCTTAAAGCGTCAAAATTACTTATCTCCGTCGTTGTAAATAAACGTATGTAGATCGAAATTTTTCTTTTTTTTTTCCACTTCGAATGATTAGGGATGTTTCTTATGCCGAGCCGAAGATAATCGGTGAAATTTACGCTGGAACAGCGAGATTTGTGCGTCGATTACTCTGGTAACAGGTCGACTATTAAAGACGATTAATTCGGCTTCAAATGTTGAGGGAATGTTGGGAAATAGAAGGAAAAGATAGAAATCCTGACTCAGGATTCCTGACGTCATATGAGGAAACTTTTGCATACATGTTTGTGTGTACAATGTTAATAGCAGCCCCCCCTCCTCGCCCGCCGCGGGCTCAATCGGTATCAAAAACTGTAATAAACTTTTTCCACGCTTACTGGCATTTACAGTTTAAAACAATATTATCGAATGCTATTGTGATATCCCTATTCATTAAAATTCTTCTTTAAGCATCAAACAGCAGTATTCGTGAAAAAAGTTATTTACAGTTATTGATACCAACGGCGGTATTTTACCTGCTCTTAATGCTATACATTATATGCTCGCGAATGCAATCAGTTGAAAGCGCTATATGATGACGCTGATCGCGAGAGAATACGCGGCATCCTGGTCGCTTTTTTTTCGATATTCTGAACAAATCACAGTTGTTGTTGAACCGATAATAAAAATTATCAAATGTTTCAAGCTTCGTTCTATATTAGACCAATGGAATCTGTGATAAGTATCAACACAAGACACCAAGAGAAAAATAAAAAACAAGCTACTAATTAAAATAATATTGTTTAACGTCTGAATCAATATTTAATTTCCGATAAATTAATTTTTATAGTGTTGTGTTATTATTTGCACAATTACTGTTTATCGACCATTCATTACCAATTGAAGCGTTCAAAATCCCCGCCAAGTGCGCGCGCGTCGAATTGGTTGCGCGCGCAGATCGATTTCGTTCGCAATTGCTGCTGAGTCTGGGGGAAGAGAACAGTAACGAAACAATTTTCCGTGTCCCGTTCGTACAAAATTTATTTCAGCATTCTACTAATAACAGTGTGATGGATCGTATGAATCAGTTTTTTTTATTTATAATGGATAAACAGGACAAGAATTTACATTTCGGCTATAAGGGTCATGCGCAACAATCGGAAATTTGTTATTACGATAATCTCGTAAGGTTCGTGGCACCGAGAATAGGTACGGTCCTGTGACGCGTGGCCAAGCCTCCACTTCACGGAGAAGAAAGGACGATGATTCCGTTCTGCCATTGCTAGGGAGTTAGCTTCGGTACTAGGCTAGGCATAATTATCAAGATTCGAGAGCCGACGTGATACCTCGTTTCTCCCCCACCCATTTTCGCGACAGAAAAAACTATTTAGTTATTTAGTGTTGCGAGTTTCGGGACATTTTGTGTGATAAACTGTTCGTAACAGGTGCCGAACTATATGGATAATAAAATTTCGGGTGATTTGATAACCAGCGATCAGACAGTTTTATGCTCCGGAATGTTCAACGAGCCTCGTCTCACGCCGACCGGTAAAATAAGCCACGCCAAGACACGCGTTTACACGCAACGCTATCGTAAGGAATGGGAACAGATGCCCGATTTTAAAGGTAATTATATGATCATCCTTGAATCAAGTTAAAATTAAGCGTAAGTCATAAAAAGAAAATAAAAAAAAAGCGCGTCAAAATGATGCGAATAAGACATTCACGATACCAACACACTGCGAGTGTAACTCGGGTACGCGGTGCTCCGTCTCAGGCGTGTAACAACCGCATGCCGAGGCCCTCGATGATTTGTTCAACCTTTTATTTACTATTGCGAAAGCGCGGGAGTTTTGGCACACTATATTATGTTTCACCTTTTTACCCTCGGAGCAATCTTTTTTTCGTCTTATTGATATGCAAGTTTGAAATTTTTGGTTTTATTACTTGGCGGGTTGATATATGTCGAACTAATAAGATTAATAACGGATTAATAACAATGTGGCTTTTGAAATTCCACATCAAAAAATTCGAAACTGAAATATCTCGTCTTTTAGATATATGCATTGTTTTCCGTCAGTTTTTATAGTATTAATTCGAATCATGTAAATAAAAAAAAATCCAATAACGAGGTCAACGGAAAACAATTACAAAAAAGAAATATTTCATTCGGAAACAACGATGAATGTTAAAATTCACTATCGTTAAGTAAAGAAAAAAGTGGCAGAATCGCCGGTTCTCCTTTTTCAAGACGAACAGGGAATTTAGCAATTTTAGGGATAGTGATTCCTGACTTCTCGGTAGATTTCTCGTAAATACACGATATCCAACGTGTTCTATATCAAAAATCACACACGATACAATAATTTCTGTAGTTGCAAAAGCGATGACAACGATGTCCTCATAATTTTTGTTGCCAATAAATGAAATAACCCACAATATTAAAGAAAAATGAATTTTTTTTGCGACGTCACTTCCGGGGAAAGTCAAACATTTCCCAACCGCGATTGGACATTGGCAAATTCGTCAAATCCTCTATGACGTGACTTCCGATTTGTAAATTTTTGTTTTTCACCGGAAGTGATATCACAAAAAATGTGCGCACTTCGCAGATTTAAAAACAAATATCGTAATTTCCTATATCACTCCTTTCAAAAACGGGATTATCAAAGAAGCAGTAACGTCGTGAAAAAGTTTCAAAAATTTCTCCAGAAATTACGTCGTTGAATAAACGTTAAAATTTTGCAAAAATCGAAAAAAAAAGTTTCGTCGTTTCCTTTTGTTTCTTCGCATAAAATATTGAAATTTTATCCAGAACGCCGTTTATGCCTTTAAAAAACTTAAGATTATCAAAGTCGAAGGAACTGAAAAAAAATGTTTAATTTTGTTTTTTGCGGAAATATGAAAAAAAAAACCGTCAAAGCTTTATGCCGAAGAGTTGTTTTATTTTACGCAATTTATTTTTAATAATGATATTTATAATATCGACGAATTTCCTTAAAGAAAAAAAAAGAAAAACGAAAAACAATCGCATCTTGAAGATTGAATAAATACGCTAAGATGATTTTGTTTTTTTTTTTTCAGGATGGCTGACATCGGTTCCCTTTCAAGCAACGCGGGCGTATTGTATTTACTGCAATAAAAATTTGCATGCGCATCGTCTCTCGTTGCTGAAGCACACGTGTACGATGAAACATCAGAGAGCCGCTCTGATGCATCAAAACGAAATGAACTCAAAACAAGCAACAGCTGTGAAGATAGCAGAGATTGAAGCCGGTTACGAAGAAGAAGGCGACGTTGAGAGCGTTGTACGTTGTTTTCTTTTTTATTTTTTATCTTTTCAAAAGTTTCAAAGATTCCACATGTTTCTTATCGTACCGCTGTATTAATTTTATTTGTTTAGGTACACATTGTCGAAAAAGAAAGCGATCGAGACGCCGAAGACGACAACGAAGAGTACGAATATGTCGTCGAGAGATTGGATATTGACGACGAGGAAATCAAAGATTCAAAGCGTGACGATCAGGACGATATGGGAGGACAAGACGACGGAGAAGAGTACGAGGAAGAAAGCATGGAACACGGCTCGATGGACGAGGATGACCCGCTGCCTGTTCATAAAAAGATAAAACTTGAAAGAGAGGTGAAGACTGCAGTACAGAAAGTTTAATAAATATTTAATTGATTTTTTTTTCTCATTAGCATAGTAACGTTCTTCATAACGATAACTAACGTACATTTTATGATATTTCGCAGGACGAAAATTGTCGCGATGCTTTGGCTGAGGCAATGGCACACGTTCACGGAGAATATCTCGATGGAACGGACGATCAAGTAAACGTCGAACTCGAAACGGTCGTAATGTCGGAAGACGGAGTAATTCAGGAAAGCGAAAATGATCCTGCGATGACTATAATCGGAGACGATGGTATTGACGCTAACGATCACGAGAACGTCAAGGAACAGGGCGTGAAATCGCCGGCGGTAATTTTCATCCAATCGAAACTTCAAGTTTTATCAAAAAAGCATCTCTGAAATTACATTTTATTTTTTTAATTTTTTTTTTATCAGGAAGGAGATTCGAGCGAAGTAGGCAGCGAGTCTGAAATTTCGCCGAGACGTTTGCATAAAATTGAACAATCTTATCAACAGTTGAACAGCGGCATGAAACCCGCAACGATAAATGTCGTTGGTTCACAGTATAGCGCTGTGCCGAGTGCGTCTGGTCAGACGAAAACTTTTAAACTCAGCACCGGGAAGACAGTCACTATAAGACCGGGTACTCAGTATGTTTTGAGTAATATTAAGGGCGGCAATCTTCCGGCGCTCTTGATGACCGAACGAAAGTCTGGAGTTCAGGGCGAAGTCGCGATAAAGTCGGAACGTATGGTTAACAACAGTTCTCCACAAGGAACTTCCTACTCGGCTATTGCCAGTACCAGTCAGCAATCTTCTAGTCAGGTATAATCCGATAAAAATCTATCGAATAATGGAACACGAGACGCGCAGCTATTTCAAACAATATTAAGAAGCGTATAATCTTCTGTAATTTCTAATAATTGAATTTTGCGATCGTAAATTATAGTTGAAGACGAAATTTACAGTCATAAAATGTACGATATTTTGAAGTCTCGTCGGACGAACGACTAAAATTTCATTGGTTAATCAATTTTTTTTGTTTTTTCAAAAGCAGAAGACTGTAACGAAAACTGAAGGTACCAAAAAACCGTGTATATCGACTCAGGTTATGGATATGAGTAAAGGACTTCCGATCGGCGGATTGCAAGTCAGTCTCTACAAACTTATGGACGGCAGATGGACATTCCTCAACGAGAGGTGAGAATTATTTATTGATTTTGATTTTGTTTGTTACGTAGTCGGGGAAGTATAATGCCGTATCGGAATCGTCAGCAATTCAGTCTACGAATTCCGAATAATGTTTTCCGTTCGAAAATGTGATCGAAAGAAGTTTGTTCGCGAATGACTAAGTGTAGCGTCTTTTTAAGTATTTAAAGAAATTTTTTTATCCCGAACATTCATATTGATGTTTGTTTCCGTTTTAGCAACACATCGCCAAACGGTCGTTGCGCCGATCTCGTCGACAGCAGCAAATGTAACTTCACCGCTGGTCGTTACAAAATGCACTTCGACGTGGATAAATACTTCACTCTCCGACGCATAGAAACAATGTATCCATTTATCGAAATAGTATTCGACGTGAAGAATCCAACGGGAAATTATCATATACCCGTTCTACTCAGTCCATTCGGTTACACAACTTATCGCGGGTCGGATAGATGAGCTCTTAAAATACCTAAAAAAAATATATATATATATGTTTCATCATCAGAGGCCTTTACGTCAGGAGCACTTTTTTCATAAAATTCGCTTCCGCTATTATGAAAGCCAAAAATTGCTTTGACTTCAGCTTTTTTTTACGCAAACGATGCTTAAGCGTATTCACGTAGATTGTCATAAGTTAATGTTAAGTTTTAATCGTAGAATGTCGGGTACACGAGGAAGCGAAAGCACGCGAAGAAAATACTAAGCGATATTGTTAAAAAAAAAAGCGAAAGTATAATGTAAATAGTGTAAACAAATAGATTTGACACATTTAAACCATATTTTTGTCAAGGAATGTTATTCTGTTGGAATATTTTGAATAAAATAATTCTAATCGAAACTGCGATGAGAGTTATGTGTTTTTTTTTTTTATTTTTAGCTCTCAAATTCCGAAAAAAATGAAAAAAAAAAAAATTCCAGAAGGTACCATGAATATTTTTTTTTGTTATTGAATGTAAATTATGAAAGTCACAATCAGAGCAATGATCCTGTAGAGTTATTTTTCATTTTTTTTTTTCGTAATAAAAGATCCCTACACTGCTGACCGAGTTTCGACGTCACGAGGCCGGTAAGTGAAGATAGCGAAAGTAGGGAAGATAACTCGCTGTGTAATAAATCTGCGCTTTGACCTTTGAGATATTACAGTCGGGACCTGATTGTCAGTGAGTTTACACGCGTCGTTCGTCTTCGTTGAATTTATTCGAAAGCGTTCGTCGAACGCGTCAAGTGGAAGGTCGCGATTCCGAAGATATTACAGTCAGGTAAACGAACCTTCGCAATGTGTTATTTATCTATGTTTACTTACTTATGTGTAATTATCAATAAGATAACTGTTAACAAACACCGATATGTTGATTACGATAGAAAATGGCGGATAAAAAACCTCCGGTTACTACTCACGTTCTCGATACAACCAAAGGACTTCCGGTTGGTAATTTGCCGGTTTCCTTGTATAAATACCAGAATGACCACTGGATTTTACTCAATAGCAGGTAAGTTTTCAATAAATCAATAAATAAAAAAATTCACTTACGATTTAAGAGATGAAAAAAAAAATCGGGAGGTCTTTCGCTTCGAAGAGTATTTTTTTTGGAATAAAAGTTATCTTTTCAAGTTCGACATCGAATAACGAAATTCAACAGTGATCGGCAATTTTTCCGTCTTAAAAAAAGATCGTTACAATTTTAGTACGACGACCGCAAACGGCCGTTGCGAAGATCTTCTCGAAGCCGGAAGTCCGCACTTTACCGTCGATCGTTACAAGATACGTTTCGATGTTGAGAATTATTTTCTTCCAACGAGGACACCAGCCTTGTACCCAATAGTGGAGATCATCTTCGACATAAAGAATTCCCAGGAACACTATCACCTGCCTTTACTATTGAATCCATTCGGCTACAGCACTTACCGCGGCTCCTGAATACCAAACGCGTATATTTTTTCCACCTTCACCCCGCGATGATCGTAGCGAAGCTGCGTGAGTAATGCAAATACCTCGGCTACTTACCTCGATGATATCCACGAAAGGAATCTATTGAATCCATCGACTGCGTCGAGTTACGCGTACACATCAATATGGGATCGATAAAAAAACGCCTACACGTTTCTTTCTTTTGTTTTTACGTTTTTATAGAAAATTTATAGTCGTATGATTATGGGTGAAGTTGTTCAGGCTATTTAAAGCACTATGCGAATTTTCTGGACGTTCTATTCAGGCATTTTACACTCAATAATTAAAAATAATAAAATAATCGATAATCGATCGTCTCTTGGAAATTTTTTCATTGACCCGCTTTCCCCTCTCCCTTTCTTATGCTCAATATTAGTTTAATCTTCTGTTAGAATTGTTTAGCTTCTTCGTTTATACTTTGACCTATAAGTAAAAAAAGTTTCTTTTACGCGGCGGCAGCATAGTTGCGAGATCACTGGGATAATTTTTATAATAAACGATTTCACATTTTTCTTGTTCGTTTTCTCGTCTATTTGACGAGATTGGTATTAATTCGGAGGGAGATAGCTTCGGTCGACTTTCGTAGTGGGGGGTAAATAAGTACTGGCGCCACCTGTTCCACCTCCGCCTGGACGACCTCCACCTCCGGCACCGCCCGGACGCCCACCTCCCGCACCTCCGGGGCGTCCGCCACCGCCTGCACCACCTCCACCGCCCAGGGAAGTTGCTCCAGGACCGCCGGGCGTCAGTCCCGGTTTTTTATTTCCTTGACCACCTGATGGTCGGGAGCCACCGGGCTTTCCGGTACCGAACATGAAACTCGCTCTGTTACCGTTTTCGTCAGCCACGTACCTTAAACATCATTTTTTTCGGGTGTTACGAATTTAAAAAAAATAAACGATGAATCTACCCATCGAAACGGAAGTTACTTTTAACACATTACTGTGTGAAATTTTCTGTTTTTTTTTTTTTTGATTATCGATATTATTTTTAATTCCAGAGAATCACGCATAGATTTGAGGCGCTTAGTTCCCGTGGCCTTTGTATTCGTTTCGTATCGAATTCACTATAAATGAGGTTGAAAATACGAATTCCCGGCAAATTTGTACTATAATAAAGGAAGTCGGTGAAAACATCTGCATTTTAAGGGCCGTGTGTTTTCTAGGAAAAATATGAAATTATTTTCGACTCGACTGCTATATTTTTGTTTGAAAACGCATTTCCTGAAGTAATAGTGAAATTACTTTTTTTTGGTTGCGATTTTATTTATAGTCCGAAGGAAGTTGAAACTTTGACAAACTCACTTGACGGCGATTGGTAGTCCTTCGGGACTGTCGTACGAGAAACTACCCTTGACGACTCTCACGAGTTGTCCATCAACTTCTTTCAGTTCTTCGGTCTCTTCTCTGGTAACTCCGTCAATCTGAGATGCCCCCGCTGACGGTGCAGCGGGTGGCGCAGGATTGGTTTGATCCCTTCGCCGCCCAACGTCCGCCGCTGCGCCACCCCCGTAAGGCGCTTTCAATGACAAACCACCGGATCCCTTGGCGAACGGCGGTGCTTTCTGATCGGGTGCTAATTTGTCAGCCAGACATACAGATCCAACGAGCAGCGTCGAAAATACCACCTAAAGTTTATTCATTAACGATGTTTATTACTCGTATATATCGACCGGGCGATGGTGATTTGCGTGACCCGCGACGCACTTGTTCCGCAATCCGGGGGACTTATTAAACATTCACTCGAGTAACGATCGACGAGCTGTATCGTCGCGATGCCCAAGAGGGATTTTCATATGTGCACTGGCATGAGCTATCGAACACTTTCACCGATGACTTTAACGATAATTTCGAATGATTGAGAGCCCGAGGGCTTCGTACCCTGACTCTCGTTACGTATGGTGCGGATTTTGCGGCTTTTGTTGGACTTGTGCAATTTCACGTAACGAATTGTCGGTCAAAGGCTGCCGGGACTTTGATCAATGAATGGCCTGCAATATCGCGATACGTTTCAAACATTTTTTTTTGCTTCATTTGCAGAGAAAATATAACTCGTCTATTGAAACGGGGAGTGGAAAAAAAAAGATCGTGTGCGTCGGTAAAAAAAAAAACGCGCGTTCCAAAAAGTGACGGCACATTTTTATAGCACATCGCTGTATATAAAGTGACCCAATAAAGAACAAAAAAAATGATAAAGTATTAACATCCTTTGTGAATGACAAGAGCCGGCGATTTCAACCCTTTAAACGTTACAGAAAAATTCATCCGATAGAATTTAAATCACAGGAGTATTTTTTACGCGGTTCAATTAATCGATACCGAATTTGTATGACATTTCAGTGATTTTTTTTTTTTAATTTTCCACCTCATCCTAAATTTCACTCTGAGAAGAACGTCGTATTTCGGGGGATTAAATCGATTACTCTGTATCATCCAATGGATCCAAAGCAAAAGCAAAAACGCATTTATTCTACCGGCACTCGAAATTTAAACGTTGCAAAAACGAGAAACGATAATTCCTCCACGAGAAAGGGAAGAAAAAAAAATGTTGTAATCGTTATCAACGTGAATTTATTAGCGTAAATGAGACACGTAGCAGCGTACTTGCCGTTAAAACGCGACGTTCCATTACGGAGGGGGTCACTCGGCTATCACTTTTATTCGATCGTCACTTCAAATGGCATGCCGATGCGGAGTGCAAGTTGGGTATGAACGCGGTACTCTCACGAGATCCCTAGTAGCGTCTGCCTTCGGCAATCAAGCAGCTTTATATATAGCGTAACGGTGGTTGGACGATGTGTGAGCCCACGTATGGGATGGCACAACGTGTTTATGGAATCGCGGGGATCGACGTTCCCCAACGGATTGCATATATGTACATATTACAGGATTAAGGGGGAGGGACATATGTGCGCAGAGATCGTACGATATATCGGCTCGCGATGTGAATTGAAATCCTCTCCCTCCCCCGCATTCGTATTACACTAAAGCTATACGGCTTACTGAAGCTGGCGATCGGCGAGAACCTCGAGAAAGGGTTTGACGAAGATCCTCAACAACTTGCCGCGCAAACGAACGGTGCCGTTCTCTTTTGGCGGTTGAAGAAGAAACACTAAAAGAATAACATAACAAAAACTCCCCGCCGCCCCGTTGAACTTTGTCAGAGGCGCGAGTACATCAGATACGCGAACGTCTCAATTATAAGGTACAATCGACATGTCGCGCATATGAAACCACCGTATGCGTTATATGTCGTAACTAAAGAACGAAATTAATCTACGTACGCAATGGTTAAACATTTTTCAAAAATAATTCTCAGGCATAATGGACTATAAAATTAATGTTTTAGTTATTTTTTTATCATTGCGAAATGTATATAATTTGAGGAGAATAAAAGACAATTTTTCATCGCAATGAAAGAAACGCGGAAGTAATCTTTAAGATGATAATTAGTTATCCGAGAATTGCTATAAGGTCAATAATAGTATATTTATACTGTAAGAAGCTTTATTGTGAGATAGAAAAAAAGAGAAAAAAAATTCTTAAACCTCCAAGTCAACGGGTCGACTGGTCATTCGAGGAGCATCTCGAGGTCTTCAGTCCGGATAATCCGGGTGACGAAGAAGAATCGATAATTCTTAAAGGCGATCGTTTTTCTCGAGGAAGTTTCGAAAAAAAGTCGTCAAGTGGTCTGTTTACTATAACTGAAAAATATCGTAAATAAAATTAAAAAACAATAATCGTACAATCATTTTGAAGTGTTTTGTAAAAATTTTGAATTTTTAAAAAGTGGTGGTTTTGGATCTCTTAAAAAATGAATAAATTCTATATTTTTACTATATTGATATTGAGTTTCAATAAAGATTTTCCTTACAAACTGTGTTTTTTTTTTATTTCTCTCTAATTCAATTAGAAACATCGATTTTAGACGCAGCTTCGCAGCGACGAAGACAACGGTTCTCCGGAACCCATGGGTGGTGTTAAAGGGGTGCAAAAATCTGTGTGGTATTTTCTACGATTGCGTGCTTCACGCTTTGAAATTTGCAAGATGAGTATAACTCGTATTATAATACGGATTTCTCTACGGGAGAACGAAGAATCGTCACTCGCGAACGTTTGTTTCTTGCATTGCAAAATTTGTCTCCAATGTCTTGGACCCTTAATTAATTGAGCCAATTATATTATCGACAATTTCCAATGCTAAGCTGTCATCGATTATTTTCTACGAATCAAATGAATTCCCGAGTGAAAGGATTAACGAGGTGAGATTAAACGCATGAGAGTCTCTCCGCTAATCCGTATAAACGATCTCGATTCGGCGCAGTCTCGGAAGGTGTCGAGAGACTGCTTATTCAATTTATTTCCAATAGAGTGAGATAATAGATTAGCCGATTAGATAGATCTGCGCGTTAGGCACGGTTCGTTCGGCAAGTCAGTCATTCAATCATTGCAGTCAGTCAATGGTTTGATCTATGTGCGAACGTCCAAACGGATTGATCGAAGAAAGGTTGAGGGGGTAAAAAAAAGGAAGGGCGAGAAAACTAAACGCTGGGATTCAACGTTATGCGCAGGCGTGCAAATCCGTGAATCTTTGGCGGTTCTTCGACCGGCAAAAGCGGGCTGTTTTTCCCTACATGGACGCAATTATTTATACCGACGATATACGCTCCGACTTTGCAGCGAAAATTTATTGTCTCCGTCGTTTCGCTATCATAGCCAAAGGCCAACGTCGTCACGAGTGATCGGATCGAATCCGTTTGAGGGCACACGGGCGCAATATGATCTCTGAACCTTTTAATAGGATGCGTTTGATGTTCTTTCGTTATTCGTTCTCGACGATTCAACTCACTCTTTCTCCCATTGCGACGTTGACATTTCCACCTGTGCCCTCATGTATCTCTTCTCCGTGTGTGTGTTTGCACCGCTTCGTCTCAACTATTCGAACGTATAATACCGAACCCACATTCCGCGCTTTACGGTAGCGGTCCAAGGTTTGCCATTGATCGGCCACCTGTCCGATGAGACAATGGCCCATTTTTTTCTCTCGTTGCTTTTTGTTCAGCTTAGTCAATCCCCGAAAGTGAAGTGATCACGAATATCCAAAGAATCGAGTCGTATCATTGAATACGTCTGCATAAAACTCAATCTTCGTTCTCAATATCGAAATTTTTCGTTTTCGAATCGAACGATTAGAAAAATTTAAAAAATCGGCTGCAGCGAAGAAAACGTGTAATAAATTCGGCATTTTTATACCATTTCGGTAAGAAATATATGCGATATCATTATAAATATATTTTGCGATACATTTTTTTAATGTGAAATTTAAGTATTTTGTTTTTTATGAAAATATCTATACGACAAAATGTCTTATGGACAATGGGAGCGAATTGATGTGTTCATTTCCGAATTGACCTTTTAATCTATTAGCCATTGTTTTTCTTAATATCAAGGAGATAATATTTGATGAAATTCTCTCTTCATTAATATGTTTTTGTATTTAGAAAGCCGTATTAAGATTTTTTTCAAATTTCTTTGTGTAACTTGATATTTCGCTGAGTCCTCATCAACGCTATCGATTCAGGTAAAACCATCAAAGTTCAGTCTTAAATATGTCTGCCTAATTCGGTATGTGTGCATTATGAGGAAAAAAAACTGTTATCCGAAACAATACAATTATACGTTCCGATGGTTCAGACTGATCGATGGCTTTTTAAAATTCTTCGAATATAATGACGCATCGAATAAAATAGCGGGTTTAAGGGTATTCTTTAAAATCCGCGTAGGAGGAAGAATCGGCGTTGTAGAATTTTCCGAAGACTGCGAGATCGTCTCTAATTAATTTTATTGTGTTACACGAGACTAGAATAGCGGCAGGAAGAAAATAAAAAAATAAAAAAAAATCGTTACAAACGTTGAAACTGACGATAAAGAAATGTTTCGCGAATGGCGTAGGATGTCCCCGCGCGTTAAATTGCAGTGGAAGTCAGCAGCAGTCTCGTGTGAATGTTTCGTATTTAATTGAATAGTTGTATAGGCAAATCGTCGTATAATAATAGGAACGATAAATAAAGCGCGACGTGGCACGCCTAACGCGCAGTTAACACGTCACGATTGTGTATGGTGTGTATTTTTTCCCCCTCAATCCCATATATATACAGAAGCGCTAATGCGACGATTAACTTATAACTTTAATTACATTATAAATCCTTTTATGTAAAGTCATACCTGGTGCAGCGCAACGCGGAGACAATTCTCTACTGTATTTTTAAGTTCTTCTCGGGATTGCGATCGTTTTAACAGATATATATATGCGGCAACTGGAGACGAGGAGACCGATCGTAAAATTGAGGATAAGGTGGACCATTGTTGCTGAGAAACATTTCACGATCTTCGGCGCTCTGGTGACTGCTTCGCTTGTAGATCCTACGATGATCCTAATGTCGAATCGTGCTTCGGCATTTAATAGATCTCTCTTTTCCCAATCGCATTGTACTTATCGATAATAAATAAAGCAGAGCGTTTCCAACGGTCTCTGGAATGCCGCAATGGGTTAATAGATTTTTAGCGAAATTCCGCGGCCGTTTTTCCGTTGAATCTGAAATTCTTATACGAAGTAACAGCGCACCTCACACGCTCCGGACGGTTGAGAAAATAATCATCGCGAAAAATAAAATGTCCACTTCCGCTGTTAATTCCGGTGTTCGGGAAAATATAAACAGTATTCTCGAATAATTACTAACTGGAAGTATAATTAAATTAAATGGCGGATTCGCGATTAGTTGGAAAAATAGAACTTTTTGTTCGACTTGTTTCGCAAAAATGTTCGATTTTCAATATCCGTCTTCTCTGCTTTCCGATAAAATAGTGGAGAAGAATATTATCCATTGTATCGCGAAGAAAAATACACAGCGTAGAGCACTTGGCAGAGTCATGAAATCGATATTTCGAATCATTATAGGAGAACAATTCTAAAAAAGCACAACAATGGCATCTCCTGCATGTTTTGCATTAGGTATTAAAAAAAAAAATAACGCCACCCAATTTTTTTTCGTATTTTTACACATTGAACGTCCGACAATAATTTGAAACCAAACGCCTCCAGTGAAACGGTATATTGATTTTCAGATTTTTTTTTTTTTTTTTCGCCACGACGCATTTTTATCGGAAACCGTTTCGGCTTTTAGTCGCAGTATAGCGTAACAACCGATCATCGGACGAATAAAACGACAATAGCGCTTTTCGAATCTTTCGTGGCGTCTGCCACCAGATAAAAATCGACGTAAGTATTTAAGAAAAAAACGTCGATAGTGGCGACAAAATTCGGCAGATTTGTAAAAATGATGACAAACTTTTTTTTTTTTGGAACTTTTCTGCTGAACGAAATTGTTGTCTTCGCAAATAAAATAATGATAAAGTAAATTAAAGCGATTAACCCGACATATTTGACGGACGTCGGCCTTCAAACAGCGAGACAACGAACGACTCTTTCTTTCATCGATAATATTTTATTTATTCGCTTAACAAATTTGTTAATGCTGCTTCATGTTTTTTATTTGTTGTTGTTGTTGTTTTTTTATCGGTGCCGAGAGAGACAACGTGTATTTTCATTTTGGACGAAAAATAAAAAAAATCGGATTTCTCGGGATTGCAAACGCAGGTAAATATTCAGGATTTCAACGTTATACTTACAATAAAATTCTATTATACGATCATACATGATTCCACGTTCGTCGTGACTCGCATTACCCACGGGAAGGTCGATTATATCGATCTCGAAACAAATGATAATTTTTCAATAATTATCATCGCGAAATATAAAAAATAAAGGACAACTCGGCAAACGTCGATTTACGGCTTTCGCGTTTATAAATACGAATACTCAACAATGGTAGTTACAACCAGTCACTTTCGAACTTTGTATAATGATAAATTTTTATCTATATATATAATGTATCGAAGGCGACACGTGGTTACGCCGGCAAAAAATAAAAATATTGTTGAAAATTTCAATCTGCGAGAGACACTGCAGACGAAGATAATAGTTGGTTTATGATTGGCGAGTAAACAAGGTAAAAATAAATATTAATATATATATTTATGTGTATACTATATATACTATGCTGTAAAAGGTGTACGCGCGTCGGCGAACAAATCACATGGTTAAAAATAATAAAATAGTAAAAGATCGTTGAATCAACGTTTATCGACGATCGACCTCCCGTTGGTCGTTTTGTTTTCTTGTTTTTTTTTTTCACATTAAAATTATGCATTTTACATTATTTTGTGCACACGGCGACAATCGGGACTTCGAAAAAATCGTAAAAACCACTTTTTTTTCACATATCTGCGTACAAATCGTTTTCCGTAGAAGACGAACAAAAAAAACTGTGAATTTGCATTTTTTTTCGAATTCCTCGGTGACGCCCTCACGATTCACTTGCGGAAAAAATAACTGTCGAAAGACGTGAATATTCTCGACGAGTATCGATACGACTTCTACATGAAAATCAACGTCGACGAAATTTTATTCGTCTTTCAATACTTATCCGATCGCAAGTGTTATTACGCCAAATTTGATTAATATTTACAATTTGCTTGGGAGGAGGTAAAATCCTGAATCTTTACGCCGGCCGGGACACGCGCGTCGCCCTCGTGAAGCTGCTGTCGGCGTGATTAGCTGCGAACCTCGAGCAAAAAAAAATTCTACTAGAATCTTAAAAGCAATTTATTCGAAACGCGTTAATTCGAAGCTTCATTTCCTTGAATCGACATTAATAAAAATTGACAATGTAGCGTCTTAATATATTAATAATAAATATTATTAACATTTCATGATCAATTTTCACGCTTCTACAATAGGTAATTAAGCTTTTCATTCGCTTTAAATTTTGGAGCTAAAAAAAAAATAGAAAAATACCACGAAAAAGAAATTGAACGATACAAAAAAACATTCACAATGATTCGTCGCGTAGTCTAAAAAGACACCTTTGAAGGTTTGATTAAAAAATATCTATCGAATCTAAGAATAGAGTCATTCAGATAAAATCTTTTTGGAAACCAATAGCTTTTTCTTTTGCCGAGATTTTCTCAGTTGTGTCTTCACATAGTGCGTCGACGCTGCAGCACGATCTCGAGATAATCGAGGACTTGAAACAACAACGCGCAAAGGTAAATGGGTAATATTTCTTTCCGCACCAACAACGTCATCGACGGGACATCTCGCCACGAGTCTGTATACCGATCTTTTGTGTTTGTTGTGTTCGATGTCTGATACACAATGCAAGAAATATCGTTTAATCGTTCAGACTTTTCAATCGATACTATTTCTTCAAAGAGAAATTGATTGAAAGTCTGTACTTTTTTTTTCGTCGCTTTTTTTTGCATTGCATTGTAGACTCAAACATTCGTTCGCCCTTCAATCACGACAATCTTAACGGTAATAGCCACAATAGTAAAAGCATATAAGCTATATAGCTACCATTCTGTATCTACAATATACTTTTAATAATATATTTTTTGTTTTTTTTTCTTCGTCATCTTCATCATCATCTTATTTTTCATCTTATTCGTTTTTCTCC
This sequence comes from Cryptus viduatorius, assembly GCA_964006125.1. Classification (NCBI taxonomy): domain Eukaryota; kingdom Metazoa; phylum Arthropoda; class Insecta; order Hymenoptera; family Ichneumonidae; genus Cryptus; species Cryptus viduatorius. The sequence goes on along the minus strand of OZ023224.1, from coordinate 11,840,964 downwards.
GCTTTATCGCCCTCGTAGTTTCACCGCCTTTTTTTATTTTTCTTTTTGTCATTCGCTCGTCAAGCGGAAACTTAATATATCACTTATATGAGCGCACGATAATTTGTCTCTGTTTACATCTTCGTCGCACTCCAATATCTCTCTCTCTGTCTCTCGTATCTGAAGACTCTGTCGCGCGGACGCGTCTGCGCGATAGCGAGGTTTGATCCCTTTTCGGTTTCTCTGCCATTACCTTTTCGTTTCACACGATTTTCTCCCATCCAACCAACAGAGTAGTTACATAATGTTTTTTTTGTGTTTTGTAATTAAAAAATTAATTTACTAACTATTGAAACTTAATTCATGAGTCCAGAGTTTTTTATACTCGTCTTAAATCGATAAAAATCGAAGAATTATTATGTAACTTCTCTATTCCTCGTCTCTCGACATTTTTTTTTTTAATTTTCATCGATCTGCAAATCTTTCGTCACTGTAGGGATTTTTTTTTGAAATCTCATCAATTGCTTGAATCAATCGAGAAAACAGTTTGTAAGAACTGAATGCTGAATAATCGTTTAAGATTTTTCTTTAGCATGTAATTTAGTTTTATGATCAATTTGATCGAACGATCGAAAGACTTGTTAACGAAGAGAGACGAGTCGGTTAAATGAAATTTTTCGCGATTTATCGTGGACTGTTTTAGAGATGATCACAGACCCGATGTTCACGAGATTTCAGGATGACGAGTTTGATTATCATCGAGATAACGCGCCGTCCCGTTAACCTTCCCGACAGCTTCGTCAATTTTATTTTCTTCTTCATTTTTTTCTCGTCTCTTCTTTTTGTCTCTCTCTTTCGCGAACGTCCAACCGGATATCCGGATCGCCGCTGGCAGGAGTCTCGTCGTGTCGCGACGACGCTTGAAATACTTATTATTATCGTTCAGGCGCCCCGTCCAACGTAATATCTCTCGCGTTACTGGAGTACGCAACACTTGCACTTCGGCTTCTTTTTTAGGGTGACGTGTTCGACCTGCGATGCATCACCCGGACCCTGAGCCGTAACTCTGCCGACTTCGACGGTCGCCGTCGTCGCTTGTCCCACCTGTGCAAAAAAAAAAAATGTTTTAAAAATCCATTAAATTTCATTCTTCCAATAAATTTTTGCAAATTTCATGCTTTACAGAATTTTCTTTGGTTGCATCGTAAAGAACTTAGTTGCGCTTTATTTATTTTATTTTTTTTTTATAAAAATGCAACTTTTGAAATACCATACGATTTTTCTTTAATTTCAATTAATAACCGAAGAAATTGAAAATATATCGTAAAACTAGAAGATAAAAGCCGTTATTCGTATATCTCACTGTAACGCTGCTGACACTAAACTTGTATCAGACATCACCGCTGAGTTCAAAATGAGATACGAATAATTATAAATAAATTTATAAATCGCGTCACTAATGCCAATTTTTTTAATCTTCCGATCGTCAGATTTCGAAATATATTTTCCAATAGGAAAAAAAAATAAACAATTTTTTTTTATGTTTAGGTATCAGTGACACGATATTATCTAATTAATTCTGTTGTAGCGATACATATGAATATGTAAGTCTGTGTATATATGTTGGGGGGTTTCATCGCTATGTCTCGTCGCAACGCACGGTGTAGAAATATTAAACTCCAATTGTCCACGAGATATAGAGATAGAATTAGCGATCGCATGCTCGGTGACTACGAAAAAAAAAAAAAAAAAAATTTCCAAAAAGTGTTTCCTTGCTGAACTAATGCGATTGATATGGCGTATTTTTCATTAATATTTAATTTCGTGTATTTATTATTATAATTGTTGTTGATTTTTTTTTTTTTTTTTAATAAAAGAGCGATTATTAAAAAAAATGCCGTATCTCAGTGTTTATTTTTGACGTGCACCTTTTCCGCGGGCCGTGTTTTCTCGGGTTTATTTCACAGGTCGATTCGTTAGCGGATAATGGAAATGACGTTGGGTCACCTTCTCGTTGACGGGCAGCTGCTTCGTGGCTGAGTTAGCGATTCCCGGCTTTCCCGGTGTGCCATGAGCGTTTCCATTTCCTTGGTTAAGACGGGCCGAGTCACCGGGACGACCCGTCGAATTGGCGCTGGCGTTCAGCAGCGGACTTGTACTCGAATCCAGAAGATCACCGTCGATCGGCTTACCCGTAGCTTCGCATCCAGGCAACGGCGGTGCGTTCTGCCCCGGGGTCGGAGTTATAGGCTTGCCGCCCTTTATCAACTCCACGATCTCGTCCGCCTCGCGTGACAGGTCACCGTCCGGCCTGAACGGATTGTCCCATCCGCTGTCCGTGCTGCAATCACAGAATCGCGACGAAACGATATTTATTACGAGAGTTCCCCGTCGTTATCGGTAAAGTACAGTAAATACAAAAAAAATCATGGAATCGCACCGAAACGACATTTATTACGAAAACATCGCGATCGTTATCATCGAAATGAATCTAATATCTTAATGTCGAACGACCGATAAGATAGAATTGACGATTCATTACATTACGAAAAACGGCGATCTTTCAATTTTAAACTTTCGTCAAAATTCATTCAAAGCGCAAAAATAATAAAAACCGATATCATTTTGGGAATAAGATTAATAAAAAAATTGACAAAAAAAAAAATGCCTCAGTAATAAGCACATGAAAGCTCCGAAGACGTAATAAAAATTTCGCTGTTTTTTCGAGTCGTTTTGAAAAAATGTGTATCGGAGTAGCAGAGATTTACTATCGAACTTTAAAGGGTTGATACTCCGTTATTAGTGATAATAGCGTCTTTAATAAATCATTTTCTCGTGTTTGTAACGCCAACGCTCATACGTTCAATGTAAGCCTCGCGGGACAAGTTTTGTGCGAAAATAAGAATTTGAGTGGCGATAAAATAGAAGATTGAGCTGTGAGAGGCAATTTATGAATGATGCTGAACGGGAGTTTCAACGAAATTGCATGCAACAATTTAATCGCTACGGTTGATCGATTTCCTCAATTATCTTTATTCTCTTCATCGTGTGATTTGCATTTATTTCGGCTTTTTTTTTGTTGTATGAGGTGAAGTAAATCATTATAATCGCGTTGAGGAAATGAGGTTGTCATTTAATCGTGGGCGCGACTCGTTAACCGAGAGCGATACTATATACAGGATAAGTTACGTGAGAGACAGGAGCGCTCACATACACGGTGGTCGCTCCCTAACGACCGTGACATTACCCCGGCATTGAATCGAATCTAATTGGCTGATACTACCAGCAGCATCAACATATCAGCATCAGAAAGCTTCCTATCTGCGTACGTATGAAATAACTTGCGCTCACGTTCTCCGGCGTCAATTCGAATTCCTATCATATTAGCGCGTACCTATTAATACCGTTATGTGTTACAAAATCGGTTGCGCTTAGTTGCGCCGAACGAATACCGAATCTATAACAGCTAACGTTAAGAATAGACAAGTTGGTGTAAACGGAGCAATTTTATAATGTGTACTAAGCTAATGTACAGCAAACAAACCGTACCGAAAAAAAAATAAAAATCGTATATTGAAAAAATATCAGTTAAGCATACGAATAAAACGGCTACGAGTTTTTCGGCTAATTTTCGAAATGTTGGGCGATTTATTAAAAAAAAAAAAAATTTACATCGAAACTTTCGGAAAAAAAAAAAATTTGAATGGAACGAGCAAAATTTTTCTTTGATATATTTTTCTTTTTTTTACGTGCCAATATCGCAGTTCGTTCCACAAGTCGGCGGCTTATTTCCGGCTGTTCATGAGAGAGTCATTTCAATAGTACAAAAAACTCGAGAAAAAAGGAAAAATGCGGTATGAAGTCAGAAGGCAGAGAACGGAACGAGACAAAATTATATCGGAAGTCTCGATCGACCGCGTCGTTTCCAGTCGTTTATGTTATTTTTTCTTTTTTTTTTCTTTCAATATCCGTACCACTTTTTCCTGCACCGTGTCCACCCTGTAGGCCCGTCGACAACGCCGAGAGGCTTTTTACTCTCGTCGTTTTACCTCATTCTTACATTCACCTCCGCTGGATAGATCGGTCTGTGCTGTGCAACGAATCGATAAATAAATAGGATAGATACCGAGTCTTATCTCGTTCCGTTTCGTGCTCCGGTTCCGCTGCTACTCTACGTGTAAAGAATAGAAAAATAGATTCTTCGATGCGGTACGCTGCGGCGGATGCTGCAACTGGGAGCGGCGCGGCCGATAAGTCGCCGAAGGAAAAAAATGGGCGCCTACAAGTAGCGCGCTAAGTTCAGTAAGTGCATTCAATACATATTGATGCATGTATCAGAGGTATGTGTACATGAAAGCGCCGAGATTGTCGCTGCGATCGGGAAAAGTTGTACGGAAAATCCTTGAAATAATACAGAAGCGGTTGTACCGGAAGATTTTCGAACGATCAATTAACAAAAAAGAGATAACATAATTTTGAGATTCTCCTAATTCTGCGGAATGCACTATACTACTTAAATTTGATAACCAAATATTAAGTGAAATAAAGGCGGAAAAAGAAAAAAGAGAGGGAAAAAAAATTGATCCACGTGAAAATTAATTTTATGATAATTTACAGCGCGATCTAAAAAATAAAGCAACCGAATGCGACACTAAAGCTCTGCGATTTTAATTTAAAGGTGGAAGAGCGATTTATCATTCAAAATTTGAATTTCTCTACAATTTTATAGCTTTGATTGTGTAAAATAAATGTTCTCATATCTTTAACAAGATAAAAGGATACCTTCGCCATGGTTTCGAAGTAAAATATGACGATAATACCTTTGATAAAAATCGAAGCGAACAGATTGACGTCAACGGCGATCTGTCGTTAAAGATTTGCATATTAACGTTTCGTGATGCATGAGAAAAACGATTTTCATGCAGAACGTGCGGAACGAAGCCGTAAGATGATTGAGAGACGAAGGAAAATAAACTCCGATGAAACGTAGAAAACAGTGAATCTTTTGGAATTTTGCCATCGGAGCTAATAACTCCGCTGTCCGATATTACGAAATTCTGACGACATTTGGTACAATACTCAAAGAAAATTGCATTCCACCTTATTTGCGATTCCATACAAAGAGAGCGTCGAGAAAAAAGCGCGAGAAATGTGAAATGAGAAGACAGAAGAGGATAGATAAGGCTGCAGCGAAAGCGCGGCTGGTAAAAGCCTCGTGACTATGTTTGCTTTTCATACTCTCTTTTTATCCTTTCACATCGCAACACTTTTATTTTTTCCTTCGCTAAAACTCCACTCAGTCGCCTTTGTTTCCGTGGCATGTAAATTCAGTGCCGGTCATGCATTTCTTACGGCAGTACGAACTTATTGTTTCTTTCGTTCCGAGGGAAAAACGTGATGAAAAACAACAACAAAACATCGCGTGGACACTCGTAAAATTAAATTTTAACCACTTACGAATTTTTAAAATTTTTTATTTTACAGCTTAAACTTTGCGTGGAAAATACTTTTTCGCGGGTCGCGTGAATCGTTAAATAGCTATAAAATCGCGTAGAAAAATTAGTTTGTTCTCGTGGAACTGCAAACGATGTATATATTTATATATAGATGTAAGAAGAAAGAGGTTGGATAATAACACGTTAAGGGGGCTGTGTCAGCGGGGAAAATGGGAATAGACTAAGAGAGTCGATCCGTGAAGGCTTCAAACTTTAACCAGCTGAGAGAGCAATGTTCGCTTCACGTTGGATCGTAACAGCGTGCAGCAGAAACGATGAAAAGGCTTTGGATTTTGCCTCTAGAAAATAATGCTGACGTCAGATGACTCCTCATTGTTGGATGGGGAGAGGAAGTTTGGGGTCAGTTTGAGGCGTCTCTTCAGGTGCATCACGAAAGAAAATCATTCGGGTGATTGAAAGAGATTTTTTTTTCCACTTTACCGGTCAAACCGCCTAAAAAGTTGTTCCTTAATAACTTTAACCGCGGAAAATCGGGTTAAAACGTTACGAGGAGATTCTTCTATAGCGTGCAAAGGCTTGAAGAACAATCGATAGACGAGTCGTATTTTTATTATCAATTTTAGTTAACATCGAAACAGCTGCTGTGCCGATTTTTCGTCAAACATAAAAATTGAAAAAAAATTGTTTCAGGATTGTGATTAACAAAACTAATTAAGAAACACGAGAATTTAGACTGCAAAAATCTAATAAAAGGGTCATTGAACCTCAGACCTTCGAATGGAACTCCGTTGTGATTCGTGTAATTAGTTTTATATATAGAAGTATTTGCTCAATGAATTACTCGGCGATCTAATTCGATCTGCAAGTTGATTAACCACTTTTATCTCCAATTCGTTACCTCTCTTCGACATCGGCGTCTTTCGGCACCTTGATCACGTAGTAAACGTGACCTCCGTGTGTCGTCGACATGATTCGAATTTTCGTCAGAAAAACCGAAAATTCGTCGATCACAATCACTTTAATATTCGTAACGTTCCGTGTCTTGCTCCATGCTATCTACGATTTTTCGTCGAACTTCTCACTGTCGTCACGGCCATTGACATTTTTATGCAATTATTTATACACTTTTGTCTTTAATTTTTCATCGATTATTTTATTTTAGCGCGTATTTTAGAATAAACTTTGGATAATTTTTATCGGCTTCGTGTTCAAAAAATTTTTTTTTGCGTTATAGATTTTTTTTTTTTCGAAATACTCCAGACGGGTGGTCTTAGCTGGATATGCGAAGCTTTCGCGAGTTTATTTCAGTCCGAACTTATTTTCGCTATGACACAGGGGGCGCCCATAACGCGATGTTGAAACTTTGCTACGAGTTCTACACCGACTTTCCATTATTCCACTGTAGTTTTTTTTCCTCCAACTCCCGTTCCACCGGGTTGCCGGTAAACTTGGATAAGAAATAGTTTAAACTTTAATGCGATTATATATTAAACGTGCGATCTTATCTCCGAACGAGTAGCGAGAGAAGGTATTGAACTGTCTGGTAGTAATTCAACGATTTCTAATTATTAATGGAGCCGCGAGAAAAGGCCCCATCCACCGAGCAGGAGATCCCGCAGCCTACTGCTCGTCAGACGCGAGCTATCCGACTATTTCTCGAGGCTATTTCCGTCCGATAGGTCTAACAGAAGCGAAAGAATTCGGACGTATGATCTCCGGAAGCTGATTTTATTTTTTATTTCAACGCTCTTAACTTCTGTTTAAAGAAATTTTTTGACCTTCAAGAATTTTCATTCAGCGAAAAACACATTTATTATTTATATCGGAAATGAATAAAATACATCGATGTCGAAATAACTGATTGCGAAATATGACAGTATATGAATTTAGAAAAAAGTTATATTTTTGTTACGTGTTAAAGGATCAAAAATACCATTTGGATCGATGAATTTAAGTTAAGAGACGCAATTGCCGCCGCAATTTGTTAATGAGCACCGATAAAACTGTGGAATGTTAAATTAACGGTATTTTATCTTGAATTCCGAATCAAAAGTATTTTTATATACAGAATAAAGAGGCTTCGGCTCCTGTGGCCTCGAAAAATTTTATAGGCCACGAAAAAATCCCCGAAACAAAATATCGCTGCTATCGGACAGCGTTAATAGACTGTAATATAGAAACATCAGCCTACTTTCTCCCCTATAGGTTCTCTCAGGGCAGCCGTGACCCATTTGCAACAACCCTCGGCACCCTCGATAAAAAGCTCTCCCTCCATTCTTCGTATCCCTTTATAGCACGATTTGTTCTGTCCGATTTACAAACTTTGATTGGTTTACCAAAAGTTTCATTGTTAATAAAACTTTTTTTAGCGTCTTTATTAATAGTTTTCCTATTTTTGTTTAATTAATTTACTACAATCGAGTTGATTTATCGAATGGAAATTTAATTTGTGTTTCTTGCAGTTTCAATTCTCCGCCGTTATTACTGAAGTCGTTGAAGAGCTGATGGAAAAAAAGTTGTTTTTTCTATTCAACAGGGTACGATAAGAGTAGGCAAATAGCGACTAGACATGCACCACCAGCAACAGCGGCGATAGTAGCACCGATATTCTATTATCGATTCGTTTTCATTTGTACGTCTCAACGGTACGGCTTCCGCGAGACGGTTTTACTTCTATTTTATTCCAACGCTAATGAGAGTTCGCTTGAAGTCACGTTAATTCAGCCTCAAGGTTCTCCATTTTTTTTTTAATTTCCATCTCGAAGCTTCGTCACCTTGTCGTTACATCTCTCCTATCTCTTCGGGCATTTTTTCCGAGAGTAATAATTGAACACTGAAGTACCAGGTGCAGGGATTTTGAAAAATGTGAGAAGACGATAGATGACGAGTTTCCGAAGCCGCTAATTGACGCTAATTCACGTTAAACTGCACCACGCGCCATCGAGATATCTATAGCGCAGACTCTTCGCTGACTCGTCTCGGGGTGAAAATGTTCGAGAAAAATTCCACGCGCAATCGATGAGACATTCATTAGTAAAATTTTTGCGGTGAAGTTTTAAACTTTTATAAATCTTTTATCGAGACGCAAAACTTTGCAGCTGTTGGCGAGTTTCTATTCCGATATTAACGATTATTAATTTGAACGAAAATAACTTTTTTTTTATTATTATTTCGTATTTTTCACAATTTAAAGTGCGGAAACCTTTTAAAATGTGAAGGACGAGTTTTAATGCCGCAACTTGACATTTACGAATCATCCCCCGGTCTTTGTTGCACTTGTTCGCTTTATTTTGATGACGGGACAAATATAACGAAACTTCTAGCGGCTGATCACCGTGCAAAATGATCGTAAAAATATATTAATTTTTTAGTGCATTTTATGCATTTTAACGAAACCAAAAAATATTGTTTGAGTGAAGTGATGCGGAAAAATTTTAAAAAGCGGCCTTTATGATTTATAAAATCTATAATTTTTAATAAATGATTAATAATTTCAAGATTTTTTCGTATTTTATCGGAATATAGTGAAATGTAAAAAAAATGGGCTTTGTTTAGATACGTCTTTTTTGTAAGAGTGCAAAAAGTAAGGAATTATGCACTCGTGTCATGCAGACTTTTTTGTGCTGACTGCGTGAAAAGTTCGATTTTGAGAGCCCTAATCTCACTAACCTGTGCGCAAAAAGACACTTTCTACGCAGTAATGCGTAGAAAACGATAAATATTGCGATCTGCGCATGCGTCGAGGTTTTCTACGCATTTTAATACAAAAAGTAACTTTTTATGCACAGTATGAAGGCACAAAAAGTCGATTTTTTTACGCAAGCAGCACAAAAAAGTTATTTTTAAATTTGTCTTAAATTTATTAAAATAAAGGTCTTAAAATTGATTAAAAATTGCTTTACTAGTTTGTTAGGAATTTTTGTCTCGTATGTCATATATGGTGTCATTGGATTGTTTGATTATTGAATGGTGTTAGAAAACGGCTGGGGATGAAACAACGGCTGATGGTCGTCTATGGGGGTCACAAGGTCGCAAAGCATCCTTCTCTGCTCAACAATATAAATGTGGGCCAACGGGGTAAAAGCAGCGAGAGCCCACAGTGACACCGTCGGACTTACTGGCGCAGTCGCTACGCGTAGGGTGAGCACATGCGCGTGTTCGTTGCGTATTATCAGAGAATTCCGTCGAATCCACATTGCATTTCTCGCGATCTAATGCGATTAATTCGTTAATTAAATTTTGATAAGAATTAAAATTCCCGCAAGTGTAACTCGAAATCCATTTTTTTTAATAAATAATTACGGGTAGAATGTTAATATACTAATTTTTTCTTGCATTTTTCATGATTTTGCGCTCCAATATATAATACCCTTTTTTTTTGCCTTAAAATAAAAAAAATCGTTAAATTTTACCTATAGAAAATTCCCTTTAAATAGCTATAATTGTTTGTACGAAATATTTTTGCCCTTTGGCGCCAAATTTGACATTCAATTTTATGGATTACTATGAACCCTTATTATTAATTATTTTTTTATTTTTACTAAATTCGGTTTAATGATCGTATCTGTGGTCAGTGGTTCGTCTATGACGATCTACCGATTTTGTTCACTTTCCCGCACAATTTGAGATTATCTCATTAATTGATGTATTATGAAGTCGCATATATCGAACAAAAAAATGTTTAAAAAACGGCGATACGAACACGAGTGCCTAAGCGACCTGTAACGCTTGCGGAAGCCGGTCGAACTCGACACTGCCGCTGGGGCAGGTCACGGTCTCCGGCGATTCCTTTGGTTTCTCTCGCCTATCTTTGGCACCGGTTCCTCTATCTCTCTACGTCGGCGTCAAACAAGTGCAAGTCGAGTGCGTTAACTCTATCGGAGGCCCCAACCAACTCGGTGTCATCGACTTATAGTTATTTTAAACGACCCTTTTTCCCGAATAAACTTCCATCACTCAATAAATTGGTTTCGTAAAAATTGAAATTTCCGCTAAATATTGTCGCATTTTTTTTTATACTTTTCGACGCCGGTGCACAAATCATCCAATTATATTGAGAAAAAAAGGTAACGTGTTCGTAAAAAAAAATTTGAAAAATTTCGTTAAAAAATGAGAACCGAAAAAAATTGTGGAGACCGGAAATGTAAAAAAAAACAATAAAGTCAATGCAAGATGCGCGATAGTAGGTCGAGTCCAGGGTTAGGTTGGACCGATCCATTCAATCTCGACACTACGCAGCAGCAGCTAAATCAAAGTACGTAATCCACTCCAAGATACCAGACAGTCTCAATATTTTTTCCTCGATCTCTCATATAAACCCTTTCGATTAAAAAGCTTAAAAAAAAATGTTAACAAAGTAATATTTTTTTCTAAAAATCATCTCGGATTTTCCACTAAGTTGTTTCATTTATCACTCTGTCTTCACTCGCGACATTCACCTTGAAACGACGAAACGTTTCTTCCTCCTCAAGTAGCGCGATTCATTGAAAATTTATCATTGGTAACCGCAATTTTATCGAAAATTCGTAATATAATTTTATTTTTATGCGAAAAATTTTAAGTTAAATTATCAAACGATACATTATTGTTGGATTATTTTTTTTTTTATTATTGTTGTCAAAGTGGCAAAATTTTGCTGTGGGGTATAGAAAGCGGAGGAGCGCGTTCGCCGATGCAACTCCGACGGCACAACTGATGGCTGGTTCTCGCTTGCAGCGCCTCTGCACATCCCACCCACGCTATATCGATCCTCCATCCTCTCTCCTCCTGCTCTACTACCTTTCTTCTCTCTTGTTCGTTCGTACACTAAGGTGCCTGCTGTTGGCTTCGTTTTGCCTATCGCTCGTGCGCTCGTTGCATCGAAGAACGGAGCGAGGACGCTCGTTGTCGACGTCGCGGTGGAGACACCGGCAGCTGCACCTGCTGTTGCTGCTGTGCATACGTCGGTACATCGTTGCAGTGATGTTCTCACAGTCCGACGTTAGATTTTCGATGCCAGAACGGCTTACAGTATATACTTTGAGCTGTTTATATAGATTTCGTGGGTGAAGTATGAACGCGAGAAATATTCAGGTGGCGAACAACGTTCTTGGCACCGATTTCCGTGGAACGCAGGAAGTCCCGTGAGAGACATTCGGTTCACGGATAATGAAAATTCGTCATTTATTCGACCGTATTCGCGGGTCGTCCGTATAATAATGATACAAATTTAGTAGTGATTTTCAACATGAGAAAAGAAAATATATTTTTTTTGGTTGGTTATCAGGTGTACAAAAAAAAAAACAAAAAAAAATGGTATTCGTATTCGGGATTCGAATTCAAACATCTTTGGTCTTTGAAACTTTTTTGTCGAGTGCTCTGTTCTCAAGTAATGAGCCATTGAAGTTTCAACCAATGAAATGGAGCCGTAGAGGGCGCTACGGTCATCCAGCTGCCTGATTGGCTGGAACTTTAACCGCTTGTAACTTGGGAATCGGCGACTCCAGGAAAAATATGACAGAGGAAAAAGTTCTTCAGTTTTAAACGCAGAAAACGGTCCTATAGATTTTTTTATTGTATTTCATATACCATTAGAAATTTGTATAAAATATACAGCAATGACATTTTTTTTATACGACTTGCTGAATAGTTGAAAGGAATACATTTTACTCTGTTTGCCAAGTATTGTCCTCGGCTCGTTAACGGAGTTTAACTTTTTCCTTCCGTCAGTTCAAGTTGAACTTCGCAGTTAAACTCGAGCGGAGCTAAACTATACCGGGAACGAATTCGTCTGCTCGAGAGTTGGTTAACTGCAAATTGGCGAACGTGTTCCGTACATCAACGGGCACACGGTAAGCTTTGACTTGGTGCTCGTAACGTTTGAAAGATAAGCCTATCGGAGAAATAACAACTCGTTTTGAAGAATAATAAAAACGCGTTGCAGCTGTATTCATGCTTTGCGCTAAGAATCGACACTCGAGACGTTGGCAAAAAATAGAATCGCCGTAGGAGTAACCACGGCGAGAGACCAAAAATATATAATTGCACGACGCGCAAATCTCGAAATCTTATCTCTCGTAAAAGGCATTTACATACGTGGATTTTTCAGCGCATCATTGATCGAAATTTAGTATTCATAGGAGAAGAAAACCCCTCAGACTCGCGTCAAAATCGGTTATCGTTTGAAATTCAACGCATTCCTGGCGACATTGACACTTTTTTTTTTCAAGTGGATAAATGTCATTGTACATAAAGTGTACAAATTTACGCCGAGACTCAGCCGATACTCAGTTTTAACGATAAAAAATGCATTCTTCGATGCGCAAGCGTAACGCTTGAATTTTTGAAAGAACGACAAAGCTCGCCGAATGAGACATAAGGCGAAAATATACTCGAAGCCAACACATAGCTCGACGGACCTGTGCGAAGGGTAACGTCACTTCCGGCCCATTAAGGTCGAAGCGGGGACGCGCGAATGGCGAGTACGACGGCTAATTATTATTCCGTGGGTAGGGTGGACCGTCACATCGTCGGCAGCCTCCACGCTTCACTCTCTCCCTCTCTCTCTCTTGTCTCTCGCCAATAATCGTCGCCGGAGAATATTAATAATATAGTATTTCGTAACTCGATAACGAGGGGGAAACAACGAACAAAAAACGAGTCACCGTTCGTTTGAAAAAAATTTTTTTAAATTTTCATCGTCAAAAAAAAAATGTATTATGAAAATTAATTAAGACGATTTTTTTTTAAATTCGATCTTCAATTTCGACTTAATTTCTTTGAATTTCATCTCAAATTTAATTTTAAGGTTAATTTTCCAATTGAATTGCGTTAATTTTAATTTTACCTGATCTGCGCGTGGTACGCAGGCGACGTGTGCTCGGTGTGCGTCGTTAGGAGTTCCGCTGGACTCGCCGACATTCCGTCTATAAGGTGACCCGAGGGTAACAGTGGTTCTAGAAGGAGAACACCCGGCGTCGCGGGCGAAGGCGTTGGTCCCAGAAACGCGACTCGTACCTTTTCCCTGCCTTCACTATAAAAAAAAAGAAACAAAAAAAATTAGTCTATCGCTTTACGCAGTCGAGAGGAAGGAAACGACCATAAAAATAATAACAGTTGCGGCACTTTTTTTTGGAGTTCAATACAATTAAAATAATATATAATATAAATGAAGAATACAACGATAGTATTAGTGACAAAGTTTCCGTAAAAATTTGTCAAGAATTGTCGGAGTGTTTGATACACAATCATCGAAACCCTTAATTAAAAGATACGAAGCAGATACGGCTGCAACGACGGAGTCGAACGGCGGAATAAACTCGAATTTCAAGCTTCGAGGTTTAAATAATTGATTTGCTATTTTCAACTTAATTTTCCGCTGTGGAAGCTTTGTTCCTAATACTCTCAGCGGTCTCGTTTATACACCGCAGAGATGTTGTTACTTAAATTTAATAATTCATGCTAAAGGTATCTCTGGAGAAAGAGTTGCGAGGGATTGAATTCTCGAGTGCGGAGAAACGTGGAGAAAACTGCAATGAACGAGGAGAAAAAAAAAACTGAAGAAAAGGGGAAAATTGTATGGATCGAGAGGACGGCGATGTAGGAGGAAGGTAGGTCGTGGTGAACAAACGAGGTGCATCGATCTGGGCAGCGTGGCGCCCAGCAGCCGCACTCTTTCCCTCCACCTTCAGCTCACCTATCTCTCTCAGCGCCATACACGGAAACCCACATATACTTATACATATAGGTACTCTACACAACTTTCTGACACTCGACGAAGCTCCGCTTCCTTTGTTACTTCTATTCTCATCAATGTTACGGACCACTCTGCTTTTTATCTCTCATACACGCTGTGATAGGGACGTTCTAATTCATTCGTGTGATGAAAAGAGCGCAAGATTCGTTCATTTTTTTATTTTTTTATTTTTTCATTAATTACGAAAGCTTTGATTTCATTTGCAAGGTTTTTGGAACTTTTTAAGTTAATGGCGAATTATTGATAGCGGAGAATTTTTTTTTGTTATGGTTATTTTTTTTTTCTTTTTTCGAAGGGGCAATTGATGAATTATAGATATTTTTCTCACCGCTCCGCCGTTTGCCGGAGGTTCCATTCCTGTCCGTTTTTTTCCGCACTAGTGCGGAAAAAACAGCAGGGTATCGGGTTTGCGTTCGATGCGAGAAAAATCGGTCTTTTTCGCACTCGTGCGAAGCGCGCACTCGTCGATATCGATCTTTTTTCTCGCTCGGCACACGAAAATAACTATTGCGACTCTGATAGAAGTTTTTTTTTTTTGTAAACATCATTCGTAATATAGCTTTCACCCTGCAGTTTACTTAAGTAGATAAGTTAAGGATGTACGAGTTGTGCAGTATGAGAACTGACGGTGCGACTCGAGATAGTCGTCAGGCTGTGCTTACCGATTCGACACTCATTAAAACTCGCCACGCCTCATCGCGTGTCTGCCGCGAACGCGAACTTCTTTTTTTCTTTTTCGTTTATAGTTGTCGTCACGCACTCCGACACGCATTGGCGATATGCAGCTTCACTGATTTTTGCTTGAACGGAAGCTCGTCGGCTACCTAATCCATTCGTCTCGAAAGCGAGATGAAAATTATTGTTCTTAATTGCCAATAAACCTCGTCGGATTAATGTAACGTCTGCCGCAATTACGTTCGTTACATACATACGAAGAAAAATACTCGCGCAAAGATGAAAACGACTAATTGAAGCATCAGATTAAAAAAAAGCATTCATTGTTACCAATTTGAGTCATTTGCTTCGACAGACATATCGAACGTGACGAAGTAAAATAGATTTTTTTACTGATAAAGCTAAACGGCTTTTAACTTAAGAATTTTTTTTGTAAACCATCTATCGCCGAAAAAATAATCACTTTGCAGAATGCACCACATGAATATGTGATAAATTTTCGAAAAGGATTTTCTTACGAAAACTGCACGAAAATATAGCTAATAGAATATTGCAGCGAATCGATTTTTTTTACGTGAGATAACGTAATGATCTCTTTAGAAAAAAAAAAATATATATATTAATTTCAATTTTTATAGCAAAAAAAAAATACTCAAAAATTGTAAATATCGGGATCAAAATGTAAAAAATAATTTCTCCAAGTCTATATATATCCGATTGCATTTGAAAGCCCGCGATTCTTACAGTCGTCAAATCGCGTATAAAAATCTGAGGATTGATTTCAATCAATGAAACGCCAGTTGTCGCTAACGAGAACGAATGAATATACGAGATCGAGATACTCGGTAGCAGTTCAAGACATCGAGTACCTATATCACCTTACAAACAAGTTAACAATTTCATACGACATGTGTAGCGTGCGATATACTCGAATAAGCGCACGAATGGTTGGATAGATCATGTGGCGATTGAGTATTCCGAAGGAGTATAATCGATTCATCGTCAGACAGATCGGGTCACACACCCGTCATGACAGCTCACTGCTAGTCATTGCAAAGCAGGCGTCGAGTGTAATCGTCCGAGACGCTGCACATATGTCGACGACGGGTACCGTAAAGAAGCGCACGTAACGTATGGTGCGCAACCCACGTTGGAGCATCGGCTTCAATTTTGCTTATCATTGTCAGAGAGGCGTTAATAATCATTTAGACTCGTACGTGTTTATTAATGGGAACATATTTTCATATTATCGGGAGAAAAAAAAATTAACTGGGGCAATGCTTCGAAGTAATGCACCGGATTCGTGAGAACGATTTATTTGATTTGATTTTATTACGGACGTTGTTTGGCATCAATGGTCCAAACATCTTGGATTTTGTAGACCTGTAGGGTAGACGTACCGTTAGTGGCCACTGTACCATTTGTGACCATTTTTATTATTATACTCATCGAATAATTTTTTATTCAAAACCGCATATTGATTTTTCAAAAGTTCGCATATAAATTCACCAAATGATCTATTCGAAGTTTTTTTTTAATTCGATTATATATTGTTTTATTGCTTCGAATGTGTGATGGCCACATTCGGCCCTAAAGTGGCCAAAAACGGTACCTGTACCCTAGTTGTCGAGTTTATAGTCTCCGTAAAGTAATTTTTTAAAAAATTTATTATTAAGGATCGATACTCCGAAATTTTCGTAATCAACTGATTGATTTGTAATTTCGTTTCCTTTTGCGAGAGAACAACGAGAGGCTCTATATTGCGTGAAAGCATTACGAAGCAATATATTCATAAGAGTTCTTCTCGGGTCAATAAAGATTTTTCGTCGAACTATAACGAAAATAGATAAAAATCGGTTGAATTACATTACGACTTCTGCAGTATGACGTGTTACGTGTGTTGGTGTGACTGCAGAACACGAGGTATCTGTGAAAGCGGAGTAAAAAGTCTGTGCGACCGTTCGTCCGGAGAACTATAAAATTAAATGCCAGGAAGCAATCTTAATTCTCACGAATTTACCTCGCAGTGTTTCTCATTCCCGAGTATTATAACACGCGTACATAAATCACTTGACCTTAAGAATCGCAAGCTTGAGAGACTCTGCGTTTCGCCTACGCAAAATATTATTAAATGAGATGACGAGAGAGTCTTTACCACCACCGTCAGTTCGGCGTCTTACGAACTTATATATATATAGCATACATTTGAACGCCAATGAAATTTGTCGTAATTTAGATTACACCGTGCGAATTGCTGCTATATAATTGCCTGAGAGACATGGGGGTCGTGAAATTTTTACGATAATAACAGATTTTTTTTTTTCAATTATTCCATATATTCTAAATATTTTTTAGAAATATTTTTAAATTTACAGAAAAAAAATTAAAAAAAAACAAAAAAATATTTCGTTAGTGAATTTTTATTTTCAGCAGCCGAGAATCTCGCGTTTCGTGCAACAACATAGTTTGGGGTAACAAAGACCACCAGAGGTGCATATGTGTTACAAATATATATATATTTTTTTTCATTTGCTCAAAGCCCGCGAGTTTTTATCGCGACAGGCACATTGAAAAATTATCGCACGCTATTTCCGCGCGTTCTCGTTATTACATCAGTAAAAGTCCGCTCTACTTTCGTTTCCACAATTTCTTTTGTGTTCGTTTTTTTCTTTTTTTTTTGCGGTTTTTTTGTTTCAATCATTCATTAATTTCCTCTCAGCAATTTACCACCGAGATACGTATTATTTTTCACTCACGTGTTGCACGACGAACCCGAGACTCAGAGTGGCATATTGCCAATGCGTCGAGAGCGAACGCAAGAAACAAGCCTTGCAGCTACATTATTTCTCTTCCTCTTTCTTCCCGCAAATTCTTCGCGGATTTCTTTGCATTCCCTGACGATAATTAATGGCATAACCATTGCACAACTGTTCTCGATGCGAATTTCGTTCCATATGGAGCATTTTTCGTTTTGTACCATTGTAAACGATTTTTTTTTAATTTTTAATTGCGATAACTGAAGCCAATGGAAGTTTTTTCCGCGCGCAGTGATCGATGTGCATTCTATAGTAAAAATATTAATTTTTTAATTCATTTCAATTAATATTCGTACGCGTAATACTGTTCGAAATGTACTCCGAAATTAGCGAAGAATAAAAAAAATCTACAGGATTGTAACAATTAAATTCATGATACTTATCACTCCAAACGTTGTTTGACGATAAAGTATCGTTGAAGTTTGCCAACGCAAAATGTCTACAAAGGGTGACTAGAAACCGGCAAACTGGCGTGTAGCTGGTTGACGGCAGCGAGAGAGAAAATTATCCCTCAGAATGGAGCGATTGCTGTTCGTAAATGTATTGTACGTGCGCTCGTGTCTATGTTTCAGTTTGCTTGTGTACGTATAGCTTTGGGTAAAAGCTTGTATAGGAGAGGTTGAGTTTGCACCCCAACGGCGCGCCTCAACCACGAGGGGTGCATTTCAGATTGAGTTCAACGGGCGGTGCTCAACCGGGCCTCGTAGGAATTTGACGCGATTCCTATAACGTTATAAGGTCAATGTGGCACTACGTTCAACGAACATCGGTATCCTTCGAGTCACTGAATATTTCGAAATTTTGTGACTCTGCGTTTAAAAATAGAAATACTGTTGAAAATATTTAAAAAATTTTATTTCAAGGAAATTTATTTCGTAATTCTCTCGAACACTTATGATTTTTTTGCAATTTTTTTTTTTTCGAAAAATCGTGATTTTTTATCCATAACCAAAAATTGTCTTTTTTTTTCGAAAATCATAAAAAATTCAAAAGTCTCAAAAAAATGATCGAATTAAAAAAATATCGACTAAAGAAAAGTTAGATTATCGGATAATTCGTTAAATAACAATTTTTTTTACTAAATTTTTTTTTTTAATTGATTGTAAACTAATAAGGAAAATTAATCTTCTTAGCACCTTCTGTATGGTTGATTTTTTTCAGATTTTTATTCCATTAATACGCAAAGATACACCCTCCTTAAATCTATCCGAATGCAACATAAGCAATGGCTGTTTGAGGTACCGAAGCACGTGGTCATTGCGAATTCGCAATTCACCTCACGCGACCAAAAGTACAGTTGTCTGTTCGGTTACGTCTTTCTTCGCGGGCATCGCGTGTGCAACGCCTCGGAGAATCTTCATTAGTATACACCCCACTGGGGTTCGAAATGCGAATCTCTTTCGGTATATAACGAACTCGGGTGCGAGTTGCGTGTACGCAGTATTTATCTGTTACACTATTTACTATAAGGGTCTCGTTGTGCGCGCCTCATCGTAAATCCCCCACTCGTGAACGCGGGTTAAACCTAATCGGTAATTGATTAATTCTGCGAATTCGTCGAGACTCCCGACATCCAAAGAATTTTATAGCCTCGCGAAATGTTCGAGAAATTCGGGAAGTCAGACAGACAGCGCGCCTCGTGAGAAACACATATCGGCAGTTAACGCGTCGAACCCATAATTACAGTAATTTTGGGATTTCTTGTTATCATCAATTTTTTTTGTTGCTTAACTTCCAGTAACTCAATTTTAACGGTTAAAAAAAAATGCCGACATTTTTAATTTGTATACTCTTTGCAACTATAGCTGTAAGTGTTAATTAATCAGAATGTTGTTGGATTATCGTACGAGCGGAGCGCGTTAAACGATAAATAAAGTCGAGAAAACAAGAGTGAACGAGGAAACGACGGTCATTTGCTCTATTTTGAGGCGCAGGAACGCCGTAGAGTTAGGAATGTTCGTCTGCAGCGTAGTTGCGCATTCGACGGAACTCGTAATATTTTGTTTACGCGCATCCAGAGCTGTGCTCGGAGAGGCGCGAGCACAGTGACTAGCAGCAGCGTAAAAGTGACGTTGAAATGGAAAAAATAAAATTAATAATAATAATAATTTCCCACTCACCTCTAAATAGTATATAAGGGAACAGATACAACACTGCAATTCGTTAAGCGTGTGTCGCGGACGGAGTTACATATGTTTTACTTCGTTGGAGTGACGTGATCTCCCACTCGACTTTACACACAACTCGAATATCTGGGAGACCTTGAGGCAAGCTATACAAATGACATCATCGCGGCTACTACGGGAGTTCGACCGAAGATTCTCATCTGGCGATAGGTATTATCGTAACTGTGGGAGTTGTCTCGTCATCGATGCTCCAAACCGCGAATGAATGTACGTCTATTTTTAAAGAATATATGACCTCACGGAAATGTGACTTTAATTCCGTTAAAATACGAGGCTAAGCTGCCTTTCCCCCCTTTTAGGTCATTTTTAAAAGCGTTTTTTACGTTAGCAGTTTCCGATTTTTTTTTCGTGGCTTTGCATCTTGTAGTTTATTTTTTATTATAGTGAGGATGTATGTCAACATTATTTAATCGTAAGATAAATTAAAAAATTGTATGTTATTTATAACAATATGGTTATTGTTGTTTGTACGAAACAAGCACTTTTCACTCATTACCGCGATTCCGGGAAAAGAAGAGAAAATTCGTCTTGTATCTATAAGAACAAAATTGTTTCCAACATTCTGATCTATCCACTGAACACGAAAACAAATATATTCGAAGAAAATTCACGGAATGGCAAGCGCCGAAACAAAAAAAAAACCATGAAAAACTGTGAAATTGGTTAATATAAAATGAAAAAAAAAAAAAAATTAATGACATTTAGTCTGAGGTTTAGTGAAAAAAAGAATATGATATTATCCAACTCCAGTGCAAATTTCAAGGCAATACATAGAAACGGTCTCGAGATATCGTGATAAAACCAATCAAATGTGTTGTTGCAGGTGAACGTCGTTCTTTCGGTCATTCTGGTCGCTATGCAACTGAAATCTTCACTTTTTTCACTTCCGAAGACATTTTTGAACGAGAAAAATAACACCGTATCCAAGATAATTGTGATTCAATATTTTAATCAATTTTTTAAAATATATTCACCGTCGCTACATTTTTTGCTTTCTCGTCTGCGATTCTAAGAAATTCATATTAAATTTAATGGCATCATCTTTATAAAGCATTGTAATATTGATATAAGTAAAGAAAATTCGTTTTTCGAAAGAGTAAACCTTTCCTCTCCCCTTAAGTAATTCTGCTCGCGAATAAAGTATTGAAATACATTTTTATTGATTAATACGCTTGGCGATTGGTTGTTTACACGAAGCTGGAGCCCGAAACTGTTTTTCCAAAATTTCAGTCGCGATGTAACTAAGATAAATGGTTTTCCACAAATATACAAATGTTTAGTCACAACGCCTTCAGAATAAAACCAAAACAATTTGTGTCACTCCTCGTTTCGTTTTATTTGATTTATGTCTTTCCGCTAATTACAAAACCGATATTTTGTTTATATATTAGCGATCTACATGAAACATCGCGGTGGTCGTGAAAAAAAATTATTATTCCCGGCAATTATCATTTTCAAAACAATTTTTCAGGCGTAATGGCACTTTGTAGACATGTGTTTGACGTCTATGCATACTATGATTAATTAAGAAACCTGCTTTTCGGCTTTTATCGAAAATATTATTATTATTGTGTAGCGTGTGTATTTTGGAGTTGATTACCGAGGGGTCCATTAGCGACACTCTAACCCACTTACTTCGGGGGTTCATCAAACGTTTCTTCCGGCGTAACGCGTCCCCTACGAGTCCATCCCGTGTAGAATATACGGCTCGCACAACCCCTCTGGCGCACGAGAAGTTGCACAACCCTCCGCTAGTTATAGTACGCGAGGTGCACTCACGCACACACGAGAGAATGACTATAGTCTATAGGTGTAGATCCCCGACTAGGGAGGTCGGTGATATTTGCGAACAATGACATCGATCACCCTCTCTACTCGCTGAAGCTCTCACTACCAACCCCACTGCCTGTTCGCTGAACGTTCAACGGCGCCGATGCGTCTACACCGTAGCGAGTCGCGGGGCGTCGTCGTCGTCGTCGACTTCGTCGTCGTTGTCGTTGTCGACTCTAACCGACGATATAAGAGAGGTGACCCTTTGTTTCCGCAGCAGCGCGCCTCGACTGACAATGAATGCATTCACGTACTCAGACCGCTCGACTCAGTTTATAGCGATCTTGCAAATCAACTCAGCATCCCGACAAGTTGAACTGCTGCAACGTAAGCTTCAGATCCAAACTCTCCGCGGCGGTACTCCCATAATTCACTCCTACAGTTTCGCAATTTAATTTGTCAGAAGTCGTTAAAATTTCATTTACGAATCCAGTTATTTTCATTGCGAAAGATAAATATACCGGGGCGATCATCTTATCAAAAACGAAACAGGAAATTAATATTTGCTTTTCAACTTCCATCCGAAATTTACTCATCCAGCGTCGAGATTAATGGAATTTTTTATTTGTCCTAACAATTTGTTTTCTGTTATTCGTTCAGTTTTTTTCTGGAAGAAAAAAAACTTATGAAGGATTTTTATTTACGTATTATTTAAAAAAAAGTAATCTTAAACTTTGGATTGTGATAATGATAAAAATTTCAATGAAAAAATAATGCAATTAAAGTAAAAATTCAGTTCAGTTTTTTATTATTTTACATGAGATTCGCAAAATTACAATCACTCTCATCCCATATTGAATTCGTATATTGGTTTGTCGGAGGGTTAGGCATTGTGTTACTCACAGATGGTGTTTGATTTTGAAATTCCGAAGAAGATCGTTCCACATCCATAGTTTGAATATTCGATGAGGAACCACCAGCCGTGCCTTCGTCTGCTGTTTTTTTAAGAACTTTTTTTGCCGCCGGTTTTTTCGTACATTTTGTTATGTCGCGCGGCAAGCATTTTCTTTTGTTGTAACAGGTTTTGTTTATGTGATCGACGTAAGCGTCGACGTCGACCTCGTGGCCGACCCAATCACTCGCCCAGTCTAAAAAATTATCATACGAATGTTATTTCACGCTTTCCTTTTATTTGAGCCCAAAATTTCATCGCCGGTGTTGAAAAAAAAAAAAAAACCGACGAGAATGTCGAGACAGAAATATGGAAATGGTACGAAATACTCACAGTGGAGCGCCCTGAATAATCGATGATCAATTGCCGGACGAGAACCAGACTTGGAGCCCTTTGCCGAGTGATCCGCCAACCGTTTGCCGTATATCTCGACCAACGCCAGTCGAACGAGCAGTGGCCAATGACGCAGTCGTTGACCAGTAGTTTTGTCAGTCACGTGCGATTTCGTCTCTATACTCGATTTAATACCTTCGTACAAATAAAAGTCCATTCCTTCCCAAATGGCAACCTTAACGACAACGTTTAAAGAAGCGGTTACGACAAAGTTTGCTTTGTAAAAGATATTAAAATAAATTTTAAAAAATTGTGAAAATTATTGGTAAATTTACCTTTCCTCTGCCGGGAGTTGTATAAAAATCTGGAATCTTTCGAATAAGTTTATTATGCTATATGTTATTTTTATAACGATGTTGTTACAGTAGCTTTGGCTCTGAGGCATCACGAATATTTCTCCGAACGTTTTTTTTTTGTTTATTTTTCCAATACATTTCCGGTAAAATTGATTTTAACGCTTCTCGATCGATAGAAGAAATTTTCTAATGTATTGCGTATTTTTTTAAATCAATTTCTAGAAATGCTGCTTTGGTGTCGTGAATTAAAAGCGAAGATAATATGTCTGCGATACCTGGTAAGGAAGATTTGGTTTTGTTTCGGATTTATCCGCAGCTAAATTGGAAGCCTTCATTACGTCGACTACCGCTTCGAGAAATCGTATATTTTCCTCGGTTACTATGATATACAAAAAATAATTACATCAATCGTCGATTCATTTTTTTCGATGAAGTCAACAATCAGAAAAACTTTTTTTTCACATTTTGTTGTAATATACGATTGAGAATCGTAAGTAATTATGATACCTTGGGAAGCCAATTCTTTCATGGCGTTCATAAATCTCTGAGTTTTACTCTCTGTTTCTTCGGGTTCGTCGTCATTGTTCTCTTCTTCACTGGGAACCGGTGAAGGCGGCTGAAGATCAGTCTCATTGCTCGTTCTTCCGAGAGCCGCTTTGGCTCTTCTTTTGGCTTGTTGAAGTTCTTTTCTTTTGTGCTGAACATCGCTGCCGAATAGTTTCTCCGTCGAGTCTGACGCGGCTCCCGTTATTCCCATGGAAATTCGTTCGAGTTCATCAACGTTATCTGAAAAAAAAAAAAAAAAAAAAACAAAAACGTATATTTGCTAATAAATTAGACGATAAATATGAAATTAATAAATAACTACGAAAGCATTCATAGGATTTATTTTATTTTGTATTTTCAACAACGTACCGCTTATTTTGATAATAGTTGCTTTGTTCATCGATGCTTTTTTTGTTTTTTTGTCCATCCACTTGAGCATTGGTGTCGCACCTTCTTTACGAAATTTCCGCGGTATCGATGCCAATTCAATAATATCACAAAGTCTCCTTGTGTCACGATTCTTTTTATCTTCCGCTGTTTTTCCCCACAAAACAAGCGCATGAATAATGCCTTTTGGCTTAGGCATCTTCGTTCGGCGTTATCGCCGTTCGGAAAGGGGACTTTTTCGATCGCAGCCAAATCTGGCGCGTCTTTCCTTAAACGAATATGAAAAAAAGCACACGTTTCTGTTAGTGCCGTGGCAAATCGCGATTTAATGATTTAATTCTGATTTTCATTGCTTCAAATTAAGCGATCAATTGATCTACGAAAATTGAAGAGAATTCAAGAATATCGAATTGGGGTAATTATTGGAAAATTGGTGGGAAAGGAGAAAAGAGGGCATTTTTTTAACTATAATTTCTACAATTTATCGTAAAAGTCATTTACTTCGTGAAATGTTTTGCTTCCTTGTGACGGAAGTTTATTTTTTAATGTTTTTCGACGAATAAAATGTACACTTGGCAAACATTTCGTGAAGCTTTTTTTTTAATCCACTGCCCAAGTCTAATCTTTAATTCAAGTCGCAAACTTGCGGCGAGTATTTCGTGAAATGATCAGAATTTCTGTTTCTCCAACTTTTCATCAATGAATAACATCCTACGATATTCGTACGAAGAGTCGTACTATGTTATACCTCGTAGACCTATCAGCTAATGCTCGCAAATTAATGCATGTAAATTTATTATGAACCAATCTGTACTCGTGGCGCTACTCGGCTTGTTAAGCGAAAGCCACGTAAGGCTGCAAATGCGAGCTGAGCCCACGTAGTGTCGTACAGCACTCGAAAGATTGCTCGGTGTACTTTAAATACCATACCGCGATGACGCTGAAGCTCGCAGCTCGTTTACAAATGAAGAGGAAACATCAACTCGGAGAAGTACGCGCAGTAGCGAGTAACCCGAATCGCCATTTCGAACCAATTACGCCGCTTTTTTTTTGGAGCAGCGGATAGGATCATACATCGCTCGCGTGATGATTGAGCTCTCGTCCAACGTAATTATATTCATTACCACCTATGTAATACCTACGATTCTGTACGAAATACGAAACATCCCGAGGCTATCTACTCTCTGCTAATGTACCCGATATGGAGCTTCGGTATTGGTTCACGTGACCTCAAGCGTTTGGACAACAGCAATGGCTCGATATAATGTCGCCACGCTGTATGTACAGATATATACGACACGACAAACATCTCTTCGACGCCGAACTATTCACTCGCGAATGATTACCATGCCTCGTATTCGCGTAAACACGCCATACCGAAAGGTTTTCAACGTTGGACTTGTAATCGATCGAACGTGAGGAAATTTTTTGTCCGAACTTATTATCGATTCGGCGTTGATGAGGCCGATAATTTAGTATTCACGAAGCATTTTACGTAGTGATGTTACAGTAGAATTTGAACCGATAGTATCCGATTATCGTTAGAAATTCTCTTTGACGTATTCATGTAACTGTAACCGGAGCACAAGCAAAAAAGTAAACAGAAAAATTATGATATACATCGGTACCGAAATGCACTCCATGTAAATAAAAATTACTGCTTATTTTCAGCAAACATCGAAATTATAATGATAATGGCGAAATACGAACATTACGCGGGATATAATTTTTAGCTATCATATCGTAAAAAATGTCGAAAATGTTAGTTTTTTTTATAATCTTCTTAATTTCATTTAAAAATACGAGAAAAATCGTTAAAAATAAATTAATGGATATTAAGGAATTTTTTATTGAATATCGTACGTTTCTGTATTTCATGGTGAATAATGAAGTCTTTTCGTGACAAATTGTAATCGCAATTCTGTGGATATGTTTGTAAAATCTTAATGGGGCATAAATAACTCGGAATGTGTGTCTCATCTGTTGTTTTTTAATGCCCATAGACCGCGCGTCACTGCAATAATTCAATTTTTGTTTTTTTCGGTGGACTTTGCATTTTATTTTTTTATTGTTGTTCAACGGTGGTTTCCACTACGAAAAACATTATTGTAAAAATTCCACTAATTTTTCGTAATGTAAACGGAAAGTTGTTGCACTTTTATTGACTCCGTGATTAATATATATCTATAAATTGTATTTTTTATCTCCATCTCATTCCCGATTTATTGCGTCACGAGGGGTTGTATAATGCGTAACATAGTCAACGGATAGATAGTCCACAGAGAGGATCCTGTAAAGAGGGAGGATACGCGAATAACGTGTGTCAAGATGGCGCGCAACCATGGCAACCGGGAGAAACTAGCATAGCCGAGGCATCCCTCGAGCGTATTTGCCGACTCTCACTGACCCTTTCTTTAACTCCGCGAACTCACAATGGAGCGATTAAGACAGTCTGCCGTGACTGACGAATAAGAGAACACGAAGAAGTAAAAAAAAAAAAAAAAACAAACAAAAATAAATGGTCAAAACAAAAAATTATGTAAAATGCCATTAAAATGGCATTATTCGCGCTCCGATTATTTCCCTCAAATGTATATATGGCTCCGGTTTTTTTGGCAAAATATTAAAATTCGGTAACGGAAAAAAAAAATGAAAAAATGGACTTTAACTCCAAATTCCGAAATTTCCTCCCCACTGCCATTTTTGCTCCGAAATTCTTCGTGAACCTTCGTTTTTTTTTTTTTTTTTTTTTAGCGTCAATGCATTAATCCTCGAGAAACTGAAATGGTGAAAGACTACAATAGCCGAAGCAACAAACGACTAATTGTACCTACAAAGAGTTCGAAGCTGACCGTTTCGTCGTCACGCTATGTTTCAACCACAATAAAGTGTTTCTGGGAATTGCTTGCGAAGGGTCTCGCCGTAACTTTCCCTTGTAAAATCGATGTCTGTACGAAACACTTGTATAACAAAATTTGTACCTGCAATATTTTTCACGAAGTATTCGTCATTTATTTCGTATTTTAATTGCAATTTACTTTTACTTCATTCCGCGAAACTTCCAAAGTGCAATTAACGATGCAACGAGTAAGCGGCGGAGAGAGAAGTGGAAATAATCATCGAGTCTCCCACGATGAGAGTTCCCGGATTATTTCGCACTCGCGAGGACATTGAAGTAACGAGACTTCGCTGTATTCGCGTGTGTGCGCGTGGTGTTGGAGCTCAAGAACACTCGAGAGCTCAAACTTCTTTTTTTTTTTTTTTTCTTTTACTTTTATTACTTTCTTATTTTATTTTTTTTTATTTCCCAACGGACGGAACGGATGGACGGTTCGGCGAGGACGCTAGCGATGGGAAAGGTACTTCTACATACCTTATACACTCTCTATATAGTATGACTGGTATAAATTTAACGACTGTGGGATGGCCGTGATCTCGTAAGAAAGAAACGTTTCGAGGGACAAAGAGAAAGATAAAAGAACCCCAAAAAACTCTCAATTAAACCGCAACCTCCCGAAGCGTAAATATCGTACAGACGTACATTAAAAAAGCATATATATATATAAGAAAAATTTGTTTTCGATTGCCTTCCATTTTACATTAAATTATTCCGAGAATCGGACACACGAGTCTAAATTTGATAAATTAATATTTCGAAGCATCGATATATTTTCGTATCGGAATTTAAATTATAGATATCATTTGAACTATTTACCTATGAAGTCCTCGGTCGTTGATTTATCTTTTATTCCGTCGCCAATTTGATCCGTTATATCCACTTCTCCTCGAATTCTCGATCACTCTCCCTTTCACTGACGCTCTATCGCGAACTCACGCGCGCGCGCTCGTGTTTTTTCGGTAGAAAAAAAAATCCTCAGATTACGATCACACGCGTGACTTTAGGCTTGTATTTTCACTGATGATGTGTTTTTTTTTTTCGATCGTTCGAACGCGACGAGATTGTCGAAGTACTATAGTCGCGATGCCGCGGAGACGAGTGAAGTATACTGCGATGTAACCTCGTTTTTTTTTTTTTTTTTTTCGTGTTTTCACATTTATTTATCTAACTACTGATTTGTATCGAACACTGGATGTATTTCGTAAAAATTTAATATCGTTTTAAAACATCGAGATTCCGTAAACTTTCGTGCGTGACGATTGACTTTCGTAAGTGACGGGAGACGCACTGTCAAGCCGAAACCGGGCCCGACTCTACTAAAAGCAGTCGCGTAGTTTTACGTGCTCGTGGGGCCTCGCACCACGCCTGCGTTCGGCTCGACTTCGCTTCGCCGGCCGATAACGGCCGAACTTTTACGAACACAACACGGAGACGATGCCATATCGTCGCGCCAACCTCTCGACGATTGTGCTGCCATCACAACAATTTGCCTGAATATGAACGGTGTTGGGGAACTGCGCAGCTATGGACTGACTACCTGCGACCCGAGATTGAAGGAAATGCAAACCAAGTCGATTCGCGCGCCGCAGGTGGGGAACAACAAAGATGTATAAACAGAACTGTTGTACCCGCGGTTATTTTTCTTGAAACGATAAATCTGTCAGTTCGAAATTTAAATTCTACTCTCGTAATGATTTTAATGATGCTAAAAAAATATGTATAATAAAAAAATCTTGGATTACATTTTTTTGTTCGAATTATAAGCGGAATAACATGTATTAGCGAAAAATGCTAATATTGAAAAACACTCAATAAATTTCGGATGATCAATGAAAAAATCTCGAAAAAATCATTAAAAAAAATATTAGTTTGTCTTATTCATTATATAATTGAATTATTTTTTTTTTCGATCTAATCTATGGTATCGAAAATGAAAACATTTTTTTAAAAACGTAAACGACCAGTCTGTTTGTACTCCAGACGTTCAGAGTTCCTATAGCTTGTGATTTTCGTACAAATGACTACGCGGCAACAGAATTGCGATAATTATGTTAGTTGAGACTTCGCATGAAAATGGAAAATATTCATTAGAGTAAAAATTGCTTTACATCGAAACGAAGGGCGCGAAAGTACATTTGGTTATTCGACAGTTAAAAAACATTAAATGGAGAAACTTTTTTTTTTTTTTTTCGTTACATTTGTTTTAAATAACGTTACTTCGTTGATGCTTTTAGCTTTCGGATTCGATAGATAAACGAAAGTGTGCGGTCTTTTGTAGAATAATCAGTGTGAGTAGTAATACACATACGTATCGTATCGCGTGGCATTACGTTTCGAGAGAAAGAATAACTAACGGTAGTCGTGTATACAGGGCGGGTGGCTTGCGTACCTAACTCTTTCGATACCAAAATCTAATTATAGTTCTTGCAACAGAGCGATACGATGGATCGCGGAGGCTGTTGGTGAATTAGCCTCTGCGTAGAACGAGAACGCAGAGTCGAGTTACTCGGTGGGGAAAGTAGCAAAGTTTATTTTTGTGGGCTCACCGAAGGAGAACAAGAAAAACAAAAAAGCATATCGCGTTATTTAAAATAACAGAGAAAAACATGCGGAGATATTGAAAAAAAAAAAAAAAATCGGAGTCATTGTTTTATCTTTCGGGTTTCGTCGCATTTTTCTCGTTGATTATTAATTGCGAATTAATTGAGTCGAACGACGAATAAGAATGATATTTTTTTGTACCGAACTCCCGCGATGTTTTAGTTTCAATTTTATTTCGTATTATCAGCGCCTGTTATTTAGTAGGTGAAGGTCAGTAGGCGAGGAGTCTGGGATCGTCTTGAAATTCGATTGCCCGATTAGTAATTGATTCCACGGGGCGGCAATGAAGCGTCGAAGGATTTCCTTGCGTCGACTGTGCGAGAAGCTTCACGTCATTCCGCGCAGTAATCTTCGAATAATCTTATCGGCTCGCCTCGTTTCATCGATAATCTTGAAAGGCGTATATACGCCATCGGCGAACACGGCTCGTAAAATCCTTTCGACGAACACGATATTTTCTCGACGAAAAAAAAAAAAAATACCGGAAAAAAAAATAAAAAAATCTTGACTTATAATTTCTATACTCGTTTATCCGCGAAAACGATTCATTTGATCGCCTCGGACGCATTTATAGATCGAACGGCATTAAAGTCGTTTACGGCGAAAATAACAAATTATTTATAAAAAAAAAATCTCCGTTGCCGCGAATGATTCATTATTTACTCTTTTCGAATGTTCGAAAAAAAAAAAAATTATATACTTATGACGGTGTTGCAATAAAACGTTAACGGGTGCAAGCGATCGTCGCGTTTGATCCGGTTAATGAGGTGTCACGTGCCGTTCCGAATACGTAATAACTCATCTCGTAATGCTTTTACGGTTCGAGTCATTGAGTCCGCAACATGTGGACAACACTCTCGAGTCTCGATGACGAGAGAGTCGTTTGAGGGACAAGTCGAACTCATTTTCCGATCGGAACAGAAACGACGTCCTCGAGACACTCGAGAAAAAAAAAAAAAAAATACATACGATAGATATATGTATAAAAAATAATTCCGAGATATTATAATCCCATAGATTTACGTCACAAAACATAGACGAATAATTCCGGAAATGAATTATAATCGATCGAGTCAGACGCTAAAAGTGGTCATTCCAAAGAATTACCAGTGTCTGAACAGTAATCAAATTAGTCGTTTGACACGCTAAATTCAACCCACGAACTCTATAGAAACGCCAAACGACAAAAAGACAGTTGAATTCTTCGTCAGATCATAAATTGTTTCAGAGCTTAGATCATCGTGAATTTCTTTCGTCAGTTTAAACATTCATTTTATCTCTTCGTCAAGGTCAGTTTTATTCACATGCGAGCATATTGACTCATCACTAGTTGTTTTTTTTTTCATCCACACGAAATATTTTTTTTTCGTCAACAGTATAATTAAAAAAAAAAAAAAAAAAAAAAATAGCTATAGAATATCTTCGATAACAATAGCTCAGCAGTTGCGAATGGAATGAAATTTAATTCTTCATCATATGTAACGAAACCGCGAAACGCGAATTCTGCTTAACAGCTTTAATCGCGAGGGATTTTTTTTCGTTTCGTTAAATGGTTGCAGAGTCGCGTTTTTCCGTTCGTTCAATGGTTGCAGACTCGCTTTTTCCGTTCGTCAGAAAACCACGTTCGTTATTTTGGTACTAGGTGTGCCGAATGACGTCAGAAAGAAGCAGCAACTCCTCTAGGCGCCTTCGTTACTATACGCTATACGACGTGAATGCCGCTGTTGCTGCTGTTTGCTCTGTTGTACGACACGCACGTGAGTGGGTGGAATTTTATGTTCGAACGTCACGTTCTTCGCGAGACTCGTCGGATCTTATGGCATTTCATGTTTTTCTGTGGTTCTACTGCCACAGTTGTTATTGAGCGATGCACATGCGAGGATTATACGATCCGTAGGATAGAGGCGCACGAACGTCGAGACGAAAAGGGGGCGAATTTTTATAATTTATCACGTTTTTCATCCCACTTTGTCCCTTCCGAAGGGTTTCATTTGTGAAATATCGCTCCGTGGTATGAAATGAGATATTACTTCGAATCGAGAGACGAAAAAAAAAAAAAAAAACCTCTAACAGATTCATTAATCTCCGAAGTTGTGATACTAATTTCGTAATTATTGATCGCGCCGCTCGGTAGATATGGTACTATGCAAAATGACGAGAAAAAATTACTGATAAAATATATTATTGACGAGAATCTCCCGTGAGCTGTGAAAATTCGCAAAAGTACTTTTGAGTTTAGTATTTAACCCCTTAAACGCATTTAAGTTGAATTTCCTTTTATTTATTTTTTTTTTTTCATTCGTTGATTTAATTTTTTTTTTTATTGGCACCGTTTGCTTCCGATGTAAAGTTCCTCGTACAGAAATAGCGTTATCTCACTGCGTTACGGTTTTTGAACGATAAAGATAAACGATAAACGATAAAAGGATTTGATTTGTTTGCATTGCGATATAGTAAAGTCGAGCCTCCGGTTTTGCAATTTTCGACCTCATTAATACCAAATACAATCATATAAAGTCGAAGTTACTGCATCGATAATACTTCCGTATTTAACGTTTAGCAAATTTGCTCAACTGATGACTTTAATTAGTATTTTTGTATACTTACTCGGTGTCTGGCACGGGTATCATAGGAGTTGGTAGTCGTCCGTTGTGGTCCATGAAATGATTCATTTCAGGTTCCTCTTGGACCGGAGTTTCGTATACGAGAGTCTCAACCATCGATCCTTTACTGGAGCCGAAGGAGACCCTGAAAAAAATAACGATAAAGATTCGCTCCGTTAAACACAATAGTTGCCGATCGAAAGTTTGGATCAATCAATATCGACTCATCGATAGATGATTAATAGACTACGAATGCGCGTCGGAAGAATACAATGATCTCGACGCCCCGCGACGTACTTTGTCCCGAGTCTGTAGTTTAGAAAGTGCCGTTACCGATGACACAATTATTTTTTTCTTCGATACTTTCAGCTGCCAGTGGCTTTCAACTTTGTAAACAAAATCGATAATTTACTTTTTTCGATTATTTCATTTCGGTATGCGACTCATTTTTTTTTTTTTTATTTATGAAACCAATGAATCGAAGAATAAACAATACGAAAACGATATATCGATTGACTGAAAGTCGCGTAATTTTTTTTTTTTATTCGATCGGATTTGGTAGAAACTTTTCATGGCGGCGCATTGTCTCGACAATGGATACTTGCATCCGGTTATCTTGTCTCGATTGTTAGCAAAAACGTGACCCCATGCCGGTGACGTTACAGCGCAGCATCTACAGCCGCAAAAATACGATCTAAAACCTCAATTTCCTATCGCGTGACAGCACGACCGTAGAATATTCTACGACCGCAAGTACCGTTGCGGTTATCGAAATATGTAATCCCTTGTCTCGCTTCTAGAGTTACCGTAACGTCGATCTCACACATGCGCCCATACATTTGTAATCATTTTTAGCACACGTTACCCTTTAATAAATAAATAAACAAATATATTAAAAAATGTATTTTTTTCACTTCGCCGTGATAACGCTGTTGAAAATATTGTGAATACGCCAATTGCTAAAATTTTTGGAAAATTTTTGGAACATCGATAGATGATCGGTATCGTATCTGAGAAAAAATGAATCACCCGTTCAATATTAATGCGTTTTTAACATTTTTTTAATCATATAAAAAAAATTACTTTAACGTCGATCATAAGTTTGGAGGTCTCGATGTTTTCATTTTTCCGAAACTTATTAAAAAATTGATATTTTTTAGATTACTTGTAATGACATTGAAACGTCAGGAAATGAGGACGCTGTCTGTTAAGGTGCAATATCGATATACTAAAAATGATTTATTATTACTAAAATTATTTAAAAAATTATTAATAAAAAATATTTATTAATTAATAGCTAAAAAAACGAATCTAAACAAAATGAGATTTTCCTAAAACAGCTCAAGTTCAGCAAACCTATGTCTGCTGTTTTTGATTTCCAGAGTTGGACGCGTGTAGTGTTATGACTTCGCATAAAGTACCACTGACGCGAAGTATATTCGAGAAAAGTTCCTTTGACTCTTAGTGGTCAATATACATCGATGACCACAGGCCGATGGACGCGCGCCAATAATCATTCGAAAATATGGATGAGCACATCGCTTCCGTTACTTTTCCAATTATTTACGAAGCTTTAAGACGCCCCAAAATGGCCACTATACTTTCTTATAGGAGGTTTCGTAAGCGACGAGCAAATAACGTGCAATCTATTTATAACGTCATTTTGTTCGCGAAGTCCATATAAAAACGTTTAATTTTAAATTCGAATAATTTTTTTTATCCATTTGTAATTATTATGGAAATTAACAAGTTGCAACTCCAAAGATTAATATCGATCGGTAAATATTTTGCATATCGTAACTTTATAACGATGTCGACAACATGCTGCAAGAACGGGAAACATGAATGACGATATACACCCGTCTGCAGTAAAACCAACCATATAATCAATAATGTATACATCGAGTGGTTCGAGCGACAGGTGTATCCAGTTACATCGACGATTCGCCGAGAAACGCGACAACTACATGCATTTTTTTTAAATATGCATTTGTTCGATGATAGAATTATTCAGGAAATAAGTGCGCCGAACCATATGTTTCACGATATTTTTATATTTAAATAATAGAGTAGCATAAAATCATTTTTGATTCTTCAAATTCTACGTGTTTTAACCAAAGAAAAAATATTACGTATTTTTGTATAAAAAAAAAAATGACCGCATGAACAGTAATCCGAGCCTCAAATTTATACGCGAAAATACATATAACTTGAAGTCAATTTATTTGAATATTGAGCGCAATTTATGTTTGAGAGAAATTTCATGAAATTACGATCAATTAAATTTATTTTTGCGTAAAACTTTTGTATCGACGTAAAATTGTTTATCATCGACGCAGTTATCGTCCGAGTTTTTGCATCGTCTGTATATCGACCCATGGTAACCGGGATAACGGGGAGTCAGTTTGATGCTGGCATCTGGCGGCGGTTTGTTCGTTTCCCAGACCGGAGTCACGTTCCCGTAGCAGCGGGAATGAAAAGGGAGAACGAAAGAGGAAGAAGAACATAACAGGTTCGCGCATTACATGTGTGCGCGAAAGAACGCGTACGAAATCCTTGTTGTGGTACTAAAACCGCATGGGATGGATGTGTCATCGTTCCGAGATCTCTGACGCAACACTCTCGAGAGGCAGTCAGCTTGTCTCTGACTCTCTTTCACACGCACTCCTACGCACTTGCGCTGTAATCCTCTTTCGTTCAAATATCTCGCGATATTCCTTTTAGAGATTTTTTATTAACGCAATTTACGCAAGAAAAACTCCGTCCGTTTTTCCGTTCTCTTCATTAGAGTTATTTGTACTACAAGGACTTTTTTTTTTGCCGATTGCCGATCGTCGATTTTATTATTATTAGTTCGTGTTGTAGTTAAGAGTCGTCGTGAAAAAAAAAAAAAATGAATTTCGAGTCCATTCAGTGCTGTCGGTAAAATAACCGATAGGACTACGAAAATTGAAAATCTCGATCGGTAAAAAAATCGATTATTCCAAAAACATCGCGAAAAACGGATGCGAAAAAAAGTTTTAAGAACAAATCAAAAAATATATATATCTCGTAGAAAATTAACACAAAACAATCGAACTGTTGGCAAAATCATCGTTAGTAAACCTCTTTTATTTCGACACACTGTATGTACAGTGTCGATCGAGAGTGGCGTAACGTTTAGTTCTATTCCCCGGGGAGCCCCGGGGGTATTATCCCATCTGTCGTTTTCGTATCCACCGTCCGAAACACCAATGGCAATTAATTCGGTAACTTTAATGCGATGACACGCATACACAATCGTCTGTTACGCGTGAGTCACCAGCATTCTTAACTCACTATCCGAAAGATAGAACGCCGTTTCTCAAGTAATTGGCAAAAATGAAAAAAAATTCAAACTTCGACTTACGCAAACTTTATGTTCCGTCAATAAAATGTATTTATTTGTACGAATGCATAAGTCGACGCGACTTCCGGGAGAGGTGTATGTAGGAGTTGGAAGTTAGAAGTTGCAATGCACTGGGGAAACGTAGATTATGTACGGTGGAGGATACATAAATCGAGTAAATTGTTGAACGCGCGCAAAAGATCGAAACGGATAGCATGTTAGATCGTAAAGTGTCTGGGTCGGCGGAGAGAGGTCGCGGCTTCTCGTATAGGTGTTTTTCGAGAGGTGTTTTCTACGAGTGTTGAAAGCCGAGACAGCCCAGCAGTTAAAATGGCGGCTAAAGAGTTTTTTCAATCATTTTTATTGCGAATAAAGGGTAATTTATTGCCATCTAAGTTTACTTCTAATTTCGCAAATTTACTTCGAGTTCAATGATTCACGGAGCAGTCCGACGCGAATCGTTAGAAGATTACGTACTTTCGATAGCATTCAGTTAAGAGTTCTTTTGCGTCAGTGAATCGTATGTGCAAAGATATAAAAAGGCTTTTAAATGGTACCGTCGCGATTAATAACAGATAACCCAACGTCATTGGGCAGTTTGATACGCTAATGCCTCAGTGACTCACTGAAGTATACGGGCTTTAGATTATGACTGGTATCGCTGGAGACCGAGCAATGAACCGATGTGTCGATTGACCAGAAACGGACAATCCTGTTTTTGTATATATGACTGTTTTATTATGTATACTGGAGGATTGTTATGTTGGGGTTAACAATCTATCTAACCTCCGATTTTAAAGGGTTAACGCAAATGAGACTATCGAAGTGCAAAAATGCAACAGAAACTTATCGACGATCTTTGAACGATTAAAAAAGTTAACAGATCGTTAGTCTACGACTTGTTAGATCGGCATATGACAATTTTCTCATTGTCCGAACGATCGTACCTTCGAGGAATCGAAGCGTACGTAAGTTCGCTGATGCCGGTTAATTAATCAATTCGCAAACTGCTTGGAACTGACCGCCGCTTGTACAGTTGTTTCAATCTCGTTGAACTCGCTGAAGCGTATATATCTTGAGAGACGATGTATACATATATGTATTGAGTTCGAACTGTATATAGTTCAGTGACGAAATAGAGCGGAGCATCCTAATCAGTGGGATCGTTCGAGTAGTTAGCCCGTCGAGTAGATTGGCCGGTAATTAACCAATTTAGCAACTACTTCGAAGCCTCCACTACACCAATGGCGACCGTACAGCATGTATCGCGGACTTTTCGAGCGAATCGCATGCACCCAACAGAACATGTGCAACGGATACGTATAAACGTGTGTAAAGTCGCAATTCGCTGGAGAACACTTCGACGCCGGTCTTCGACGCGGGGAGCAACTCGTCTCAAGGTGAGGCCCTCGGGATACACACAACGCCGCCCACTTACACATACTGACGACTCAGACACAAACACCGGCATTGTGCTCGACTATCGCAAATATTTTCAAGCCGAGAAACAGCTTAGGGTGTCGAGGACTGGCCAACCGATTAAATGCAAAAATCGAATTGAACGGACAGTTGTTAAGCTTTTACGATAAATTTTCTTTGAACTTATTACACTTTTTAGGGATGCGAAGTAATGATGATTTCACCGAAAAAAAAAAACTTTTTTATGTTGAATATTCGACTAAAACTGTTTTAAATACATTTTTTTTCGAAATTCAATCTGAAATATCGATCTAATTGGAACGAAAAATAAAAAAAAAATGTTTACAATTCCATCAACACAGATGTTTAAAATTATTGTTCTTAAAAAATTTCAGCGGTTTTTGTGTAAAAAAATATTTTATTTATTTAGAGATAAATGAATCTGAAATCCGAAAGATTTTTTATTTTTGAAGACGTTTTGCTTTTTTGTTAATTTTTTATTTTTTTGTAGTTTTTTTTCGTAGGTCCATCGCCGTAGCCAAGCGATGGTAGAAGCATTGATTTTTTTTTCTAGAACCCCGCGATGTTTTATTGACGAAAAAAATTGCCAGAAAGAGGATGAAATTTAGAAAACAAGAAAAACATGGAGGGCAACAGGGTGAGGGACACAGAGAGGCGCCACAGATAGGACGCAATGCCGTCTGAAGAAGCTGAGTGGGTGGACATGGCGCCTTCGGGGGTTGCCGACGTGCTTGGCGAGATTAGGGGTTGGGGCAGGTCGGGGTCGAGGCCGTCTGGACTCTCCGTATACATCAGAGTTCCCGTTATCGACCCTCTACTCTTCTTATCCGTTGTAGGCTGTGATGCTTGACTCTTTTTCGCGATTATCTCGACCGTATCTTTTTCAGCTCGATCTCCACAGTTGGAGAAATAGACCAATTCTATCGCTTCAATAAAAAAAAATAAAAAAATTTCTGCCGAGACGTCTGACCTCGGAAATTGCTAGTGTGATATTGACCTCAAAGCTGCTTTATGATTCATTTTTTTTGTGTCGTCAATAAAAAAAATGTGAAACTTCGTAAATTTTTTTTTTTTTTTTAGAAAAAATGAAAATTGCTTTCACATCGCCGCCTTTGGTAAAAACCAAAAGAAAATTCATTACATCGTCATTATCTAGAGCTCCTCCATCCGAGGCTTTGAATTTTATCTGAATATCAATAAACGCAGACTGCAGATGTGGTATATAAATAAATATCTCGGAACGTCTACCGCAGATGTATTCGCTGATCGGTTGAATTCCACAGATCGATGCGATTTTTTTAATCATCTTCGACCAAATAATTCCCATCTTTTTTTCAAATTTTTTCGATTCATATATACTTATCTTCGATAAAAAAAAATGAAAAACAATTTTTAAAAAAAATTTTGTGTACCTCAGCGTAGAGTTATATTACACTTTGAGCCTTGAAAATGGCGTCGGAGACGTTATTCGAAGTGATTCTTTGCACGAATGCGGAGCACAAAGATCACGCTACCGAACGAGACTCGCGTGACAAAGTATCCTTCGCTAGTGTGACATATTGAGAAATTCGAGTGTCGCGTCAGCAGTGTGTCACAATGCAAATGTGGATGAGAATTTAAAGGACGAGTGGGTCCCGTAGTTGGGTCAGTAGGCGAGTAGGCGAGCAGAGTAGTCGGATAGAGTATCCGACTGCGACTCTATATGTCTTCTCGGAGTTATATACTGTATGATACACACATAAGCGGAATGAACAAAGTGTCCGGCTCTCGGAACAGCGGTATGAGGACTGCATAACAAGAGGATTCTTGATGCATCTACCGGTTACGCGCGCGAAGGGATAACGAGAGTCTATAGATGAGTTGAGTTCGCGACCGACTTTCCACAACACATTATCTCGGGTCTCGTGACAAAATAATGTTCTCTTTCCTTCGTCGGCTCATCGGAACGAAAGAAATGAACGAAAAGAATGGAAAAAACAATTCAGATCGATCGATCGCGCGGATAGTTGGACTTCGAAGCGATTTCACTTTGTCTATGTAGTACCGGATGATGTTTTATAGATCATCCGGTAGATTTCATCGAATTTATTTATCGAACGATAATTTATACAACTCTCTGCAAAACGTAGTCGGAAAATGCGCTTCACAGAATTTTCTAATGGAAAACGATGTAAGACTGTAAGCCGGCAGAGTGTATTTGTGGCTTGATAAACGTTCGCGGCCGTGTAGATCGTTAACACGCTGTCTGAGGCTTTGAATGCATATGACGTTATTCGTAAAGCACGCAATTCACTACAAAAAAGGTTTGGAGCAATTTACTTGTAAATTGAGTCTATTTAGAGATAACGCCTATCTTATCTCGGAAAGACAGCGCATCCTATCGTTTTAAGACTTTCCGCTTGTTATGCGCGATTTTCGATCACAATGCGGCGTCCAAACGTCTAAACACATTAGACTTCATTTGTAGAGCAAAAGATTATCTACAAAAAATGTCCTGACGACATTGTTATTAGATGAGAAACAACGGTTTAGGAATCAATCGAACGAAGACCGGAAGACCGGAACCCTTCCGTCGAATCGGAAGACCTAAACCCTGCAGAATGACTAACCCATTGCTTTTGTATTTGTTTAATTTATTCTCAGGCCTGAATTTCACGTATTTATTTATATTTGTCCGAGTTTATAAAACCGGGCCAACAATATTATAGGGAGATATCTTTCTCGTGGCAATGTTTCACAACCGAAAATAGACGTCATTTACGCAGTTACCACTTGGCAACAGGACACTTTTCGGTATCGCGATCGAACTATATACGCATTCCACTTTCTAAAGTTAAAGAAAAAAAAAAAAAAATTGCGAGAAAATTTCGATCGAAATGAAAAAATATTATAAAGGTGAAACGATTTAAAAATAAAAAAAAATGACCAATTCCCGAGAGTGCTATCATCGGCTCGAATCGTTCATTACAAATGGGTAAGTAATCTTTTGCAAAACTAAAAAACATCGCGACAGAAAAAAACACCACACTTAAAACGACCGCAAGTATTCGAGTCTAAAGGAGGTTAATAAATCGTTGATCCGTCAATAATATATGTTATACTTGACACGAGAAATTACGAGACTGTGCGTCGTACTGCTAGAATTCTCCCGATTAATTAACAATATATATCACAGAGTTCGTTGGGTTTAATTAAACGCTAATTGGCGAAAGAATCATGTTAATTGAAAGGCCACGAGGGAAGTGC
The DNA here is from genome assembly GCA_964006125.1 of Cryptus viduatorius. Lineage (NCBI taxonomy): Eukaryota > Metazoa > Arthropoda > Insecta > Hymenoptera > Ichneumonidae > Cryptus > Cryptus viduatorius. The sequence goes on along the minus strand of OZ023224.1, from coordinate 11,800,618 downwards.
GTGTAATTGCGCAACCTTTTTGCCCATCGGAAAGATTTTGTCGTTGGGGTGGTTTTTTATTTATTTTTTTTTTTATTCCCGCGGGAGTGCGTGCGGCTATGCAGAGATCGCGTGAAGCGTGGGTATCGGAACGCGCGCGCCCCGCGCGTTCACTGTCAAGGTGCCTACGTACTGCACGACTAATACCAACCGCGGGACCAACACTGATATTCTGACGTTCGCGATTCGTGTGTTACTTAAAATAGTATCACGGTCTTTAAATCAACGTTGCTTCGAATTCCGAGCGCGATACGATCGTCTGTCCTCCTCTCTCCGTCGGACTTTCTCCTCCCATTCATTGCGCACATCTTCTTCTCCTTCGCCTTCTGTTTATTACAATTTTTTTTACGACACCACCTCATCGGATCAATAAATTACGTCATTGAAACGTCGTTAAATTTTTCTTGTCGCGCCGAATTTATTCGATCGAATTCATACGGTAATATCTTTTCGAAGAATTACGGTGATACTATGTATACCGATCGGCAAATACAAATCGAAGAATAAACATAAAAAAAAACAGTTAACTCGTTGGTTAATAATTTACCATAGAAAATTTTTACGAAACTCAAAAATATTTCATACAGAAATTTTCCGTAAAAAAAAAAAATCCCAAAAAATATATAAATATTTGTCGAAATATTTATCATTGGCGAAATAATTTTTCATGAGATACTAGTAACTCAAACAGGAGTTATGAATTGCTTTGAATTAAACTGCGTAAATATCGGTGCAGACGGAAAAATATTTCATACCGTAAAAACAGAAATTGTATCGTAAAAAAAAAAAAAAAAAAACAAATCAAAAAATCTATACATATCAGTAGAAATATTGGTTATCGTCGAGCTGTACTTTTGCATAACACGAGTGACTCAAAAAAGAATTATGAATTGCTTTGAATTAAATTCACCGACATGCCGCAGGTAGCAGGAAAATATTTACCGAAACAAAAAAAAAAGAAAAAAAAAAACGACGCAACTGTTTAAATATTATGCGTTGTCGCAAAAAGCATGTAAGGTTTCCTCGTCGCTCATCGAAGTTACATACGAATGATAAAAGTAAAGGCGAACGTGCACCGTTCTCTCTCCCTCTCTCCCTCTCCCTCTCTCTCTCTCTCTCTCTCTCTCTCTCTCTCTCGATACGTGTAATGCGCTAAACGGCGTGGGCAGCTCGAGTTCCTGTATAAGAATGTACCGTGGTGTTCCACAGCTTGCGTATCTTCACACATTGGCTATACATATAGCGTATAATATCCTTTTACGACGTTTGCCGGGTCAGGGTCGTCTGGCGTCGGGTTACGAGGCTTTCGCGTCTCAACGCCCGCGAAATTTACACGAGACTTAAAACTTTAACGATCCTTACTGAGATTATCGTGTTTTCTTTTTTTTTTCTCTCTCTCTACTTTTACTCGTCGTCGTCGATTAAATTCTCGGGATTAAACGGTGAGAAACGAGACCCGTATCGTCGATACACGCGGCGTTGAAAAAAAAATCGAAAAATCACGACGATGGAAGTGCGCAACGTAAATAACGAGGAACGAGCCGAGTTTGAGTCGAAAATAGACTCATTATTGAAATTGCGTAAAAAAAAAAAAAAAAAAAAAAAAAAAAAAAAAAAAAAAAAAAAATTTCAATCGAAATAAACAACGACTTACCTCTTGAGACTGGCGTGTTTGGCGCCGTTGATTATTTTGCTTTTCCTGTCGCTACCGACGGTGCTCGCCTCGCTATCGATACTGTGAAGACTATCGTCCTTCGTAACTCTCGATGATGTATGAAGCGTTGACTTTCTTGTTGTCGCCGCACTCGTCGTATTCGTCGTCATACCGGTGCTTATGATGCCGGCGTTACCGTTTTGCTTGGGGCTCTCTAGTCGCGTGTCGTTTTGATGATATCTGACGTCGTTAGTATCATTTTCGTTTCTCGACGATGGACTCGACGAATTCATTGTCATCGAGGTTGTCGTCGTCATCGTTCGACCGCTCGGAGAGTCAATGATGTTTTGTCTGTGTGTCGAATTTCTCACTGTCGATGAATGCTGATGCTGATGGGACATGTCGTTTCGGTTCGGAAGTTTCGTCGCGCGACTGCAATTCTGGGATGACTCGCCCGGCGGTGGCTTGTTTCCCGTTGGTAACATGTACGACAACATTATCGCTATTCTTAATATCTGAAAAAAAAAAAAAAAAACAAAAAGAAAAAATTATCACCGTTTTACCTGCCGAAAAAAATTGTCGATCGAACGACTATTTTTTTTGTACACATATATTGCTACAACTTTATAAAAAAGCTATTTTTAGCGATATTAGTGAATCTGGAAAATGTCTTTTTAATGGGACAACATTTTCGTGACGATGGCATTATTGAAAGATTCATTCGGATCAATCATCGACGCGAAATATTTTCGTCCATTTTTTCCGATGTGTGATTCGATTGTAATGCGTCTGAAGCTCCATTTCGAGTGATTTTCCGCTTACGAATACAAGATTTCGATTAACAAAAAAACTATTCGAAACTTTAAAGCAAATTAGACTTTTTCAACGATTACGATAAATAAAAAAAATTTAATCGTCAATTTTGCGGAGCGTCTAATTACGAATTTTTTTTTTCGTATTTTACAAAATATATTTAAGAATTTCTGTAGAAAAATATAACGAGTGCAATTCTTTGAAATAGACCTGAACTCCATTAGTAAATAAATGATCAAAATTTTTTTTTTTTTTTTATGAATAGCTTTGCTTTGCTTCATAAGTAGAATTGCTTCATAATCTCTGTTCGGCTTCACTGATATTATCTTCCCGTAAAGTATTTAATAACAATAATGTCGCATACATTGTTTCTGTTTTTTAGTGACTTTTGTTTAAGAAACATTCGAATAGTCGCGAATAAATCACAAGACTGTTAATAACACTGAGACTGGGAGTTAACGGGTTCTAATAATAGATCTGTATGTACTGTCTGGATATCCATCCCGCGGCTTCCTCCCCGAGTGAGTTGTAACGACGATATAGCACGTTAATTAAAATCGCTCGGTGGTCCCGATCAGGATGTCTCGGAGGAGCAACAGTCTACTCTGTGTACCGCGATATATACACATAGAAACGCACGTTTCTCGCGGGAGCAACGATGCTGGAAGTCAGGCCTATTATTAGCCTCGTAAAGTCAGCTGTCTTCCGTCAACCGGGTCTGATGACTTGCTGCTGCATGTCTAACATCAGACCCGAGAGACACGATATACTACTGTATTAGAATCGCGCAGTGGTTGGGTTCATACTTCCCAAAGAAAAGTCACAAGACGCATCGTTTTTACGATGTTGTTGTGATGACATATCTGACTCTTAAGATTCGCTGCTTTAAAAAATGTAATCAACGTTCTCGAGAGTGATGAACGACGAAAAAAAAAAAAAAAACAAGAAGCTCACAAATGGACATTATAGTGGTATAATTACGTGTGAGAAAAATCTGATAAAACAGTTTTGATATCAAACTCTGTCGGCCCGTAATCAACAGTAGGGAGGGAGGGGGTAGAGGGGGAGGGGGTAGTTGTCAATTAGTTGTCTATCTTAAGGTTTAAACACGTTACCCAACATTTTTTTGATTTTTTTATTCAAATTGTGCCGATAAAAAAATACGCGGTAAAAAATTATTATTATTTTATTATTATTATTATTTTTTTCGGAATAAATGGTTTATTATTATTGCAGTGAAAAATATATAAAATGCAAAAACGCTTTGTTTTGGAGTTCGAAAAAAATTAATTGGCAAACTTTACCTGTGATCAATATCAGTCGTTTGAATTTGTACGATTTGATAAATCGCGTCTGACTGCATTACGTGTACACTATATTAAACTCTCGCGTAGTATATAGCACCTGCTATAAACTATACCGGAGTGGACATTAACTACTCCGATATACAGTTAACGTCCGGCGTTCAAATCGCCGCTAGATCGCGCGATTGTTCAAAACGATCAACGGATCTATGAAAAAATGAAGAAGCGACGAGGTTTGCGGATGAGATGAGGTCGCGGAGCGTGATAATGGGATTAGAATTGGTTTGAGATTATTATCGCACCTGCTTATCGGAAATCAACCAGAATCGAACGCTCTAATAACTCATCACGAAACCAAATGACACCATTTTTTTTGCGCGATTTTTTATAGAATTATATTTTTTCTTAACACTTCTGTCATTATTATTTTTAATAATAATTAATTTCAAACGCGAAAAAAAAAATGTTTGCAATTTTTTTTTAAATTTTTTATATCCGTATACTACTGTTGTGATTACAATTGCTGATAATTCCATTGAACGTACAAAACAAACGATTGACTCACCAAGTTGAGAATATGCTATTAAATCCGAATATCCAAGGTCATCGTCACAATTCACGTCACCATTAAATTTATAACTTTGTCGTCGAAGATTTCACAAATGTATTGTACGAAGTTTAAAGAGATCAAAATGATTGAGTTTAATTACAAAACACGAAGTAACTGGTTGCACAATTTGTTCATTAGACGATCAATTATCAATGCAATGCAATTTGTTTTAATGAGTGCGGCAATTGTTGTTGCATTCGAGACACGTGAGGGTCGAGGAGAATGAAGAATGAGAAACGACTTCGAATGAACTTCCGGTTTGTCGTACGGTTAACTTTGACGGAAAAAAACGTTACTGGCGAACACTACGCGACGCGGTAGCCGAGGAGCAACGAACGTTCGCCAGGAGAACGTCGAGACGCGACTGTGCTGCTGGTAGCGAGCCGCGAGACGCCAGACCGCGACGCAAAACCATCTCAAAGGTTACGCGAATGAAAGACCGCGTTTGGCCGCAGCTCTACCTACTCTACTGCACCGTACGCTACTTCGATGCAACGCCTGCGCAATTTTTCTTTTGAAAAATGTACCATCAGTAGTCAAAATTTCATACGTTTCGATCAATGAATTTTCGAAAGCACTTTATCGTAAATAAAACGATATAAAATAAAACGACTTTATCGTAAATAAAACGACGATCTTGATATCAAAAATCCATTTTTTTCCCCGAATTTATGAATATCAATAAATTTTTTCATTTCTTAAAGATCGCGGATTGGCAGATTTTACGAACGAATTTAGTTGATAACCTCAAATATCTAATCCTTTCGCGATTTCGGTAAATCTTTTGGTTAAAAAAAAAAAAAATTAATTTTTTATTTTGGAAAAATGTTGAGTGACAATTTTTACCTGATGTTCACTATTAATTGAAATCGTGTATAAATTTTAATAAAAAATTTTTTCACAAACTTTTATGCATTTACGATTTAATTATTACGATCGTTTATGATTACGAAATATGCAAAAAATCATATATCATCATTATTCAAACAAATGGTCGACAATGAATAAAAAATATAGTTAATAATTCCATTTAATTTAATAGTCATTAGAAAAACATAAACGACGCGGACTCTTTTCGTACTCTTTATTCTCAGCTCATCAATCTCTCAATACGCACTTCTACTCTTCAACTTAAGAAACAAATTCGTGTCAAGGATTGGCAAATGAGATTCTAAACTCACCTATGAAAAAGGACGGAATGTCGCGGCAGCAGGTTGTCCAGTAAATATCCCGGTGTTCCAGCATCGGGAGCATCTGGAAAAGACGAAATAACGGTTCATTCTTCAGATGATTACCGTCGAAGAAAAAACAAAGAAAGAAAGATGTCACACTATCATCGTTTATTTCTCGAGTGCGACGAACTCTCTAACGTTTTTTTTATGACCGTCAGGAATTTTTTTTTTTTTTTTTTTTTTTTTCGTTTTATATTTTCGTTGAAAAAGGAAGTGTAACGCGAAGGTAGAAGTGAATGATAAAGTCGAAACTTTGCGGCGACACGTTGGTAGCTGTTAATCCATCATCGCATGCGAAAAAGCCGGAAGAGCCGGTCTATCTGGATGATACCGGAGGAGGCTGCGTGTTCTATGTACACGAAGAGAACGTTCTAAAAAAGTCCATTACTCGAGCGAACGAGGTACAACGTTCTTATGTACACGTCTGGCTCCCGGGCAATGTTTTTTCAATGAAAAGATAGCGTATAAGCGAGAAGAGACGAGGTGCTAGGATAGTCCGGAGTATCAAGCGGAGCCTCTTACATTCATACATGTATACGCGAGAGAAGTGATCATAGTACACGAAGAAGCATAGGTACTTGTAGACAACATCGTATGCACAGAGCCGAGAACCTCGAAGAGTGATCTCACTCTCGTCAGTGAATGGGCACCATGTTTTTTTTTTTCTTCAAACAGGTGACACGTGTATATACACAGCTATGTAAACCATCGTGAGAAACTGGAAATGGAAAGAAGGAAGGAAGAGCGAAAGAAAGGGCAGTGACTCTTTACCTCAGAGTTTAAAGTGGTTCAAAGTCCCGAAAGAACTTCCAAAAACACGTAACACTCCACGACATGTACGGCACAAAGAGCACCGGGTAAAATAAAAATGAAACAGTTAAAAAGAATTTTTTTTACGACAAAGTACGTTATGTGGTCGTTTTTCGCCGAAATATGTAGACGTATATATATATTTTCATAATTGTTCCGATGTATTTTTTTTTACGAAAAGTCATTTAAGAACGATCTATTAGCAAATCGGCAATTTTTTATATATTTTTTTTATGTTATTTCGTGGTATTTATTTCGTATCCGGAAATGTACATTTGTATCGGAACTTTTATACAATTTCGATTGAATAAAACGATCGCCATTTTGCAAATTTCGCAGGGTCTTTCGAAGTTATAATTAATTGATTAGTTAATTAATTAGCGTTGAAAAATTTGATTTTCATAGAAAAAAATGGACAAATATGTAAATATGCATTACATTCGGGCGTCCTGTGTCAACGTCTGGTTGCTGACTGCGTAATTCGTTGGATAGTTACGATGGGGAATCACCGTCGATGCAATTCAAACGAACGGAGGCGCGGGCACATTTGCCGGCCGTAGCCTACCGTCGAGTGGGTCGGGGGATACTAAATTGATAAATTTGCATGACCCAACGTCCTCGGGATTGGCCGGCGTCGGTGAGGCGTACGCCGTCACTGCGACGAAGAGTAACCGTGTACGTTGGGTATCCCGCCGATGCGCCATTCCTCGCAATCTCCTTCACTCTATGCGGTATAACACTCTTTTCACTCCGGGCACGTCGATGCGTTTCGCTTACTCGATCTTCTTTACAGTGTATCGCGTGTGTGCACCAGATGCGCTCTGCACGTAGAGTAGCGGTCGCTACTCCAGCGGTAGATAAAGATGAAAGCGCGGATAAAGATTAATGTACGACCGGCAGATTTATTATTCCGCGGGGGTTAAATGAAGTAAAAGCGCCCGGAGAGAAAGTACAGAGTAAGATAAACAGAAGACGAAATGAAGTGCAGTACACTAAGTATAGATAAGTAGTCGAAAATAGAACGAAAAATGGACCAGAAACCAATAATAAAAAGCTTCTTAGATAACCCTTTCAACCCTATCAAATTTTTACGTAAACTTATGAATAATACGAAACATTCTCGAGAATCGTAAAAATATTACGAGAAGCTTTCAAAAAAATTGGAGTGGAAACCATTCGGCAGCATGTAATTTTGAAAAAAGCGAAATTTAATCAGAGTTCATCGAGAATAATCGGCAAAAAAATTATAATAAGCAGTTGATTATCGTGGATCAGTGATTTGAGATTTTTTTTTTTTTTTTGCTTCGCGTGTACGGAGTTTCCGGAGTAAATATAGGGCGCGTGTTAGTTGTACTCAAAGGAGTGAGTCATCGAGCAGGAGGCGTGTGTCAAGTGATTCGTTTCACTCGGTCGACTCGTTACAGGTTGTTAAATCGCACCTACGATTTTCAGTTTCGCCGGTCAGCTCTCTCACGCCCCCGGGCGTTCGTTCGCAATGAGCGACCGACGGCCCCTGGAATAGAGTCTCTCGTGATATGTGTACGCAGCAAAGACTGGTACCGGGAGCGGTGTTACACGTGCAAACACGGAAATATGGTTTACTGTACAAGTCCTCGTTTTACGCGCGTTGAATCGCGCGTGGGACGTCATCGCCGGAACGAAAAAAACGGAAAGGAGAGGCCGATCCGACGATTTTTAGTGAAAATCGATGTATTATGAAACTCGAAATATACATCGCATTTAGAATCATTAGAAATGATTATTGTCCCAATTCCTCGTGTTATTATCAGAAGGGTCATTTTTTTTCGTAATTTTTTGTTTTTTATGACGGAAAAAAATAATAAAAAAAAATACACTACAACGTTGTAGAACGTTGAAACGACAAGAAATTAGACATCGAAAATCATTGTTTATTAGAATGAATCAAATGCGGAAATCATGTATTGCGCATACTAAAAAAAAAAGATGACGAGTCGTGACTTAGAGACGCGAAGGGCTCGCAATAGCTTCCGGTAGCGCGCGTGCACGACTTCCGACTCGTGACTTCCTGTTCGTAACTGTAGCTTCTTCGATGATAGTGAACAACACATCTCTGCGGCACGATTCAAATTGCGACACGAAAAAAAGAGAACAATGAGTATTGAAATTCTCCACAGAGGATGTATTAGAATACCTGAGTATTCGGAAATTACATCGTACGATTCTGGAATGAAACTGTTGATAAGATTCGACCGTTTTAGCGTATAACAGCGAATATATCTTGACGCCGAATGTATGTCCGATGTCCGGAAATAACCGGAAATTTGGGGCTTCCGGTTACCGGAATTTTTTTTCCGAAAGGTCTGACGATATTTTTATACAGCGGCGCGTCGATCGGTTTTTCATAATAATGTCTTCGCAATTTTTTTTTTTTTTTCGCTCTAATCGATATTTTTATTTTTACCTGCGATGAGCAAAGTTCGCAATTAGTCAGCGGCAATAATAAATTCCTTCGCGTGTTATACTTCGTCGTACTAATCGATGATTATTGAATTTATTTGTACAGAATAAATTTAACTACAATTTGATCGATTGAATACGAAAGTACGCCTCGGACGTGCCACTAGACGCTCTCGTCTTTGCAGAGCTCGAACTTTATACCACGAGCCTCGAAACACGTGGGTTGTTCAAAGTAGTTTGGGATTTGCGAGTTGTACGTACATACGACTAGCAAATGCCAATCACTCCAGCGGCCGCGCAGCGATATATATATATATCTATGTATATAGGTAAACGGTTATTTATAACTCGTGTGAAGTTGGTTCCTCATAGCTATGCTGCGGCTTTTGCTATCGTGGCTATGGGAAAGGTCGCAAGTCTACATGGACACCTATCTTCTCACTATCCTCTCGAACGCGTGGGAGGGCACTGTTACACTGTAAGCTCTCTTTAGGGTTGCGAGATACAGTCGCATTAACACACTTTTTTATAATTGTCTTACGATCTCTTCGACATTTTCGCCGCTCTTATATATACATCGAAAAAAAAATTATTAATTCAGATATTTATTTATTTATTAATAATATCGAGAGATCGAAGAGCCTTCGATTTTAAAGCGCAGAGTAACGTTATAACTGGCAATTCATTGATCATTATCTTCACTATCTTCACTATCCTCGCGAACGCGTGGGAGGGCACTGTTACACTGTAAGCTTTCTTTAGGGATGCGAGATACGGCCGTATTTTTTTTACATTTTTTTATAATAGTCTTACCATCTCTTCGAAGTTTTCGCCGCTCTTATACATCGAAGATACATCGAAAAAAAAAAAAATCATCAGTTCAGATATTATTTATTTATTAATAATATCGAGAGATCGAAGAGCCTTCGATTTAAAAGCGCAGAGTAACATTATAACTGGCGCTTCACGGAGATAAGGAAATGCGAGTCACTCGGATGTAATTCATGTTTCTTCGAGTAGCGAAAGATCTCGTTGGATATACGAGTTGTAGAGAGAACTAGGAGTGCTCTGCACATACACCCCGTCGCTTCTTCGTTCTCTCGTTCCACATTGTGGAGTCTCGCGGTTAGCCGCGAAACAACCGTGGTAACCGAGCAACACATCCGAGATGAGCAATGGCGAGAGAACTCATCTCAAGATGACCGGAGCCGTTGTCGCCGTCATCGGCAAGTTGGACACGCAATGTGCGTAGCGAATTGAGTGCATACGGTTCACCGCTACCACCGCCAATTTCTTTATCATTGCTGAGCTTAAAGTCCGCAGCTTCTCGTTTTTTTTTAGAATTCTTACGCACTGGTCCACCGGAAATGCGGAACGATGTCTGACCTCTGAGACTGATTGGCCGTCTCGCCGAATAATATCGTATTTTCGCGATCGAAAAAAAGGGTTATATTAGACTTGAAAGTTCGATAGAAAAAAAAATCCAAAATTTTATTTTTTTCTTATAATTTTCTTTACATAATAATTGGAATAAATGATAAGATGTTTTTATTTATTTATTAAATTCATTTTACAGTTTTGAAATTAATCTTAACGAGATTGTCATTAAACGGTAAATCTACGAGTTGAGTATAAAAATCAACCATAATCGATCTTTAATTGTATCAAAATTAATTTTTTTTCACTTTCAAGAATGGAAGATTAAAAAAAAGTGTGTATCGAGAGATGAGCGGACATCCAAAATACTTCGATCGAACTTAAATCGAGTCTTTTCGTAAAAAAATACGAAGAAGAAAAAATTTCAAAATAGCTCTCGATTACGCGTAAAAATCCATTGAAAATGCCATACAAACTTTGTAATATTGTATTGAATCCTTTAAAATATACTTCGCGTTAAAGAAATTGTTGATAAACTACGATACTGGAATGCTAATACTCGGGATATTGATAAACTATTATAGATAATGATAAATTATCATCGGACTATTTTGCTCCATTTGTATGGGACAATTATTGTTATTAATAAGTAGCTGCAGCATCTTTAACGATGGAAAAATGGGATTTTGCATAATCCATGCATATACGCGGCGCATACAGGAAGTGTCCGCCGTAATAAGGATGATGAACAAATGCTGAAGCGCACAGAGTGTCCTGAGTATTAAGGTAACTGTATATTCTATAGTAATAGCGGGAACGGTAACGCGACTCGTCGAGCTCCGCAAGTAAAGGCGGAACGTAATATGACTATATATACGATGCGCGGATTACACGATCAGCCACAGGAGGGAATGAACAAGGGAAGAAGTGCAACGTGCCAGATGGGGCAGTTGCGATCGCGTCAGTGAGCGCTACTCTTCGTTACAATTCCCACCTACACATGTCCCCCTCTGGTTAATTCAACGAGAATTTTCAGAAACGAGATTCATTGGATAATTGGATATCCGATATCACGTGGGCTCTTGTCTCGCATTTTTATACTGTGGGGAAATCGGAATTCACAGATAACTCACATACGTTCAGATTCCGCTGTTTTAATCGTCTTACGATTCATAAAAATGAAAAAAAAAAATGAAACAATAGAGAGGTAAAGCAGAGTTTTTTCGATCACATTAAAAAAATTGATTAGTCATTTATATTATTCTTTTAATAAAAAAAATTTTAATACAGAAAATACGGCGCATTTTCCTCGGGAATTAAATTTGATGCATTTACTCCGTTTTTTTTAATTGTCGATTTATTGATTTTTTCGATTCGATATTTTATTAATTTTGCAATTCGATCATCGGGATTAAAGTTTGAATTGGAAATTTGAAATTAATGTTTTTCGGTTTTTTTTTTGGCGAATGGGTTATTGACGCTTATTGTAACGTTTTCTAAGTCGTGTCGCATATCGATAAGTTTCATTGTTGAAACGTCACAAAGATCGCGTAGGTAAGTGTACTACTATCGGAGGGATCGTTTCACATTGCTGTAGTGCTGTTACGGTTCGATCGCGCGCGTTATCTTATCGGTTGTACAGTGGAAAAACGCTTGGACGTACGTACGCTCGAACGAGCGTCTGGTTCATCGAGGAACGACGAGGAGAGCCACGTGGTTGTGATGCTGGCACTATAGGTACTCCGGAGGCACTTTGTGCCTCTGAAACACGGTAAAGCCCTCGTTATCGACTCGAGCAAAGCGAGACGGGAGTGTCTCTCTATAACCACCTCCTCTTCTATATAACCTTCCCGTCTGATACGATGCACTTCTGTGCCCACTGCAACGTGAGTGCCTATCCAACGATTTTCATCTCTTATCATCGTACCTTCCAGAATTCACAGCCTCTCAAATTATCCTTATTAAAATCGTTTGTTCAATGAATTTAATTACGTTCCGCGATACTTTGCACCCATAAAAACGTCACTTACACGAGTCACAAATTGCGACTGTGAGATCGCGAAGTTTGAATTTAAAAATGAATTGTTATCGCAATCAAATGTGACGAAAAACGAATGAATAAAAATAGATCGCGATATGTGAAAGTGTTGATTCTGTGGAACAGTAAATAAATGTGTTGAAAATATCAATGCTCGTGTTATATTCGAAAGCAATAACGTTTGTTTGCTGTCTTAAAAAAAAAAAAAAAAAAAAAAAAAAAAAAAATCATCGGCCGCCTATCGCTGTAAAATTAATTTCGTATTTGAAAGTTACTCGCTTCATTAATTACGAGCATAAAATTGCTCGATTGAATCTTTCACGTCGGGGTCAATAGGTGAGAAATTCCGTACCGTGGAGAAATGAAAATTTAATCTAATTGCAGCATCTTCGTTTCGTGTTTCGTGTGCTGATCATTGGGGATTGGAACTTTCGTTACGGAATGATTCAGGTTCGTGATTAATGGAGCGGTAAAGATAATTAGTGATTAGTTATGGCAAACGTAACGGCGTACCGACTACCGGTATATGTATACGTAGAAATCATCCGTTGCTTTGTGGATAGATATAGCAGCGGCTATCACTGTACACGTCTTATGGGTCACCCGTAATTTCGCGTGCCATCCCGACGAGATTCAGAGCACATTGCACGCCACTCGTTTCTCCTTGATGCCCTCCTACCCGGTGTGGCTGCACGGCGGACGGGAACCGCTACGCGGAAATATCAATCTTAACCGGCAAAGCATGCGATATATATATATATATGTATACTTGTGTACACGACTCTTCGTAACTATGTATAAGCGTCAGATGTATGAGTACGTGACGAGCAGACGTTTAACGCGAACACGCCTCGATGACTTTAGATCTCGTTTTTGCTTCGTACTCTTGTATTTCTCGTATACAAGAAACTTTACACATGAATGTATCGCTTGATGGCAACCAGAAGGGCGTATTTTACATGTTTATATACAGAAAATACATCCTATTCGTGATACATATTAATTCTCACAAAAAGCGAAGATAGGTGCGAAGCTGGTGAATGATTTTTTTTTTCATTTACGGGAAAGTTACTTTTCACTCGTCGTACAAATCGGCTTTCATCTAGTCAACGATAGTTGCGGTCCAACGCGCTTTAGACGGTGTAAACGATTATTTTTTTTTTTTTTTGCAATACGGAGGTATTTCAACGGGAAGTAATTGATTATCATTGCGTTGGGGAAAAAAATCAAATCGACGACATTCGAACGTAAGGTGTGTGTTTTGAGACGCTGTGAGAAATATTTCATCGATATTATTATTATTTTTTTCACGATTTTTTTTAAATTATTTTACATCTGTTTAAAATCATAAAGATTTTTTATGCTTCTTACTGCCGATTTTTAGCCGATCTATGCATTTTTTAACCCGTAATTAACGTTTGCAATTAAATTGTTCATTATTTGATCTTCGATTCGAACGATAGCAGTCGTTGACATTACATTATGAAATTAGATTAACAATCGGTAAAACAGTTTTTTTCCGTACTATTATATCGAATTTTCAGTGATTCGCGTAATGATTCAATTTTTTTTTAACCCGAATCAAACCTCATAAATTTTAAGGGTGCGCAACTACGTGTATTCGATTTCGCGATAAAAAAAAAAATCTTCCGCTATATCCGATCGCGTTACGCTAAGACGATCACGCAGGATTATGCATAGTACTGTAGAAATATACATAATACAGGCGGCAAGGATGAGGTACTGTCATAAAGAGACTCTATGCATTGCACAGAATGAGAACACGCAAGAGGGATAAAAGAGGAAGAAAAAAAAAAACCGGCGTAGTGTATGAGACACGACGCGGTGGTGGTCGTCGGCGGCCGACGTGGATGAACCTGTAGGGATTCTGGCAGCAGCTGGTCGACTGCCAGGAAACGCGTCTATGTGGACCGACGTTGTCTCTTGGCATTATGACCCGGAAGACGAGTGCAGGGAACGCCGGAGAGCTATGGATATATGTAGTATATACTATGTGCAATTGCTCGACAATGGTGTATCAACGACGATGTTAGAGAACGTAGTGGTAGTGAGTTCATCGCTTCTTCTACTTCAGTTTCTTCGATACCCGGTCGAATGGGTGCGCGCGTCGCGTGTTCAGAACCCTACTATCGGAACTGTGCAACTCTGCCCTTCGTTTTTTTCTTATTCCGGTACTTTTTCATTCTCGAACTATGCTATAACATCGGCGAAACGTTGAAATCCTACCGACACCGATAGCCAGCGTCGGGGGATGAAAGAGTGACGGGGGGTGGTTCTTTGATGAAATCAGGTCGTTGCTCCACTGGTATGTAGTTTTGGCATGAATTCTCTCTTATTTCGACTTCTATAGCTCTTAGCAACATATTTTCATGGCGCCGTTTATCCTTCCGTGAAATGAGCGTATAATGGAAACTGAAGCTTTTCATCGTAAAATCGAACGGAAACGACGTCGAAATTTCACCCATTGGAAATTACAGATAAGGGAAATTGAGAATCTTTAAGTCGGATATAGTTATATGTTATATGGAATTTTCTGTTAATATAAATTTGCATTTTTTTTCGGAATTTTAAAAAATATGCTTCAAAGAATTGAATATTAAACGGATGGGAAGCTCTCCTTTCAAGAATTGGACGTAATGGAAGTATAAACTTAACTTTGAAAAAATACATTTACCGGAAGTTGACATTTTTTTCTGCAAAATTTCGTGCGCTCGCTGTTCGATGCCCTTTTCAAAAAATCACGAAAATTAACGCGTGCGATAAAATATACGACTATTTACAAGTAAAGTTCAAACAAATTTGGCATCTAATATTGCAATAACACATTATCTGCAATGTGCAGAAAACTCGTTTAAAAAAAAAAAAAAAAAAAAAAAAAAACAATATACTACAAGGACGCATTCTCGGTAGTTAATGAATTCTCGAATGATTCAGGGTCATCAGATATAGCGAAGGTGCATGCATAATACTTTCCGGAAGTGGGGAGGCAGCGCGTGCCTCGTAGCTTTCCGGCAATAAACTTGACGAGGAATATAACGCTCACCCCCTCGGGATCACACGCGAGACGAGAACAGAACTGCACCGTGAATAAAAAAAAACGTTCTGAACGTACACGCTACTCGTAATATTGCAGTAAGAAAAATGTTTATGTACGATTCCGCGACTTCGACTGCGTTTCAGTCTTTCTTTGCGTGTGGCGCTAAAGGGGGAAGCCGCGAGCGGCTGCACGCACAAAAACGAGCCGATCCACCGCGCGACGTCGCCGGCGCTTTGTGGAATCGAACGGACACGTCTTGTTGTTAAATTCTAACGAAACGTATAACTGTATTGAAAAGTTGTTTCTCATGGAAGGGCAGGCAACACCACAATGAGTCTGCAAACTAAAACTTATTTTCTCGATTTTTAATACATTCGCGATGGTTGCGTCAATGTAGGTCTGTCCTAAGCTTAGTCACTTTCAACCGATACATTGTGTACATCGATCGAAATATTTTGTTTTGAGATTCAAAACTTTGTTGTAAAAAAAAGGACCACCGAAAAAAAAAAATTGATCGATGTTATTTTACGAAGATGACTCAAAAAAAAAAAAAATTTGTTTAAAAAAACTTACGTACGAGTTGTATAAAAATTGAAAAAAAAAAAAAATGCCATCGCAAAATGAAGATTTTTTCTTTACAATTTTTCAAATTTTGATAATTCAACAAGTGAAACGAAGAAAAATCAAAAGTAAGAAAATTCGTCGATTGCAGCAGAATATCGACATTTCATTGAAGTTGTAAATTTCCAATTTCTTTTTTTCGCAATACAATCGTAATGCTTCCGTAAAAAATATCGAATACATTGCGGCATTCGCTATTTTTGGAGCCAATTAAATTTCACGGTATTCCATCGCAGCCGAGTAGAATGCAGACGCGGTATTTGCACGTGGTATTAATAACGCGAGGCGCGAAAGAGAATCGCAAGAGATGCTGGATATATAAGCGGAAGAAGAAGAAGAAGAAGAAGAAGAAGAAGAAGCGTGTGTCTGGAGGGAATTGCAGCAGCGCAGCGGTCTAAGCTTATAGCGATTCGGAATGCGGATACGAACGGCGCTACGTATAAACATTTTCAGTACCGATACGAACGCTCCGGCGTGGGTGGGTTCGCGGGTTCAATTGGGTAGAATTAGAAGGGTTAAGTGTAACTGTAACTTCGGATGGAGTTACCGGGCGTAGTAATTCGATAAAGCGGTTTCCAACGGTTGTCCCACGCTACTGTTTCAGCCGACATTTTTTCTGATCAAAATTTATGTCACACATAGCTATATATTTCCTCGTATAAATGACCCAATGGTTTTTTCTATCGACTAAAAATACATCGTAGACGAAAACTTAAGACAAAGGAGTTAAAAAAATGTGTAAAAATATGTTCTCTGACCCACTAAACACGCCGCACAAATTTCACAATGATTTCATCGAGACGTTTCCGTTTTGTAAAATAAATCAAAGTTCCCTTTCGAGGGTAGACACGCAGATGTTGTCTGGCGAATATAGATATCTCGCATCGCTCATCGGCATCCGCACGAGTACATCGAGAAGGCAGCGCATAGCATAGAGCAAATACAGAACATTCTAATTCAGGCAACTGACCTAACCCACTGGCCGTAGGTCTTCCGCTCGTCTCTTAAACAGAGACGAGTCTCGCTGGTGTGGGCGTTGCGTGCCTGACGTGACGAAACATTCGAGAAACCGGCGAAGCACTACAATCCAACATAAACAGGATTATGCGCATTCCTAGCGGCGTAATAATAAAGGTTCTTAATGTGTTACATTTTCTTCGTAAAATCTTTACTCGTATTTTTTTTTTTTTTTTCATTTTTCTTATATTTCTTATTGTTCTTTATTCTTCGAACTTTATTTCATTTTATTTTTCACATACTTTCATCATGGGGAAAGGGAATACCGCGCGGGGTGACTCGCTTCCCTTGGGGATCGTCGCTCAAGTCGCGATATAAAATCCTCGCGCCCAGGAAAAATTGCACTCTCCGAGACACGAGAAGGATAATAAATTTTTATTTCACTCTCGGCAATCGTTATTTTTTGCTTTATTTCGGTCCTCGTGAAATTCTCATTATCGTCTGGGGCACTGTACCGTATAACGCGATGTTTTTGTTTGTTCGTTCGATGAAAAGTTTGACTAATTGACGGTATAGTTAATTTTAGAAATTTCGTCGAGCGGTCAATGAGTCAATTTATTTATTGGGATTTTTCTGAGATTTGGACGGGTCAACGACTCTTCTGTATTACGTGATTCTCGCTATTTAAGTACCATACAGACGAATACGAATTTTTTACGAATGATGGATTTTATAGCTCTTGCGTAGAGATAAATGGGAAAATAGTGGTCAGTGAGCTTTGCTGACCACCGGACATCACTCAGATTTTGCTTTCTGAAATAGCAACGAACTTATAATAAATTACCTGCGATTGCGGTCAGTTAATGTTGACTAATGCCGCGTGATCGCCAATGCCCACTGTCGTTATCCTCGTATTCTCTCTTAATAAAGGGGTTTTTAGATACCTTAAAACTTTTTAATTTTTTTAATTCGTTTTTTTCTTTTTTTTAATTCTCGCGAATTTTTTTAATTTGTTTTTTTAATTCTTTTTCGTTCCGTTAAAAAATCTTGTTTTGGAAACGACTCGATTAATCGTCTTGAGATTTGCATTGCATAATTTACGAGACAATGTAATTTTTTTTTATTTTTCAACTATCTTTTTTAATATTACGCGTATTTTTTCAAGATTTTTTTTTAATATTACACATATCGAATTTTTCATGTTTATCTTACAAAAAAAATTAAAAAGAAGATATATATGAAATAATCATTTTAAAATGTCTTACGATATTTTTTTTTGCCTTTGATTCTTCGTTCGTCAACATCTGCTGTCGGTGTTATTATACCGCTATGTCGATGATCTAAGCGAAATATATTCGTCAACAACATCTGCCTTCCCCCTCAAAGTAAACTGTTCATATTTCTGCTCTGACGAGATCGCTTGAATCTTACGCTACGATCTTCATTAGTCCGGAGACTGAGGATATTCAAAGCCGTAAATGAATCCACATGTGGCAAACTTTACTCCATCGATTTTGCGCATTTTTCAACGTAATGTTCGATGTTTTTCCGAATGCGCGGAGAAAATTGAAAAACGAGACGCAACGCGATTAAAAAAGCTTTTATACGTATCGTATTGAATCGCAAGGGATTTCACAAAATGTGACACCCAATTCCGGACAAAGGAGACTCTAATAACGGAACGGACTATCGACTTTTTCGCTCGGAAGGCTCCCCGGTTTCGCCGCAGTGCAATTACGTGAGACAAACGTTCAACTCCCTCGCAGAGCTTTTCTCTTTTTTTTTTCGTTCTGCTGCCTGTCTCTCAGCCTCGCAGTGTCTCTCGTGTTCCTATCACGTCTGTCGACGAGAAATTCCCAGGGGCCGCGTTCCGAAACTTCGGTGACCATAAAACATTTCGTTTTCTATATGTATATCTATCATTGCGCCGCCAAACATCCGACGAGATATCTTTTGTATAGCGGAGAACAAACCCGCAGCATAGTTATTTGGAAACAATAAAAATTGAGTAGCGATTCATATAGCGGAAAAATAAGTATCACGTCGAAAAAGATCCTCCGAGCGATCTAACAAAATTTCTAAAACGTCGTAGAAATTTGGTAGTTATTGATCGCGTCGCTTAGAAGATACAAAACGCCGAACTTCGATTATAATTTTTTTTCAAAAAATTAAATACTTAAACAATTTAAAAATAATTTGAGAAAATCGCAAAGATAAAATACGCTATCTTAATGAAAGATAGTTTTTCGTTAAATTAAAAAAAAAATTTACGTAAAAAACAATAAGATTAATTTGGTCCAAAATTCGTGTCCTCAGTTTACCGAGATATTAAAAATGAATTAAGAAAAAACGGAAATAAA
This sequence comes from Cryptus viduatorius, assembly GCA_964006125.1. NCBI lineage: Eukaryota > Metazoa > Arthropoda > Insecta > Hymenoptera > Ichneumonidae > Cryptus > Cryptus viduatorius. Next base: position 11,781,306 of record OZ023224.1, on the reverse strand, counting down.
TTTCCCTTAAAGAATATATAAAAATTTTGATTTTTTGATTTTATAACTTCGAAAAAAAATTAAGATATTTGAAAAATTTGAGAACCGTTAATGTTCCACTTGCAGAAAAGTATTTCGATCTGCACTACGAAATACTCCGAAAAATTTGTTTCGCCTTCGTCGCGAGAAGGGATCGGTCAGGTTGCATTGAAATTTCGTCCTGCGCTTACCGCGAGCACAACATCGCGGTACATTCAAGCCATTCATCTGTGTAGATTATATATCTGTACCCGTTTATCCGTGTGCTTCGAACTATAAAACGGGTTGGTTGACGACGAAGGCAAGGGGACGGGGCGGGAAGAGTCGAATCGTCTGGCTTTTGGCATTGTCGATTGTTCAGCGGCGCGTGATGACGAGAGAGAATCGTCTCTCAACGTGATTTTATACGATCGATCAACGATTCTCGTTCATTGTCGCCGTTATGTTTCACAAATACTTCGTCATTCGTACATATACATCGGATACGATACATCAACTGGATCTGTGGTACGTGTGGGCGTTTCTCGATGTATAGCAATACATCGCGGTGAATACATTTACCTCGCAATTCTGCGATCAAATGAATTTTCCATTCACAAGTACTCGGCGCAGGTGCGGGTGCCGGGCACTCCTTTTAAAATACAAACTCTCCGATACATTGAGAAAAAAAAAGAGAACGATCACTCGAAACTGTTGAACTTACGATTCCGAGTTACGAACGAAATGTTTTGGCAATCAACTGAGATAATGTTTTTTTAATGGAATGAACAGTTCAGTTAAATGTTTCTTCACGAATCCGTCCATAAAAATGCTTAACTGTAAGCTTTCGAAAAAAAAAAAAAAAAAATCGCGGATTGCTAAACATTTTGAAACAGCAGTGCGACTGTATTGACCTACCGACAGAGCGCAAACGAGTGTGCGAGCATTTACTCAACGGGTTAAACGACTCGAAGGGCGCGCGCTCGCCACTCGTTCGCATCCCTCGGCTAACGCCTTCGCAGCGCAACCTGCTTGTTTCTGCCCACGCAAAGCGTGGGGAGCGATTGCAGCAAACAGGCGGTTGAGGCTTTTGTCATAGGATACAGTAGAAGTACAAGGGTTACCGCTCGCTTTTATATACTCTTGTAAACAGCAGACTACGAACGAAAAAGCAAAAAAAAAAAATACAACGTCTGCAGTTAAATTTGTCAGCACGCTATTTATTGCGAAGTATGGCATTTACTTTTATCACGTATATTAAAATTTACGTATATTCACATATTTTTTACGAGAAAAAAGATTTTTGCCAATTTAAGTAAAAAAATTAAAATCGACATCCAATTTCGTAATAATTTTTTTTTGTTATTATTATTATTACTATTATTGTTATTGCAGAAAGAAAAGCGAATTTTCCATAACTTTTATTCGTATTCGTGACGCTTTTCAAATGAAACCGGAAGTTTGCGATAAAATGAGCTTTCGGAGCCGAAATTAATACGAAAGAAAAGAAGTCTTTTATTCGTAAAGAACACAAGCATTCGCTTAAAGCCAATTACTGATTTTTGGTAGGTCCCCTATGTTTACCGTGAGAAAGAGAAGAGCTCTTGCCTTTGTTTCCAGCTGCATACCCTTCCTGCTTCGTGCAAAGTTAAAGGTGTATAGGTAGAGAAGAACGAGCGCGTTGTGTCGAGAGCGTGGGGTCGAAGTTAGTTGGAGAAAAGGATTCGAGAGAATCCGCGAGAGGGTCGAATTGTGTCGACGCACCCTCGCAAAGTTCGCTTTCAAGTCTCGCAACACAGAGCACCGATTGAGCTACACTCGCACATTCGTGTTATGCGAACGGAAATGGCACCCTGTGTACGAACTCGTGGAATAAAGTGAACTCGATAGGGGCGTCGGGTCTACGATGTTACCGCAGATTTTTGTAATTTAAAGTATAAAAGAAATGCGGGAGATAAAGCTATAGAGAGGGAAAAGTTTGCAATGTCTCATTGTCATTTTCCGCGCGGCTTTCAATGCCGAGGGAGAAAAAAATTGGCAAATAACTGAGACAACTTTTTTTTCGCATTTTCTCCGAATATTCGACAGCTTCCATTGTGTTTATTAATTTTTTTCAATTTATAAATAAATTTTAAAATATTTTTGTTTGGTTACGATATCGATCTATAGGCGAATAAGTCAACGAAAAGAACTTTTTAAATCGGCATTCTTCCGAGGATCGAAAAAAATGACGAAATTTCAAAATTATACTTTATGGACGCCATAATGATTCATCGTGTTTTTCGTAGAAAAAAAAATCCACAACGACGATTATTTTTTGATACTTAATCATTCAAATTAGACAACAAAAAAAATGCTGAAAAAAAGGTATCGTCAGGTTTACCCTATTCTCGAAGACCTACGCGATAATAATGAAAATAAGAATTGATAAAAAAAAATATATATCGCGTCGAAAATTGCATATAGCCTTCTATTTCAAGCTGCCTACCACCTCATTGTCTCACAATCTAGATAATTTCCACGAGCAGACCATCGTGTACTATCCATCCGAGATCCTTGGAAAATAACTTTGCAAGGTCGAGTGGGGTAGAGCAGTGCACGCGAGCGTAACACGATCGCGGAATGGTAAGTATGGTGACTAAGAATCGTGGGGATAATACGCTAAGGATGACCATGCGGTGGACCCAAAGGCAAAAAAAAAGATAGACTTCTCTATATCAGATATAACATAAACCTTACAAGGAGAGACCAAAAAAAAAAGGAAAATTTACAGCAAGAAATTACAGCAAGAAGACCGTTGCATATCGGAGCAAAAAGGTTCCCAGATACGAAACTACGAGAAAAAAAATCGTTCAAACATTAAATACACTATAAAAAAAACGGTAAATAAATTCTCCGAAACTATATCTAAAAGATCGACATAACAGCAAAATCGATTTTTCCCTTAAAAAAAATGAAAGAAATAACATTATTTTTTTATCTTTTATTTAGTTTCGTGTAGTCACAGTTCGAAATGAAAATTTGCTATGTACGTTCGATATTTGTACGGATGTGAGAAAATGGCCCGGAGAAAATGGTATCGCTCGGCCAGAGGCCGGCGAAGGCGATGCTGGTGTTGGCCCACCGTAGTCTGCCTGCCACCCTTGCAGAAAATCGATTCGACGCAGGCGCAAAACTGCTGTGGAACACCGAGCTATGGGTAGAGCAGAGAAGTCCGTAAGCCCCCAACGACTACTACTACGGCGGCGACGAAGAAGAGATGAGAGAATCTGACTACCCCGTGGCCTCTTCCACCCTCGACGAAGCGACCCTCTTTCTATAAAGCTGTCTATAGGTATTGGTGTGTATGTGTATAACTATAACGGGGCTCGTCTTCTACCGACTCTGGAAAGGAGCGTAGTATATCGTATGGTGGGCAACGATTCGACCTGACTTGTGGCGTTATTGGCACGCATTCACGGAACGAAATATAGGGCGGGGGCGAGGAATGCTTTTTAGCCTCGAAAGGGTCTTTATTGACGCTGAAATCAACTGTCGATGATATCGTTTTATTTCCATGATTTTTGTCCGATTTTCGATAAAAAAAAAAAAATTCCGTATTATTTTCCAACAAAATGGCGATTGTAACGTTTGGTACACATTTCAACTTATATATATCACATCATTTTTTCGTATTTTTTTAATCGTTGTCAATATTGATTAAAAAATTTTTTCCGCTCCAATAACCCCGAAGTATTTTTTTAAGAATGAATTTTATGGAGTACTTTTAATTTTAAGGGTAAAAAAAATCTTTTTTTTTTTAATTAGTTATTGGATTATTTCATACACTGATCTATGTATACGCTAAATTTTTTTACCCAATTTTTTGATCGCTGATCTTATTGATAAAAAAATCTCCACCGAAATTACTCTCGTCACGCAGAAGTTCCGTATTTTTTTCTTTTCATTTCGGTTCATCTTTTTCACGTTTCCGCATTCCCTATGGCGATTCTATGAACTCGTCGTCGCCATCGCTGCTCTTATTTCGGGGATATAACGCCAGCGAAGGAGTCGAAGACTCGCTTCTTCGAGCAATTCATTTTAGGTCATACGAATTTTCGGTAATGCGTCTAGACGTTCGACGTTCGCTCGACTACTCAACCGTGGAACATGATTAAAATGCATCGGTCGATACACCCCGACGAGGCTCGCCTCGTTGTTATACGACGAGACGACGAATTATCCGCGCAGCCTACTCGTTTTGTTCCGCGTGAACTTTGTCTTTTCAAAGTCAAAAAAGCTCTCCGTGAGTCTTTTTGATGTGTGAAAAATAGCATTGTAATCCGTAATTAATGAGGATTTGCAAAACGATTTTTCTTCCTCTGCCATCGGTGAAAAATAAAACTTAGAAATTTTTTTTTTTTTTCGGATTATGATAATCGCATTTTTTGGTAATATTGTAACAATTCGAAGATTGAAAATTGAAAACCTATAAAAAGAGTTAATACCGCAGAAATATCTTTTAGCGATCTTTTTTCACCCTCGGATGGCTTCGACAGAAATAAAAACCTTTTAGGGTAACATCTGGCGGGATTTGGAACACTACACGAAAAATCGAACCTGACGTGACAGACTCATTATCAGTATGAACTTCCGCGCGACGCTTTCCTCGCCCTCCTCTGTCTCGTATTTCTGACGTGAGGAGATGGGCGTTAAGCTAACTTGTACTTCGCGTTTCTAAGCGACGCATTTCGTTCCCTTCGCTTTTGTGTCTCGTGAAATCAAATGCGACACGTCGAGATGCTGCGAAGCTTCGCATATTCGTCGACACGGATGATAGGGATGATTGCACTTACAATAAGACGCGTTGTATCGATATATCGATATATCGAGACGTCGAGAATTTATTCTTCAAGGTCTGTCGTCGAAACAATAAACGAATTCAACAAGGAAATCCCAAAGCTTTCTATCGATCGAACTCGTAATGCTTATTCTCTTGTTTCAGATTCGTTTCTCTATGCTTTTTAGCCTCGAAAGGGTCTTTATTGACGCTGAAATCAACTGTCGATGATATCGTTTTATTTCCATGATTTTTGTCCGATTTTCGATTAAAAAAAAAAAAATTCCGTATTATTTTCCAACAAAATGGCCATTGTAACGTTTGGTACATATTTCAACGTATATATATTACATAATTTTTTCGTATTTTTTTAATTGTTGTCAATACTGATTAAAAAATTTCGCGTAACGCGATTTAACGCGTAATTTTTCTAAAAAAAATACGTGTTAAAAATCCTTGTAATGATTCTTTTAATTCTTTCGTAGGGGAGCGACACAGCGTGTTGCATTTTATTGGCTAATAAAAAAAATACTTGTAATAGTATTTTTTCTGTTCCACCAAAAAAGCTCTGTTACTCTTGTCATATTTTTCGCCGATTTTTTATATCGAATTTTTAAAATATTTCGATTTTTATAAGATTGCCATTTGGCGAACTTTCATTGCTCATCAAATGGATTTTTCGGCAAGTTAAAGGCAAATAAAGGGTCTGATTAGCTGATACTTAATCGGAGGGTGTGCGGCGACACCGAGTCATCCAATTTTCGCTTATTTCTTCCCTGTTCCCCTTTTAATAAAGTCGATTGCGAGCGAAACGATTATAATTGAGGAGAGAGACTCGTCTGCCTGCCCCGCGGCAGTTTTCGACGGATGGTTGGCATTCGTCGGCTTTTTTTTTTTTTTTCGTCATGACGGAACTCTTCCACGCTATCCGAGGGTTCGCTCAGTGTGACGATTTGAATAAATGTCACCCCCTCGGGACTTCGAGGGTGCAGAAAATGTGACTCGGGTCTCAAACAAGAACTCGTTGCACCGACGCGGGAAGGAAATGTCAAAGCACTCGGAAAACTTTAACAGCTGGTGTAGCAATTTTCACAGCGGTCATTCATTCCGCACAGTCACATAGAAATAATTCAAATTTCTAGCGTTCCATAAATTCCGGGATTTCGAAAATTTAACTGCAGAAAACTACATGTATTTTTGCTCCTCTTGAACGCCGCTGAGGGGTATGCGAACCCTAAAGCTCTCATAGTTCCGAAACTTCGTTAGAAATCAATATTTTTAAGAGTATTTATAGTGAAATCGAAAAATCGGGATATAAGGATGAGATGAGGCGCAATATTAGTACAGTAAAAAATGAAGAAAAAATCGCTATATTTTTAAAAATTTAAGATTTTCTTGAAAGAGACTCATGTGTGGTGTTTTAGGGGTGAAATCATGAAAAACATCGATGAAATTGTCACAAAATCATGAGAAATATGAGCGAATAATCGACGGATGAAAGCGGAGCTCTTCGGTAAGTATAAATATCGGAATTATAATTATAACACTACAATAATAAATATTGTTAATAATTCGCGCATAATTCACGCATATATAATAAAATTAAAAGAAAAACTTTGACAGCGAGAAGCTGAAAAAAAAAAGTTAAAAGTTTTCGAATGAAATAATAACGGTGTGAGAATTTGCGAGAGTGGTGGGCGGATTGATGATAATGAGACAGAAGGCACTTTTGTTAAACGTACGAAGCGAAGGTCGTCCCTGGAGAGCTCGCCGACAGGCCGCAAGTATCGAAGGGTGCGTTAAGGTTGCTATGTTGCTTCGTCTGTCTTTATCTATGGGACTACACCGTAGTCAGGATGATAGCGAACCGACGCAAGCGAAGCGCAGATCGAAACGAGGGGAGAACGCATTCGGGGAATGCTGGAAATTCATCGAAATTGGAAGAACGGCCTTTGGGATTCGTTCAACAGTGAGGAACCAAAGCGAACGTATCATGGGACACAAAGGAAAGATGGCGAGATATTTCGGTATCTCCATATTTTATATTTCACCGAGAATATTCTCGTGTTTTTTTATATGATATTTCATTTTTAATATCGTATTTTAACCATAGAATAAAAAAATACAATTATCAAAAAAGATCGATACAGCGCGTGACGCTTATTTCACATAAGTTCGAGAAAAATGAGAGAGAATTGCAAACACTTTTCGGAAGTATAAAAATCTGAAAATATTCATGCAGCCAACAAATTTTTGGTAACACAACTTTTTTTTTATAAAAATGATTTGTACATTTTTCTAAATCCGTATGATTTTTTTCCGATTTTAATTTTCAATTTCAATTTTTTTTTACATATTTTTTGGATATGAAAAAAGAAAATTGAATGAAAAATGACATGAGAATATAGAATTAAGCCGAAGTACGAAATATTTTTTTTCAAGACGAATTTGTACGTCGAATAATAATAAAAAAAATTATAAAGTGAAATAAAAAATACTTCGACTAATTGCCTTTTTTTCGTCTTCCAATCGAAAAGCAATACGTTAAAACGGAATTAAAAGATTTATCAGTTTATCAGTCTGACACCCGAAAGTAGATACATTAAGAATATCGAATGGACCTTTGAGATTCGACTCTGCTATCGGCAATAGCACGTCTCTCCCTCAACTCAATTCTCCACACGTCACTCACACTTTCCACTTTTATCTTCTGAAATTTTCTCGGGGGTAAAAGTCCTTCAAAACAGAAAAGCTTTCTCCAGATTACTTTTTCTTTCTCCTTTCATCTATCGCTTCAAATTTTACACACCCAATGAATATGAAAGCAATTTATTAAAATCACATTACTGTTATTAAAACGCAGCCATTTTTTTTTTTTTTTATAAAAATTGAGAAAAAATAGTTATTATTACGATGTATATTGCCCGCGAACTTTACACTATAATAATTCTTCATCGTCGCATCGTCATCGCTCTTTCTTTGTCGTAAACTTTCCTATCTACTCTGCTGATTAAATACTCGTATTTTTATTAAAATGAGACGAATTCTCGTGTTTTTCTTTGGAAATTTGTTTGATCTGTGCGTTGAGGCAGAGATTTCGCGGAGATGTCGAGATAACCACCGAAGTGAAAGTTCCGAAAATAAAATACGGTTCCGATGTTATTCATCGAGGGCTGTTGGGGTGTGACAATGGACGTGGGGCTGACGCACGCGGTTCAAATTACAATTCTCAATACACAATACGAATCGACGATGCCACCCCAGTAGAGGCTCTCGTTCCATCTCTCGATAAGCACTGAACAAACAAATTTGTTACGAGACTTTTTCACGCGAAGTGAAGAGCCACGAAGTATAACTCCGCAGGGAGCTATATAGCTACTTTTCGACGGATTTTGTTTCACTCGGCGTCGTCGGAAAATCGTCCAAACCGTAGAAATTTACTCGCGTGACTAACCAAACGCATCCTTTTGAGGTTAACAACAGTACCGCACCGCAACGGTACAACAAAAATTGTTACTGTCATTAAAAACAAAGAGCGTACGCCATTACGTGCGCCACTCATCCATGTCCTGCGCACTGAGGAGCGTACAGTACGATAAATGGAATTTAATTTTTTATAAGTATTTTTTAAATTTATATTTATATTTAAAGGGACGAAAGCGATCGAAAAAAATTGTTCCCAATTCAGTGAAATCGCGAGACTTAAAAAATTACGTAAATGAATTCATTACGATAATTAAACAAGTGTTTTCGATCTTTTAGTCCGACGACGTAACGTTTTCCAAAAAAATGCGATAATTCGCCGACGTGGAAAAAGTAGAGTTAATCACGCGATATTTCGCACAGTGGCACAGTGACACGAATATACTGTGATCAACTGTATTTTAACTATAGCGCAGGGTACTCGACTCGGTCACTTCCTTCCTAACTGAGGCCGAGTTGCCGTTCCTTCCCGAAAAAAAATGAAAGAAAAAAGAACTACAAACGATAGCTGTGCCGCACGCTAGAACGACTCGAGTAATTATCCGCACGGTAGGTTAACAACGCAACTCCGTACATAGAAAAAAAAAAAAAAAAAGAAACATTACGGAACCCGTGAGACAGGGGATGGAAAACGATCGACCCACTGGACTTCGCGGACTTCGAATCACAGTGACCTCGCGACAGGATAACAGGAAATCGGATTTACGAGAATTACGGAATTAAGGTGACTATTTGTTCTGTACTCCGAGAGACTTTACCACTCCGTAGCGAAAAACACGACATTATTTATACGGGTTGCTAAAGAGATTTGCGAGGAAAAAAAAAAGTAACAGTAAACGCGATCGCGTCTTGTGGCATTTAGAAAATTGCATTGCCTCAGAATGTACGTTTGGGTATATAAAAACCGTACATTTCGTTGAAAAAAATGTTAAAGTCGATTCAATATTACGAAAGCGAAATAATTAAAATTATTTAAAAATTAAATCGAAACATATCATTCTGAAATAAATTTTTTTTAAAAAGCAGAAAATTTAGCAAAATTTATACTGATTGCCTGAAAATGCGGTAGAAATATCGTAATAAATCGTTCGGGAGTTTAAAATTATACAGATAATTTGTTAAAAAAAAAAACATGTCGCAACGAAGAGTTAATTAATGAAGCGAGAAAAAAAAAGATCGACGAGAAACGGCGCTTGAAACTATCGTAATTCACATCGCCCTTTCATCAAAGTTAGAAACTATTTTACTGTAACACTTGGGAGGAGTTAATTGACGCTCTATCAATGTAACATTATAAGTAATTTTCCCACCGTGAAACATTCTTATTACCGAACAACGCTCGTTGTGTTATAGTCCATTGAACGGAGTTACGATAATCGCACCGTAGTAAAAGTTTCGTGTCCCACAGCGGGGACCAAGTAGTGTTGTTATAGGAACGCATACATCATTTCGTTGACAGTGGGACTAAAGTGAGGATGATTGGTCGTGATATAACAGTACCGATAGAGTGCGAAAAATCCTTCCCACCGGAAGCTTAACGAAATTAATAACGTAATCCTCCGGAGCGCATTCAACGTCGCAACCCGTTCTCTGCTCCAATTCAATCTTTTATTACCGTATTGTCGTCGTCATCGACGTCTTCATCGTCATCATCGTCATCGACGTCTTCGTCATCATAATCGTCAACATCGTCATTGTCATCATCATCATTATCATCGTCAACATCGTCATCGTCATTGTCATCATTATTATTATTTATTTTTTTTATTATTATTACGATTTATACCTTTCACGAAAGAAAAATTAATAAAAAATTCGTGAATCAAACGATATCATTCGGGAACATCAGATGGCTCGTTAAAAACACGATAAATATTTATGAGGTTTTATTTCATAGTTAGTTCGATGTGATTTTTTTAATAGCTTTTTTTGCAGATGAATTTAATAAAAGTTCGGAGATTTTTTTTTTTTTTTATTATACATTTACCAGTTCGCGTGTAAACTGAACCGATTTTTCAACCGTTCTATAGACGCTTTGTCTTTTTCGCGGGTTTATAACTACAAAGCGACCTCTGCTGGTAATTTTGTATTAAATTGTATATGTAGAGTGAAACATTCTCTATGAAAAAAAATGTAGCGATGTTTTTTTATGAAAATAGGCGTTTTGGAGTAAATCGGCTAAATATTTTAAAGCGACTGGAATACACCTGAGGCATACAAAAAGTTTGATAGACGCGATATACAGATCGTGTATATATTTTTCTTTCACGTGGGATGTGAAATCGGCGGTATAGTAACTTTACACGTTTGACCTTTTTTTTCCGTCGTTCTGTTCGCGCAGAACTTACGTAACCAGGCGACTACGGCTCACCCGGGAATTCGCTTGCACACATATGTAGGGAAACTATATCCCATTACCGCTGCCCTATCAGCGTATATACGAAGAGTTACTACCACGGTTTGTGAGTCGGCGTACCGCAAAATTTTCCACTTTAAACTCACAGCAGCGCGATTATCGTGGGTTATCATCCCCGACAACTGGAATAAATTTGAAACTTCCGGTCGCTGACCACGCAAAATCGTAAAGAAACTTTGTCGAAATTAGTTCGAAGTGTTTTTTTTTTTTGCTTAACAACAACTTTCAAGAGCACATGTATCGAAGTCGCCTGTTAACGCCCTTCCGCTTCAAATAATTATGTTTTCAATTTTTTGTTTTTCATAGCCATCACAAAACATTATTGAATTTAATAAAAAAAAAATTATACATTATGTTAAAATTTTCGATATATGTTCGTCTGCTTTCATTTTAACACGAAGAAATATATTTATTTTTACGAAAGGCGTAAATAAAATTGAATATATCGATCTATCGAACAGAGAAACTGAATGAATTGTGAATGAATTTTTTTTATTCATTGAAGAACAATGGAGAAAGAAAAGCTTACCTGGAAAAGTCCAAGTGTACGTTCGAGTGTTCTGCGTGCGTCGAATGGTCGTGTGACGTTGATCAGCTGATCGCTCGAACACACCTATCGTTCCAAAAGCGCCTCTGTCTGAAATTCACTGGAGCAGATACTTCGACCAAAAGCTCGTTTCCACCTGAATCACCAAGCCCTCCAAATTTACCGAAGGGCCCGTACGCTGATTCTTCGTCTTTTCACGGGTCACCGATTAATTCATCCAACTCGAAATTTCGCACGTAATAATAACGCGCGAACGCGTGGTCGATACTATTGCACTGAACGCGTAGAGCTTGTCGTTTGCAATAAAGAACTACACGTAGTCGTATTTTTCACAATTATCGGTTAAAAATTATCGGAACCGCCTATTTTTTTCGCGAAAAACCTCAATTTCGATGTTCGATGTAAAACTGAAATGTCAATTTTCGGTATCGATTAACAATAATCTCAAATTACACTTTCCGAATATTAACTTCCGTTTCGGATACACCTATCGGTTGATCGCTTATTACGAAGATTTTATACTTTCGAAGACTTTTTTGCGTTCACCCGTCGTTTTTTTTAATTTCTCTTCAAAAAATTATAATTTCGATATTTTGGAACTGAACTTCTGGTTTTATTTTTTTCGACAATTTACGCACCTTTCGTTTGCCGTTTTTTTTTTTTTTTTTTTTTTTCAATTAACCCCGATGTTGTGCCTTCGAAATTTTCACTTGCAACAGTGATGACAGTTACGAAAAAAAGCGTCGAAGCACTCCCGTAGCAGTACGCAGAGACACTGAACTAATGCACTGGACCCACCGCGTCTAAATCGCCACTAGCCACTGCCGGGTGAAGGCGCCGCATCCAACTCGATTCGCACGCGAAGCCCCGGAAACGCTGCAGCGAAATTCACCGCCGCTGCGCGTTCATTGAGAGATGTGCCAGAGGTTAAAGATCCTCTACACTGTGTGTGTTTTCGCTTCCTCCCAACGCTGAAAAATTCAGTCGCGCTACCGTATCGTTCGCTACGTATCGGCAAACTCGCAAATTCATTTTACTTTTTCGATTATTTACGAAAGTTGAGAGCGATGATTGTGATTATTAGATGCACGGTATCGAGTCGACCGCGTATTATAGAGGCCAAAAGTTCAACGGACCTTTTGACTCCTCTTTTTACTCTCTATTATTTACTTCTGACACGAAGGGTTGTTAACGATAAAATAAAACGCGAGTAGCCTAGTCCTGAGCAACGACCTAACCGCACGGGACGTGAAAGCGATACTGCGGTGGGCTCTGGAGCAAAGCATAGCAATAACGTTGACTAGACGCGCAGACGCGGGCATAAGCGTCCTCGGTGGCCTGGCCGCTAAGGTACATGTACGGGATGTTGACCGTGCACCAGTCATTGATGTTTTATCTCCGTCTAAAGCTCTCGTTTATTTTCTCATTTTATTTTTTTTACCCTTCAAATATCCTGGTCGTTCGTGTTGCTAAATAAAAAAAACAGCTGCTTGAAAATATATCGCGAATTAAGAAGCGCGCAGGATGCGAATAAATCCTTAAGACAAGCAGAGCGTTAGATTCAATTTTATTAATGTCTGGTCATTTATTAACTCTTGTGAAAGCTTATAATACCTCTACCATCTAAGGATTTGTGATTTAATTGTTACATGCTCCGTCTTTATTCGTTTTTTTGGTTCACTAACGATCTCGTATCCGGAAGTTATACCGCTATGTCAAGAAATGCGAAGAGTGTGAGAAAGGATTTATCGCGTTTCGAAAAAACAGCGAATCGGAAAACATGAAGCAAAATTCGTTAATTTCAACCATTTTCATAATCGCTTCTTATATTTTTGAATTAGAAATTCGCTATCACAAAATTGTTCGATAAATTTGCACGGAACAAAAAATTAATTAATCAAATAATTTGAAGAGTCATTCTAACTTATTAATTGTTTATGACGATGTAAAAAAAAAAAAACTCGCGATTGAAAATGAAAAACATAGGAAGTTCCGAAGTTAAAAAAAAAACACTTTACGTCTGTTAACCTACAAAAATAAACGTCTCCCCCCCCCCCCCCCCGTCCTCCTCCGCGAAAAATATTTCGCAAGTAACTGTTCCATTGTGAAATTTCCCGTTTAATTACAATAATCGCACGCGTAGCATATTGAATACCGGAACCTAACCTAATGATAAAAATTTTAACTGTTTTAATCCGTTTCCGATCACATTACCGGATATAAGTCCGCAAAATGGGAACGACGCGCAATTTAATTTGTCTTGAAAACGATATAATCGCTTCGTAGCGATATGCAAATAATTCCGTCCCATTAAATTTTGCATCGACTTTTATCTATTTTCGAACATTTGTCGAAGCGGCGCGGCGCTTGTGGACACTTCGTTTAATCGATGACACTTTTACAGCCGGATGTTGAGCCAATGACTTTAATTGCAATCGTTTAAATTGATTATACGAGAGACGTGTGGGCGTCGGATGAGATACTTCGCGAGCCTCGATGCATCGTTTCTCCGCAAACAACAGTCTAAACGGCATAAAGAAAAAAAAAATATCTTCACCGCTATCTCCTTAATGAAACGGGCATCGAGAAAATAATTGAATTTCATTGAAATAGTAGATAAACACCGGAAGTTTTTAATTTTTTATTCTCTACCACCTTTCAATATCTAAGGTCATCAAATATCTGAGACATAACCGACGACGGCGTACGGAAGTGGAAGCGTGAAATTGGCGATTGAGATAAAAGAGCCGTCGGGAGCGCGCGATCGTTCAAGCGTCGCGAAACTTTTTTAATTGCATTCACGCAACCATCGCGGACTACACGGCATCCTTTGAGAGAGTAGAAGAAAAAAAAAAGAATTCCGTGGGAAAAAAAATTTTGAACTCAAACTTCGATCGTTACGACTCAATGGCGAATATAATTCTTCCCGCTCGGCAATCACGTAGCGTCGAGGCGCACGAAAAAAAAAAAAAAATGGCGGCTTTTCGCGAGACTTGAAAGTCTTGGCCACCAGCAGCGAATTAACGATAAAAGGAACAAAATATTTAGAGTTGAAAAAAAAAAATTGTTCCGTGACGACTCAATATTTCAGCGCGACGAGAACACACAGTGTCGACGAGAAGGAAATAAAATGAAAGTTTCTCACATGTAACGTTTCAACCGTATGATACTTGTTATATTAAAATACAAATGCCGATTCTACGACAGTTAGATATTATATGGTAATATGCATTACAATTGTAAATATTATATATATTTTACACGCGTCTGAGCCGTCGTATCGTTGTCGTTGTGGTGATTTCGGCAACGACTTGGCTAACGTATAATAATCATGATAATAATAAATTGGTTCTATTGGAATTGTTTTACCTTCGATGAAAAAAAAAAAAAAAAAACAAACTGCGTTAACGTGCGACTAAATAATTTAGCGTTTTGGAACATATATCACGAAATATATAAAATATGAAAAATTCATCGTGTTTGAAAATTGAGAAATTTAAGTGAATACGCAGATTTTTTTTTTGGATCTTCGATTTTTCTTTTTAAGAATATGTTAGTTGGCTTGACTACAGCAACGCAGGGCGGGTAGAAAATGAAGGAATACGTGAAGAAAAAAGAACTTTCACTGCTCGTCCTTATCCTTGGCTCCGTGTTTCAAGATTCGTGTGAATTCGAGGTAATCGAACATCGAGCCTTTTATCGGCGCTTCGCGATACATCTCATCAACATCATCGTCCGAGAATCTTGAAAAAAAAAAACGAAAAAATTAACGTTTCGTAAAGCTGATTACAATATTTCAAATAATTTCGGAGTTCCGAATTTTAGTAAATTTCAAAAAGTAACTGATTCGGAATAAATTAAATTACCGATCTCCCATAGTCGTGAGAAGTTCACGCAAGCGTTCCTCGTTAATGTGGCCGGTGTTCTCCTCGTCAAAACAACCGAATGCGTTTTTGATAACATCTTCAGGATCGGTGCCCTGAAGTCTCTCGCCGAAGAGCGTCAAAAACATAGTGAAGTTTATCGGACCCGGCGCTTCACTCATCATTCCTTCGAGATACTCGTCCGTAGGATTTTTGCCTGTAAGCGAAACATAATTTTATTAAGGTACTCTTTTTTTTTTTTAAATCTGAATTTTTTTTTTTGGGTAATTCAAGTTGTAAATGAATATGTAAGGTTCGCGCAGCGGTTTCGAGTTTTTCGTGACTTACGAAAAAAAATTGATAATAATCGTTATTGAGTTCGAACTTTCGACCCCTTTGCATGTTCACACATTTACGGCAAAGCAAAAAAAAAGTTATTTTATGCACCTAGAGATGCGAGCATATCGTGCAGGTCTTCCTTGTCGATGAACCCATCGTGATTATGGTCGATCATGTTGAAGGCTTCCTTGAACTCGGCGATCTGCGCCTGATCAAACATCGCGAATACGTTGGATGTTGCGCGCTGCGCACGTTTTTTCGTCGTTGCACGACGTCCTGCAGTTTTGCGCGAAGACATGTTTGTGTGTTGTATCTGAGAAAAAAAGAGATCGAAAAAACATTAAATTTGGAACGAGTGACGAAATTCGAAAAAAAAAAAAAAAAAAAAACGAAACGATTGGGACGAAAAAAAAAAGACGCCAAAGTCGCAAAGAGGACGAAGTACCCGTGTTGTTGCTGTAAAAGTTTAATAGTGCATCGAATTCGTACGCTACAGCTTCGAGGATCGAAGCGCCAGGCGTACGTTTATTTTCGTATAAATAACGGCGGACAAACTCTTCGTGAGGGTCGGAATAAAAAATTAGGATAAAAATAATACGGGCCGTACGGGGCGTTAAACCCCGCGAGCACGTGTATCTCGTTGCCGATACATACATCGCGCGCATACAAAGCGACGCATACAGAGACGCGACTACACGAGTCTTCGAGAGCGCGTACAATGCAGGTACTCGCTGGCGCTCGTTCAAAAGAAAGCTTTATCTCTCGCCCGCGGTTTAGCGATAGTCACAAGCAAGGAAACCCAAACGATTTCTCGAGTTTCGGCCGCGAACGCGTGACGAATTTACGAGAGTCTCGGGTAACGCTGTGATCAGCACTTTGGAGAAAAAAACGAAAGCGGACGTAGCAAATTTTTTTTGAATGGTTTTTGCTCGGAGTACTAAAGATCGAAAAGCGTTTGGTCGAAAAACGTGAAAGAATGTGTAGTTTTTATATTTCAAGGTCGTTCGATGTACTTAATTGATGTCCTATTGATATTGAGATTCATAAACTTGACTGTTGTATTTTTGGCAAACATTTTTTTTTCGGACTTATGTAGTATCGTAAGATAATCACTTCGATCGAAAAGAGTAATTTTTCATTGTTCAATTTTTTTCTATCGATGTATTTCGTCCGATAAACTTCTACTTTCGAGTACCCTGTACTAAAAATGCTTAAACCTTTCGTACGCAAAATTTTGGATTGACAAAAAACCGACAAAAACATGGCATTAATTGGAAATTAAGTATTTATTTTGCTAATGACTGTTATAGAGCGATAAATATTGCGTTCATATTGTTTTATTAACAATAAGTATTCCGGAGTCTTTTCACAACAATAAAGTACCCCCACTCCCATTTTCTCGTACGAAACTATAATAAAACTTCGGTTAAACGAAATTCGAAGGAATGCCACAAGGACTGGATATAAAAACTCGTCGATGAATCATGAGAGATGAATTTTTTGTCCGGAATTTCTACATATATGACTGTACCAAACTGTATGTTTCACTGTATAAACAATGACTATAACAATGAAGAAACCGTTTTTTAAAGAGTCGTGGAATTATTATTATCAAAAAAATCGTTTTTCACATCGTCTGTGAATAAAATCGACAAACAAAATGAAAATAAAATCTTTTTTAATTGTACGTTGCGAGAATGACTGTACTGCGGGGACAAGATCAATGGCCGCCGTTCCTCATCGACACAATACACCGCTGTCAAAGTTCTCTCACAAAATCCGCGTATAGAAATCGCGAACTTGGCGAATTAATCGCTTAATTATAAAACGATTCTTTCGAGATTATGTTTAATCGTACAATGGCGTACTCACTTGATCAAGAGCGATGGAAAAATACGTTAAAACGTGCGGGAACGCCGAAGAAAATACGTCCAGATGCGGGAATAAGACTCGCGTCACTGAGGCTATGCACCGCCATTCACCACACCCGGAGAAGGCTCAGCGACATCTTGCGACGACCATCAGTATTTCCATAAACACGAGGCCATACACGGACTCGTCTTTATTTAGGCCATTGTCAGATTTCCGTCTACGAAGCGAAAGGCTTTTCGAGAATGAATTTTGCTTTTTTTTTACATCGTTGAACGTTGCTAATGAAGCATTGAAGATCCATACTGCGGCAATGACGATGATGGTAAGTTTTCGATGTTATTTTTCGAAGTTTTTCTTTCTGTTTATTTGTAATAGAAGCATTTTTAAGTATGTTTATCGCAAATAAACATATAATCATTTGATCCAAATTCGTTACGTTCCATACTTGGGAAACGAGTCATGGCAAGCAATTTCATAGCCTTTTATGGACTCGAGAGCAAACATCTGAAAGTGCGGGATTTCGCAATGTTGATCCTGTGTCAAGTACACGTGATATACACATACTTTTGTTGGACAAGGATACTTGCGATAATTCTTTATACTTCGTTGCGGCAGAAACCGGTGAAATTTGACTCAATTCTATTATCGACCATTACGACAAAAATTCTATTATTTAATCATCGTATAATTTTCAATCCGCGATAATTCAGTTTCCGGTTCCTTATCATTGAAAAATGGTATTGAAATAATCAATGAAAAATGAAAAATAATGAAAAATGACCTGCATTTTTTTCGTCGATAAACAAGTACGCCTATGTACCGACAAACAAAACGAACATTTCCGACAAAAGGTATATTGAAACACAATCATCGTTTTATTTTCGCTTACATTCTAAATGCGCTTCTAAATTACATAATAGGTACAACATTAGAAATCTACGGATGATAATAATAAATCTATTGAAACACCATACACTATATACAAAAAATGATACACTCGGCACGAGGACCGAAACGGCCGCCGAAATCGACGTTGTTGCCCTTTATAAAAAAAATTAAAGAAAAAAAATTGAAAGACGCCGACGTTACGCAAAGGTTTTTTTTTTGGACGAATTATTTACACGATCGGGGAATGTTGCGATCTTCGTCGTGATTCACGATTTATAAATAATAAACGACGAGGACGCGTTGAATTGGCATTATTCTGTTCTACTCGCTTTCTTTGTCTTCATTTCATTTATTTCGCGCTGAACTATCGAACCGAAACGCCGTTTATGGTGATGCCATTTCGTGGCAATGGCGCCGCCTCGTAGTGACCCGATCTGCTATTGTATGTTCTTCTTCCGCCTCCTCCGTGGCCGCCGTAACTGTTTCAAAGAGCGGAAAAAATTAATAGTTTTTAATGAACGTTCGGAGCGTTTAATCCTTTGACTTTTTTTTTATATCCATACTGTTGAATATATATTTTAAAAATCGCAACTAACCCGTAGACACTGCCACTGATACTGTAAGGACTATCGTAGAGACCGTCTTCCGGTACGTTTTCGTACATTCGATTAGTCGTACCGTCGTTTAGACTCGCGTAAGACATAACCGCAGCACTTTGGTCCTCTTTACGTTCAGCTGCTTGAACATTCTCCGTGTTTTTCACGGGCGTTGCTTTGCGTCTGCGAAATACAAAAAGCACAAAAATTACACATTTTTTCGTTGCAAATAAATCGGTAATTTATCAAAAGGAAACGTCGAATGACTAGAAAACAAAATTTGCTTCATTTCGAAACAGAATTGAGTTTCTACCGTTTCTATTCAAAATTGTTAAGTTTGAATGATATTCGTTCATCCAAATACTTACAGTCTCAGATAAACTAATCCGAGTATTATGAGAATGACGATTATGACTCCTGCAGCAATTCCGACACTCGTTCCGACTCCTTGCGCTTCCGCAACCTCATTGGATGCCACTAAGGAAAAAAAAATTATATTATTACTTGTTGTTTCAACACTTTCATTACTTGTTATTGCGACCTTCGTACACTTCGTGCCGATTTTTTTGCTCTATTTATATCGCTGATTACCCCTCTATTGCTGTTGCCACAAAATATTCAATTTTCAAAAATTTGCAATTTTAGGTTTCATTAAAAAACGCGTAACTTCTATAAAATTTACTATATCGATGTTACGCCTGAAAAAACATTTTCCTCCCATCCTGATGTTTCGATATCACGCCACTTAAACTTAAAATGATCGATTTTTGGCGAAGAATCGTAACGATAAAGACATCGGGTCTCACAGACCCTTGTAGTGCGTTAAAAAGGTACAAAAATGGATCCGATGTCTATAGAGTAAAAAAAAAAAAACACAATTTGTTCGTTTTTTTACGCTTACATTCGCATTTGGGTTCTTCACCGCTCCAAAAACCGGTTTCCATGCATTTTCTCAAAAACGGTCCGACTCTGTTGTACTGCGCATGACAATGATATTCCGCATTGCCGCCGTACAGTGTATTGTCATTGACGACGACAACTTTTCCGTTGTCAATTGTTCCCGGATCCTTGCAATCGACAGCTATAAACAATTCAATAAAATCAATCGAAATACTAAATCAATAAATTTTTTTTTATGTAGTATGCGTAAAAATCGATTTTACGCACTGTTCTTGATGCGTAAAATGAATTTTTACGCATGAATGTTACGTATACTACATTAAAAAATATCGTATGCGACACGTGCGTTAAATACCATTTTACGCACCCTTAGCCATCAAATAGCACTCGAGAACGGCTTCACCGGTCACTCGTGCGTAAAATCGTATTTTACGCACTAGTGGCATAATATACTATTTTTCAACGCTTTTTCGCTATATCATGCGCTGGTAAATTAATCGAGAAATCTGGTAGCGTCTCGACACCAAGTGGTTTAAAAAGTACAATAAGTACCCGCAGCAAGTGTACGCGGGTCGATCGCTATACCAATTTTAGTTATACGGCAATATTGAGTACCTTAACGTTCCAAAATGTTTTCTATACGTACCAAAGCACGCCGGCATCATTCCGCTCCATGTTTTATTTCGCAAACAAATTCTTGTCTCATTTCCTTGCATATAATGTCCCCGCGGACAACTGTAATGCGCAACACCACCGACGCTGTAAGTCGATACTTGTGTCAATAAGTTTTCGACTTTCTCCGGTTCGCCGCATTTGATTTCTGAACGAAAAAATACGAAAAAAAGCGTTAGATTGTTGCATCGATCGATATTAGAGACGGCAGATGAAAATGATATCATTTTCGTCATTGATTACCTTGGCAAACAGGAGTGTCGCTATTCCAGGTACCATTCTCGAGGCATAGCCTTCGGGTCAATCCTACGAGTTCGAAATTATCATCGCACTCGTAAATCGCCGCGGCTCCGTAATACGTCACGTTCGAGGACAATGTATAGTGTCCGTGTTGCGTTTCTGCCGGTTCTCCGCAATCCACAACTGCGATAAGCACATTAATTAAAGAATTAAAAATAGAAATGCCTGTAAGCATTAATTTATTAACAATACCATCGATTATTAGAAAATTCTTCCTGTACGTTTCGTCCGCATATGTCGAGTCATAATTAGTATTTTTTTACGGCAACCTTGCCGTTTCAACAAGTATAACGTATTACAATGGCAACGCCTTCATTGCGCTGTGATACATTATTATTACGCTTGTGGAATTATACGCTCGAAGACTTAGCCTTGGCGTGACGTCGGACTTTGAGAGTTCATACATTAACGCGACTTTTACTCACATACACACTGCGGCACTTCGCCGCTCCACTTTCCATTATCCTCGCACGTGGACAGAGGCTCCCCTACGACCTTGTAACCCCTCTCACACCTGTACTTCGCAAGTGCACCGATCTTGTACGATGTCGCGCCTGTATTCAAATTTTCCGCTGTTCCGGTTCTTATAGACGTTCGTCCGTATATCCTGTCGTTTCCGGTTACCGAAAGGATTCCGTGATCCGCCAAAATTGGCTCCGAACAACGAATTTCTATTGAAAGGAAAAATTTTCAAATTTGGTTTTTTTTTACCGATTTTTTTTTCTATTTATGCGATTACCGATTTTTTTTTTCATTTTATCTAATTACCGATTTCTTTTTTTTTCATGGTATCTAACTACCGATTTTTATTTATTTTTCTTTCGTTTTATCTAATTACCGATGTTTTTTTTTTTTTCATTTTATTTTATTACCGATCGATCTTTTTTGATAGAGAAACATTATATTGTTACCTTCGCATTTTGGTGAAGCGTCGCTCCATTGACCATTGTCCAAACAATACCTTCTCGAGACACCGTTCAATCGGTAATTTCTCGTGCAGCTGTATTCTATTTCGCTACCGAGATGAGTCGTTTCGTTGACGTATTCAACAGCGCCGTTCAACATTGGCAAAACCTTACCGCAGTCGATGTCTGAATTATGAAATAAAGGCAATAAATTTAGTAACAAGCAGACCTATTAAAAAGTAGAAAAGCTTCTGGCGTTTAATGCTTTATTGCTCGTTGATTATACAGTTCGCAACTTCAGGTCTATACTTACATTCGCAGATCGGTACTTCGCCGCTCCATTCGCCGTCCTTTCCGCAAGAATGCTTTGCCTCCCCGTGAAGAAGATATCCCGGTTCGCAGTTGTATTCTATCGAACTATGGACGTTCAGATCGTAACCGACTACGTAACTTCCGGCCGGTACTTCCGGTTCCTCGCACGTTATAACTGCAAAAGTTCGGGAAAAAACGTTTTTCATATATTTTATGTAATAAGAATTCACATTTTTTCTCCATTTAACCGATCGAACTTTAAGCAACCGATTTCGTAAATATTAGAATGAGATGTTTCGATCATTTTTCAAATGTCGTTTTTTCTGAATTTTCATTCAGAAAAAATGGCGATTAGAAATTATTTCGAAATCGATACTTACGTTCGCACGCCGGTGTCTCGTGGCTCCATTTTCCTTCTCGCGTACATTCGTGTCTCACTTCTCCGACGAGCCAATAATCTTCCTGACAACTGTATTCCACGATACTAGCAACTGTCGTAGTTCCGTTAACGAGATTAACGTTACCAAATTCGATTTGCGCCGGTGCTCCGCAATCGACGAATTTGCACTGTGGCGCTTTTCCCGACCAGTTGCCACCGACGTCGCATTTTATCACCTGTTGAAAAAACAAAACAATAAATCATCGATATCATTCACTTTCGAATTCTCTTTTGAATTTCTGTGCTGAAATTACGCGGTTACACAGACGTGAGAATAAAAATTTCGAAACATAAACCTTTCAGTTGTCCGTCTCTGAAATTTCGGCACGTAACTCGATTAATATTAATTACCGCGAAGTTATGTCTAACGTTGTCGGCGTAATAAGTCGCGAACTGACGTTCCACGAAATCAAAATTGCGTCCGGAGTACGCAGGTGTAAAAATAAAAACGTTATAACGTTTCCCATGCGGAGAGTCTAATTGTAATCGCATCGAGTCGCATCGCGAATTACAATGAATCGAAGTCGTTGAACCGAAAGTTCGCGCAAAGGCGGTAAGATGAAGAAACCATTGGGCGATCGGGTAGTTGCGAAGAAAAAAAATTTTCTACATCGTTCACTCATTTTCTTCGTATTGTTTTTTTATACTTGTTGGGCGATAAAATTAATTCCCACTATGAAAAAACTGAAATCTATGAAAAAAATTCGAAATTCACTCACATTGTCGCCAAATAGGATAAATCCGTTTTGACAAGTGTACGTAGCCGTGGAACCGGCGCGTCTTCCGGTGCTGGTTACCAGACCGCCACTGATATTCGGTGGTTCCGGACACCAATCAACTAAAAAGAAAAAAAATAATTACATATTATTACGAATTAAGGTAAAAAAAAACTGGTCGTTCGCACGAATAAACTTGACAAAGCGTACAGAGACACTGAGGTTGATGACCGCTCCAAATGCCACCGTCTCCGCATCTCCGTCTTGTGTCGCCGACCAGTGTATAATTATCGTTACACACGTAATCAGCAAAAGCTCCGTGTGTCGTTCTGCGGTCTACCAGAGTTATCAATCCGTTAGGGAAGTTTGGTAACGCTCCGCAATCGACGACTGTGAACAACGAAAAGAACGAAAGGATTAGCGTAAACCAAAAGATATCGATGTTTTGAAAATCTAAACGGATTTTCAATAGTCATCCGGATGTTAGTAAGTCGTATGATAGACAATTCCGTTGTGAAATTGTTTGTTGTGTAATAAGTACGTAAAGTACAACATTTCCGCACGAGTAATACTATTTTTTGTAATAGCGTGCGTAAAACTCGTCTTTTCGGGACGTTTCGCGTGCGTAAAGTACTCGTTTTCCGAACGTCGTGCGTATAGCAAACGGAGTCCGTAAAGTGGAACTTTACGCACGGACTTTATGCACTCGTGCGGAAATGTTGTACTTTACGCACGACGTTCGAAAAACGAGCATTGTACGAAACCTCCCCGAAAAGATGAGCTTTACGCACGCTATTACAAAAAAATGTTTAAGGAAATGGATTAAAACTTACATTTGCAAGTAGGTGCAACACCACTCCAGAATCCAGTGGTCGCGCAAGTTCTCGTTTTCGAACCAACGAGCATATATCCGTCGGGACAAACGTATTCGATCGTCGATCCGATAGTTCTTTTTTTACCGACTATCGTAGTATTTTCAGCTTTTTCTGGACTGCCGCATACCGAAGGCACTGAAAAAGATTAAATAACGCGACATTAATTTTTAACGCGTAAAAAACGAAAAAGCAAATTACGGCGGATGTAAGTGATGTAATAGCTGTAATAACAATAAATTGTTATTGTTCTTACCGCTTTGACAAATCCAATGAAGATAGTCGAGATTACATCCCACGTCGTTCCATAGCCATCCCCGTCCACCGTCGAGAACGACGCAATTTTGTTCGCCGTTGTAATTGTTAGGTTGATCCTTACCCCACGATGGCCGCTGAACGATTTCCTCTGTATATTATAAAAGAGAGTTTCACATTGTTATGCGTAACGTACAATGCAACGTTTAGTACGTGTAACAGCGGTAGCTGCTTGTGTATATCAATAGGTGCAGTTTAGCAGACGAATGAATACCGCGATCCATCGACGACTTCCGGTCTGCCATTGCCTCACGGGGGCTTTTACTTTCACGTTCCATTTCGTGAGCGAAACAGTGACAACGCGATTCTTTCGCGCCTGACTAACAATCGCCTCAACTTAATAATAACAATTAGTGACAATGTTGCACGTTGCGTTACCCTCCGGTGGTTCAAAAAATTGCATATGCGAATCGTATGAAAGCAATCGTTCGATACGATCGAATGCAATTTCTTGCACAATGTTTTTTGGAACTTTAGAAATTTGCTTTAGATTCGTTATCAGTATGAATTTTACATTTTTTTATTCATTTTTCGTGAACAAAAAAAAAAATGCAATGTACCTTTTTATTATTCCATCGACAATCAGTTGAACGCTTTTTTTAAATGCTGAAAATCGTGGATTTTCAAAACATAAGTCACAAAACGAAATTCTGGTATTTTATCTTTCGAGACACCATATTATTTTTTTTTATCGCGAATTCGATATTTATTTTACTCTTATGCAGATACTTAAGGTACTTGAAGCGCGTGGTGTTCACTTCGTCTAAATTCGACGAAATGAAGACGGAATTGCAGACACGTCTCGATAGCATAAAAATTTGCAAAAAATCATGCATATTAAAGGTACTGAAAAAATTAATTTTGCATAATAATAACTGCAAAATATTATTAACAAATTGATTAAACAAACTTGTTAAACAAATTTACTGTAGCTCAACTTTTTTTAATAAAAATAATTCGTTCATTTTTTTGAAAACCTATGAATTTTTTTAGATTTTTATCTTTGGCTTGAATTTTTTTTTGTATGGAAAAAAATGTGTAGAAAAAGAAAAAATTCAAACTATAGATGAAAATCTACAAAAATGTTGCAATTCCCTCTGCAGATCGTTGAATTTAGGTGAAATGGTTGATTTTAAACACCAAATGCTCCAACCTCCTTTAAACAGAAAGCCGCGTCGGATGATAGCAACAATAGTTTATCGTCGATTTTTTTTATTTTTCACTTTTTGTATCGCGCGATTCGAAAAACACAACAATTTGACACATTAATAACAAATTAGTCTAAATGATTATCGTATTTAACAGAGCAAATTTGCGATCGTTTAAAAATTGCATAAATAATGAGTTTCAAGAGGGTAATGCCGGGTGAGTTGAGAAATTTGTCGAAGACTGAAGGAATTTCCACCTGAGACTGGTAATAATTATCGAATAATTGTCGGTCACGCCGATCAGTCCAAGTAGTCGACGTTCGCCGTACTTCGAGACTGACGCGAATAAAGAAAGGAATAACTGAAAAAAGGAACGAACGCGCAAGAACAGGACGGATAGACTTTAGTGTTACGTAACACAAGCGATAGCCAGGAGCCGACCCCGTTCTCACAATTCGTTCTATAGCTCAGTCGCGAATCATCGTTCGACTGGCGTTAGCCGATTATTGCGCGATGACTCGAGGAACAAATGACCGGTGAGTTGTAAAAAAAATTGCTACGAGATTCGGAATATTTTCTTCGCACCGATCGATTTTATAACTCACCGTCTACCCAGCGCCAGGTTCGCGCTGTTATTATCGGCTCCTTCTGTGCGCCGATCCAAACCAATTGGGTTTTTAGCTTATCCTTTCGACGCTCGAGATTTTTCAGTATAAAAGTCGACGAAACACCCTGAAACACATAAATCGAATCAAAATTTATCTATCGCGAAAGAACAGAAAACAAATATAAAATACGAGTTAAAAGAGCTGCGCGATGAAAAAAAAAAAAAAAAATGTTCAAATTGTGGAATCGAATGGCGTAACAATTGAGATTTACCATGAAACCGTGAACCAAGTCTCCGCCTCGCGAGCGACAGTAGTTTCTCGCTTCCTGAAAGGATCCACCCTTCGAAATAACAAACTCATAGCAGGTGGAATTAAACGCCGCTAAATCGGCATCCGCTGGTGTACCTGCGTGTGCGCACCTGTCTACCGAGAACTCTGAAAGACGGAAGAATCGAATTAAATTATAGGTTTTTGAAGATAAATTATATTGTCCG
Organism: Cryptus viduatorius; assembly: GCA_964006125.1. Taxonomy (NCBI): domain Eukaryota; kingdom Metazoa; phylum Arthropoda; class Insecta; order Hymenoptera; family Ichneumonidae; genus Cryptus; species Cryptus viduatorius. Next base: position 11,754,805 of record OZ023224.1, on the reverse strand, counting down.
ATATGCTGGATTACACAACTGACCGTCGGTCGCGAAGACTTCGACCTCGCAGAGGCTAAGACTTCCCTCGACGCCTACGAGCTGAAGAAACACGTATTGTCCAACTAACGCTCTTGCACAGGCGAAAGTCTTTGTTATACCTTCCTCTGTAAACGAAAAAAAAAAATTGTCTTAGAATTATTATTAATCATCTGACAAAGATCCATGGATTTCCCTTCTTTTCTTTACATCTTTAAAACATCTAAATCTTGAAATTTCGGGACTTATACTATATTTACTGCATATAACAACGAAGCCAGTATGTGGTCCACAAAATGGCGTATCGATTTCACTCCAAAAAAACTTTAAAATATTGATTTTTAGCAGAGTTGTACGTTAATAAAGACAAAAAATCGGTCAGACGCAATTGTTGTTTCAGAGGGGTCTAAAAAATTCGTTTCCTCTGTCTGAGATCTTGAAAATGATTAAAATTACCTATAGTACCCGGAAACCACGCGCATAGTGGATTCCTTTGTAACTCAGCACTGCTGTTGCCGACTCTTATTTCGATGTCTTGAAGAGGTTGATGACCTGCAATGATAGATTTATTAATAATTTCTTTCTCCGACCGAATGAATGCCACACGAATAAATCCGAAGGCATAGTGAACATAGGAGTTTAACGAACCGCAGCATCCTCGTGTCGTCACACGCACTACTTTTACGGAATAAGGTTTCAAAAGATCGACTCTCCACCATGGACTCGGCTCGCTTTGCGTCTCCGTGCATCTCTTGCCATCGTGTTCCGTACTGGTGTCGCCGTCATTGCCGTGTCCGGCGTCGCCGCCTCTCACCGTTGTTGACTGATTAGCCGGTCTACGAAACGCTACGTTCGTACCTAATAAAAAAAAAGAACGAAAAAAAAAAATGCATAAATACATTTTAACTTGGAATGCAACGGTGCGCAATGTTATCCGTTTTTTACGAATGACTTGAAAAACCAATAACTTCAATGAAAAAATATCTCGAGGTGCGCATTTTTTTTTTTAAATTAATGCAAAGCTAAGCGAAGTGGTGAAATGATGACGTTATTTTATCTCCGGACGTAAGAAATGAAACTCGAAACTGGGTTACCGATTTTACCGTCGTACTTTATTGCCGCGTCACGAGAAGAGCGAAGAGGGAAAGATAAAAAAAAAAGAATCTCACGGCTGTACGGATGAGAGGGAAACCGAGGAGCAAACAATGTGGAAATTAGAGAAGCAACGGTAGCAGCGATGGCGGATACTAACAACGGGAATTATCCTTGCGCGGGTTAGCTGACTATCGCTTGTGAGCTCCGCGTCGTTGAGTATTATACAGCACGTTATTAATTGCGTTTAAACGGACTCCTAATTGTTTGAAACCGTAACGAACGTCTACTGGGATATGAGAACGCGCTGAAGAGTAGAAGTGGAGATATCCTGAGCGATTACGAAGACAAGGATATATTTTGCAAATGAAACTGAAACTAAAAAAAATTCTCGCATCTGTTATTTGTCTATGAAAAATGGCGTTTCTTGAAAAATTATAGCGAATAGCTTCATCTATTGTTATCTTCAAAAAATACCATTATTCGACCATTACTCGTGTCTCGTTGCCTTTCCGAAACGATTAAATACCTAAAGTACGAAATTGTAGGAAACCACTTATGTGTTTTATTTTCATCGATAACCGAATACATTTTTATATTTCATTACTGCCACGATGAATAATAACATTCTAACGTGCCGCCCCGGCGCACGTAAATGTTCTTATGTTTTATTACGTTTTTTCCTCGTTAAAAAAATCGTTTTATCGACATTCCGATAAAGGGACGTCTATCATTACAGAAATTACGCTTCGATATTGTTGCTGTTTTTGCGCGCATGTGAGATATATTTTTTTTTGCTTTCTCTCGTTCGTCGCGACTATAAGTACGAAGGAAATTATGTCTACGGCTATTTCTATTATTTTTTTTTGTTATTTTATATGCTGTATCGTCGTGGTTGCCATTGTTGGTTTTACTGCTAGAAATTCTACTGCGGTGTTACGTGCGTCGTAAGGTATGATCGATAATTTGCGATGTGCGTGATAAGTACGCTTTACGCGTGTTTTCACTTTTTCTTCCGGCTTTTTCCTTAACAAAAGATCAAACGATACAAATACCGTGCTGCGGTAAGATTGACTAATTTCAAGCTGAAGACAAATTCAAAGGTGTATAAATGATACCGAGAATAGTGATTTAAGTTTGCAATTTACTGACTACGTTGAGTCTAATTTGTGGTTTTCGTGTCGTCCGCGGTCGCCGCGATATTTTTTTAAAGTCGGGAAAAGCGAGAGAAAGTTCGCGGGAGAGTGAAATTCGAAGCGACGAAATTGAAACGGATCCGATTTACGAAAATATATCGTATTTCAGTCGCCGCGCTATGATAACAAATCATTCGGTAGACAAACATCGGAAGGAAACAAAAAAATGTCTAAACTCACCGCAAAATGGTAACTCTCCTTGCCACTTTCCTTGGTTGTTGCACTTCACGAGACTTTGTCTGTAAAAAAAAAAAAAAATTTTAAAGTGCAATTTTTTTTCTCTTTGAAAATTCTTATGACAATGAATTTAGAGCAAACAATGTGTACGGAAAATATGAAAAAAAAAAAAAATGTCTTTATAAAAATACACAATTCGTCAAATTTTTCTTATATTTAATCACTTCTTTGTGATAAAAAAATCTGTGATCGATGCAATTATTTGGTTATTTTTGATAAAAAAGAAGAGATGTTTAAGGAAACGACTGTGCAACGGAAGCTCCGGATTGCTGATATAATATCGCGTAAGTAGGTAACAACTTGCTGCATAAGCGAACGTTTATACAAATGACAATGCGGACATTCGAAGTGAAAGTCCGAATCAGCCAGTTGAGCAATAATTATTGACAATCGAGCGAATGAGCAGCAAAAGGCGGATTATTCGTCGTTTCGGTGTACAGTTCGACTATCGGGAAGGTCTGGTTACGCATCAAAGTGCGCCATCGCGTAACGTGGCGATCGCGCTCCGGTCACGCGTGACCCTTTACTCGCCGCTAACGTAACACGTAAAACCGACTCAAAGCTCTCCTTTGTATAGGTATAGTCACGTCTAACACACAAACCCGAGTCCGTTAGAGCGCTCCGAATTTTTCTTGCGACACAAAAAAAAATAACATTCGTTTTTTTTTTCTTTTTCGACTCCAACGCGAGCAATGCGCGCAGACAAACGGGCTGCGATTGTGAGATTGGAGCTGCTGAAGCGCGAGCGCTTGTATCAAGATTTGTCGGGCTATGGAGATTATACCAGTTCTACAATCCCTGAATCACGTACACTACAAAACAGAGATGAATTCTAGTCTAGTAGCTGAAACACAGCCTTTGAAGCTGTTAGAGTCCCGTTTTATCGAGTACACAGTTCATTCTTGAACTTTTTTTTTACATACAACTATACTAACTTTCAGCTATGATTTTTTTATCGAATCGAAGATAAGATCGATATACGACAATCGTACATTATTACAATCGATATTACGAGTTCGCAATTCATCATTGTCACAGGAAATAAACACGACTACTATAATTACGATTGCTGCGATTTCCGCCTTCGATATTTGAGATTTCAGTGTTGTAAGTGTTTATTGTTATCTAAAATTTATGGCGATATATTTTTTTTCGATATCGAACTGCAGTTCGACTACTTGTATTCTGTTGCCGGATACTCGGGGCTTCGATCAGTTAAACGAAACAAAATTTTTACGAAAAGAAACAAATCTTCGTGTTAATCATAACTTGCGGTACGGCTCTTGGGATTTTTTTATCTCGAGGATAACGGAAGTATTATTGATGATTCCGTTGGAGTGAGATGGAGGGCGTGGCAACTCGATACCATGTTAATTTACCGATCGATTCTTCATCGATTGCTGATACATAACGGGTTCCATGACCCGAAAAATCCTACAACTCTATGAATTCGGAAAGATTTTTAGATTAACAGCTTAAATCAGCAAATATTCTTTCTTTTTATCAAATATCAATCCGCGTGGAGAATAAATAACAGATTTTTGATCAGTCGGAAATAAATCGGATATAACCTCAAAGCGATGTAATGAAAATCAATCGTTCGATCTCTTTGGCGAAGAATTGCGATTTTCGATGTTTTTACAGCGATATATTGGTTTCTCGATAGAAAATCAAGAAAATCGCAACATTTATCGTACTTTACGAGGAAAAATACACATAATAGAAGTCTAAGCGGAAGTTCTAAACTTTTTTTGAGAGTCGAAAAGATCGCTGTATTTATCGTTTTCTACGTGATAAAAATACGCATAATAGAGCGCTAAGCGGAATTTCTAAAATTTTTTGAGAGCCGTTACGGTGAAATGAAGAACGTCATAAAAGGATTCCGTCGCCGTTACTGTTAATTGCTTAACATAAATTTTCGATATTACGGGGCGACGGTATCTTCTTTAATGGCGGTTTTCCGTTTCCCATCATAAAACTTCTTGTTCGTCACTCATTTATCTTTTTTTTTTTTAACTTCGTTCTTCAACGATTGTTTTTCGTTTTTCTTTACGACGTGAAAGGCCGGATACGCTGTGGTGTTGATTGACTTCGATCTTTTGTTTTTTCCGTTATGCTCGTTACCGAGAACGAGCTAAACAAAGAATGCGTGCCTAAAGCTACTGGTAATCTTTCTGCACTACCAGCGTCCTTGTCGAGATTGTTAACGGTACAGAGAGCTGTGCGTTCGGAACGAGAATAATCCGCGATCGGTTAGCCGTGCGTTAAATCGCAATGTTTGTTCTTAAATTCTCTGTTACGTGTATTGCACTCGATTCTCGGCGAAACTTTGACGATCAAAAGATCAACGTATCCTATGTCCTATCGAACTATTATCGTTTTTCCCGCTATTCTTGAGTTTTCCGAATGCTTCTTTCCACAAAAAGAAATATTTTACATAAAAAAAAATTTAATAGCGGTCTTCGCATTTCTTCGAATTCGCAACGATACGATTGGCGGGCAAAAAGAACGGATAATAATAGCGGAAAGAGCATTTTACTATACGCACGAGGAATATCTTATCTAACGTTCGCGTAGATCTCGCGGCATGTCTTACCGTTATTTGCCCGTGAACGCTAATTGCGTCCTTAATTGCCGTTAGGCGCGACGAGTGACGCTCGACGAATAGAACACGCAGAGGTGAATTTCTCGCTCGAGTTTTTCAGAAGCATTACTCACCCGAAGAGCTCGTAACCGGCGTCGCAGGTGTAGGTCGCCAGGGTGCCAGCTGACAGTGTCTCGTCCGAGACAGATACTCGCGAGTTCATCGGCACCGCTGGATGACCGCATTTCGTTCCTGAAAAAAAAAAAAAAACGCATAAAAACGATAAATAAAAAAATAAAACTGAACAATAGCATTGACAACGAAATGAAAACAAAATTTGTTTGAAAAAAAAAAAAAAAATGTTTCACGAACGATCTTACGCGCGATCTGTGCGCTAACGGTAAATGATCGTCTTATCTTTCCTGCGCGATAATCACCGGATGAAGCGAATCTCCTCTGTTGTCACTCTGCGCGCTCTTTTCGTGTAAAGAAAAATGCATATACAAGCGTATGTAGTGCTCGTGAACTCGGCGATCTCGAGAACACGAGAATGCTCTCTGTTCTTCAACGGCAACGAGTTCGCACGATTCAGGGTCAGAATGATTTCGTTCGCGTTACATCAGACTCGCTTCGAGGAAACTACAGATCGTTTCCATTTTTATCTACTCTATCTTTTTCTATTTCGAGACATTTGTCGTTAGCATGTCGCGGGAAAAAATATAGTAATCGTAATTCTGTGATTCTCGTATATAGACGGCACATGACTTTTTTTTTTTAATGTGAAAAAAAAAAATGTGTTACGAGTATTTATACCTTCGGCTCGAAGTATCGGTTCGATGTGTTCGATTTTTATTCGATCGAAAAATCGAACTAAAACATGAAGTGAATTTCGAAAGCACCGATAAAAATTATTGCCAATTTTTGAAAATAATAATAATAAAAGTGAGAGTCCGCGTTTAATTTTATGCAAAAAAACATTCTCTTCGACTTTTGAATTATTTTGGAGTTTTGCCGATTTCTCGAATGTCGCATGAAATATTACGGTTCTCGGTGACTAGATTTTCATCGGCGATGCAGAGATTCGTAACGTTGCCGATATCTCCTGCAGAGTATTCAGCGCGTAACGCAATCTCGGTCTAGCTACCGTTCATCGACCCACGATCGACGACGATCGACTCCCCGGGTGCGGAAACGCGACACGATTTTACACGTCGTCTTCGTATTCGAAGACTCGCATTCCTCGATTTTCAATTCGCAACGTTATATCATCGCACAGTCCACGTCGATTCTATGCGACAAATAGCCGTTCGTGTCGTATAAAAACGTGTCACGAATTCAAAAGTTTATCGTTTTATTCTATTTTATAGTTGCTATTTGCAAGAGAAGGTAATACAACATTTTACGGATTGTTCGTACCATCAGAATAGAGTTCATTGTGCTCTATAAAAATGGCGGCGATCTATGAGTTTTCGATATGCAAATCGATGTAAAGAAAAAGTTAATTCGCACATTGAAAACCCGAAAAAAAAAAAAAAAATCCAATCGCGATCGTTTTAGAGAGTTTCGAATTCACAAGACTACACGAGCCGCACGTTTTGCATATAAATGCATTCGGCGCCAAATAACGTTCGCAACTTCGATCTGCGGGCTGATAAAAAAAAATCGACGACGAATAGACTATAATTTCTTCGATAGTAAAGAAAATAGTTCATCATTAAATATCTACATTGTTAGAATATAATAATACGAAGGCAACAATGAGGTTACCTCTCAGGATGGAAAGTATGTTAATAAGATTTAATCAATTATAATACTTTCTCCCTTTTATAGAAAATTCTTCGTATTCTTCGATGTTAGCAACGGATAAAATTCTTTTTATTATTGTTTAATTATTTTTCACCATTTTTTTTACCTCAATTTTTCTATATAGCAGTCAAAACTTTTATTTTCACAATATGCAGCGGAGTATAATATTTAATATCTCTTATTGTGGTATCTACAAAGCATATGTTTCGAGCTGTTAGCGCAGATCAAGCCACCAGAGGCGGACCTTGTACGCGATCCCACGTAAATTCCATCACTCGAATACCACACAAATCCACGATGAATTGCACCTTTCTTCATTTTTTTTTTAAATTCCTTCGTCTTTTTTTGATCCACTGCATGCGAAGAAAAAATATATATGCGAAGACCAATTAAAATTATCCTTAAAAAATGGTGTAAATATTGCAAGAAAAGGCGGTGATACTTGCGGACGTGCGTAATAGCCTTCTCCGCATTCCCACAGCGAACTTTTAAGTCAAATATCTCTTAATTCGGTAACCAACCGAGCATATTTTTCGACTGCGATGTGTGCCTTTTCGGAGCTCGGAGTCTCGTTGCTTCATTATCATTGCAAATTAATATTGTTCCCTCGAGCCACACGCCTTTTACGCTCAACTACTCGTTAGCGGCAGACCCGAGTGTAAGTACTTAAATTACAATTATTTATATGGAAGGACAATAACCCGAGGAACCATAATTGCAAGTATTTATGGTAAATGGCAAAAGGTATTATGAAAAGTCAGAAATAATTATTTTCTGAGTAAACAACGCGCGGGCGAAATTCTAAAGTATAATTATTATAATAATAATAAAAAAAAAAAATTTCACGCTCCGAAAGATTTTCCAAAAATGTTCGAACATTTTTGGAGCTTTTGACGATATTAGTTAGACGCGAAATGCAATAAATTTTTTTTTTTTTTATAACTTTTCGTAAATGACTCGGATATGGTCTCCGGCCGGAAATCATAGTCTTAATCGATAGAGAGTCAAGGTATACATATAGTTTTGCAGCCGCGTTCCAGTCGGTAGTTCCAGATGTGCATAGCGTCGAGAGTTCTTCGCGTATTCGATATATATATATATATACACCATCTTTATACATTGCGCTGCGAGCTCGTGAACGTATGCGCTGCCCGAGGCTCTCGAGTAAACGTGCGCTTCTTCTTCTTCTTCCTTTTTTTTCTATCGAGGGAAAGTCCACAACAAGTGCGAGAGCACACGCTTAGGTAGGATGTAAACCGTGGCACGCGTCTATCTTGCTGCACACGAGTTAAACTCGCAACGTGTACTGCACAACGAGGATCGCTCGCATGAGACTCGTACTAAAGTCTGTACTTACCATGCGTCTTATGACTACGCAGTATGTGTAGTATACTTAAGTAAGTGATGATACGTATGTAGGTTAGCGATCAAAAAATAAAAACCTATGAGCGATAAGTGGATAAATAATGTCGAGAAAAAATCTTCGCACACTCGCGTAATTTCTATGATGCGAAGGCCACGAAAAAATACGATAATCGATACATCGAAACGAATAAAAAACATCGATACATTTTTCTCTAATTTCTTTAACGATTTTACCTTTTACCCTTTAAAAACTAAAAAATGTAATTATGTCGGAGCAAAAATATAAAAAAAAAAAAGTTCAAGGTGATTTATTTGAGGAACGTCCTCGAGACGAGGAGACCGGAAATCGTGAGCGAGCGCGCAGAGTTCTCGTTCGCACAGCGATCGCATCGAGGTCTCGGAACGAGAAAGACCTCTCGTGTCTCTAACACAAAAATATAATAATCAAAGCTCAATGGTATCTCAATCTCGTCATCGTCGTTGGCAAAACGTGATCGTGACCTTGTCGTGAGAGTTACATGCTTTCTAATATCCCAATGGCATATACGATATGAGTCTTCTAACTCGTGACAAAATCGAACTGTTACGATCGTCCATACGGAGCGCTGAAACTCGTTGAATAATTCTCTCAACTTTACTTTTTGCGCCGACTGCTGTGGTCTTTTTTTCTTTTTTGTACATTTGGCATTCGAAGCAATCGAATTCGAAAATCCCGTGTAGGTAACTCTTCGTCGCGAGAGAGTTGACAAGGAAAGTCGTATGCCCGTTGAATTATTGAATAATTTTCACAAACTAAAAATGGCGGATAACAAGATGCCGAGGTGAAAGCTTTAGCGATCCGACTGTATATCGTTGAATTATTTAATATTACCGTGAGATATCCGATCCGTAAGGATCTCACGTGCTTATCAAAACGCTTTTTATATGTGTGCATACATCCGGTTGTACGTTTTACTAAACCTTAAACAATGCGTTCGAAAAAAATCAATTTTTTGCCTATAGAGAGATAAAAAGGGCTGAAGAATGCGTGCGAAAGTCCTATCAATCAAATGAATCCCTACTAACCGTTTCATACTTAATTTTGCAATGACGACATTAAGCCGAAACATTTTTAGCGATTTTTATGACAACTATTGTAAAATAGATCGCGAAACATTCTTTAAAACTATAAACGACAAAAATCGCAGTTACGGTCGTCAATTCTCGTCAAGATGCATTGGAATCTTCGATTTCTTTCGATTTCTACGTAATCGCACCTTACAGAGTGAGTAAATTATGGCGAACGAATCAATTGCAATAATTGTCTTCGGGTAATTAATTCGCCTGAAACTTTTTTATTTCGCTTAAAATATTTTCATCCGCATTTTCTATAATGAATCGTTTTCACTTCTCTCATCCATATTCTTCATAAATAATCATAATGTTCGACTTTGTCGGCGTGAATACATATGGATATTTCGCGATTGAATTCGCAATGTTCTATTTTTTATCTGTAAGTATGGAAAATGCGGCTTTACGATTTTTAGTCACGTGCTACTCGAAGTTCTCGATAACATCAACACGCATCCTGCAATATGCATTGTACCGCAGTTAAAATATTTTTTATTAATTTAGTAAAGGATTCTTTTAACTTTAAAAAAAGTTTGAAGCAGTAACGCAGTTGTAGAACGCAAATTCATGTATCGTGTAAAAAAAAAAATATCTCATTGATGCGATTACTGACGTTTTCATAAACTTTTTTTTTATCAATAAAAATCATTCAATACTTTCATAGACGAGGGCTTTTGAAATTATTTAAATTTTGCAATTTTCTAAATGAAACTCCATAAGGATATTATATATTAACAATTACCATACTGTTTCACTTTTTGTTCGTATTTAATTATTTAATGAAACATAAAAAAAATTTCCATAAACTTTTTTTTTGTCAATAAAAGTCATTCAATACTTTCATAGACGAGGGATTTTGAAGTTATTTAAATTTTGCAATTTTCTAAATGAAACCCCATAAGGATATTATATATTAACAATTACCATACACCGTTTCATTTTTTGTTTGTATTTTATTATTTAATTAAACAGTGTGGCGTCGTCGAATTTTTAATTGAATTATAACCAATGTGCCGACCGGTTTCTGAGAATTATCGATCGGAAGATTTTACTTCACGTAAAATTCGGTATCGCGTCGTTAAATATTCTTTTTACAAACTTAGGGCTGCGGCGTTCCAACGTATCTTGATAGCGATATCCCGATTCTTTTCTTCTTGCATTATTTCCTCTCATTCGTTTCGTTCGGTAGACTAAGCGATGAGCTGTAAAACGCCTTTGGTATTCGGTAAACGGTCCCCTGGTCGGGTCTGGGTCACTCGGTTACAAAACCTCAAAGTCGAATTAACGGTAAATACAAGACACGAGAGCGAGGAGTTCGTATCGCGGGCATACCGGTATATCGTTTGGTCACGTTGTCGATATGCCAGAACTCAAACTACGTGTCGAACAAAGTTCTCATTGCTGAGGAATACTTTTCATACTCGCTACTAACTTGCGGAACGGTAACCTCGTTATATATCTGAAACAATGTTCAATAAAGGCAATAGTAGCGCGATAGACGTTTACGCACCGTCAAAGTCCCCATACGAATGAAGAATTAAAGTACCGTTTTCAAAGTTCAACCGATTTTTTTATTATAAAAATAAAAAAATGTGATCGAATAATTCGAAAAAAAAAAAAAAAAAAAATCGTCGAAAAAACTTAAAATATAATTTTTTTTAATGATTGGAAGAAAATTGATTTCAACCAACAGATTGTTATTATTATTAAAAGAATTAAAAAAAAAACAGTTTCCATCGTCTGGAACGGTGAAACAACATTCCAGATGATTTTATTTTACATCCGCAGTGCAGACTGCATTCGATAACAGTTAGGAACCGGATATAATTTCAAACACGTTTCGTATTAATAGCTTCGCGTAACAAGATATAAAAAATTCGAGAGTGAACTTTACAGCCGGACGTCTCGGTAAAGAGTGAGTTAAATAGTTCTGTGAAACTGCGAGAAACAAGAAAAGAACCGGTTGACACTTTTACATTATGGTAGGTAACACTTTCGACTGTGCGAAACGTGGCGAGAAGGGCGTCTGTTAGACCAAACGGTGTCTCTATTCTCGTAACTGCATATTTAAACATTTCTCCGAACGGCCCACGCAATTTTAATAAATAGACATTAACACGTTTAATTATTTTTTCGCACTCCTTAAATTCCATTTCTACTAACAAAATATATTTTAACAAATTATTGAACGCACTTTCACTTCAATATTCGACGATGTTTCGTAGTTTTACGAAACAGATTTCGTTAAAAAATGTATTCCATGGCATTAAATATTTTTTTTTTATAATTAACCGTATTGTTAATAATAAATATTTGCAAAAATTGGTATTTTTTTAAAAATGTCATTGCCGCATTTTAAAAGTATCGCGGATTGGCGCAAAGGCGATTTTTAGTGAAAGCAGCAGCTTTATCATTTTTTTCCAACACCAATTGAATATTATTTGTAATTTTTTTTTTACGATTGAAAACTCGGGATTGGTGTATCTCGGGAGTCTCAATTCTTCGACGATCGCAGGTGTTTTCATAATTTCCCCGGGAGGAAAAATTTCCGACCCAGAGTCGCTCATGAATCTCGACGTTTGGATCACCGGAAGGGAGAGGTACGAAATAGAGAGCTAAAGAGGGAGAGAGAGAAGGAGATTGACTCGTATCGAGTTTCCCAATCCATTGTCTTAACCGCGACGGCGTATCGCGCGTATACCACCCTGAGGTGCTGCTTGTTGCTGCTCACCGAAGTTACGAAACTCAATGATGTCTGTGGTGTACCATCGGTCCGAGATATAAAATTGTTATGAAACGAAACGGGACTTCTCAAACGTTAATACTCGTTTCTGACATGAAAATTGTAGAAATTCCGACACCAAAAACAGAAACATTTGCCTTTTTATTTTTTTAAGCTTTAATAACGACGTCAATGTTTATAAAAATTTTTATTTATGCCATCAAAGACACTGCTCTTCGTAACAGCGCTATCCATTTTTTCATAATGCCTAATTGTTTTAATTGTTTTTTTTTTATTCGAACAGTTTGAAAATTATAAACATGCAACCTGCAAATTTAATGCCATTCTTCTAATAGTAGTTAAATTTAAAAAAAATCCCCAGAACGGCGCAACAATGGCACTTTTTTCATTTTCGCCGAATCTCCGATCCGGAAGATCTCGTTACTATCAGATAATGATTCATTATTGTAAAGAACATTTCCCGCAGCTAAATAGTTGCCATTATTTCCACGATTTACGCGTGTAATCAACACTAAACAATTAGTTAGTTTCATGCGAGAATTTTTTTTTCTCCTTCATCGACGCGTACGTACCGTTGATTCTAAGTGTTGGGAAAATTATAATTTCGACGGGTGACTGTTTAGGCCACACGTGGAAAACAATCGTTAAGCGAAAGTCTTCCGGAATTGTTTGTTATACTTCGCTACCTGTATTCTGATGCCAGTGGCGCGCGCGCGTGTCTCCTCGTTTGTCTATCGCGAACAAAAGAAAGAAATTGAATTCGCAACTGTCTCCAACGCTGTTGCCGCATTGTTGTCCCGAGGTTGACAACTTTAATGCGCTTTGTCGTTTCCGGAAGATCCGAGAAAAGATTTCTACTGCGATCAGCTTCTCCGACTAGTTAAGCGCCATTGTTCAATTATCATTTTTTTACAGTTTATTTTAAATTAAAAGTTATTGCCGTTGATGGCTCGAAGACTTTTATTACAGCTTTCTACAACTACAACACTTAAAAAAATTATTATTTGGCAAAACGAATAATTAGTTGAGAAAACTAACAGTAAGACGGTAAAAACCATTTTTCAAAGTTACTTTTCCCAATTAACCATTCGTTCTTTCAGCTAATAATTTTTTCCATGAAGTCTTCATTTTTTTCAACGTATTCTATACCTCTCGTAAGCGCTCACTGACTAATTTGGAAAATGTCGAATAATTATTTTAGCAGATAAAAAGGACAAACGGATCAATGAATGAACACTGAAATCATCAAATATCGTTACAAAAAGAATAATAAAAAATTAACGCATTACGAAAATTGATCCGATGTCTCGTGAAATTATATTGAAAAATATTTAAATTTTACACATATTACAAATGTCGGTAATTTAATGCCGCAACAGTGCATTTACTGTCTATAAGTGAGATACGTCTTTCCGGCTTTATAAAATAACGGATATCTTCCATAAAAAAGAAAAAAAAAAAAAAAAACCCGATTTCTGCAATAGTATGTACGGGTTTTGTCTTCGACGAATATACACTAATGATAGTATAATTAATTACGTGAGAACCCTTGAGTCGTGGATTTCTATCACTATAGACTGCAACAACACATCGCAACTCGATCTTTCTATGTACCGTTATGTAATTTGTTATGCAGGCGCGACGGCTTCTTGCTGAGAATATAGATCCTTCCATTCGAGAAGAATTCGACCGCATGCAAGCAATACGCATGGTCGTTCGTACACATTGAAGTTCGAATACAAATAATCTATTTGTGTACTGTGAACTCCACCTGCAGTCGCTCACAGTCAGTCTTTCTAGCTTCGCGCCACGCCTATGTTGGATATACTTACAAATTCTTACGTTTACCTTACAGTCTAACGCTTCTGACATAACAAGTTCGGTTAACCCCGGCGAGAGCCCTACAAACCATTCACGCAGTCATCCATTCCTTTTTCCCAGGCATTCTAGTAACACCCAGTAAACAGTATTAACATCGTGTATACCTTCTCTTATTCATCCATTGAATAAGAATACATAAAATAATTCCACATTATTAACGACGATCTGTACACGAGAATTTTTTTTACAGATACAGATATTACTTCATTGCTTTTATTTTTCGTTTTCTCGATAGTTTTCCCAGAGATTCTTGTAATATCGAGCAATTGCGAAAAAAAGTAAAAAATCGCCGCCAAGAACCATGAATGTGGTTTGTTCAAAAAAATATTTAAATAAAAAAAGCCAAGTAGGATTATTTTTAAAAAATCAAGAAAAAGTATGCTATTTTATTTATTTTCAATTCTTCATTCGAATGACAAGAGAATTCTGAGAATGAGAGACTTTTTTCTTGTATATACGAGGATTTTACTTACATTTTTTTTACTACGATTTTATTACAGAATAGAGTGTTATCCACTTGACATTGTTGTGAAGTTATCCTTTCGTAATAAAAAAAATGTAAATAACAAAAGAAAATACTCGATTTTAATGGCACGGGAATTGCTTTCTGATATGTCAGTGATAGTCGGTAGGATAGTTACATAACCTTACCGAGGCAAGCATTGCATTTAAATTTGTAAATATTCAATACAATATAACCTCAAAAAAAAGTAAATTAAACATTTTTGCAAAAATCCTCGATTGATAAATAATTAATCTGCAAAAATCTTCAAAAAATTTTACAGATTACGAAATATACTTCGATACAGTGCAGGGAATGCCTGTTAAATTCGTTTATTCGTGTTCTCCAATTGCATCGGAGACTTATTCCCAATCTATAACATTATTAATAATATTTCGCAAATTAATTACTTTTTTGTTTTTTGCAATTTTTTTTTTTAATTAAATTTTTCAATGGTTTAACGCCATTGCTTATGGAGCCGACTAAACTTTTTACGAAAGTTAATTAGACCGATATTCGTACAATTCACCTGCAAATTGATCTATACATGGGCAGTGACCCTAAGGCGAGCCTCGCCTACGCGAAGATCGTGCAGAGAACGGACGTTCCCCGATCGTGTTACTTTCGTACGAAATAGGTATACAGAGCCCGGAATATCGGAACTCTCCGTACGAGTCACACAACGTGTTTAACTATAGCCTCATGAGGTAAGATAGATACGGGAAAGCGGGAAGGAATCGGCGCGTTAGTTGCCGCGTTACAACGTTTTACCGCAGCTGTTTTGTGTACATAGTTAAGCGCACATATATATGTATAGATCCTAAATGTTACGCCTATCCCACAGATAATACACGAGGTTTATCCGGGCGTTTCTTCGCGCGGGATGCAAAAGTCGATCCAGATAGTTACTTTTACGGGTACCGTATTGCTACGCGACTTAGACGTAAGAAAATCTACTGGCCAATCGCGAGCAACGCCCGGATTCGACCTGAATCGGCCGAGTGAACCAGAACTACCGACTGTATAATTCCTTTCCGAACTGACATACATAAAGTGCAAAGAGCTATCGGTCATATCTGAAATTTTATCGAAAAAACCACTGACCCAGCGGTATAACCGATTTTTTTTTCATTCGTTTTTTTTTGCGTTTTTTTTTGTCAAACGTCGATCGGAAGTACAGAAAATCTTTTTTTTTTTGGGCGCTTGTGATTTATAAAATAATATGTACCGAAACGCGGTTCGTAATTACTTTCCATGTAAACGAAATACACGACACTTTCAGGATATTGAACCAGCGAGTGAGTCACGCTTTTAGGGAGAGCGAGTCGAATCGGTTTGTACCGAACGGCGCAAGTGTCCTGAGGTTTGCTATATATAGATTAAATTTCGTATCGCATACGATATTTCATTATTCTTTGCGTTGCGGACACATTTTTTTGTCTCTGTCGATATTACAGACACAAGTGATTTTTTTTTTCGATCTATTAGCTTCATACCGGGTGTTAAAATTTCCATCACAGGTTCACATTCATCTCGTTCCTCGAGCTCTGTGCGTGTGTAAAGCGTGGGCTTCGCTCGAACAGACCCTGAGAGAGCACTTAGAGAGTCGCACCCATACGGGGGATACCAGAAACGAAACTTAATAAATAACTTCTCTCGCGAGAACCAGCGAACGCGACTCGACCTCCGGGCAGGTAGGCGTTCAACGTGCAGAAAAGTTTACGTCAGGAGAGAAACAGATTGTGTTCGGGTTCTATGATTTCCAAGAACTTTTGAGTAGAATACGGAATCGAAAATTCGTTCGGTAAAGCGAACTTTTTTTTTATTACTGTGTAACTGTACTTTTTGAAGCATTTGTAAGCTGATTACGTATTTACGATTTACGAAAAAGATAAGAAACGTTAAAAAATACTACGAGAAAAAATTATCACGTAAGTTACTTGTCGCGACTTCGTTTTTTTTTTTTTTTTACATCTAAAGGGTCCAACGGACGACGAAAATTTTAAAAATTAATGAAGAGAGAGCGTATTCATTTTTTGTTCGTAAAATTCTTAATGTATCTTTCGTTTTATTTTGATGTGTAATAAATCATTTTAATCTTATAGTATATTATAGAGTTTGCGCTCAATCTTGATTTGCCATTCATCTTCGAATGATAATCGAGTTTCCGATAAGTAGATCAATCGTTTTCATGTCATTTCAAGGATGCGCCGATGAGTGAGTACCGGCGCGTAATACGTGAGCTGTAAACTCGCACGAGATGACTCGCAAACTTCCTCTGTCCCAATTCGAAGCAACGGAATAGATTGTACACATATATGTATCCGTATATATATAGTCTGTTATCCACGTTCTCAGGGAGCTGCAATTAAGTTTCTCTCATCTCGCTGCACGCGTTCTCCAATCACGCGATGCTCCGATTTTACTCAACCGCTTTGTTTAACTTTGTATATATATCTTACAACTGAGACTGGGAAAAGGCCAATTAAGAATACTACGGAATCCAGCCAATCGCTCGTGTATAGCATACATCGAGACAGTAAGCAATTTGTGAAATATTAACTTATCTATTCGGAACAAAATATAGGAAATTATGTGTAATAATACTTTAACGAGAGGAAGTTGCGTTATTCATTCGCACAACAAATCAACTTCGAGTGAAGTTTCAAGGTTTTTTGATTTTGCTTTTTTTTTTACCGCGCTAAACACACCTCGAGAAGTAAATTTACCGGATCTTTACGAGACTTATAGAAAATGTACATTTTATGTACAAAAAATAATATAATCGTAAATTATTCGTTGAATTTCGAGACAATGAGTTTAATACAAATTTTTTCGTCTTTGAGGTTAGGAAAAAAATTACTGGCTGATTCAAAGTCGACGCCGAAAAAATATATCAGTTATAGTCTCGAAATACGAGTAACGAATATTTTTGTCGATTGCACTTCGCCATAAATTGAGATTTTTGGTATTCTTAAACGATATATTTGTTTCCCGATAAAAGCTCATTGTAATTCCATGAGATGTACTTTTTTTGGGTTGAATAACGACTCAGTTAGATATCTTAGTCTGCAGTCAAAAGTCTACCGAGTCGCGTCGGTCTGCAGTTCATTTTAATTTTTTTTATCCCGACGCGACTAAAGGTTCTCGTGAACAGCTTCCGGCTTCAGTTCTGCATATAACATTACTGAAACCGAAACTCGTGACCCTTTCATTATTTCGATACATTTCGTGACTTGAATTATTTTTATTTCTTAGAATTTTTTTTTTATCCTTTTTCTTCTATATACCGAAAGAGGGAGGGAGTCTGTGTGATTTAAGTCACGCGATATGTTTTCGTATACTGCGGATCATAAAAACTGTGTTGATATATCGGCAGGTAACCGATACAATTATTTTTCCTTCCGTTCTTGATTATTTTTTGCTGAAATTTTTACTGTCGACGATTGAAAGTGACGCTCAAGTAATGCGACCTCAAGGATATTCGCGCTGCTCGGATTTTTTTTTTCCACGCTACTCGGATATCTCTAATACTATCGGCAAAACACTACAAATTCTATAAGAAAAAATTACAGTTAACATCTGATCGTTGAAATAGAAAGAACTTTTTTTTTTAATATTTAGTCGACTTCATTTACGTAACAGACACGAAGACGGATAAATACGAAGCGAACGTAATAGTGAAATCGAAAGGGGGTCACAGGACGCGATTGGTATCGCGTTTCGGCTGCACTACAACGGAGTCAGGTGTCCGACGAGGGGTCCCTTCGAGCTTCCGGTTCACCCTAATAATAAGTAACGCCTCAGCGCACTGTATCGGATGTTATTTACGAACCATTTTTTAGTTCCATTGCAACAACAAAATTGTTGAATGAATTTTTGCTGTTTTTTCTTTATATCAATTTTCGCGACTATTCCCCGGTAAACCTAAAAAAGGAATCTAATCCACGAATAGATGATCATCGAAATTAGTCTTTAACATCCGCCTACGATATTTTTTCAGAATTTTTTAATTTGATTTTGTTATTAAAATAAAAGTTGGTAGCTTGTCGAATGCGATTTCGCGATCGCGGAAAAAAATGCAGGTATATCGGATAAAAAAAAAGGTTAGGAAAAAGGCAGCAGGAAAGACATATAGTCGAAAGGAAAGTTTGCATACATTCGATAGAAGTTTCTGAGAGAATAACTTGGAGGTCGAGAACACCGGCACCGGCGCCTCACCAGCGTCAGCAAGAATAGTCATCGCAAAGGATATATCGAGCGTTAAGAAACAGAAGGACTTAACTTTCGTTGTTTTATACGTTAAATCATATTGGATAAGTCCTTTTGTTTCTTAAAAATCGACGCACGCTTTGATACACACAGCCTCCTCCTATACCGGGTGACCTCGAGATTCGAGTTAAAAGCGACGAGGACAGCGAGAGAGAATAAGCGCGGGTGGGCGGCGAGAGCGAAACCGCGCCGTTCACAGCTCGTCGTTTTGTTCTCGTTTTTACTCCCCCCGCGATCCCCCGAGGCGTATAACGTTCGCTTCGCCATATTCCACCTTATGTTTCAACCGCGACGGTTTCACTGGGCTGCTTCGCGCTCTTCCCTTCCCCCGAACGAGGAAATTCTTACTCCGCCGCCGCACGATCGGTCGGTTCAGATCTTTCGCGCTAATAACGCAAAAACACACGAAGTTTCGACCCGACAGCTTTTCGCTTCGGTTAAAGTACCCCGAGATATTGTCATTTTCCATTCTTTTTTCGAGTTTTCTGACCCCTCAACACGACAGAACAAAAAACTCAAGAATAAAAAAAATTCTAAAAAATTCTGAATTCGATTTATTGAGATCGGAAATCAAATTTTTGGAAAGTTTCTTTAAAAAGGGTAACTAAAAAAAAAGTACCACTTTGATGAAAAAACGAAAGGGTTATTATTATTCGTCGATTCGGAGTCAAGGAACGTCCATCTAATGATTTAATTTCATTTGATGTAAATTTGCGTCATGTCATACAAATTGGCTTCGTAAATTAATATTTTTCGTCTATGCCAACGTTCAAGGCCGCCAGGTCTCAATTTATATGAACTCATAAATTTTGCTCGCGGCTATAGAGGGTAAAATAGGTGAAAAAAGCGTTGCGTTTTTTTTTTTATCGACGTGAGAAAAAAGACCGAGTAACAAGCGGTGTCGTTTTGTGTACAAAGGCGGCTCACCTTGGACCTCAGTTGGCAGGATCCCCAGCAGGGACACCAAGATCCCTATCGTCAGGATCATATTATCCAATATCTTCTTCCGGCACCGCCAGTTCACTGAGAAAACTCTCACGTATCACCAGCCCGTTAAAACGCATCCGCCACACCGAAACATCCCTTATTTCACTTCCCTACACCCCCACTTATTTTTTTCTTCGTAAAAACCCCTTTATATCGGTTTTTTTATAGATCGATTTTTAATATCGTTTAATATTTAATACCAATAAAAAAATGCTTAAACCACTTTTTTAAAATGAATTTTGCGATCTTTTTACGGTATACGTGAAATTCGATGAAACATTTAACTTCAAGTCACTTCCCGGTCACGTGGAATGCGTGACAAAAGGAGTTCCTCGCTTTAACCCCGTTATGGAAAATTCCTCGAGATCGAGAAAAACGACTTTCCTTTTAGTCGGAGAAATTTTGTTCGCATCCGTCTTTCTGACTTTCCGCAATAGCGATTTTTTTTTGTTCTGTTTGAGTTTCGTTGTTCGCTGAATCTATAGAGTTTGGGATCAGTAAGAAATATGTTGCAAGTGCAAGCAAATCACATCCGTCATCGTTAACAACTGAGTCGGATCCTTCATCTTTTCTTAAACTACACACTTATCCAGGCATCGAAGTCTCTGCAGTTACAATTTCTTCGCTTCCTACATCGCCACTCTTATCTCCTCTGTCTGTCGTTCTTTCACTTCTGACCTTTAAAGCTACTCACACAGGTGACACTCGACACTTCAACCAACAGATCCTGTTCACTCGAAAAACAATTCAAAGAATTCGCTAACTTTAAACTCAATTCAAGACGTCCTTATAGCAAAAAAAAATTAAGTGGAAGACGAAATAAAAAATCGTTTTTTTTTTTTCTTTTTTTTTAATGTTATATGATCTCTTCTAACGTTCGGAAAAATAGTATCTTAGATTTTATCGATGTATATTACGTTCGAATCAGTCAATTTTTTATTATTAAATTTAAAGTGGTGAACGATCACTTGTTTTGGTTTTTTGTTGTAAAAATTATTAATTAATTTATTTTTTTTTTTCGCGGTTTTCAAAACTTCAATCTTACGCGATTAAACGATAGCGCGTTGGAAAGTTTATAGTTTGTAGCAGCAACGAGCGATCCGTTCCCTTCACCGTCCGATCGCGGAGTGCCTTGGCGCACCAATCTGCCGCCTGTCGACTTCCTTGGGCTTCGTGTACCTCTAACACGGCGAGTTGGATGTAATATGAAAGTCCGTAGCATGGCAGGGGACCCCATGGTATATACCTCTAGACGACGTACCGTATAGTCTTTTGCTTCGGACTCGTCGATGCCCCAGCCGGTCCGTAGACATTACACTCGCGCGCCTCGCGTGCGTATCTCCACAGGGGAAAAGGTCGTTACGTTTTCTAGTAGATACTTCGAGTATTTCATCGTCTCGACGTCAGTACGAGAGTTCAGGGCACTTAGCCAAGAGTGCAATCTCAGATCAAGCGTGAAAAGTTGTTTTTCACTCTCTCTGAGGCATTTTTTCGCCATTATTTTTGTCTTCGTTCGACGTTCGTGAATCCCTAATTGATGGGTAATTAAGGTACCATACTTCGATATATCTCATGATATTTCATTTACGTCTATATTTTCGCTCTCGTAAATGTTTCGAATTCGTAATAAATTATTCGAACGCTTTATTTTCAAAGAAAAAAATCATAGAAAAAAAAAAAATTTAAGAAAAAACGTAAGAAATAGCAAAAAGTAATCACTTCTTTGACTTTTTTTGAACGTTTTACCGACAACGAAGCAAAATTTCATCTGAATGTACGCCATCTATCTTTCTCCAGAGCTATCTGTAGAATTTTCAGAATATATATATATATTTTTTTCGTTACTTTTCTCTCGAAGCGCGAGTATTAGAAGTCGAAAATTACAGACGCAGAAAAGATCTATTGATAATTATGGCATTCATACAACTCGAGGTGTTAATTTTACTTTCTTTCTTATGCATTGCACTTCATTTTACCTGTTCGTAAATGCGTTATTTTTAATAATAACCTAATGACTGAGGTACGTTTGGTAGTCGGCGCGTAATTATTATACCAGAAATTATTTTCTCTCGCGAATAGACAACTCTTGAAAATCTTTACTACATTATTATATCTATATATATATAGATAAACAAAGGTACTGTCTGACAATTATGTTCGCGAGAAGAAAGCGGTCCCACGCGACGAAACTGAAGTTCTTCGTCGGCTCTTCGGCGGATGTAATTGGTGAAATGTTACGCGGGTGCATAAACCGGTAAAGTTATATAGCTATCACAGTCGGATCACTACGTTAAACCACAGACCAGAGATTAAATGTAAATCGAAATTTGTAAAAGTGCCGAAGCTGTCGCCCGTCACGATTTTGCATTTTATCTGTTTTTCAAATCGTGAGGAACATTAAATCAGTCAGTATACGGAAATTATAGATACATCATCGTTGATATTTAATTATACGAACTTTAAACTAAATAAATTAAATCTTTCGTATCGTTCGCCGCCATTCAAAATAATAAAATTTTGATTTAGACGCAAATTATATGGCAGATGCGCGAATTATATTTTGCGAGTATTAGGTGACAATTTGCCCTTTTGAACCTCGCGGAGTATTCACGGAAGCAAAAATTTTCAAAAATTGCGAAGTTGTAGCGTAATACATCGTAACAGCTGTAAGTACGATTTCAGCGGTATCTCTTTTTTTCGTAAAATGACTTGCAAAAAATAAGTTAAAATTTCATTAAATTCGAATAATGGTTTTGAAAGTATAACGCGTCGAGAGCCTTCGCTAAATTAAAACATACGTAACCCCTTAAGTAATAACTTAAATATAAAAACCTCGCGATCACATCTTCCAGCTGCTGGTGGGTATAATTTATCGCTATTGCACTCGGTAATAAAATTCAATCCGTGCAACTCGATCGTTTCATTAATCTATCAGCAATTGCGTAATCGATTCGAATTTTCACGCATGTGTAATTTTAACCTCGATCTCTGTGGCCCACTGCGACTTTCAGCATCCTGGTCGCGTCACCGTATGTTTATTAATAATAATAGATAATAATGATAATAAATCTAAAAAAAAAAAAAGAAACGATTACGTATAAATGTTAGTCGCCGATCGTCCAATAAAAAACGCGGAATACGTTATTATAAAAATCTAATGAACCGGTTGTTCGTGGCTAACAGACCGCCCTTGCGTTCAGTCGCACTAACACCACGTGGGCTCTGGCCGCATGACCGAGGTACACGCGCGGGTGGAGAAACAACATATGTGCATTATATACGCATCGAAAAAAAATGTATATGTATACATTTCCGTGGTCGCGGTCGGTGGATGTCTGAAGCTCTTTTTACTATCCCTTCCCCTTCCCCTTCCCTTCTTTCCCTTTCTTTCTATCTATCGTTACGTCTCTGTCATGTCTGCGCGCGTTCTTCGACTCGCACCTATAAGGTTACACTCGCTTTACCGTTAAGCCACCTTCTTTTTCATCTCGCTCACCGAATGCTCCTGTGTGTCTTTTTCCTTTTTGTCTGTTTCTCCGCCTCTCTCGAGTTACTTTGACACTGCGACTACACTTTGGGTGCAAAAATCTTCGAAATTCCTTTCTCTCGTTCGGCTAAATCTGAAGAAGATAATCTTTACGATTTTTTTTTCATCGGTTTCTCGATTCGTCTTTACCCTGGTAAATTCATTGGAGAAGGTTATTTTCGAGATATTATGGAAATATTAATGGCGTTTGACCCTAAAACACGACACGCGGAGTCTGCTGGACCCGAGCTATTCGAAGAATATCTCGAAATAAAAAAAAATAGTTTCAAGTTTCTTTCGAAAACGCGTATCTTCTATCATTTCTACTTTATCGATATAGCGCCTTTGCCGATATCTTCATTACATTTTGGCGTTTCGATTTCATTACAAGTGAACGAAAAAATATTGATTTTTAACAACGTTTCGCCATGCCGAAGATATCGATGTTTGAGGAATAATTAAAATATCAATTGTTAAATTAATTCGGTAACAATGTCGATGAACAAACAAAAAAGAAGAAATAACATTGAATCGAAAAGAAAAATCTTAGGTTCACCTTTTAAATGCCGATACATACCGTCCGATCTGCAGACCAACCTTCCAAGTAGTTAATGTTACGAATGAGGAATATGTCAGACCGCATGACTATACTGGAATCATTGAAGATTCCTTAATGTCTCAAAAGCAACGTTGTTGCACAGTATCCTTCTACCATTTTTATCACACCGCGTGCAGTAAACGTCCATCTCGCGAAAGAGACCCGAAGATGAAGATGATGATGATGATTATAATCGAATTGCCGCGAGGGAATTATCTTTCGCCGCGTGAAAGGTTAAACACAAATCGTGATGCTCCTTTCTCGTTCGCATGTTGACTATTTTTAAAGAGAAAAGATAATGCGACCATTTTTGTAAATTTTGCTTCGTCATCGTTTCTGTCTTCTGGACAATAGGGTGCCAATATTTTCGCAACAGCGAAGAATTTGGTATATAAATACAGGGGAAACAAAAAACTGGGAAAATTACGGGTTCAGTCAATTTTTTGTCGATATTGGCAAACCGAAAAATTTACGCAGATTTTACTATTTTTTTTTTTTTAAAGGACAGTAGTTAAAGTTAGGATTTTTTTTATTCGCTTCATTAAAGTCAACGTCCTCTTTCGGCATTTACGATCCCAAAAACCCCGAGGTCTCGGGGTCAACGTTGCGCGGTAAACAAGAAAATGGACAAGCAGGTGGAGGGGACGAAAAAATGGCAAATGGAAAAGTAAATCGACGTCGATAAACGGTGCTACTTTTGTGCTCACGACGCTCAGAGAGCACCGGTTCTCAAGCGTGTTCTCTGGCTAACGACGTGTATTCGGAGCTGCGGTGAACCTTGTTCGGGTGAAAGGGGCTCCGTCGCATGACGTCAGACGATTAAAAAAATAAAATAAAAAAGAAGAGCCGCGATCTAGCTGTAGATGACGAGAAGTAACTAAAACGGCGGAGACCGCGATTGAGGATGGTTGGAGGTGCCAAGAAATTGGGAAAGAGAACTGTACAGAAAAGCGTTAAATATTAGTATACAAATAAATTATCGGAAAAACATTTCACGAAATTGTTCCTCTGTGCAAAATAAGGCAATCTACTTGGATTTAATTTATCTTAATAAATTTGCAAGCGATTAACAGATACCACAACCTTTCAGTTTCCAAATTTTTTTGGTCCGCGATTCAGAAAAAGAACCTTTCGTTGTTTAAATTAAATTCCACATTACTTTTGCTATACTTCCGAATCTTATGGTCAAAATATTAAACAACTTGAGATTAATTTGAATAATTTTCAAAATATTCAGAAAAAAAGTATCTAAAGCTGTTTTCTGATTTTTTTTTCTATAATTGCTATTGATTTTTATGGTGAAAAATAATATCGAAAACAACCTGAAAGGATCGTATCTGAACCTATAATACGATATTGGACTAAATAATCGTCAATATTTGTTAATGGAAAGTTTTATCTGTTCTGTTGTCGGCTTTTTCATCCCCAAGAAAAATTTTATATACGAACGATTCCAAATCATATACGCCGAAAAGTGTTCAAGGATAAGTGAGAGCTCTTTAGACTTCCAACAACGACGATAAGCTCGTGTCCTCATCTGTGTTTGCCGAGTGGAACTATGTCTCGTGCGCGACCTCTTCTATGTATCTTTCTCGCGAGCGGAATAGCAGAGTGGGAGATGTATGAACGAAGTGCGCAAGTACAGTACACTTGCGCCGGGAATATTGCGAGATGTACTATACATAGCGGTATATCATGGTGTCGCCGGTCGCTATGGTCTCACGTCAATACACCATCCACAGTGTTTTCCGACGATTTTCCCGGGCGCGCAGCGCCAGCACCGGGTTCACCAAATTTTCCAAAAAAATGTGAGTACCAATCGTATCATGTAATTCCTAAACCTCATTATCGATCAAGTTTTTAAAATTTATTTTATATACGTTAAGAATAACGTTAATAAATGTGTAAAATCGCGGATGTTCCGGCGTCCACCGTTATCCAACGTGTGCAGTGACGGCGACACACTCGCGTCTGTTTATATCCACTTGTTTGGCTTGAGAGACGAAAAAAAATAAACAATTGTCCATAATTATTAATTATTACGTTAATTTGATATATTATACAGACGTTTTTTTTTCTTTTATAGTACAAAAAATTATAAATAGTTCGTGATAAGCGATTTTTTGATGATTGAGAACTTTTTTTTTTTTTTTTTTAAATATAATTTTCATTTAAATGCGGTCAAAATTTGTATAGTTTACTCTATAGTGTTACTATTGTAACGATGATGATGACGATGATGATCGAACAGGTGAAACCAGTCGCGAAAGTTTCGATAATCGCGAGTGCCGGGGCAGGGCGCGCGCGCGCGGGGCTTCGAGATGGCCGAGGGAGGCGCCGATTCGAAACCCAACGGTGACAATCCAGTCTCGAAAAGCCAAATGGAGGTGAACGAGTGCCTCGGGAGCTGGCTGACTTATCTGCAGGTGAGATTTGTAAATTTTATCCCTCAAGAATCATCTCTTTTACACATAGATATTTAATAGAAATCTATAAAAAAAAAAAATTTATTATTGTATCGAATTGAAAAACTCTTAGCAAATGATTCAAATATTTCGCAAAGTGTAATAAATTACCATTTGGTCCAATTTTAACTATAAACAATTAAAAGAAAGTTTCATTAAGTTCACATCATTGCACAGTAAAAACGGTGGGAAAATGCATTGTTCACCAACGTCGATAAACAATTTTTCTTAATTTCACAAATAAGTTGTTACTTTTTCAATCATTTTTTTTTTCAACTTTAGAAATAATTTTCGTAAAATTGACGAAAAAAAGTTTGTTGAAAGAAAAACAAAATTTTCCGCGCGAAATTCGACGCATTACGAGAAGTTTCTATGAAAATAAGTGTTATTATTAATAACAAGCAAAGTACTACCAATATTCGTGCCATTTTTCGATATTCAATCAATTGTTTACATCCCGAAAAAAATTGCAATTTTTTAGTTTTTCGACATTTTCATTTACATTTAGTCATATATTCGCATAAAATTTATTTAGTGGTTTTTGCTTAAAAAAAAAGATGCTCAATGGCCTGTGCTCCGCTGGAACGAAGTTGGCCCAATCGCTGCAGTCTCGTCTCTCGAGTCACGACACCCTGGTGCATTGCCGACTGAGCGGTCAGTGTCTCGCCGGATGGGAGGAATTGACGAGAGCAACGGGGGTTGCAAGTAACACCGTAAAGCACCACGTGGTCGCGGCACTGAGAGATCACGAAAGTCGCGAGAACGACGCTGACAAACAAGTTAGTAACAGCAATGAATTCTCCTTCCAGCATTTCCGGTATCGCCGCAGTGGCACTTCCGGTTGCCCTCGAAAGCTTTCGAGTCGTCGTTTGCGCTCTATTTTCTCCTCGTCTTCAGCCATTCGTCACCGAAGCTGACCTTCCGGGTCACCGTCAGTACAAACAGAGTCTCTATAGATCGCTTACGCTAAACTGTTCTTCTATATGCTATTCCCGTATTTATCGACTTTATGTCTGTCCAGTGATCGACGTTCATTTTCCTATATGCTTTCAGGACATACTGCGCGACAATCTTCTGACCTTCATAAACTTGCAATACCAGTTCTGTGTCGCTTGCTGCGAATGCTTAGGTGAGAACGAGAAAATGCAAAAATTTGCAATCGAAAAGAGAAATGTCGCATATGCGTTTTTCTAGTATTAGAAATAATTTGTTTTTTTTTTTTTTTTTTCGTTTTAATTTTATTTCCGGACAGAGATGATTGTTTTAGTGACTTATTTTTAACTCTGCACTCGATGATGTATTTTTTTTATATCCGGTGTTACAACCCCGAAAAAAATTGAACTTCTCCGTGTAAAATTAAGTAAATTTTGGTAGTTGAGAACTGTAGACGAACTGTGCGAATAACGAAATTAATGGGTCTTTCGATTTTTGCAGGAGGAATGGCAGAATGTTCCTGCGCTCAGACCGGAAAGACTGAATGCGATATCGCTGCTCTTCAACAATGTTTCGAGCGTTTATACAGCTCTCCAACACCAGTATCTTCGAGTTCTATTCAACAGTCGCAACAGAATTGTCACCGATCGCCGTTGCCATTTCCGTTATTTCCTCTGCAGGTGAACGATAGTTCTTCGATTTGCGTTCTCTTCGCCAGTCAATTGCATCTTTTTGTTTTTTACAATTAAACTTACAGACAGTCATTTGATAATAAGAGATTTTTGTAAAGGTACAGAGGCGATGGTCGGAAACCGCTGCCGCCGAGATGTCCGGCGAGTCGACGGAAAGTACTATGAGAAGATGGTCAATGCCGTGGGACTGTCGTCACGTGACCGAGTGGCCACGTCAAGAACGTACGCGTCTTCGAGTTCCTCACAACGACCGGAGCAGATCGACGACCCCAGATTCAGTTTGGAAATCATCGACTGTCGCGAGTCAGGATGGTCTTCAGGAAGCCATTCAACTCCTTTCTTGTCGGCCGGGTAACAGCTATAAAAAAATTTCAATTAATTGATTTGAAAAATTTGAATTAATTGAGCTTTTCACATACGCACCTTTTTATAGAGAGTAAACAGCTTTATCTTCTTTCCATTTTTTTTTTTCATCGCTTTTTCTTGCAAGTAAAGCAATTCTCGCAATGCAAAGGACAAAGTGATATGAGGTCAATGCTTGTGGATCCCGAATTCGATTGGACTTAAAATTCATTAATTCTTCTTTGACTAGGAATCAGGCCGTCCAATCAACTGTCGGCTTTCACTAGTCAACATATACCCGGCGTGACATTGACGACTTGTAACTTTGATGGGAATTTCGATGGTTCCATGTGGCCTGAACCTCGCAGAGTCGGATCACCGAGATGCTGGCCTCACGATTCACACTCCAGCGAACACTCCGATCAATCTGGTAATTTATAATTGTTCTTCGAAGAAAAGTAAAAAAAAATAGTATGATTTTTATCGATAAGAATTTACTAGTTTCGTTTGGTTTTACAGGACATCGCGACAGCGATCAGAGCGGACATAGCGGACATAGTGGCGAACATAGAGACTCAGGTACTGCCAAAACATGAGGAACTATCATTTTTTTTAAGTCAATCAAAACCAATGGAACGATACGATGATTTTTTTTTTCATTTACAATTTTCAGAGCAAAGTGGCGGCAGCGCCGGAAGTGGACACAGAGATAGTAAAGACAGTATCCACTCCCATCACAGTGATCACGGATGTCATAGGGAGTACGATGCCGGTAAATGAAAAAATTCTTTCGAAAGTATCAAGTATTTTTTTAAGATTCTTATGAAGTATTTTTGTATCGATTCTTCAGGTCTCGATGCACTTCCGTCACGTAAGAGCAGCTCATCCACAGACTCTTGTCTCTCGGCAAACAGTAGGTCGGGTTCGGAAAGTGCTGGCGCCGGGGTAACAGAACATTTTTTTCACTCGAAATATTTGCGATTTGCTAACCACCGAGAATTCGAGAATTTTCTATTTCTGTTTCTGTTCACATTAAAAGAATCATTGCGAAAACGTTCTGATGGGATAATAGTCTAAAAAATATTGACGAATCAATTTCTGCGAAAAAAAAGTTGGGTGACTGGACGATTGGTTGAACAATTTTTTTTCAACTAATTTGTTTATAACCTTTTGGCATTATTATTATGCAAATTTATAGCTCTTAGGTCCTCCTATATAGCTTTGCCTATATGACTATATGACTGAGCAAAGCCTCAGAAATTAGTTTTGCACATACCGGAAATAAGTGCTTTATATGTGCTAAATATGTGCCGAACCCAATATTTTTGTGCTCTTTCCTGTTAGCTGAGAATTGAAATGAGCCTTTGTTAGTATTTACCTTACTATTTCATTAATTTACAGCAGATGTATGTGCTTTTTACGTGCTTCTCAAATATATACATTTGCATCCCGATATGGTTGATTTTTTTTTAGATTTTTATCCCATCGGAACATGTTTAAAATTTGCTCGGTACCTCACTATTAAATGGGATTGTAATGATATACTCCAAAGCGGTTTCCGCAATGACACGAAAAAAAAAAATTAAAATTATACTATAATACCGTTGATATCGTAATCTAGCAATATTCCTATTGTTATTAGAAGCAAAATAATTTTTTTTAATTTATCAGATTCATTGTGTTTTTGCAGGAATGCGGAAGGTCTCAATTGTACTCGATGTGGAGCGGTGGTGACTTGCCTTTCATCAGATTACCGGAAAGCAACGAGATCCAAGAAGATCGCACATCCTCCAATTCGAAACTATAAAAAAACGAACCCTTCTTATAGCAGCCTAAAAAAAATTAATCGATTGATCGTTATCGTTGAGCGATTTGTGATTCAATCTGCGCGAATCATTTATCCAGCAATCATAAGATGACTCAAAATAATTGCGACAACTAGATAAAAATTCGTTTCTCAATTAGCAAAAATTTCTCTCGCCTAAAGATCGATTGATCGATATATCGCTGAGCGATCGAATGTTCGACAGGCAAAATATTCTACATACATGTAATCGAATATATCCTAACCGTAAGAACGGACCAAATAACCCTTCAAAAGAGCGTTTGCCAGGTGCCGCTCCGAGATCCCGTTCATCTCCAACATTATCATTAAATAACAATCATATAACATTAGAAATTAGCTATTAAGTTTTTAATATTGCGCGTTAGACGCCTGAATTTGATAAAACTGCATATCGATTATGCGACTCTGAAAGAGTGTTTTTTTATATATATATATATATATATAAAATACATATATATATATTATATTCCTTTGATAAATCTGTATGACTTCGTTTGTCTAGATACTGGAATGATGAGGCTGTTGCAATACCATTTTTGGTTGAGACACCTTTTGTGAGTAAAGTAAAATATTAATCACTAGTAATCGATAATCATCGGTAAGATTTATCGGCAATTAAATGAAAATGTTTGCAAAAAAAAAAGGTTTTCTTATCTCTCCTCTATTATTAGCCATCCGGTGTTATAATTAAGTAGAGTTTAATTAAGGGAACTACTATGCGAAAATAGCATTTACCGCTAATTACAATTTTTTTTTGTTAGACTCCGTCGTGAAAACTGAGTTTCCGCATTCGATCGAAGATCAAAAAGACGCGTTCCCCAGCGACAGCAACATCTCCGGTTTCTACATTTCACTACGAGGAAATTCCATCATCAAAACGTATCAAAAAGGTCGCAAGAGATTTATTACGGGTAATTAATATTTTTACAGATAAGATTTGAATTTATTTCTATAAATGATATAAAATCGATTATTTGTGTTCTTTGTGTCTGAAAAGAGTTCAAATTTAAAATTGTTTCTGAATTTAACAAAAAAAAAGATTGGGAATTTAATTTATGAAATTTTTATCAACGTAAAAGTGAAATTACGTTTGCCTATTTTATTGATAGGATGAGTTTTCCTCTAAATTAACAATTAAGGCACAAGAAAAAAATCTATCCTCAGTTAAACGAATCTCGTCAAATTACTAATCTTTATTGTTTCATCATATATCTTCATGCGTTTCGTGTACTTTTTTTTTCATCAATATAATAATATATACAAGTTTTATATTTATGGCACGTCACGAATGTCGATAATACGAATATACACGGATAACATATATACTATCCGAGTTTATCATCGAATCGATGACTTTGAGTCGTCGTTCGCGAATTTTTTTATTTTTTTTTTATTTCATTTTTTTTTTCATCTCAAACGTGTTAGCGCGCTTTCGACAGAAACAAAATTGCTTCGCAATCATATTTCTTCACCTATCAATAATACAGTTTTTTTAAGAAATTAAATACAAAAAAAAATCTTGAGCGATTGTTTCAGGACAATGACGACGACGATTAATAAAATAAAAAGAAAAGGAGAAAATCAAAGAATCGCTAAAAATATTTAAAAAGACAACTTTCCGCGATAAAACAAAGAAAATCGCTGTCACCGGTCAATATTTAACTTCACTCTTAATATTATATTAATAATAATATTAAAGTTCTTTTTGTTTCTTACATTATGTATACAGATAAATTACTTTATATTTTAATTTTTTCAATCGTCTTCCGTCAATTCGTCAGCGTCCTGACCGTAGTCGTCGTATTGATCCTTAAGCCCGTCGTCCTCTTCTTTGTCCACCGGACAGTGAAGACATCGCGACTCGTTGATACCGTAATTGATGCAAGTGTCGCCTATACATTCGCAACAGCCATCGTGAAACCAACGGTAACTCGTAGCGCCCATTGATTGACAAGAGTTTCGACATTTGTTCCACGAATTGCATTGCGCCATGAAAGCCACAGTACAGTTGACCGTCATTACGTTTGGCTTCAAGGGATGATGAACATCTTCTTCGACAGTTTCTGAAATATTCGACGAGGAAGAAAAATTAGAAATGGAAAAAAGTTGCGTCCATAAAAATTAAGTGCAATCGCAGCTTAAGAATCTTTCATATCAGCTATCAGACGGCTACATACTGCAAATTCCGGAAGAACTTTGTCAAGAAAATAGTTCGATAGATTTTGTAAACGAATTTTTTTTTTTTATTTCAATGGCAATCTCCTCCTTTTTTCCCATTTTATTTTGATTTTGAAAATGAACTCTCATTCATAGACTTCCGTAATAATTTAGCTTCCCCTCCAATAGTTATTGTTTTTTTTTTTTGTAATACTCACGCATACTGTATTTTATTTCTTTCTCGTGTTTCGGTTGAAAGAGAGTTGAAAGAGATACGTCAAAGTCCACGGGAAATGTAAAGGTGATCCATCTCTCGTGTTCGTCGGGTTCCGAGGTGAGCGCCTGGAAAAGGCCGGGTACCGGTTCACTAAAATCTTCAACGTGAGATTTTTTGCTCAGAGGATTGTCCGTTATGTTGGGTTTTGGGCACAAATCTGAAATTCGAAGTCAAATGTTAATAAATCAGAAATGACGATGGATTTTCAATTTTTTTGGTTCTTTTTTTTCGATTAGTATTATTTTTTTCTTCGACAACTTACCCACGCAAGAGCAGCACTCATCGTACAAATAGCTAAGACACGAAAAACATTCTTTGCAACAAGTGCACTTGGGAAGATCGCACTTGCAGCTCTGCGTAAGCATACATTTGCTCACGACGCTCGCGCATATTGCTTCGTTGCATGCATCGGAATAGTCGATGCTGACGGAGAGAATAATCGCGGTTATTCCCACCAGGAGAAAGGCTCGACACCACGTCATCGTATTCTGCAATTAAATCATAACAACAGTATGAAAAATAAGTACGCGACAAAGCGCAAACATTGATGTCCACTGAATTTCGATGTAACATTGCAAAAAACAACAAAAAAATATTCCCAAATTGACAATTCGCAATTCATTTCGATACCCTATTGAAATTTAGATCGCAAAGATATTACTATAGATGTCTGCATAATAAGAATTAATTATCGCTTCGTAATTTAGTAAATTATTCACAGATTATTTAGGAAAAAATGATGAATGCAATTTTTTTCGTTATTTCGTAAACATCGAAGTAAAAATAAAAATAAAATAATGCACAGTCATTGATATTTGGCGGAAACTTCTTCATTCACGATGTTTCGATAATATTTCGTTTTGTACCGTTGCGCTTTTCGCAATAGTGTTTACATGTTTCTTAACAAGTACACGGCTCAGCGAAGTAATGTGCACGTGACTGCTCGCCATAGGCCCGCATTGTTTCTTAACTACCGGACTATCTCGATTCGCTGTATAAGCACGTGGATGAGTCCGCACGAAATTTTATTCTCAAGCAACAGGCACTGTTAAGAGGTAATGATGAGCGCAATTTCACCTCGTTTCCAGAGACGACACCGAGGTCAGCGCGGTTTAAACTGTCTACAGCACGGGAACCATTTCATCTACAAGTTTTATCTTCTTTTTAACTATTTTTTACGCGACCCTTTTTTCAAGCAAAACAGCTTATCTCTACTGTCTCATTGAACTCACCGTATCTTTCAAACGTCTCGGCGAATCATTACAAAATTTTCACGATTTCTTCCGAAGATATATACATCTATTCGTGAATTTTTTCAAATTTTTCTTTCCCTCTTTTTCCCAAAAAATGTATCATTTTTCACTCCGCAAAGAACTTCTGTTTATGCGCTCCGAACGGTAAACTATCACCAGTCACGCGGATCGAGACTTCATCAATTATCACAATCACTGTATTAATCTATTTCCAACTCTTTCCTATACATAGTTAACTTGATATTTTCCAAACAAATTTTATATTCCATTGGTGTTACATGAAAGTAGTCCTATCCTTCAAAAAACCGCTAAAGATCGTAAGTGAGCAATTTTTTTCCAAGAAGCTATCGCCACAAATTAGCTACGAATTTGACACTTCTCAGTATCGATACGCGATCGAACGAAGCAGCGCGTTTCTACAAACAAACTTTCCAATCCTTCGATTAAATCCTCGATCTATTTATATCGTTGCGGTGCGTATTAGCGCGAAGTAAATACGATCGAAGTGAATTATTATTAGAAAGGAGATCTGTCGTTCGAGCTGTTCGCGCTACAAAATGTATACTCTCTATCGATATTCTTAACAATTTTTCCGTTCATACGAGATTCGTGCATCAAACAAGTATCACTTCATTTGTGGGATGATTCACTTAGACAATGTCAACCGTAATTATCACTGATTCACACTCACGTCACTAATCGATAACTCTCCGTTTCACATAACGATTAATAGTGTTTTCTTCAATATTTTCGTCGTTTCTGATATAATTTAAATATTTTCATCGTTCACAACGCAGCGATGGTGTCAACTTTCGATCGTAAAGTTTTGCCGAGTGCTGTCCCCGAAACTTCTAGGGCCCAATAATCCTCGGCGAGTGTAAGCTAAGGACTGAAGGGACCCTCGACAGTTAAACTTTTCGCGAGCTGAATTCTAACGGAACAAATCCCCACCTTGCTACCATTATACTTCCGATCTGATGGAGAAGGCAAAACTATACCAAAAAGCCAACCTGCTACTTCGAAAATATCTCAAATTTTACTACTGAGCTGTTATACGTCCTGTTGACGGTTTCTCGGTGATATTTTCCTATAAGTACGGCATTGCAATAATCCATTAATAATCTGATCAATTGTGCGAAAATATACGATCGCTATGGGGTACCTGTTTTTCGTAACGTAGACCTTCGCTGCACGTGACTTTTATTGAGAGGAGCGCTCCAGAAGCAGGTAGTCGGGGATTATACGCACTTATTTCAAAGAGTTACTACTATCGTGAAAATGAGAATGAAATGACCTCCAGTGACTTCTGTTAATAACTCTTTTTCCACAACTAAACGAGTGCTGATTTTTCTTACGAAACATAAATATACGAATATATACGAGCTGAAGATGTAATCAACATTTCGCAAATTAGAAATCCGTGCAATGATCGATGCAATGAATATCGGTGCGATTTGTTGATCGATGTATTACGCAATTTTTCCTATTAGGGACGACGACGCTATTAAACATTTAAGGGTTCGTTTTCCTTTGTGACAAAAAAATCTATTGTTCCGAAAATGACGACAGCCGATTTTTACAAATTTGGGCGTTTCAAAGATCGCTTCATGCACTTTTGACGAACCATTATTTTTCTCACAAATTGTGTTTATTAACTGCCGATAAAATAATCTGTGAACGCAATAAATCTTTCTTCTGCGTTTCGTCCTGTCCAATGTTTTTGATGCATCATATTCTCGGGCGCCAGGTGAACAATCCTTTGAAGATTAACTCTACAAAACCACATATAAGGATTTCCTGGACCCGAGCAGTTAAAAAAAAAAATTATCAGTGGACATTTTAGAATTTTTTGAAAATCGTACAACTTCCACATTTTTTACTGTACCGATGTTTTGCTTCGGTGGACAGATTTTTTACGTCTTGCTTTTTCGATTTCATTAGAATTGAACGTAAATGTATTGTTTTTTAACAGAGGTCTGCAACAATTAAGATAACAGGCCTCCGAGACCTATGTATGGAATTAACGAAGTGTAAAAGTATGTATAGCGTTCTAAGGTGAAACTTAAAATTTAAAATAACACTTTTCGATCTTATAGTATCAATCGAAGTCACGAACAGTGTCAATGAATGAGTGAAAATAGCAAATAATAAATGTATATAAATAAAAAAAGAAACTAAAATAGTGAAAAACGTCCGATTCCTCGCGTAAAGGGTTCGAATAATGATTTCTGTAACATTTGTTCGCGCATACGTTGAAATTCATATACCGGGAACGGCTGGTCGATGTACGGACTTCAGAAAGCGAGTAACTTAAACATGCCGGACGGGAGAATCGTATTGCTGCTGCTGCTGCTGTAAGATCCAACAGCACAGCCTCGGCAATCCCGCCTGAGGCGATGGAATAACTTGGAAAACGCACGCTAAGCCTTCGTCGATAGCATCCTGGCATCTATCTCTCTGACTGGGCGTAAACATTATAACACGTAGTACGCCCGAGACTAGCGTACGGAATTATCCAACAGTGCATAATATAGATATATGTACACCGCGTAACTTGTTTTTCGCGGTTCGCTACCAGACTGTATGGCGCGTCTAATTTACGATGCGTGTAAAAGACAACACATTGATAAAACAGTACGAAATTGTGCGTAGAAATGTTATTTGTTGTTGTTTTTTTAAAGATCCGTAAAACCGGAAGTCCTTGACGCCAACCGACAATCACGCAATCACGCGGTTCAGGTTCGCAAGAAAAGATCGTGAAAAGCGCGCGATTCTCTGCAGTTCGTCTTCTGAATGCGCAATCATTTCAACAAGGGAATGTCGACATTCCGACGAAATACGTTCGCGGAATGCAGAAATTAACGTCCCGAAGCACGATTTTGCTGTAGGCAATGTACCTTTTGGAGTGAAAAGGTAAATATTGTAATCAAAGGAACGTTTGAAGATTTTTTTATTACTTAAAGAAAAAGTATCAAAGTATCGAAGCTCCGTGAATTTTATACAAATATCGTACTAAATTTCGTATTTTCGCGTCATTTCAAAGACATAGAAAAAGAAAAACGAAACGACAGATAATTTTTGAATAGATTCCAAAAAAAAAAAAAATTTGGAAAAATTCTTAAAAGAAGATATTTACCACTCGCGAAAGTCATACAAATTCGATAATAAGTCGTCGCGCTATTTGAAATTAAAGCGGTTTACAGTGTCATCGGAAAAATATGGATTTTGCGTATCGAAGGGTTAAAGGTTTTTTTTTTATTGTGTGTCAGTTTCGCAAACATAGTCACGAGTTATTTGCATCCTGTGTATGAATTAAATTTTCCTCACGCAATATAATCGATACATACTGTAATGATTCAAAGTTCATTCGTTCCGAGGCATTGTTGTTGCAATAAATATATTTACCTGCGTGTGTACGCACTGTATTGGCGCTTATTCCAGCGCGGGTTCGCGTATCACACAGCACACGGCCAGGTTATACCTACGCCGAAGAAACTATTTTAAGAGCGTGCAACCGGTTCGCGCTGCGACTCGAACGGCCACGAGACATATTTCGCTTCCCCCCTTTACGTCTAATGTATCGATTCGAATGAATCCTTTCGATATCCGATATTGCACTCAAATCACTCGCGAATAAACATTCACTGAACCGTTCAACGTTAAAAGAAAAATAAATTATTTAACGAATTGTTTTCTTCACTTTTTTTCATCACTTTTCATAACGAAGAATTACAAAACATGTGCAGTTGGCATCTCAAAAAACGTGAAAAAAATTTCGAGAATTATCTTTCGATCTGTTTGAACTTTCGAAACGGTGAATAATCGCATGTGGATCGCTCGAGGTCACAGAGAAGAGAATCGGTAAGAGTCGCAGATCGCAAAGTGCCAACACAGGATGGGTCGGCAAGGTAACCGAAACGAAGGAGCGACTCTGAATGAACTGAATTGAGGAAGAACTCGTGGACGTTGGTGGGTAAGCCGAAGGAGCGGCGCGGGTCCGAAGAGGTGGAGGAACCGAGAGAGTCAAGAGGTGGAGGAAGAGAAGGAGGTATGTAGTTGGAGATTGGAGTGGATTATGTCGTGGTGGCGATCTCGTCGACAGTCTGGAGAAGGAGAAGAAACTTGTGGAGTGTGAGAGCGAAGCCGACGTGGAAGAATACGAAGACGACGAGGATGACTAAGAAGGCAAGAAAAAATAAAATAAAAATACGAAAAAAAAAGCTTCCAATTAAGAAATTACGAAGAGATGAAGTTTTCAAAGTTCAAAACTATTGTAAAGCTAAAAATTGCGAGGAAAATCATGAAACGAAAAAAAATGAATTGCACGGGTAGCATGTTTCGCATAATGTATCGAAATAATTAAAGGGTATTATGGTCATTTCATTTATTCGATGGACCGCTATTACGCGAAATTGAATCCGCAAGTTTTCTACGAAGACATTTAGTAGACTAAAAACGAAAAAAAAGTACAATTCTGCGATTGCCAATGTGCCGCTTGACATTGGGTAATACCATTATTGGGCGTGTAAATCTTAGTTTATCACAAAAAATTCAAGAATTTCGAGCAAAAAAAATGATGAAGTATATTAAATTAAAACGATCTGAAGACTGCAGTAGGGATGTTCATGAAAAAATCGAAATGTATAAAGAAGAAGAAGAGGTGCAGCGTAAGATGGCGACCAGTCGGAAGAAAAAAGAAGAGAAAGACGGAGACGCAAAACGCCGAAGATAAAGATGACTCTACTGACTGGTTTTCGGCTGACTTTTTTTTCCGCTTTTTGTCTTACCTGCTGGATAAGAGGTCCGAACGAGCCTACGCCGTGCCCTGTGCCCCCTGGGAGCTAAATAACGGCCGATGGCCCGCGGTGAAGGTCTGCGCTCCGCAAAGTCTATTTAGCAGTGAGGCCTTCGGGAGGTCTGCGGCTCTTCGTGGTGGTCCGACAGGTCTGTTCGTCGAATTCATTCGTAATACATGTCCTCTTCTTGATCCTCTCCGTCGACTTCTTTATTCCAGATCTTGTCTCGTTAAATATTACGCTACTACCGGCAATCCCCCGATTGTGAGAAGATTAATGATCCAATGAAGACAACGGTGCGGATGGAATTGTTAGTCACAATATCGAGCGTAAGTTTGAATTAAAATTTAAGGTTTTCTTATATTGCTGTACGACAAAGAATTTAAATCATATTAGATAAGTGAATCTTCGTAAAAAAAATTATTTCGATGATAAAGTAAAGATATTCCTCGATTATCCGGGCGGCTTAGCCGGGTAGTGTATTAACTGCGGTCGTTTCTTCGCGAAGTAAGAATTGAAGTCTATTAAAACGTTAAATACCGATAAGCCACTGTTTTATCGACAAAGAAACCATGGAGAAGATGAGACAATGAAGCAAAAACTATACTAAACGTTTTCGACGAAAAGTCCGTTATAATTTTTAATAAACATTACGACCACCAAAGTCAACTTATAAAGAACTGAAGAGTTGATTAAGAACCATATTGCTACTTTAATCTTCGTAAAGTTAAAGCGTTAAAACTGTTGCGAATATATAAGACTTTGGTACTTTCATGCGAATTGAAGTCTTCATTAATCATCATTAATCTTCATGTTTTAAAACAAAAACGTGTAGTGATCATTTCGGATTATTCCCGATTTTCAATTATTCGTGGACAGCATCGTACAGCTTCCATCGAATAATCCCGAGTTTACCGAATGTTAATTTGTCTTACATCCGCATCTGTTTTTCTTGCCTCCGCGTGCGCACCTGCATCCGACCGGAAGTCGTCAATGTCCGAATGAACGCCGATAAATTTTTTAAAATGATTCTCACGCTTCACTGAATTACCAGATACTTACGAAAAAACATGGAGTGTAATGACCGATAGACGAAAGGTATATCCGTACGCGATGTTACAGGAATTATAGTAATTATATCAGTTGTCGCAATAGCACGCCGCTGGAAAGACTCCATCGGGCAAAAGTCGCGTGTGAATGTCGTTCAGCGCCGAGCCCCATATATTTGCAAGAAAGAGGGAAGAAAGAAGAAGAGAAGAAGAACTAAACGTTTCAAGTGCGTAACCATTCATTTACCTCCTACTCCAATCAACGAGGTTTAACGAAGCGTTCGAGCGTTTAAGCATTTAGACGCTTCCGTCATAATAATACGTGTACCGGTGTACCATATTATATACTACTATATACTAGAAGTGCAGAATGTCCGGAAACCGCAAAACCAACCCGTATAAGTAACCGGAAGTATAAAAAAAAATCGGAAAAAATTTCCTCATCGCTGGCTGCGAATTTATTTATTTTTTACACATTATGCAGTGTCAGATGCGAATTCGTTCCCCTGGCGCTAAATTTACGCGTGAAAAACTTCGAACTAAGTTTGAACTAAATTTGGCGCGACATGCATTGTTTTTTTTTTCTTCGTCATCGTTTAGTCTCATAAAGGTCACTGCGAAAACCATTGTTATAAGTAACCGGAAGTATAAAAAAATCTAGAAACTTTTTCTCGTACCTGACTGCGAATATATTTTTTTTGCGCAGCACGCAGTATCAGATTCGAATTCATGCGCCTGGCGCTAAATTTTCGAATGAATATGTTAAAAATTGTCGTTTGAACTGAATTTGGAACGAGATGCACCGGTGTTTTTTTCCGATACTTTTTTTTCTTCGTCATCGTTCAGCTTCACAAAAGTCACCGCGACTATTATCTCGTTCTTCATTTCGAGATTGAAAAAGGGCGGATAGAATGACATGGAAAGCATTCACAGTGATCTCAGTCAGGTATATGTACCACTATACGAAGGTCGTTAGGCGGAAGAAAAATTAGCCGTTTGTTCGAGTCCCGTCCTGTCCCGGAGGTCGGGCTATAGATGGGTCAATCAGATACGAAAACACTTGTCGGCGCGGGCTATTGTCTAAAGGTAACAGGTTCAAAAAGATTGTAGACACAGGTAGAGCGTCCTAATGACTCTGGGAACAGGCTACAGTATCCTCGACCGACGAGGAATTTCAATTCCAGGCATGTCGAAGCCACCGTTGAAAATTACAGAGCTTTAAAGCCGAGTGGAAAATCATGTACCGGTGCATCATCCGACACTTGTTAGTCTAGTGACTTCCTTTTTCTCTTACGATATTGTTTTTACAACTTTTCAAAGAGAAAGTGTTACTAATGTACGTGAACCTGAATTAAATGATCTCTGCTCAATGCAGAAAAAACATCGATGACGAATATTTTTTTTATTAAATGGACGACGATTTACTATGTCAATATTTAATAGGACACATTTTTATCCAGATTTTCGGAAAATTGAACTTAGATCATCACATGGTCTGCTGGTCCCGAGGTGTTTGGAAAAAAATGGCTTTTATAAACCTCGACGTTTTGCCCTTTTTTAAAAAACGTGTAATTTCAATATTTCATTTACTATATCAATATTGCAACGTCCTTGTATCCTGGAATTTCAATTTGAATACAGACAAAAAAATATTGATTTGGAACAAAGTATCGCACGAATGAAGAGATCGGGACTCCTTGGCCCACGTGTGGCGTTAACGAGGTGCTATTCTCGGATTAATCGGTAGACTCGATTATTATGAGTCAACGGTCATTTCGGTCGTTAACACACGATTTACGAGCAACTCAATATTTTTAAATATCAATTGTATTCAAATTGGGGCCTTTCCCATGGGAAAAACATAATCGATCAACAAGAAAAAATGCGGGTATATTTTTTGCGCTCGAAATAATTGATTCATTGATTCATTTGTTTTTTTAATTTTTTGTCCTCAAAATTGAACATTATATAGTCTTAATACGTGCGCGAAAAAAGGCCATAAGTTATTTTTTCTTAAAAACTCCTCCAATTTTTTTAACTTCGCAGTAATGTTGTTGCATAAATACGTTCGTGCATAATCTCGCGATCCGCGAAGATTGCTTAATCATTTATTTTTCTGCACAGAAGATAAAAAGGTATGCAGGGGTTTCAGTGGTTCTCATTACTCTTGAGTACTAGAAAAATATATAATAAAAATACAATTGCAGATTATCCTCAATACTCATAACTTTTGCCTTTATATTAATTTACATTCTGTATTCATATTTTTCCTTAACGATACATCCTTAAAGGCATATCAATTGCGCGACTGATTGCTGTGTACAAAAAAAATAAATAATAGAAAAAAAATAAAATTAACTGAAAATAGTTTAAAGCACTTGTTGCACTACTGAGAAAAACAGGAAATATTCAAACTCTCGACACGACATCTGCTACGTCAGAGCAATCGTAATAATAGGGAAAACTTACTGTGCACAGTTCGCGACATTAATGAAATCGTTATAAGTGGTTCTCGACGAATGGCATGGAAATTTTCGAAACCTTTACACCAATGAACAAAGCCGAATAACATATCTCGATAGCTGGCATTAATGGCATCTACTATACCACGCCGATTTGGTATTCCCCCACGAGATCAGAGGGGAAAAAGAGAGCAAATCAGCAGCGCCGGCGGTATAACCTGACGTGGACATTCGTCTGCTTTTGCCACCGTTCGTGTTCGTTGGAGACATACGTCACACATATCTCTTTCCCCTGGACACCCCCTGACACAATACCGTACGTGTACTTTGCGCGCCTCATTCATGTTTGGACAGTTGTGAAGGATCGCAGTGAGAGTTCCCGATAAGTTCGTCGAGAGCGTCCAACGCAACAAAATAGACGTAAGTATATCATTTTTTTATCGAATTTTCCAGATTCACTTTCATTCGAGAAAGTTCCCGATTTTTCTTCATCTTTACATCATTACAATCTTGCTGCAGCGCAACGCGCGTTTCTCCTATCTATTTTTCTCCTACCCGCGAATTATTCTCGGCACGGCTCCAGTTTTTCGAAGAATTAGAACACTTTCACTTCTGACAGTGCTGTACGAAATTAATCGTAGAATTCGTTATCCACAGAATATTCGTTCGTTAAGATATTAAAAGTTCGTGTTAATTAATAGAGTAATTAATCAATAATTCATTTTTCAAGTGTTTTACTACATTCTCGTTTTCCTTCTTGCAGAAAACATGCGACGCCTAATAATACTCGGTTTGGCGATATTGACGATACAACAATGTGTCGCTCCTCCGGTTACCAAGACCAAGGAGGAAAAAAAAGAAAATGAACACGAAGTTGAAGAGGAAGGCGATGATATGAAGAACGTTATGGAATATCACCGATATCTCAATGAAGTTGTTCACGCACTGGAGAGCGATCCGGAATTTCGTAAAAAGCTGGAAAAAGCCGAAGAAGTCGACATTCGCGTAAGAATCCAATTTAATCGAATTATTGTATTTTTATAATAATTTGAAAAAAGATAATAATAATTTTGATATCTAAACATTCATTACAAAAAAAAAATAATAATAATACTTCTGGAAATCAAATTATCAAATATTTTATCCTTACGTTGTATATACAGAGGGGTTAGGATTGCGGATCCATCGTTACGGCCGAAATATTGTTAGAAATAATGATGACAAAAAAAATATTTCCAAAGGCCAGAAAAGTGTTGAAACTTAATTTTATACTTTATTTTTCAGTCCGGAAAAATTGCCCATGAGTTGGAATATGTCAATCACCATGTGAGAACAACGCTCGACGAACTCAAGAGAACAGAGTTGGAGAGATTGAGGCATTTGGCGACGCAACAATTTGAAATGGAAAATGATTTGGATCCGGATCACTTGAAGATCGCTGAGCATGTCGATCACTCGAATCCCTACACCTTTGAGGTCAATGACCTCAAGAAATTGATTGCAAAGGTTTGAAACTCAAAACTTGTATATCTACATAAATTTTTAATCGCAATATCGTTTTATGCAACTATTACGCTTTTTTTTTTGGAAGCAAACATTTTTTAAGAAATTAAATGAATCCAAAAGATTTTTTTTCGAAGAAATTCAATTTTTTCTTTATATTATAAAAAAAAAACGAAAAATGCAATAAGAGGTTTAATTTTTTTTTTTTTTACAGACGACAGAAGATTTAGCCGAAGCCGATCGCAAGAGACGCATTGAGTTTAAGGAATACGAGATGCAGAAGAAATTCGAACAGGAAGAGAAGATGAAGAGTGCGTAAAATAAATATTGCGGCAATGTTCTTAAAGAACTTTTTAATTCATTTTTGTACTTTTGTTTTCAGAAATGAATGAAGAAGAGAAGAAGAAATACGCAGACGAGCTGAAAGCGTTGGAAGACAAGCACAAGAAACATAAGCCTGTAACTATTTGAAATCGTTCTTTGCTCTCTTTCATTGCTGTCGGAAATTGAAATTTGATCTTCAATAATAAATTTATCATTATTTATTTTCAGCTTCATCATCCCGGAAGTAAGCAGCAACTCGAAGAAGTTTGGGAAGAACAAGATCACATGAACAGTCAAGAATTTGATCCGCGAACGTTTTTCTATCTTCACGGTAATGTGAATTATTTAACGTCGAAACTTTTGAAAATTCAAGGATGAGAACAAAATGATCTAAGAACTAATCTCTCGATCCTCCGAAACACAAATTGTTATTTTTTATGAATATTCTTTGTCACATCTTGACAAAAGCGTATTATTAGGGTTTTAAAAAACGAATTTATCGCCGTCTAGAGATCCAATTTTATTCGATTGGTTTTATTTTAGATATCGACGGCAACGGCGTTTGGGATCAGGACGAAGTAAAAACTCTATTCCTCAAGGAGCTCGATAAATTGTACGCCGAAGGAGTACCCGAAGATGATTTGCGCGAAAGACAAGAAGAGATGGAAAGAATGCGAGAACACGTTTTCAACGAGGCGGACGTTAACAAAGATGGACTCATAAGGTAACATTTCTACATTTTTTTAAACTTATTGAAACTATAATCATTC
The DNA here is from genome assembly GCA_964006125.1 of Cryptus viduatorius. Lineage (NCBI taxonomy): Eukaryota > Metazoa > Arthropoda > Insecta > Hymenoptera > Ichneumonidae > Cryptus > Cryptus viduatorius. The sequence continues at coordinate 11,710,019 of OZ023224.1, read as the reverse complement.
AATTTCAAACCATCGTAATTAAAGTAAATTGAAGTTACAATTTTTTTTCTTGCCTAATGCAACGATATTTGTTCATTTTTCTCAACGCAGTTACAAGGAATTCTTGGAACAGACGAAAAAGCCTGAATTTCAACAAGATCAAGGCTGGGAATCTCTCGACGAGCAACAAATTTATTCTCAACAAGAATACGAAGCATTCGAAAAGAGGCGACAGGAAGAAATTCAGCGACTGATAGCGAAGGGTATTGTGAGTATCGGCGATCCGGATTCGATGCATTAAACGTTAAGACTTTTTGAATGCCGTTTGATTTTTTTCGTCACTCAAGCTGATGTCGAATTTATCATAGTATACGTACGTATTTAGCATGTCAATGTACGATTTTTTTTTCATTTTTTTACAGTACTGTAAGTCTTAAAATTGTGGCTTGCGGCACCACGAATGCGCATTATCAGCATGAAAATTTATGTCTGCGCGCTTGCTTCATTTTTACTCCTATATGTATCTCGATGAAGCATTCGATTAGTTAATTTTATTAGTATCGTCGATTTATTGATATGATTTTTTATTATGCAAAAAATGTTGCAGTGATTTTATTTTTGATCGTTGCACGGCTATTTTTTTAATTTTATCATTTATTTCGTCTTGTTGAGTAGCATGCCAGTAAAACGTGGATCTCATTGCCTTTCGTGATTTTTTTTTCTATCTACTTATCAGAAAGTTTATTTATTTTTTTGCTCGTGAAGAAAGTAAAACAAATGTTTATTGTAAACTCGTGAGAAAGTAGCGTTTATTAGGGTAACTAACATTGCTTGTGCACTTTTTGTTGCTGTTGGTAGTTGCCACCACAACAGGGTAGTTTCGATGCCGGACATCCGGAACAGGTGAGTCAAACGAAGTGAAAAATAGTTTGCTTCGTTGTGTGTAAATAAATTGAAAAAATGAAGAAATGAGGTTTCTTCGTAACGTCTAATACTCGGATGCCTTTGCGTCGACAAAAAAAAATCAGTTTTATTAACATCAGAGTTGAATGTTATTCAATCAGTTAGTCAGTTACTTATTAATCGATTTCTCTCCAAAAACTATTTTTATCCGAAAGATGCAATTTTCATACCCACTATGCAAGAATTTAGAGATCCCAAAAAAAGAAATCGAAAGATATTTTTAGTATTCCGTCACGTTTCCGATTATTAATAATTTTTTTTATATGACCTCGAGTAATCTTCAAAGGCATCTTGCAGTTGAGACAATATTTGAAATAAAAGACATAAAATTATTCCTTCTCCAGATATTCGCATGAAATCATCAATACAAAAAAACATTCGTTATCCGTCCTCTCAGATGATCGATAAAGAAGTTCGTTTAATGTAATATAAACTGATGTTGCGGAATCTTTTTGTACGTCAAATTTACTTTGTACTATTCGTAAATTTATATTTGTTATCTGTTATCGCAGTTCCCACCGCAATTTGGAAATATTCCCGTCGAACCGCATCACGCTGGTCAGATGCCACTTCCGGCTAAACTTCCCGATCACTTGCAACCGCAAGTGCCGCCGCAACAGCATTTCCAGGGACAGGTACCGCCGCAGCATATCCAGCAACAGCAGCAGCAACAGCAGCAGCAACAGCAGCAACAACAACAACACTTCCAAGGACAGCAGCAAGTGCCTCAATACCAGGGACAGCCGCCGCAACATTATGAACAACAGCAGTTCCAGGGACACCAACAAGTGCCACAATATCAAGGAAACCAACAAGTTCCGCAGTATCAAGGAAACCAACAAGTGCCGCAATATCAAGGACAGCAGCAAGTTCCGCAATATCAGGGACATCCGCCGCAGGGACAACAACAACCCGTTCACGCCGGTCAGGTGCCGGTGCAACACGCGCAAATCCCCGTACAACCGCAGCAAGGGCATCCACCGGTAGATCAACATCAGCAGCAAAAAAATCATCAGGCTTCCGGTGAACACCAACAGAACAATGCGGGAAACGTGAACGCTAAACCACAAGTTCCCCAACAGCAGCAACAACAACAACATAACGTTGAAACTCCGAAAACTCAAGCGCAACCGCAGTCGGGACAAAATAATAAAGTAGCGCCCGGCGGAAATTCGGCGCAAGCCGCTCCCTCGCCTAATGTAGTTAAAACGTAGATGCAACCAAAATAGGAAGAACGATTATCAAATTTATGACATTACGAGACATGAGAAATAAAATTTCAATTATTGTGAAATTAATTGAGATATCACGATGACAAAAAGTTTAAAAAGACGATATCTTGGAGTCGTAGTATAGTCGAAGAAACGGAACTCAAGGTCTTCGCTATTATTACCATTATTATTATTATTATTATTATTATTATTATTATTGCTGTCGCGTCACTTGGCGTCAGTGACATGAGATTCTTTGACACAATAATTGTTTTTGTTGTACTGTGTAGTATTTTCCTTGAGTTGCCAGAATTTTATTCTCATGCAAAGATTTATCAAATTTTGGTATTCCGTGCGCTTTCGTTTTTTTTTCTGTCCGTCGTCTACCAGTGTGCATTTTGGTCATCGCGTTTTTTCAGTGATCGCGTCTTGCCTACTCGGTTTTGTAGACTGAAGTTTTTTTATCGTCAAAGCTGTACAATGTAGAAATTTCCGAATAAAAGAATTTGTCAAAAGAATTAATTGTATAATTAATTGATTTGAGACGATGTATTCGTCGTTTATACTTTCCTTCGTACCATTTAATAGCATTTTCTAACAGTATTTTCTTTCGTCCATAAATAGTTCATTAATATTGCTTTCGATTTATTAAACCGAATAACTTGTGATGCTAAAAAACGGAATAATCTATTTGGTGGACTTTTTCCCAAAGTCTTTTTTTTTTTTTTTTAAAGAAATATATCGCGTTCATCGAAAAAAAAATCGCACGCGAAATCATATGTTTTGAAAGATTAATCCTTTGAAACATACGATTTCGTGTTAAAATTTTTTTAACAAACGTTCGGCCCGTAAAATTCTTACGGTACCGTATCACGGTACCGTACGGTAGAGTATCATAGACGGTTTCGATATATCGCATTTGTCTTCTTCTTCTTCCACTTTTCTTCTCGTCGGCAATCGTCGAAACGATGAAATAAGTTGAAAAGAAAGTTCGGTAAAGGAATATCTTTGCAAGGATTTTGTTGGTTGATCAATCGACTGCAATTTTTATTTCTCATATTTATTATTATTGCATATTGTTTATGTTTATTATATTACTTAGGTATACGTGCCAAGTAGCAACTTAAATGTATGATTGCGTGATTCTGTTTGTTTTTTTTTTTCTTCTTCCTCTCATCGTTTTCTCGTACTTTTTCGCCGCTGCGAGACTCACAGCTTCGGTAGGTAAGGTAGGTAGGTAGGTAAGGTAAGGGGTAATGTACTTCTTACTCCATTATATATAGGGTGTATTTATAAGTATAGCATATTTCGGTAGAACGTCATTCTTAAGAGCTAATCGGGTATAATAAATAAAATATTCAACATAGGGCTTTTTTTTTTTCATCGACGCTCGTCCGCAACATCAAACTCACTCACATTTCACTTCTTTCTTCGCCCCCCAATCTCCATTTTTTTTCTCTTCTTTTACGTTCGCGACTATCTCACAATATTTTTAGCAATCCTTTCACTTTAAACGTTATTTTTCCTCATTCACGTGCAAACTCTTCACTAGCGATTAAATATAACAAATTGAACTATCTATCAAGGAAAATTAAACGGAATACCTTACGCAAGGTTTATAAGTTGCAAATATAAATACATAAAACGATCATTGAGTGCCCCATATTGCACGCGACGACCGAAAGTGGCATCTTAAAAAAAAAAAAAACATCGTATACTATCGCGAAACCTGAGCAACAAAAACCTTCGATCAGTCTTTCCCTCGGATCTCGATCGATAAATTTTCGATGACAAAGTTTCGAATAAATTAAATAATATTCAACATATATCGATGTTCGGAACTAAAAAAAACTACTTTAAGGACTAAATAAATATGTTTACAATTTTTAATAATAATAATACGATGATGATGAACCTGCCGTGTAATGCTTGTTTTCTTTTTTTTTTTACTCTTTCTTCATCTATTTACAGTAAAACACAGTCTCATTTTATCCGTTCTCAGTATCATCGAGCTTTTTTTTCCATTCGTCGATCTCGTTTAGCGCTTCCTTTTTTTTTCATCTCCGTCTGGTGGTGTCGTGTGAGTTTCGTTCTTCACCTACGTTCATTTTTTTTTTTTTCGATGGATTATTGTGTTTTAAGTTTATTTGTATTTGTTTGTGTGTACTTGGCTTCAAATTACGGATTGTGCGATTAAATGATTCGGAGCCTCGGAAAATATTATGTGAGTCCTACCGTTCGAGTTACTAGTTGTGTTAATAGTCCAGTTTTTTTTTTTTTTTTTTAAACTAGGATGCTCACTACGACCTATCAACGCCTGTAGTTTTTACGTAGCAAAGAGGAAATAATCGAGTGCAGCGCCATTTTAAAAATCCTTTTTTTTTATCTCGCTCCGTACCTATATCTCTTGATTTCAGTTCATCTTTCGGCGGATAAGATTTCTTTGCAATTCATCGCTACGCTTCAATTTTTCATCTTCCTTCGCGAATTTATCCCGGAAAAATCTAGTCTCGAGTCGTATACAAGACTACCCTATTTTTTTTCTGGCGCAAATAATAATTATGGTAATTATCATTTTTGTGTTTTTTTTTTTGTTAATTTATTTCTGTTTCGGTAATTAATTGGTACACGCTGATGTCGGGTCTCGTTTTTTTTCGTTCATTCATTACTCGTTCGCGATTCGTCTTGATTAACTTTCTTTTTCTCCAACGCCTCCCTTTTGAGACACCGGGAAAAAAACCATAAATTACTTTTTTTCTTTCTCTCTTGTATATTTCAATTAAAATTCGACGAGCTCGAAGTTTTGAGTTCTACCAACATTTATGCCAAGACTTTGTCGAAACGTAATTTTCTTTTTTCTCTCAATCGGCTCGTTTGGACGAAATAGGAGATTTTTTTTGTCTCCTGTTTCGTTCACATTTTTTTTTTATTTGGGAGGGTTTTTTTTTACTATAAGTTTTTTTTCATGGTAAACGCATCCAGCAGTAACCATAGCTTCGCGATATACATATATATCAATTTATATATATATCCTTTATATAATTTTTTTTCGTTTACTATATCAATAATAGCGTACTACATACGGTTTTTTGTTATTTTTTGTTTTCATCTTACATATTAAGGTATGTAATATAGGTATTTTTTGTATTTTTTACTTTTTTTTTTTTAATTATTTATTCTGTTCACAGATATTATATCAAAATTGTGGAAACGAAGGTTCTCAGAGTGTCCGTTAACGTTTGTTTATATTTTTTATCCTTCCTTCTATTTTTATCTCTCTTTCTCTCTCTCTCGCTCTCGTTCTCTTTTGCTCGTTGCAAAAAAAATGTTAAAAATTGAGAAAAAAAAAAAATTGTCACTATGTATTGTGTACGAAGATCAGAAGGAAACAACGAACTTCCTAGAGACATTGCCATTCAGGGTATTACCGGTGTGGATCGATCCAAAAATGAATTTTTTTTGCTTTTTTTTTTTAGCTCGGACTTCGGACAAATACAATTTCGACGTTATTGCAAATTTGCATTTGTCTTTCGAACGATTTTGGGCTATTTTGACAGTCATTCTCTCACCATTCACACGTTGTTTCGCAAAAATATTGCGGTCCATTTATCAATTTTTTTTGTCTTCAAATGTGAACTGTAAAAGTTTCAATTTTCGTAATTGCAAAAAACCGCAACATTTTCGGAAAAAAAAAATAAAAATAAACACGAAGCACGAAACGTTTTTGGTGGTTTTTCTTTTTTTTTCTTCATTTTATCCCTCATTCAATAAACACGAAATTTTTCTCGAATGACTCTTCATTTACAAGTGGTCACGATCTACGGGACTCTTTAAACTTTTTTTTTCTGTTTTGGAAGGCACTTACTACTTTTTTTTCTTTTTTTTTTATACAATACTTTAATTTAATTTTTAATCTCACAGTCGCTCGCGGTTTCACGTTTTCATCTAAACTTGGCTTTTGCACTCACGCGCCCATGCATACTCTCTTCGCCGTGGATTTTTTATTTTTTATATCTCATATTTTTTTTCTTGTTTGAACACATTACGCCTAGAGTGTAAAAATTTTAATCCCCTTTACTTTCCGTGTTTTTTTTTTCCTCTTCGCTTACGACCGAAAACAAGAATTTAGACTATCTCACTGGTTTGTTTATTCGCGCTTTTTTTTCTCTTCCTTGGACACCGGAAACGTGTAAAACAGCAAGAATTTTGTTTCGTCTAATCTTTACGCTTAGCCCATTTATTTTCCTCACTTTTTCACTTATTTTTTCATTGGTAATTTTTCGCACAAAAAATTTTTGTATCAAGAATATTTTTATTTGTTTTTTTTTTCTTTTTTGTTTTTTTTTTTTTTTTCAATTACCCCAGCGCGAAGTTAATAATGGCCAATTCGAATTTACGCGCGGACTTTTAAAAATTTTTCTCACGAGAAAAAAATTCAATTCCGAACGAATGTTTTTTTTTCTTTATTTTTCAAACCCATCACGTAATTCAATTCCCAGAGAAAAAGTAAAAGAAGCGAAATGACTTGTTTGTATTTTCTCACGCTCTCGGGTCCGAGTCAAAGCGAAAATAACAATTTTGTTTCTCCCACGAAGGCCACTTCGAATGTTATTTTTTTTTTAACATTAAGTTTGTTTTTTTTTATTTTTCTCTTTCTCTCGTTAAACGTTACGAGATATTTTTTAGTTTTTGTTTTCATCTTTGGAATGGAGTACCGTACGACAGCGCGGAAGTGGGATAAATTTAGAGCTCAAACTTCGCGTTATTTTTTTCGAAGAGCACACGATCTCAGGGTCCCTTCGTCGAATAATTTTAAAACGCGCGCACGTCTCCGTTTAGATATAATTTTGAAAAAATATGTCTCGTGATTTTTATTTTTGTCGCGAAAAAAGCATCCGCGTACGGCAACACTTCCACGTATACACGGCAACGTGAACCAAATCACGCGATTAACGCATTCGTACAGAAAAATTCCTAACTGTTTTTTTTTTGTTTTTCTGTCTCGCATTCGCCAGCAGACACACATTCGTACCAAGAACATTCGCACATTATTCGAACCCGAAAAAATCGAATCTTCGTATCGCCATAAAACTCCTTTCTTCCATTTTTTTTTCTTCTTCATTATTTTTCCTCTATACCCTAAACCTTATAATTTTTATACTTGGCATACCCCAAATATGGCAGGAAGGCAATCATTACACTTAATAACGTTACGTTTTTTTACTCATTTTGTTTTTTTTTTTACTTTGCGCGTGTGTCGCTCGATATAGCCGATAGTTCTTCGAAACTCCAAAATGTATCGCGCCGCTATCTCTCTAACCAATTACTTTTTTCTAAGGTGTTTCGTCGCTTTCCTTTCGCCGTTGTCGTCGTCGATCGAAAGATACTCTACAACATTTTTGTATGTTTTTTCATGCCGGTTGTTAATTAAGTAGCACGAGCCTTATCGACGGAGAGCACGAGTTCCGAAAATATCTTATTCCCGATCGTTTTTTTTTCGTCGCACATAGTCGCGATCGATTCTTTAAAATTACAAATAGTTGATTACGAATATTAATTAACTCAAATATCGAAAAAAAAACCGCTAATAATGCGAACTTTGTCTAAATTTTTTAAGTTGAAATCGTCTTTTTAAAGCTTTTTTTTTATTATCACTGATTTTTCAGACTCGCAGTTGAATTTTCTTAAAAATGCGATCATCTTGGACCGCCGACTATCCGCGATTTAGATAAATCTATTAAAAAAACGGAGTCCAGAATTTTAATTTTAATTTTTTCGACTTTTTTTTGTCGCTATGAATCAAAATCTCTAAATTCGTGTCTTTGACCTCATGGAAAATAAAAAAAAAATCTATTGATACAATTCGAACTGCGAAAGCAACCTATCTTTCTCGTGCCACTTGTCAATTGCTCACGTGTCGAATAACTCAGCGGCTATACGATATAACCGTTTGGGATTTGCAAGTGTATAAATTGCCCGGTGGACGCCGGTGACTGACTAGAAATCGCTGGCCTCAGTAATATACATTTTGTAACAGCCGCGCGAATGCGAATTCCACAGGCGCCTGTCATTGTATGCAAAAGTACTTGTACACGGCGTATACCGGTACATATGTTCAATGCAAATTGCATCTATATGGCGTTTAAACTCGAGCCAATGAGCATCGAATTGAAAGGTGGAGCAGACGGGAGATATATGCGAGAGACGCCAAAGCGTTTCGATAGCTCGAAGCAATCCTTCAGTTATCCATTTAATTTCTTATTTCTCGCGTCTTTAGATATATTGAAAAAAATAAAGTTTTCTCTGCGGTATTCGACACGCGACAATGCTATAAATCGATTAAGAAGATCAAGAAAAAAAATTCCATATTGACGGTTCGCGTATTTCTTTTCATGAAACTTCTAAATTCGATTTTTTTTATAATCGATTTTTCACCTCAGAAAACGACACCTATTTTTCCACCCCTATATTCATCTCGACATTATTTGAGCCGAAATTCATTTATTTCGAGTTTCTCGGTAGTAAAATCGGTATGCCGAGACGTAAATTTGCCGAAACGGCACGTAAATGTTGTAAATATTAGAAGATAAATGTATCGTTTTCTAGGGTCACAAAAAATCACTTTTCAGACCACATTTTTAACGTATCGCCCTAAAAATGAACGACGACCACGACGACGATTTTTTTTTCTATATTCCGATGTACATCGTACCTATCGTTTCAATTTTTTCCCTAAACGAGCGATTTTTCGAAACACCATTCAATAATTATTTATCTTCGTTCAAAATTCCCGATGTTGAAAACATTCTCTTACTAAATCATCTCGACGCTCTCGAAGATTTCTGCAATTATATCATCAGCAGTAATTGTTGTTTATCTTTTTTTCAATTTTTCTTTTTTTTTTGTTTAAACTATTATACATTTGGCATTAACGTATAGTATCCCCATATGCGTAGATATATAAATTATGTGCTAAATCGTCGAGCGAACGTTTTTTCATGTTTTGTTGTTGTTATTATTTATTATTTATTATTATTATTATTATTTTTCTCCCTGGGTATCAGCCTCGACAACTAATATGTATATTTATAATTGGGCTTCGATATCTCGCGGTCTAACAATGTTTTCCGCAAGATAGATATTTTACTTTTCTCCGAAAAAGTCTGCAACCGCAGATTTATATACTTTTTCATTTGCTCTCTCGATACCTCGCGTTCTAATCGCCAAAATGATTTACTTTTTCTCGTCTTCGATCTTCGAAGCTATACGCTCGGTGATTCTTCTTTACAAGACTCGAGTACAGAATGTCCCAAACATTCGAAACGACCGGAAAAAAACATGAAAGGTTACCGAAAAAAAAGAAAGAAAAATTCAATTTTTTTTACTATTCGCGGGATCTTTTCTATTCAAGTCGAATCTCAAATACTAGGAAACTTTGCACTCGAGCGTTGACTGTCGCTCGTTTGCTTTTTGATTTTACGCCATCGTCCCTCACCTCGTTATTTATTTACGTTCTTTTTTTTACTTATTCGTCTTCGACATCTTAATCTTCATTTCGAATTTTTAAAATCATCTCTCGTTCGCGCTCAGGGCATTCCTGATAGCGAGGACGCGCCTTACAATCCGTATGTATATTATGTATACCTTCGTCTCTATTTACCTTACAATATATATGCATTTTGTTTATCATCTATATACTATTATTTATAGGTGTTTATCATATAGTACGCACGAAAAAAAAAAACGCAATGAATGTCGAACGGTCGGAATTCAATTATTATTCCCCTTGGAGATACATAAAAACGAAAAAAAAAAAAAAGAAAACCTAAAATTCGAACATTTCCGAAACCGGAAGTGCGAACGAAAACTCCTCGCAGAAACGAACCGTGCGTTTTTCTTTTCACCCCAAACGCGGACAACTCGTCTTTCGATCGATGCCGAAGTTTCGCTCCAAAAATTTTGAGTCCGTTTTTTCCAAAACTTCCCAAAACAATAATGTTTTTATCTACTTTACTATACCAGACACGTGAGGTCAGTTTTTTGTTGTTGTTGCTTTTTTTTTTGTTTTGTTTCAATTAAACAAACATTTCGATCGGAAGGCGAATTACTGCTCGCTTCGCGAATCCGACAGCGGCTCGAGTTTAACCGGAACTTTGTCTTTGTCCTTATGACCGTGAGGACTCTTTACGAGATCGGCGATGTCTTCTTGGAAGATATTTTCGGGTCTCGGACTAACGAAGCTGCGAGTTGGTTTATAGGTCATTCCACTGACGCCGATGCCGACCTCGACGCTGCTCGGTATGTGCGCGGGATCCATCAGCGGTGCTAGCGGACTCGCCAGTGGACTTCCCTCCATAGGACTCTCCGGTGGGCCGCCGGACCCGGGACTCGGCAGGCCAAGTATCAGCGGTGAATTTCTATTGTTGCTGTTGTTATTGTTGTTGTTGTTGCTCGCTGGACTGTTGTTGTTTAAATGATGCTGACTGACTTGTACGGCAGCTTGGAAATTTGCCGAGAGATTCGTCGCTATCATGTCGTGTTGATGTGACTGAGCTGCGGCTACCATACTGCACATTTGATGTCGAAGACCTGAAAATAAAAAAAAAAAAAATTTAATTTAAATTTAAAATAATTAAAAAATAAGACTTTGTAAAAACTATTAAAAAAATAGATGCAAAAAAAAATGCAAATTTTGCGATCGAATTGAATATCATAAAAATTATACAAGTTCCGATGACAAGACGAAAAAATGTTTCGTGTAAAATAAACCCGCAATTTCAAGTGCTTGTGGAATAAAAAAAACGAATTGACATCAACATTTTACTGAATTCGTTTGCATATGAATTGAAAAAAATAAAGGGTTGGAAAAACTATCGATTTGCTGCCAAAACTATTAGTTTGTTGGTATGTCTTTTTTTTTATATCGACGTCCCAATTAATTATGAGTTTTTTTAACTTTTTATTTTTTTTCAGTGTATTTTCATTTAGTTGATTGTATATTTTTGTTTTTTCTAAATGATTAATCCGTCGGGATGATAAGTTGAGAATTTATTTAGATACGAGTTGTTGGTTTCCGCGGACGTTTGACGAAATATCGTGTTGAATTACCTTGAGCGACCGCGGCGACCGCAGCGGCCGCAGCGGCACCAGGGCTCACCGCACCCTCCGGGCCGTTGCAAGCGTAATTCGCTAAGCTCGGATACATTGGATTTTGCTCGTCTTTGACTATGTGACCATCGCGAAAAACAACGGCGCGTATAACACCGCGGATGTGTTCGTCGGGCCATACGCCAAGGAGGATCCTCTGCGGTCTTCCACGACCCTTCGGTCGAAGATCTGTAAAGTCGAGAACGTCGAAAAAACAAATGAATTATCATGCCAAACGAGTCTTTTGCATCGGCAATTTCACTATCCGAACGAAGAAATGCAATTTCTTAAAAAAAAAAAAAAATTCTAGTGGCATCCATTTTTTTTTATTGCTATCGTATTGCCTTTCGATAACAGTACTAACAATTTTTTTTTATCGCGTATTTTTTTTTTTTCTATTTTATTTCGCAACTCATTGGAAAGAAATTCCTACTACGTAGAAGTCGGGGGAGAAGGGTAAAATGAAATAAAGATAGTTGAGGCTGTTAACGCGGCACTAATACGTCCGTCGCACTGAGCGGTACAGTCCAACAATAACGTTTCCGTTTGAACAATAAAATAACGAATTAAAGCGACCTGCGTAAACACAATGGCCGTCAAATCGCGTAACAGCCCTGTGCTGGAGAAAGAGGCGGATAGTAGACGAGAGAGAAACTTTGCTAATGTGTCGAGCAAACGAGCTACAGTACCGATGTAATTGCCAAGCTTTTACGAGCGCAACTAAATCCACGAAGGTGGCAGGCCGCTCGGTTCTCTATGCACGACCTCGAAAATATTCTTTAAACTCTCTCGTTTATTAACTATTCACGATTCGAATCGGAGGAAGCGATTCCATGCAGTTTCATGCGCAAGCTTACTATACCGAGAACACGATCGACCTGGCGAACCGCCCCGCGTTTGTACTTCACTTCTCGCCTTCTGTATAGACAGACTTGAGTAAGTAATTTCAACAACAATCGAACAACTCGTGTTAGTGAACCGATGAAATGGAATATCGCTTTTGCAACGCCGTTTACTCTCTTTGTTCAATGGAAAAACGGTGTGTGACGACGTTTCAAACGGGTAGCGAAATTGTCGAGATTATCGTGATGTAATTGAAAATAAAAAATGGCCACTAACACTCACCGGCCCCGCCATCGGAGCTTGGCCCCAGCATGTTGTGCACTCGATTCGCGTACAGCACAAATGTTGGATATGGGATGTCGTATTTCCTGGAATTAAAAAAAAAAAAATTCGGAGATAAATTTTTGGAGCTGTTTTTCAAAAATCTATTATTTTACACATAGAGGGTGCGGCCTTTTTTTTTTTTTTTTTTTCGTAAATTTGTTGGAGAAGACGTTAATATGATTTTGATATAAATATGAAATTTTTCGTAAAAAAATAAATCTATTATTATATCAGCTGGAGAAGATTTTTTTTTATAAATTGTTGGAAAATATGGTAATATAATTTTGATATAAATATGATATTTTTCATAAAAAAAAATAATCTATTATTATTTCGGCCGCAGCCGATTTTTGAATCTTTTTGTTCATAAATTGTTGGAAAACACGTTAATATGATTACGATAGTGAACATGAGAGTTAATATGCTCACCTGGCAGCTTGACTGAGAGACAGTCCTTCCTTGAGAACGCTGAAGATCGCTTCGGCCATCGTTTCCGGTCGCCATGACTTCAATGGTCCGCGTTCCCGGAAGCGTAGATTGTGCACCAATCCCGAATTCGTGTTCCAGCACTTTTGCCAGAGCGATTGTAGCTGATACTGATAGCTGTCTGCTGGAACAACCCCCCGCGGAAGGCACACGGAGGAAAGCACGATATTAGTCATTTGGCGCTTCGATCACAAACATTATTTATTATTTGAAAGGTTTTTTTTTTTTGAAGGAAAATAAAATTATACTCAATGATAATGAAACGAACGATGAAGGGACTCGCGCGATTCGTGGGTCGAAGTTGTTTTTTTTTTGCTTTATTTCTGATTTTTTAAAACTTCTCACGCTTTCCTATCTATAATCGTTCTTGATGCTTGAGCCCTGAAAATAAAGCATTCACAAAAAAAAAAAGAACACTTCCGTTAATTTTATTATCAAAAATAAATAAGGACAAGTATAATCGTGTTGAAAAAACGCACTTTTGTATTGCTTAAGCTTTACAATCTTTCTTTTGAATTAAAAATCACATTCGAATTGCAGCATTTAATATCTAATCAATAAATTAAGCGTTTCATTCGCCCTCTGACTTTTTTCATTGTCATTTTTTATCGCAATCGCAAAAATTGACAACGAAAGTGTACATTTTTATTTTCATTTAAATTACGAGCTTTTAATTGATATTTTTATTAAAAAAAAAAATTATATATATGTGTGAGAATTTTTGTGAATGGAAAAGTAGGGCTTCGTTTGCGCGTGCGTCTGGTACGAGGCAACAGTTGATCTTCGCTATGTCAAGAAAATTCTTTTGAGGTCGTGGGATACTAAGCTAAGAATTGCAGGACATTGGGATAGAAAACCCGAGAAGAATCGTGAATGTTCGCGAGCTCTCTTAGCTATACGAAATTAGATCGGTTAGATCATTCGTTGTCTCGAGACTCCAAGCTGCGGCCTCAATTCACGACGATTATTTAATAGTTTATTTATTGGTTCTAATTAAGACTCCTCCAATTAAATAATTAATACAATTAATTGGAAATCACATACACACACACGCGTTGCGCAAATGTGAATCTATCTTTAGAGCGAAGCGAATTAGCCACGAGGCTATATTAGAAACGCGCTTCGAGTTCTCGATTGACTAATTGCTCGACAACGGTTTTTCCTTCCAATTTTAAAGCCACGTGTCTTTATTTTTTCAAGGATACCTTCCTCTTTGTTTTAAACTCGTTACGTCAATTTTTGCGATTACGATGTTTTAACGCCGAAGCACCATTAATTTTATATATATATTTTTTTAAATTTTTATTAAATAACATTATATTTAATTTATTTATGGTAAAAACAAACATTTTCACAACGTACGTTCACACGCATACAGACGAACAATATTTCCGCGATCGTCATCGTACGAAATTGTAAACAGTTCGCGGGTCAAATTTGCAGTATAAAAAAAGCGAAGTTTGAACTGTGTGCAGACTGCAAATTCAACCCTAAAGGCACTTCATTTAAACATCGTATTGGACCCTTCGAATTGCAATTAAATATCACGTGTAAATAACAATACTTTAACGCTGGAAGATAACTTATTCTAATTATATTGTAAACAATTGCACGAATGTAAAAACTCTTCTCACTTCGTTATCTTTTGAGCAAATTGCCGGGAATGAGGCGAAAAATGCGTTATTCAATTGATATTATTGCGACGGAACACATAAACGCACGCGCCTGTTAATTTTTTTTTTTTTATAATAATTCATCGCTCATAAGTAAATAATTTTTGTAAACGTAACATCCTTAAGTAAAAAAAAAAATAGAAGCCCATTTTTTAACGTTTTCGTATCTAAAATAAATGTTTACAGCCGAATGCTGAGCTTCTTATTTTTACCATTATTGCAAGCAACGATCGTTTTCGTCTAATAAATAATAATTATCATTTTCATTATGCAAAATATCTTCGGAGATATTTTTTTTTAATACCGAAAGACGAGTATTTTTTTTTGTTTTAATAATTTTTTTTTCGCGCTCAATAAAAATAGTGGACGTGAAAAAAAAATAATCGGTAAAGTCATTCGTTTTCGCTCTCGTCATTGAAGTAGAGCGAGACAATGGAATGTTTTTTGCAAAATGCCCACCACCAGCGAAATCCCGAGAGGCCGGTAAATATAAAGCCCGGATCTCTGCGACGTCGCAATTTTTCGACAAAATTGAGAATAACGTTTAGCGATTTTTTCGTTCGTCTGTTGTAAGGGCTGACCGTGATGTCGCAGCAAAATTCTAGCACCGCGGTCTCTTCGTTGACGTTCAAACCAGCCTCTTCGAGGACCATCATGCGCTTCGATTTTCCGAGTATATTGTCGTAAAGTGTACCCTTTGGAATTCCATACTTGGTAGATGCTTGGGTAAACCTCATTTTTTGGGTGACCACTGCCTCGATCGCCTCTTGTAGATCGTGACGCGTCCAGGTCGGTGCCTTCAACTTCAAGAGGGTTGAATAGTCGGCTAGAAATGGAGTCATTTGATGGGGCAAAGCTTTTCGTCAATTGTAACAAAAAAACAAAAGATCTCATGTTTAATGAGCTTTTGCACGTTCGTCTCTTATCAGCTACGTTTCGATCGATTTATCATTATTTCCTAATTGTTTGGAAAGGCGAATTTTATTTATTTTTTATTGTAATGAAGATCACAGATTAAGATTGAGATGTTTTTGTTTGCCAATCAAACCGGTCGAAATAAAAAGATGCGTGTCCTCGACCTCCACGCACTCCGACAGTCCTTGACTTGCGGGGGGAGGGATGAGGTTGGCGGGGCAAAGGGGTGAGCGACCACCATGGGCCGTCGTGCTATCCGCAAGCCCCTCATCCTCTCGCCCCACCCGACGTAGTAATTAACGCCGTTTATACGTCGGGATTTATGCTCCGGCGCGGTTTACAACACCCGACGCGAAGCCCGATTTACAACTACAACCCTCGCAGGCAACCCAACGTTGCTTCGTTCTCTACACGTACTCCGGCCAAAGCGAAGCTTGTAATAAATACCTACACTGCTCGACTGTACTTTCAGTTGAACATGAAAAATTTCGCTTTTACTGCATTTCATTAATTGTAAAGGGTTGGATATTAAATACGATCACAAACGAGTAAAACAGAGGCGGAGTTTAAGGAGATTACCACGGATACTCAAAATACGGGCTAAATTTTGAAAAATTATTTTACCGAAGGATAAACTGGGTTATGTCAACATATGACGTACCATATTTTTGTTCAGTTCTGTGAAATGCAAAGTGTAATGCAAATCCGATTATAATGAATCAAATTTCACAGCGTCTGTTAAAATATATGCAGACAAACTAATGCAGATTTTTGGTTCAATAAAGAAGCTCTCCTCTAATGCCCACTCGCGATTTATGAAAAAAAAAAACAAAAATTGATAAAAAATTATTAATAAAAATGTAAGTAAATTAGTCGTATGAAAGGATGAATGACTCAACCCGATATATTAAAATATTTTTGAGCATTTATAATCGGCGCTTCCCACTGGATTTTTTTTATCATTGTTTTATTCAAATTTGTAGAGCATAATTCCATTTTTGAATGCGAAATATTATAAACGATTTTTTTTTAATGGAACATTATATCTGCGATAAAAGCCGCATACGTGTTTATAACCCCAAAAATCAATGTGATTATCCAATTTTTTAAATTTGCTGACAAGTAAAATTAATTTTCAGCGTGTGTTTTTTTCTTATAAAAATTTAATTTAGATAATTTTTTTAATGTTTTTTACAAGTAAACATTTTTTTTCGGTGTTATAATTTTTTTTCCCAATTATTTATTTTTCACGATTTAAGTAAAGTACTAGAAAATGCAGATGAAAAAACTTGAGTTTCAATACCGAACTCACATTTTACATGTAGAAGACGCATACCAAGTTTTGCAGTTCTTAGAAATGTCTGCGGAAAATTATAGTGTGTAACGCCAGAGAAATTGTTACGTACGTACAGACGGACAGACAGAGAGGTTTGGAAAATTGCTATTTTGAAATACTTATGAGTAAAAGGAAACTATTTGGGCCGTGAAATATGACAAATTGAGTCCCAATTATGAGGACAACAGTGAGAAACTTTTCTTTTTATCATTTTCCGATGTTGAAAAGAGTTATTTCGTCCATAAATTTCGCGTCATCATTTCTCGTGATTACACTTTTTTCTATCTTTCTGTTTCTCTCTTCGCATGCGATGAGAAAGTAAAAACTGCTTGAACTTTGGTGATTTCATAAATGAACGATGTCAAAAAAAGCGACAACCGGAAAGAAAAATAAACAATTCTATAACTTGGTGATACCGTTCTACTTGAATCAAAGATAAAAAAAAAAATACGAAAAAAAGGTACGAAGAAAAAAAAGGATTCGGAAGACAAATAACAAGGTAGGGAGGTGAAGTGGTCGAGCAGTGAGTATGAAGAAAAATACTCGAGATTACCCTCTCACCGATTCGTTTTACTTGAGTAAAAACTTGGCGATGCGGGAAATTTCGTCCGAGGTGAGATGAAAAAAGAAGGAAAAGAAAAAAAAAGCTAAATAGGAAGAAGGAAAAAAGGACGAGGAGGAGAAAAAGCCCGAGAGAGGAAGTGAGATACCGTTGCCCACCTGTTGGGGCTTGTAGCAGAGACTCGCCGAAGGGAGGCTCAGCTTCGGCGAGTTGAGGGTTCGCAAGCCAACAGGCTTTTCTTTTTTTCCCCACCCCTCTGTAATACTATATAGTATTTTTCTCCACGGAACTCCAAACTTTATAAACTTTAAACCGAGCCGCGCGAGCGAAAAAAAAAAAATATCGAAATATAAATATAAAGAGTTTCGAGGCGGGAACGTTGGAAACATAAATGTTTGCCGCATCTCCTTCACTCAATTTTATTTTTTTCACCTCCCTTGAAAAAAAAAATTGTCTATGCATCAATTTGCGTATAAATTTATCTATTTTCACTAATACAAATTTCGAAATGTTGATTTCTATGCGAAATTGAAAAAACTTGCCGCGAGTTAAGTTTATTTAAAATTTCTTTGGAAAAAATATATTTTCACATCGTACGAAAGTATATTTATCACTTGCGAGTTTCATTATACTGTATTAAACTAGCAGATCGAATGAGAAGCCTCTGCTAAGAGGAGAATATCGACGAGGTGCACCAGAGAGGCCACAGCAAGCGAGAGAAATCCGTGGCATGTTATCGCTGCCATTAACCATGCCGCGCACCTCGCGGTCTATCTAAATTGCTTTCTATATTAAAGCAAAATGCATTCTCCGCGCATTATTATTGCTTGGTTAATGACGAACGCGTTCGCGTGGACCATTTGCCTCCTCCCACCCCGCGTTAAGAGCGAAACGCCGACTGGGTTCGTGTCTCGGCGTCTCTCACTGTTAACCCTTCCTACACAACATCCTCGGCGAATGTCGTCAGCTTGTTTTTCCCCCCTTTCCGTCCCTCTTTCCAGCGATCACGATAAAGTGCGTCGCGTCTTCCTCGGTTACACTTCTTGCTGTAATTCAATACATCTACTGTTCGACGTTATACGCGAAATCATTTCACCCAACGAAATGTCGCCTTCGCGAACTGGAGGAGAGTGATTGATCGTTTTGTTTTTTCACTGTTAAGCGTTGTAAGGCATCGAAAAAAAAAAAAAAAAAAACAAAAAAAATCTTCAAAGAATTATTTTAAAAGCGAAGTTTCAATGTAGAACTCCCGATAACAGGTTTCTAGATTAATAAATTCATTTTAGCGAAATTGTAATTAAGGTTAATCGCCGAAAACGAAGGATAACGATTATTGGAAATGATTCGTAAGTCTCAATTAAAAAAGTTCATTTTGCAGTGATGGCGACCTGAATGAAGTAATGGAATGGTCCGGGATTTTTTAATCGGCAGATAAAAACCATATTTCGCTTATAATAATAATAATAATGATGATGGAGGTAAAAATAAAAACGTGAAATAGAAGAGTCGTTAAGTAATCTCAATTTCCCGTACGAGTTATAAAATCCACTGGTAAGTAATTTTTTTTTTTTTAATGTAAATGGAAGATGATGAATAATTGTTGGGATTTTATATTCATCAATGCGTGCGCACGTTACCGAAACGAGTTTCGACGAAGAAAATTTTGTGTAATTATCCACAATTTTTTTTAATTCGAAAGGCTAAAGGTATTAGTTGTTTGAAAATTATTTATAAATTCGATTAAGTCGTCGACGATTTTACGTCGCGTAGATATTAATAAGAAATTTTTTTCTTTAGCAACAACTTTCGTAGAATGATGAGTAAAGTTTGAGCGGTTAGATGCAAATAGATTTTCTGTTTGTACACAGGTAATTCCATCATCGATCATATTCGTGACGGCATCGATTGCGTCACCGTTTGTACATTCAGTTTGGCAATAATGTACTTCTCGTCGCGAGATTGCGAATAATAACGTTTCAGCGACGAAATCTATTCTCGAGACGACAATCGGTGACTCTGTGTGTACACTGAGTATGGGACACGGCGACACGGTTCCGCGCATCTGGTTAAATCGAATTATCGAAAGGTCGTACGTGATTGTGGCGCGAGCGCGCGCGCGCGCGACTCGGTTTTGTTCGATATACTATATTTCGCAAAACATCGAAGCGAACGACGTTACGCAAACCGATAAATACAAAAGCTACGTGACATTCTGGAATATCTGAAGATTTAAAACTATAATAAATTAAAAACGGCGTGTAAGATTCGAAGATATCCGAAACTCACCTGATATATTGGAGGTGGAGGCACCGAGCCAAGCGTGGGATGATTCCAACAACTTGGCCTGTAACAGAGAAATGGAAAGATATCTGATTAGGTAAACAGTTTTTTTCCATCCACTGTGACTTAAATCTATACGATTATTTCCATACTTCGGATCTTTAATTCCACGAAAATCTGTTACGCAATAGTTTCGTCATTAAATCGTGAAAAATTACGATGATTAACCCTTAACGAGTATTTTCTGAATTTTAATTTTCTATAATTTAATACGGAAAGCAGAGAGGGTTACAAATCTTGCAGAAAAAAAATGAAAATTTTTCAAATTTTTTTTCCAACTTAATATTTTGATTTTCATTTTTAAAAGTCCCTTTTTTTGGTCCAAATAATGGTTAAAAAAATGTCTTATCCGAACGCCGAAGAAACTCTGTATGTTTGCGCAGACTCCATAGGCCTCAAAATTAGCGCTTCAAGACGCCACCGTTGAATTTTTTTTAAGTTGCAGCGAGCGCAGTGAAAAAAAGAAGCGAATCCTTGCGTTGAGGATTTATTAGCTACTTGTTCGCATTCGTGAGCATAACCGGAAGTCTGCACTGCAGTCGCAACAACTTTGCTAATATGTGGTTAGAGAACGTATTCTGACGAGTAAAAATAAGGGGGGAGGGGCTGAGGTTTTTGCGAAGCACATCAGAATGGAGAAATACGTCGAAAGACACACGAAAAGTTGGTTCATTTGAAAAGTTTCGGACGAGGGCAGAGGCGAGAGGCCTCGGGTCACGTTGCGCAGCGGGGATCTGAAATACTCAGGATTTCTATGGTTTTTCTGATAGTGCGTTACTGCTATATGCTACAACAAGCAAGTAAACTGTGGAGAGATAAAGAGAAAGAGAGAGAATGAGTTCGAGCTGAGGGCAAGCAGAATTCAGTCCTTCTCCAGGCTTTTGGACGATAGCCTTTGGGTCTGTAAGCTTCGCTTTCCCTCAAGCAGCTTCTACTCACTCGAATGCTGCAACCGCGAGACTTCTCATATCTCTCATCGTCTCGTCTCGTTTTCGAGCCTTCGCAGACTTTTAAAACGCCGGCAAATGAATTTTCGAGGGGCCTTCCGAATTTCGCTTCCACTTACGTGGCTATTCGGAAAGAGAAGAGATTTTTTTTTTTCGGATTGCAATGAAATAGGAGAACGAAACTCGTTACAATATTGTTTTTCGCTTTCCAATGAAACAGGAAAATAGAACTCGTAAAAAAAAAAAATAAGCACAGGAAACTCTTTCGATGTCGACAATAAAATTTGTGTTAATCGAAATGTTACTTTGAAAGAAAGCCCTATACTTGGATGGCAGGGCATCGACACTGGCAAAATGGCGGAATACGCTGGTTGGATGCGATCAATTTTTCATCTAAATTTCCATGTATGTAATGGCCATCCACCAATTTCACCTTTCGTATAATTCGCGAATTAAGTCAGACAAACTTCTTTAATAACCTAAGTGCTTTATTATTGCCCAATTTTAGTGGAATACCAATTTAATCGCAGGTGAAACGTGTTCACTTCGAAGATCAAACGAGTCTGGAACGCAATGCCTCTTTTCTTTGCCTCCTAACTAACAATAGTAACTCCATTTGTATCGATTTCCGTACACAGGGGTTGACCAGGGGTACCTTATTTTTTTTTTGGTTCGCAAAATTTGATTACGTACATGTGTTTTACCATCGAACCGCTTCTATGTCGACTATTAGGGCTGTAAATGCTTCCAACAGAGGCTCCTGCTGCCCTTACGTTACTTTATGTTTTTCGAAAAATCGGGAAACCCTGAATTTCTACCGGTCCTTCGTACAGGTTGGCAATGAAGTGATGTACACTGTATGTTGATAAGTTTAAAGTTTTTTTACAGCATACATGTTTTACCTTAATAAAAAGTTCACTTTCGTTTCAAATGCTTTTGTGAGTTTCCGGTAAAAAGATTGTTAAGACTTCTAAGTGGCGATAGCAACTGAATTATTCTCGATTTTACCGTAGAAAGATTGACAAATGATAGGTTCTTGATATTCATGGAGCTTTTCAGTTTAAAATTCGAAGCAATACCACGCGTTGCTGCGCCTGACTTTGTGTCATCTGGTGCTGCAGCCCTTTTATGCTTCGACATGACAAAGTCCGTCGACTTTTAAAGTGTTTGACAGACGATCTAAGGTCGCACGATTCTCGGCGCATCGTCGTAGTCATCGAGGACCAATCGCGGCGCGAATAAGACGCCAATAAAGCCTCGAAGTTTCGATAGTTTTCGAGATTAATCGAGATAAACCGTCGTACACTAACTTTTTAAGGATGGATAGCAGCATAGCGTAGTGCGCCCTCAACCTTCTGTTAAATCTTATCGTGACACACCAACTTTTTATAAGTTGATTAGTTGATTGAACGTCACGTTCACATTGAATTTTTAAACAAATAAGACATTACTTTCGAATTATTAAACAGAATAAATATAAATTAAGAATTGTCAACATCGGCATTATAACGTCGGGCGAGTCTTAGGCAAGGCTTGGCGATCGCCGAGACTACATTTCGGGAGTTCGAAAAACTATTATTAAAAACATCGATCTTTTTAACAGATACTCTTATCAATAACAACATTTTTTTTTCATCGTTTTTTTTTTAATTTTTTATTTAAAATGACGATACTTCTTGAAAATACCGTTTTTCGAGTTTCTGCATTCGTTATCATCCAGAAAATAAAAATGAAAAGAAAATTCTCTCTTCATATCTAAGCTGATGTTCAAGACTTTTCGGAGTACCATGTCGTCTCATATATTATTTATAAACGACATCGTATGCGATGAGATGTAATTGAAGAAAATGAGAAGTATATAGTGTCAATAGTCGCGCGAGTACCGGTCGGCAATTGGCATCGGCAATTTTCTCGTCAATACGCCCGCGTGCGATGCATATATGAAGGAGAAATATAACTTCCATCAAAGCTGTACTTCGGTATAACGTTCGTGGGTCAGTTTCTCCCGCTGCACATACAGTCTTCGGAAAGCCGAGACAATGGAAAATGCAGGTAACTCGCAATGCGGCTCAGTCATACACTTTTTTTCTCGGACAGGTATGTATTATGCACATGTACGGTATATATGCACCCGTACCTGCATATATATATTCATGTCTTTTACTCCCTGTGACTTCATACAGCAGCCTCTTTTTTTTTCTTTTTTTTTTTGCTACTTTTATACCCCATACAGGCATCACAGATCGCTCGTTTTTATTCTTCTTTCCTTCGGCTTTGTCTCTCTATATCTCTCTCTCAAGCGCTCACTCGAAAGTCTGACTAGACGAGGATGAATCGTCGACTGTTCAATAATTCTTTGTGTGGTCAGACGCGGCGTGGATACCCGTATGTATACGTATGCGGAGATACTATATGGCGACATTATTGTCGTTTCGGCAAAATAAAGTAAAAAAATAAAGAAATATCTCGATCGTTTCGAAATCTACATGTAGTTTCATATATTGTATTTTTCAAAATTTGAAAAATCATAACATCGCGGAAAAAAGTGTTGAGAGAAATTTTTAAAAAAATTTCAAACTTGCGACACGTGTTTTGAAAATTTCAACTCAAAGAAGGAAAAACCGGAGATAAAACGCCGGGCGAAAACATAGGTGAGAATGAGAGTGGAGGCGAGAGATTGGCTGGAGGCAGAGAGTCGACGCCCGTAGGTGCAGCGATGGAGTCGACGTATATATCGCTTACTCGCTCAGGCTTTGCCATATTTAATTCAAAGTAGCCTCTCACTCGGTCCACACAAATACTCACACCGATACACTTTCACACGGTGTGTAATGTGTTCGTCGTGTCTGACTACCGGGACAGATTCAACGCCCCGCAAGAAAGCCCTGTCTCGCGGCTAACTGTAGGGTTTTCCGCATGCTGCTGCTGCTGCTGCTGCCGCTGCGCAGCGGGCGAAGAGGAGCTTCGCACCCTGCAGAAACATCGAGGCCTCATTTCCATTAGTGGCATGCATCATACACCGATGCAAGAGCGAAACTGGGCACAATGTTTCGCATGTCCAACGTTACCCCCGAGAAATCCTTCTACAAATTCAGGGTCTCTGTTTGCATATCGTGTGACAAACACGAGAGATCCTAAATTTGTTCGCCGATATAGCAGAGTACACGATTTTGACGATATGGGTTATGTTTCCAGATTCCGATCTTATATCAATATTGTTGTAGTTTCACATTATCGTCATTGTTCTACTGCAATATTGGTTCAGATCCATAGATTTTCGTATCATAAAATTTGCTTACAACGACGCGATTTAATCAGAAAGCTCCACAGATTTCGCGACGTAAGATTCAGCAAACTTGTTGATCCATTTCCCTAACAATAAGGCGTCAGAGATAAACATTTCGATTGGCTTTTCAGATCAGAGTTCGTCAATCGATTTTTTTTTCAAAGTCTTTCCCTTTTTTTGTTTTTAGGGATGATAACGATTGGGTGATTAAAATGGAATAGGAAATCTGCAGAGTATCGGTATTCTATTTGTTGCGTTTTTTTTTTTTTTTCGTCGTTCAAACTTATCGAATAGATGAAAATTTGACTTTGCGGTGCGTTTTTGTTTGTCTCAAGGTACGGTTTGCTGTTGCGTTTAATTTAAGGTTCCTTTACCGCTCGTAATTGTCGCGCATTCACTGGCTGGCTTAGTGCCCGAGTGCGACATTGCACCGCGGGAAATTACATATTTCGGATCGTTAATTTTAAGCCCGAAGGGCGTTACCAAGGTGTTCAGAATCGGAAAGTCTAAACGCGCAAAATCGTCAACTACGAGAATCAAGTTGAATTGAGATTGCGCAAGCTGCATGGTATAATCATAACCATGCATGATGAATATAAACTCGCGATATATATAAAAGCTCTCGCGAGTAACTCTATTTCCGAACGTTACACGACCAACAATGAGAGAATTTTAATACGCGAATCGTTAAAAGAAACTCGAGAAAGCAGTTTCATAGCAATGCGAGAACAAGGGGTTCGAGTCAAATATAAACTTCCGACAAGTATTTTATCGTAATATATCGAATGAAGAGAATCAAGATATTCCCTCGAGAAAATCGCGCTGCCGAATGAGGAGCCGAGAATACGTAAATTTTATTGAAATAATTCATTTTCATCGCTACATGAGAAATGTCGCGAATCATCCATCCATCAACGAGAATAATGCATCAAGATATGAAAGGCAAAGATTTCAACAATATAGATAATATTCATTAAGAAATAAAGGAAATCCGATGCTAAACCTTTGGGATTTTGCTGTTATAATAGTTTATTAAAAATAAAAATTTTTTGATCGTTCGTAGTGAAATCGTTATGCCAGAATGCGGACCACATTGTCGATCGAGTGTTATGTCTGCTTATATAGGGTATAAGAATTACAAGCTATAGAAATTATCTTGTTACATTGTTTGGAAATGATAAGTAAGTTCTTCAAGTCAGATAATTTTTTTTATTGTAAGGATCAATGGAGTTTAAGTAACAGAAAAACAGCCTCATCCGCGGCTGAAGATTAAGATTCGGATTTTTGTTGTATCATCTGCAAGGGTTGGTCGAAAAAAAAAATCGGAACAGATCGGCAATTAAAGTTAAATGGAGAAATTGAATCGCCTCAGCATCAGTTGCAACCCAATAATCGAAATTAGAAGTACAGCAAAAAATAACGTTAGTTGTAGAACGTTCGCTCGCGGAGTGGTACAGCGTCCGCACCCAACGGATTTACGACCACGACTCGTCTGACGGCTAATTCTGGCAAATATTTGCGAGGAGGCAGCAGAAGGAAGAAGATATAGGCTTCGCGAATTTCAGTCAACAGAAGCGCCAAACTCGGAAGAGTAAAGCTCTTGCTTTAAGGGTGGGGGTGGGCGCTACCGGCAAATGTTACTGTTTAAGGGGTGAAGAGAGAGAACGGGAGGGTGAGGGACGGGGGTGAAGAGGGTTTGGAGCGTCGCTACCATTTCTGGTGGAAAGCCATAGCTTCTTTCACGGCTGCGATGCGACCCCTTTCCCACTCCCTTCTTCTTCAGCATCCCCTCCCCGTTTCTATCCCTCTAGTGACTTCGCCGCGGGAGCAAATTTCTAATCGGATTACCGAGGATTAGCAAAGTTCGTTTGTTCTAATGAAATTCGTCTAAATTAACGTCCGGGGATCGTAGACGCGCGAGTCCGACTGGTCTGAAGGAGCCATCCATCCCTCCCCTGCTGCTTGACGATGGTGAACGATGCCGAGACCTTTGCACTTCTCGTCGACATACTACTCGGCAACTAGCATAAGGCAAAATTTATATAGCAAGTTGGAAGGAGAGGCTAAATATTCTTCCCGCTACTCGCGTACGCGCAGTGCCTCTTTTCACCACGATCTTCGACGAACTGTAAACGAATACGAACCGTGCAATTTCAAAATTCCGCCAGTAATTTGATTAACAACGTCGACAGGGTAGTTATAGCTGGCGTGCAAATTTTCCACAGGTTTGTACGGTTCATTTTAAATTCAGCACAAAATACGTACTTTTGATTACCGTTACGAGTCATTTTTGGATTTTTTTTTCGACAGATTTAGACTGCAATTCGATCGAAATTTGAACCCTTATTTCATTGGTAATTAGTGATGGATACAACTTAGATCTTCTCATCAGTGCTTTAGACCGTCTGGCTAGATGACACGAAGTAGTAACGGCTGGCAATGGAACGGCGACATATCACACTCTGGTATTATATGTGTATAAAGCCCGACAACGTATTCGACGCCAGATTCGCGGTCACCGACACCACATCGTCGCCACTTGCGCACCAGATATCCTCCCAGCGTGTCGACCTCACGTGCTGCTACATTTCCCGAACGAGAATCTTCGTCACGTTAACGCTCGGAGCTTCATCAAAATTGCGAAATAATTGCTGTTAGACCAATTTCGTCATCTAAGCCTTTGAAGTACGGATTTGCATAACGGTTCTCTCAGATTAACAATAGCATACATTTTTGCGACGAAGGCAAAAAATATTCTTGAAATAATTTTGGAAGAATCCTATGAACCCACTGAAAGCGATATTCAAATTTCGCACGGATTCATCGAGCCGTGCAAAAGTTATAGCGTTTTAAAACATCGATAAAAATGTATAGTACAGGCGAACCTCGATTCATGCGTGCGCTTAGTCCCGATTTCGCTTCGCGTTATTTGAACTGTTTGCACGAGTATCATAACGCTCTCTCAATAATTTATCGGTAGGCTAGTATTCTTATCATGGCATCTCGATCAGATTTTTAAATCGAGGTCCGACTGTACTGCCGGTAAAACAGTTAAGGCATTATCTGATTTAAAAACAAAACAAAAAAACGCACAAACAAACAGAAAATCGCATAAATAAAAGATATGATTAAATGAATTGTAAAAATGTCCGCTACAATAACATAAATAATAATCAATCGTTTTGGCAATTTTTATAAATTACAAATTTATTATCGCAGTCACTGATAAAAAGAAAAATCGTTTTTCTGTTTCCGATAGATTCGTATACGTCGAAATACGTGTGATTGCAGAACTAACGAATTTGCGTCGTTCGGTTTCGTAAAGCCACACACTGGCACACCCTTGGATCGGGTAAACCCGATATTTTATTCAACGTCCTAATGTTTAAACTATTCCGGTGATACGGTGGGGTTGGCCCGATGTGCGAGCAAGCCGATGTCCGCTCGTATAAATAGATTTATTTATTTACGGTAAATTGATGCCGCACGCGGTGCGGTGGCCGGGCGTCGACATCCACCACGTTGCAGCCGGCATGGCGTGTATATGTGTAAAATACCACCTATAGTAGTTGTACAGTATAGCAACTGTAGTAACGCGAGCATTGCCTCTCATCGACCAACTGGCTGACGCGGGACGGGTCCCGAGATCGGATTGTTTCGCATTTGCACAGTTTGCCCGACTCTGCTATGTTGACGTTTTCTGTTATTGGCTCGTCATTATCGCTTAACGAATCGTCCATGTCAATCTCTCACACTCTCAGGCACAACATTTTTGTTTGCTGGATTTATAACATCCTACATGTAATTATAATTAATAAAAAACCGGCACTACGAAACTTCGTAGATATGCTTTCGATTTCTATGAATTTCTTTTATTTTTATTATTTATCGGAATAAACAATCATAACATGAAAATAATCCAATTTAAATAATAAAAATAATGGAATTTATATATTTATAATATAAATTATACTTTTTGGCATATTGGTTTTTTGCTTTTTGGAATCGTTAAAAAAAATTATTGGACACGGTTACACCTTTTTATCGGGAGTTTTTTTTTAGTCCGAAAGAGAGCATAAAAAAGGATGGAGGACTACAAATTGTATATAACAGTATTGCTTCGCGATCGAGCATGTTAACGTTCGAGAGTTAAAACTATATATTGGCTCTCGAGATCTGCAGGCGAGTTTAATATCGACTGCATGCATATGAGCTCTACCATCGACGAATAAGAATGAAGCCACCATCTACCGCGATGGCTCCACTTTATTACCAATTGGAAATAATTATTTCGTGGATGTTGCACAGCTCTGGACGAGTGCCCCACTCCTCTTCCCTCGAAGCCCCCGGCCTTTACAGTATTTTTCAGTTTTTTTCTGCATTTATTACTGGAAACTTTCGTGGAGTAATAAGGGCCTGTGCAGTCAGCCGGATTTGTGCAAATTCGAGTTGAACGCATTCTCTGTTAGAGAGGAAGGGAAGCTCGACGGCTCGCCTTTCGTTTGCCGGCGTTTTTTTAATTTTCCAATTTGTTATTTCTTTTTTCGTATTGACTGGTTTATTTCTCGCTTCCATTGTTTCTTCGATTATCGTTATGATTTTTTTTGCTCTTTTTTTAAGCCCAAAAAATTACAACGATAATATTTTTTTTTTTACAATAAAAGATGTTTAATTTTAATAGCTTTTTTTAATAACTATTTTCGCTATGTACTTCGAAATTCAATGGTTTTTCAGCGAGAATTAACCTATACAATGATCATACATATCATCCAAACGCTTATTTTCATTCCCTTTTTTTCCGTCTCGTGTTGAAAGAAACGAGAGAATAAGCTTATGGTCTTTCCGAACATAATTCATCCTTTCATATACCGTCCGTCCTCTTTCACTCTTTAGCTACGATTCATCTCAAGACGTTTCTCTCGTCGAGTGTACCCCGAACTTCCGTAAAATAATACACAACGAGCGTAGTATTTATACCGAAAAGCCTTGTTCCGCAAGTGAAATCTATATAACACGTTCAGTTCGAACATCTGAAGAGTTAAATCGCACAACCGCAGCCAAGATCCTTCAAGCGAATAAGCGCCGTTGCGGAGGGATGGAGAACGTCACAAAAGTATGAAAAATGGGTGCTCTTAAATTTTTTTCCGACAAAATTCAACAATTGTAAAAAATGGCCGTCACTATATATTTTTACGAATTTTGCGCGCATAGCACGGATCGGATAGTAGTCTAAAGCTAAAATGAAGGTTGTATTTAATAAAAGCTAACAATTTTTTTTTAATTTTCACCGCGATGTGAAAATCTCACGAACAGCTTCAATTTTCAGTATCGTATAGTGCAGGATCAAGAGAGTGATGCGAGAGGCAGAGATGCACGGATGTAGCGTAGATGTCGTGTGCACGCACGATCTAGTCGGGACGTGTTCGCCGGGACAGATAGGTAGGCCAGGGATGAAAACCAGTGGGTGGTCGCGGAGGGCGACGATGGAAGTGAGGGGTTAGGTTAGTCACTGTGTGGACTTAGTCTGGGGAGGGTTTAGCACGGTGTTAGCTCACACGTATGCAGATAGAGTACTGAACTATGTATTAGGAGCGTGTACCTTCCGCATAGATATATAACGTAGTAGAGCGTAGAGATAGAGTGCGAGAGGTGGCGCGATGGGGAGGGTTTGTACGGTACAAGATTTGCTGTAGGCGGACAAGTACGGAATTCTGTGCAACGGGTGTTCAGCACGTAGCAGAGATAAACTGTGAATTTAGCATTATAATTAACAATCTAATTAATCTGCGGTAAGGAATGAAAGAAGAGATATCCTGAAATCACTTTCGATATTTTCTCACCCTCGTCTTCAACTTCATGCTACTCTGTCAAAAATAAATATTATTTAACTTATTTGTAGTGAAATCGATACGCCAGAATGTGGACCACTTTTCTATGCAAGTGGTATGTTGATTCAATCAGAAACATAAAAATTACAAGCTTTTTAGTGAAGCGATGGTAATCTGCCAGATCAGCTATAAGAGATAATCTTTTTTATAATAAATATAGTGGGTTTAGAAGTGTTAAATTAATGAGAAAAATATGTATGAATAGAGAACAGAAGATGCGAAGATGTACGAGTTTTAACGTGATGAAATGGCGAAGATAACAGGCAGAAGAGAGCGAGAAAATCCCGTAAACTCGATTTTACGAAGTGATATACAACAACGCCCAAACATCCGGGAGATATTTAAACTCCGCTCAAGTTTGGAGATAACTTAACAAACGTGCGGCTCGGGTGCCGCCTTTTCATCTCCTTCGCCGTTCTTCTCTTTCAGCAGTGCTATTTCAAGACAACCGAATCGAGGATCTTTAACGATGAGTCATGGGAAAACGTAGAATTCCCGGGGCGATTATTCGCAATTATTAAACGGAATAAATTTGGGAATTAATTCGAAGAAAGTAAATAGTATTCGTCGCGAGTGGAATAGAATTTGAAGAATTTTTATAAAATTATCAGAACCGAGTCGAAATTTTCTAAAATGTTGAAAAAATTGCGAAATCGTGAAACAAGGATTTGCGGTGATGGCTAATATATAGTCGTGGGCAGAATGATTTAATTGAAATGGCGGGCGACGCGCTAGTGGCAAACGGGGCACATCGATTGAATCGCAATCGATTGAGTTGCAGAAAGGGAAATAGAGATGAAGCGGTAGTGGAGAATCGATTGGATTAATGCGGGCGTATTAATTCGATGAAAATTAATTCGATCCGTCGACTTTGGACCCGCCGGAATTATTCTAATCCAATCCATGCGGAAGCCGACACGATTGCTCCCATTGGTCGCTGCAAGTGCTCGAGAGCCGAAGGCGATGGAAGGAATCTGTTTCTGTTTTGTGGTTTGCAGTTGCAACGGCACAACATCGATTGTACGCGAATAGAAAACCTACAACTTCCATCGGATATCAAGATTCATCACAAATGTAATTGTAATTGGTGGAATAAAGCTGTCGACTGTCGAAATACTA
This sequence comes from Cryptus viduatorius, assembly GCA_964006125.1. Classification (NCBI taxonomy): domain Eukaryota; kingdom Metazoa; phylum Arthropoda; class Insecta; order Hymenoptera; family Ichneumonidae; genus Cryptus; species Cryptus viduatorius. Next base: position 11,679,000 of record OZ023224.1, on the reverse strand, counting down.
CCGTCGACAAAATATCATTGCAAAGAACGATGAAAGGACTTACAGTCCGTAAATTTCAAAATCCTTGTTTACTAATAAAAAATATGTTTCAAGAAATCCGAAAAAAATGCAGTGACCTTGAACTGTTATTTCTTTAGTAGCAGAAAAAAAAGAAATTCATTACAAACGATAGTATAGCAGTTACAACTAAAAATGGCAAAAACAAGTTTCATGTGATGCGTGAAGGTTCAACGAACGTCATGTATCGTTGAAGCAACTCTATGAACGATACAACAATTTGTATGATATTATTAACAGGTCAGCGTTTTTGAGATTCCTTTCAATCTCTTTTCCAACCAGTGCTCGAATGTTTTTGTAATTCATTTTATGGAAAATAAAATTCACGTAAAATTCGCGAAATTACATCGTGAATAGGTGCCTCGAACTGAAATAGCGTTGTTGTGAATATATATATATATATACATATATATATATAACGGTTAATTAATCATATCTACCCGCGTAAAACATCCAATCGAATTACCGAAGTTAAATAAAATCGTTCAAACAACTGCAAGGGAGCGTATCGTGAGTATAAAAATTTCAATCGAAATTCGATACTCGATGCCGTGAGACCTAACAAAATATCGATACACTCCATAAGATAACAAATAAATCCAATTTATCTCCTACGTAGGTATTATCAATCGAATTTCCGTGGGTTGGCGGATTGAATATAAGCGAGCGATAATTACAGCGAAGGAATTAATCGCTGTTATACATAGTCAAGCCGGGTATAAGCTATTATAGTAGAAGTTCGATAATAAATCGAAGATGGATAATTGTTAGCCGTGAATCGATCGATCTCTTCGCCGTTCGGTATAACATTGTAACAATGTACTATAGCGTTCGATATTATACAGTACAGTATAGTATTATTAGGCTAAATTCGTCGCATAAATTCTCTTGTCTGGGTATATTATCGGTTCTCGTATTATGCTACGTCGTCTATAGTATATATACATATATATATACAGGGAGGTGCAGAACTGGTGTCAGTCACGATACGATAGTGTTTTTTGGACAATTTTTTCGGCTGATTTTTTTCATTGGACGAATTTTTGAGAAATAGTGTCTTAAATGCACCATTTTCTCGTCTGCTAACCAAAGAATTTCGATCGTCCCGAAAAATGGCAAAATTACGAAAGGACTAATTTCCCGCGAGAAGTACGGCGATATCGAGATTTGTCTGATTTCTGAAACACCCTGTATAATATATATGTTCTTGTTAAAGGAGGGCACCATCGTGGGCGTGCCTGGAGAATCGATCTAAAATTATTTGTACGTCCATTATTAATCGCTCTCGGTATGTACGTTGCGAACAACCCACGTCTACTCTCCCTTCCTCCCTCGTCCCTTGCACTTTCCTTGCACGTTATCAATAGTTCGAGTGTTAGTCGTCGATGCACGTTCGTGTCTGCGTTTAATTTGTTTTATATGTATACTACGAACATAGTCCCTAACAAACTTATGATTATTATCGTTCTTATCGTTATTATCATTATTATAATTAATTTTATTATTATAATCATTATCACCCGATAATTTGGTAAGACACTTTTTGACAATTAAAATAATGGATGCCTCATCGAAATCGAATGAATTTTATGAATTTCTAAATTTCCATGAAAATATTCGCTGTTAAAAATTATAGTCAAATGAGCTCCGGAATTCATTACGAATTGAGTAATGATTTCTTATAATACATCGAATAGTAATCACCAAACTTTTATCGATCGACTTTATTCTTCGGTAATATAAATATCGCTCTACAAAAATAGTATTTCGATGGCCAAAAATATGTGCGCTCCTCTCGTAGAGCAAAGTGGCGTCGAGGAGAGCAAGTTTACAGTCATAAACACAGACACCGTTACACAGAGGGCGCCTCGTGGAGGAGTTCTCACTTGCCATATAAGCTCGGATATCTTAGCTTCATACATGGCGCTTAATAAATCGTGTAAGACGTCTCGAATCTAACGTAAAATGTAGGTTAACACCCCGTCCGGCGTGCTTTTACTCTATGCTCTAGTGGTTGAAGCTGTAGACGCCGCTACTGCCGCTGGTAACCTCTCCCCGCTATGCACTTCGTTGGGCGAGGGGGGTTGCACCCTACTTCTATATAATGTAAAGCGAAGCGTTGTAGAAGTTGCCAGTGTGCACGAAGTAGCGCGAGAGCAGCAAAAGGGAGATGAAACGATGGACCAGTGTATGGTGAAGCAAAGACGAAGAGACGAGAGATAGAGTAAGAGAAGAAGGGGGGGAATACGAAGAAGAGTTGAGAATGAGAGAGAACGAAGGAGAAACGATAGCGAGGTAGATGAATGGCAAGGCGTCTACGAATATTTCACGAGACGTATTAATAATGCAGCGTCTCATCTCATGGATGTATCGAGGTAACATAATGCTGGACTATAGATAGCTCCTTATTAAACCAACGGCTGGTACCCGGGCGTTGAGCAACGACGGCTTTCCCCCGCTACACAGTATATAATATATATGTGAAACGTAGTAGTAACGGCCCGGGTGGCGGTAGGGTGCAGTGTGCATTCATCTATATAGTATAACATGCATGAAGTTCGGTATGCATATCTCGAGAACGACGAGAGGGTGAAATGAGTGAGACTTGTGACGAGATAAAAATTCATGGCTGCTTTGAAATAAGAAAAGAAAGAAATTGTTTTTTTTTTTTTTCTCAAATGCCCAAGGCTATCTGAGGTTTTAGATCGAACTGTGAAAAATCATCTGCATATTTGTCTTGATAGATCGATATGCAATAATGTGGCTGCAATTTTATCGAACAATTAAAATGCAGAAAAATTAAAACTTAAAACTAAATTAATAAAAAAAAAACTTATAAATTGCATAAATAACAAATTTTACCTTCTGAAATTTATTTTCGTAAAAATCGTAAAAATGTTACCGTTTGTATGTTTAAATTTTACTACTTCAGTGTATAATTTTATTCATCGAATCTTTAATGTTCCGATAGTATTGTTGTAACGAAAGAAAGTGCATAAATTATTTAATTCAACATGACGTTGAATAAAAGATCGATTATTGGATTACAGGTTGTCATGACGAAAATTATAAATCCAAGTAGAATTGGGTACAATTACGTAGAATAAAAGTCGCGGGATTATTGAATACAATAAGTATATTTGATCAATTAGATTCGGAGAAATACGGCGAATCAGCATTCCATTAAAAAAGTCGTTTATCGAATTATGTAGACTGTCGTCGGTTTTACTCAACATCTGCAGAGAATACCCGTCTAACTAACGCTTTCAAACGTTTGACGTTCTGCATATTTGTACGTGTCGTCGTATGATTGATATAAGTCATTACTATTCAAATTAAAAAAAAAAATCGGAATTCGAAATTTTTTAAATTTTAAAAGGATACGGAATACATACTATACATACAATTTTTACATCGAAATACTGTAATTTTTGTCATTAAACATTCAAAAGTGACTTCAACTAACGGCCCGCTGCCGACATACGGAAGTCACCGAAAATATGTAGTCATAAAAATAATTTCATTAATTTAAATTTGTCTCGATGTCATCAGGCGTCACACGCCAATCATTACCTCGTGAATATAGTTAACTACTGCATTATATTGGACAGATTTATCGGTCTTTCATAATAATTGTAGTTTAAGCCATTTTTAGATAATTAATTAATATGCAGATATTAATCCACATTATTAACGAGATGATCCATTGGTTTGTTAATACCGAAGCATTCGGCTTCTAGAGACAGCCGTTGTTAAAGTATTTACAGTAACGGTATGCATCGCTGCAGATATGTAAAATATATTTCGTACTATCGATTTTGTTAAAAATAATAGGTAAATTATTTATTTTCAGCAAAATAATACATCGGTGAAGACGAAGCTGCGAAAATCGGTCGTCTTTCAAGGTTAATTAAAATAATGTGATTTGTTTTTCCAACGTGGATATTTTATGTTCGAAATGTTTTGGGGGTTAATTTCATTATTACGTCACTATAATTGTACGAATTATTATTATTATTATTTTTTTAAAATTTTTATTGTAATGTAACGAGCGGACTGTGGCGCACCCTCCGTCTAATACACATATACAGCTATCGTGCTATATAAATTCACACATAGTATATGAATATGCATGTATATGGTATGTATGAAGAGCTCTAATACACGGCTCGTTCGATGGAAACTCGACTCGATGTACGTGCGTGCATACGCCCCTTCCTTAAATATTGACACTGCCTTAAGAGAAGATAAATAACTTTCAGGACGATCCCGGTACCGCTCCAGTTATCCTTCTTCCCTCCTATTCTGCTTCCTTTTACTCCTTTTACTTAAACCCCCCCACCGTCTTCTTCTGTAATATCTCATGCGCGTAGAAATACCGAGAATTTGTGATAACTGCGACGCTTGAAATCTACAAGAACGTTAATTTAAACGGACTAAATGCATTTTCGTTAACACATTGGATTAAAAAATCATATTTTTTTTTCTCTTATCTACAATAATTGGACATTTATGATCAATTTTTTTAAATTTCCTATCAAAACGACTAAATCGTAAAGTCTTTTTTTGCAAAATAATTAATTTTTCTTTTTGTATTAAATAAACATTATTAATACGTAATGTTATGTCGATAGGAGTTTTGATTAAAAAGATTGTAAAAAAAGGTTTTTTTCTCTTATCATTACGCTGGTAGAAAAAAAAATCTGAAGCTGATTTCACTTTTGTTGATTTGGCGAACGAGAAATTGAAAATTTCTTGGTAAAAAAACTGATGTGGCAAAAACGTAGGCAATAACGAAAGAGGACGGAGGTTAGAGAAATCGCGGAGGAAGATGGAAGAAACTGTAGGAGAACGAATGCTAATATTAAAAGTAATATTTCTGGTGCCGTCGGCGAGCTCGACCCCGAGCGCCAGCTCTATTTATTTTTAATATAAATTAAACAATTTATTCTCGGGACGCCGGGGCGAAAGGAGTGAAGAGAAAGGGAAAAAATATGAAGGGTAAAGCGAGAAAGAAAGTGGTAAAAAAAAACGAACGCGAAGGTAGAATGGAGAAAGAAGTAAAAGAGGCTGGGGAGGGCCGAGAGCCCGAAATAGAGAAATAATGCCGGAGTGCAATATCGAATGAAATATCGTTCGCGATCTCCTCTTTCCCCTCCACTTCCACGACCTCGTGGAAGGAAAATATTTCAGAGTGTAGATACGCTCTACGCGTGTATCTAACTCTCTACACCTGTGTACCAAAAGTGTATGTGCAAAATTTCAACACTCGTAGTGGTAGGTAGATGCATAAAATTCTTCATATCCAGTGTTATGTATAACACAAACACAAATATTATATCGTATATCTCGGTGTGCGGCGCCGTTCCCCTTCTCGTTTTCAGACAACGAAGAAAAATACTTCAACTTTTGAACGTACCTACCGAGCCGTGCACTATACGTGATAAAAGGGTGTGCCGCGTACTGGTGGGAAAAATTTATAGAAACTTTTATTCTCAAAAAAATGTTTGTTGGAACAATTCAGAATTTTTTTTTTTTTTTTCAAGTATAAATCTATGTCATGATTGTGTTAATGATGAACAGCTTGACACATTTTTCGATTCCGTTTTATTTTTTTCAAAAAACAATTTTTTTGCGATGCAATTAGTTCGCGGAAACGAGTTTCTCGCACAGGAAGGGTCAAAGCGCAAACACCAACGAGTTAATCCGAAGGTCCATTCAAACTGATAATAAATCTGTAATACGATTTCTTTACATTTTTTATTATTTTCTTTCTTCGTCTGATTTGTTTTTATTTTTTTTTTTTATGCGACTGAAGCAGATTTACAATGGGGCGCCATCATTGCGACGTTCTTAGCTGTGTCGCGTTTTGTGACGTCGACGACGACGGCATAGAGTCGTCGGTGCTGCTGAGCCCTGCGAGATCGTAAAATGTTTAGTTATTGCACGAGGGCATTATATTCGCTGCATTGCCGTAGAGAATAGCGGCAGAGGGTGAGGAGAGCGGCTCCGCGTGGCTGCTGGAACACGCGGTCTCCGGACAGAAATAATCCGTGAGTAATTTCAAACCGCGCTTTCTCGTTATAATAGCGAGCGAGTTAGCGACCGAACGATAACCAACGAGTTGTGTACGAAACGTTTCTTCAACTAACTCTCTCGCGTACTTCGAGCTTTGAACATTAAAAAAAAAAAAAAAAAATTAAGCTGGTGGCGCCCGAAATGAGATCCAACCGTCTGATCTATTACAGTACATTTCTACTTATCTCGTTAAATGTCTATAAATCTTTGAAATGATGCGATGAGACTGTGCAAAGTTTACATGACACAATCAGTGGCTTTATTTGCAGTGGCAAAAACTCGTTTAAATTTTTTTTTTGTTTTCGCTTTTTTTTTTTTTTCGAAATTTGACTTAATTTTTTTTTATCGAAAAATTGTTCTTTGTATCGAATTATTGCTTCAAATGCCTTAAGGCGCAAAATCAGTTCTCGATAGATGTAAAAGCAATATTCTTCATAGCAATATCGCTGTATTCGTCGTTACAATTTATTTTCCGACATAAAAGGCTGTTTCTCCTATATGCATTGTTATCGAAAATAAATAAGGTGAAAAGAAAATCGTTTGGTAGACACGAAAGCATAGTATTTCCATGGTGTACCAACCGTGGTATAACCCTCAGAATGATTACTACGCGCTACAAAAAGATAGACACGTGTATAGAAAGTATATATATACATCAATATTGATAGAAAAAAAAACTAAAAAATTCTCTCGACCATAAAGGCTCGTGGTTTGCCCGTTTGACGAGTTTCCCAATCAAAAGTTTTCCACCAGTTGGGTACTCGGTCATGCCCTTCTCGCCCTTTTCTATCTCATTCGTTTCGTCTCTTTTCCTATGACTATCCGTCCCCGACGCGCCGACAGCCTCGACGCGCGGGATTTCCCCCTCTCTATCTCTCTCTCGACGATTCGCTCTTTCTATATTTTATTGGATTTCGTTCGAATACCAGCAATTGTCTGTTCACGAGGCCTTTGATTCGCCGTGTGCAGGAAAAAAGGGATACAAAAAAAAATAGTAATAATAAAAAGAGCGAAACGCGAGCACGTTTGGTGAAAAAAGGTTCGCAACCCCGCGAGAGATCGGTAGGTGAACTGATTTTTTTTAACTGGGAATGCAATTGAAAGGTGGTAAAAATAATATCAATCAATTTCTGGCATATCTGACAATTTATTGCAAACTTTTTCGAACGTTTCGAGATTTTGTTATTGTTTTTCGTATGTTTTTTTATTTTTTTAAGGTGATTTAACGGGAAATTTGAAGATTGCACAATTTCGATAGTCGAGACATTTTTTTTCAGTTTGATCGGCCGTAATAATAATATCTTTTTTAGTTTGATCAACTGAAAGAAGATTTGATAATTCAGATGCGCGCAACGAATTTTCGATGGATAAACTTGATGACGACGGTTTATTGAACTCGCGAAAGTTTCAATAAATCGAGGATAACAGCCGGAGCTCCCGTTGCCGAGTCAATAAACTCCGCACGATCTACATTAATATTGCATGTCTGCTTGGGCTGCCAATGGCAGTGGCGCTGTAGGGCTGTTCACCCTTTTCCTCTTTCATGTCTTTATAGCCCTCGTACTTGCCATGTTCTCCTGGCAATGACGTGGACTTGCAACATAGTGCAAAAACGCGTATATATAAAAAAGAATCTCACAGTATTTTTAACCCTTTCGGCACCGGTGCCCAACAACAACTTGACATTCCGAAATGGTCCCTTTGTAGTGAAATATCAGCGGTAAAATATGAAAAATTCTCTAGAAAAGTGCTTGAAAGTGTGAAAAAGAAAGCAAAGTAATTGAATTATTAAAAAAATTCGATTGCTCGTATGAAAAAATTCAATTCTCGATCGGAATTGCACTTTTAAGCAAAATCGCCACAGCGTCAGAGATTTCAGCTTAAATGTGAGAGAAAAGCACGCGACAGAAAAATCCGAAAAAAATTGACAGTATAGTTTAGAGATAAAAGATGTTACCTGAATTTTATCAGATTTTTCTGTGACGAGTTTATCACTGTGGATTGCATGTCGCGCCTGTGTGGTAATATCGGCGGATAATGAAATTCATGTCACGGGGTTAATCTAATATTTGCATTTTTTTAATATAATGAAATTTCGCAATATTGAAGAGACTTTAGTCGTCCACGTTTGATGTGAATGTTAGAGAGTAAAAACAATTTCGAGACCTAAGTATCGTCCCGTGTACGTAGTAGCAGCGTTATAAATCGCTCGCGCTGTGGCAATGACTCGAGTCCGAGATTCTCGGACTATACTCGTATTATAAAGGAGGGAGGAAGGCAATGCACTTTATGATTGAATATAGCCGTGAGTCGAGGGGGGTCGGCCACCAGACGGCTATGTATAGCATCTGACTGAATCATGTGATACGTATGTAGGTGCGCGTTAGGTGAACTTATACCTAACTATCTTTATCAACATACTTTTGTATGTACCTACGTAACCTATGCAAATCGCCGCGTCTCTAGTCCTAAAAAGTTATTGGTATAAATGAAACAAAATATCAATGAAAATCGAAAAAAAAAAAAAATTCAGAAAATATATTAAAAAAACAAAACCTATTGTATTCGTGTGCCATCGTACCATTTTTTTTTGGTACCTTATTTAATCTTTATAATGAAATTTTGAAACTTATAATTAAAAAAAAACATAAAGTTTTTTTTTCGTGCTGCTTTGAAATTAATGGCACACGAAACAGCGCATACTTGAGATGCGAAGATGGTAAAGGGGAAGGAACGATCGAACGAGTGCGCGAATGAGTGGACAGGAGAGAGAAGCTTACGGCCCGGTTGGCCGGCCGGCCTAAGATGAATTATTTTAATTGCGTTCTGTTTAGTCTACCGACGAAATTAGCGGAGAAAGTTCGTAGCGCGCTTCCATGGCCAGGAAATTGTGGCCGGTACTCGAAGTAAATCGTCACTGGAAGTTACAATTCTCCAATTGAAATAGTTGGAATATTTGTGTAATTGATGTTATTTTGATAAATTCGTCAGTTGAAAATGTGATAAAGTAAAACACAATGGAACTTGTGAATTATGAAACATATATAGTATATATAATATTCTCGAAGATATCTTGAATAATGATATATGCGAATACTACCGGCCACTGTGCTTGATATACTGCATCAGCATACTGTACACATCGAGATCTGCAGATAGAGATAAAAATAATTATCACCCTGAGACACCGAGAGATAGCTCGATCGTTCTCCTAATCGTTCATTTCCTCTTCTTCGAACGATCTTCACGCTATCCTCCCACGTATCCCAGAATCATAACGTCAGCCGTGTTCTTTTGTTACGTTGCTTTTTTTTTGTTGCAAGAAAATATCAGTGCACCTATAATTCTTCGAAGTATTCAGGTAGTCATCGTTTATCATTCATCACTTTTAATTTTTTATAAACAGCATTTTTTTGCATTTCCGGCGCGGTGTGCAGATTTAAATATCAAGTGGGAGTGAAATAAGCGACAGATTGATGATCAGCGGCGAAAAATCCATCGGCTATAGCATGGAAACGACGAGGAAAAAAAATTGTTTGTTTGACCCATTTTACGAAAAATACGTGATATTTCGTGTTTTTTTTAAATGGCGATTTATTACCTTTCCAATGAAGTATCGAGAAAAATATCGTATTCTTTGCGAAAAATACAAAAGACTACTGTACTTCTACACAAAAAGAAAAAATTAAACTGCAGTTTTCCATGTATTAGTTCGCTTAATGTAAACGATAGTGATTTTGGCCTCAAATCCAACGGAATATGCGCATTGCCCGGAAACTTTTTTTTTTCGTTTTCGCACTGAAGCTTTTCGGGAATGTTTCGAGTGTTTTATAATGTTACATTATAAAAAATAATAATTTTTTCGCAATATTATATCGATGAAAAGATTTGCCTGTTGATCATTATTGTGCTATAAAAACATCGCGACACCTCTGGCTAACACCATTTTTCGATTAATTTCCAAATTAAATAAAAAATGTGTTTAACACATTAAAAATCTCAAAGAATCACATACCACACCTTACGAACAACAAATCCAGTCTAATTAATATCCTCCGCAATAAACACGATTTATATTATAATTCGAAACTTCTACATATATATCCATATTAAATCATCAGATTATTAAATTAATAAGAAATAGTTAGTCTCGCTCTTTGAATTCCAAGTTTCATGATGCTGTTCCACTTTATTTTTAATATAATTCCACAGCAAACACTGCTCGTGTTTTTTTCCGAAATAATTAGCTCTTTATATTAATATCAAGCATCGATATGACATACCGCACATATACTCATCGTATGTGATACGCGAATGTGAGTAGAATCGACGGTTGGGTGAAATCGTGCTGCATCGTTAGATCGCGCAGTTGTAAATCCTCATCGCAGCGTAACGCACCACAATTTTCTATCTCTTAGCATTTCACGAACGGCAGAAGCCGAAGCAGAAGCGGCATATTGTTTTAGCCTTCCGGGCTCGGGATATAAACGAATTCCGCCCACCTAAGAGGGCGTCGAGTCCTTATCGGCCGAGTCGATCGTGTGTGGGGGCCTTCGAGTTTTGCCCGAACCAACTGTGTACCTTCAACTGTTCGCCAAGTACCTTGTTTTATGTGTATGCAATATATATAGATATGTATATATATATATATGCAATTCAGGTTCCCATCATCGCCGCCGTCCGACTGTATCTTCGACTCGGTGAAATATTATTTAAGTGCTTCCTGGCATATAAAACAATTCTGTGGCCGATGATAATTAAAGTCCAGACGAAGAAAAAGAAGAGGGAAGGGAGGACGAGGAAGGAATATCGCATATCGTTTATGTGTCTGGGCGTTGCGCACATACAAGCTATATAAGCCCTATTTTTGATAGGATATGCTATGGTTTTTTTTTGGACCACTGACTTCGATGTTTCAAGGTGCTACCGCTATACAGATTATATCGATGTTCAAGCACCATTATTTACCAATTCTTGAGGCTGATCTTCGGGTGAAGCTATTAATTCGAGATAATGCATATTTATATTTTGATAAATGTCAGGACGGTATGATTTATCACGTCGGGATACGGCTTTTGTGAAGATTGGTTACGATAATATAAATCATCGAAGCTAAGGGCTTGTCGTTTTCGAGTTCAATGATCAGACGAGTTACCCTCTTTCCCCCTATCGCAGACTGCGATGGTTATTTCTTTTTTTTTAGATTCAACAAAATCTAACTTCACACCTTATTAAAAAAGTTCCAAAAACAGATTTTATTTCGCTATGAATCCCGAATTCAGCCGCTGATTATTTTCACGATTTTTTAAGTACGCAGATTATATCTGCCGCCATTGTTACAGTGTTAGATACGAGTTACTTCCACATTTGGCACAAGATCCAACATAGTACGTAAAACATCGTTGAATTTAGAAATTCATACATAGAAATCGATTCTTCTCATTTGCACTGTGTTAGGTATCGACGACCGGTTCGAGTATGTATCTGTCTGCAAAGCCGATGGGCATGCGAGCAGCGCTACGAAGCTCGGTATAGGTGTACCTCCTCGGTGAAGTAGGTTTCGGAGGCTGAGGCACATGCATATATAGATATATTCAAACGCCGACATCCTATATATGAAGTAGCGAAGCACACGGGCGGGGGATGAGGGTAGGTGGAGAGGGTTCAGGAATGGATCGCTGAATTTCTCGAATAATTAAGTTAGACCCCCCTTTAGCCCGCTTCGCCCTCCTCCGCCCCTTCATCATCCTCCCCTCCCCCCCGTGGTTCGGACGCCGACAGGGGGGATGGTCGCTTACCCTACCAACACGCTCGCCATACATTATGTACCGAGTTACCCGGTGTACATACGTGTATACGACACCAGCTAGGGATAGAACTTACGGGGGTTGCAGGAGGAAAGGTAGAGGAGGGTATAGAGAATCGCATACAAGCGCGCGCCCCCTTTCCGTGCCCCCGCGAAACTCTGGACAGCGCAGGCCAAACCCACCCCCTGTTAAGCAGCCGTTGCTGCTGCTACCGCTGCTACACTCGGTGGCATTGGATATATACTTAATGAAGCGTAAATAATTGAGTAATGTGCTCCGGGCCCCGTTCGATCGTCGTTCCTATTGGTCAGAATTAATCTATTCCGGCGCATTAGCGTGCAGTATCTGTGCGAACCAGGCTAGGAAAGCGGCGTCGGGGTCGGCTTGACCGGCATCGACATCCCTCTTCCACCCCAACCTCGCTCTCTGTCATTCGTTTGGGTTACCTACACCCTAGACGATAGCTGTCTTTGTTAGCCGAGCTTGGATTCGATCTCACTCCGAATATCTACTTGCAGAAGGCAAGAGAAAGGGAATGAGGGTGTGTTGGGATGTGTAGCGATGATTGTGGAAAGGGAAGATATAGGGATGGAGAATACAGGAACGCACCTCGGATGGTGTAATCGGCGAACCAGCCTCCCGGGGCCCTTTGGTAATACGCGAAAGGTAGGCCTCAAAGGGCTGCTTAACACAGCATACCAGGGACCAACAACGAGAGCCAGAGGCGGTCGGCTTCTATAGCGATAAACCCGATTCGTATTCGTGCGTGGAGACTCTAGAGTACTAATTATAGATCGTTGGTATTGGGTATCGAGAAGATACGGATGCGTGTAATGAATGAACGGTATTCGGGGGATTAATTAACACCGACTGTTTGCAAAAATTAGAGACACGCGGGAGATCAGTGGTGGCCGTAGGTAGACTTTGGCTTTCGTTAATGCATCGACGTTTGTGGTATGAAATTTAATGGAGGCGTCGCAATTTTTGATGGGCTGATGAAGATAATTTCTTGATGCGTGACAAAGGACTCATTTCCGTATCTGTGTTACTCTACCAGAAATAAAGATTTCCTTATCGTTTTGTAGTTCAATCAATACGTCGGGAGGAATTTTGAAAATAGAAGATAAGAATTCAGGAGACCAACGGTTTAATGTTTTTCATGATCAGCAATAATTAAGAAAGTGTTCATCTTTTCTTGATTATTGATCCATCGAATGAATACATTTCTCAAGTATGACTGCCGAACCTTAAAAAATTGATTCAGCAATCGAAATGTTTTTGGAATAGACGCCTAAAAGAATATTACGTCTGTTAATTGATCCCGGAATCCACTCTTTCTTTAAATAACTCTGATATAATAGATATCAACGATGACTTTCTAAAGTGATTCTATAAACGAATCGGGAGCGAAGGATTAATAATTGATTGAATCAATCCGATAGGAGAGTGTAATAATAAATGCAGCTCCCGACGTCCCAGTGACGTCTGATTCCGAAGAAAATCGGCCAATTTCTCTATGTAGGCTTTCGGGGTGGCGGCCGGGGAATCGTCAGGAAGCAGAAGCTTCCGTTTAATTGGAACACGGAAGGGGTTGAAGCTTCGAGAATCTCGTAAACGACGACGAAGTAAAAGTGTGAAAGCAGAGAAGAGAACAGAATCGGGGGGAGGGGGAAGGGGGTAGGGGGAGGGTACGAGGGGCGAAAGGACGTTGGACGAACGGCGGATAAAGAGGAAATGAGTCTCGGCTCACTAAATGCCCTCTACCCTTGATAACTCATCAATATTCTTTTTTTCAACTATGAAAATCGACCGGCGGACAACTAAGTTAAGACTCATCTTCATCTCGTCGAAACTCGCTCGACTTTTCAACATGATTTTCAAGCAAATTCATTGACGGACCGGTGAAAACGTTAATGAAAGAACTCATTACAGCTTTTCATTTTTATTTTTCATGTTTATTTCCGTTTTCAGGAAGAGTATTATGTATTCGTCTTAAAAATGAAGTAAACAATTGGTTTCGAATAAAAATCTATGATATGAAATACATTTAAAAAATCAAAAATGTTATTTTATTTACATTGTGACAGAAGGTCACAGAAGACGAAGGCTGCATTTTTGGAGCGAAGAATACGTTGAGATATGTGGTCCATGAAATGTTGCAATATGTTATCGTGTTTTATCGAAAATAGTATTGAAATAAAATATTCTTCGGTGTGAAAAAGGTATGGAAACAAAAAGGCATTTATTTAGATTCGCTGAAGAGAAAAGAAGTTTCCGGATTTGAAAGACAAAACGATACCAGTGTAGAGCGTGTCGCCACGCTCCGGAAACTTCGCTGTGGGGATGTGAAACGCGTCTGGGTACAGCCAAGAGAGCGAGTGAACGTATAGAACGTTGGAAAAAGACGAAGGGAGGAAGAAGGGACGGCCCAGACAATAACTAAGTGGCATTCTCAGACACCCCGCTACATTGATCGCGGAAGATGCCCCTCTTTCTCGTTTCTCCACAAAACCTCAACCCCTTTTGCGCTTCACGGCCACAAACATACACGAAATACGCGACCCCCTTGTACAACATCGCATGTACGGAGTATACAGTTCTCTCAATGCGACAGACCCACACAAGCACGCGTCGCTGATAGTTGGTACTCTTGCCTGCGAACTCCTAATGGACAAGTATTTCGTTGCGGTTGGAAACTCTCGACTGCAAAACACATCCCTGCACAGGTTTTTTTCATTCTTCGCTCACCCTTACATCTCTCTTGAGAAAATATAAGAGTACCGAAGAAAAATAGAAAACAGCTGCACGAAGAATTTATGAGAGTTGTGAAAAAATCGTTATTTGAAACATTTGTTACATTTTTGATTGTGTAACTGGTGGAACCATCGATGGCGCAGTTCGATTGATAAATGTTAAGAATCGTCATCGATACTGGCGGCGATGAAAGTTCAACAGAATGGTGGAAGGCGCCGTCGACGTAGGGATGTAGATAAATAAAAAAGCGAAATAAAAAATACACTGCGGAAAAAAAGAATGATACAGAAATACGAAAGATTTTTCTTCTCCCCAACGTTTTTCTCAACGAGGCAAAGCAGAGCGACTCCGTGAGGTGGAGAAGGGGATGAGAGGCTTTTTCCGGTGAATGCAAAAAATGAGCCCAATTTCGGTCGAGAGCCGACAATACAGCGGAGGTCATCGGTCGAGTCGAGAGAACAAAAAACAAAAAACAAAAAAAAAACGAATGAAATAAGAAAAAAAGGCATAGCAAAGGCGAACAGAAAGAGAAGCAGAAAAGGGCGAATGCAAGTAAAGGGGGAATGGCGTAGAGAAAGGGTAGTGAAGCGGGCGGGAAGAACAGGGTGAGAGGAGGGCGGGCTAAGGGTAGACGTGAGTTTGGGAGGATGGGATGGAATCTCTCGTAGCTTCAAGTATTTCGGCCTTTGATGTGCAACCTCTGCATCCCGTCCCCCAAAACTCGGCATCCACCAGCAGCAACGACAGTCGTAGTGGTAGAGGAGCAGTAGCCTCTGCAACCCCCAAGTGAGGGCATCACCTATACACACTTTCGCGAACGTCGTCGTCGTCGTCGTCGTTGGCTTCAAAGAAACTGCCTTGGGAGAAGGCGATGCGCTGTGGATGCCCGTGTGCTATATATTTCTAGCGTGCTAACTTTCTTTCGAGGGTCGCGCCCCCGACGAGTGATGGAAGGAGTGAAAAGAGACCGTACGACAGAGTAGGGGGTAGAAGATAGGGTGGGGAGTAGTTCCAAATTGACGAAGAGGTATGAGAACGAAAAAAGTAAAATGTACGAACATTTATGTAGGAATAGATTTTTTTTTTTTTTACGATGTAGCAACCTTAGGTGTGCAATATTGTAGTTTTTGATAAGACAAGAAAAAATAAAATGTTTTTAGAAAAAAATACCAATGTACGCGTACAATGTATTTGATGGAACGTTTTTCCGTCGACGCTTTTCTTCCAGAAATTATTGCTTTTTTAAAACAACGATTAAAATTTGTTGATATCAAGAACCAGCATTCTATCAAAATTATATGAGGAATTTAGTCGATAGACATTCATTGATACAGAATCGACTTTTGTCGGCGGATAGCTAGTAGATATAATCCACAGCTCCCGTCCTATTTTGCGCACACAATTTCGTGTTTAATGCCCGAAATAACTCGACTTCCTCCGCCGTTGAACAGCCACCTGCGGCGACCGATCGTGCCAATGGTATATGAATTTGCACAAGTTTATCACGGCCGATGGACGGTGAAATTCGTTTCTCGCAAGAATTTACTCTCGACTAAAAGTGCAGCAAAAAATGATTAATTACGCTTTTTTTTTTTGCAAATTTTTTTTTTTCAAAATGGAGTAATTATTTTGCAAATCGTGATGTTTTTTTTTTTTTTGAAAAATTCATTGTTTACCCTGTCTATTTTTTGGGGATGTTATGTTGCGTTATTATTGTTTTATATCCATTGTTGGTTATTTATTGTTGAGTTGCAACCATCGTGCTTCACACATTTCATTTTTCGTTTAATTTTTTTTTCGTTCACCGTTTGCTACTCCTCTCTTGTTGTTGTTGCTGTTGTTTTTTCGTGGATCAGCACGGGGACAGGGAAGCTTCGATTCCTATCTTTTATTTCAGCACTGCCACTCCCGCTTTCTCTCAATATATAGATATATGTAAATATATATATATAGAAAAAAAACCTTTATATCCGATCCACCACGCCGCTATGGCATTAATTTGTAATTGCCCGCTGTTTTTATATCCGATTCTCGACGATCGAAAAATAATCGTCGAATACTCGAACGCGTTCGCCTACTGCTGTCGCTACTCCTGCTGCTGCTGCCGCTGACTGTTTGCGAACGAACCGCTTGCTTTTTCACGGCTTAAAATTAATATGCATGGAGTCGCGGGGTAAAGGGTGCCGGGGGGTGGTAAAGGCGCGTTTATCTTGCTCGCTTGATTTCGTTTTGATTCGACTGACAAATAATCGAGCCCTGCGTCACACCCACGCGCACCCACATCCACACGTAGGCTCACAGATACGCAAGAAGATTCGGCGAGTAGGAGATTAGATGATTCGCTATGATGCTGATACCGACTGCAGAGCTTTTTCTTTTACATGGAAGCCAATTTTTTTTTTTAATTATCAATGCTGATTTTACCTGCACATTTCATTTTTTGATAACCGATCGCAACTGCATTATTCGTGCCAATAAATTTAGGGGGTTAAAAAAAATCTTGTCAAAAGTTTAACATTTTTTTTTCTGGATGAGTAAAAAAGTTCATCGACCGAAAATAGTGTTATGCGCGATGAGAAATGGATTTCCGAATTTCTCGAATAATTTCGTTAGACTGCGCGTCAATGATTTCCGTCGCCCTTCGATGAAAAATTGTCATTAAATCCGCTAGTAACACATCGAGAAAAAAAAAAACAAATGTCAATATCCAGAATAATCAGCTGATCGAAGGATATAAAAGTGTTTGGCAACAGATAGATTTTTTTTTGAGAGGGCTAAAAAAAACGTTGCTAGTGGACGAAATAGTGATTAAAAATTAATAACGAATATCAACAGCCACGTTCGGGTGGGGGTGAGCGGTGAAACGCAGGCTTGTCGCTTCATTTGGTCAAAAATAAAAAAAAAAATAAAAAAGCATCGCCCTCCAAATGGCGCATAAAAACCGCGACGAGAGCAAGCCAATTGCTGCTATGCGTTCCTGTAATTACAAATATCCACAACCGGAGTAGGGGAAGAGAGGGTCGTCGATGGGCGAAAATAAAAAATCGGTAAATACGCTAACGCTATGGATTGCTCTCGGTTCTCTCTCACTCTGTCTCTCTCTCTCTGTTTTTTTTCGCGTCAAAACACTTTCTGGGCTCATGATTTTTTGTTTTACCAATCGTGCGTCACGAATTACCATTGCGATGCGATTGCGAATGGTACGCTTGATGACCGAGTTAATAATTAAAGAGTTCGAAATAAAAAAAAATAAAAAAACAAAAAAAAACTCGATTCGTGCGAACGGAGATTCGATGGAAATTGCAAATCCAGCTAAAAGCATCAATAGCGGAAAGTTCAGGTATGAAAAATAAAAATGTTATTATATTTTGTACGGAGCTTGTTTAATAATTGAATCTTCAATAATTCATATTATTGGAAGTGCCCCTTAATTGAAATAATTTCGGTATAATTTTTTTTTATTGTTCGTTTTTTTTAATACCATCGCATCAAATTTTTTCCACTGTTTTATCACATAAGTGAGTATATAATTTTTATGTCCAGCGTTGTATGATGAATTAAATTGCCTCTGGGCACGCAACGGTCTTTCTGGAATTAATTATTTTACAAAAATGTATGAAATCCTGAAAATTTTATGAGGTGCGATTTTTCAACTGTTCGATTTGATTCGACCGTGAAACGCACGAATTTTAATCGACCGCCATCATTCAATAATTAATCGCGATAATCAATCGGCTCTTTTTCACCGCCGGCCATATAATAACAGACGAAGTGGTTGTAATAAACTATTAACGGAAAAAAAAAAAAAAAAAAAAAAAAAACGCGAACACAATTCAGGAAAATGTTTGCCGCTCACCGTCACCGCTGTATGCAAAAGTGTACGCGAACCGTGACGAGTGAGGAGGAGGTAGTAAAGGGTGGGGAGAGCGAGATAGAGAAATTCCAGCGCGCGTTTCGTGTTCGTTGGAACGCCGCAAAGTGGCTTGGGTCCCGTTTAGCCCGACGGGAACTCCCAAAAGTGCTCGCCGCTTACGAATGCATGTGCCGCCTCGGTGCTGGATCAATTTTTATTCGCAAAGTACTTCGTAAGCGGAGGCTCGAGTACGCGGCTGCTATCGGTCAGATGGAGGTTTGGGGGCAGAGAAGAGCGGGGGAGGGAGGGGGGGGGGGGGGTGATAGCATACATACGTGATACCGAAAAGCGACTTTTATTTATCGCTTCCGATTAACTGAACTGTAGGCAGTCGATTTTTTGTTTTTTAATTACTCATTTTTCATTCATCGCAAATTATCTTTCCGATTTTGAACGAATAAAAAAGTACGATTTCCGTTGATCCATTAAATTAGGCGATCGGAAATAAGTTTCGGAATAAAGTTGAAAAAAAAAAAAAAACGAGATGTTTTGTTCATTTACGAGACTCGCATAAATGATGGAGTAACAACATCGCGGTAGTTAGCGGAGAAACGGTGTTTTCGCGACCGCCAATAGTTGTTACACTTTAATTGGCAAATGATGGGCTCAGCCTTTTTTGCGATAATTGAATGTTCGTGAATAGCGTAACGCGTCGCGGTAAGATTAAAATTTCAACGGATGCGTTACCATGTCGCTCGACGCTTTTCTACGCAAGCACCGTGATTAATGAACTCTTCATATGCCATCGAATTCCACGCCGACCATAATTCACAAATTTAACTTTTGCGAAATTTTATTTTGAATGTTGATTACAATATATCTTAACGCGCCGATTTCGCTGCACCAAAATTTTCAAAAAATATACTTATTTATCCGAATTCAAATTTTCCGAAATCACAAAAATCCAAAAAATACATGTCTTGCTATGTCTGCGATTAAAAGAGATTCGCAATGTTCAAATTTTTTTTTTTTTTTTTCATTCTAATGACTAAGTGAAAGATAAATTCATGATGCGTTCCTAATCATCATCATTTAAGGATATTTTTTATATATTTTTTTTCGATCGCAATTTGCCGCGAAATTTACGAAAAAACCGTCTCGTTGCTCCATAATCGAATTGTGCGAAGGTGTGATAAAAAAAAGTTCGCAAAAGGTGTTCAGCACGGTGAACAAACAATTGTAGGCTTATTGTATCGCGAGTATTTGTAGGCTCTGCGTGTGCGATATACACGATCACGAATTCATAAACAAAGGGGTTAGGGATGGGGGTTGTACTACAACGCTTGCTTTTCCCTTGTAGTTATAGTTATATAGTTATCCTGTGTGCAGCGCGTCGACCAAAAAGCTCCGGCGCCACTAAAAGCATTTTTAATGAGCTTCGTAACTATGCTTTCTACACGACACAATTATTAGGTGTTCAAAATATTGAATATCTAAGTTTTGAAACATGTTTTTGACATTATGCTTCAACCCTTTGATGAAAAGCAGTATTATATTTTTGAACATCGACTTGAAGTTGTTTAGTAATTCCAAACGAAAACTGGGAGAATCAGCTTTTCCATGTAAACGCTAGAAACATTGTAATCAGAAATTACACGGATCGAAGTCGAATTTTTTTGAAAATTATTTTGAGGCGCTTGAAATAAAACATTTTTCAGTCATATTTGTCTGTGTTACTAAAAAAAATTAAATTTTTTAAAATCGTACAGAAATCAGAGGTATTTAAAGTTTGAAGGAAACACAGGTACGTATACTTCATTTCCTGCATTACATGAGCGATTTTTCACCGATTTGGCAGCAAGGGGGGGAGAGAGCAGCGAGAGGGGGAGGGGGGGAGGCGCATCGAATATAAATTTGCAAGAAGTATAACGCGAACGTATAATAACAATTTGCACGTTGCAGGGGGCCGTCGCGCAACAGAGGGAGAGAGGTGGGAGGGGGGGGGGGGGGAGGGAACGAAATAACGGTCAGTATTTTGCAGTAATATTTCACCGTAGCAGTTGGTATTAATTCGTAATATGTTACCGTGCAAACTATACGAAAGCACTGGTGCTCCGTGTTCGGGGGGAGGGCGGGTGTTCTGCCCCTCCAACGCCCCGAATGCACCCCTCGATACTCCAACTACCCTTTACACTCCTCTTTCTCCTCGTATACCTCTAATATATGGTCCGGTATTATTGCAATGCAATGGACAGAATACTGTCAAAATTTATCGGCGAACGTTTTTCATCGAGCGGAGGGGGAGGGAGGGAGGGCATGGGTAGCGTGAGAGAGAGAGAGAGAGAGAGGTCGGGACGGGCACAAGCTCTTCGTCAAATGTACGCCACGTGAACGATTAAAACGCGAATTGGATTAAAAAATTGCAAAAAATGTTTTTTCATAACCGTACTATTTTCGTCGTGTGATGCTTGAACTTTCTTTGACACCGAGTGGAACCTTTATTTGTTAGTAAAAAAAAAAAATTATTGGTACGACTGAATTTTTTCACTACCGACGTCGAGCGTAACAATCGCATAACAATCAATGGACGAACAAAGCAATAAAGATAACAATACCCTTCGATTAATTCGATAGATTTGGTGACGGGGTTGTTTTTTTTTTTTTTTTTTTTCAGATAACAATTTTTCCATACCTGTAAATTTCACGTGATGTCGAAAGTCTTCGTGTCTACGTGCCTCTCTTTCTCTCCCTTGAGAGAGACTTTTATATAGAGTGAAGGGAAATGAAAGTTTTGCTTTCATTCATACTGAAAGTTTTCCTTCCTCGGCTAAAGCGGCAATAGCAAAAAGGAAGAAGAAGAAGAAGAAAGACGAAGAGAGTCTGCAATCTCAACACTAAATTGCCAATCAACGTGGTATTATTTTCCTGTTAGTTTCGTAACGAAGAGGTAGGAAAAAAAATTGCGGAAGGGTGAAAGCTGCAGAAGACTCTTCTGCCCCTATCGCTACTATCATCGAAGCCCTTAGAAGAGGTCACGATAAAATAAGAGACGTGTATTTCAAAATCGAAAAAAAAAAAAAAAAAGTGCAGAGAATCGAAGAAAAAATAAGCAAATAGACAAAGATGGAAGAAAAGGTGGTGCGTGCAATCGGCGCATCCTTCGTTTTTCTGTTTCTTTTTTATTCGCGATATGTGCAGCTGTGTTACGGCTATGTGACACTTGGGTTGAGAGGGCGGAAGGCCGAGTGGGGTGAAAGAGGGAGAGACTCCAGTGGTCTACAGAAGTCGGCGCTGCGCACTCTAGGGGTTTCGTGCTTCAACCAGCTCCTTATATACTAATTATCATCGTCCCGAAGTCTCTTGATGTAAATGCCCCAATGCACGCGCGTCCCGTACTATGCTACGGCAACGTACTCCACAAAACCGAACGAATCTCTCCGCTCTTTCTACTGGTTTGACAGCAAAAACGAAAATATAAATATATTACGAAGAATATGGCATGAAAAAAAAAAAAAAAAGATAGGGGTTGGAAAAATATCAATGAAAAGGGTAAAAAAAATGTGCGAATGTAAAAATAAAAAGCGGTAATGAAAAAAATCCCTATATGCAGCGAACGATTAAATTGATAGTAGCGATTATAGCCGTAAGTTTTGATTCAATCGATCTTTTTTTTTACTTTATAGATTATGTTGATGGATTATAACTGTTATAACATATTATCATCCGATGTAGAATTTTCGAAAAATATTTTATTTTCTATGATCCGCTACTACTCTATATGGCGAGCGGTAAGTAGTGCCGACAGTACCAAAGCCGGCGAGGCACTTCGTTACTTCGAGTGGCATTGCCGCGCGGCATGTTCACTCTTCCTATGTGCGCCGCGATCCGCAATGCCCCGAAACGGGTTAAGAGTCAAGAGTCAAGGGTTTCGAGTTGAAGGCTCCGCTAAAGAGGATGTTCCCTGTATATAGCGAAGCGGAGACACTTCGTAGGGTCGGTTCATTCCAACTTTTGAGTCGCTTGTCCCGCGACTGCGACATTCAACCCCTCAGATTACCTTTAAATTATTTTTCTATTGACTATCTAAAAAAAAGGTAAACGCAAAGTCGCGCGCTTTTGTCGCTATTTGAAAGGCCTTTTTTAATTTCAATTTGTCTTTTATCTTAATATGCGAGTTTTGCAAACGCGCTTTTGCTTTTGCGGACTGTGAATGGTAATAAAAGTTGCCAAACGAGCGTTTTGATGTATGCAGAGACGGAAAATAAAGACTTCAGAAAATGTCTGATTCTCGAAGAATGTTCATAAAAAGGGCAAACGCCATTTTACCGTTTTTTAATTACAAAGCTTACGCGCAAATTGTAACGTTCCGTAAAACTAGTTATAAGGGTTACGTATACTTGCGGTAATTTTGGATCTTTTTAACTCACCTGAAACATAAAAAAAAATATTTCATTAGTGACAAAATTTTTACTTGAAATTACCAAAAATGACGAAAAATTGTTTTGGCAGGACTTATGCGACAAAATTTTCAAGAATATCGAACACTATACAATTGATAAATATAGCTACCTACACATACTAAAAAAATGGCTTAAAAGTTTCCGATTGTTCCGTTTTTTTTTTTTTTTGGAAAATTCGGTAACTCAATTTTTCGTGACAGCGGGAAAAAGTTCGGAAGAAATAAATTGTGCCATTTTCGTTACGTTGCGAACTCGCGAATAATTTCCATATATCGTACAAATTTGCTTGGCAGTCCTCACACCTTCATATATAATAAGATATAAGTATTTTGCATACGTTACGTTGTCGAGTCTGAGGTCCTAAAACTATAGCGAACTCTATACGCTGTACACATTTATAAGTACATATTCCTTCGCGCGATGTTCCGTATAATATAGTATAAGTTGAAAACGACCTTGCTGGAGCCCACGCGGCCAGAACGGAATCGACCGCGAGAGCCGCTCTAAATTACCGTCGATATTAAGATCTCGGAGATTGGCGGAGCGCGCGAAATGGTATGCAAAGCGATTCTACTGGCAGTGGTATATAGAGTGTCGTTGGCAGCACGAGAGGTTCAACCTCACCAGCAAAAGCAAGCAAGCAACCCTGTTCGGCGGGTAGTTTGGGAGAGAAGAGAAGGTGGGGGGAGAAACGCGTCCGGTTTACACAGTCACGGGCGCGTCGTGTACGCGCGCCATCCCTTCAAGGGTTCTATAAATTCAGGACAACGTCCACAGGCACCAGAACTGAGTGGGGAAGGCCATCGCACGAGCCTTACAACGTTGTGTAGACATAGCCCACCGATGAGGTAACTAACTAGCGCCCATAATATATCCGTGTAGGTTTGCATATATACAATATATATGTGTGTATATATATTGTATATACATATATATAAGCGTCGTTACCGTCCTGCACGATTTCCGTGCATCTCAAACATTTCTATTCAACAAATTTGATATATCGCGCACCGAGAGACCTCTTTCTCACTATTCGCTTATCAATCTTTATTATGCTGATTAAGTCGGCCGGTCAAGGGAAACGCTCACTTTTATGTGCAAATCTTTGTGTCTCGTGATATAGGGTACACTCAAGCATATTTTTCATGCTTCTGGAGCTTTTTTTTTATTTAAGTTTTTCAAGACTTTGAATTGCCGAGTGAAGATTTTTTTTACGTGTTTTAAGTTCAATTACATTGGAAAATTGAAGAAACTGATTTTTACCAGTGGTTGGTTTTTTTTCGGTTGCGGAAGTGAGCTATAGATAGTTTCAATAATTTTGTTTTCTTTAATCGTCGATAATTACCATTTTCAAAAAGTTCCTGGAATTTTATCGAACTCGGAACCCTCTGTGCTACGACTATTTTGCGAGGCTCACCTTCCACAAAGGTTCCGCGGGGCGTGTGAGGAGAACAGGAGGTTTTCCTCTCCACCGTTCGATATATCTCTATCAGCATCGCCCGAAGGCTTCGATACCATCGAGGCCAACAAATGCAACGGCAGAGAGAGCCCTCGTCCGATGGAACTTTGCCTTCGCCTGTTACCCCGCTTCTGATTCTCCTACTGGTTTGTTGCTGCTACTCTTGTAGTGGTACTGCTTGCTTGATACACTCTCCACCTCATTTCTCTCTTCCTCTATATCTCGCATTGTATCAGTCCCATTGAAACAACGAAACAATGCGTCGATGCCGCGTTTTGTCTCGTGACTTATCGCCCGTTTCGCAAAGCAAGGACGAAGACAGGAAAGGAGAGATGGGAGGATAAGAGCAGAAACTACGGGGCACATAGAGAAGTCTGAATATGTCGAGTAAGTGAAAAGAATGACGAAAGGTCGGGGAGGGGTTAAATGAGAGTTGAAGGGAAGACCGAGAGAATGAGGAGAAGAGAGTATTAATCAATGGGTCTATGTGACATGTTAATTAACCCCTTACGCCATGTTTTTTCACAATCGAAATTATTTTAGTTGCAGAAAGTTACCATATTACGTTTAACTTTTCAAAAAGGGGGTTATATCCGGAGAAAGTTGGCAAATTTTAATCGAATCACGAATCCGAATTTTAAATCGTGTCCCGCGAATTACAGTCGCAGCTCCGTATTCTTAACTCCTCTTAACTTAACTCTCTTATTTTAACTCGTTACCATGGCAACGATTTCCCTTAACTGTATTTCCTCTGAGTCCGTTCTCCCCACTCCGAGCGGCATCTACGGTAGCGTATAGCCCTTATTACCGCTATTCGCCGCCACTGACCGGAAGTAGGGACGATAAGGGAAATGCAGAAACGGGGCGCATCCGGTCCCGTTGAGTTAAGAATACGGAACTTATACTGTCGATGATTTTGTGTTGATTGTGATTGCGACGATGAAAGTTTACCGGATAAAAGCATTTTTATTTTTCGTTCGTGATCCATTGCGAACTATTCGGGGGGTTACACTTCTGCGTTTCTCATTCATCGTAATAAATGTCAAACTATTGACAATAGTAATATTCAGGATTTGCCAAAATTCGAAAAATTTCAAAATTTATCTGATTAATAAACCGAACAAGATAGATAAACTCGAACAAATCTTCAAGTGCAAAGAACAAATGAAGTCGTAAAACTTCGTAGTTAACAGATCGCGGAAGAATGGATTTAATAAGCCATCATAACAAAACAAAACTTTATAATTGTATCAAATAAGAGAACGAATAGCAGAAAAAACAAAAAACAACATTGGGAATAAAGGTTCGTTGTGCGGTTTTCCTGGTCGTAGCCTAAAGATTTCCTCATTCATAGCATCAATACATTACTGTTACCTGCATGATGCACACAGGAGAAACGTAACATCCAATGCAACAGAACACGGGGCACATTCCACGGTATAGATACTGCGGACGAGCGATGTACCAGTCAGCCCGATAGATACATCGGTTCCCATTATAAGTTGTTAATGAGACAGATCTGTTGTACGAGAGTCGGATAGCGCGGGTGCCGCATCTATCTATACATGTATATGTCATCAATGCTTACAGCACTATAGGTTGAATGTCGTGTGTGTATCAGCGTTGGGAAACGTTGCGGAGGAAGGAGAGCAAGGCAGAGGAAAGCGAATCAAGCACTGGCTGTACTGGTGGAGCACAGCCACTGGGTATCGTATATACATAAGAGGAATGGGTTGGATGGGTTTCAGGGGGAGGAGGAGGAGGCGGGAGTGGAAAACACCCCGGGTCCACCGTGGTGCAGCTAACGGCATTGTCAGAACGTTCGGTAGCCGGCTGTCATTGTCCCCCGGGATAATAATATCGGGTGGGTAATAACCGGGACCCAGGAAGTCGCTCGAGATCCGCTTGGGTTTCTGGATACAGCGCAAGAGAGAGAAATGTTTCCGACTATGTGTTCGCACTGTGTGCGCAATCGCAAACAGCGATATACTTCCGAAGAATCCTGAATATGGATGCTTATAGAAAGTACGTAGATGGGTCGCTCTGATTCTTAAGGGTGCCAATATGTAGAGATTGAACGCTTTTGAACTCATTTGGTACAATGGATCAGAATGTAATTGGTATTGAAAAGGTATGAATACTTTCCAGACAAAATTTTCTGCTGGTTGATTTGTTTGAACTGAGTTTCGACTGCTCGAGACTGATCGTTGGAACTTCATTTTGTGTCCTTGAGTTTATAATTGGTGCAATATTTGCCGCATCGTCATGAAACCACGACAGACATGTGGTCCACATTTTGCCGAATCGATGACGCTACGAATGTATAGGAAAATATCTATTTTTGGCGAAGTAACGCTACGATGAAGACGGAAGTAAGTATCTTGAATTCAGTCTAAAGATCGAACTACCGACGAAAATTTGGAAGTGCCGACAAAAAAATAACTTAATCCCGTTGCCACATCCAATGCCGATGAGCTTTCCACACTCTGCGAGCTGTGGAGACAAAAAAGAGCGGAAAAAAAAATATTGAGAGTAAAAGATGGAAAATTGTGGACGGTGGAAATATATATCGATTCCCATGGGAGCCTATCGAAATCGAGATGAACCCATATAGAACGCTCACTCGGGCTCGCAGTACCCTTTTATTTCGCGGACACGGAGCGGGCCAGGCATAGTCACTAACCCCCCTTCGCCCCTCTTTCCATTTCAACCCTCTACGCTCCACCGACAACCAACAGCCAGGATAGTCGCTATTTTCGCAGTGTGCAACGGCGCTTCGCCTGCCTCGCTCGTATTTCATCGTTTCGAACGATGCATCCGCTAAAACGGCCGGATTAAAGCTGGACGATAAACTTTTTATTTTATTCCACGCTTTATGAAAAAAACGAGCGGGACAGACAGAGTTGGCCAGAGTGAGAGCCAAGTCCAAAGAGGGTGGAGGACTCGAACAGGGGGAAAAAATATGATAAAAAAAAAGCACGGCAGACACACACGCATCCGACGAAAGTGGAGCGAACGAGCATCGTTATTTCCCGCACATCGGGATTGCGCGGCGGGGAAAGGGGAAATGGGATGGAACGCGTTGGTCATTTTTCCAGTATTTATTTATTTATTTCGACGCTAGGAAAGGGACGAGAGCGGGGGGTCACACCAAAGGGATCGATTCGATAGCGTTCGAACCTATCGACTCGGCGCGACACACTCGACGAGATATAAAGTGGTCGTTTTTTTTTTTTTTTCTTTTTTTAATCCCTTCGTGGTTAACGCGAGAGATGGTTGAATAAAAAAGTCATGATAAAAATGAAAACAAATGGATGAAAGACAAATGGAGTCGTCGGATGTTTGTACGATTTTGTTTATCGATGCCTCTTAAACTTTCAAAGAGATATCTGCGAACGAATCGACTATTCAAAGTTACGACAAACTGAAATAACTGGAGCAAACGAGAAAAAAAAAAAAACATCGCTAAAGAATTTTCGAAACAGAATATTGACTTACTAATTGTGAGACACAACATTGGGAATAATGCGAAATTACTATAAAAGTTACAAAAGCTTAACGAGATAAAAATAAAATGAAAAAAAAAAAAAAAATTTTTAATTTAAAAATCTTACATATCATCAAATATCAAAGAAATGATGTCTCTGTTTGTTTATAAATGCCCGTATTATCTAGAAAAAGCGTGAAGTAATTTTTTCCAAGTAAAAAATCTATTTGTTTTTTCGCCGCTGCGGACGATTATCTAGTTTCTGCAACCGTCCCGTTGATAGTATGGAAAATCGTGAAAGCGCGAGAAAGATAGAGAGCGTCCAGTAGAAGGGAGTAATCCGGCCGCAAAATCCGGAAGCGTTTAACATAATTAGGTATCGGGTGTCGAAGCGGCGGAGGCGGCGGCCGGCAGGGCAGCCTGGCTGTCGTTCAGTGCCGGTGTGGTGGCTGCACACTCGCACTCGCTGGGGAGTCCCCTCGCTCACTCCAACCCGGTACACCTAGTAGAGAGAGTCTAGCGGCACGGGATAACGTTGGGTGGCGGAGCGTGGACGGCCAGCCAGACGCACGCTGCTACCACCACCACGACTACTACCACTACTACGACTACTACTACATTAACACCGTTAAAACTTCGATATACCTATAGTCTGAACTCGAACTGGCTGTTACCACTATCCTCGGCAGCCGAAACTTGCCGTTGCTATATCCACTTTCCTGGCCTGTAACCACTTCATTATTTATGGCACATGCGATCCTTGTTTTTATTACCGATTTCTTAATTTTCAAATCTTCAAGATCTTTCGAATTTATATATACTTTTTTTTTTTTCGCATTTATATCAACACTAGCAGTGTGCGCACGCTTCGCGCGCGTAGCCTTATCTCTCCATTTAATTTTTTTTTTCAACTCAACTTTATTATTTATTTGAACTGTCAAAGTTTGTCAATCAACTATCAACTATCAACTATCAAAATACAACATAACTGAAGTTGCTCGTCGAATAGCATTAGCTTCAGCCCCTTCTGACAGCCAATCAGGCAACGAATAAAGCGACAACAATACGTGTATCGAAATTTCGATATATTTTAGCCACGGATTTTTTGAAGCGGGATTTCTACGCGTATATGCCGTATATACCCTTCTTTGAGGCGACGTGCTTCTCAGTGAAAAATGATCTCGAAAGATCATTTTCGCATTTTCTTCGTGAATTAAAAAAAATCTGTTTATTCCGATGTACTTAATTAATAAAAAAAATAAAAAACTGACGATGATTAACGAGTTACGTTGTATAAAAACGTGTGTTATAAAAAAAAAGAATCCGAAAACGAGAAATTAAAATCGATTTTCTCTGAACTCGAGTTCTACACCGCAATTTGCGTGTAGAACGAAGATCGTGCGACAGATTGAATGATCTTTGTCCACGTAGCATCAACGTGTATGTTCTGTCGACAGTCGAGAAGTGGTTTGAGTTGCACTGATGCTCCCGGTGTGGGGATGCAGTGTTTATAACGAAACGAGTAGCCCCGGTAGAGAGCGCGTGCAGCCCGTACGAGTCACTACTACTACTGCTACTACAACAGCTGCTACTATGAAACTCTCTGCATCGCTTTTCGCTTTCCTCTTTCCCGTCGGCGAGCCACGTTCGCTCTGCTCCCTCCCGCGCGTTTGCCCGCTGGATAATATGACGCTCTGGCGGGACTGGGTATCACGGCGGTGGGTCAATCGTTGCCGCGTTTTCGCGGTCGGAGCGTTTTGGCGTTTCAGCGGGCCGTCCCCAATGGGCCGCTGTACTACCAACATATCCCCCTAGTTCACTATATCCCAACCGTTTCACGCGACTCCATAAGCGCTTGATGCTTGGAATCACTCGTGTTAATTAATCCGTGTAAAATACGCACTCATTGAGAGTGTCTCGCTGGGCTCGTGAAACGTTCGTTCATAGCGCTTATACGCGAATGCATGGAAGGTATTTCAATTCTTTATTATTCACAGAATGGTTTATCGTATTTCTTCTTAATCTTCGAAGCTCTATTGTCTGACAATGTAAAAAAAAAAAAATCAAATAAAAATTTTATTCTTAGAGAAATACACCGATTTAGTAATTTTTTTTTTTTTTTCATGTTTTTTTTAAATATTCTTTTCAAATTTATCAGTCATCGACAAATATGAAAGTATTAAACATACGTAACTCTTTTTTTTTTTTCGAATTGAATATTAATAATTTTATTTACGTGTCAATATTGATTCGCACATTGAACATTGAAAATTGTGCGTTTGTTGAATTTATGGAAAAATATTGATAGAGTAGAATTTTTTTTAGTTTCCATTTAATCGTTCGACAATATCATCGCGTCGCGTGCCGTGGAGATCCCCTTCCGCGTTTGGGATGCTGGCTACCCCATCGTTCGTACGCTCCGTTACCGGCGCGCGAATGCACCGCTGGCTGACCACTGAACCGACCTTGCGGCGTCGGTTATCCATCAGCCGAGGCGTGGGAAGCGGGCGTGAAAAACCGCGGGCGATGATTGCGGCCACGCGGTTATACGAACCAGTGAAAAACCATCGTCGCCGCCAACGGCGACGACTGGCCGCTCTCGCGTTTTTCGCCCACTACAAACACTCGTCGACGTCCAACCGTCCACTTCCGGTACGCGTTAATGAGAATGCTCGGACGTTTCCGCGGCGGGACGGACGCTCGAGAGGATCCTACAAACAATTACTACTCTACTTCAACGTCGTGCCTCCCGAATATAAGCACTAAGGCCGACGCGACATCGTCCAAAAAAAGCAACATTTAAATAGTTAAAGCTTCGTCAACGAATAAAAAAGAAAGTGTAAACTTTAAAAGTTGATTGCTTAATGCAGTTTCTTTTATTCATTATTTTTTTGCTATGCCTCGCAGAATTTTGACGGTACGACATGCAAAGTATTTTTTTTCACAAATCTATAGTACGATCGAAATACGATTAAACAATAATAAAATGGAAGTGTTATTGACAAATACATTCTATAAACACGCCGAGAGGTTAGATGAAAATAACACATTAAAATATATTTCTCTGTAGAATGTTTTTTCACAGTAGGCAATAGGTAAAGCAAAGTGTGCAGCTAGTAGATAAAGCCGCGGCTGGTCAGACGCATATTACCTCTTAAAAGAGCAACGCGATTTATGTATGGATTTGAGCAATCAACTTAATCAGTCGATACGAAGCGTCACTGACCCGAATCGACTCAATCGGATAAAGAGAATCACATTTATCGTCATTGGCTTGAAAATCAATAAGTTATCGAGACAATAGTACTTTCCGATACTAGTGCGATAGTGGTTTGTGACACGAGAGGAGGCGCGTGTTGCCTAATACGCAAACGTCGGAAGTGCGCTTTTTCGTACAAGTATCGCATATCTTTTTTAACAAGTGCAGGAGAAGCGCTTCTTCCGTGTCTGCCGATTGTGGCGCCGCGAAAGTGTGCGAGAAGTACTTACTTTTTGCACGTTTCTTTTATTGGTGTGCGGAATGTAAAATGGGGCCGACGTGCGCATGCGCCGTGTCATTACGGCTTGCTATAAAGCGCTCCTTACGCCACTCGCGGCAGACACGAAAAGTTGCAGTACTTCTCATACACGCATTGCAAAAAACAAGTGATTTATGTGTAAACCAATCACAGCTCGCCAGTGTGGCCATTATATTCTCACTCTGCTTTTTGTCGATTCTTTTTGTTTTTATTGCTGCTAGCGTTCGTTTCGACATTATGTAATTTGACATTTTCCTTTGTTTTTAATGGCCGATGGGAATCTATACGTAGACTGGCGTGCATTTTAATTATAACAGGTTAGCGACGGCTAATGCCAAGTGTTGTTGCTATTGTAAATGCGATTCGCGATAGCAAAGGTCGAGTTGGAAATAAACTGAAGTTATAGCGAAATAGTCTCGAACGATTTTTTACTTTCTCATCCTATACGAAGGATGAAAAAAGCGAAAGTATTGTAATCGCGAGAAAAAAAATAACGTCTAATTTATGGACTAAGTAACTCTTTTTAACATCAAAAACTGAAAAAAAAAAATATTTTCTCACTTTTGTGACTCAATCTATCAGATTTCATGACCCGAATAGCTTTTTTGCTCAAAAGTAGTTAAAAAAAGGGATTTTCCTCAGAAGTCTGTCCGTCTGTACGTACACATCAAATTTTTTGGCGTCGGCGCAATAACTTTCCGCAGACATTTTCTATCGCTGCGAAACTTTCAATATAACTTTTATTTGTGGAGTATTAGTTATGTATTGAAATTCAGAGTTTTTCCTCCATATTTACTAGTTATTTACCTACAATGTGAAAAATTAAAGGAATTTAAAAAACGCCAAAACTGGTTAAAAAATAACTCGTAAATGTGGAGAAAAAACTCTGAATTTCAATACCAAACTCATACCGCACGTGTAGAAGATATCTTGAAAGTTTCGCATCGATAGAAAATGTCTGCGTATAGTTATTGCGTCTATGGCAGAAAATTGTTTGTTGCAATAAAAAATTAAATTATTAACTAAAAATGTGCGCACTACATGTTTCAATAACATTAATAAAATTTTAAAAAATTGCGAAAAAACATCGTGAACTCTCAAACTTTTGCTACGGCTAGAGGTAACGTCCATAGGTCGAACTTCAACCGCAGGAGGCGTGACCGGCGCCAAAAGTTTGACTTGCCACCTATGGTTTGTAACACGATGTTCAAACATTTCAGCGGTAAACGCACATTGCAAGTGATCAACAAAATTTCAACAAAATTTGAGTTACAATTATGAGGACAAAAATAGATGGGTTCGAAAACTAAACTCCTCTACCAAAAACATACATATCGACACAATACTAACTTCATGCGAACAACAGTTGGGATGAGAAAGTCACGAGTTTCAAAACGCCAGTAGCAACTGCTATGTCCGCATATTTTTTTTGTTCGTCGTACCACGAGAATTGCTGGTAACCGATTTCATAGCGATTTTTAAATAATTTTCATCGATTTTCTGATTCTCGCGAAATGTGATTCGTCAAAAACTTGAAGCCTATAGAAACAATACAGCAAAATCAATAATTTTCATAAAGAAAATTTTTTCAAAATTTGATTTTTTTTTATGGTTGGGATATTTATTTCCCGGCCATGTGCAAAAGAATAACAAATCGATTAATATTTATAAAGTTTCTCAAAGATGCGGAAAATAAGACAATAAAAAATGTTATGTGACGGTAAACGTTTTTTCTTCAGTATTTCACAAATAAAAATGAGAGACTATTTCATCCAATTATATTCTTCTCAATATCTCATAGTTTTATTAAGATTTTAATTAATGATTAATCGTTTGTAATTGTGGAGACGCTGATTGCTGAAATCCTTACATATATTAAGTGATGATTTTAATATACGCGATTTGCTGAGAAAGATTTCGCGAGCATGAGAAAAAAATCGTTCGAGATGATAGTGCACGATTGCCATGAAGAGTGGTCGAGGGGGAGGGGGGGTGGGTTGTTCGCGTGGCGGACAAGCGGTGTAGGGTAGTACGCGATCTCGCATCAGGGGTCACGATATTCTTCGCCTTTAAACGTCGACGGGCGCGCTCAACGAGGCGTAAACGTCGGCGCGACACGTGTAACCGTCGCGTTAATCGCCCGATAAAAATCGCCAACACGCCAGCCACCGGCGCGCCGCTCGTAAAATTAAAAATAACGCGAACGAGAGTCGACACTAGGTGACGTGAACTAAACAGCGAGCACAGGCAAGCTTGATGTGTAATGCGCTCGCGACGAAAACCACGCCCAATTGTTGATCGATGAAGGTCCGCGGTCGATCGAGCTTTTTCTCCATTTTATCGTACGTAAAAAAATGCATCGAAAAGAGACAAAAGCCTCATTCAAGTATGAAAAATTGTTAAACCTTCAGAAATATAGATTTTTTAACATTACGAATAAAATACCTTTAAGGGTTGCAAAATAAAAAAAAAATATTTATAACATTCATATCAAACTGTACGGTTGAAGGGATGTTTGAAAGATTTTTTTAAACGTTCGATCGATGATAAATGAATTTTTATGATATACAGATGAGGGTTGATAAATATATATCGAATTTTGTATGATTTTTTTCACAACCCCATTCTTGAAATAATGTGGCATTTCACATCGAATAAGTGCTGCATAAATTAATCATATGCAACGTAATGTTGATGTAACGATGAAAAAAGACAAAAGAAAAATATAGCGAGTGACAAAAGCTTCATACTTTCACCTTGAAATATCTTCAAACGGTACAGCCGAGAGGTTGAAGAACGAGCGTTGATGGTGAGACGGAGGGGCGAGGGATGGGGTGGTTTTACGATGAGCGAGAATGCGAGCAGTGCCTTCCCCGTGAGCGCCGCTGTTCGCGACATAAACTTTATGGTGTTTATGAATATTTATATTAATCT
The DNA here is from genome assembly GCA_964006125.1 of Cryptus viduatorius. Lineage (NCBI taxonomy): Eukaryota > Metazoa > Arthropoda > Insecta > Hymenoptera > Ichneumonidae > Cryptus > Cryptus viduatorius. The sequence goes on along the minus strand of OZ023224.1, from coordinate 11,644,593 downwards.
ACATTTCATGCCAACGTCGTCTACCGAGGCAAGGGAGTCGGAGGGGTGCGAAGGGCTTGAGACGGCGGGCAATGCGCCCGGAGCCGCGACGGATGTATGGAAGTAGTAAGGGAGATTTTCTTTTCTATTCTTTCTCCGTCTCGCGCGCTGCTCAACTTACGACGCGTAGAAAATTCTCGAGTTGCAAACATGCGCATTCTCTTACAGCAATAACAGAAAAAATCGCCACTAAAAAAAGGATCCAAAGAAATAGGGAAATTAAAAAAGAAAAAAAGCAAAGTTTCCATAATGAGAATTCTCGATGCGAAATCGCCACCCCCTTTGCAATTCGTTCATCCGACTCCCTTCGCTCTCTTAATCGCTCACTTAAAACGTAACGAGTATTTTCTGCCAAGCTAAAAAAAGAGAGTAAAGAAGAAGGAAAAAAAAAAAAGCACGGACATTAGCTCGAACTTCCTCGATCTCCGCTGGTATTTTCCTTTCGAGTACTGTTTTCCATGTTCGAACAATAAATTCGCCGAATCACGAATAACAGGAAATATTCAGATCATACGAGCTTCCGCTATTGCTTGTCCTTACTGCATGGTTTTCTTCATTTTCCTTGGTACTTTCCATAGTCGAAAATAAAAGAAATAATAAAAAAAAAAAAAATAGAACGACGATAAAGAACAGAGAAGAAGAGCTCCGGCAATCAAACGGACCAGCATCACTGATCGCCCCTAAAGAATTCGTCTGTCTAGCTTCGCCGGGGGAGGAGAGCGCAAGGGAGAAAAAAAGGAACATAGACCACTAAGTAGCCTCAAAAATACAAGCCCACTTCCTTCCGAGCGGGTCGACAGTGCTCCGATTTGCAGTAGCGGTCAGGGGTTGGGGATAGTAAAGCGGGGACCCGCGTTGTATACCACAGTACATGGGGAGTATAAAGAGGGCGTATGTAGGATGGGATTTTCTCCGTCTGCCCGACGGGAAGTCTTCTTCGTTGTTCGTAGACGCGGAAACGACGACGTGGGGGATCGATATAGCTTATACAATGCATACATAGTGCATCCATGTATGCATTCGATGGATACATGCATAAACTATGAATTCATATATGCATACAGAGTTGGCATGCATGCATAGACGTATTAATTCGGTTGCATAACAATTCAAGTCCGGGAACAATATTGAGAGATAAAAACCACAACACAATTCGTCGAACAATTGCGTGCTTCGAAATAAGCAAGTTGTTGAAACAAATATATATATTACAATATAATCTACTGACCAATCGATAATCGTGAATTCACAATAGTAATTTAGTTGTAAGAGAAAATTGGTACTTTCGTCCATTTCTAATTCACAATTTCGCAGATTTCAACCTAACCGAGTATTGTATTATTTCCGCAGCCCTCAACAACCAGATACCGCATTTTTTAATCAGTTTCCCGACTCTATATGGACACTAAGACCCCAAACGGCACATTTAAGGGAGTTTTCAATTTAAAAAAAAATGGCGCCAAATTACTAAAAAAACATATCTAAAGACCTTATTTCCGAAATCCGAGTTACATAGTCCAAAATGTTGCGAAGGTTTGGTTACTGTATCCTATTATCTAACATGTTACCAAGTGCGTATCTACGAGATCAGAGGGGTTTAGGATGCATTGGTTAGCTGAACTCAGTGTACACAGAAATATAAGCGTTCAGTCGTTTGTGGGTGGTCGGTGTTTCGTCGTGGGTTGAAGCTACGTGAGCCGGGCGAAGCAAGCAAGTGCAGAGAAAGAGGGGTAGATGGGTTTGGTAGTTGCAACGTGCGACAAGGATTCACGCACATACACACACACCCCCTTCGTCGGCACAACGCAGCCTGAGAGACGATGCTATATCGGCGGTAGAGTGAGTATAACTAGTCGGCCATCTTGGATATTAGCCAACCAGAACAATAGTATACAGAATAGTATGTGCGGTAGTGAGAGTATCAGTGTTTGGTACTCCACCCTCATATCTCGCTTACTCAGTCACTCTCAGCCTTTGCCTAAACGCCTCAATCCCTCTATCTCTCTTTCACCGACCCACCCAACCCCGACCACCTCCCTATTCACCCCTTCGTTTCTCATCCCATTCCCTTACACTATTCTCTGTACGAACCGCCGCCCCTCCTCGCCACCCTCTGAAATACCCAGAAACGTTGCATCGTAACCGACTCTCGCTCTCTCCCCGCATAGCTCTGGCTGATGCTTACACTCCTATATTGCCGCTGTTGCAGTTGGAACCGAGGCAAGTCTAAACCATTACACTATTTTAATACCCTGTATGCACGGGGTTTCTTGCTATGATTCCATGAGTTATGGTCGAATTGTAAGGAGAGTATTGACAAAAAATGTCCATTTGCGATGTTAAAGGTTCGGACTTATTAAGCCTTTGATGATTAGGCAGGGAAATGTTTTATTTGCCGATTGTGGTTATCAATTAAGTAACTAAAGAGGGTTGAGAGGTTTAACTGATAAAAGAAGAATTTGTTTTTTACTTCCGGTGAGGTTTTCTGTAGGACATTCAGACACGAGAGCAAAATACGTAAAATCGCAGCGTCGTGTCAATCATCGGACAAATATACCGGACGCGAACAAGAAAGCAGCCAACATAACAAAAATGAAACCCTTCTACAACGACGTCGTTCCGATGGAGAATGCGTTCGATGAGATTTCGATTTTTCCTTCAATGATAAAATTTTCCAAACAGATCGACGACTTGTCGGTCGTATTGCTTCCGATGTACGATCTCGTGAACTGCATAAAATTGAGTATCAGAAACGTTTTACACGTTGCCAAAGATGGTAAGTTTTGGCAAATACGCGAGAATGAGACGGGAAAGCTACCGTGCAAAGGGTTTTGGAACTGTCGTTTGAAAGCGCGAGGGTTCGCACCCCTCGATGAACTGCTGTCCTCGACTGCCTACTGGCGGTCGAGAACAGCGGGAGCAAACCTTTCCTCCGACTAAAAAGGGTTTCACCCGCCGTCACGGATGTCCGTGGCGTATAATTCGGGGGCTCGCTTTCGTTTCTGGTACAATGGAGTGGAAAGTGTCCGCACGTCGAGATATCGAACTGGTGTATCGAATACACCGCGGACCAACCCCCAAAAAAATCAAATAAAAAAAAATAAATAAATGGCACCCAAGTGTCGAAAGATTTATATAATTTTCTCCAAACCCTCGCATTGTCAAGATATAAAAATTATTATTTACTGGTTATACGAAAAAAAAATTATACAATCATCCATTCGTTATTGTCTCAGGTGTTTCGGGGACTCGAAATTCGTGAGTTCGAGACTTTTGCTGCGACTGTACACATCCTATTCGCGCACGCGAATATATTAGGGTGGTTCGGTCTCCCCCTTGGAACTCAAACACACGCGAATTAACAATATTACTCGTCCTACGTTCGCGAGTCTACGGGCGCCGGCTGCAATACTCCCGGTTGCTTGAGTATTTGTGCGCACGAACGTGGAGAGCCAACACGTAGAATAGTGTGTTCCGAGTTAGGACAGAGACATAAATGCGGAGGCAGGGAAGGTTGGGAGTGTACCGTGGAGTATGCGGGGCGGTGGGTCGAAAAGGACGAGAAGGAGGGTTGCAAATGCGCCTCTCCGAAACGGCGGGCGTACGGGGGATGAAATATTATAATACGTCACTTGGCAACTGCGTAGGCTTTGCTGCTTCTGCTCCTGCTGCTGGAGTACTATCGGGCAGAGCACCGTATAGTCAAGTTTCGAATTCACTAATTCAACGCTATTGCATTATACAGTTTACCATGTATATGCAAAAAAAAAGAGAAAACCATGTTTCAATAATTATATATTCGAATAACGCCATTAATTAGTAATTATCTGACTCAATAATTAGAGAGTCAATTATACATCGATTTCAGCGTGAATTTATTCGTAATATTATGTAATGAATAATACAAAATTCCCAATGCCCGTAGTTTACAGTTTTCTGAGGTTTATTCTACATTTGTATTAACGATAAATGACCTCTCATTTTATCGTTTCTATCAAAACAAATATGAAAATATGAAAAATTAACGGCACAACTGGATTAAAAAATCACCCTGTCGATTAGTGTCGTTAACCTAACCATATGTATAATTTTATATAGTTTGGTAAAAATTACGATCACATTATTGTTTCTTTAATAAATACATCCTTTTTTATGCTAATCCACTTGTATATATTCTTCGTTTGAATGGTCGTAAAAAAAATTTTTCAAGTTTGGTATTTTTCGATCCAAAGAAAAATCCCAAAATAATTAAATGCTTTTTTTGCTCTACTAAAACCTACTAACCGCGTCGGAGATAGAAAAATTTACATTCGATAGAAAAAAGGTAAACAAAGAGTTTCAATGTATACATGGCTGCAGTACATGCCATGTATCGCGGCGTGCAACAGTCTCCAGGACGGGCGAACGACGTAATTTTGCACCCTTCTTGCCAGTAGAAACTGCAGCAGCAGCAGTAGTAGCAGCGGTGTAGCGACCAGCGGGTGTCTGGTGTCTGAACTCGAGTCGCGTTGGCCCGGTGTAGCGGTGTCGCGGTGCTGATGTGTTGGTCCGAGGGTGGCAGCAGGGTTGGCAACCCCTCCGAGGCCACTCCGACGAGAGAACGCATGCTGAATTTACTTCGCTCGAGTGTACTAGAGAAAATAACCGCGAGAGGAGTACACCCAGGGCAACCGGGATAGAAGGCACAGTAGCGTGGCGAAAGAGCTCGTCCGATACGAAGTGGTCGACTACTAATTTGTGGTGCTGCGAGCTTTTGAGCGAAGCACGTTCAACCCTTCCATGCCATACGTACTTTATAGGTTAAACAACAAAATAAAAAAAAAAAAGTAAAATAACGATGAAGAAAGGATGAAGTAGGTATGAAGTGAAACACCTTGAAACACCTCGTTTCCGCAGCCATTGTTTATGTCATATATATATAAAAAATTGTACGAAGGTCCCCAATGCAAGTTCCATTCGAATGGCATCAACAATTTTCCCGAATTGTAATGCGGTTCTTAAATATAACAAATTCCATGAGTAGAGTATTTGATCTTTCGAAGATTAAGACGTATGTTACCAACGTCAGCAACACCAGGATGTTTCGACTTGGGAGCGTCTTCGCCGGCCAGAGAAGCATCAACAATAGTAGCAGTCGCAACATTACAGTAATGTTGAACGAGCCAACAATTCCGTGGCCCCGTCTCTAATATGAAATATGGCGATGCATCACGAAACACCGGGGCGTATATATTTCGCCGAGTCGATGAATCATCCTCTGATTCTCAGCTGAGCTCGCTTGAGCTCAGCTCAGAGACCACAAACGTTCGTCCATTCGTTAGACGTCTGTCTGCTGTTTCTCTTGTTGTGTACATCGCGCTGTTCGCCTCTGTGTAGACGTTGGTGCATTACCACAGAGAAATTCCATTATTCTCGAGCTATAGGTATCCGTGCATCCGCGAGAGTCGGGATTACCATTTGGTATTTCGATCACTTTGTTGAACTACGAGGTTACATTAGCTGATTGCATACTCAAAATTGACAAGTTAATGTCAAATTCTTTCGAAACTCATGTCACGAAATCCATCGAAATAATCGGAGTGCATTGTTGTTGTTTTACGTCTTTCCTGATCGGTTGTTACACAAGACTGGAGCTGAAAGTTGGTCGCGAGGAACTTCAATCGCGTCACGAATGAAAAAAGTTGTTTTTTTGGTCATTATCATTGCTCCGCTTAACTCACACCAAAAATTGCGATCGGATTCGTATTTAATGCGGAAAAATACATGAAAACATGTGAAGCAGAACCAATTTTTTTTCTGTTTTTGTTTTTAATTCCAGATTTTTTTTTTACATTGTGGAGGGGAGGGGCGGGGTGGTGGTGTTTTTTTTTGGGGGGGGGGGGAGGGGGGGGCATTCATCGCAATATTTTGACGTTTTCTACCACCCTGTAATGGTTGCTAAAACGCTAAAATGGTTTTCAATCTCTGCCGAGTGCTCCATTGCGGATATTTTTTCCCATAGTCACGATAAACACCTCGGTGTTCCCGATATTGTACCGAGAAGTCGCAATATCGCGGTCCCAAAATATTGAAAAACTGAAGTTTTTATTTAAACAGTTTATTTATTTATTTAAACAGTTTGGAACTCTTTGTTGCGAATTTATGATTAATGTATATTTTTTATATTTGTTTTACTCATAGTTAGACATGCGATACGCAAATTCTTAGCAGAAGAAAAAAAAATAAAATTTTTGTCATTTAAATACATGAAATTTTTTTTTTACAGTTATCGTCTTGTACTTATCGCATGCAGGTGTAGCGGAATAGATTTCGGTAGAATTCGATACTGTACGGCGCCGGGTCGAAGCATCCAACCCGGACGACGACGAAAGGGGAGATCGAAAAGGTCATTAATCAAACCACACCCTCGCGGACAGACGCCGTTATAACGGGTGTTCTTGAAAACAAGAATTCTTTCTCTAGAATTGCAATCGCTCATTTTTAAATTTCGCGATTTCTCTAAAGCTACATTCGCCGTCTATGTATTTAAAAACTAAACATTTTTTTCCTTTAACTCCGATTTTCACTGCATCGAAAAGCAAAGAGGAGCAAAGAGAAAAAAAAAGGCTCAAGTTGCCTCGAGTGGGAGGAACGTACGTTACGATCCCTAATCGAAAAGAAACACGAAGTCGCATATAAATAAGAATTTATAGGCGATGAAAAATGCGGCGAGGACGAAAGTTTGAGTTTCAGGGGAGTTACGAGCGGAACGGCCAAGCAACTCCCCTCTGCCCTCACCCCTTGGTCTATGGCCCTTGCCGTCTCGCTCTTTACAACTGCATGGTTTTTTCTTCTCTCCTCGTTCCTCTTCCTCGTTCGCCAGCAGGCAAAACTCTCTTCCTCTTTCCCTTCCACGTACTCTTCGCCATATCTCACCCCTTTTCGCGGAGGATGAGGATTTACCGAGAGGGGGTGCAAGGAACGGGGGAGGGAGAGAACGCTGGGTGGTAGGAAGAGTGGACGAAAGTTCTCGCGCGAAAAGCGAAAACTCTCGCTAATGGCTGTTTTTCTTGGGTAGGAATACTTTAGAAGAGAGAGTCGGTGGTATGGCGAGAGCGAAAGCCCGCTCGGATAGTCGATAGGAGGGTAAGTGAGAAAGAAAAGAAAAAAAATAATAAAAAAGAAAAAAAGAAGGAGAGGTGGAGTGCAAAGACTGAGCACAACGCCGCGGAGTCGCAGCAACGAACGGGGGAGGGAGGGGGAGGGGGGATGAGGGAATATAAAAATGAAAAGTTTTCACAGCAAGGGTGATAGAGAGAGGGAGAAAACAGACGTGCAAAAAAAAGAAGATAAAAAAAATATCGCGAGAGGGTGTAATTTGCAGCTATTAAGCGGTAGGTACTATGTACCTACTACCATCCTTCCCTTTAACCATCTCTCTCGTTTCACGTCTGCCCGGACTCTGATTCACGCCACTATCAACGAACAACCTAGACTACTTTATTTCTCTCGGAGCGTTGCTCCGCAAGATTTCAGTCTCGCGATAAAAAAAAACTCGATGGGCATAAACAGGAAGAACATAACATTTGTTGGTTCGATTTGGCAAGGTGTTTTTTCAAAAATGAAACAAATTTGACTCTCATTTTTCAGATTGTTCTTTGACACACCGAAATCCCTCGAAAACCCATCGGCGTACTTTTATATTAGCCGATAGAATTTTCTTAGTTAACAATGACCTCAGGATTCATGAATCTAAGGGTAGTTAATGAATAACATAACCCGCTGATTATTAAAAAAATAAGAAATTTCGACAAAGTACTTTGAACATGAAGACGCACGAGCCACCCGTCCGTCCTATTTATATGCCGTGAAAACGGTAAGGGATTGAAAACTGGTCGGATCTTTAACACTTTCCTAATTTTTAACTCCCGACTGCCCGCCACGACAAAAAAATGAGAGTTATGCGCTTCACAGGGACGAGCGATTTCGTTGTCCGGAATGTTCTCGGAAACAGGTGAAAATTACTCGGCAAAATTTGATACACTGATTCTATGACGCATAGTCAATGTCGTTTGCAAAATAAAATTCCGATCCGTTGAATATCGGTGGAAAATAAAGCGATTCACTATATTCTTTCGAATATATCGAGGACTGAGCGCCATTTTTGCTGCGATATATTTTTCCGGAATTCCGATGACTCGCAAGGCGCTCGATCTCCGTGCAACATAATCTCAAATTTGCGGAAGCACAATTCTCAGTGAAAACATCGTCTTTAAAAAAGGATGAAATAAAAAAAAAAATATGAAAATTTAAAACTCCCGACTTCAAAAAGCGTGAAATAACAATTAATTATTCACACGTTATAGTCGGGAGATTTCCATACTTAATGACGAAGAAATTGCTCGACGATAACATGTGAATACTTAATTGTTATTACACTCTTTTTGTAGTCGGGAGTTTTTAAATTTTTGTAATTTTTTTTTTTATTACGACAGCTATTGTTCATTTTTTCGATGTTTTGAAGGTGTCGGAAAGAATTTTTATTTTTCATGTTAGCATTAAGCTGTATTCACCTAAAGCCTCCGATGACTATAATTATAGATTCTACTTGCTCTGCTCTTCTGGGGTCAACAATGTCGGCATCGTTATCTATCTTCCTCCGTAGCTCCTTATTATACATATACCCTCCGCCTGGCCGTTACAAATGACCATACATACATCCTTACCCAGGTCCGCTTGACCTGTACGAGGACGCTGTTCCCAAATGTATGCGTAAGTACACATACCCTCGGAGTTTACATATGGAGAAGCGTTTATGCTACGCCTTGTATGGGACTATGTTTATGTGTTTGTACGTATACCCCACGTGCATGAGTTACAGAGCAGAACGCGTTTGTAGGTTTTGCCTGTGTACATACGATGCAGATCCCAAGTTGTTGGAACACATTCATGCACTACACACAAAGACGTCAATATACGGACAGACCTGACTGAAACAAGTCCGACAATACATGTTTGCGGACGCTTTACGTGTTTATATGTTACAACGAATATGTAAATGAAGATTCACAGAGACGCACTGTATTACTGAAACGATTGGAATAACTCGTATGGATAGTTGACGAACGGAAGATCGATGTTTTAGATCGATTGTTATGGCATTTATTTACGTACTTATGTATGAATGCATCGTTACGACAGATCGTCGCATCGATGTAATGCTGATCAACCTAACCTCGGATATTAAAAACATCGCGATTATTATGAATCATTCGTGCCTATTGACTTTGCGCATTGACTATTGATAATGATGCGCAGAAGGCACGCGAAAGTAATCAGAAATAGTCGCATCTTTCGATAGCAGGTGTTAAGATTACATTTACGGGTTTTTCGTCTTCATCAAGGGAAGAGTGTCGATTATTTATGTAAAAGAACGATTGTTTGTAATCATTTTTTTGATTTCATCCTATCAAGTAAATTGAACTTTTAGGTCGCTTTACGAAGTATTTTGCAAAATTTTTGCGATTTTTTTTTTTTTTTTATACGAAACGGAGGAAAAGATTGATATGGCAGTTGCTTTTGAATTTATTTCAATGTAAAAACCAACCAGCGTCTCATTCACCTGGTATTACACTCAATGTCTGATTTCACACGAGAGGAAAGTGAAACAAAAAAGGAATGGCATTAGTGCGAAAATAAATAGACGAAAATCGATATCGCTGGACTACGATCGATCGCGGTATGAGGATACGGAGCTTGAAGATGAAATCCGTAGTTTAAATAAAGGCACACAGGTAGAGCGATGGAGTAGGGGGTTTGTAGAAAGCGGGCAAAGAGGGTTGGGCAATACGCGGATCCCGAGGAACGAAGCGAAAGCGATGTTTGCCAAATGCATTAGGTGGCCCCGGAGAGTCGAAGCAGCCGTTGGCTTCCGGTGATGAAAGATCACTTCGAGTACAAACCACAAAAAAAAAGACAAGAAAAGAACGTCAGAACTGAAATCCCTCAAGAGATGCATACAAAGAGAAATGTGAATCGCGATCACATGAATAAACAAAACTATACGAAAACGACCATTTTTTTTTCGTATCCCCATTCTACAGCCGCAGTATTTGCAAACATCCATACATGCGAATATGACTTATTGGAGATTTGTGGTGATTCTTTATTGCCATTGGTCATTCTTCTTGAATTTCCGAATAGATGCACACAAAAGACGTGAAAATGGTAAGAATGTTATAAATGGAATCTCTCAGTACGGCGCAGAAACGAAGGGATGAAAATAGTTAACTGCTGTTACATGTATAATACCTTCCACCATTTTTTTTTTTTTTTCGGAGAAAATATTTTCTTGGATTTGTATAATTGGCAAAAAAAAGTGCGTAGAAGGCCTTGAGAACTGAAGGGTGCAACGGAAGTGAATTATCGATATACGAAAGAACTTTGAAAAATGGAAGAAAAAAGGCGCCGCCGCAGTTAAGGCTCAGGGCTAACTTTGCTAAGCTTCAGCGATCTTCTGCAGGGGGAGTTGACGTACTGTCTTGCATTTCGCTGCTCTCGGTTGTCGCTCCATTCGCTCGTAACTCTTGACGAACCTATCTACGTAGCGAATAGTGAAGAACAGTGGGTTTGAGGGGCTGTAGGATGAAACCGAAGCAAAGCATGAGCTCCACCCAACGGAGTTTACAACCCCAACCCCAAGCGTATATGCGGACAGGGAGGCGAAGAAGAGAACCGCGAGTTTCACCGGGCACCGCACCCCTTTGTCTATGTCTTACGGCTTACATATAATTCCTTCGTGTTTGCGAAAAAGATCTGGCAGCGTGTGCAACGGTGCTGCTGTTCGCTTCGCATCGACTCATCCTCTGCCCACTTTCCTACCCCTACCCGCCAGTTCACTTTCCTGTTTCCTCCGCACCATCGGGCTGTGTGTTGCGGACGACACGACCACCCGCAATTCATCTATCCATCTCTCTTTCTCTCTCACTCTCACTCTTGACTCATCCCACCAAACCTCGGGGATTTTTAATATGTCGTGGAGGCAACGTACGTGATACCCGCTGCTTGCCACTCGGATAGTTGCGATATATACATTGCCTACCGCAACTCCACTACTGTCGTCGGGCTTCAGATTTCGTATAACCCAAACGATTAAACGCGGCAACGCTACTGTTGCTGTGATAGTTATAGTCACGGATCTACCGCTGCCCGGCCTTCCAAGCCGGCATAATTAAAAATTGTGCTCCATTTTGAAAAAATGCTGATCACTAGATACAGAGGAAATGAGAGTAAAGAGAAAAAGGGGGATGCACTGAAAGAGAGGCCCCGCAAAACGTCGGCTTTTAGCAACTCTCATTTTTTTTTCGCGGTTTATTTAGTAATATTATTGAAGATTTTTCTGACAACGCGGGTTTTTTTAGTTGATTAAAAATGGTTTTATTAGCAAACGTGAGATCCATTAAAAAAAAGGTAACAAATATACCAGATACGGAGTGTTTTTCGAGATAAGGGTTTGTTGTGACAAACGGAATGAAATGTAACAAATACACTATAAACGAAATAAACCGAAGTTAAGAAGTCATCCTGTCATCACACTGTCTTCTAACCCGTGTATTAAATTCGAAATGTATGCGTAGTCTTCCGAAGGCAAATCCTACCCAACCTTTTTGTAAACTTGAAAAAAAAAAAAAAAAAACATTGTCTGAAAGCTCTATATACGTGGAAAGATAAAGTTCGAATCTTCACCCGACTCGGCTATTTCTAGACGATAAAATAAAAACGTCGAAGTTATATCGTCATGTATCGGAAAAGTTTGTAAAATAAAGAACGCGCACGGAGTCTACTAGTGTCCATACAGGAAAACCGGATATTAGACGCCATATTTATGAATTTGGCTCGTTCACTGACTGCGCGTTACGTTCCTTGGGCAGCCGAGTATCACGGGCCTTTAACTTTAACTCTGATATATTTTCCGAGAGTTGTGGGAGAGGAAGAGAGGCGGAGGGAGGGGGGGGGGGGGGGGGGTGGGTTGAGGGTTGGAAGAGAAGAGGTGGAGGTCGGGTGGAGAACGCTGTTATAAATTATAAGGCATTAGAGGCACGGCCTCTGACTCCAGCCGGATGCCGGCCCAACGCCGCGGATGTGTAAGGGATGATTATGCCTAATGGTGAGATATTACACCCAGAAACCTCTGCATTACTTTGGACACGGGCGCGGCCATGTTCTAATCTTTCGACAACGTTTCCTACTCTTCGTCGTGTCCAGTGTGCGCTAAAGCAACCTCTCGTGAAAAAAAAACAACAAAAAAACACATCTGGATACAAAAAAACGTAAAAATGAACGAGAAAAATTAACACGAAGCTTGGGGGTTGTTTGGCTCGTACAACGCCCCTGGGGAAAAGTTGACCAGCCTAATTACCGTCGTTATCTTGTCGGCCATATTAGCGCAGCTTTTTTTTCTGACGAAATGGTATTTTTTTTAACTTTAGTGCGTTCTAATCTTACGACACGATTTTCTACTCCGTGGAGTCTTCAGTGGAATTTGGTGCCCAGCGAAAGAAAATTAAATACTGCGGGCAAAATGTGAAACATTAGCAGAATTTTGTGGTGCAGATACATTTTCACGAGGAAGTTGTTTGGATTTTTGCAACAATTCGAGAGAAAAATGAACTGTAACGGAAATCCGTTTCGCGTGTAGTAATGCTGTAATTCGGGTTGCATCCCCAGAACGTGGGGTATGATTCCTTACAGTTTATGTTACACATTGGCCAGTAATTACGGCCGAAGATGATTTGCAGTTATTGCGAAAATAAAACAAGTATCTGCAATCTGTTTTACCTTCAGAGCTCTGACATCGTTTTAAAAGACTATCGAAGTTTGAATTGACGTTAAAAAAATTCAGGGTGCGCCTCCCATTTTTATTCATCAGTTACTTCAAGCACAAGCGAAAAGGGCTTAAAAAAAGGAAAGATAATTAGCTGTCTAACAAGAGGCTGAAAAAAAAAGGCTAACGGCGCGCGGGTTTCAACATTGGACGCGATTCGGCCAATTTTACAATTTTCGAGCTCCGAGTTAAACTCACATCGATATTGGCGCACCCATCTCTCTCTCCCTAAGAAAAAGGGGTCGCGTGGTGATGGCTTCCGCGTCTCTGTACATGTGCGCCCAACGAAGGCAGAGTTCGCTCTATTCTAAGCGATCTACCGAGAAACTGCGAGGAAGCGACTAGGGGTGAGTATAGTTAGGCACCCCCCAGTTAGGTAATATCTATTTCCTGCGGCGCCACTTTTCTTCCTTCATAAAACACGAAGCGAGTAACGGTTTGTGGCAAAGCGGGTTGTGGACGCAGAGGCAGAAACCAAAGGCTAAAGCTGCTGCTGGGTGCGGCCCGAGAGCACCCCGAGCCACGCACCACTAACCCCGGCGCATGAGAGAGTACATCATATTGTTGGTTCAACTGGAATATAGAAGGCTGCCGCGTAGGTCCGACTGTGAGATAACGATTTCGTATGTTTAATACAGAATCATTGCTGTAATTAATCCTCAAATAATCTCTTAACTTTGAAGCCAATTGTGGACACATTTTGTATGGACGCATTAAAGTCGCGTAATTTTTAGACAACTTAATAAATCATTACGAAATTCGTATGATAAGTACCATTTTTTCAAAAAATTATACCAATAACCAAAATATTTAATTTTTTCGGGATTAAAAAAAGATTTTGAAAAATTAGGTCAAACTTCGTTACCGCTGACCCTCGAACTCGTGATCTCAAAATCATCTTCCTATCGACTTTATGAACGGCGAATAAATATTTTAAATCCATTTTAACTCATGACCCAATTATTCAGTATCAAAGATAGCCAGAAATATTAAATGAAGACTGAAGGTCGCAGGTCGTCTCATTAAATTCTCAACACCTTGAAATTTCACTGTATACGATTTCGCTATAATTTAATTACTTTCTAACGCAAAACTGCATGAGGTTTGGGACGGATATATATATATCTCTATATGCGATTTTGAGTTCTCGATATAATTCTCGCAGTCTAGGTCGACCGTATGAGAACCAGAGAAACATCGAATATATGGGTAGTGGGTTGGGTGGAGGCGATAGTATCGACCATCCCTGTAAATCAGAGTGCCGCCATTTCCACCCCGTAAATCAAGTAGCAGAGATGGCACACGCGCGTTCGCGGACCGTTGATTATAATTAACTAAAGTCGGATTAATAGAGCACGCGAAAGGGTGTCCCGGTTATATCTCTAAACTACCCCCCGTAACCCCCTCCTGCCTCTTCACAGTAGACACTGTAATGCTCTATACTGGTATCTTATCTAGTTTTCTCATCGGGTTAGCGGCAACCGAGAGTTATATATCCCTCGCCAACTGGTCCTCGATATACGCACGCCATTCTTTCGCTAATCGAAAGCGCAAAGATTCCTTCAAAAAATTAGCGTCTCAGACAAACACCGAGGGGTGAAGTTAGATAAAATGTATTTTTCGCGGAAAAAAAATAGTAAAATTTAAAGAATAATAATCAATAAAAGGGTTTAATATAAAAAATGAAATTTTTATTAATGAGAAAATTATCAATTCGAAAATATAATAGAAAATAAAGAAAAAAGAATTGAACGTTCAAATATGATGGACGCGTGAGCTGTCGCGTGACGTTTTCTGTTTGCACACGTCAGATTTTTCCGGTCCGATTGCTTCGCCGTATAGTTGTGATTCCCTGTGCGAGAAAAGTGTTTGCGAGACGAGAAACGACGAACAAGAGAGAAATATGGAAGGCATCGCGTGGTCAGTACACAAAGGCCAGGTGGCGAGTTACGAGTTGCACGCGCAAGGGGTTGGTAGATGAAAAAAAAAAAAAGAAAGAAATGAATTAGTTCAACGTATAGGTGAAGCGGGACACCCGTTCTCGCGTGTCGACCTTTATTAATTGGGCCGGCGTTAATTTTAATCAGACACCCACCGAGAGCCATCGTCGCCTTCTCCTCATTCTCTTTCGTGCACTATACCGTGGCGTCGTTCCGAGATTTGATTTACGAATGCGAAATATATCCCTCCGCGAAAATTGATTTACCAGAGTGACCGAGACGGATAGCTCTCGTACTAGAATTCATGCAAACTTCACATAAATTGAAAGTTTAATTAATCAGCGTTTCGACCATCTTTCTTTTCTTCGTGTCCCTCTTTTTGCCTCCTCGTAGTCGGGACTATGTTACCATTTTTTTTTTAAATCGTACGCTTCCGATACACCTTTTATTATTGTACTCTTGAATTGAATGTATATTCCTTGATATCTTATAAAAATTAAATCTTTAAATATCGAAATGGATTATCGGGTTATGAATAACGATTTTGTCGGATACTTGAGATGCTACTGGAAGTCGTTCTCGAGAAATGCCGTCGGGCCGGAAATGAAAAAAATTGGGTCAAAAAATCCGTAAAAAAATGTGGTTAAGAATATTTTTCGGGACCAATTAATATTTAAACAGATTCGTTAAGCTACAATTTTATGAGAAAGAAAACTTGAAGAATAGACGCAAAGATTAGACGTAGTTAAAAAAAAGAGACTTTGATGCATCAGTGGGGAATTATAAGATCGTGGAGCCTTTGGTCCTTAGTTACAATTGCCAAAAGCATTAAATAGACAACGAGTGTCGCGTATAACAACGCTGAAAGAGCGTTGAAACGATGGGTAGGGAAGGTGGCACAGGGGGTTGTGAGTAGCACTCGTAAAACCACCCTTGAAACTTTGCGGCTCGGAAACCGTGGCTCTCCTGTTCGGAGGATCTGGTTATCCCCGAGGGAGGATCAAGATACTGAGCCGACTCGACCGACTACTTCGACTGTTGATGCGCTCGATTTATATTGGAATTGTCCGAGCCGTTCGCTAACTCGACTGGATCTTCCTATTTGTTAGCCACATCCACCAATATCCCGAGCCGGGAAGAGGAGTTATGTACACTTACCAAACATATACAGTAAAATGACTCAAATCTCATTTCTGAAGTCGTAATTGAAGATCGCGGGTCGATGCAAAAAAAATACCCATCGTCGGTAAAACAGTTCGATCGAATGCATTTTTTTCGACATTTCGTTATCGTCCCGTTGTATCAATATATTTATAAGAATGATGCGACAAATGTTTTAAAATCTAACGATTCTTAACACGAAGTCAATAAATAATTTGTCGAAAATGTCGAAACTTCTATCCCAAGATCCTATTACCGCTGAAAATCGATCGTGCGCCGTGGGCGTTTGCACTTTGTTGCGTACGGTGAGTGACGTATGTGTACGTATAATATATATTGCACAGAGAGTGGGGGGGAAGAGAGGGAGAATTGTTGAGTGGGCTTCCATGGTTTCACGTTGGCTCAGCAGACTTCGGCATGAATTACTTAGACTAATTTAGTTGAGAGGCGACGGAAGGGAGGCGTGTGGATGGGAAGAACCGGGATGTTAGTTGGAAACCGGTGAAGAGGTATAGCTCCGTGGATAGCACTCGGCCGTTTATCTATCGTATTTTCACTCTTTCCTGCATACCAACTCCTTCGCACACCATTCGCTATCGATTGTTACTCGCGAATATCTTTCGACTAATTATTCGATGCTTTGCATGTACGTATGGACCGATCTACATCGCTACGTTAAGTGCATTACTACGTCGAATATATATTTTTTTTTTCGTATTTTCTTCCCATTGGTTTTGCTTACCGGATCGATTCCGATTATGGAAAAATCAATAATCCGATGATCTATAATTATCGAATTCCCGCATAGATCGATCAATTTTTTTTAAGTCGTAAAAAATAATAAAAATCTGTTGACATATCCGTATCGCGGGGGTACACTGCTAATTTTTCTTCCTGATCTTTCTGAGACATGATTATAGCTCGAGAATCGGCATTTTGGAGTCATCATGATTGAGATTTAAGTGAAATCATTAAAGATCGTTTTTTTCTGCCATGTGCGGCATTATCCCAATGTTTGTTTTTTTGTTAATTCATTATTTCAAAAGGAGAATTTCCTAAAACATTTATAGTTTAAAGGGGTAAAAAACGGGGGTTTGCAGCGAAAAAAAATGTTCATGAAGAATGTTGTTACTGGTGAATTTCCAATATCACTGCAGGATTAGGCCGCGTAGGTAACACGAAAGGTGCGCGAAAGTATTTTCAGTACTGTTGTGAAAGAACGCACGGGATGCAGAGTGAGATAGAAATGTAAAGAGAAGAGACGAAGAGAGGAGTCACGATGAAAAATTCACTACGGGATTTTCAACGGCTCAGAAACATTGTTTGTGCTTCGGGTTCCTGGGCACCACGCTCGGCGTAGCCGGTCCATCTATTATTCCGGCGACATAGGGTTTGAAACTCGGACACTACCGAAATGCACACTATCAGAGATGCTGCGACGGTGCGAAGAGATGAGTGCATAGTTGCAGACGCGAAGGGAGTGAAGAAATTGAAAAGACAAAAACAACAACTTTACCGTTTTTTTTTTCAATCCCTTCTTTTTGTTATGAAAATTAAAGTCAAGAAAAACTGTGACTCTGTTTATTTCCGAAAAATCATTATGTCAATTAATTTAAAATAGTTACGGCGCGTGGGGTCCATTTGTCATAAGTTCAAGGAAATTGAGAGGAAATTTCAAACACCTCTCGATAGTCTAAAAATCTGAAAAAAATCGTGCATATTACAGCTAATGTAAAGGTTAATTTGGCTTAATAATAATTGCAAAATGTTATTAAAAAATTGATGAAAAAAAAAAAAAATTGTTCAAAAGATTTATGGTAACTCAATTTTTTTTTATGAAAATGATTCGTTCATTTTTCTGCATACGGATGAATTTTTTAGAATTTTTGTCTTTGATTTGAATTTTCTTTGTTTATGTTTTTGATTATGGAAAAAATCTGTAGTAAGTGAAAAAATTCAAACCAAAGATTTGAATTTTCGGCACAAATTCCAAGATGACCGCCACCGACTTCGGTATAAAAAATAGAGACACGACATGCCAATTTTAACTTTTGGTTTACACCTAAAATACTGGAAAGTACTTTCACGAGTCTCTCCTGTTCTCTCCCCGAACGGCCGGATCTCTACGATGTTTTAATTCTTTCGGCACCGGGAGTTTTGCTCTCCGGGATGCCAAGGGGCGGATGAAAGCGCCAACGGGTCAGAAAGCGCGCGGAAATGTGAGAACAACGTAGTGTACAGCTGCTGTCGAGTTTCCCGCTAAATTAATAACCCACGCAAATTTCTCGCGTACGCATACGAACGTGTAGAAACTTACGCCGACCCATGTAAAGTTCGACGATTGCGTGGACTACTCGACAACTGTAGACCAACGTGTTTCTCAACGAACGTTTATTTTCTAACGCACGAGTAAAACATAAGAATCAAATTTTACTGCCTTTTCACGATAACGTAACATTTAAC
The DNA here is from genome assembly GCA_964006125.1 of Cryptus viduatorius. Lineage (NCBI taxonomy): Eukaryota > Metazoa > Arthropoda > Insecta > Hymenoptera > Ichneumonidae > Cryptus > Cryptus viduatorius. Next base: position 11,626,128 of record OZ023224.1, on the reverse strand, counting down.
TTGAAAATCACTATGCTTTAGAGGCTTAAAGAGTTACGCTGAAAGTCTTACGCTTATTTGTATACAAAGCGTTGAATTTGCAAAGTAATTTATGGATTTGTCATCAAGCTGTTCTGCGTTGCGTTGCGAAACATTAACGTCACAAGTCGGTGACTAATTACTAATTACCGGCCATTTTCTCTCCGTCCTTTGACCCGGAAGTGCTCCATAATCAATTGTATTATATTGTATATTATCGGCAATCTGCCCTATCGACATCGGCAAACTCAGATCGTTCAAAGTGCGAAAAATCGACTATCCTCGGTGTTGCGTATGCAATGATATTGATTTAGAATAGTTTCAACACATCGCAATATGAAAATCAATAAATTATAAACTTACACTGCCTGCCAAAGTTTCCTCAAGGTTCGTCACGCAGTTTATACAGAACAACTCTTACTCACCTGTAACAGAAAATGAATAACAAAAAATTATGAAATGTAAATGATTTACAAGGGTTCATAGCTGTTAGTAATGACCTTAACCCTCAAAGGTCAATCAGAAAAAACATCGCGAATTTTTATTCGCGACAACAACAACAATTTTCGATGATTAAACATTTTCTGTTATACAGACATTTTTTTTATTAAATGATTTAATTTAAAAAAATCGAAATATAATCGAAATGTTTAATCATCGAAAAATATAACGTTTTCATTATATTTTTCGAAAAAAAAAAAGTCTATAATCGAAATTTTTTATCATCGAAAATTGTTGCTTATCGATAACTTGTTGATAAGAAAACATTGAATGACTAATATGTTTCCGGTAATCCGCTGAAAAGTTGACTTTTTTGTAAGAAAGTGATTTCCTCGGTATACTAAAACGACGAAACGGCTACGACAGTTAAACGAAAGAGCTAAACAACGACAAAGATATGGTGGAACGCGATACGAAAAACACTATAAATGAGTTGTAAAAAAGCATTATATAATTGCCCGTACGGTAAAACGAAATTACGAAACAGCTAAATCGGAAAGCAGGGGTAGAATATTTGAATGAGACGAAAAGCGATGAAAGAATGAGACGAGAGCAGTGGCAGTAGAAGGGTTGTAAACAAGGAAAAGAGAGGGTCGGAACAGTTCAGGTTGCTTCACCTCGAATTTTATTTCAGAGAAAAGGGTTGATAACATGACGGTACCCTAGGCGAGTGTATTACGATCGCGTGCTCCGAGAGTCACCCTTTCGAATATTCCAATGTGAGAGCATACGTTATATATTACGTTTCCCGATTCCGCCCTCAAACCTCGTCCACCGTATACATACTTACGACTTACGAAATTAATATTAACCGTGCAATTCTAACATTTTCTATAGAAATCCATTCCTTTCGTTAAATATGCGAAACTTAAAGATAAAATTCGTTTGTAAGAACGGAAATATCTTCTTTAGCAAATTTTATTATCCGTTACTCCGTTCATGATATTGGAGGCTGCGCGCAGAATCCTCACAATATTCTGCATCCATAGTGCTTACAAAATGCAACGCATATGGATCGACACATATATACATATATATGGTTTATAGTATACTGTATTCCCCGTAGTGCCCGGGTACATTGTTACCACTTCGTCGGTCTTTGATTCCGTAAGCCTGACATATGAACGTATCCGCCGTAGTATGCTACTTCACTCGCACGCACTCACCCTCCACGCACGCTCTGGTCAACCTTCCATGGAAAAGGCATACAGTTCACCCACATGCCCTGTCGAATTCCCCCCGCACGCCGGAAGGTCGCTTTTGCTTCTACTGGATCTCCATTACCGTAGTCATGACGACCGCAATTGATTCCACGGGGATGAGGACTCTCCGACCGAAAGGATGTTCACAGTGTGGAATGGGTGAATGAGAATGCGAGAGAAAGCGAATAAAAGTAAAATAGTCACTACAGTGAAAGTAAGGAAATAAGTTAGAAGCATTTTGAATAGTCACATTTGAAAAATAGTCCGAAAAAAAAGGTAAAATGACTGAATTTCAAGGTGAATTGGTAGGAATTCTAAAACCACATCTCCTTTAGATGACGCGATTGCTTCGAAAAAAAGTACCAAAACGTGTTTTTTTAATCGACAATTAGTAAAAAAAAGATGTCGACTAACGTTAATTCTAAACTAAACTAATTTTAGTTCAGTACGATACATTCCTTTTTAGCATCATTACTTGATTGTCGATGCATCAGTTATTTCTGATTGCAACTGTACGCCATCGACACGAAAATCCACGGCAGGCGTCACAAATAAGCCGCAGTATTGGCCAAAATCTACAGCCAACGAATTATACGTGTGGAAATTAACCACATCAGATGAACAGAGCCTTTTGCTTTGTTAGTTTGCAATCGTCAAAGCACTCGAATCAATAGGGTTCCGGATACTTTGGATTTGGATACACCTGTTACCGGGCTGTAACCGAGAATTCGAGAGAGCGGAATGTTCGGTAGGATTGTGTTCTCGGTCTGTATGGCGGAATAAAGACAGAGACGAAGGGAAACCAACAAGCAAGTGCATAGAACACGTATCGCGAATCAGATTCGCGAAATCGATTGACCCGTCACCCTGTCAGGACGCGGTGGAGTGTACGTGCGATGGTAGAGAGTCAGAGGGGGATGACGAGACCGAGTGAGCTTTCGGTTCTACATGAGAAAGGGGATTGAGGCGATGGGTTGGTTTTCGGGGGCCAGGTAATTCGAGCGACGCCCGAGCCTCACCATGGCCTTGCAACCGTTAGGGGTTGCTGCCGCTTCTCGGTTCTCTGGTACGAGTAGCGAGTTAGCCAGGCAAAAGCGGGTTTGGTACGCCTCAAACGAGCTACGTAATTCTAATCCAACACCGTACTGAGCCGACCATTGCTATTTAGTCGTACAATTGTATTGGATAAAGGGAGTAGTACCTAACCGTACGAGGTACACCATCCATCGTAACACCGTGACCCCTCCTCGCTTTTGTCCATTCTCTCCTTTCTATGTCTGTTCTATGCTGCTCTCTGCCCGCTTTCTCCTGCCTTCATTCGTCGGATGTTATGCTTCTCTAACTATATTCCATAGTCGATATCCGATAATTCCCCACTGTTTTGTATCTTATTGATTCGCTTTTCTCGATGCGATAAATTTCGACTTTGACTTCCAAGAGTACGAAAGTACACTGATTATCAACGAAGCATTTAGAACTCGAGAGTTACGGAAGTCAAACAAAAAAAAAATCAGATTCGAGGCTCAAAAGTGAACAGACTGCTATCGATCGAAATTTTTTTAACGATCAAACTATAAGTAAGTGAAATCTTTTATACCTAATGAGGCCAACTGATTAATGAAATTTGGAAGAGTACGCATTTATTTTCACTGTCTGCGGCTTCTTTCGTCTTTCAGACCTCCTCTCTCCCTCTCTCTCTCTCTCTCCCTCTCTTATCGAATACTGTACATTTAACAGTATTTTTTCTAAAAACAAAAGTTCATCATATTTGAAAGCGTATTATTTATCAACCCTTTAATAATCTATTTATACTTTACAAACGATGACAGAGTCTTAGATAATGCACTCGAAATATAAATGCTACGAGGAATGTAATAAAAGATTTATTGTAATGATTTTTGAACAACTTTGCCGTATCATTACCTCGCAGGCTTTGCATGCACAAGAAAGTGGTAACTTTCAAGAACCGGCGGTGCATTTGCGATGTATTTCGTTGGATATTTAGTGCGTGATTCTCCTCGGTGCAACACCCTTTACTTAACTATCGCACTGCGCTTCGGGGGAATGGAGAATAAGTAGGAGCAAACAACGAGTGAGAGTATTGGGTATATATGAAAACTGTAAGAGAAGGAAGAGTATAGATGTACGAATACGAGGATCACGAGGCGCACCAAAACGACATGCGCCTCCAACCCCCATTGTCCAAAGTGCCAAAGTTACATGGCGCGTCGTAACTTACCCCTGCATTATAGTGGTACACACGCGAAGCGCAACGCGCCAAGGTACGCTCGCACCATCCACTCCTACAGTCACCCCCACCAAAAACTTCTCAACCCCTTTGAGCTTCACGCGTACGTGTATATATTTAAACACGAAAGTGCAAACCAAGACAAGTTTCTATCTCTTATTATTCTATCTGATAGGCAAGTCTTCCGAAGTTACGGAGCGTCGGCGAAGTTTTTGGGCGATGAGTTTTACGAGAATAATAATTAGTTCGGAATTTTTTTTTTTAACAAGTGAACAGTAGACTTACATCTGATGTCTGATGTTTAAAGGCATTTATAGAATTTTTTTTTTATTTATTTAATGTGTAGCATTCGATATCATATTGATGGATTCGAGGAGAAAAACCTGCAAAGCATCTACTGAAAACATTGTTTGGACTCGATGCACTGCTCCCCTCCGTTGCATCACGCATAACAGAATAAATACATGAACTAAACATGCGGAATCAAAACTTTTTGCAGGAACGGGCAGAGGATGAGCGTTGTAGTGCAGTCCAGCAATGAGATCGGTGGAGGTCGTCGCTTTATTGCGATTTTCATATTTCATATCAGCGGGGGTGGGAGGTTCAGGGGAGATATGACGGTATAGGATCGAAAGGAAAATGCGAGCCGTATATCACGACAGAAAAAGTTTAAAAAAGGTCGTGGTAGGTGGTGGCGATCAAAAGCACTCTGCAGTATGCAAGGGGGTCCACCTTTTTATGAGCACTGGGGTGTCCATCGTGTAGGTATACACCCGTTCGCGAACGGTAGGAAAACGAAAGAAAAATGAAATAGAAGAACCCGAAAAAAAGAGCCGAGGAAAAAATTGTAAGGGGAAGGGAGGCGTACGCCGGAGGGTGAAATCGAAAGCGAGCCGAATGGAGGAGAGTGACCAAGGGTTGGGAGACGAAAAAAAAAAAAATGCCAATTTTTTCACCCTCGAATAAAATTATTATTGACGAATGAGTAAGTGAGATGGCTGCTTCCGGTACCCGGAGGGTTGCATCGTCAGTTTTCTCCATTCCCCTCGTTTTCTCTCTACTTCCTTTTTTATCCCTGTTTCTACCCCTTGTGCTGCTCTTTACGGTGTGTGCTTCGCACGAAGCTTGGAAAAGCTTGTACTTGCTGCTCCCCCTCTTCCTCGCCCCTCTTGCACGCGATGCTGGCCCCCGTCGGTCCCGCGCATTTTTAATATTTAAAATTTAATTTACAAAATGCCACTGCCTACTCGCCTACTGCTGTCTGTGAATATACAGCGATGGGCGGGTTTTAGCCACCTGGCATTGTGTTCGCCGCCTGGCTCCCTACTACACCTCTGCTAACGCATCTTTTTTTTTTGTCACGTTCCTCTTTTACTTTTTTTTTTTACCACATTTTCTGTCTTCGTTCGTTTTGCAGTTCGGTTCGTCGTCCGTTGGCTGGTTCGCACGTACGCTACACGTTTTGTTCTATCTTTTTCATTTTCTCATTCGCGATCCCGAACGAGGAAACAGTAACCGAGTGGTAGGAGGCTTTGGTGGAACGGAACCGCGCGTAGTAACGGATTATTATCGATGCGGACTACCAGTTTTTCGATGATCCCGAAGCTTTTAACCCCTTCGCGAGCCACGAGCGCTTGACGCACTGGGGGATATTCACCAGTTATTTTTGTTTTTTCTCTTTCGCTTTTATCTTCGCGTTTACTGTAACACGGAGAAATGAGCTCAAATACCAATCTCGAGAATGCCTACAGATTTTTTTTTTTTTTTTTTCGTTCGTGTTATTTGACGATTCAGAATTTGAACATTCAGGTTAATTCATTAAAAAAACATCGAAAAAGGACTCGAGATGAAAATCATAAATTATTTTTATTTTAATATGCGAAACGGAAGTCTTTCCTTTTATTTATGTGTCCAATTTTCTTATTAAATACATTAGCCACAAGAGTACTTTTACACGGGAAACTAACCTATTTTTTCTTTCTATACGAGACATCCTACAGCTGAAAATATACGTTGTAAGAGAAAACAAGACTATAGAGAGAACATACATAAATACATAAATGATTCATGTGTTAAACACAGCAAACGGGCTGAGCAGCGGCGCTGCGAAGGGAACTGAAAAAACATTAGCGTACATGTAAAACCGGACTACAAATATATCCCACCGTATTACATCGATCTATCTAACTCTACCGTGACGTCATGTACATGTATTTATAAAAAAATTGAGATATTTCGCGGGACAGTTCAATGAATGAAAAATGATCCATTTTGTTTGTATTTATTTCTGTCGATTTTACGCGCCTATCAAATGCGTCTTCGAGAATTTTTTTCGTCAACTAACGAAATAAATCCTTCGAGAATCGATTCGTCAAAATTTTATCATATTTTCCATAGTATGATGACATAATTTTTCTTTTTGCCAACGATTGCGTGTATCGTCGCGGACGTACAGAGATCGATTGATCCCGATCGATCTTTCGCCCATCTGTGCATAAAATATCTCGACTACTATGAGCGAAGCGATTCACGAGCAGTTGCCGAGCAGCCAGCACCAGACAGAAAGGAATAAAATATATTTTAAGATTTCCCAATGGACCGCAAGGCCTCACCGCTCGTAAATAGTTAAAGAGTTTTGCTGCGCTAGGGACATGCAATGCTCGCACTTGCGCGCGCCAGAAGTTACTTCAGCTTATCCTTAAATATTGCAATCACGAAACCATTTCGTGCTGACCCGATGCCCTTAAATATTCAACACGGCTGGCTGAGACATTGACGAAGATTATTTATTGACACTTGACCGTCGGAAATATTATTTGTGTTTTTATTCGTGAATATAGAGTTCGAAAAAAAAAAAATTCATATCTACGTAATTAGATTAAAATTCATTGGTTTTATCTGTTTTATTTTAATGATGATTAAGGTACCAGCATCGAGAATGTGTCAGAAATATTGATTTTTTAAAAATGTAACTGATGGAAAGGAATGAAAAGGAATGTATGTTTATTACATTTTTTCATTTGTTTCATTCATCGTTAAAGTATTGAGGAGATTGTTTATTGAAATTTCACCGTTAAAAATGGAATTTAAGCTCTTCTTTAGGATTGTTTTTTATTTCGACGCGAATCTCGTTGCAATCGTGACGCTCGAAAAACAATGCAATTATACCTAATTATATTAAATCTCATCTGTCTTGATAATCGGAGCACTATTTAACTTATTAACATCGAATAAGTGACAGAAAGATAGATCTTTTTTCGAAGCCAAATTAGAAGAGAAAAATAAACAGGTATTTACGTCAATTATTGCATTTTATATGCCTTCATATCGAGAAACTTATCTATTTTTTTTTACTTTGATACTAATCAATTTATTAGCCTCGAGAGAAACGGAAAGATTAATTTCAATTAAAATTCAAGTAAATGGACATTTACAGGTTATTCTATGTTTTTTGTCCCATCAATCGCCGATAGAGAAGAAACGGGAAGATTAGATACTCACATTTATTTTGCGATCTAATTTTATCTGCGGGTATAATTACGATATACTTATTCAATCTCCTGATGTGTGAATTTCGGAGAATCGCGAGTGGGTACATTACTGACGTGAGTAGAGGGTTAAAGATCCGTTCGATCGGATTCCCGATTGGATTCTCAGCGTCGGTAGGAGGAGAGAGGGCCGGAGTAGCAGCAGTAGCAGGTTTGCCGGACTCGCCTGAGGGAATCAATTCTTAATGGCTCGTCAAAGGCACACGCTTATGGTCTCAGGGTATATGTCCCCCTCTGCCTACTGCTGCTGAATGTAAATCTATAATGCACGGATAGCCAGCAGCACCGATAGAGACTATGCAGTCGGAGAGAAACTTGCCCGTGAAATAATTCAATTTTCCCAACCATTTTAATGTTATCGATTGGCGCGTTAGGCACGTAGTAAACCGAGAAAGTTAGATATAGAATATCTGAGTAATCGCAATGGAGTCCTCTGGAAGGAATTCGTAGAAAAAAATTCAACATTCATCGGGTAAAAAAAAGTTCACAAAAAGTTCAAGGTATATTTTTTTTAAATAAGTCCTTTTGCCGATGGTCAGTGTTCCGAATAGAATATTCACGACCCTTTCGTTACACTTTTAGTATACCCCCCCCCTTCAAGTTTCACATTGTAATGCAGGGGTCGTAGGATCCAATACGAAAGGGGAGAAAAAGGACTGCGTGAATGAAGGGTCGCTGCTACATGAAGGTGTGTCCGTCTACCGGCTCTAGTTTAAGGTATCCTTTGCATTTCTGCAATTTATAGACGGCATTGGAAAATCTATGTAAATAAATAGACCGAATTTGCTCATTATTGATAAAAAATTGAACGAACTTTCTATTTGAAATGAATGATGCATCTTTTTCGCGAAACTGAAAAGTCGAAGACGGGAGGCGGGCTGAGTTTTCGTCTGGAGAAGTTTCTATCCAATGAGATCGTCCGTAAATATGTAAGTCATTTGCTCATTGGCTATGAGTTTCAATTTTCCGCATGGCTAAAACTATTCCGAAAAACAAAACCTCGAAAAAATATTTTCAAAAAACATATTAACGAAGTTTTCAATTTTGCCGAAATTCCACTAGTTTTTATCAAGTTTTTGATTTTCGAATGTATTTTCGATCTCTAGCCTCCGAAGCATCGGTATGCATAAATTGATTAATCAGAACCTCAAATTACAATAACGGCATACGATATCCAAAATAAAAGATCCGTAGCTACGCAATTCCTCCATCCAAACGCCCTCTCGTTGCATCCAGTTTATCTCGCTTTCTCTCTCTCGCGCGCATAGCATCTCTCTCGAGAAGTTATTCAGACAATGCGCGGTGATATATACCCGTGTAACGAGGAGGGTTGCATTATACAATCGGTAGTACGCGCGTGTAGCGTTACGATATAGTCTGTGGGGGTAGCGAGTTGCTCACGTACTTATGATGTCCAAAGGGTTGGTATTGGTGATGGTTTACGAAGGGTAGTTGCAAGTGGGCGACACGTACGATTGCAAGAGTGAAACATAGGACTCTGACCAAGAACGAAGGACGAAGCAAGCTATATATAGAAGCCTGAACCCATCGGCAACGAAGGGTGAACGGAGGCTCGGGATGTTAGTATTGTGGAATAGAGGGGATGGAAGAGGGCGAGAGCCGCCGCGGAATAGGCACCGAAGGTGGAGGCACAGAAACGAGGTAGCGCCATAGGGCATGGCGTCCTGGCATAACTCAGAATTGCCTCGCCGCAAGGGTAGAATTGACAGCATAGCACTAACATTGTATGCGTTCGCGTTATGTATTTATGTAAATGCATTCTGCTACTGCGGGGGCTTGGTTGCTACTCTATGCCGCAGCATGGGACTACCTCGATTCCCCTTTCCTCGCTGCACCTTGAATCCCTTCGTTCTACCACTGTATGGCGAGAAGCGCGAAAGAGATAGACACGCACGTCAACTAGCTCCAGGTACGCGCACGTTGAACCCCTTTCTAGTATGTTGCTTACTGCATGCAGCTACTGCTGTATTGCAGGGGCCTAAACAGTGCAAATTTGATTGCACCGAAAACCATAAGACTTAACAGTTTCAAACTCAAGACTGATCTCAAGTTTGAACTTGTCTCAGGAGATGGCCAAGAGATTCCAGTCAATGACGAGTCATATTTTATGATATTGGAAAGATTTTCACCCTATGGACCCAAGGGATGCAGGATCTTCATTCAAATCGAAAAATGGCTTTGTACCACAGAACACGTTAGATCAGGAAACATCTCATCTGTTCAATGTAGTCTGAAGTTCTCGATCGTCAACTCCGTCGAAACCTTTCGGTCATCAACTTCATGTCTCGCAGTTTGAGCTCCGCGTCTATTTGGAGTACCGAAGCTATCCGATGAGGCTTAGAATACGCAGGGTGGCGCGAAAGCTCGTGTTGGTCATTGGGGAGAAGGATGCAAGAATACAAGATGGAATGGTATGAACAGAGAAGGAAAGACTTGGATGGATGTGGGTTCGCATAAGCTAAAGGATGGAGTGAAGAGGGAAGTGGGCAAACCGAAGCCCGGGATGAAGGGTATAGAGGACGAGAGGAGGATGTACCGGTCGGACGGTACACACAACGCCGATATATAGTAACCAGTAACAGCAGCAGAGAACAGAACACAGCACAGCCAGCTACACACCGATCACATTAATCAGAGGTTATTGCGTGCATTCCTAATCATCCGAGGCCCCTAACTATTCCCAGACTCTGATTGGTGCATTACTCGGTATTTCCGGTATGATTCTGCATTCCAATTGGCCGGGTCCTCACGGGTGTAGCAGCATCACTGTACCCGTAGCACTAGGATGACCAGGAGGCAGTGGAGAGCACCCAACCCTCGAGTACCCCAAACCCCTTCGCCCCACAAGCTCTCGGTCCGGCATCCTAGCCGACGTCAACGTTCCCTCCGCCACTACCCGCCACCTCCACCCCCAATGTGGAAGGGGTCAATGGGGTGTGGGATGGTCGTCGACGAATTCAATTCGGTCGAGGACGTTACCGCGCTTCGGGTCTTTGGCGACGCGTATCTACGCGACGTAGACTAGTATAGTTTAGTATAGTATAGTAGAGGATACCCGGATAGAGACAGCCACGTCGTTGCGGTTTCTGTTCGATTTGGCTCGATTCGAACAGGCGAACTGGATCGCAACGTCGTGACGATGCGGTCAGCTCTGATCATTTACACTGGACTTTAGGGAAAACGAAATCTTGGTGGCAATTTGTAAATTCTCGCTGGTGTCGATCAAACTTAATTATTACTGCTGTCTCGTGGAAAGAAGAAAAAGGCAAAAAAGTCCATTTTTAGGATAAAGACAATGTAAAGAGCGGAACTAAACGACTCGATTTTTCCGATCACACCGGCTTCCAAATTAGGATTATTCGTAGTATTTTTACTGTCGTTTCGGCTGGTAATTTTTGAATTTACCACATCAGCAGGTTTTAAAAATGGCAATCGCTAAAAACGATACTTTTTTCGCCTTTGGCGGGAGTTTTGGGATTAAATTTTAAAACAAAGTGTGATATAAGCGGACGATTCCTGATCAAGAGAAAGATTTCTTATGATTTCTACGACTTTTTTTTTTCATTGTCGATGTGAGTTGAATACTTCATACACGATTTCGGTATCGGATGAACAATGTCGAAGGTAGAAAGCGTCTACCCACTGGGGCCCTAAAAATGGATCTTTACCAACCAACATGACGATGACATCAGTCAGCGAAAATCTAGTCTTGTTTTTGCATTTACCGTAATCGAGCTTTTGTATAATTCGTAATAATGGACATAGCGTGTTGAAAAGCGATTTCGATCTATACATAGAACAATCCGGGGTGAGTCGAAATAGCTATGCGGGTAGCGACAGGGCGAGGCAATAATTACCGCGAGTAATTAACAATCCAGTTTCAATTCGGCGCGGAGGTTCGCGGAAAATAGCAAATTCGTAATATCCTACAATATTGGTCGCGACGCGTCGAAACGCGGCTGTACTAGAATCCCATAGCCGGATTCTCGAACGAGTTACTATCGCAGGTTCCCTTCCGTTTCTATCTCGCGCTCTGCGATTCGTTATCGTATTCGTCTGCGCTCGCGAAGGAAAATGGTGGGAGGCTAAAAGGGTGAGTCGAAGGGGAAAGGAGGGAAAGAGAATCGTGAGCGCGAATCCGCACATTTTCAAATTTCCTATTTGTAAATAAGCAATCAAGCGGACGGGTGGACGGGCGTTCAACATCCGGTGAACGAGTGGCGCGGGAGTAGATAGAAAACGCGAAGCATCGGTCGAGATGGAACCGTAGGTGAGACAATTAATCATTTCAATTAACGGACAATTCGATCGTCGTCGACCGGCTACGAGAAGAATATTGGAAATGGCCAACAGCCACCGGAAACACGACCCCCATGGCCGACCCCCGGCCGAACGTCCCACCAAACGTTGCTCGCGCATTTTCCCATTTCTGGATGCTCTTCCGATTCGGAAGGGTCGCATTTTAACATTTCTACACGCGTGACATACAACGATAAAAAATCTTATGCTACTAGAAGATTTTCATATCATCTTTAGATATGAGGGAAGAACGACTGAACACAAACAAATTAATACTTGTATCGGGGGTGCGAGCAATCGGTGTGAACGTACATTCTGTTAATGAAACGGTATGTTAAGCTGTCCAGTTACCAGGACAGAGAGCCCGGGGGTTGCTCGCCCGATTCTAAACATTAACCCTGCGAATTTCGGGCGTACGGACCGATGGCTTGAAGAGAAAGATTGCTTTTAGAAGTTCTGCGCCGGAAGACCGCACACGAAAAATTAATGATTTTCGGACTCATTGCTAACTTTCGTTCTGATAACTATGAATACATACAGAATACAGTGTTACCATTGCAATCGATACAACAAGCAAACGAAAGCTCTGGATATAAACAGAACCGAAGAAGGGTAAGCAAGTAGTCACTGAAGAGTGCTGTAATTTGTTAATTTATCGGAAGGTCGAAGCAGCAAACTCAGAGGGGTGGGTTCGTTGGGTTAATGCGTTCGAGTCAAGCAAGCATTCTGGGTCCATGAGCTCCTATAGTTGTATACTGTTGTTGGAATTGAACGCTTGAGCTGTAAGTCGGAAGGTTGTTCCCTACTCCCTTCCATCCCTCGGCAACCCGTGGTCTCGGACCCCGCGGCTGGTTACGCCACCGCAACGCGATCGTTTAACGAAGTTAGCGTCGCGAATTACTACGCGGTAAAAGTCTGATTGAGAAAACTCCCGGCTTCGCGTATCCTCCCCGCCGTTCTCGTCCACTAGAAAGGGGAAAAAACGAGCGACAACGAACGCGAAAGGCAGGGATGCGGAGAACAGAAAAATTAGGAACGACGATGCAGAAACGAGATAATATAATATTAGCAGCGCGATGGCGGTGCGCTCTCCGGTAAAACAGTTAGCGCGCGGTCACAATGAGAGCTGAATGGTTGCAAGCAAAAAAAAAAATTGGAAATCCGGAAAAATATTAAAAAGAACATAAAAACTCAGAACGACCGATAGAAGTTACGTAGACATTAGCAAAAAAATAAAAATAGAACTTTTAATAAACTGTAGTGTCTTGTCGATAGTTTTCCGATAATCGAGGCAATAATGGTCACATGCCTTGCAGAAAATACGAATGCGAAAAAGCTCGTTGCCTATAGAACTTCTTTAATTTTTTTTTCATACGGGGACGACGTACTTAATAATCGATGAAAACTGAGTTTACGTGACGAATAGTGCGATTCCGGTGAAGCGATTGAATCCTACCATCAGTGTAAACGTGGAGGAAATAGAGATTTGAAATGTTCATTGGAGTGAAAAGAGGGGAGGGGAATAAGTATGAAAACATGATCGGCCATCTTCGAAGCGCCATTTTGTCTGGGGGTGACAAAAGTTAGCTTTTCGAGGGAGTGGAATAGATTTTCACGGTTCCGGGCGATTCGATGGGCGGAGGATGAAAAGTCGCGGCGGGTGGAAGGGGTGAGGGGTACTCTTGCAGACGAGGGGTTGGTAAATAGGAAATAAGTTACTGCCGGAGGGGCTTCGACGTCGTCGACGGATTTCACACCAATTTCTCGTCACCACGTCACGTCATTGGCGAGTGAAATTGTCGCAAATCATGACAGAGGGTGGAGAATGATCGCGCGCGTTCATTGGAAGGGGACGGGGGTGCGTGATTCGCGGAGAAGGGAGTTTCATTCGCTTTTCTAGATCGACTCTTCAATCGTAACAAATAAGGGATGATCGCGTCGCGACATGTTGAACGAGATTCTGTCGATGAAAAATAGGGGCGCAATACGGGGGGACTTCTTCGAGTCTTTGCGTCTGGAGTCGTAAATGAGTTTTCCACTCACGCTGCTAAGTTAATTTTACGATGTATATAAATAAAAATAGCCATTTCCACGCACGATTATCGACTCTTTGTGTGCAAAAATTAATTTAGATGAGAAAAAAAAAATTGAAATCATGGACGGACATTGCAAATTATTGGAAACGGAAGGACGAATGTGATGTTGAAACGTGAATGCGGTATTGAAAGAAGTAATTGCTCAACAATAATTTCCGTTTTCTCGGTTATATTTGAGGATGGAATTGAAATTTTTAATCAGCAGTTAAAAAGTGTTCGTATCGTATCGAACAAGGGGATTTCATCGTATGACGCGTTATTCTCGACTCTGCAAATCGAAAAAAGGAGGGATGCTACCCCTCGATTCGAACGTCCCGTTTACCATCTCGTGCGAATTGCATTCAAGAGTCGTTTATGCAGTTTCAGCATTGACATATGCATAAGATACTCGATCGTATTTTCATTTAAATGTCAAATGAGCTGTGATTCGCGGAATGCTAGTCGCGAGGGGATGTTCTTGTCAGGTGTAAAGAAAAACAAAAAGCAATAAAAAGTAAAAGAAAAAGTGATGCAGGAGAAGATTGCATGAATTTCGGCACTTGTGAGAGTATTCCCACCTTATGGTTAGTTGCGTAAACCTATATACGGTTTGTATATACATATATGAGGAGATACGTGTCTCTGTTTTGAATAACAGTCGCGTGGATAGAAGTCGCATCGTTAGGGATGAATATGCAGGCAAAAGCGACTAGCGTGACGCCGATGATGCCCGCGTACTTTTCGCCTCTCCGCTCCGTTATTTTCTATTCTCCCTTATTACTTGCACCTTCCTACTATAAGGGTGCAACTGTGAGGGGTGAACGTCGTGCAACGAGGATCGCGACATTATTGACAGATAAAATTAGTATCGTTTAAGTATATTATACCGTAGAACATCAGGAGCCTTTATAATTTTACAGAGGGACAAATCGAGCAAAGAAGGTAAAAGTCCCTGATAGGATAATTGAACGTTCAAGACACTCGCGATGGACGTGAAATGATCAGAGTCGAGAATTGTTAAAAATATTAACGCATAGAATGGTCTTTAATACCAAAAAAAAAAAATTTAATTCTTATAAGACCATTAATATGTATTGTTGACATTTTATTCAAGGGGTGGAAAACTGTCCAAGAAAAAAAAATCGGGATAAAACAATTTTTTTTTTTTTACAATTTCCATACGAAAAATCCGAAAAATTTTTCACAAAATGAACCGAATTTTTTTTTTTTTTTTTCATTCAACGTTCTGCCGTTGCGTTCTCTATGCATGCAGTCCTTCGGACTTAATAATTTAGGTGAACACTCATGAAACGAAAGTGAAAAAACTTCGAAAAAATCAGACAAATTCGATGAATGTGGTATCCCACCTCGTATATGTGAAGAACAGTGAGTAATGGGCAAAGCAATAAGCTATCATATACTTATAGCCGTAAAGCAGAAAAAAGAGGGTGCATCAGCCATTATCCAACGAGCTCAGTAATAGAAACTCGTAGCTATAGTAGGCGCTAAATAATTCAGGATTCCTTGGTCGGGCGCAATAAGTGGCCTACTGTACGGTTCGCACGGCTCGTGCAGGATTGCATTGAGGATGGGAGCGTCTGGATTCTATGGATTCTACGGTTCGAGCACCAGCACCAAGCCGGACTAAGAGAATGAAAAAACAACAAAATAAGAAGGAAAAAAAAAGCATAAAAAGCAGAAAGAAAGTAGACTGCGGGAGGGGAGGGATTGCACCAATTATTCAAGGGACGTTAAGAAATCGAATTATCCAAGCAGGCGACCGCGACGTTCTTTCTCCTTCCGATTGCCCACCAGCGCCAATCAACCTTTATTATCGTTAATGTCAGGATAAAGAAAGAAAAAGAAGCTAAATTCAACAACCATTTTGTAATCACGTTCAACGACCTGCACTTACTGGAAATATAGGGGTTTTTTTAAACTTGTTCCCTCGCCGCTTTTTCAAAAAAGTGGATTTTACAATAAAACAGCCGTTTATTTACGTGCTGACGTGGATTTTATCTTCAGACATGAATTTTGCCACCCTGATGCATATAACTAAAAACGAATAAACCGAACCAACTGATTTCGAAGAAACTGGTTTCGTTCAAACGAGCGAACGAAATTTTTTCTTTAAATGCAGTTAATTTTTTTCCGTGTAAAAAAAAAAATTACGAATTTTATTTTAGACGAGAACACGTGACCTTTGTAATCGTTCTGTTCGGTCAAAGTAACTTCAATTTTTGTGCTGCTTTTCGGCACTGAATACATTTCCGATAAACGCTCATAGGCTTTAGATAAAAGGGTTGAACGAGGGGAGATGATAGGCCGACTCTTGAGATTGAAGGCGTAATAACTCCCCGCCATCTTGACTTCTTCGAAGCCTTACCCTCCGGAGGCAATTAGTCGCTAGGGGTTGTGAGGAGTGATTTCAGACTATACGTTCGCGTCTATGGCGCGTCTATGGCGGCTTGAACTTCTCGTGTCGGTAAAGAAACGCTCAAAATTCACTTTCGCAAATCCCGTTGTTAACGAGAAAAAGAAAATCATCAGTCGTTAATCTTTCATTTACGGGCGATTTTTCGATCATCGGATCATTTTAGTTACAACAACGGTATGGATACTTATAACAACATTTTTTACGATGAATTTTTGGAGATTTCTGAAAAATTATATTTTCGCATTATTCTACTTGAACTACTTGAAAATTGCGGATTGGCAGACTATACAGATCCTCGCGAGACAAGGGTTGATTTGTCTCGAAGTTTTGAATTTTAAATGCCCCAAACCTCTTCGTATTCGCATCCGTACGCTCGTTGGATGTTAATCGTAGTTCACAAGTTCGCATTTAATCCCTTGCGCACCCCCTTGTGAACGTGTGTTGTCGGAGGGGTTAAAAAAAAAAGTCATGAGAAAAGCACGAAAGAGTGCGCACAAAGTATCGAGCTCTCGCGTCTCCTACGTGACAGTTCGATGAAAGGTGCGAACGAGTATAATCTCGAGTTCGTCGGCGTGGCCGACTGTTATGTACGATATATGAGCTATGGAAACAAGATGGAATACGTAAATGCAATTAAAGCGCAAAATATGCGAAACTGCATCAGGTAGCTACGAACGAAGTCAAAAAAAAGAAAAAAAAAAGCCGAAGAAGCAGTGGGAAGGGAGAGTGTATACACGCGTTGCATATTTACAGGGTTGATACATGTGTCGTTAGCATGACAAAGATGCAAATTCAAACAGACAATTCGACGTGGAAAATATTCATAACAGCCGTAACGTATCAGTGATAAACTTCTCGTGTGACTTATTAGAAGCAACAACAACTTGAAGCATTGAGAAAAAAAAACCAAAGTTGCCAGGAGTCGTCAGTCCCTTCGTTAGCGTTCGATCTATTTTTTGAATAACATTTTTTTTTTTTTTTTTTTCAAGTCAATTATATGATCAAACTTTGATTGCTTCTTGAATAATTCCATCGAACTTTGTTGTAAGTGTGTGAAAAAAAATTATTTATCAAAAAATTCTTAAACTATTGAAAAAAAAGAATTATATTTTTTTCTACTAATGGACTGAGCATTTTATGCAAATTTTATAATTCATTGAGCTGAGTGAAGGATACAATAATTTATATCAGTGCGTGGATACTGCGAGATTTAAAAAAATCGAACAAGTGTACTTCGAAGGGGTTAATAAATATTGCGGCGATTCTGCAACCGCTCATAAAATCCATGCCTCGAGTTACTGCAGCACGTGATTAAGACAAACGATCGTAGCTCATTGTACAATGGAAAATAGTTTCTTATGATTTCTTAAACGGATAGAAAAAAAAACCCGCTGGACAGCAGAAGGATATACGTGGGGTCTGAGTCCTACGCTCCGTAACGACGAGGCAGTGTCACCGTTCTAGCATCGCTCTTCCAGAACCATTGGTCTTTTTTTTTCAGCGAGAGCAAAAAACAAAACAGGCTAACGAGTGAATGTTTACGAAAAAAAAAGTCTCCCCAAGAAAAAGTGGGTATCGCGTGGCACGCACGTACCGACGAGCCTCGTTAATGGTGTCTTAATTACGCGAGGACGTTTCGCGAGGATTCCGCATGCAAATATCCGAAGGGGAAGAGAGCCTCGTAATGGCCGAGAGTTTTACGAAGCTAAAGAACGATGAACGTTCAAACGGATGTCCGTCTTTCACTTTCTTGTGTACAATGTCGAGGCAATTTTCTCTTTGTTTTTCACTTTGTCTTCGTCTCTTTCGAGGTACGAACTTTTTCATCGGCGTTGGCCAATATAACGCCGTAAGAACAAGTGGTCGCGCTGAAGGACAGCGTGAACGAGAGGGGAACGCCAACTGATGCGGAAAAGGTCGAGGGCTTGAGAAAAGCCGCAAGGAAGTGGCGAAGGAAAAAAGCCGAGTATCTTATTTATGAATATTTATACGAGAAAGAAGAAAAAAATGAGGAACGAGAATGAAGAATGAGAAGAAGAAGAAAATAGAGGAAGTTACGAGAAGTGAAAGCTTCCTGTAAAGACTGATGGTAACAACCTTGTCATTTTTTTTTTCAACCCCTTGTGAATGTACTCTCGATAAACGCTGTACATTTTTTTCCAAATTTCATCTACACCGGGATTACTTCATTTTATTTTTTTTTCTGCTGCGTGAAATCAATGCACGCAGGTGGCGAGTATTGGATGAACAAGTTGGACGATGATTTCGAGGGTTTTTTATCTTCTTAACCGGATTTCCGAACCAATTTCATACCTCAAGTGATTTTGCTACTAAATTTTGCCGTTTTTCGGTCCGCTTCCCGTTTTTTGCCGTATTTAGTGATCATTCCTTTTTGCAGGCTGATTAACCAGTCAGGAAGACCGGAAACCGTTCTCGTTGACTTCTTAACTCGAGAATAGAATTGGTTCACGAGAGCGAATATATGCATACGTTATATAACGGCTTCTACAAGGTTTGAATTTATGGATCGTGTGCACGAAAGGTTTCTCTTTTCTTCACTTAATTCACCGAAGAACGCCAAAGAAAACGGTGGGGTGTTTTTTTCATGAAAGGGGTTGACGGCATTAGGACTATTTTGTTTCCCTATAATTCTTTTTCAGTCCGCGTATTCAATAAAGTGTTACTTTGCCAAAAATCAATATTTATTTAACTCATTTATAGCGCAATTGGCCCGGAAATATATGCTTAATAAAACGCCTGAAAATTTCAGTTTCCACACAATTGCCGAAAAATATTTAAAAAATTGAAGGTTTTGAAATAATTCCAAATCGAAAATTTAAAAAATATGTATAAATATATAAAACTTTTTAGAATCAAGGGCCGTGTTTGGCTCTTTTTTTTCATTAAAATTCGATGAAATGAGAGCTGAAAGAAACATCGAATATACCGCGGAAAATTAATTCTTGACGTACGTATTTATCGTTTCCGCTGAGCAGCTATTATCAAAAAAATTTCACATGATTATGGACCACGGAGTTAAAGGAAAAGTGAGAATCGAATATGAACGACGAGTTATCGGTATGATGCGGCACATCGCGGGCTCTGCTCTTTTTTGTCACGCCAGTCTTTCATCCGTTCGCGCTTCGACGGGATGCTGGTCGCCCGATGACACCAGAGTTAAATAATGAAGCTCGTTAAATCCGGGGATAATCAATCGTCGCCCGAAACACGTCCGACTCGATTCGCATATCATACTTCGGCTACTCACCTATCTTCGATATATGAGTGCGCATTTATATATACATATTATATATACATATATATGGCTATAGGTGCACAATACTCTTTTGGACCGCAACTGATACTGTCAGGCCGATGATAGTGACTGAACAGCATATAACGCTATATCTATATGATATCAATCTATCTATATATTTCTGCCTCAAAACCCCTTCGACACGGAGGATATATTCGCGAGATGTGCTTAATAATTTCACGATAGTATTGGCGAAACCGCGCGAGAGCGTAACGCTCAACGATTGTCGACACTCTCGAGTAGATTAATTAAATGTTCTATCTGAAGATAGAATGGGCTATCTCTCGGTTTTTAACTAACGCCGCATTCGCATCGTTCATTCTCATTTCATCTTCATCTCTATATATCTGTCTACCATATTCTCAATCTCTATGGACAATCGAGCGTCGATCAATCGATGTCATCGTCGCAAACCTTTCAACTGATCTGTAGCTGTAATGATAAATATAGATGACGGAGTTTCGTTGCGTCACTTTTGGCTTCGTATGAGTAAATTTTACTCTTAACTCTGAATTTAACATTTCATTTTTAAAAAAATAGAATTTATCCAAAAAAAAATTCATTACGGAACAAAATTATAAAATTAAAAATATATCGCATGAAATAAAATTCAAATAAAAAAATTATCGATTTTTTTTTTTTTTTTTCGTAATGATTCATGTAAATTGGGAGTTTACTGAAAAATATCGACATTAAAAAAAAAAAGACTGATTATTTCTATGTGAAAGCTTGTCATCCACCCATAGACGTGTCATTTAAGATACATTATCGCGTATTGGATCTGCGGAAGAAAGGGATGATGAAGGGATGCAAAATACGAGGGAAAAAAGAGCTCATGAGCGCATTTGCTCGTCATTTCTACTAGCGCCGAGAGCGGGAGAGCACAGGGTCTTGCGATCAACGAGCTGGAAGGGAAGCTTCCAGCATTGAACCGCAACCGAGTCGTCGCGAGAAAACATTTGATTAACACGTTCCCCCTCCGCTACGCGGTGCATTATTGTACACAGTGAAGCTTTTACTAAATACTGTCAGTACACAGCGAGTCTTTCCAGGCTGTCGTTCGAGCAAAATGGGACGAATCATCCCTATATTCTATTATACCGATTCATTCGTCAAGCGTTGCGTCATAAATTTACACACACGTGCGTTTATGATTGTGTCGCGTTTAACTATGTGCCGTCGTTCATAATTATACTAGCGGAGACAAAGAATATAGAGAAAGCGACACTTGATAAAGTTACGTACCCACAAATGTATTACATAACTTCGTGATCAACGAGACGGAAGCTTCATACTACGTGCGTTTTAACGCGGGGAAAAAAAGATGTATACAATTAACACCCTATTTTCCATCGTTGTTGAAAAAAAAAAAAAAAAAACAAAAACACTGAGTAAATTAATATCTGAGCTTTTTAACACGCTGTTAAGGGAGTCAATTTTTATTCATTCGCACCTCAATTCGTTGAAGGTTGTCTGTACAACACTGGCTTATTCTACTGTGAGACGTAAACCCCTTGTGTCGGATCTGCGGGAGTGGGGAAAGATCGCTATCGGGTTCATGTAAACTCTTTTTAACCGGAAAGACGAGAAGATTTAATTAAGGGATGATACTGGAGAGATTATAAAAAACTGCGGTAATTAATTTGAAGATGAAAATTGGAGGGAGGAAACCTCGAGAGGGTGTCGAAAGTTCGAAAACAAGTCAATGAAATGGTTCCGACAACCGTCGGTCGATTTGTTACGGCGTTTGGTCGGCTTATTCTTTAATTGCGCGCGCATCTCGAAAATAACGAACTGTACGTGTAAAGGGTTTCGGAAGGAACAGTTTCTCTTCATTTTGTAGACATGGAAGTTATATAGTTATTTTCAAGCGTAAATTTTGAGACATCCTGTATTAGCCGAAACGTTAATGATGTATATGCAGAATATAATGTATTGTTGGTATATGCGGGGTGAATTATGCGAACAATATAGTAAAACCGCATATATTTGGCGTGAATGAGCTCGCGCATCGCTGACTCGTATAAATAGGAGTGCGGTAGGGTATAGGTTGATAGATATACTATCCCGTGTATTATATACCACTATAGAACAGAGGCGACGACACGAACGACAAGCGTACTGAACTCCGGAGTCCCCTCAACGTAACCTCGACAAATCGATGATGTCGAGTGGAACTAATGAGTCATCAATATACAACGTTCCCTAACCTTACGTCGATGATGTGTTTTATGGTTTTTTTTTAAATACGCAATGATCTATACCTCCGAATTGTCTTTCTGCGGTAAGCACTACCAATCCCTTTTTTTTCGCTGTAAATCTCTGTCTACGTATGAATATCGTTCAAATCAGTAAGTCTTTAAACCAAAAACCAAAACTTATCTCATATTTATGGCAGAAGTAATGAGTGAATTTTATCACCCAATTTTTTAAAAAATTTTCGTAAAATTTCGTAATAATTTTTGTTTATTTTGTCTTCTGGATTTTTTATTATCGCAATTTTTTAAATATTTGGCAAATAAGGGTCAATGAACGAGAGGATATAATAATCAAAAGGTAAATAAGGCATTATCGGAATTTGGAGGAAATTCGTAACTTGATGAAGAGAGGAAGGGGTTGAGAGGGAGAGGGAGAAGGTTGGTACTTGTGTCACGATCGAATCGCTGCCAATGGCAATCATCTATTTATATTAATTATCGTCGATTAGCAATACCAATTAATCGTATTATCGTCGGGCGTTGTTGCACCGCGGTCTCCGACGAAACGTCCAGCGCAGATTCATATAACGCCCTCCTTCACCTACAATCGCTATGGCCCTCGTGAGTAATTTACTGTTATTGGTCAAATTATTCCACGCACCAATGCATATTTATGTGGCTAATTATAATTCATGATAAAACAGTGCTGAGAATGACGATCGGCCGTTTATCGTTACTTGTTCACTGATCTATCCGCAAGTGTGTGTGTGCGCGCGCGCGGGCGCTCGCGTGAGAGGACTCATCAATGGAATTTAATCTCCCTGAGGCTTTTTATTCAGTTGTCACTCTATTTCTCATTTAATCGTCATGGATATTGCTCACTCTCCATCGAGGACAGGAGTTCCTATAGCTCTTTGAAGAACCAATTGTTTTGATTTTATTCGTTCGGTGATTAGTTGCTACACGAGACAAAAATTGTATGCTATTGATGAGGATCTTCGTCAATAATCGATTTTTAATAAATTTTTTCGAAAATTATGCTTTTTTTTTCATTTAGTACGTATTGACCTTAAAAAACGGTAAGAATTACAAAAAAAAGTTCATTAATAGAAAGCAATTTTTTCGATGCAGAATACCGACAAATTATCTAAAGAAACGCGATAGCGTCTCAGTGTCAAGTACCCAAAAAAATTATTTTTGGTAAGCGGCCGATTTCACATTACGAAAAAATGCATGTAAATTCATCCAATAATAAGTACCGGAAATGGCAATGGGTCTCTTTATCATTCTTGAACAATGAATTGTACAGACAGCAATTCATAAATACGAACTTTCGGTTGTTAAATTCTCTTTTTAACGACGATATTTTTTTTTAATCATTTAATCTTTGTGTTAAAATTTTAAATGTTTTTTCGCTGAAGATATGAATACAAATATATTTTCTAGTATTCTCTCAATATCCATAGTTTATAATTTTGCCGTTAAATGTGTCTGTAATCGATTATGACAATTTTTTTTTCGTAATTCTATACGTATAGTATAAATGGTATTCAGTTCAGTCGATGACTGATAACGAACGATTCCTACCGGAGTGTTCGTATTGCGCTGATAATTGCTCGCGGCGGCCTCCAACTACCGCATAATAAACAACAACACCCTCTCCTACACATTCTTTTTATTTGCCTGTTTTTTTTTTTTTTTTCCTTTATTATCAACCTCTTTTTCCCTGCATTTCGTCGCCGGTTAACGTTGCTCATTTTTTTTTTTTTTCTTATTCCAGGTATACCCTCTAAAATATACTTACACATAGAGTATAGACGCGTTTTTACCACGCTACAAGCGACAGTGCCACTCGGCATGCCGCATACTTGCGGGTTTACGATATCAGAAGAGAGTGAAAGAAAAATAAAGAAAAAATAAGTGGGAAGAATGAACGAACGAAGTGAGAAGGATAGAAGGAAAAAAAACGAAGGGAAGGGAGACAGAATCTCGTAGACTTCACGCACAATTAATTTTCTCAATAATTCCCAATCGCGCGACTGCCGGAGCTCAAGAGCGATCGAGTAAAAAGAGAAAATTAAAGGAAGGCAGGGTGAGACCGCGAGAATTCGTGGTTTTTTTTCTTTCTCTCTCTTTCTCTCACCTTTCGCGTCTTCGCTAATAATTATGTGTACCTTAATTAATTGACTAATTACTAGACGGATTACGTCGAGGCACAACCGACTTAGCCGTCTCGATGCAATACTCGACGATGACGACGTTTAAAGGTGGTGAGGGTAGTTTGAGAAAAAGAGAGAAAGAGAAGAATTCTCGACGGCAACCCCAATCGGAGAATCATCGAGCGAACGAACGCGAGTGGGGAAATCATTATTTTTGTACTAATCACTCTCGACGACGGCCTCTTGGGGTGAGCGGCGAGGGGTGCTGTTGGTCACGATAGTGACTCTTGAGAACCTTTCGGCGGTTTTTTTCTTTTCTGACAAATTGCTTGGTGAATAATTTCCAAATTTGATTCGCTTGATACAGAACATTAAAACGGAAGCGGCACTGTAAAATGCGAAAAAAATTGCTCGGAAAAAGTCGTGTGGCAGGGGTTGGAAAGTGAAAAAAAGTCGATCAAGCAAGTGGTAAAGGGATAACGAAAGTGAGAAAAAAAACGCGAAAAGACAGACAGGAGAAAGCGAGGAGCTTCCCTGGTAAAATCTGTGAAGAGCAAAGAGAGATTGGGTGAGGATCCCTGCCATTTGAAAAATAATACCCCGAGAACCCTCTCTTTATTTTTTATTTCGCGCTTTACGCGCCGCGCGGCCAATGAAAGAGGCACTTCGAGCTTTTGTCGCGCAGAGCTGTGCTCGCGAGAGAGTTGGTTGAGAGAGAGCTTCTCCGGAAGCTTCGAGCGTCCGCTGTCTCGCTCGACTCTTCATCCCTTTCATTTCTTTCTCGTTCCCGCAGTGTTCTCTCTGCCCGACGCGAGACGTCGGTTTTCGAGGCACTTGTTCTCTCGTCTACCATCGCCGAGCGACATCCTCGTTGGTAAAAAAAAATGCCGGAAAAAAAATGAGCGAACGATAGAAAAAAAAAAAATTTGGCAACAATAGTTCGCACATTCGACTTGTATAAATAGCTGATATGCAAGAGGACGAAGGGAACAGTCTATTTAAGATTATCAACTAATTTAAAATTGATTACACATCTCAAAAAAGAGTTTAGGCGATTAATAAATTAGTTGAGAAAATAGTTAAAACGGTTAAAGCAAAAAAGAAAAAAAAGATAGATATAAGGTGCTGAAAAAGATTACGAAAAATATCGATCGATAGAACGCGAAAGCAATCGGATTGATGATGGTGATCCCCACCATCATCCACGCCGATTCTCCTCTTTTTTTTCCTGTTTTTTGCTTCGCAGGCTCGTCGCTGCTCGCCGTTAAGCCTGTAATTTACCATTGGCCTCGGGCTTTTCACAAAACATTGACACGTTCTCTCTCGTCCTTCTTTCTCTTCTCCCCGACCACCGCCTCTTAGCCGCAGCCTTCTCAACCTACCGACAAACTTTACACTACAACAACTACCGATCGACTAATTGCTATAATCAAGTACCGGCGCGAATCGCTTCAACAACCGTTCTCACTATACGATATATTGTACGTATGTGCATAACACATCGACGTGTAAAAAAATACATATATGTAGATGTTGCTACACCACTACACAGCTTCGATGCGTCTTTCACCCCTTCCTTCTCGCGTCCTCCTCTCATCGGTAAGAACATCCTATATATTACAGTATACTCGTCCTTCGCATTTATCCTCTCCGTCTCCTTCTACTTAACTCGTTCGATTCTTCTCCCCTTCCATCTTCTCCTTCCTATGCCGATCATTATAAAACCTATTTATGACGTATCGATATTTGTATCGATATATATATATTTTTAAGACATTTTTCACTTTGCGACAAAATACCGTTACCAATTTTCACGCTTCAAAGTGTTCCGATACGCAGAAAAAAAAAAATTAAGAAATAATTCGAAAAAATTACATCGCGGATTTCCTAATGTTCCTAATGTTTATTATTAATGCCGCGATAGATTTATATGTTACATGAACGAAATTCTGCATTACCGCAAAATAATTCTATACTTACGATTAATTACGGAATACACGTTGTTTTTGAGAAAATTAAATAAATCGATAGATTAATATGAAAACTCGGTGCAGCGATCTCATTGGCCGAAAATTTTATGAATTTTTCGATAGCTATACATTCGACAAAAAAAATGTCTAATACGACTACCGATCTTTGTTTTACGCATACAATCCGACAATTCACCATTTCTCGAGTTATCATTCGCCGCGTACTTAATATAACCATAAACGCGTCTATAGCGTGATATATATACGTATATATATGTATATCTATATATTGGCAAGTCGTAACTCGACGATCGACGCTTTACCGGTCATTGATACGCTCGATACTGCATCGATATTTATACGCATTCAAATCGATACATCGGTACACACAATCCACGTAGGCCTACAGAAATAGCGATACAGATATGGATTTTCCGGCTGTTTCGTGAAAATCGAGAATCCCCCGAAGCGCGCCCGCCCCCGCTTTCTCGCTTCCATCGAAACACATCGCGGATTGCCCTAGCCTGACGGCCTCGTTGCAAACGTTCTCCCCTTCGCCTCTCCACCTCTCTCCGCGAACGCCGTCCCTCTCATAACTTTTGACGAGTTTCAGCGGCTCGAAACCGTGGCGAGATGTGGATATAATTTTATCCAGTTTTTTATTGCAGACATGTTGAACTGGTAAGGGCTTCGATAGCGCCAGCTGAATCGGAAATATTGCCCATAAATATTGGAGATATAGCTCGCGGAGGGGCGGGGAGCATAGTATGCGAGTGCAAACCTTCCCCTATATATAGATATATATACCCCATTCGTGTATACGCACGAATTCGCACGCGTGATAGTGGAGTAATGTGTGTACGCCGGTATCATCATCATTGCCGCGTACTACTTCGATATATGTGTATAGAGTAAATTCAGCCCCTCGTTCCATTGACCATGCAGTTTGCCAGACTCGTCTTTTTCACTCGTATCCGTGCAACGTCTCTCTATGTGTTACTTTGACTGCAACGAGCCACATTGGCGCACGCGGAAGATTCGCTCGTTTGTATAGAAAACTGATTCGTATCGCGCCAATGTGCTGCCTATGGTACACAGCCCTACGCGAATTCGGATGTCCTATCTACCAAAACCGTCGGTCGAAAACCGGAGTCCGAGGACTCCTCTATCGGACTATCCGTTCTCTCGCGGCATCCGATTCGTTCCAACGTTACCGCGATCTCTCTTTTATTTTTTCTCTCCACAAACACGATCATAGATTTCGCGATGAAATTGGTCACTGGCAAATCAACGGGTGGTGAAAATGCGAAAATGCATTTTTTAAAACAACAAAAAACATCGATAGATTTTTCAGATTTTTTTTTTTTTTTTTTTGCTGACTGCTTGTCTTTATATGTTACGGTTAAAACCTCGAATTCGATTGGTAGACTGTTTGTAAACCACATTTTATTCTATATAACGCGCGTAGGTGAACGCTATATAGCAACGTCGGAAAAGAGAAGCAGAAATGTGAGCAATGTATTACGAAAGTTTTGGCTTCCAGACCACCTGTCTGCCGACTGTACGGTATATTATCAGAAAGTTTTTCCAACTTGGAGTAAAAATTCTTTAAATTATGGATTTCGGTAGCTAAAGGAAAGGATGAAACGCCGTGAATCGCGGAGGCGCCGGTGCTCTGGTGCACATAACGTACGGCTTTTGCTCTTCAAGTATGAAATTTCTTTTGGGACAAACAGAAAACATAACAATACATCGAGGATATATTTTAAACGTAATTGAGAATTCGTTGGTGACCGAGGAGATTTTACCAAAATTAGAAAGACAAAAAAATATTAGAATCACTTTTGTTCAATGTTTTCAAAACGCGAAAGTTTCACATACATCGCACGACGAAGTAGAATTTGGAATTTTTAATTATTTGTTCGATTTTTTTTTTTTTCTATTATAAAAAAACAATCTCAGCGGCTCATTTTAATGACTCTTTTTCATGCGTTTTTTTATATTTTTCCGTGACTAATATTGCGGCAAATGGTGTACGGGAGCGCAATAGCGAAAGCGATATGACGCCGAGGGAGTCATACCTACGCGCGCAATATAGAAATATAAAAAAAAATGATAAAAATAAAAATAAAGTTGAGCGAGAGATAGACGGTCGGTTGAGAGGGTTTTCCGCTTTTTTCACCGATGCTCCTTCCATCCCCTTTTCCTCTACGTCTCCTTCGGCCGCTATATCTCATAATTTATTATTATTATTATTATTTTCATTTTTTTTTTTCGGTTTTTAATTCGAGACAAAATGCTAAAAGTTGCCGGAGGCGAGTTGGAGGCGAAGGGGAAACGGGTAGAGAACGAAACGATAGAGAGGACCAAGCAGAAGCGGCGAGGGGTAGTGGGGGGCGAGAAAGGAACGCGAGTCTCGCGACCATTAACATAAAACAGAATGTGGGAAAGGCAAATATTGTGATAAAAAATAATAATAAAAATAATAATGATAATAACAACCATGGCGAAACGGCAAAGTGTTGGGGGCTTTTCTGAGGGTCCCTGAGGGGACAAGGGCGAGTCGCGGCACCGACACAGCACCAACAACGACGGATACTTCTTTCATCTTGTTCTTTTTTTTTTTTCTCTTTTTCTTTCCCTCTACCGAACTGTTTCGTTGCCAGTGTAAATACCCGACGACGACTGTGGACTGAGACAAAATTCCACTCCATCCCTCCCACCCCCATCTTCATACTCCACCCTTTTTCTTCCTCTCGGAAAGAAACGGTCGACTCTCTACTCCACATTTATGTAACTCGTTCGGCCAGAACTAACTCTAATAATCGTTGAAACTAATGCCCCTCCGGCCCTTTCCTAGCGGCACACCACAAAGAGAAAAACCAGACAGACAGACAGACGCGCACGTTATGAAAACGTGTGCACGTACACACGCGGTTTGCACGCCGCGGAAAAGTATGATAGCTATATTGACATCGCTAATGCTTATAACCCCTTTCGCTTCGAGCCCTTTCCACGCTTCAAGCTATTGCTGTTCTCTCTGCACGGATAAGTTTTTAATTTTCTTTCGTACCGTAGGGAATATACGTTCGGATGATATACAAGTATTCGATATCATACAGTGTTTTTTTATGCTATCAGGAAAAAATTCGTATTACCAAAATAAAATGAACGAACTGATAGGCAGACAGGCGAAGTTTTGTTTGTGGCCTTTTGCGCGGAGTTCTCGAGCGTCAGGAAGAAGTTTCAACTACCGGAGAGCATCGAACAGACAAACGAACAAATTACCATTTGCTTATTGTCTTTTGTACAACGATGATATGCACATTTGTAAGCTATCATTTTGCGTAAAGCAAGTTTCCCCATTATTGTATTACGGATATCGTATCTTCGGTACCTATTGCAATTTTTTTTTTTTTTTTTTCCTAAACTCGCGCTCTCTTCTCGCCATCGCTCCTCTCGTATTCTTTCTTCGTGTTTTCGACAATTTTCATTGCACACGAAAGATTTCATAATGGGAAGGGTTGTTGGCAGATATCCTAAAAAATAAGTAGCGCAAGTTTCGAAGCTCGAAGAAAAAGTGTTGGAGTAGAGAGAGAGAGAGAGAGAGAGAGAGAAAAAAGAAGGCGAAAAAGAGCAAGAGAAGGTAGAGGAGTGGGGGAAATAGAGTCTGGCGAGTCCGCGAGACCGACTAGCGTACAGACGCTGACGTAAACCGTAACGATAACGATTATGGAAGCAGTTACCCTCCCTCGGCTCCGAACCTCTTCCTACCCCGTGAGATCCCCGAGACTACCGTTCTTTCTCAACGATTACGCTCCTGAAAATTATTACTCGCAATAACGCTCGACCTTTATTATTATTATCATTATTATCATTGTTATTATTATTATTATTTCTATCATCTCAGTCGAGGGAGGTATTCCACCCTTCGACTGCGAGGGCAAAGCCGACAACGCTCGCTTTACCAACGAAAATCTTTCGTTCAAAGAAAAAATCGATCGGTATGCGATCGAAATCTAAAATGAAATAAAAAAAATTCCTCGGGTTATGAATATCGTATGGAATTACGTATCTACAGGTGTACTAAACGATAGGTAGATCAAAAAATACATTCGCCGTCGGATTTATAACTGTACGAATCTATAGGCATCTAATGGCAAAGTTGTCGAGCAGCAAATTTATTGAGGTTAAAATAAAAAAATAAAAATAAAAGTTAGTCGCTGATGTATGTATACATAGTAATAGTATGGCATAGAGAACGTTATGTACAGGACGATCAGTAATTTGTTAGGCGGCCCGTGGTGAATTATACCGATTGCTGCTGGCCAATCAAGCAATTATTCCTAATTACCCATGGCACGAAATATTATATATTGTTTTATATGGCGTTCACGCCCATTCAACTCGATCGCCCTCTGCCCATTCCCTTTCCCTCTCGTGCTTCAACGTTTCTGCCTGCGGCCTCCGACGTCGAGTGGACTCGAGTTATTACGGCTAATCTCGTAATTACCAAGCCGAATGGAGAGAACTCAATGCTGTATTCGGCTATAGCTTAAGTTACCCGATATTCGCTGTTCGTCTACCGGCGATCTCTTTCGCCCGAAAAACGTCCGGCAGCGTTCACGGACCGTAGTCGTTGGAAGACGAACGTCAAGAAATTTAACGGAATGAAATCGTATTAATCGATAAAATTGGACAATACATATTGACGCATATAAAAAAACATCCCTTAAACACAAATGAGGACATACGTCGGTTTGCCTCCCGATATCGAGACTTTATGTTTATTGGTCTTAAAAAAAAAAATTCAGAATACGATTGATGAGTTTCATATCTTAACAAAGCCCGTGAAACCGTTAACCCTCTTAAAAATTGAGTTAAGCAACTTGCCGATCTACCCGATCGATTTTTGATTAAATTAAATCACAAACTTCCCTTTGTGTTTGTCTTCTAAAATACTCGTCTGATCTCTTTCTCTACTGCATCCCTTATCGCCTTCGACCGAACCCTCCGAAATCATGAAAACCATAGTCAAAAGCAAGAGAAACGCTTTTGGTTAGAATAGATGAGTTTTCCAATAGATATAGTCAAAACGAAACATTGTATGCACTCCAGATTTGCTGCAGCCGAGATACTAAAGCAGTTGGAATAGAAGGTTCGTAGTAACCGTAGTTGCCCCGTTTGGATAGAGGACTCGGCGAAACAAGCCCTCCGGGGCGTGCCGGTGGCCCGCTTGGCTCTGGTTTCATTGTTTGACTTATCGGCCGTTGCCACGTGCTTTACATAATGGCGGTGTTGAAAACGCGGTTTAACGATATCTAAACACGAGTGTCCGGACGAGTGGCGGTTTGAGGGGTGGATGGGGTTTGTGGGGGGTTGAAACTCGGAGGTGGGTGTCGAGTGAATTCCGGCGGATCGCGCAGCATGCGAGCGAATGAATCGGCGGAAAGGTAAGGGTGGGGGGGTGTAGTTGCGTGTACCACAGTATATACGGCACGATGGTGAGAGGGTGAATCGGATCGGCAACGGCCGTTTCGACGGAAAACGAACGAACCCGCGAGCCGTTTGCTGGTCCCGTTCTCGTCGAGTCCGATATAAACGCGAGTGAGCGAGGAAACAGCCGGTCGAGTACCAAAACTACCCGAGGAGGTGGCGAATGAGGAAGAATGGGAGGGTGCGAGGGGGGGGGACAGAGGGCTGATTCTACTCGCCGAATGGGGTTGAACGAAGAGGATAGTTTCCACGTTTTCAGGCAGCGAGGGTATGGGGAAAAGCACGCGGTCGGCAAACCGGATGGACGAGAGAACCGCGAGCTGGAGCTGCGAATAGCAGATACGAGCTTATACGCTATAACACCGATCAATTATTGAATCGTACGCGTCGTAATGTCAAATATCTGCGTATCATTGCGTATACATATCGTCATCGAAATTGGATAAAATATGATCTATAATTTTTTTTTTTTTCGATTTTGCATAATTTGATTATAAACTCATTGATGAATTTCTAATTTTTCTTAGCCTTCGCCATTCAAAGATCGAGAGAACAGTTGCTTGTGTCGTTATTACTTAGCCAGTCGAATAGATCGAGCGGCCATTCCTTCGAGGGCTATACGTCGTACGCGCCTCAAGTTCGAAGGGCAAAGGCAATCGTCATCGCACGTTTGCAATATAAATCGTGACGGAAATGAACGTCCCGTGCATTGGGCGTTAGTGATAACCAAAGATAAAGAAACAGATAGATGACTCGTTTAATAGAGAGCATAGAACGACGACGAGCCGAAAGTACGAATGTACGATATATATGTTGCGAACGAAAGTATAGATATACGTGAATGATGATAGTTACGATAAATCAGAAGTATCGACGTACGGCATAGAATTGCAAATGAGCCGGGCGCCATCTTTAAAACGAATAAAGAAAAAGAATAGAAAGAAAGGAAAGAGGGGAAAAAGTATTCAGCGCTGCATCGAGTCCGCGTATAGGTCTCCGCGTGTTTGTACGTACATCCCAGTCGTTGAGATTCTCGCGGATTCCGCATATATACTCTTCTTCACCGCTATTTTCTATACTATTTCGAACTGTGTATATATGCATGTTTCTGCTTCCGTGTATCTCGTGTTGACTTAACGTAAGATATAATACGTTGTGTCCACATTACACTGTGCTTCGGTACACTGCAATGTACTCTGGACTTGTCGACAACTATACGCATGCGCATATATGGAACTTTCATTGTTTTCTTCAGATTTAAATATTTTTTAACCCAATTTTTGACAAAAATCGATCGGGTGATTTATGTTACTTTAAAGTCCTTTGGAACTCAATTACCTTCTTTAATTACTATATCCATAAAATGTATCGAAAAATTACGGTAAAATTGATATTTTCGTTTTGAGGTTAACATTTGAATTCGAGGATTTTTTCAGATTTTTTCACACTTTTCTTCCACGAAAATTATATCGTTTTTTATCAAAGTTAAGAGAGTTAACTAAAGAAAAAATGTCATGCAGTTACTTTACTGCAATTAATTACGATTTTTTTTTTTAAATAACATCGAAAAAAAAATTGACGCAGAATACCCCATAGATATACGTATACGCGCAACTTACGTAAATACATTTTGTACAGAAGATATTATAGTATATAGTACATAGAACATGAATACACTACGTACACACAATATCCGCGCAAGCAAGTAGAAAGAACTTTAAATGAATAATGTATCGTATATTTAATTTTATATATAAGTACACGCGTGCAACGACGTATCCAGCTATACATACATATACAAGTTTCTCCCTTCTTTCAATTTTTCTATCTCTTTCGTTCCTCTTCGCGGATTCTACGTTTTCTCTTTTACTCCTGGTAGAAATATTATGTACTACACGCTTGTTTCCTTTCTTTCCTCATCCATCTTTTCCGATATCTCACTTGCACCCCTCGATGCGCCGTCTTCTTCTTCCTTCACGAACGTAGTAAATGAGGTAACATATTTTTCGCCCAAAGAGGTCTCGGTATCGAACCGACTTTCTGGTGCGCCCTACGTACGGCAAAAATATCCATATTTTTGCAAGTATATACCCGGAAATATTTCAATGTTCATTTCTTCGCGAAATACTCTGTTTTTATTACAAAAAAAAAAAAAATCCATACATTTTTTTATAAAAAAAAAAAAAAAAAAAAGTTCGAGATTAAATTTTTGAACTGTAAATTTACTAAATTAATAAAGATAATGTCAGCTGTACAGAGATAATAATTGCAATAATGATGGCGCGTTAATGCTCTTTTTTTTATATAATGAAAATGGTTTCCAGGAAACGAGTTAAATACAATGTTGCATTCGCGTGTTCGAACACGCGCGAAGTTTGTACGTCTATTAAACAGAGGGAACGGTAAGTGATCACTTACACTTATCTAATAATTGCACGTCGTGGAGAAATTAACGAAAAGGTGGGCGGCGAGAAAAAAAAAGCAAAAGAGAATGGAAAAAAAATCTATAGAATAAAGAGTAGCGTTTTATCAGTTTTAATGTAATTTTGTCTCCTCTTTTAGATTTTATAAAATGTGAATGAAAAAAATAGTCTCAGTCTGAACACAAACGACCATTTTTACGCGCAGCTTCGAGTTTCATCAGAAATTTACAATCGGAAATACTAAAAGAGCTGAAATGACGCTGTAGGAGAGAATAAGATGAAATGAACTTCAGAGGCAACGCTGACTTATGTTTCTCGCAATAATCGACGAGCGTATGCAGTTTATTAATAATAATGTCGGCACGACGTCTCATGCGCTGGTATCATGAGCACTAAGTCATTTACTTGCGCAATACTTTTATTTTCATAATAAAAGAAAAAAATGTGCTGACAGCGGTTCTCAATGCAGAAGCTCTTCGGATTTTTGGTTAAAACAATAATGGAATTATTGGATACATAATAAAAAGTATCTGTCGATTTATATAATATATTTATTATATGAAATCTAAGAACATAATATTCTAATTTTTCGATAGTCTTGAAACTCCACTAATTCGCAGAAAAAAATACGCCGATATTTGCAATTTTTTTTTTACTGCCTACTTGGATTTTCGAAATAATATTTTATTCAAGATCCGCGGATCGCACAAACAAACCCAACGACATAAAATGTTGGTTTTTAAATGCATATTCCAATGATAATTTTTTAAAAATTATCGGAATCCTCGGTACGTCATAAAAAACGAATAATAAACGACCAGTTTTTTTTTTCTTTTTTTTTTCTTTTTATCGCAGCCAAACCAAACTTGTGCTATTCGAAGCCAAAAAAATGCAAATAAATCCCTTATTTGATTTGGCAAGTATCGGATAAACTTATGCTGCACTTGGGAATGAGAACCACGTTGTTTTATTCCATATATCCACGTCCCGGGCGCGCGACACTCGGTCGCCTCGATCGTCGTTCGTATGACGTAACAATATAAATACACAGAAAAGTTGGGAGGGGGAGAGAAAGAAGGAGAGCATTAACAAATTTTGTCCTCACGCGTATTCTCCCCGAGTCCACTTTAATCTTATCGTATACAATAAATATTGATACAAAAGTTAAGTTGTCCTATCTCACGTCGTACGAATGGTAGTAACATGTATTATAATCGACCTAATCTCTTTACTACCTCGGTGCGGCTCGTTAGATATGTATATGTATACATTAGTTATATGTGTATATATTAAAGTACACACAGTACTACATAGTAATAACGCATACAACGACCGACGAGCTTATCTCAACAAAATAACTGCGCAATTAAGCTCCCCCCCGCTACTCGCCGATCCCGGCGCCTTGTAGACCGTGAACGGATATTATAGTCATTTTAAATTTTAACACCTGAATTTTTATACCCATAATCATCGATTTCGAACTTATCGGAAACAAAAAAAAATATATCGACGATAGCAAACGTCAGACCGATCGAATGAGTAATTGTATACTCACTTTTGATAGCAAGCAAATGTGTGAAAAAGGTTATGAATGAGATTGACGAAGTAAAATCAGTGAAAGGCGTATTTCAGTGATACATAGAGGAATTGCGAAACTCAAAATGCTCGGTAGCTCGATGGTCGAAACAGGAGAAAGGTCTGTAGAAATTTTTGTACTATCGATCGATATATCTTCCGGTAAAAAAAAAATGATTAATTTAAGTTTTAAGGATATGCATGTATCTTAATGAAATGACCTTATCTTCTCGTTCCATATCACTTATCAAGGATTAATGTTGGAGAAAAAAAAAATTATTAGAAAAATCGGAGTATATTTGAAGACGAACGATTGTTAATGAGGATCCGGAATTCGTTAGTTAGCAATTGTGGAAAAAAAAATTGAAAGTGTTAGCGTTTCCGTTTCAGGTTGAGCGATGCACGCACTCTATCCTTCTCTCTCGCGCGACTGCAGTTACCGATGACGCTACTTCACTCGTACTCATAGCGCCACCCGTCACGTTTTACTGCATTTAAAAATGAAAATGAAGTATAGAAAAAAATTTACAAAAATTTAAAAACTCCCGACTGAAAAATGCGTGAAATAACAATTAATTATTCACATGCCATAGTCGAGTGATTTCTTCGTCATTGAGTATGGAAATTTTCTGACTATAACATATGAATAATTAATTGTTATTTCACTCTTTTTACAAATAGAAGTTTTTACATTTTTGTAAATTTTTAATTATTTTTTTCATTCTTTTTAAAGAAAACAAGTTTTAACAAAGACCGCGAATCCGCGATCTTCCGCGACTTTGAGGTTATACCGCACAGAGATGGAGCGCCTTGCGAACCACCGGAAGTGGGAGGGAGGACACCGGAAGGATACATATTCGATAAAGGACTATTCCGGCGAATGTTTTCTTCTCTATGAATATTCAACTTGCAAAAATTCTCCGTTGCAAAGGACATTGAACTTACGTCATAGAATCGCTGTATCAAATTCTGTTAAAATCGCTCGTCTCCGTGAAACGCATAACTCTCGTCGGTAGGTTAGTTTATAGGTCAGTAGTCATTAGCAAACTGAGTGTTTTAAATGTCTCCTCAAATCATTGGCGAATTTGTAACGATCGTTCGTTAATTTAAATTATCAATGCGTAAATTTCATATTTCGCTGTCTTTCTTCATAGGGATCCTTTTTAAATTATTATTATATTTTTAAATGGCCATTGAGCTGCGATTGAATAGAATATTTTGTTCGCTAGGATTGGATTCATCGAATTAATTAATAAATCTTGAATGTTACACATTAAGACCTGCATAACGATATCGCTAAGAACGGAATAGAGGATGAGCGGTACTATTGCCTTGGAGTTTAAACTACCGGCTGAGCGTCACTGCATTAATAATATACGATACCAGTAATGGCATCGGGCGTATACGAACGTATATATTGTATAATAACTTCCAAGGCCTTGCAAACGTTTATTATTTACCGCGTAATGTAACGGCCGGGCGGTGGCGGCGGCGGCGGGCAGCCCCCGCTATATCCCCCTCCCTGCGCGTTCTCCTCTCGTACCGTCGTTCCCGTCGCACGCGGGGCATTATTAAAAATAATATTGCGACGTTGAGCTCTGTTCTAACGTAGGAAAATACCGGGGAGACGATGAATTTTTCAAACTCATGATAACGATCGTCGACGGACTTATTCAGCCAACTAATATATACATGTTATATATACATACCTGAGCGATATATAGCACTTACTATAACGTGCATGTTAAACATTGGTGAAAACAACAAGTTAAAAATTAGAGAGAATTATTAACCAACGGTCGATCAGGAAGTTCGAAAAAAAAAATTGCGAAAAAATCTTTTTTTTTTCGTAATAATTTTATAGTCGAAATTTATTTATCATTTATGATGAATATGGCGTATGTCAATTATTTATGTAATTGTACTGTGTAACTATCCGAGACATTTCGTTCTACAAAGTTAATAAAATCGATAGACTGCTTGCTAATTGATGTAATAGGAAAAATCCATTATCAATCTAAACGGGACACGAATAATTGCTCCACAATCGGACACGCGAAGCTGGGGAATAGTACCTATCAAGCGCCCGCCGAAGAATATCAGGTTAAAAACAAATAATTCACGTTGGCTCGTCTCGCTTTACTGGCCGCTCCACCCCTCAAGGTATCCATTTAATATTCAACGTGCCTCATCATTCATCGTGTGAATAACTTTATTTCGGAATCTCGACGCACAGAGAAAAACTCCGCTGGATGGGGTGAAGAGGAAGGAGAAGAATGGAAAATGGTAAAATGCGACATGCAATATCGCATTTCAGTCAAATATATCCGCGAAACATCAACTTCGAAATTTGGGTTTTATAAAAATTTGCAACGATTACACGGATATACGCGCCGAACCTGATAGGTTACTATTACATCGATACATCGAACGAGATTGCGGTACAATCGAAATGGAATGGAGAAATATCGAATGACTCAACAATTTCGTTCGCTTCGCGGCGAAAGGGTATGCAATTACAAGTAATTTCCTGGTCTCAGCATCACTAAGTGGGTATGTCGCTGCAGTCAATCCGTTCAGATCGTTGCGGACAGAAGTTTGAAGAGAGGTGTGTACACGAGTGTTCGATTAACATTGCAATACCGAGTGACCGAAATAATTTAAATGAATTTCAAGTGTATCATTGGTCCATCTTAACATTTATGGGAATTCTTTCGAGAGACATTCGTAGGAATATCTTCGATCTAAAACGATACATCTACAGCACGATTAATCGATATATCGAATTACATCGTCGAATGAATTCGTATAAAGTTGGGGATGAAAAAGAACAACATCAGAATCTTGATAACTGACAAAATCGCTATTTCTTCTGTAAAACATCGGAAATTGAAGGAAAATGTGGCTAATCAGTAGAATGATCAATATTACGCTTGTTGGACAAGTTCTCGCGGAAGACTGCATATTAAAAGTCCGGAAGATACGACGATAAATCCTAATTAACCTATCGCGCCTCAGGGGTGTGTAATTTGTAGTATTTTTTTTATTTCATTTAAATCCCAAAAAATTACGAACGATAAGTGATATACAAAATTAACGACCGATGTGATGAGTGCGAATTCATTTTGCACTAAGTAATGAAAGGAACGCAAATTGCCCGCCGCATTTAGCAGTTTGCCGATGAATTTGAGAATTTTTAGGTTTTAATTAAAAAACCTAAAAACAATTTGGTTTTCCTACTTTCCGGGATTCGTTGCGCTTCCATCGTTAAAAGAGGCGTGTGATTGAAAAAAAATGTCTCGGACCTGTTGCTGAAGGCAAAGGAGAGCGAGAATTTCGACAATCGAAAAACTGAAGGATCACACTGTGTAATACATTTATGAATGCGGTGAGAATTTTTCTCGTAACCCGTAACAAGAATCTCGTAGCTGTTAGTTCACGGAAAATCGATTATAAATCGTGACGTTTTATTTTTCAGTGACACGAGACGCGGCGGCTGTTTAACTTAACTGAATTGTCTTCCGCCACAGAAATATGTTAATGGTACAGAGACAGAAACACGGAAAATCGACATCTCAATACATATATATCACTTAGCGTCGATCTAAGAAACTGCATAAGATAAAAATACACGATTTTTTAAAATTACATCGCGAATCATAAAATAACAATTTCACTGTGAAGAAATTTGACAATCGGTGAGCACATCAGTGCTGCGTATCAGGATAGATGGCGCTATAATTATAGTTAGTTAATAACTAAATAATGGTGGCAGATTGAGGCGCTGTCGCCCGTCATATAGACTTCCCAGAGATAAAATTATCCGATTACTAAATAATGTTCAGGCATCACTTCTGCAACAGATTTCTGTCCCGAAGTTCGATCTTTGCCCGACCATTTCTCACTATTACGAAGGCATATTATTTATTCAAAGCCGTAATGGAATATCGGTTGTGTATAAGTGACGCTATTTTTTCGCGAAACTTACGGTATGCAAAATATGAAAATACCTTTTTCGTAAAAATTTAATCTAATAAATGCAAAAAATAAATGGCGCGATAGGAGTCTAAGGTATTTTTATAAATTTCATGATATAATGAAAAACATTGAAAGGTTACTAATTAAAAACAGTTCGTCTGGCAGCTTGTAGCGGTATCCATTCAATTGCTAAATGAATGCTTCGCGCAGGAAGAATTGTAAATTAAAAAATATATATATTCATATTTTCATCAGAAAGCGAATCGATGTATTTTCTTTCGTTTCTTTGTTACGCTGTTTCTATACCTATCGAGTCTCATGGGAGGCTTCGAGTATTGCGAAAGAGGGGTAAGAAGCCACCGAGAAGGGTGCATGCATAGAAAAAAAAATGCTCGGTCCACAACTGCCGCGATCTCTTAGGATAAAC
Source organism: Cryptus viduatorius (assembly GCA_964006125.1). NCBI lineage: Eukaryota > Metazoa > Arthropoda > Insecta > Hymenoptera > Ichneumonidae > Cryptus > Cryptus viduatorius. The sequence continues at coordinate 11,586,237 of OZ023224.1, read as the reverse complement.
ACAAAAAAAGAATACACAAGTTTACTGCTGCAATCGTGAGTGCGGAGACACGTGCGAACACGCGCCTTGAAGCTCCCTTTGCGCGTGTCATTACCAAAAAACCGGTCACAACCCTTTCTTGACGAGGTAAAGTAAATGAACGAAAGAGAGAAACAAAGACGGTTGACAAATTCGAGAAGTATCTTCTTTCGTATTTGAATACTAATGCGCCGCATTAAAATGCAACGCAAAGAGATCCGATTGTTACTGGAAATCTCCCGAAATACTTCGTAATTCATTAAGATAAGCATTACTACGGAAAAGCTGCAAAACAGCTATTTTCATCAACCTGAAGTCAGAATGAAAAAAATCGTCATATTTACCTAAAAAAAAAAAAATTTCTTCAATTTTACAATTTTTGGCTACGAATTTGTGAGGAGAATCCTTATATCTCTCTTACCATAGGACGGCACAAGAAGTGATAAGTACATCATGAAAAAAATGTTACGAAAGGATAATCAAAGAATTGTTGGTTCTCGAAGAAGCAGAATGTCAAATATAGAGCCATTTTATTCTCGTCACTCGCATGACGAGCAGAAAACAGTGAAAGCGGAAGAGCACAGGGTGTATAATCTGATTTTCGGTAACTTTATATGCTCGCGCGGGATTCGGATTGAAATCGAGGGATGCCACGGGGCGACCGATATACCGCGGAAAATTTATTCCACACCGAGTATATGTTTCATGATTTTCCGTGTATATAGTTACGTGCGAATAGTTAGATATAAATATACCGGGTCAATCGATGTATCGATGTGTACGAGAAATAAATTTACATACTCCGTATACGGATATTGATATGTACATTTATAAATGTATATATATATTTATAAAATTTTCATTAAACTCCTCCGACGACGTCAGACTTGTCTTCGTTATTATTGGAAATCTCTGGCTGTTATGTAACTCCAATATATATCTGTCTCATTCTCACAGATACAATTAAAAATTGAACAGCTCGAGTACACACACTTGACACAATTTATTATATAAGCGACAGACTCATCTTCGTTCGTTATTCAATTCGATAAAAGATACTTCGACTGTACCGAGTAGCAGTAATATAATAATCTCGATGTTAATCTTGGCCTGTAATTCGCGGCAGTCGCAATACGACGTCAATTCGACACGTTACCCGCTTCGGCGTTAATGACATAATTACTCGCGAATATGTATATAGTATATAACAATTAGCGAGTATGATAAACAAATAGACGAGTATTAATCACCGTTCCGCGCGGTTTAATTATATCGTTTTTACGTACTTTATATTTTTCCTTCGACCATTTCGACGCAATACATCATTGCGTATACTTTTGCTCGCGTATTTCCGCACATTTTTTTAGATTTCTCTACCTATTGCTTAAAATTTTTTTTTTCATACTTTTTGTAGGTATCGTGTGTTCGAAATTTTCATCTGCATGTTACTTCAAATTTTTCTGCATACTTTGGATTCTTTTTTTTTTTTTTTTTTTTTACGCAATCACAAATCGCTGACGAATAACCGCGATGAATATTACGCTGGAAAGCGAGTGCAATTTTTACGCAATCGACGCCCACCTTCCCTGATTCACGGTCCCCCCCACCACCCTCGGGTTGCATCCGCAGTATTAGTTCACGACGGGGGTGAAGAGGGGAAAAATATATGCGTCTCTATGCACTCGACGCCGCGCGGAACTATGACGCAACATCGCGTAAAGCCTGTAATGTCATTTGTTATCTTCTAATAATAAATACATAAAAGTTTTATTGCGACTCTGAGTGATGCGAGACGCCGAGGGAGCGGCAAGGGGAATCTCTCCCTCTCCGCGAATATTCCAGAAGAGAAAAAAAAAGTAGTAGAGGGAAAAATCTAGAAAAGATCGACGCGAGACGCGCGGAGGGCAAAAATACTATATACAATAATAAAACGCAAATCACGTTGCGCAATGTTGATCGACACGTTACTTTATTTTAACTTTAACTATTTCTTCGTCTTGCCGAGCGTAATTTTTAATAAAATATGACTTTCAAAAAGTTATTAAACGTCGTTAAAGTGAAATCCGATGTTTGGAAAATTCATTGAAATTAACGTTTTATCGAAATTTTATTATTATTATTTCTTGGAGGAAAAAATCGAGAACTCGGTGCGCGTCTTTGATTACATGAAAAAAAATCGTAAATCTCACTTAGTGTTGAGCTCAACACTTTTTTTTTTCTCTCATTTTGTCAGTTTTTATTTATCATCGGACATAAAAACAGCGTCGGTTACACGTGCAGCGCAATTCTCTATACTATAGTTTAATCTTTATGCTGCAAATATTGTCATTATTATCATTTTTATGATTATGATAAAATTTCGCAACATGATCGATAATTATTATCATACTCGGTATTTCTATTAACGTCAGAGAGTTTGATGTTTAGTCTGCGCGATGTATTGTGACGATGCATATATACATATATATGTGTGTACAGGTAATGCACGGTTTATGTCGCCCGATTACACACTGAGTTTTTCATTTTCTTTCCTTTGTCACTGGTATTTACGATCTCTCGTATAGCCATTATTTTTCTTAGCTTTTAACTTCCGCGCTTTTTATTGTTCGTTTTTTTTTTTTTTTACTATTATCTTCAAGGATTTACGTCGCAAAAAAAAATTTATTTTGCAAACCAAACTTATGATTAAATTTTAATAATTGCAAACTGCGATAAAACTTACAGCTTTCGGCCAAAATATCGAATACAATTGTACTTCTAGTCGTCAAATTTCTCGTACTCACCTGTAACAGAAATAAACAAAAATTTGAGTTCACATTGATTATTAATTAATTGTTAACAATAATTTTTTCAATTTTGTTTTTTTTTATTTTTTTTTTGTTTATTTATTGTAGTTTTTATTTTTCTAAACGAATTATGAGATACAGTTAAAGATATACGAGATCGAGAGTTACGTCGTGGGGAACGCAGAACGCGGAATTATAGCCGACACAGGATTAAGTGTACGCTGGGGACACAGCAATTGTCTCAATTGTCGAAGGACTGATGTCACGTGGCATGTATATAATACGGCATACGTGTATAGTTAATTTATATAGTATATATATGTCCGTAAGTATAGTATAGATAGGTATTGTTTCAAGATATTCAAGTAAGAGCTGCAAAACTTATCAAGAAAATCATCGTAACTGGCAAACATATTTTCTGCAATGTAATATAGATAGTCTGTAATTAATCTCCGATCTGTGCGGAAATTCATACAAATAGAAGTAATAATAACGATGAATAAGCATTTATTAAGTTTTCGCTATATTTCCGGCGAACATCTAAAACGTAAAAGACGTGACGGAAAAAAATAAAAAACGGAAAAGAGTTGTTTTTCCATTATTATTTCGACAAATATTTTGGCTTAAGGACAAAAATGATGTTACGTAAAGCGCGATAATCGAGCGATTTTTGTATCGAATCATTGGTGAAATATAGAACACACGTGTTTAACCAATTACAGAAGCGATATAAAATTTGAACCGGATGACCGATTTCCGCTCGCTTCGATACCCAGCATCCGCAATCATTATTTCAGCTGTGTGCAGAAGCTTCGGTTCATTAGCTTAAGTCTTACGCAGTTTTTCGAGATTACGCACATCTTAAAAATTTTTCAAACATCATTTTCGATCTGCTAAATAATGTGAACTCAATATGTGACACAAATGATTAGCAGTGTTTCAATGGCTGATTGATATTCTCCATCAATCACAATTGTCTTCTATTCCGGTTAACCAATGATATAGAGGCGTATAGTTTCGTACAGAATGAGAAGCAGTTTCGTATTATCGGCTACTCGTGTGAATAAATACAATTGCAGCGATAGGTTTTTCCTCACGTTGTAGTAAATGAATCGTTCACTTCGGACGTAATCAGATAAAAGATCAATTTGTCATCAAAGGTAAATTTACGATTGCAGATCCCTCGGCTACTAGTCAGCAAAAAAAAAATAATTTAATAATAATAAAGTATAGAAAATAATTGTATTATTTTCTTCTTCAATATCTCCCCTCCGCAATGAGCAGTATTACTTTTCCTTGTCTCTGTTGCCGCAGGATGGAGCGAAAAGGGTCGAGTGCCTGAGAGGATACGGTGCTCGCCGTTGGATAGGGGGATTCTGGGTGTGTGAGCGCATGTGCGAAATATGTATGCGTGTATCTCGACGGGGGTTTTAAATCCATTTAAATATAACCAATATAGATGGGGGGACTGCTTTCCACCCTCGCAGGGGAGGAAAAGGGGGAGGGGGCAGATCTCGGATGATTTTTACCGTTCATTTGAATAACCCGCGTGAGCTGCGAAGTGTGTAGAGTGGAGAACTCGACACACGGGAAATGCAGACTATAACCTGTATATACTACGCAGGAACCGCGGAATATACGTGCAACAGCGCGTAACCTACACGCGTGCGCTTATGTGATCATAAATGGACGGATAAGTAACTCGTGGAAAGAGCGAAACATCCCTCAGCTATAGTTACATATAGATATATACAAGTCGTTTCAAAATGTGTCGCAGCATAGACGCGATTCAAATTTACCGCGCAAAATGAAGCGAACTTTTTTTTTGAGACTTTTTCTTCGACAGATTTACGTCATAAAAACAAAAAGTAGAGGGATATTGTGATCCTGAAAATTGAGCGAATGTTCCCTTTGACACGGGTGCGTCGACAGATCGACTGTATCGTGTGAAAACTTCGTCAGAAGTGACGAACTTCGAACTTGATGTGAACTTCATGTGAATTCGACAATTATCCATTGGAAAAAGGAGTTTTCAAGAAAAAAATATCTCAAAAATGTTGATCTGGAATGTTGGATCATCCGATGGCTTCGATATCATTTTCTTCGTATACAACTCGAAATGAAGGTCGGGGGAAGAATAATCCTCATGTGCCAAGAATTCAATTCCGCGCGATGGCTGTACCACACAACGTTAACCTTTATATTGCGAAGTATTATAGTACACACTGTATACAATAATCCACATCGTACGCCGAAGTATATTAGCTACTCATCGCTTTCACGAATGAGACCGCGGAGACGTATGAGAATTCCACATCTCGAGCATTTATTTATACCCCATACGGCTCATCAGAGTCACACACTCTCGTACAGTATAATCCCCCTAACTTCCTTCATTTTTCAATGGGCATCTCCTATATTTATCATTCATTTATAGCTTTAATACAGTCATCATCTTTCTTTTTATTTTGCTCGTTGAAATGTGGAGAACGATGATGATGATGATGATGATTACGACAACGATAGACGCGCTTGTCGAGAACTGATGGGCTCGTGTATCACGACTATATGGATCCCCGTCTGAATACGAGGGTGGAAACCGAATGAAATGAAATGAAAATTGCATTCATGGGAATGTGAGTTCTTTTGTCGATGTATAAAAAAAAAAAAAAAAAAAATTGCACGGAGACTACGCGATGTGGTGAATCCCAACCCCTAACGATTCTGAATGAACTTCCGGTTTGATGTTTTTTTCGTATGTCGCAAAATTAGCCAATGCAATGTCGTATAAATGAATAACATCGCGATAGGGTCTCGACGAGGAGGCGAGAGGCAAAACTCCACTCGGCTTCAAAACAGAGGACGTTGCGCGGATTGTAAGTCATTACACGTTAGTTCTGAGTACAGAACAAATTTGAACGCAAAGTGTTTAAGAACGAATTCGTTCGACCGGTTGAAAATTTCTTCGCTTCTTCGATTTCTATTGGAATTTTACTGTTGAGCCTCGAGGCCCGTATTTCCAGATTCAATATTAACCATCTCGCTACAAGGTAAGGAGTACATAATTGAAAACTTTGTTCGGTCCCTTTCGAGGGTTGATCGCCGAGTGGCTTTGTTTGAGTTAAAACCGCACTGGCACACATTTGCCCAACGTTCATTTGCCTTCTCGTCGGCGGTCGAACCGCTCTCGGTCATCTCCACATCTCGCGAACTCCTGACTCCTGTACTCCTCGGAGCGACCCTTTGCGAGGGTTGAACTAGTTTAATAAGGACACGAAAGTAGCGGAAAGGGGTGAAACGTAATACAATTCTATGGCTACTGAAAGCTTGAATTACAGCTTAGCTTACAGTTTAAACCAATTAAACAAATGTTGAATGTCGTACGAGAACTTAGGGAGGAGACCCACCCCTCATTTTCAGTTTGTCGACATTTATCATCGATGGCATAACAATTTTTTACGAACATCGTTCACAATTAATCGGATTTATCTGTACAATTTGACGAACGGATTTTAATTTTTCTGGTAATTCTTTTTATTTACTTAATTTTACAAATTTTTTGTTATTCTCAAAAGATAAATCTGTATAATTCTGATTCCGTCGCGATTTTTTTTTTTTTCGCGATGTAATGGCGTTTAAAATTTTTCATGCAAAGTAGTTAATTTCCTCGGCTTGGTGATTTTTAACAGCGAAAAAAAGAGAATTTGCATTTCTCCTTCGTAAATGTGATACAGCCATCGCGAAATGTATAATGAGAATTCGAACAATGTTAGAAGCTCCATCTCCTGATGAAATTACACAGCGGCCGAGGGGGGAGGGGAGGGAGTCGAAAGTCGTAACGACGTAAGAGAGAGGTACGTTGAATGCGAGGGTGGAAACGCATAATGCGGAAAGCGAACTGAGTGACATATAGAGGGTGAGGGATAGTGCGAGAGGGTAACGGACGGGGGGTGGTAGAGAAGGGCAGGGGAACGATATACGAGCGTACTACGACGCCTGCTCGTACGAGTGGAATGCAAATATTACTCGGACGGTAATGCGAGGTAATCAATTCTCTACTCTGTCCCTCACGCACATACGAGTACATTGCTCACCTATACACATACGTAAACGCGTTATATATACTCTTTCATTCTATGTTTAGCAACAGTTTAGTTCTCGTCGCTGATCCTTCACAATGAACATTTCTACATTTTACATGCCATATATATATATACTTAATGGTTTACATATATAGTTATAACTACTACAATAATTCAAGAGATAAAATTAAATTTAAGCGCTAACCCCACCCCATTTTTCAACGATAAATGTGATAAAAATTTTCCGAAAAAATTCATAGATATAAGTAAAAGTAGGGGTTTGGGGGTTAAACAGAACAAAATTGATTATAAATGGTTTATTGTTATAAATAAAAAAACGGAACACGTTTTTCTCCCGAAAGCGATTACTATACGTGAAGGGTTCAAACTTAAAAAAAAAAAAAAAAACTTTCAACAAAACTAAAAAAAAAGCTGCATCAAGTTTCACAGATCAGAAAACACGAGAAATCTGTAACAATGAAGAATCGAGACAAAGACCCCCGCCACGTGCCCGTAAAATATAGAGATACCGCTTTGTTTTATTTTTTTTTCTTTTTTGTTGTTTTCCTCGTTTCGTCCATCGTTCCATAGATAGGCGGATAAAAATCGTTCAAACTCCGTGGACAGTGAGAGAATTCGAGTTTTCGATGCTGCCTCGTGTGGGGCACCGTCCGATTCTCCGGCTCGTCCGTTTTCGTTTTACGAGCATCGCGCCGAAGGTTTTGCACCGGTGGGGAGAGAGAGGTATGAACACGGGAGGGCGGTATGCACGCGCGTTCGCGTGCTGCCAGCGCTCTTTCACGCGTGGAGAATGCTCTCAACATGCGGTTTGCCGGCAGAGGTGAGAGAGAGAGAGAGAGAGAGAATGATGCGCCACCCCCAAGGGGCGGCGATGGTGGTCGAACGGTACCGCGATGACCGGCAGTATTGTATTCATAGGGGCCGATATTGCCGCGGAATTCGTAAATTCGAACGGCGTAAGCGCCCTCCCCCTCCAGCGCTATCGAATTCGTAGCAGTAGAATTCGGTGACGAGGCTTTAAACCTCATCCCCTTAACCCCTCACCACGTTCGGCGAAGCGATGCGGAGGTCAGGGTGGGGGAAAGCTGGTATGCCATCGAGACGACAGAGAATGTATTTTCTCACTCGTACCAACGCATATCCTCGACACTTGCTGACCGATAAATCTTTTACCTATCAAATCTATCTATCCATCCATCTACAATGTCGCATATAGTTCGTATAACACCCAACGATTCAATCATAACGGACGACAGGAGTTTAACGCACCTGTCCCAAAGCCAGTTATACTTTGGTGAAACTTTATCATAGCTTTGTTTGATAGAATTTCATTTAATTTTTATATCATCGGTACACCAAGTTTTCGTTGGCTGAGACTAACATTGCAATATAATTTTGGAGATCATACTTAATGATACGAAAATTTCTTGCTTCGCTATATATCGATCGGAGAATCAACTAATCAGGATACAGCGAATTTTTCAGATACAAATGAAAGACGAGGAGAAGTAAGAAAAAATATTGGGAAAGACGATAAAAAAAAAAAAAATAAAAAATTTTCCAATCAGACATATTAATTCTCCAAAGATATCGTAGAAATTTGGGATAAAAAAAAAGTCATTAAAATAATTTGAAAAAATGGCATTCCAATGGTCGCAAGTGCCGTTATATCGATGACACGGAAGAAGATCGTTTGCAGACGTCGTTGTTGGGAGAAAAATTCAATTAACGTTTCGATGATTCATCGGAAAATTTATTTAACTCCTGGAAAGCATCATTTCGAAACTGCAGCGCTTAGTGTATAAGATACATATATGCGTTCTGTGCTATGCGATACTATAGAAACGATATAGCGGACGGGTGCGTTGGGTGCGGAGGCAGCAGAGGACCCCTATCCGGGACATAAATATATCCCGTGGATGTATACGCGATCGCGAGGATGAACGGGGGGTATGAGGGACAGAGGTTTTGAAGTATATGCCGCGTGTATAACTGTATATATTACACCTACGCGAGAGAGACATCGCCAGTAGAACTCCCCGGTATGGTCGTGCGCGGTATATATGATAAATACGATTTGAACATCGACACAAACGCCGTGCGATAGGCCGTGCGGACTCAATGGAAAACGGAGCTCGATGTACTGGTGCCGGAGAGCCTCGACCCACCCTCTCACCACCCACGAATGTGCCGCCTGCCTGCTCTTCCGTATCTCTATCGGGGACAACCGAAAGCCGCGCGTAACGTTACGTTACTACTTCCACGTATATTTGCGCTACAGGGATGTTTACTATTTCGCATAGGGATGCAGTAACTTCTATCTATACAGGAAGCTTCAATAACTATTTCCATAGTTAACATATTCATCATATTTAAGTGCTGCGCATGCGTGTTGCGTCATATATGTGATTTGAACACCGAAATGCTACACGGGTTTGCCGAATCCTAATCAGTACGCTTCGAGAATCTTTAATTAATATATTACGCGGTGAATCTGCGCGTTAACAGAGATGGCGCTTGAATCGTATCGCGTTGTTATCACTGTTAAACAATTCCACGTTAAGTTATCAAACTTCCGGTCTATGATTTTGCATTCATCGTATTGTTAGAAAGATACTTTTATTGTAATGAAATAGAGATGGACTGATGATGTGCTTTGCGTTTCGAGAAATGGCAACGGAATGAAGGGATGAAGAATTTCTTGACAATTGATCTTCATCTTGCGCTCTCGGGGATAATTGGAACTTCACTCAAGTTTAACCAAAAATCAAGCAGCATCATTCAAGATCTGAGTGCAGGATCATGTTTCAGCGCGCATCACACTCCGGAATCAAATACAATACAGTTGCATACCGATACAACATATACTATGTGGACTGCGCTGTACGCCGAATGCTGCACTAAAGTTATGCACCGATACCAACCGTACTGCAATCAGTGTGCGTAAAGGAACACATACAGAGGCAATAAACGGTACTATGTGGAAACTGTAGGCAAGCATGTCCATGTCCATGTACGTACATGGATAGCCGCCCCCCTGCCCCCCACATTGATATGGTATAGGGCTATACGCGATCTCACCGGAGTTGTCGGTTCCACGGGGCTCATTGTGTCCCCGGCTGCATGCGAAATAGCCCTGCCATTAAATATCCCCGTTGCGTTTATCATTTCGGCTTTATGTTTACGTTTACGGTTACTGCCCGACGGACGGATGGACGAACGTTTCGTACTGTCCACTCCCCCGCCCTCCAAAAACCAACACAAGTAACGTTCTATTTTTTCCTATCTGACCCTCTGCGTTCCCCATTTTTCCGATTTCGATAAATCGGTAACCGGTTTTTTGGTTTTTTTTTTTCGGCTAACTATCCGCGATATCTTCGTGGACCTTTTTTTTGAAAAATTATCGATTTTTCACCATGATTTATCGGTTGAAAGATTGCAGGAAATGAGTTCAGACTTGAAGACCACAAATGGCACGCCGGAACGTTACGTTTTAAAATTATGTAATTTTTGTAATGTTCTGCTAACGGAAGTTTGACTGACATATGGTCCACATTTTGACGCACCGGTTTCACAGGAGACAAGCTATAAAATATTTTGTTTGCGCGATGTAGTGGGGCGGTGAAGATGGGGTGGAAAAGGATGCAAACGTTTCGGAGTTAAGTATTGCTGCGGCGTTTCAACCATTTTTTTTTTTTTTTTCATCGTGATACGATATTGATAGTGGTAGAATGATTGTAAAAGTTCATGTTTAACGAGTTGCCTTGGAGCTACCGAGAGAGCGTAATAAATCGGAAATCACGAGAAAGTAGAACGTGTCTGGTGGATATTCATGCGAGTGCAGAGGACGGAATAACACGAAGCTTTTTCTCGTAAAACGATGCCGAGAATCAATAACGCCCCGCAGTCATTCGACAGTCATCAAGTTCCCTTTCTTCCGGAAACCAGTACTCTCACACTTTTAAAAATGTTTCACACACAGAGATCAATACGTTCTTTTTTTTTCTTTACGTCCGGTACATTGGCGCGATCTTTTTTTTTTTTTGCCAATTTTTGATTATGTATTCAAACCGCAAACATAAATCGAATATTATGCAATTATCGTCGCGCAATAATAAAAATTTAACGAACGTTGGTCGGGAAAAAAAAAATTTATAGTTATGAATCACAGATTTCATTGTTTTAAATTAATAAAAATGCGGAAAAATTTCAGCAGCGAATTTGAATGTCAATCGAAAAAATGGCTATAAATAGACTATTAAGGAGTAGACAGGCGTATCTTACACTATGGAACATCTGAAATGATGTATTTTAACCGCTTTTCGGGTTCTTAACAATGAATGTTTAAAATCGTCCGAGAGGTTGACATGTTTTTCTTTCGCCCCGCGGTGGTTAACTTAGCACCGCTCTGCGATTGAAGACTTCCGATGTTTCGGTACAACTCGAAGATCGTTGTGTCTGTTCATGCAGGATATAGGCGAAACCGCGGTGCCCTCCATCCTTTATCTCAATAGCACGCCTTCCACCCCCCCCCCCCCCCCCCCCCTCCTCTCACTATTTTTTACCCCGTTATATATATATTTTTTTCTTCTGTTGTCGTCTTTGTTTCATTTTCTCTGCTCTTCTCGTCGTAACCACGTTCCAGTACGTCCCAACAACCCGTTCGGTCGTCCTGCCCGCTTCCTCTCTCCCTTACCCCCCCCTCCCCCTCCCCCTCCCCCACATGCTATCCCACCGTTCTCTCTTTCACCCTCGTCCGTTGGTGCTACAACAATGACAAACCGTGAAACAATGCTGGGCGCCACTGGAAAAATTCCAAAAAACGGGAATAATAAAAAAAAATGAGAGCGAGTGGCGACGGGCACACACCGCTCCGTTCGCGTCGCGCGACGCGAGCGACAACGATGCTGCCGGGGGTTGATGCAGAGTAGGTGGTATTGGTGGCGTTTCTGGTGCTACTGGATGGTAGGACAAAAAAAAATCTACCGAGAGAGCGAAAGAGTAAGGGTGCAGGCTGCACAGAACGACAAAAAAGAGAGAAAACGGCGTGGAGCAGAAGGGGTTTGGGGGAAAAAAAAATGTAAAAGCCTCGGCTCGCGCCCGCCGAGCTGCGGCGCTTTCGTCCGTGGGACAATACGCGACGATGAATGCCTATTATATTTATCTGTAACAGGCGTTCCATAAAGCAAATAACAGAGAAGTGTAACGAGAGAAAAAGGAAGGTAAAAAAAAAAGAATTGCGAAGAATCCTACGAATTCTCTCTCGCTTCCTCGACATTTTGTTTCAGTTCGGGGGATTTTTTTTATCGTCGTTTTTTTTTTCTTTTCTGTTTCAGTCGGAGTGCACAGCTTTTTCGAGCATCTGGGTTTGTTTTCTCTATCTATCTGTGGGTTTTTATTTTTTTTGCTTTTATAAAAAAAAATTTCTCACTCGGCATCTCTGGAGATTTTTTTTTTTTTTTTCGCGCTCTCGTTTTCGACACCGACGCGCACTCGAGTCGTCTACCTTTCGTCTCTTTTTTTCTCTAACGTTCTCTCATCCGTTTTTTTTTATCTTCTATGTAGCCGGAGAGAATAATAATAATGACGATAGGGGAAAAAACGAATAGACGGAAGCGAGCGGGCCAAACGATTCGCTTTGCTACCGGATGTGAATTCTTGCCAAAAACGCTTATTCGCATCGCGTGTCGAGACTCTACTAGGCGGTATATACCAAAGGCTAAAGAGACTGTTATGATCTTGTCGGTTATTTTAACGTGATCGCGTCTTCGAAGTAAAAAAAAAGAAAAAGATCAGATCCACGGAAAATTGATCTGTATTTCGGTGGTCTAATGTAAATAACGAATAACAGAAATTAATAAAAATTTTAGTCGTCACGAGACGTAGTAAGTCAAAGAATACCACGTTCTCCGTTGTGCCAATTAATATTCAGAAAAGCGAGAGATGGGAGAAAACTCCATTTCGTTATAAAAACATTCATTAATTGGCGTTAATTGCGAAAGAGTGTGGCATCCGTCGAGTTGGCAGCGAATAAAACACTACTTGTTACCATTTTGCCTTGTAGCATATCCGTCTTTATCCATCATTTCATCATTGCGGCTCGTTTTTTTTTTACTTTCTCTACGTGACTCCTTCACATATCGGAAAAGAAATAATTGCGCTTCTCGTAGTTGTTGTTCACGCAGCCGGAAAGAGCGACAGATAAAATTTCGTTAATTGGCAGTCCGCTTATAATACTCGAGAACGACTTTGTTCTCATTTTGCCTTTTGGGGTTATTAATAACTTTTTTTTACATGTGTGACGCCGCCACTCTTATCACTGTGCGCGAGGGAATATTTTTGTTTCAATGACTTTTCCTGTTATTACGCAAAATTACAATATACATATACGCGACAATATTGAGCGCAACGTTACTTCGTAATTGTTAAACTTTCCGTGCTTTCTACAGTAATGTACTTACTTTTTATACAGGAAATATCAATAGAATAAGGCGCTTTGGGTTATTTATGAAATTTATTCCATAATCGTTAGCATCGTTTTTATAAATAATTTCTTAGTCTATTAATGAGATCGTACAGTAGAAGCTCCGTATTCTTAACTCGACGGGATCAGACGCGTTCCCGTTTCTGCATTTCCCCTATTGTCCCTATTTCCGGTCAGTTGCTGCTAGTAGGGGTAATGAGGACTATACGCGTCCGTAGATGCCATTTGCAATGGGTAGAACGGACTCAGGGGAAATACAGTACAAGCTCCGTATCCTTAACTCGACGAGACCGGACGCGTTGCCGTTTCTGCGCATTTCCCCTATCATCCCTGTTCCCGGTCAGTTGCTACTAGTAGGGGTAATGAGGGCGATATGTGTCCGTAGATGTCGTTTAGAATGGGTAGAAGGGACTCAGGGGAAATACAGTACAAGCTCCATACCCTTAACTCGACGGGACCGGAAGCGTTCCTCTTTCTGCATTTCTCCTATCGTCCTTGTTCCCGGTTAGTTGCCGCTAGTAGGGGTAATGAGGGCTATACGCGCCCGTAGGTGCCGTTTGCAGTGGGGAGAACGGACTCAGGGGAAATACGGTACAAGCTCCGTATACTTAACTCCATGGGAATGAACACGCTTCGGCATTACCCCTATCGTCTCTATTCCCGGTCAGTTGCCGCTAGTAGGGGTAATGAGGGCTATACGCGTCCGTAGGTGCCGTTTGCAGTGGGGAGAACGGACTCAGGGGAAGTACAGTTAAGGGAAATCGTCGCCATGGTAACGAGTTAAAATAAGGCAGCGGTTAAGTTAAGAGGCGTTACAAATACGGAGATTGGACTGTGCTTAGATATATATAGTGCTGGAGAGCGCGTTATCACTCTAATAACGACTAATAACAAATTACCATTTACATTTTTCAAGAAATCCTTTTTTTTTTTTTTCAACGATCCCATGACAACAATATCCGGTCCTGTCGAAGTCACTCGATTCTACGTATTTTTTTCCGCTATAATTCCATTTGGTTTATATAGTTTTGTAATCTCGGGTTTGCATTCATGAGTGATTTGTTCCCGTCGATATTATAGCCTCGTAGCCCATACGCGTCGTGTACTAACTCGCTCACGTACGCGCGCATGCACTCATCATATATCGGTACACATTCGTATCTCGTTTCATCAATGTGTATAAATATGTGTGTACGCGTGTGTTCGTTCACGAGGCGCATGGAAGAGTGGCTATATCGCGAGGCGAACTGGGGAACGAGCTATTGTCATAGGACTCGCGGGTAACACGGATGCCTCGGTACCAATTGGAATTATTTTTCTCGCTGAATACAGTCGCGAAATTTTATTATTACAGTAGCGAGGATTTGTCGGGACGGTTTTGCCAATCGTTTCTCCACGTGCGACAGTATCCGACTCTCTCCCCCTCCTCCCTCTCCTCCCCTCCCCTCCGCAACTTCCCCAAATCCTGTTTCGATATTTCGTTTTCATACCCATACTCCATAGAATTCTTATTATCTCTCGCATTGCCAATTAATGGGAATTGATCAGCGCACCGGATTAAAACAACGAAAAACAAAAAAAAAACCTCCCGAATTTCGTTTTATTCATATTTATTCAACCCTACAACGTTGTTTTCCAATATAAAAAAAAACTTTGGCTTTGTTGTACGGTACATTTTCATCGGTGACATTTCAATTTTTATCGATTTTCTTTTTTTTATTTCGATTTTTACTGCAAGGTGAGGTGATAGATTGCATTTTTTTTTACAAGCGCCAATGGTATTAAATCTTTCGTTGACTCGAATAACAATACGTGTGATTGCGATCAAATTTTTTCTTCGCGTTATCAGGTGCATTACACTTTGAACTATCGGTGCACATTTTTTTTCGAATTTTTTTCAGAGAAATTTTGTCAATAACAAAAATGGTTTCAGCTTCGCAAACCACCGTAATCTGGCGAAATTTCGCGGGCGAAATATAGCGAGTTTTGCGTCGCTTTCTCGATAAAGAGCTCGTTTTCCTTCGTCCTTTAGTTGCCCGTGGCATGGTAAGCGTTTTCTTTTTTTATGTATGTATATATATATATATATTTTTATCTCGAATTCTCCACAGAGCCCGATGCTGTCGACTGAATTGTAGAAAACGAGAGGCAGTCGGCGTGACAAGGACGGCAAAGGGGTGGCCGAAAGGGTAGTAGGGGTCGCAGTGGGCTAGGGGCGTTTTTCGGCATTCGTGCCGTAGCCACCACAGCGTGCGCAACAGGTTATAGTTTTTGGCACACACCTCTGGCTTTGCCATGCCGCGACCGGTTCTCATTCCTTTCCCTCAACCCACCCGCGCTTTCTCGCTATCCGGCAGTTATCTCATTCTATTCAAAGGATTTTCTACCGCGTCTCCTTTCCGCACTGCTTTCGTTCCTCTTCCCTATGTATATTTATATCTATACATACAGTTCGAGCCGCCAGGCGATTAAGAGTCCTGCCGGAAAATGTCGCGGATGGAAAATGAGAGGGAAACGAACAAGGGTGTGCTTGAGCTTTAATCTCAAGGTAAAACCCTCGGGGAACGGAAAGGATTAACTACGTAATTCTCGTGTCTGTGTTTATATTGTACCGCCGCGAACTTCATCGTGTCTAATCCTTTCGCTACTTGAATAAATAGACGTACGCTTAAAGATTGTAGCAAACATTTTTTTTTCTCCTTGATTGATCGATTTTCTTAATGATTTCTAACATTACGATGCTTAATCGAGTATAAGTATTTTTCCACCCGTCACCGAGGTGAAATTGACGCTACTTATGTAGTGTAAAATTTATTTCTATTGCATCACAAAAATTGTTCGTATCAGAGCACAAACTGTATCGATAGATAAACTTTTCAAATACAAATATAAAACAAAGGTTATTAAATAAACTTCCTAATGATATTTTTGACAAGTTATTTGAACACCGTATCCGTATTTTTTTTTTTTTTCGAAATAACAGTTTTTTTTTTCGTCCTCGGGACGAATTCAACTCTTCCTCTGATATTCACAGACGATATCTTAATTTATAACCCGAAAAAAAAAAAAAAAAAAAAACTTCAGGATGGGAAATTATATCGCGAGAGCAATTGGCGAATGACTCAACGTTTTTCGAATAGGAAAAGATTCATTGAAAAATAAGCTTCGATGTATAAGCTGAATTATTGAAACACAGCTGATAAAGTAATATCTTTCATTCGACAAATACTGTAATAATAATCAAACGTTGCGATCGTACAGAACGTATGTCGCGATACTCGAGATCAAAACGATGCGTCATCGAATTCGCTAAACGACAGACGTCCTTCCGCGAATGACGTTAGTTCGCAGTTCACGTGGCTTATCGAATATCTAATTCGTTATTTTTTCATCATCCAGTGGCAATATTTATACGTGATTCCCGGTATTATATATTGCGAGAAATATACGTATAGACAATATACTCGGAATACATGTAACTCAACTAAACATTTGCAACGATTATTGCAACGGAGAAAAAATAATTGCTATTAAAATCGTATTTTCTTGCCTGTAGGCGATATTATTCATCTATATCGCTATTGCGCAATGAATAATTGTCTTAATAATCGTATGATTATTAATAATTATCGCATATTATTTCTAGTCACGTGTCGTGCGAAACTGTACGATATTAGATTAGATATCAGATATAATTTTTTTGCGCGAATTGGAAAATGCGAGTACCTTCGAGGATTTTTCGTATCCAAATCGGAGTTGACCGTGAAAATTAGGAATTTTTTTGCACTATTGCAGTCTTCGAAATTTTACGAAAAGTATAATTTTTTTTGTCTGCCGATAACTTCCCGATGGTTAAGGTTAACCGACAATAAATTAAGAAGGGAGCAACATATTTTTCGAGATTTAATATCGATTTAGTGAATAACAAAAAAAGGTATTAAAAAAATAAAGAGACTTGTGAATTGAAAGTAAATATTAACACTTCAAAGAGTTTACTATTCCGGACTCACGTGCGATCTTTCAGCGTTAAACTAAGTAATCAAAGTGAATTAAATTTTCGGAAATGTGCAAATTGACTTGCGTGCGAAGGTACAAAAAACCATTTCCTACGAGTTAAATCGTTCGCAATAATTTGAAACAGAAGGAAAAAAAAATCAAAAACTGTAGAAAACGACGGTTGACTGTAGAAAATACAGAAAACACATCGGAAGGCAATTTTAATGAGCACTCCGTCATTTTTTTTTTCCCTAAAACAAAAGCCTCAGTGCCTTAAAAAAAGGAGAATATGGCAAACAAAAGCGAGAAAAAAAAACCTCGTTGGCATACGCGCAAAATCGAAATAGTCGAACGGAACGAGAAAAAAAATGACGACGGACGCGCTGTGTACGTCGTATGAATATTTCCTTCGTTTTTTTTCTCTTCTCTTCTGTTTTTTATTTCTACTCTTCGCGGATAACTGGCTGCTCGATCGTCATCCGCGCGCATTTACTTGGGCATTCAGGCCTCGTTTCCAATCGCGGGGCGTCGCGACGTCGGCGTCGGCCCGTGCTCGCGCGGCGCACCACCCAACCTCGGCTTGCCTGCCTCGCTGCTATGCTGTGTTCGCTCGTATGCATGACTGTATATCTGTCATCGAAAGCACAGCGAAAACCTGCACGCCGCTCTCTCTCATTCCTCTGCTCCTAGTCTTTCCATCCCTTGCCATGTATTTTTATGAAATCATTGTTTCGGATGACAATACACCGGGATGAGCAACGCACAATGACTCTACATGCTACGTGCATCGGCATAGCTATAGGTGGATAAAGGGGGATGAGAGGAGACGCAGAAATACGAAGTGGGGTAGCAGGCTCGAGGGTGCTGTTACGACCGTTACTACTGATCGTGGAACAGTTGGGGGTAATGCGAGTCGTCTCGCCGTTTGTTCTTAACGGTCTTATGATCATGAAAAAAGATCGCGAGATTCAAATATATCGAGTTTTAGGCAAAATTCAATTTTTTTTAATTCAAAAATGATATTAACTAATTGAAAACTGGTTCAACAATTTTTTTTTTTCGCAACTGAAAATTGTTTTTCGTGACCAAAAAACCGATCCGAATAACTAATTGCATGAGACATTGGACATTTTTTTTTTTTTTTTTTCGGTATAAAAAAAATATTTTTTTTTTGTAATTCCGTCAATAATAAAAAAAAAGAAAAATCGGTTTTAAACATTCAAAATTTAACTTATTATGACGAATTTGCATTTTTCTCTACACAGCACACATGACCACCATTTCCCCCTTTCAAAAGCTGAAACACTACACGTCTCGAATGGCGAGAAAAGGAACGAAGAACATACGTAGGGGCTATGATGGCGCCACCGCAATTCGATGCCGAGCTTTCTGGGTTCGGCGGAAAGAGAAGTGAAAAGGGAATGATGCTTACAGCCTTCAACCTTCATATATAGATATATGCATACTAGAAAAACATAAAGACCATACGACGGTTGGTTCGTTGGTTCATTCGCTCAGTCGTTCGTTCCGTCCCTTCTTCTTCTCTCTTTTTTCTTTTTTCTTCCTCCCTCGATGTATCGCTGAATCTTCCTGTTTCTCTTCTTCCTGTTCAATACGCGGGGTATACCAATGTTGCTATTCCAATGTTTCGATGTGATACGAAAAGGCTACTACTATAGTATGAGAGAGCGAACTCGTTCGTTCACTGTTTCGTTCTTTGTTGATGACTGTCGATGAAACGATGACATATTTTTCCGGTTTTTCACTCGCGCCTGCTTGCCCCCCGGCAGGCGAATCCCTTTCTTTCACTTCGTCGTCATCGTTCACTGCCTTCCCTTTCCCCATTTCTTGTTTCTTTTTTTTTTTTTTTTTATGCTTTCGCAGATATCGGTATAGACACGCGCTAACGCACGCATAACACGTCTTTTTTTTTCTTTCGATATATATACTATACTGTAGATATGGATTTTGTGCGTGTGGAGCGGACTTATATATATATGTTTTCTTTCTTTATCACTCCGTATGGATACTTCATCTACTATTCTTAGCCTCTTTGTTTCTCTCGTTTTCTCTTTCCTTTTACGTTTTTCTTTCTATCTCTCTCATTCCGTTGTTTTAGCGGGCGTCGCGGTGCCTCAGGCTTCAGTCCGATGACGACGATGATGATGATGACGTATCTTGCCAAAGAGTCTATAGACTGCATAGAATTTTAATCATCACTTTTTTTAAACGTACGCGTATGGTACGTTGATGCTGATGATCGATTTTTTTTAACATATTGGCGAGTTGGACATTTCGCGGTTATTTTTTTTTTCTAATTTTCGGATCAAACTCTCCAAAAAGCCCCGTATTTTATTAGTTTCCTCTTCGGATCGATAAAATAATAATAAAAATTCAGATGCAACGGTCATTTCAAATCGGTAACGCTAGTTATACAAGAGACGGAAAAAAAAAACGCGAATTTATGACTTGGAAACGTATGTGCGTAGACACGAAAAAATAATAACTATAAAAGTGCGTGGAGTCTGCGATAAGGGGGGAGGAGGAGAGGGCATACCGATAGGGGGAGAAGAGCAAGAGGGAGACCGAAAAAAATGCGTATTGTATAGAATGGACTGGGGAGTGAACATAAAACAAAAAATTTTGCAACGAACGTAGTCCATTAGCACGGGCCGTGAGTGAGAACATCGGGGAAAAGGGCTGCTGCTGCAACCCTTCGAACTCACGTATCGACATTCGTAGTTCCCTTTTTTTTTATTTTCCTCTATATGATTCGCTGATGTGCCAGTCGTCGTAGGTGCAGTCTGAAACGCGAATGCATCCACTGTCGTACATTCGGACCTCGAAATATTGACAAGGGAATCCATTCATTTTTTAATTTTAATGGAAAAATTCGATTCGACCATTTTAGTTTTTCTTTAGAAAATAAAAACTGATAAAAAAAAATGTTTTTTTTTTTTTCAACGTTCGTTAAAAAATTTATTATTTTTTTTTATAACCCTTAAAACCATTTTATTAACCATTAAACATCGAACATATTTTTGTATCACTGTATTTATGATTTTCTTACGAATTCGTATTCTTTAGTTTTTTTTGTAGAGAAAGCTATGCGACAGGAAGTAAGCAACAAGTTTGCCGCGGCGCTATGCCAATGCGACAAATACAATAAGAATTACAGGTTGCAGCGACTAAAGATTCGGGATGCACCAACTATTTTACGTGTCTGTAAAAAACGGAAATTTGTATTGTCGCTCGTTACTGTTGCTTTGCGCTTCAAATTACGAACTTTTTTAACCAAATGTTATTGCGCCGAATTTGTTGATACTTAAATTATCGAACGCTCCGCACGTTGTTCCCACCGCTCTTTTCGATTCTGCAGAGAATGGCAATATTCCCCCACGAGAGAGAGAGAGAAAGGCGGAGAGAGTGGGAACGATAGAGAGCCGAAGAAATATCGTGACAGAGAAATTGGACGACACATTATGTACTATTTTGCCTGCTGGCTACTGGTTACACCGCTATTTGCGTTATTTCCGCTACTATACGCGTATACATATCGCACGTGACTGCGCGCCGGGGTGGTTCCTCTCCCCCAATTGCAACGATAATTTGCTACAAGCGTTAAACTTTGCATTTTCCCTACTATATCGAAAAACCGATCGGTCCCTTCTACAGGGATCATATTATATCTCATCGACTCGCGTATAATAAAAGCTATTTAACGATATTTCGTTCCGTATTTAAACCCGACAATTGTATTTTAGTGCTTCACGATTTATCTTGCCTCGTTTGTCGCTTTATACGCTTCGATTTTATGTTATATGAAAATCAACGGGAGAGATTGCAATTCGCAGCTTTCAAAGCATCCGAAACCTGTTGTCCATTACAAATTTCGAACTTTTTTTTTTTATTTTTCTTAAAATTTTCTTTATTTTGTTTAATTTGATGTTTGGTTTTTTTTTTTTTCGTTATTTATTTTTATTTATACCGGTACCGCGCGGCAATCGTAATTTCTTATCCGCTATTAGCACGTCCGTGGCTGCGGTCTGATGTAAATTTACGACTACCACTTGATTGGGTTCAACGTACCCCGTATTTCATTCTCCGTCGTCACATCGCCTTCGCGGCCTGACGACGCCGCCCGCCTCGAGAGATCGCGTTTACTCTCCTGAGACTTTTACACGACGGTGTGTATAATATACGCGCGAATGAGCATCCTCCCCGGGCGACTTAACGATCTCTCACGGGGTATCACGATCAAAGGGGGATGCGATTATTTATCAATGGAAATCGCAGTTTGTTGGACGCCGATGTTTTTTTTTAACGTTTGCAACGCGAGCGTTCGTATCCAACATTAAGCTAAGGATAAGGATATATCCTTAAAAGGAAAAAATCGCAAATATATTTTATCGGACTAATTTTAGGAAAAATAGGGTTTCCGGTTTTTTCCACAGCGATACTTTAAATTTTTTATTAAAATTCCAGAAATCCGAGGTGACTATCGTAGTTCATGGAAAAAAAATTTCGTAATAAGCCCGAGCTGAGTTTTCCATTGATTTTTCCCGTTACCGAAAGATCGGACGTAAAAAAACAATCATGATAAAAAGTTTTCAGTCGCCGTACATTTTTTGCGTAAAAATTCGAGGGTTTCGTAAATTTTTCAACTGCACATTTATATATATATATATATAAATATTTTTTTTTGGAGCAAAAGCTACTGTGGTTTTCATCTAAACTCAACAGGACGCTGGTAGTTGACAAAAACAATTCCACCTTTTTTTTTAATTCTTTCGTTACATTCGATAAATTTTCGTAATTTGTATCGAAGCCGAAATTTGTCTTTGTTACATAGTAACCAAAGTTTGAATGAAAACAATGATAAAAAAGGCCGAAAATGAGCGCCGGATAAGAAAGAAATAATAAAGAATAGATAGAGATGAAACGAAAATAGAGATCGACATAAAGAATAATAGACGAGTAGATTAAACACCGACGTGTGTAACTCGGTCTGTAGGAAACAGACGGGAGGAACACGATCGATTGATAAACGACAAGGTTACCGGCGATTAAACTATTTAATCAATTATGTGGCATCTGGCGCGTAGGTGAAGCACGCGCCGAGTACACAGTGTGTATATGTAGATATTAGCTCTGTAGATGTATCTGCAGCGATGGTTGTCGATGGCACGCGAATATGTATTTACACATACGTATATCTATTAATACACATTCGAGCGCATAGAAAACACATCTGTCTATGGATGTGTGTGTGCGTATGTGAGTGTGAGGAGGCGGTATTCCAGATAGCGTAGGAGAAGCAACGCGTGACGAGTTACAATGATAGATTGTTTTAATACGAAGAAAACAAAAAAAAAACATAACGACATCCACGAACGATATTTATTTCAAATACTAAATTGTCAACCTCATCAATATTAGTTTATAAATAATTTTAAATATACGTCTGTAAATATAACTATCGATATTTCCATCGCGTACATTTAATTCGCGGTATTTAAACAGCAATAAAAATTGCGCCGTTCAAGTAAAGTCAATGTTTTCAATGATCGAGGAGACTAAAGAAAAAATGTGATACGCCAAAATTTCAGCATCTTTCGACGAAAAATCAATCTTTTCGATGATCGAGGAGATTGAAGGAAAAATGTGATACGCTAAAATCGCAGCATCTTTCGATGAAAAGTCAATGTTTTCGATGATCGAGGAGACTGAAGAAAAATGTGATACGCTAACATTTCAGCATCTTTCGACGAAAAGTCGATGTTTTCGATGATCAAGGAGACTGAATGAAAAATGTGATACGCTAAAATCGCATCATCTTTTGACGAAAAATCAATGTTTTCGATGATCGAGGAGACTGAAGGAAAAATATGATACGCTAAAATTGCAGCATCTTTCGACGAAAAGTCGATGTTTTCGATGATCGCGGAGACTGAAGGAAAAATGTGATGCGATAAAATTGCAGCATCTTTTGACGAAAAATTATGAATCAACTAAATCCCATGAGCTTTGCAAGTATCATAAGATAAAAACGGGATGCCCGCGCATTATGTAAACTTCGACAAGGTATATTTTTATCGAGTTTTCGTTGAAATATAATCCATAAACATTGATCCGATTATAATGGGTAAAAGTTCATTTTATCCGTTAAATAACGCCGTACCACGTGATAGAAATACATTTTTGTGAAACATTTATGTTTTACAAATTTCAGTGGTTTTATAAAAAAGAAACAAAAAAAAAATTAACGGACCTTTAATTTTTGTTTGCGATTGCTAATAACCTTAGCAAATAATAATTTTTCGGTGAATAAACGTGTGTGAAATGCTATTTTTGAAACAATGAAACACTGTGGTTTTTCGTGTCGATTAAATCGTTGGACTACGCGCACGAAATTCTTTTCGTTGGTATGTTGAGTACGATAGCTGCGTGTCAAGCGCAAAACACTCGGGGCTATGAATTTGTATGTGTATTGCAACGATAAAACAATAATTCTATAATTTATTCGGCAGTAGGGTATCGGGGTGCACAGTTGGCGTTAATATATCATCGGTCGCATCTGCCTCCCGAGTTACGAACGAATGAACGAGACGCGTTTCAATATGTTACTATACAGTGTGCGCGCGCGTCTGTGTGTGTGAAATGTGTATATTGTTATGGAAGTGAAGCGGTGGTACGCCTGCCGATTTCTATATAAATATTCGGCGGGGGAGGGAGAAACTGCTGTTGCACCGGCCACGAGCAAATCCCCTCTCCACAATGTTCACCCTCCGTACGTAGCACACGCGTTAACGCAGGTAGGAGGTATGAACCCCTACGCGTCCTTTTCCTAATACTCCGGTACCCTTTCCCCCAATTTTCAACCCCCAAATTTCGGTATTCACGGTAATTCGCGTGCCAAGTTGGTCATCAGCATCATACACTTTCATACACACGAGAAATTTAATGTCCAATTAAAAAATCGGTCAAAATACGTTGTGCCTTTGCTGATTGAGAAACATGATATTTATTGGAATCTAAAGTTGGAAAAAAAAAATTGAAAAAATTATCGGACTGAGATACGGACTATCCACGGATGCTGAACTGGCTCTCGGCTCTTCTCGCAAATGTCAATTACCTTAAATTTTGATTTCTTATTCATCTCCATTGGACTCGAGAGTTATTTCGGAGATAAAAATTCGCATCGCCACGTCAGGGGAAACTCCGTGGACTGTGACGTTTATGTATCGAGGTCACTTCGCGCGGATCGAGAGAGAGAGAGAGAGAGAGAGATAGAAAAATGTTGAGAAGCGCGTGAAAGTATAGGAGAAATATAGAAAAGGAGAGAAAAGTGTATGCGCTTCCACAGCGGGCGGGGTGTTCCACCGCAACGGCACAGAACGATAAACTTTAATGTATTCCGAAATATTAAAATATATTCCCACTGCGGTTTATACGACGGAGATATTTTAACGAGGCGAACCCTTCCCCTCGCTCTTGGATTCCCTCGCCCTTTTCGTTTCCTTCGCACTACGACTAACCCAACTTTCCATCATCGTCATTCTCATCCCCTTTTTCTGTTCTCTACTACGCGAAGGCAGCTACCCGACTGCAGCGAGCCGAATTCAACTTCCGCCAAACTAATATTATTATTATTATTTTACCAGCTAAAATTATATATTTCAATATAATCAGTTTTTCATCTCTTTCGATAAATGCGATATAAGATTAAATCGTTTTATACCGGAAGTGCCAAATTTGCGGAAACAGTAACTAAGACGGACTCTTTTATAGGAAAAAACCGGATTATTCGTATATGTTTACTTAATGAGTTTAAATTAAATTCAATATTTATTCATCGTGTATTCATCCATACGACGAATCGTCGTATCGCTGCACCGCAAGGCATTGAATACAAATTTAATAATATTCTTTCGTTAAATGTTGCAGTACTATGGAAATCGTCTAAAGATATCCTCACCTTTGCAATATACATGAAAGCAATATTACGCCGTAATAAAAAAGCTTCGAATAAATATGGAAATATTTTTTAAGCTTCCGAAAAAAAAAAAAAAAAATCCCGAATAACTCCAAAAATCTGACCGCCCCTAATTTTTTTAACTGTCTTGTAATCTCCCATCTGCTATATGCAAATTCTGCACCCATATAAATACCCAATGGAAGAAGTCGCCATCTTTTATTCATAATTTATTCAACGCATCTTCATATATAATTTCTATTTATTGAATTTACCAGCATCTCGAATAAATAATGACTGTCAGTTTTCGTCTTATTTAATGCATCTCTCGCGTCAAAATCATATTTTAAATGCATTACGTTTAAACTCGAGAATTCAATTGCCCTCTCGTGCATTGCGAGAAGACAATTTTAGATTCTTCACATTCACACGATGAATGGTTAATTGGCTGAGTGGTTTATAATTAACGAAGAGATGTCACCGAGAAAGTCTTCCGTAAAGATATATATATATTGTACGAACTTTATAGCCAATGCTCTGATAAAATGGTGTGGAGAGGGGGGGGGGGGGGGGGGAGATAACCAAAAAAAAAAAATTGGAAAAGAAGGAAAAGGCTATTTAATATAAGAAGGGAGACCGATAAGATATTCGTGACGAGACAGGACAGGCGTAAAAGACGGAAGTTCTCGTTCTCTCTGGCAGAGAGTGCGCGGACTCGAAGTCGAGCGCAAAAAGGCCGAAAGAAAAGGGAGAAAGGGAGAAAGAAAGATACAAAGTTACGACGATGATGGAGATGGAGGTGGCGAAGGCGGAGGGGAAGGTGGAAAGTGAACGAAATGGGAAGGGAAATAAAGGGAGGAACGACGAACGAGTGAGTGGCCGACCGAAAAGTTTGCCTAACGGTAAAGCGACGAGTTAACATTAATATATTCCGTCGGAAAGTTTTTATAATATTCCCGGGCATTGTCTGACGTTGGAACAATAAAACCGCTGTTCTCGTTTACGACGGACGATTTTTCAGTAGGGACGGGAGGAGGAGAAGAGGGGGGCAGGGGAGGGCGCGAGGAACAGAGCAGAGAGAACACTATAGCGCGCGAAACGGACTCGGGGCGAAACGAGGCGAACACCCGGACTAGCGAGAACGTAACTCAAAGGTAGGGGAATTCTCTTGCTTTCTGGTGTTTAGTACATATTCGCAGAAGGAAGACTGTTGTGTGGATAAGTGTGTATGCAAGTATTTGCCTTGTCGTGGGATAAAAGGAAATGCGCGAGAAGAAAAGAAACTAACAATAAGAGTGGCGTCGTTGAGTATACTTTAGCTACGGGCCATTCCAACTCAGATCAAACATGTCCCTCTCCTCTCGGAAATTATTAATTGCTTGCGATTTGAAGAAAATCGCGATCTTTTTGCAGCGTCGGCGCGATCAAGGATATTAAAAAAAAAAAAAATTAACTTGATAAAATGGTTTTTTTTCGGGTATTATAAAATTATGCGTTCGAATTCAAGGGATTCATAGGTTTTCGGATTTTTGCGACTTTCGGCGTTTCGAAGATTCCGTGCTTTTAGTATACTTCCGGTTCGAAATTCTCGCTATTCGTCTATTTATACATTTTTTTTTTTTTTTTCGGAGTGTAAATCCCCGAACAATTTATCTTTGATGTAACGTTTTTATTGCTGAATCCGATTTGGCATAAAATTGCCCATATATACAAACTGTCTACCCATTAAGTCGCGGGTGCGATAAAAGCTACACACAGGGTTGTACCAAGGGAACCTGAAAGCCTGGCAAAAAAAGATTAATTCCTCGGGATTTTTATCCTCTCTTGTCGAGGGATGGTATGAGACGAGGAAAAAAAAGAATGATTGTCTATGTATGTATGTACGCGGAGAGCCAAAGGGGTGGGGGTGGCGAGACTTGCAAAGTTGTAAAGTTCGTAAAAGTCGAATATTCAGCTTACTCGCTTGCACGTCATAGCTTATTTCCCTTCCCAACCCCCTCTGCTTCTGTGTATATTTTTTATCCCTTGTTTTTCAACCCCCGCGCCACTTGGTTTTTCTTTTTTTTCCTCGCCTTTGCGCCCTATGTCCGGGGCTTGTGAGAGCCAAAACACGACGTTTGATATCGTGTGAATCGAGTAAAGGCAACCGGTACACCAAGGAATTCAAAGTAAACAAGGTGGCTTGAGCCAAAAAGAAGGACAGAAGCGAAGAGAGCAGAAAAGAGAAGGAGAAGAGGTTGGGCTATGGAAGGTTAGCATGAGAAACCCAACGGCGGCAGTGGTCTTCTGGTTAAAGTAATTACGAGCAACGCCAGCTGCCGCGGACTTTAAATTATAGAAATTATAAAACGCGAGCGCGCTCTACGGTTCCTCTATTCGTTTATGTTTTTTATCCCACCTTTGCACTGACTCCGAGGGAGAGAGTACGTAGTCCCTTTTTCTCATTTCTCGGCATCGCCGCCCTGTGCAACCCGCCGCTATACGCGACTCTCCGCTCTCTCTGTGCGTTTCCTTTGGTACTTTACCACTTTTCCAACGACGTCGTTGCAATTCATTCCGAAAATGCAATAGAGATCGAGAAAAAAGAATGCGCAATAGATGAAATACAAAAGAAAGTTGTTATGGACAGAATTTCTTCTTTGGATTACCGGATTTGATATAATATCATTTATACGGAATCCTTTAGATAGGATGTTGCAATAAGTAGGCAAACATTTTTTCTAACAGTTGTGAGTGAAAACATTTTCGCACCGGAAATTAATGTTTGTGAGCGTTTAACTCGTTAATGGATGGTCCGAGGCTATTTTTACAAGGGATCTGTTTTGCGAACCAAGAAATTCTCTGCAAAAAAGATTCGGAGCAAATTATGCGTAAAAATACATCCTTTGCAGAGAAATCGAATAATTCGTCAGATATTTCTTTGTAGCAAAAATTGCATATACGTCAATGTCGTCTTAAATATAAAAAAAAACGGAGTTCGATCGTATAAAGTGACTTAATAAAAACTGCACTCGAAAATGCACTTCTTTTTGGTATTATTATCGAGAAACTTTTTTTTTTTTTATATTTATAATTTTTCTTTACTCTCGACCGCTTCGTCTTGATCGTTCTTTCTACGATTCTCTATCATTTACTCTCGCATATTATTCTTATTTTACTGGTTGCGTAGAAATTCAATCTCTCGTCTCACTTCTCCTTCTCGTCCCTCGCGCAAGAGAGAGACCGATCCTTAGGCTCGAACGGCAAGCGTAAAGGGACCGAGAAAGAAAGAAAGAGAAAGAATGAAATGACGAAGAGTGGGAGAGCTTCAGCTAGCAGCATAACCGAGGCTGCTGCTGCCCCACCACGCCTACGTACGAGAGACGAGGACGCCGATATAATTGTATCTAAATTATAATATACAAATAATAACAGCCACAACGGCAGACTGACGCCAGTACAGTCCCGAACAGAAATATAATACGCGTTTCACGTTCGTCATGTTTCAGCGACGAACGACTGTTCTCCACGGAATGATTTATTGAAATTAATCCGCGACTGGTGTCGTTGATTTTCGAAATTTTACCGCCTCGGCAACATTTTTTTCGGAACTCAAGATCCGTAATAACGTAAAAAAATACGAATTCCTACGCAAATTAGAAAAAAATATCTCAAAAATAAATCATTTGTTTAGTTTTTTTTACGAGACTCAAGCCGCGCGCAAACACGATAAATTACTCACGTCCAATTTTTTTATTACGAAAATCATAGATAGCAAAAAAAAAAAAACTGAAATCGTAAAATGTAAATTTTGTTTTATCGTACTTTTCCGTCGCGTATTTTCCAAATATATATAGAAATAGTCTGAAAACAACGATAAAATATTATTCGCGGGATTTTTCTTTTCGTCGAAAGCGATCTTCCGCTTGCGGCTTCAATTTTTCTCTTATTCGCCATTTACTAACCGCTATTTCTTTCAAATTTTAATTCAAACCTTTATAGTACACCATACACACGCGCGATATTTCCTGGAATAATAACGTTCCGAGGATATCGTAAAGTGTATAAAAAGCGAAACGACTTCAAAGATATAAATTTCTACCAGCAACAGAGACGCCGCGTCTTGGTTTGCGGTGGTGGAAGCTGCGGTCGGTGGAGGAGGGACGAAGGAAAAGTAAAACGAAGTGGAAGTGGAAGATGAGAAAGAAGAGGAAGAAGAAGAAGGGTTGCCGGAGAAGCACGTTGCAAACGGGGTATACCTGGGATATCCAACAGCGCCGACAGTAGCGAAGAAAAATAAGCTCGAACGAAGTAATAATAAAGAAATATGTTTCTGCTCGGTTGGCGGCCGACATCAGTCCGGGCGCTCCAGCAGCTTCCGCTAGGCTACGAAGCCACCACTGCACAACCCCTCCGCGAGCGCGCAACCCTTCGTCGTAGTCCTCGCACCCTTTTCCATGAGCTTTTTCCACATTTTTTTTTATCATTCCATGTTTTATCTTACATTTGAAGAATATTCGAGTTTTTATTGTGCGAAACGGAAATAGAACTTCGCAATTTTTCATATTTTCTTTACTTCTTATTTCATCTTTCATCTTACGTTCGAAGGATAATCGAGACTTTCTTTTCTTGTTTATTGTGAACAAGAAAAATGTTTCGCAAATGATAAACGAGTTATTGTTCGCAGTATTTAATTTTGTTCGCGTTGTTTCAAAGACGTGAATGCAAAGAGCCTTATTTTTTATGACAAGTTAAAAAAAAAAACGTATATTTATGCAAAGATAATATCTTACATTCGCACGTATCGCGTTGAGTAAAAAAGCAAACTATCGTAATAAAAGAACAGTATAAAGTATAAAAAGATTGACAAGAAAAAAGCGGAGAGCTATGAAAAAAATGAGGAAAGAGAGACTTTGCGTACTTTACATAATTTTCAAACGTTCGCATGCTGCGCGCCAGTTGGGCGATGGTTTAGGGGGTGGAAAATTTAAGGGAAGCAAAGAGAAAGAGCGAAGAGAAAAGACGAAGGAAGAAAAGGGTCGAAGACGTCGTATAACCGTCGGGTTTGGCATTATATTCTATTGTGAGTATAACGATTGCGTTTCTTCGAACAACTATTGCTCAACCCCCACCTCTTCGTATACCTCGTCTACGGGGCGTGCGACAAAGTGCTTTCTGGTGCTTAATAGCAAACTTGGAGGTAAGCAACAAACTCGACCTCTCTTAAATTTCATATTTCAATGCCTCCTTGATTTCTGTACCATTACATTATTGGTAACGAGGTTTTGCCGCTTGGAACGACTTCAGTTTAAACTTAAACTGATTTCATACAAATTTAGAATTTGACTCAAGTTTCGGCTTAAATTCAAATTTATATTTTATCTCACCGCTTAACTTAGGTTTTGACTCAACTTCTACCAATACGCCTCATTCAAATTTTTTTTTTTATAAATAAAAAGAAAAAATTCCACCGACCGATCCGTTTTATCGATCGATCGATTCCCATCGCCGAATCGTAAAAATGAATTCTCCATTGAATGAGATGCAAATAAGAAAATGTTGCAACAAATATATACGTAATTATTATTGCCTTTCACATGAGACTAAAACAATAAGCGGTAAAATGAAAGACGCACGCCAAAAACTTTCTTCTTTCCTCTCGCGCGCAGTGGGTTAACACTCGTCGCTTGTGTTATAACTGCACGCTGGCGCATTCACCTATCTTATCTCAGGGTCCACTTATCTCTTGTTGTATCTCATAATAGCTTGGGCGCCTCGGCGAAACCGTATCCTACAACTCGACAACATAGTATATGCTGTTCTTATGCATTTTTCATATTACGAAAGTCGCGTACGAGCTATAAGACGATGGAGGGGGGGATCGGGAAGCGGGCAGAACGCGCACGCTTTGCTTTCCTTCGTGTATTATCATTTCTTATTAGAATAGCCGGCCGTGTGGGAGCCGTCCGTTTGCGTTATTCCCGCTAATATATATTACTACAAAACTACATATATATATTTATATATATATATATACATCGATAAAGAAAAACTTGGTACGCGTGGTATTCGTCAATTTTATCGGCGAGTTGCGCAGGACGACAAAAAAATAAAGAAAAAAGCGAACTCTATACGCACATAGCCACATATATACATACATGTATATGCAGTTTATGTATATGTAATGCGGGAAAGGGGAGAGCTCGTAGCCAGGCAATAATTATTATTTTTACCCGGCCTGTCGGACTCGGTATGGGCTGCAATTAAAAACTGTTTATTTATTCAAAGCCAGCTTTTTCGCCTCGCACACTCGGTTCGGGGCCAATCGAAAAACGCCCCAAACGCAACGGGCAACGGGTAAGATTAAAAAAATAAAAGAATAATGATTATTTTTTTTTTTTTCCCTTCTTTTTGTAACTCGAACGGTTAACATTGTTTTGATGAAATATTAATTTTAATTACGATTGGATAAATGAAAGAGTAACGATGAAATAATGAAGGGAGCTTATCGCTATGAAAACGATGAACATAAGAACAAATATATCATAATTTTATTACGCGATTAAAAAAATTTACAGGATTAATATTAAGTTCAGTTTTTGTTCGAAAATGTGAAAAAAAAAATTCAATGCATATAGAATTTTTTTTTTTTTTTAATTGCGTAAATTATTTTTATCGCCGTACACGTGGAATCGAGAGAATGGCGCTTACGGTTTTATGCGTATTATAGTCAGGGGGGTAGCGTTAAAACTTGGCGTTATCTCTCGTCTCGATTTATTATTCAATCACGCAATGATTATACACGTATCAGTATATAGATATGCATAATTTAACATTTATGTTTAAAGGAGGGGAGGAATTGCGTTTATTCTATACGGTTGCGATTATGAGTTTTATGTATGAAACGTGCAGTCGTATGCGTGAACAAAAACCATCGATATTAGTTTGTGTGTAACTTAACCGTTCGCTAGGTATGCTCGATACATAGTATATTATTATTGTAACCCCGTGGCTTCAACTATAAAAATATACGTCCGACAACGTTATCGCTCGCTTTCCGCTCAATAACAAGACGACTACGACAAGTAGCCGACAACGACGGTATATATACCTCGATAGACTACGAAGCTTGACCACTCGAGCGTTTTATTATCAGAATTATTTAACGGAAATCGAACGGAATATGTATAATAAAAAAATTCTCGCAACAAACCAATCATTCGCATTTTTTTAACACACAACATCGATTATTCATTATTTTAAATAAATTTATATAAAAAAAAAATGCGCAAATGTATTGTGGGTATTTAATTCCTAAAAAATCATCCCTACTGTCGCAAGTCTCTCATTGTCGAAAAATAAAAATATTTCGATTTGTCGATATTGAAATCGATACGGACGATATTTTCGATGAATTTCTCGAAACCCAATATTATTTTTCTAATGAAAATTCTAAAGTATATTATTGTTTATTGACGAAAAATTAATGAAAAAAAAAAATACAATAAAATGTTTTTAATTGAAAAAAAAAAAAAAAAAAATGGAAACATTAATTAAAAAATGATTCAACGTCTCTTTCAGTTTTTTCTTTACTCGTGAAAATTGTACGTGTCGACGTGGGCGGCCGTCGACAAGAAACAAAGCCGCGACGACGAAGACGCGCGGAAGAAGAATACGAAGGAAAGGGAAAGTGAGACTCGTTGTAACGAATGGTGTAGAACGAATGAAACGTGAAGGAGGAATGGGAAGACGGGCGAAAGTGGTGTTTGGGGTATAAGCGAACGCGTGCTGTTGGCAGTAGGATGGTGGGGGAGGCGTTTCGTTGTTGCGGGAAGACGAGCGCAGGACGAGGTGGAGTGAGATAGAGTCGAACGCGCCGGGTGTACGGGAGGGTAGAATAAATAAAGCGATAAAATATAATATTACATCGTATTGCGGCTGGGCTGCTGGTGCTGCAGCGTTGCATTCCAGGGTGCATTGGCCTCACAAATACGTCGGGGGGCCTCAGCGCCGGCCGCGACGACGACTAACGCTCGAGCGGACCGAACGCGCGAGAGCCCAGCTAGCCAGACACTATAGCCATTGCCATGCCGGTAAACTCATATATATATCCGTATATATAGATATATATACACGAGTGAAGCGGCCTTAATGCCTAACACACTCAGGGGGCTTTCTCCTAACGCACCGTGTCCCACACACAACGTTCATCCGTCTTTCTCTACTATTTCTCTGCCGCTCTGTCACTTTGTGCGCAACCGATGTTTGCTAACGCGCGTTCACGTAATAATGCGTGCTCTTGACTTTACGATATATATAGGTATATATAGATATGCTTTTTAGTTACTTCCCGACAGTTCAAAGTTTATTTTTATGCGTAAATTTTTAACTCCATTCCATTGCTTAAGTTCGTAAAATAACTTTTACGCGCGTGTGATTAAAGTTTGAGGTTTAATTAAATTCGTAACCAAATTCTTCGATCTCGAGACTATGCATTCGATGACTCGAGATTTTAAAAAAATTTTTCGGGTTTGTAATTTTTTTTGTATTCGATACATCAATATGCGCGGATCGATATTATTGATCATTATATCGTGAGTTACAGATATCGCGATTAAGAGGTTAGAATCGATTTTTTTGCGAAGTAAAAGAACTGCGAAGAGAGAAAGAGAGAGGTGTGAAAAAAAAAAAATAAAAATAACGTGACGATGACCCTCGCCACGAACGGGAGACGATGAATTGTTCTGACTATACATATATACGATAAACATACACATATAATTTAAGTTCTTCAATTTCCGTTTGTACGGTCGTCGGGTGAGGGAAACTTGAGAAGTTTTAGTTTCGTTCTCAAAGAGTCACACATGTATAACATATAGCAAAACGGTGTTTGTAACTATGGGTATTGTAATAAGTATACGACGTGAAGAGCGACGGCCTCTACTTCTCATAGTCAACGCGAAAAGAAAGACGAAAGGTTGTGTTATAAAGAGAAAGAATGAGACGAGGACTCGGCGAAGATACGAGAGAAGAGAAGAACGTCACGCATTTGTAAGCGTGAAAGGATCGCGCGCGGTCTCGAGATGCAAAGATCCCGCGAAAGAAGCGTATATTTTATCGACATAACCCTAAAATACGTATTTTTCATCGCTTCAACTGTTTGCGTCATAATTTCATATTTCGCGATATCCATGAAAAGCGACATCGAAAAAAAAAAAAATTCATAAATAAAAAAAAAAATTCCGAACAAAATGAAATCCTCAGTGTCTCGTATCGCACAGTACGCTTAATTCTACTCCGGTGACAAGTAAAGGTATTAAGGAGTTTAAATTTCACAAACATCGAAAGATAACACTTCCAATCAGTGGGACTGATGTGTAGCTTTTCGGGGAGCGAAATGAATTGAAATATTAAAATATCTAATTTAACATCGCGATTTACCGTGAATCATATCATATGCATGAAAAGTAAGTTGTACCATAGATGCAGTATATGATGCGGACGGACGTGATAGCAAAAAAAAAAGGTTCGACGAAGAGAGTCAGAGGGGGGAGGAGGGGGGAGGAGGGGGATAAAATAATAAAATAAAATAAATATAGAGAGCGGTGGAACGATGCGAGTCGGGTACGATATGGTTGGCCGACGAGGGAACGAAAAGCGGGTACGAGATAGATAGATGGTAGGTAGCAGACGTAATGATATACAAATAAAATATATCCGACATACGGGGAGAGTATATGAGTCGGCAAAAGAGCGGCGAGGAGGCGGCGGTCGAGGGACCACAGTTGAGCGCGTGTACCTATATATACACGTATACAGACACATATACAGTGGTATATGTACAACCGTTTCGCGTATGCAAATATATTTCTATATGCATACATCTGTAGAAATGCGTGTAGGTGCATTGTGACGATGTAGTGAACAACTGATATGTGCAGCGAGCAGCTACCGGTAGTTATGTAATATTGGCTGAGATAAAAAAAAAAAAAAAAAATTAATAAAAAAAGTATATTCAATGCTTATGAGCAATAAGTTTCATAGTTGCAACAATAAAATGCCATGTGCAGCGTATCGATCGTGCAATAAAAAAAAAATGGTCGAGTAATATAGATAATGATATTTATCGCGAATCGACATCTCGTTGCATGCGTTTCTTAGTTCGTTTATTGCCAACTGGTTCGTCGGTTTTGTTTGATATGAAAAAAAAAAAAAAAAAAAATACAGAAGGTAAATTATCTATACGAACAACCGGAACTTGTGAAATGAATTAAATACCATTGGAATCGAGTGATCTAATGCTTAGCCTCAGGCAGCGTAACTTCTATCTATATAACTTATCTATATAACTTAAATATTAATTCTGAATAAGGGACGAAGTGTTTGTAACCCTTGGAAGGGTCTAAAAGATGTTACGCATTTGCGAGAATACAATTAGTCAGTTGCAAACAAAATGTTTACCTTTAAACTTCTTTGTAATGACTCAATTAGTTACCCCCTCTTAGCGTAATTAGCTCCGTTACTTTTTCTCGGCAACCTTTTCAAGAGGTATAAAGAATTAATAACTAAAAAAAAATGCAGAAAAAAGAAGAAGAACAGAAAAAGAACGACGCGAACATAAGTCTAAAAATATATCAAGTTCATTGCTGAAATGGCACCGGAATGGTATGAAATGTGCAATCACTGTACGACTCGTCACATTCCGAGCGCCAATTACTTAATAAATTTTAATTCTAATAATCTATCTTCATCTCTACTTCTTCGTTTCTATATCTTGGCTATTGCAACTTTTCATCGCTATACATGAACGCGATGGGTCATAAATATCAATAAAAACAATGGGCTCGTCTCGAGACGGCGTCAGTGGTGTTGAAGAAACGGCGAAGAGAATTGCAATAAAGTGCAACGCAGTGGAAAAAAGACAAAAAAAATGGTTTTTAGAAACAGCCGATAAGATCGAGGCGGTGGGAAGTGGTGAGAAAAAGATAATAAAACTGTAGAAGAAAGTAAAGAAAGAGTAGGAAAGGGGGGGACGAGGCAAGACGAGAACAAGAGGCGGGCGGGAGAGTTCGACACGATTCATATACGTTCATTACGAATGCATACGCGCACGTTAGATTGTACGTTAGTGCCTTGTAATAAAATATTGTAATGGTGGCCTACTTCCACCACCGTCGGGCGTACCTCACTTCGTCGTCGTTGTCGTTGTCGTTGTCGTTGTCGTTGTCGTTGTCGTTGTCGTTGTCGTTGTCGTTGTCGTTGTATAGTATAATATCTCTCTCCTGGCATTCTTTGCCTTCCACGTTATTTATTCTGCGATGTAGCACATACGATGGCGTCGACGACGACGCCGTTATTGCTACGTTTTACTTCAATGTTACTGAGTAGCCGATGTTACTCGTTCTACTTGACGTTAATAAGCGTTTCGGAAATTTCCCGATCATTTTCACATTTTTCTGTAACTTCTAACGAGTTTTTTGCAGAAATTTTATTGATTTGGTATCCATGTAATTCTATCTATGATTGGGAGAAACAACGTTACTGAGTGGCTGATGTTACTCGTTTTATTGACGTTAATGCGCGTTTCGGAAATTTCCCGATCATTTTCCCACTTTTTCTTAACTTCTAACGAATTTTTTTGAAGAAATTTTATTGATTTGGTATCCATGTAATTCTATCTATGATTGGGAGAAAAAATGTTACTGAGTGGCCGATGTTGCTCGTTCTACTTGACGTTACTACGCGTTTCGGAAATTTCCCGATCATTTTCCCATTTTTTTGTAACATCTAACGATTTTTTGCAGAAATTTTATTGATTTGGTATCCATTCAATTCCATCTATGATTGGGTGAAATAATGTTACTGAGTGGCCAATGTTACTCGTTCTACTTGACGTTACTACGCGTTTCGGAAATTTCCCGATCATTTTCCCATTTTTTCGTAACTTCTAACGAGTTTTTTGCAGAAATTTTATTGATTTGGTATCCATTCAATTCCATCTATGATTGGGAGAAAAAATGTTACTGAGTGGCCGATGTTACTCGTTCTACTTGAAGTTAATACACGTTTCGGAAATTTTCCGACCAATTTCCCATTTTTTCTTCTAACGAGTTTTTTTGAAGAAATGTTATTGATTTGGTATCCATTCGATTTGATCAATGATTGGAAGAAATAATGGATCTTGAAGAATTTTGCAATCATAATCGCTGCACAGGTATATGATAATTTTCAAAATTTCTCGATTACAAATCAATAATGTCACAATGTTTCCTGCGTATAACACAAATAAAATCGATAAATTTCGAACTCACGGTGCCGGCCAACGTGTCGAGTGTTCATCTAAGATGTTTGCATAGTAAGCTTCTTGTACTCACCTGAAACATAAATGGAATCACAAAAATGATAAAATTTTTCGATAGTAATAATCAATTTTTTGCAATTTTATTTTTTTTTTATTGAATTTTTTCGGCTTCGAACTTCCGGTCGTAAGTTCGATCATAAGATTAATCTCGAAATACGATCTTTGCGATTTTCGCAAAAAAAAAGTTATCGATCTAAAAAAAATTTGTTTGACGTGAAAAAAAAATTAATTAATAATCAGTCTGAGAAATCCACCCAATCGTTCGGCCAAATAACTCACATCAATCTCAACGTTTGTACTACGATTTAAAAAAAATGTTAATTATATCCGTACGTTTCGCTCAATCTCGATGTCTCATTTCGCATTATACGTTTTTTCTTTACATTACCGATTTCTTCGGTATAATAAATCTTCGTCGTATCCGTGTCCACGCCTCTTTCTTCGAATATATCGTAAGCTCGAGAGATCTTCTCGCGAGAAGAGAGTTAGAAACACGATGGGGTAGAGGTTGGCAAGAGAAAATAAGATAGTAGAAAAACAGAGAAAGGATATACATATAGAGGAGAGCAATCCGTATCCATCAAGCATCTGCGCTGTGCGTCGAGCGACCATATCCATCTCGAGTCGACTCGGGGCCCGTCGTATAAATAAAAGTTTATTTAAAGACGTTTGAACGAAGTCGGCCGGCGGCGTCGGCGCGTAGGCATAAGCAGTTATATTATAGTCATATACACACTATATAATATGTAAGCTATACATTGCGTCGACGTTTATACATCGAACATGAAAACACACGCACACACACATTGAAAAATGTTTCCCCTCTTTGTACTCCGCGCACTCCTCTCCAACGCCGCGAACATAAAACACTCGTTCACCATCGCTCGCACGTAGTTGTCGCGGTACGCGCGCACTTTCCAAGAGCCTTTTGCTTTATATAATGTATATATATTCATGTTTATATATTGTCGTTCTTGTATTATCTACCAATGCAATTTCACGTAGACGCCTGCGCCGCTGGCAACGAGTTTATAGTTTATGTTATAAATTATTATTATCGTATTTCATACGTTGAATAAGATTTATTAAAACCCTATGCGTTTATACTCGTAACTGGCAGTATATTACATCTATCTTTATACGCGCTGCATTATAAGACGATTATATATTTTGTGTCTCCGTGAACGATATTAAAAGAAAAAATAATAATAATTCACGTCGCGAGATGTATCGAAAGAATAGAAATGTATCGTTGTCGGAGGTTTCTTCCGGTGATCAACTACCGACCCAACGCTTAAACTGGTTCTACTAAAGCTGGTCGCAAAGATTTAATCGCGGCGGAACGGAAAAGCGATTTTTTTTTGTCAATCACTAACGTACCAACGAAGGGTCGAAAATAATGTCGGATTCGTATTCAGCGCGAACAAATACTTGGAAACATAATATAGTATAGTTTATCGTCTAAAACATTTTTCTGACCTCTCCACCCTTTTGCAAACTTAATTTTTTTTAATAATATATGTGTTTAATAATATACGTGTCTAATATATTTCTCGATTTTTTCGACTTTCAATTCGCATATCGATACCGGAAGTGGAAAAAAAGATATTGATTTCGCTTTACGTGACGATTGACCGTATATCGGAAAATGTTTACCGAGAAAAAAAAAGGAATAATTTTTTTCCACTATCCATTACATTATACTATGTTCAACCCTACAAATATAAATGCAGCTACACTTGTCCCGTATTGCTGCTGCTAGGTAAGGGTTACCCATGATCTCAACGTGTTCCCGTGGAGTTCGTACAATTTCAGCAAACAAACGTTCTCCGGGCGTTGCGCGTTGCCACCCTCTTTGCCCCGCACCCCTCGGCACGATGGCTCTTGAAACGAAAACATCAAAAACGCGGCTGACACAAAGGCGACATACGTGCGGAGAGAAGGAGAGCGAAAAAGATGGTAAACAAGAGAAAACGAAATAAAAAAAAAACAACAAAAAAAACAAAAAAAAACTATGCAAAAGAAAGACAGAATGACGACGATAGAACGTTGTGGAAGGGCTCGGTTTTCTCGCTTTCTCTCGCGTTCTATGACTATAGAGAATATAACGCGAGGCTTCGAGGTGCGGGCGAGTCAGCGGGTAAAGAAGAAGCGAAAGAAAAGAAGAATCGTACACGCGCGGGCGAGCGAGGGAAAGAGGAAAGTGCGCAAGAAAACGAGGAAGCGAAAGAGGGAGAGAAAAAAAAAGAATTGAAAGAGAAAGAGAGAACTATACGTATGTACATTAAAATATTATTCTCAGATGAAATACCGGGTGGGGCCCGCTGGCATAGCGGCATATTTTTAGACCTTATATAAATACACGAATCATAATGAACGCGCCTCCATCGTACGTGTGTTTGCCCGCTTCTTCCCTAACTTTGTGTCCGTATGTTTGCGTGAGTTAACGCATACGGTTTATACCTATATATGTGTAAACATGTATGCGTGTGTATTTTTTTTTTAACATATATGGAGGTTCGCTTGTTCATGCGTGTCCCCGTTGTTTGCACATACGCGTATGTAAGCTGTGTTTATGTTGGATGTGCAAGAAAGAGCGAGAGATTGGAAGGAAAGGAGGAAAGTGCAGCAGGAAGAGCATAAGAACGACAGAGAGAACTCTGTATCTTTGTGTTTCCGTTTATTCCGAGGCTATACGTAAGAGGATGCAACGATGGGCTACGAGGGTCGGAAGAAACTCTCAAAGACAAAGAATTTTCTCACCATCATTTGTTTTATCGGACTTTCTTTTGAATTCGCTACGTTTCAATTTTTCCAATGTCCCGCGGAAACAGCCACTCCGAAAATGATATTTTTAAAATGAAAATTTCATTCCGACTTTATTCACGAAACTTCTACGCAGCTATATAAAATGTAATATTTATTATAGTAGAGTATAAAAATGCTCGGGATATTTTCATATTTTTGAAACGCCGGTGATGGAAACTAATTTTTCGGTAATTTTTTCGATGAAATTCGCTGTTTCGAGTTATTTTTTTCTACGGTAGCATTCAATGTACAGATTATATTAGAATTGTTAGTTCGATGACGAAAGTTTTTTTTTTTTTTTTTCCGATCGCGAAATCTTGATTCGGCAGAAAATGTAATGATACCAATAATCCAGGAATCGCGATAGACCGTCGGACCAAATTTTAACGACGCAATTGTTAGGAATTTATCGTGTAAAAGTTTGGGGAACGGGTAAACGGCGCGACGCTGTTGGTCGGAAAGGGGGGAGGGGGGCGCGAGCGAGGTGTCGGCACGATCCATTCCTCGTCGCGCGCGTTGCATCCACCGCCGCGGCAGCCACCGATGCCGCAGTTTGCTACTGTACACCTAGCACCGGACACCCGGGATCGCGACCGATATCCGTGTTTATTTGTTAATTCATTCCCAGCCGGTCGAGCGGACCCCGGCAGGGGCATACGTTTGACGCGGTCGGTTGGCCAATTTAATAATTGCCGGCTGATTCATTAACTGCTGGGCACACGTTGCACGCAACGACCAGACACAACCCAACGACCAGCAGCGATCTGCCCACGATTATTTAATGGGGCTCGAGAACTCGCTTTTCGATATCTATACAATATATTAAAAATTCATAAAAGTATCAATTTCCCGAGAACGCATTATTATCATTTCGAGATTTTTTTTAAATCCGTTCGCCAACAGTGAGTTATCGGATTGTGAGGTTTAAAAAACTAAAATAACAACATTTTTTGGACTTTCGAAAATATAGTTAGTATTTTTTTTTTTTTTTAAGATATTATCGCAACGATTTTACGAAGTCAATTTCGACTCGTTATGATTCGATTTATATTACGGATGACAATTCGGAAAAACTGAACGACGATACATATCATTGAATATCGACAAAAAACAATCGATTTTATGATAAAATTACGGTAATTAATTTCTTTCTGCGAAAAATGGACGGTATTTTATCCATTTTCATTGGGAACTTATTTTTTTTTGCCATTTTTCGTAATTGTAAATATAATTGGTGATAAATTTTCGCGGACAAAATTATTACGTCTTTTGCTCGTAACTTTGACAAT
Organism: Cryptus viduatorius; assembly: GCA_964006125.1. Taxonomy (NCBI): domain Eukaryota; kingdom Metazoa; phylum Arthropoda; class Insecta; order Hymenoptera; family Ichneumonidae; genus Cryptus; species Cryptus viduatorius. Next base: position 11,544,438 of record OZ023224.1, on the reverse strand, counting down.
TTTTTTTCTTTCGTAATTCGTTGCGAGAGTTTCCGTAATTCGGAAAAAGATTCCATGTAAATCGACAAATGTGTTGTAATAAAAGTAATAATAATACTGATGCATAACGAATTTCGTACTCACGAAGAAATGCAATTAATCATGGCAATATACGGGCGACAGTAATTACACGTGGTGAATGGTTGGGCCGTTGGATGCAATAAATTTGTCGTTTCTCTCGCACAATTATAATGATTTGCCGCATCCATAAATACATACATTTATACATTTCATACATACATATAGACTATAATGTAGTGTAGATTGGCGAGGCAGGTGTCGCACCTTCGTTCGCAAATTAATTCTATTTATCAAACCCGACTAATTTAACTTTTCAATGTCATCGATCGAAATTGTTGGAGACGAGATTCGAAAACTCGAATGGTTCAAAAATAAAAAAATTTCACTAAATTTTTTTCGGGAATAAAAATATTTTCATATTATATAAATTCGATATGATTTCGTATAAAAAAAAAGATCGAATGATATATTCATAAAAAAAAAAAATCGCGAAGCGAGAAATAAATAAAGGAATAACATTCGATCGAAGAGTCGATAACGAAAAATTTCATATTTACGCGGTCCGGAGGATTTGGTCAGTCGGCAGTGTCAATTATTTGTTGCGAATAAGGGGATTTCGAGAAAATTTCTCTTTCCGTTATATCTGTTTATTCTATCCCATCTTTTATTTTTTACCTCCCCCCCCTGAATAGCGAAGCGTCAGGCACAATTTCAGGTTCTGCTTGGGCGTTGACGAGGGCCCATTTTAAAAAATAACCGTGACGAATCGACTGGACACAATATTATTCTGACGGCACCAATACCGAACCTCATCGACGGCGGCGTCATCGAGTAAAGAGATATATAAAGGAAAGCAAAAATATTTCGATATTTTTCGAGACACGTAGAATCTACTGGCTTTGTCGATAGGGTGATTGAATTTCTGCAGCGTAAACAAAACAACAAGCATTTGCAAATTTAAAAAAAAATGAAAAAAAAAATTGTATAAACAAAACATTTCTCCGATTCCGATAAAGAAATTAAAAAAAAATCAATTTTATCAATGAAGTAAGAGCCCTTTTATCACTATATCTCCAATAAAAAGAAAACCAGACATCGATCATTCCGGATAATACAAAATTCGATAAACTAATTTTCAGTCCGTATTAATTAATCAAAGACGCAAGAAAAAATCAATTTTTTTATCCTTTTTTTTTCATTCGTTGAGTGAAAAATCATCGAAAGAGCGGCGATTGAAAAAAAAAAATGTATTCGCCGATTTTTCTCGGATTGAGAAATCATGAGGAAAAAAAAAGATGTTCCGAGAATTGAAGAGCAAGCTAATGCGCTTCTGAGCGCGATGATTCAATTAACGGTCGAGCAGTGGTTGAGAGGTGGTCGAGAGGTTCTTTTTTTTTTTCGTATAATCACGAATGGAATGTTAGAAGTAGAAAGGGTACAGAGGGAAGATGGAAGGAGAGGGGAGGGGCGGGGGAGGGGGAGGGGAAGAGGGTTACGGGTTGTACCAACGAGAATCGCCGTTGCCGCATCCCGTACTTGTACCAGTGCTAATTCTACTTATGATGGTGGTTATTCTACTGGTGGTGCATAGAATTGCATCTGCATCTGCGAAGCAACGATGCAGCCGGCCTACTCGTGTATCGCGCTGACTTCCTATAGAGTCGTGAATAATATAACCCAGATTTGCTCCAATAAGCCACATCCTACCACGCACGCGAACCATACGGCCGAATATACATATATACAGACAGATGTAAGCGCATACAGTGCTATATATTATGAACATCAGAGAAGCTCATTGCATTGCTGTAAAAGGTTGAAGCAGTACGCTAGTCCCAGATGCAGGCAGCGATAATGACGGTTTAGGCAATGATTTCATCAAATTTCAACCCTTAAAGTCCTCAAAACTCTTCAAAACCCAAAAAAAAATGTCTCTTTTCCGGTTATTTTTCGATGTTTTTTCACAAATTAGATGACATTCAGAATTAGACGAACGCCATTTTTCCGCGGTATCGATGTAGAATCGTTAGTAATGGGAATAACGAAAATATCAAATTGCAGATAACACTTTTATTTTCGGAAAATACTTGTAATAACTCATTGGAAAAAGATCGCCGTTTGCCGAAAAAATATTAAAAAATTAATCCGATTTTTGAGGTTATGTTTCGATACGTAGAATTTACTATGACCCGTGCGATTTTTTTTATATCTAAGAAACTGTTAAAATCATTTATTTATGATTGATGCATCATAACGTAGAAATGCAAGTATGTGAATCGAGTATAGAAGAAGAATTGCGTGCACACGCACCGGCGTGACACACGCGCAAGCGAAAACGCTAGCGGAATATAAAGCAGTAATAATAAGACGGAGTTGCGGAGAGCAAATTCGACCCACTTAACGCTACTTAGCGCTTACACTGAATACGTTATGTTTTGCACAACATTATAGTATCGCGGCGACAGCGACGTCGTCTTCGTCTTTGTCGACGAGTGTAACTTATGTAACAAACGAAGTCAAAAGAAGAGACTGAAGATTCTTCTTCTCGGTCTTTTTCTTGCCATCAATTTACGCCACCCTTTCCACGCTTTCTCTCTGGCAGTATATCAACTTTCTTAGATCGTCAACTCTCTTAATGAAACATCGACAACACAATTTCCTTCCCTATCTATCTTAATGCGTAAATATCTACAAAAAAACAAACAAAAAATTGTTTCTATATATAATAAATATTATTTACCAATTTATTTATTATTATTTTATTTAATTAATTTTTTTATCATATCATTTATTATTTTCCAAGATCGCAATTATTAATAATTTTCCATAAAATCGTTCAAATAATTTTTACAAATTTGATATCCGCTACTCGCTGATATTGAGCGGCTAAGAGGCTGATGCGCAGTTAAGGATTTTCAAGCTTTTTACGAACCATTATAATGGAAATTCGTTGGTTGGTTGAACCATATCGTATGGACAAGAATATCGAACGACGGGATTAAAAACATAAAGAATGCGAAGTTACAGAGAAGAGATGAAGAATGTAAAGAGAGGGAGATGGTAGACATCGCCGCTATGGTATGCTATGCACTCTGGCAACGCGCGGGAGAGGGAGAGGTGGGCACAGTAGCTGCTAGCCGCTCGAATGAATGGACCGGTTCAATTAGAGAATCATAACTTGGCCTGATGGGGTCATCCTGCAGATATTACTCCATGCGCCCCTGGCAGGTGGTTATATATAGACGCGTAGATATATATGTACAGTAATACATATAGTATATCCTGCAGTGGTGTCCATGAGAGTCGGCACACTCGACTCTTCCGCCCAACCATCTATCCACCTATAGATTGACTATATGCGTTCGCCACTTTTATTACGCTAATCCATCCCCCGCGAGGCGCAACGTTCGACGGATATGGACACCACCGGTAGGTCCGCGTGCATCACCGGCCACGAACCTCCCCCCCGCTCCACGCTACCCTCACGGTGCATAGAGCAGCAAAACGTGCAAACGTACCGACTACGATCGGGGAGCTGCTTCTATGATTATTTGGATTTCAATCAGAATATACTATAGACAGTACGCGCGTTTCCATATCAATGTATATACAAGTACAGACATACTATTCACTGTCGTAGAAAAAAAAAAAAAAATACATATGCAGTTTATGCGAGAAGTCTATGCGAGAACGGGGATAAAAGTTGCTGATGATGAGAGTGCTCGAGGCGTCGCAATTTTATAGCGGACCTATAGTCGCTTTTATATAATCATTCGAAACTTGGATTTAAATGTGACGTTGAATATTACGGTGAAGCTTAGTGATGATATCCTAAAGTGTAGATTTTCATAACAGCGATATAGCGAATAGTCTTGACGCCGAATTTCGCGTATTCCGAAAATGAACTTGAAAAATCAGTTATCGTATTTTTTTTTAATTTTTCAACTTTTTATGAAATTTGACGTAACATCTATAACTTTGGTAATCCGAATTGGGATTATTTTTGGATTTAAGTCGGCCATTTTTTTTTTTAATACGAATGCATTTATTTTGGCCATAAATACGTCCGAAGAAACAGAGACGTGAAAAATTGCCGATAAACAGAAAAGCCAATGCAGCACCTTTCATCTCACTTCGATCGGCACCAATCGATATATAAGGTTCAATGAACTTTGTCTATTCTCACGAAGCGCGTTGTAAAAAAGCACATGCGTACATTTATATACATAAATATCGTTTATATTCATAATTGTAAACACGCGAGCGCTTCAATGATGACACTGCAGTATCGTACGGTGTTTTATATGAATAAATACAGTATAGTCAGTCAGTAGATTGTTCAGTTTGTATTACGGGCGCATTTTATGCAGAAATACAGTCACAACGGTGTAAGTTTAAACGCGCGCGCCGCGTTGGAATAAATATAACTATATATATCTGCACGAGTGACCGCGTGTCCAGTGTATACGTATATCGGTACGATCCACGAATGCACGATTAACCCCATACAATTGCGTATGCCGAGTGGGACGGAGCGAAAATGTGAGAGAACGAAAGGCGAACGAGTGAAAGAGGAATATAACACGCATATGGATATGGAGTCGCGACAATGAGGGTGCGAATGCACGAGTCCACATTCGTACTATACGTATATAAATGTATATAAATGTGTGTGTGTATATGTGGACATATATAGGTAAACGCCCACGCGACGGTTGCACCGGGGGAAAATATTGAATAAACGTTTCGTAAATTATGCGGAAGCGAGCCGTCGACACCTCTGCGGCGTGTTAATGCAGCGATGGAGAATCGAGATAGAAAAACGGAAAGGCGTGAAATTTTTCAACATCAACGTTTTTTGTTAAGGGATGAGAGGGGCGGGGGGAAGGTAGATGAATTTCATAAAATTGTCAAATTTTTTGAAAGTTTCGGCGATCTTTACAAATAATACATTTTCCTTAATTAACTCGATGAAAAGATAAAAAAATTATTATTGTTATTATTTTTCAATCGCGGAAAATCATTGTTATTTGGAGTACAGAAGAATTAAAGGCTACGGACTTGAAAAAAAAAAAGTTAAAGGGGACGTAATTTTTTTTCGGCAGATAAAGGCCGTTTTTAGCAGTGTGCCAATGGGATTAAACGAAAAATTGAAAAGTGTTATGACAGCAAGTGCTCGGAAACCTTTTAGTATTGAATGTTGCAGAAGGATAAAAATTATCGCTATCTTCAAGTGGGATAGATGAAAACCGGTACTTACAAGCGACTCGCCGAGTTGCAGTGAGTTATAATATAAAATATGAAGTATACGGATCGGAAGGCGCGTAACGTAGGGCTTTTCAAGTAGAGAGAGTTCGCCGCGCGGCTCGGTATAATGACAGAGCGTCGAGTGTAAGAAGAGGATCGAGCGTTTTTCCGGCTCGGTCAAGACGACGATCGAAAGTACGTATCCGCGAACGTCTACACCGGTCTATATAACTACACCGAACGATCATCGACTGGCCTTTATATAAAATAAAGCGTAAAGCTCCAAGCGTGACGCCGTTACGTTTATAATGGGTAATCCGACGCTGATGGTAAAGGGCTTCGGGCAAATGGAACGCGCAGCGAGAAGAACGAACAACCGAGGGATAGAAAGAAAAAAAAATAAAAAAAATAAAACACCGATTTGTAGAAATGTGTACCGAACGAAGAAAGGGAAAGAAATTGTCAACTGATAAGAAGTTCAATCCGTTACGAGAAATTGTTGAAATACTAACGAAAAACAGAATTTTACCGACATTCCGAAACAGACAACATTTTTTCGTACGTCTGAAGTTTTTTTTTTTTTTTTCGAAAAAAAAAAAAAAAAAAAAAAATTCAGGTTTTACGAAGTTCTAGTTTCGTTGTACTGCAAAAGCGTATCATTTGCCACTACTAAAAATTTCAGTCGCGAAATAAGCAAATGCAAAAAAGATTACGCGGGCCCATTATTGGCGACAATAGAGCTGATATGCTATGCCATTTGGTTACTACATTGTAGGAACGCATAATTATAAATATCACCTTTTAAATGTTTTAAACACACGTGGCAGAGGGACTGTCCCCGTAACGATAATCGGCTAAGCGTTTGACACTTCACTAAGCCAAGGATAAACGAGACTTGGGCTCTGATAACAATGTAATCGTGACTTATCGTCGCTAATAATTGTACGTCTTACAAAGTAACGGATCGCACGTCGAATTTTACGTAATAATGTTGGTAACGTAACAACTTCTTACTATGCATACAATGGCAATAAGTAGCAAAGAAAATAACTTTGAAATCGCTTTCGAGTTAATTATTGAGTTGTATTGCGAAAAAAAAGGGTACCATTATTTTCTGAAGTAGCAAAAATGAAGTTCGCACAATTTCCACAATTTATCTTCAATTGGCCGACGAAGTAGAAAGAAACAACTACCACGATAACGCAAGAAATTTCGAGTGAAGTGGCTTTTTTTTTTTTAATTATGCGTCCTTGACACGCGTAAAAAAGAAATATGACATTCTAAAAAAAAAAAAAAAAAAACAGCAACGACTTGCAACTTCGTTTTTGTAAATAATGATTTTTTGTACACGGAAATGACGAATGGAAAGCCTTCCTATTTCTATTTTTTCGAAATGTAATTTTTTTTAAATCAATGAGGTGATTTTGCGATTCTATTTTTATTTCAAGTGAAATCTTAGTGATCAACTCGAACGCATTTTCGCTCGATGACGAAATCGACGAAATGGAAAATCGAAAAAATATGGAAAAAAATAGAAGTTTTGTTTATTAAGTTCGGAAGCATAAACTCGTATAAATAGAGTCCGTAGTGTGAAGAAAGATGTCGGAGTGGTGGGGAAAGAGGTCCGAAACGAAACGTGCCCGTGATAATAATAACGTAACGATGTACGAAGCTGAGGAGAGTACGAGGTAATGGATTTCATTATCGTCTGCTCCTCCACGCCCGTCCATCGGAGTCCCCTGGAGGTTCTCTGCTCCTCTGTAGGTTCGTCTCTCCGCGTGACCAACACTACGAAATACTAGCGGAGTGTGCGGATTACACGGAATACAACAGAGAGCCATGCGACGGTATTGGTACTCTCTGTTGCCCTTCTATCCTCGTTTGTCGTCAACCGTACGCCGTTCGTCTGTGTAACGTGTAGGTACACCGCGCGGGTACGTAACTACAGGCAGATGCTGCACGCTGCTCTCGTCCGATTCTAATTGCTATCGTTATCGCATTTGCAACTTTAACCTATTTAATAAATAGCAATCTCAGCTTTACGCCGACTTGTCGTTGAAGCTAACGTTCAGAGTTATGAATTTTATACTCCTTTTAACCCTTTCAATGCGATATTTGTTTAAAGAGAAGAATGCCGGGAGTGAGAGCAGTGCGTCGCGGTAACCAATGAAACCCTTCTGCACAATAATTTAACTCTGTATAAGTTCCAGTTATATCCCTTCTCCGGGGTACCGTAAGATCGTATTACCCCCATTCCATTTCTCGTAGTCCTTTACCGGGACGGTTGCGGGCGGTATGACTTATACATAAAGGGTTAACGTTATATACAGTACGCGCTCCTTATTCTTAACTCGAAGGGCCGGACACGTTGCCGTTTCTAAATTGTCCCCATCGTGCCTATTTCCGGTTAGCTGCTGTTAGAGGGGGTAATGAGGGGTATACGCGTTCGTAGATACAACTTGGAGTGGGGAGAACGGACTCAGGGGAAATACAGTTGAGAGTAGGGGCAATCCCTTCCCCCCGACCAATCACGAACTCGATCGGTATCAAAAACTGTAAACACCGTTTTTCAGGCATAGTGGCATTTACAGCGTTAAAAAAAAGTCGCATGACATGCGAATATCGTCATAGCAGGCGATGACACTCTTTTTTACGCTGTAAATGTCCGTATGCCTGAAAAAAAGTTGTTTACAGTTTTTGTTACCGACCGCGGTATTTTATCTCCTTTTCAGGGAAATTCATGGTACCGAGTTAAAATAAGGGAGCAGTTAAGTTAAAAGGAGTTAAGAATACGGAGTTTCGACTGTATTTCCGGATAATTTGAAAGAACGATGAAAAAGTTGTACTCTTGCAGACGGATTGTGTTTTTTCGTCGTTACGTAATTTTGCTTACAATAAATATGTTCGAACTTCTTGAGGATAAAATCGATACGGCAGAATGTAAGCAACGTATCTGTCGCTGTGCTTCATTAACGTAATCAATAGCATACAAATCACAGAAGAAGATACTGAAAGTTAATCCTTTGCAGGTTCAGTATGTCTCCAATCATTTAATAGTGGGATATTTTTACTGCCTTCTTAATTGACTATTCAAAAAAGTCAATAAATAATTGCCACATTTGTATAACTACATCTGGGAGGCAAAAAATCAGTTTGAGAATTTTTTTTTACATTTTTCGAAGTATGTCTTCCGATGTATTAAATCCATTTTTTCACACTATACAAGTAAAAGCGCTTTCTTCTTAAAGTACGTATAAAAAAAAGGCTTTGCAAAATTTTCAAATTACAATATCCGACTTTTCAAAGCAGATGTTCGTTCCGGAACCCAAAAAAATTATCCGCATCTGTACTTTTGGACAAAAAAAATGTCAGGTCGTCGGGAAACTCATTACATATCGAATCTGCCGCTCATAATCAACACCCGTTTTCCGCAATATTAGAACTTCTACTCTGTTTCCCTCATAATGATTCGCAAGAGTGATTCTCAGTGGTCGACGACGACAGTGGGGCGGGAGAAATGGAGAGATCGGTATAGAGTATCGCATCGAGAACATTTCGCTCGACGCCTGATATCACAAAACCGCTGTGCACTGTGCGTCGAAGAGGCAGAGAGGGTAGAAGCCGCACCTACGCGACGCCGCACGACCACCGAATTATTAATGACCACCGGATAATTAAGTCGTTAATATTTAAGGACTGCCGCCGCGGCGAACTAAGCGTCGCGGTCGTGCGCCTCGACAAAGGGCCTCGAGTTGTACCACTACTACCATCCGTTGCAACGTATGTATACTTATACGCATGCAGCATGTAGCAACGTACATATGACTATCCGTACCAACTGCACATAAGTATAAACGTACATATATATATGCATGTATAATGCAGATTTGCACCGTCAGTACGCGTAGGCGTCGTATTAGAAGGTAAAATTTTCCGGATACCGAGTAAAACTAAAAAATAAACAACCGAATAAATCCCAGTCACTACGGCCAACTCGCCGACTTTCCCATTTTTACGAAAGCCCCGAAACAACCCTCTCTATCTCTGTACGAGAATCCTTATTTTTGTTTTCCGACATTTTTTTGTTTTCTACCTTATCCCACTCACCACAACGCTAACCACCCCTCAACCGGGAACGCTAACATCGGCGAAAGGATTTCCCTTCGCTCTCGTCGTATAGCGAAGTATAACAAAGCTGTGGATCAGAGCGACGAACACGGGAAGTAATGTGAAGAAATTTATGATTTTTTTAAGTGAGTTTTGTCTTCAAATCATCGGGTTTTTATCGTTTTGAAGGTTAGTCGTAAAGTACTTTTGAAGTTTGCAGATTTAAGAAACAAACGACGTTTTTTTTTTTTTTTTTTAACATACTAACTAAATTTTATCGTTTGTTTGATTTATCACTTTTACCGATTCTATTAGGGAGGAAGTAATTTAAACGTTCTGCTTCTTCGATTGGATCGAACATTGTAGTGCTAAAATCAATGGGAAGTCTTTGGTCGGAAATGTCGAAGCGAGAGGGCGTACGACATTAAAAGTTTTCGACGCTCGAACCTACCAACCAACAACGAGACGTCGGAGATCGTTGTATTATTTATTGCGAATCAGCACGTTGTGATTTATGTTCCTGTGAGCTCTGTCTCCCGTAGTTGCTGTTCCTTCTCTATATACTTCGAAACACGAGTCGTGCATCGTGTAAGTCGTGTTGTACGACTACGTGGGACGAAAGAACGGAAAGGGGATAGAAAAAAAGCATATGCCGAGAAAAATGGCGAAAACATTGTGGAAATAACCGAAGGCGGAAGTATATTCGATAATAATGGCGTCGGAATTATTTTCGGAGCAAAAAAAAATTTAATATGGCGAAAACTTGTTGCGCGATGTATTTTGCAGGATTATTTGTTAATCGAATGAAAGTTTTTAAACTTTTGACATGATTATGCAGATACAAACTCGTTGACCAGGTGCGATCGCTATATAAAGTCATCAGTCCTCACACGGCGCACATTTGACGTTTTGAATTATATGATTACCGATAAGATTCGCCTCGGCGTCGTCGGCATCGATTAAAAGAAAAGTGTTAATCGATATTTTGATGTGTCGAATTTTTCGATCAATTATAACGCATAAGAAAATTACGAAGCATTACGAACGAACAACTTGTAGAAATTGCGATGCGATCGCCTCGATTTTAATATTTTAATCGTATATACATTTCGAACATAGAATATCAATTTTTAACCGACAATTGAAATTATTTAATTTTTTTGCTCGAATAAAAAATATGATATTTGTATTCCATTTTTTTTTTTCGGTCGAACATCTCTTGAATTTAAATTCCTTATTTTTCTATTGACATTGTAAAAAAAAAAAAAAACTAAAAAAACGCGATGTTTGCGTCATAAATATAATTCTATAGAATTCTAACTCGTTATCTAACACCGCGAGCAAAATAACTTGTGAACGAACAAAGTACGTTCTTCTAAAGACTCGCAATAAACGAGTGTTGAATAAATTTCATCTAATTGTTCGGACAACCATTTTTTTTCTTCTTCTTTCGTACGCACACAATATGCAAGTTCAACCGAAGACTCTATTGCTGCGAAGCGAGTCAATGTAATAAAGACGGGAATTAAAGAAAGATGTATTGATGAAAAGCGCATTAGAGTATATATAAGAGAGAAAAAAGTGGCGGGGAACACACGCGAAAAAAAAAAAAAAAAACACATCGACGCGTCATGCATACGCAATAACGAGGATGCACCTTGGCCACGGAGATCATAGACAATGAAAAACGCAATGAAAATAATAATCGTCGCGCGTCTATGTATATTTTTCTTCGAAACAGCTGCGCCGTGTGCGACGTAACGGGTGTCAAAACAATTCTAAAATATGCATTTATTTCTATTGATTTGCTCATTTATTATGTACCGACAAAAAATATATATATTATGTCGAAAAGAAAATTTCGAAAAAAATACACCGACTTTAGCCGACGGAAGACGTAACCTAAAAATTGGAAAAATTTCATCGAATGCGTTCGAAACATTCGGAAAATTATCGGCACAATATTTATATTTGAAATGAAAAAAAAAAAAAAAAAAAAAAATTTGACCACAATAAAAGTCTCCGAATCGATATCGTTGCATTCGAAGCATACGCAGGTTGCACGCGATCTCTATGTAGGTTGTACTTATTTACGCTGCCATTCATACGCGTTACATATAGTCGACCCCCTTCTTACAAAAGTACGACGTATCGTATATTAAAAGTTGGCTTATTTCATTAATCTATCATTATGTCCGATGGATAGTTTTCCCTCGTCTGATTGCATAGTTATAATCTCGAACACTAAATCAAAATGTCTGAGATATCAAACCCCCGACACATAAATGCTGAGCACTCAATTTTTTTACATCGTACAACGAGAATGCATCCATTTTTATTCGGCGCCCGGAAATTCCGATAATATTTCATTTCAATTTCGTTAATTGTACTTTTTTTTTTAAACCTTCTCTGTCGATATAAAAATACGATAAAAGTGAAAATTGCGAAAGAACCGTAAATAAAAAATGAAAAAAAAAAAAATTCTATCGATGTTTTCGTAAATAATTCAATATGCATTTGAACCGAAGCCGTCGCAGAAAGATCTTTTCTTATAGACACACGCGCATGCGCGCGCATAACACACATATATACGTGTTACATTGATCAAATACACGTGAAGAGGCGCGTGCAAGTTGCGAAAGAAAAGCTGGAAATAACAGAAAAAGAAAATCTCGCGAGATAAAAAATGATAGAAATACATACGAGAGCGGAGCGCGTTCGTAACAGGCTAAGCAAATGAGTACGGCCCTCTGCATTCTTTAGAAGGAACAGGCGTTTCTCGAGAGGCCCACTCTCAGTTTTCTCTCCCTTCAAGAGACACATCTCTCGCTACGTTTTTTTTTTTTTTTCCGTGTTCTTCTCTCAGTCTTATACATTGCTCACGACGAACAATGCAAAGTGGAGAGAGAGGAATAAAACTCTGTTCACTTCCTCGGTACCTCCTTTGGGCTGAGAGCGAAAGCGAGACGAATGCTTCCGTGAATGAGTCGAAGAAAACGCGATGATAAGACGCGCAACGCGTGTGCGAAATGAAAGTTGCAAAAGAAAGACGGACGAGCGAGAGGAAGAAAAATATCTAAGAAGAGATGGAGAACCGTGTTGGACAGCGTCGAAAAGAGGATAAAGGGGGTGAAAGCTCGAGGCCGAGTCGAGCGCGAAGAACACGCGTTTTCCTTTGTAGATGATTTCTCGCTACGGAAATTCGTCTTCCTTCTGTTTCTCACTCCGTTTAGACGCGCGATTTCAACGCAGCAAAAAAAAATGGAGGTACGATTTTCGTTTCAACTTTATTCGTATGTATTCGTTGCATATGTGAGTATATCACATTTTTATTAATTTTTTTTCTCAGCTCATGCGAATTTTTTGCAAGTGTAGAAAATTAGATATCGCCGAAGAAGTTAATACCGCGAGCAAAAAAAAAAAAAAGATCGAAAGAAAAATTGCTTAATCACAGATCGACTCCGAACGTCGATTTTTTTTTCACAGAGTATAATAAATTTAATCCGATCGAAACTGTGGTTAAGAATGTTGCAAACGGTCGTGACGAAAATAATTTGTCTGTCCGGTCTCACGCGATAGTTCGTGCAACTCATAGAATGACTTGAATATCTTCAATGCCAAAGAGATATATACGAATAATAATTCGTATTATAAAGACGATAGATATTAGATGCAAAGTGTGTTGTACGACCGATAATAAGTACGTGAGACAAAGTGTATTCGTACGTAAGCGTTAGAATGACAGAATGGGGCAAGAAAAAAAAAAAAAAAAAGTGAAATAAAAAGATAAAAGAATGAAAGAATGAATTAAAGGAAGGATAAAAAAAAACCACATACGCTTGTCCGGGGCACAAAGTCTCGTATAATATGTACCGAGGACTTTATAAACGCGCGACGAGTCTCACGACGAAGGAGGATGGAAAAACGTGGAAGAGATCACAGGAGGAACTTCTCTACACGTTAGGTACAGTATATGGCATATAGCCAGGGCGCGCGTCAATTATATCCACAGAATAACTTAACGGATCTCCCCTTAGAAAGATCCCACTCTGAATGGCCTATTCAAGACGTTCGTTTGAGGCTCTCGAGTGTTAAATAATAAAGAAGAGAGGCTTCTCTCGTACTCGCGTATGAGAGCGAATTCGCCGTCTCACCAGTGACGCAAGTTAAAACCCAACTTCTATGTGTTATTTATATATTCGAATTCGAAGATCCATGTATACGCTATGTATTTTATACGCAATATAATGGATGGATAATACAAGGGACCGCACGAAACGAGCCTCGATGGCTAAATCGGGAAAATTCTCTGACGTAGGTAACCGCTTTATTTTAGCCCTCACGCTAAAAACATTTATTTTTCGTTCGGACTATTGTTTCGGCAATAGTAAAATTTAACACTAAGGTCTTCGTGTTTATAAAAAAAAAAAAAAAAAAATTGAAAATTTAGTAATAATTTATCGCTATAGGATCGGACATTAGAAATGATCTTCAAATATAATGTTTTTCGAGTCAACCGAATTCCGTGTCTTTTTTTTTTTCGTCTTTATATATGTGTCTTACACTCTATAGTTACGAAGATATCAACAGTTAAAACTTTTCGCCAATAAGACGGCGCCGACGATGCCATTTGGCTATTCACGCTCATTGGGGAAAAACTTTAAGGGTTCGTATCTCGGAGAATGTGGAAATTACGAAAAAAAAAAAAAAATTCTGAAGGGAAAAGTTCGTTTGGCGTTGAGCGCGGAATGCGGTCCAACATTTTTTTTTCTTCCACTTGCGAAATTCCGTTTATCTTGGAATGCGGAAAAAATAAAAAAAAAAAAAATCTCGGATGTAATAACTGCTCAATTGAACCATTTTGTTAAAAAAATTACACTCTGGATTGCCGTGTTTCGTAAAAAAAAAAACGTAAAAAAAAAAAGAACAAAAATGCATTTCTCTATCGCCGATCGCGTTTAGAGTTCTAGGAATCATCATCTAGAAAGGTAAGCTGAAGAGTTAGAAAGATTTTTTTGCAATCACCGCAGGTGCGAAGGCCGCGTCTCGATGCAAGTGCATCAACAGACGAGCGGCCGTTACAATCGCGGAGAACACAGCGAACGACAAAAATAGTAAAAAAAAAATCGTGTATGAAAAGCGAGAATAGAAGTCTACTAGTAAAAAAAAAAGGAAAGCTAGATAAGTATTCGAAGTACGGAGTAAAAGTATAGTATATATATGGGCGAGTCATGCACACGGTCTTTGCACGCTTTTCAGGGCTGTGAACGAGACGAGTGAGAAAGACGCGAGAAAGCGAGTAAATGAAAGATAGAAGAAGAAAGAAGACGGAAAAGAAAAGGGGTAAGAGAAAGAGAGAGAAGGCGCGGGGGAGGAATATGACGGCGGTGACGTCAGCCTGAATATTTGAAGGGTGCGAGACTTCAAAAGAACACGTGTTACGGGTGCTAGGACGCCGTTTAAATAATGCAGAGTCAACTTACTCTCCATCCGCCCCCTCTTCGACCCTCTGTACCTCCCTCCGCCAAGTCTCGCACTCCACTCGCTACTTTTTCTCCGTTTCCTTCCCACTTCGCGACTCTTACTATCCCGACAGTAGACGAGTACTCGTCGTTTTTCTCACTCTCGACTCTGTTTTTTTTTTCTTTCTCACTCTCTTAGACAATCTCTTCCAATGTCCGCAGTCATTCCTACCTGTCTTCGTGATGCGTTTCAAACAGATTTTCAGGCATTGATGCTTTTGTTTATTTATTTATTAAACAATTTCGTCATTATGTAGGAAAGGGAGGATTTATATTTATATTTTTTCGTCTTTACATATCGCTGAATCATACCGTCCGAGACAGCGCACGCCAAAACCAAACAAAGTTCGTTACGATCGATTCTTCGAGATGGTGTATATGTTGCTGTGTTTCATCGCCTGTCTAATGTTACGTTGCCCAAGGGCATGGAGGCTCTCTTACTCGCCTGATGAAATGTTAATGCGACGGCGAACCCGAGAAGATCGCTACTCCGTGTCGCGAATTCGAAGTCTTCGAGACATATCGATTAGTCGCCGATCGATCGGTTACGCACGCGTTATTAATGTCGTAATAAAAAAATGTATTAATATAAGATTCGGTAAAATTATAATAAAATAAATTTAAAAAAAACCTATTGCCGAAAAAATTAAAAAATATCGACAGCCTGAATTTGAAAATCAAAAAAAAAATTAAAAAAATATTATAAAACGTTTATATCGATACGAATGAAATGGGAAAACAATAACGAGCGGAAGCGCGACGGGGTGCGAGTGACCGAGAAATTTCTGTATTGAGAAAATCTCGTGTCACATGTGATTCGCGAACGACTCGGTGCACGTGCCGCAGGTGCAGTGGGATGCGAATAGAATGAGAGTAGTGGGAGAAAGAGTGATAAAGAGGGGATATGCATAGACGAAGAAGGGGTAAAACGGGTGGAAATCGCACGGGGTTGTCCGGTACGTGGATAAAACGCGCGGGCGCGGACGTTTAACCCAACCCCTTAATCGGCGCCGTGCGGCGTGCTGCACGATTACATAACTGCTATCTATCCGCAAAACTTCGTCATAAATAGACCTTAGCAAGAAAAAATACCATAGATATCTTCGGAGTTGAATATTAAAGATCTCCTCTGGAAATCCACGGTATTACGCTTTCGTATCGCTTTTTTTTTTGCGTTTAACTCTCCCGATGTAGCGAAGTTTTTGCAGCGAGAAGACGATGTTCATTATGTTTTACGTGAAACGAGAATGCGGATATTTTTAATGAATAAAAAATGCAACAATGTTTTTTTTTCAGAAGTTGAAAGCTGCAATCGCCAGTATTTTTTGCAATAAAATTAGTAAAAAATATCGATAAAATGAAATGTGAAAAAAAAAGTTGATAGGACAGGTTTTTCCTTTCCCCATAAAATCGACTCTGTTTCTCGTATCGAAACATCGATCGAAACACCGTTCCTTTCCGTAGACCCGGTCATTGAAGATTACGTAAACGGAAAACACGATCGCAAAGTGTTTTTGCGTTGAGAAAGTTTTAATGCTATTAATATTGACTTCTGGCGCTTTTAGTTTCTATTTCTCTCGAGTTTCAGTTCATCCCGCCTTTTTCGCAGCTCTCTCCTTTTCTCTTTTCGATGTATTTCTACTTTCCGAAGTGTAACCAAGCGAAACGAAAGAAAAATTATCTATATTTTTTCTTACCTTTTCAGACAATTTTTTTAAGTTGACAATCAAATTTTATCTTCGAGAAAAGGTTGAGAAAAAAAAATCACGTAAATCTACTGGATCTTTAAAAAATTCGCAGAAATTTCGTAATGATTAATGGGACCGTTTTCGAGTTTCAACCCCCTTTACTCAGGGTACCAACGGCCGAATGGATTGAATCTAACAAATTTACGCGTTACAAATTCCACTTCACTTTGCTGCTGAAATTATAAATTTCAAATATAAGAAGTTTCGTATTCTTTTTATTTATTTTCCTTTTCTTCCCATTCCATGCTTCATTCGCAACTTAAGGTACGGTAGGGGGGAAGGACGAGGCTTCGAAGAGTTACGCTTCGCTGGGCCTCCAACCCCTGAACGTTGTATATAGACCAGCGTCGTCAACCGGGCGCTCACGTCATTTCGCATTATTTTCATTTTATCGTCAGCAATCTTGGTTAATGCAATCCCTCCCGGCCATTTCGCGAACACCCGTAGCGTTCCGCGGAACCCTCAGCGACCGCCAAACCACCCTCCCGTCCTTCTCCACTCTTCCGCCCACCGACTCTTCGACTCCTTCCAGGAGAAACCCTTTTTATTTTTAATTTAAATATTTTATCGTGTTAACGAGCCCCGTCGAGTTGAATCTCTTTTCTCTCCTTCATTCTCTCAACTTCGTGTCGGAAGTAGGGAAGGACATCGCCGTGGAGAAAGATGCACGCGAAGAGAAAGAAGAAACGTTTGTAACGGGCAGAACAGTTGAATCTCAAGCAGAAGCCTCGTGAGATACTTTTTTTTACATTATAATTTTTCTTTTATTCTTCGACGAATCAATTTTTCCTTTGTCGCACTTTGCGTAATGGTATTCATCAATATATAACAGAAAAAAAAAAAAAATTCAGACACCTCTGAACAATTTAATTTCTTAATTTCAGCGGACAACCTCTCGCGAGCTCCTTGATTGTTGTTTGATTATTTCTTTGCTCATTCCCTCGAACCTTCAACTGTCTGTTCGCTCGATCCTCCCCCAGTCCGTGACAACACATATGCCTTTATGAACAGGCTACGGTCTTCAACCCTTTCTTCGACCCCCACCCCTCCCCTATATCTCTCTGACACTAAGCCTATTCCCTCGATTTACTTTTTCCGCGAGTCATCCATATCCACCCTCGAGCTGGTCGCCTCCATACGCGTTTATACGCTTCTTCCTCTTTTCTCCTCACTTTCTACCCCCTTACGCTTACAAACCTCACGTTGTACATACATTCGTGCATACATACGTTTATACTATATATATGTGTATATATATATTAAACTGCGTTGCGAGAGAACGTGTAGCCCGCGGAGTATCGATCCCCAGATTAATTTGTAGTCCAGACAATGGGCCGCCATTCACCCCACCTCCCTCGACATGACCCCACCCCTCATTCTCATCGTCGTCGTCGACGTCGTCGTCGTCGTCGTCGTCGTCGTCGTCGTCGTCGTAGTCGTCGTCGTCGTCGTCGTCGTCTCGGTTGATACGCCGGACGTAATGTAACGTCGTTTCATCTTCTTGTACGTTTACTTCACTTTATAACCAACCGAACCCCTTTCCCCTCCTTCCCACCTGCGCAACGCGCGCATTACCCATGAATTGAAGGCTCAATCTTCGATACAGTTTATTCATGGATGCAATTTTATTTTTATTATATATGAAACTTGTTCAATTTTTCTACGGCTCGATGAACCATCGTAGAAGACGAAAGGGGATCGGCAACGGGGCAATAAAGCTAACATTGTTTCTCGTTTTGTCGAATAAAGAAAAACTTCGAAGAGAAAAATTCGTAAACTCGGGAAATTTTTTTTTTATGACAATAAAAAAATTTGAAATTCAATAAAAGTTGCGCGATCAAAAAATTTTTTTTATCATATACGCGACTTAAATCGATCTATTAATATGTAAAAATAATCTTTCGAATTACCTTTGGGTTTTGATTACGATAAATTGATGAATTTTCTACGAGAAACGCGTGCTAAATACGGCGAAATAAGTTAAATTCTTTGCGCCCCTTTTCCTTCAAACATATTCAACAAATTCTTCTTCACCCTTCTTCGACCGTTGAATCAAACTATCCGGTACTTTCGCGCAACTTATGCCTCGTACACAATTCACTACCACCCCGTCCCGTACCTCTCTTTGGTATATTGGAATACTCCTCTATGTAAAACCCGCCACGCCCGTACCCTACCGAGTAAACTCAACGGTTTAGCGAGTAAATCGCGTGCCAGGTACGTAGTAACCTATACACAATCCTATATAACTTCTAGTTTTACGTACAAAACTGACTGGCGCGCGAGGCGTTCAATCAACTTTGCGCAAGAAGCGAAGAAACAACCGGTCGCACGTGTGTGTCTGTCTGCGTGTATTCGAACGGAGTGATATGGACGAACGAAGCCTTACAATGTGCTAAATTGCTGGCGATGAAAATATTTCGATGACGATGCGGTTATTGTTATTAAGACGACGATATACTTGTATTCATTTAATATGCTTCGGAAATTCGATTCGCTCTTTTGCTTCTTAATGAGATCGAACGGTTTAAGGGTTAAAAATCGTCTTACGAAGAAACTGAAAATTTGCCACTTTTCGATCGATGAATATTCCGAATATTATAAAAATATGGAGACATAACAAAATTTTGAAAAAATTCCGAGAAAAATTTCACAATGTAATTCCTTCGATGGCATAGGAACAAAATTGATTTTGAGAAATCCATATCGTTGTTTTACTGCAGCAAGAAGTTACGTAGGATTTGTTCTCGGGAAAAATGTCTTTTCTACAGCGAAGGGTTGAATATTTCAGATTATTTACAATTTTTTTTTTTTTGCAATGACGTTTTGTAATGAATGTAATTTTTTTTCTTTTTTCTTTTTTCATTATTCACTCGAAACTGGTTGGTATTAATGAGTTCATTATTACGTGAATCGAGGTAGCCGAGGATAAAAGAGTTGAATTTAATTTTTCGGGATAATTTAATTTTCGTTCGTCTCTCTCCCGAGAGAGTGGGAGACGAGGGGGTTGCGCGCCTCGACTGGAGATTATTATGCTCGAAGGGAGCGGGGCAAGGAGCCGTGAATCGAGAGAGTTTCGTTCGTGCCTCTTTCGTATACGCCACTTTCGTATCGAGTCGTATAATCTCGCCGACTGTAATTGTTTATAGAATTTTTAATACTCCGCTCGCCCGCCTGGGAGAGACCTCTGTGTGCGTGTATGTGTGTATATACGTGTATATGATCCGCCTGCAGGGAGAACTGCACTGTTACGAGGGACAATGGAACTTTATATATGTATAATACGCAATGTAGAAAATGCCGATTGGAGACTTTATAACTCTCGGCATTTTCTATGCCAACTAATGCCACCATTAAAACGTTCGACTGAGAAATGAAATTAAAATTGCTTCGCTCACCTGACGAGACTTTGCAGTTTTTTTTTTTTTTCTGCATACGCATCGGTATTATAATCGTTAAAATTTTTTAAAATTCACGGAGTTTCCTTTCCGTTACTTCTTGAATTGCAGCGGAAAAATTATTTATCACAATTATTCGCATCGTTCGCGCATCTCAATTCTTCGCAAATAGGACATTTTTTTCATGAGAAAAGCGTCTTACATTATAAAATCTGCATCGATGTATGCAGTTTTGCAAAAAAAAAAATTCCAGTGCTATTAAAAAAAAAGCACTTTAACCGGAATCTCCATGAATTTTATAAATTTTTTTTTGTTCGATTTTCGTTGTTAATTAACTCATTCAAATTTCATGAATAGACTATTAATGAATTTTGGTCTTTTTTTTTTATAACAAATGTTCGATCTTTCTTTTTCGAAAAATCATAATGGAACAACAAAGTCGCAGAAATACAAAAGTTACGCGATGTATGCCCTTTTTTCTTGTACAGCATCGAGAATAAAATATTATAGGGTTTATCTCGAAATTCTCTGTTGAAAACCATAAAAGTTAGGTGCAAAAAAAAAAAAGGGAAGAAGGGAGAAATTTAGAGTGGTCGAATTGGCAGTTCCGGATAGCTGGGATTTTATTGCCGGATCGCGGGAGCAACGAGAATATTTCCCTACCATTTTCTCATCCCCCCGTTCCCGTCGGGCTATCATAATCGAATATTCTCGAATTTAATTTCTATCGGTGCGTCCGAACAGGGTAGGGCCGCTACTACTCGCCCAAGCAACGCAACCATTTCTACTGTCCGTTCTATATCTGTGCGCTATAGCGTAGTAGTACGCAGGTTCGACTTTCATATCATCCCGGGCGTTTTTGTGACAGTCACCAAATGTAATTTGTCGCATGGAGTGAGAAGCGGAAGGGGTGGAGGGAGGGGGAGGTATGGTCAATGTCGTTGGGCTTTCGATATTATACTCGACCAATAGTATAGTATGGAATAGTCGAATATCGAGATCTGCGTTTCCGCATTTATATATATATATGTATATATATCTACATATATATTCGTTCAAACGATCGAGCAGCAGTTATATCGAACTCCGGCGTAGAAAACCGAAGTTATAGGTATGATAGGCGCACGCACCCATGGTGTGCAGTCGAATGCAATAAACTTCCATGACGATCGAAAAAAGTAACAAGAGAACGTTTGAAAAAGGTTCTTTTTTCCATTTTTTTCTCTGATGAATGACTAAAAATATGAATTTTTTTTTTTTTAAGCTGAAGGTTGGGTCGGTCTTGAAGGTATTTCTTATCGATATTTTGTTCCGCGGCTAACGTCATTTGATAATAATAAAATTAGAAAACGTTATCAAAGGAACAATTATGGATATGTTGTAAGTTATTTCGCGCTGATGAATAACCATTGACCGCGACGGGGAAAAACGGTTATCTAAAGAGGTGAAATTTCTTGACCAACCTTAACGTGTAAATGGGTTTAAGTAGAAAAATAAGTGGTGTGAGTGAGTTGACGGTTATCCCTTCGAACGTTAGAAGTACATCGACACTCGACTAATTATCATTACTTTTTCCATCCACTTACGTCGTTTATGTAATAGATAATGCGATTGAATGAATAATCAACGATGTTGTGGTTAAAAGAAAAATGGCGGATTTAGGTCGCGTCGATTAACGCGATAATTGTAAGGCAGTCGTGTCGGTCCATAGACGCAGCTTTTACACTATTTTAATTTCCGAAGTTTAATAATTACTTAAGCGTCGACTGGCTACGCGAGGCCTTTAAAAAAATGTGTAACAAGAATTCTGCAACTACCTAAATACTTTTAAGAGTGTTGAAAAAAATTAAAAAAAATTCTCAAAGAATTATATTAAATCTTCGAGAATGTGATGGAATTTCGGTAATTTTTCGAAAAGTTTGAGACGTATACCAGTAATACGGAAATATCGGAAATAAATTACTATTGGCCTTCGGAGACTTAAAACAACATATTTTTACGTGAAATCGATTGCGCAAGCAGACATACGTTTGTTCGAAACCCCAAAGTAAATTCCGAACTTTTCTGAATGTTTCTTCGCTATCGAGGAAAAATCCAATTTTTGAATAAAAATCGTTCACTCTCGGATCGACGTTTGTTTTGTTTTGAAACCTCTTTCCGAAATTCGATAGATCGATCGCTTATCTAACTGAGCGTCGTGACGTCGAAGCCGACCGTTGAAGCATCGTTGCAGCGGGTGGATGCGTTCGACTAGGGTGCATTGCTGCTGCAGCAGGTCGCGGACGTCCGAATGGCTACCGGACAGATAACGACGGGCGGTAGTATAAATCTCCTTCCGGCCGGATCGGGAGCGAAGCAATCTGCGGAATGGTCCGGTCATCCGTCCATCAAGTCCGCGAGAACGTCACGTACGCATACCACGGCTACGTAGATCCGCGTATTATTCTATACATATACTATATAGTTATAACGTACACATACATATGTATATGCATACTATACATATATACGTGTCGTCGCGACGCCCTACAGTTTGTCCGTTTGTCTGTTCGCTCGTTGAAGCCATCGACTAATATCCCAAAAACCCGTAACATTTATAACTACGAGTCCCCATAAACAATGACTAAATTTTTTTTAGCACTTCTTACAAATAAAAAAAAATAAAAAAACGCCGAATTTCCTTTCGAAAATTCCGAAAAATCGCCGCGTTCATCTGAATCCGAAGCATTTATCTATTAGTGCGCACGATTTTTATAGTACGAAACGCATCGGCTTTGCATCCCCAAAAACTTGTTGCGCGCGTTCTACACTATCGATTTAATTTGCAATAATCCGAAAAATATGGATTTTTAATAAATTATCACTGTGAAGATGAAGGGATGAAAATATTTGTAATTTTTTAGGATTGATGTTTTTCTCTCAATTGTGTGACAATAAATATCTTCGCTATCGATTCTTCGGCGTATGTAAATCAGGTGGAACTTCGAAATATATACGCAGACGGTACTGTACCACGCTGAAAGTTGGTACTAGATATTCCCCCTTTCCAAGCTGAAGCGCAAAACGCTGCATGCATGCATGCTATGCACTCGAACCTGTGGAAGAGGAAGGGTTGCACCGAGCGACAGCACAGTTAGGAGAAGGGTAGAAAGTGAAGGGAGAGAGCAGCTCTCCCTCACTTCTGTATTTATGCGAGTTTCGATGGGAAAAGGCAGGTACTCGAACGCGACAAGATAATTTCTGATTTACCGCGTTACGGCGCCGGAGCTCGAGCAGTAAGGGAGAGGGATGAAGAGGATGAGACGAGAGGCATCGGGGTCACAACACTCGTCCTTCTCCGCGTGTGTTATACCATTTCCGAAATGGACGTTTCGAAGCGTCGGAACATCTGTACACGAGTAAATAAAAAAAAAACGACGAAAAAAAAAAAAAAAAGAAAATGAAAAATTTATGGAAAGAATGTATGGGAAGGACGTAGAAGAATGAGTGATTGGCTGCACGGAGACACGAAGGCAACGGAGTCACGTCAGTGTGACGAGTGGCTACCGTTAGTTTTTACGCTTTTTGGCCGAAGCTCCAGCTTTTTTTTCGCCTCAAAGTCAATCGGACTAAATGGAACACTTTAGGGCGAAATGGCAGAGGCGTTTCTTTTCTTTTTTCAGGATAAACGTTTTCGAACGTAAAAAAAAGTATTCTTAAGTGTGGTAAATGGCGATTTTCACAGTAGTAAAGTTTGAATCGTCTTGCGGTGAAATTTTCGAAATATTTTACTCCAATCATTAATTTTTCGATAAGTCTAACTTTTTTTCATTCGTATCTTGTAATATCCATGTAACGGCCGAAAAATCGTAAAAAAAAAAAAAGATCGAATAAGCGGCGGGAGTTAAGAAATGTTCTGTAACTCATAAAGGATTACTGGTCGAGGCAACTTGCGATGTTGAAAACAGCATTAAAAAAACAGTAGTCCGGTGAATAGCGATTGTAACGTTTCAAGCGCTCGGGTTATACTCCATTTCTTTGGGAACGTTAACGGCAAGAATATAAGAAATGAAATCGATGAGAGTAATTTTCTTACGTCTATAAATAAGAAAATAGCAACTGGGCAGCGTTAAAAGATGCACGAGACGCCTAGAGTTTGGATTTATGTATCTGACTGACAGATATGTTATTGTTGAGGCTATCTGTATAATGGAAGCTCTTCGACGGAGCCAACTGTACGGAAAAGACTATACACACGCGTACCGTAGTCGGTTGTATGTTATATGTCATTGCTATAAGATTATCGATTCTCGTGAATAATATGCGGTGGAGAGCGGCGAAGGAAGAAGAGAGAAAGAGAGGAAAAGAAAGATGATAGCCGATAGAAGTGAGAAAGAAAGCTACGATGTTGCGTGTCCAACGGAAGCAGAGGAGTAGCAGGTACTTCGCGTGGTCAAGTGGGTACTGACCTCGACCATCGTCGACCCTTTACGTCGCCCGTGTAATACAACCTTCTCATTCCCTTTTTCCTCTCTATTTCTCTATTAACATATACGCCATATTATTTAAAATTACATCCGAAGTATTCTGAAGAAAGAAGACAAAGTCCCTATAACTTTTTAGGTTATAAATTTCGATCTTTTTTTTTTTTTTCAATTTTTTTTTTCACGAAATATTGGCTCTGGTAATGGTGTTAATTGCTATATATTTATCATTCTAACGTTATTTAAAGTGGTACTTCGTACTTTCTGGATTTCCAATATTTACAAACAGAATACTAATTTTATTTTTAGCTTGATATATGATATATAAATTCACGTCGGAAGGAGAGAAATTTTATTTTTTTAAATATGTTTTCAAAATGTTACGGAACACGTGAAGGAAATAAATCGAATAAAAAATATCTAAATTCATTGCACTTTAGTTTATTGCATTCACGGATTTTGAAATTATTTTCGGCGTTGCTGTGCACGTGAGTTTGAATTTGAGATTTTGCAGCATCCCAGACGAGTGAAATAGCGACAAAGTCAGAGGGCTATGGGCAACACAGCGGGCATCGTAGCAACAGGACCGATCAAAAGTCCTTTTGACTGCCGTTTACTGAATTTTTTACGAGGTACCGAGGCGCGCGACGCCACTTCCGCCGCTTTTGCATCTTTTATCGGGTAACCCGTAGCTCTGCTTCCCCGTCGGCGGGCGCTACCCTTCCACCGGTTAGTCAACGAACGGCGAAACGTCCCTACGGACATCGAGGCCCTTCGAGTCTCTAACGGATAGTCGAACACTCGAGAGAAAGAGAGAGAGAGAGAGAGCAAACAAGATACAACCTTCTCGGAGGCCGGCGAGTATCCCCTCAGCAGTTAAAAGTTCAAGATTCAGAAATTCGTGAAATATTTTTCGAATTCAATTTTACGTCGATCAAATAACCCTTAAGATACATACAATTGTCATATATATACTTTTTTTTTTCAAATATATTTTATTAAAAATGTAAGAATACTACCGATGATCAATGTTTATTCAAGTTGATGATTTTTTAGTGCAAAAAAAAAATGTATAATAAAAATTCGATCTTTTTTTACCCGAAACGAGATTACTGCACGATTCTGCCGAATTTTTTTACGACTTTTTTATATTCGTTATATAGATTGTGAGATATTATTATAACCTTTAGCGTTAACAGCCAAACGTACGAATTTATATTCAAGTTTTACTAAATTGTATTTATAGATAAATGCGAAAGAAATTCTTGGCACAGGTCCACAGCGTACTAAGTGCAATTATAAACAAGATAAATTAGCGAGTCTGGGTGCGATGCGATCGAGAGAAAAAAATATTCCTCTCGGAAGCGAGGATCATCATGGTCTTGAAATCATCTCCGTATGAGGGGAAGAGGGGGCGGGGGAGGGGGGCGAGTCAGAAAAAAAGTGGGTCAAGATTTACGAGGCGAGATGTGCGTGTTTACCCGGAGCTCTGAGCAATCATAGAAAAAAAAAAATTTCTCAAGGAATATCGACATGTATGAACTTTGATTTTTTTTTTCATTGTATTATATGTATTCCGATTTTTAATTTTATCCAAACAATCCTACGAAATTTTTACCGCCGATAAAATTTATTTTGCATACTGTTTTACTCATTTTTCAGCTCCCGATCTTCCGATTAACGTTTTTATTCAAAATTTGTTGCAATAAAAAACAAAAATGTGGGTCGGTGTTTTGTTAAAAAAAAAAAAAAAAAAATCGGGCAAAGGCAATATCCGACGAAGGCGCATTCCAATTTCTATGGTCTACCATTATATTCCAACTATTGACGATTATATCACGCTTGAGTTTCCTGGTAAAGGTAATTTTCGAAATATCTAAAATACATACAATTATGCGAAGTGAAAATAGTATCTTATTAAAACGAACTCTCGAGCCGGTATAATAATGCCGGAACAAGAGAGGTGAAGAGGAGGGGGAAGGAGGACGAAAGAATAAAACGAGAGAAAGGAAGAACCCAAAGGACTGTGCGAAAAAAATATTAGTGGTCACGGAGTATCCTTCGATAATCGGCCGGAAAGATATGCTACATCCTACTAGCTGACTCCTAGGTACCAATTTCCCGCTTTCATCCCCTCCGAAATCGTTTTCGAAAAGCCATGAAAAAATTGCGTCACAAAAATTATCGGCCCGAAAAAATTCTTCGATTTAGGGTTTTTTTTTTGCATCGTATTCTCATGCACGCTATACTGTTTCGCTTTCGTTTATTCAAATTTCCGAGGACGTGAGATGCGTGATGAATGTGTGAAAAGCAAAAAAAATCCAAAACGAGAGGCCGTTGAGAGAATTTTTTTCGAATTCGTGCGCAGATTTTTATTCTTTTTTTAACGACTCGTTTAACTTTTTTTCCGCACACTAAAATAAGTGATAGCTTTGATCGCCGCGAAGTTGGCGACGAGGATTAAGCCGAAACGTTGACCTGCGCAAGGATAACACGAAAAAACTAAAGACCGACGAATTAACGGAACGAAACTAAGAATCAGCTATTTAGGCGATTTTTTTTCTTGGTACAACAACAATTTGGTATCCCATCACGCTAATCATCATTACGGGAGGTTCCAGCGCACTCCACAGGTAGCTAAATTTAGGGGGGTATTTGCCGCGTTCCATCACGAGACGGTAGTCGAACAACGAATAGATCGCGTTACGAAATGATTTTTTTTTGTTTTTTTTTTTCAGCAATCATAAATACACACCCACAATAGTTTTTTTCGCTAATGTGAGCATTTGCAATCAATTAACTAATACGCGGAACGACTGCGTCTTTAGTTCCGCCCGCGGAGGTTCCTTTCAATTAGCTAAAATTTATTTCAACGCAATTCGCGATCGCAAGAATTTTTTTCAATTCGCCGTATTGTGTATTAAACAAATAATTCATATCTCGGAAACTATCGATCGTATGAAAAACAGTACCTCACTATTATTAGACCAAATTGGTTACAGAATCCATAAAAAAAAATGATTGCTCCAAAAAAAAAAATGGTAGCTACTATGCATCGATCGCTGAGAACCATTTTTTATAATCTTCTCTCACGCAATAAATTTCCAAGAAATCGTAAAACTATCGATATCAACCTAAAAAACGTAAATAGGTTCAAGTGGTTTGTTTAAAACACTTAATCCCTCTTCTCACAGTCGATTCTGTTTTCATTTTCATCCGGATATGCATAGATAATACAATAATAATAGCGGTTCTACAGTTGCAAATTGGCTTCTCTTCGTCGTCGTAGTTGTCATTTCCGACAGAATATAAACGCGAAAACACAATCAAGGACGTTCGCTTTCGTTATATTACACCACTCTGTGGAATGTGATGCGCTCAGAGAGAAAAAAAAAAAAAAACAACAAATACTAATTTAAACGGAACGAAGGAAATATGTAGTCACATCCGGTGTATCAGGTATGGCGCTCGGTTACTACAATTCGCGATTTACTGTTTTTCGTCTCACTCCGTTACTCACGCTGATTCTATCCCCTCCATTTGTATTATTTTTCTCGCACAGTATGTCCCCCCCCCCCCCCCCGCGTCGCCACGCACGTCTATCTTTCGTACCCAAGGGAAATGTCAGGGGAGGTCGAGACGCGGGGAGAAAAACTGTTATTGCCGAATAAAAAAGGTAATGCGAGGGAAGATTACATTTTTTTTTTCGTAACTCTCGCTAACACCTTTCATCGGTTTTTTTTTTTTTTTTTCAAATCTATGTTTCGGGTTCTATAGGTGCGGATACGATGTATAGATGTATATTTGAACTATTTATGAGTGTATTTTTCTTTTGTTTCAGATCTGCTTATCTATCCACGTCTATCTGCGTGTAGGACGTTTCTATTTAACTTTGTATAGTTTTTATTTTCGCAGACCTTCGTATCGCGATAGTTTCAAACGCGGAAGCGACTACGTACGAGAAAAAGAGAGGTTTCGTGTATAGAGAGCGTTGAAAGCCGCGAGGAAAAAAGATAGGATGCGTGGAGATGCGCGTGCAGCTTTGGAGACCGGGTGAGGAGAATTGCCTCGAAACGAAGCTTCGCCCATCTTCGTGATCTATGGGACTCGATTTCATTTTCAATTTTCCTCCAGACATCATACCGTTATGAATTGAACGAGAGAGAGATATATAGACAAATAAAAGAAAATATTCGAATTCGGAGCAATGAAAAAGATGTGGAAACAAAAAAGACAATGTAATTCCATTCGGAAGGGAAGCTGCGTAGAACCGAAACGAAGATCTCTGCGTCTCGTATTGGTCGATTATCATTATTATTTTTTTTGTTACAACGACATATACGGCTGTAAGTCAGTATTTGTCTTCAACAATACGAAATCGGCGTTCCGAGGGATTCTAAAGATTTTTTACAAACTTTTTTTTTTTATCGTATTTTTATACCATTCGAATTCGGTTTTTTTTTTTTTATTTTTTTTACGCGAGTGTGAGAACCAAAGAAGGAGAGGCGATGAAAAATCGTAAGCCTCATTACCGTCGTAACGTTTATGCGATTCTGTGGCACTCGATTCTCGCGGGAATTCGTATATAAGACTCGGATTCGATGCGGTTGCTGCTGCTACTGCTGCTGCTGCTGCGTTTCGCGTTGAGGTCTATTCTACATAGGTAGGTTGCTCTCTCGGTGGCGCGAGTTTGTAACGTAATGGAATTCTACGGAATATTACCGTACTCATTATACTCTATTCGCGTTACGTCATCAGATATATGTATGTATTATATCCGCAGCGCGGCAATAGTAGCAATAGAGGACTCATAATACGTTAGTAGGTACGACAAGTATAGCTTATATCTACGATATTAAACTATACTATAGTAACCGTAGCGCACCAATCACCCGGCTAAACTACAATTCATCACGGGCTGTACATGCGCCCGGGTATTATAAGACGAAAAATAAATGCATCGGGGGGTCTCTTAGCTGTAGGAACTTAGCGCACAGGAGAGGCACGAGGTAAGTGCAGTTTCATTCAAATATGAGATTAAATCGAGAAAATTATACTCGGTCTTCGAGTCGTCAGATCTGAAACTGTGGGAAGAGCCAAACAACTACGATTTTTCTGCACATTCCTCTTAACAACGAAGAAATTACTCCGAAACATTTTTTTTTTTATTTTTTTTTTTAGAATCCGTCAATAAGAATAATGATAATGACGTATGAATTATGAAATGTTGAAATATTTTTTTTTTCGTGTTAATTTTATCACACAACGCAATGATTTTAAGGGACTCAGCAATTTTATAGATTTCTATGTTATTACGATCTGTAAGACGAATATTTCGATATATTGATTTCTCGATTTGTATTTTGGAGTGTCTTCTGCCCCTTGGAGACATTTTTACCCATTGAATTATATTAGATTAATGTATTTCTCAATTTTTCGTACATTATAACATTCCAAATTATTCCGGAAGGTTTTCTATTTTCCGCATCACGTTACCTTTTTCATTGGTAAAACTAATCACAAAAAAAAATTTCTTTCTCTTCATTTCCATTCCGCAGGATTTCTCATACCCAAATTAATCAATTTATTTATATTCTACAGCTATTCTCATAGTATACAATCCCAACTATTCGTTAATCGCATTTTGGCGCCAACCGATGCAACTGAATTCATATAATTTTCATTTTTTTCCATTATTGCTGTTTCTCGGAAATTAACTTCGATTAACTAAAACATTTTTTTTTTTGTTTTTTACCGGCAAATTTAATTCTAACGCCGAATTTATTTAAAAAAAATCATTACAATAAAAATAGAAAAAAAAAATGAAAATATCGACTCACCCTTTCCTCCTCACGAATCATTTCCGCGATGCCGGGTTTGATTTCAAGATCATCACCAACCGGATTGCCCATTTGTTGATGATGATGCTGCACTTGTTGTTGCGCTTGCGCTTGTTGCTGCGCTTGTTGTACACTCAATTGCTGAGCTTGTTGCTGCCTCTGCTGTTCGTGCCGTACTTGTTCTTGTCTCGCTTGTTCCGCCTGCTGTTGCTGTACGTGCGCCGCTAGATGGTTTATAGACGCGTGGCCACCGGAACTCACGTGGCCACCGCCGGGCACGTGGTGTTGTTGCTGTTGCTGCTGCTGCTGTTGCTGCTGATGCGCCGCCACAAGACTATGAACGCTTTGACTGGCTTGCGGTGGCGGTGGCAGCGGAAGTACCAACGGTACCGGAAGTTCTTGCAGATTAATCTGCGGAGTTACCGAGATACTCGGTACGTTTGGTGACCCCAACGATCTCGGGGTTGACGAGGATGTTTGCCCGAGACTATGAATTTCCGGTATCATCAAACTTCCGGAAGTCTCCTGTTCGTCGATAATACAGGAATTGTGATCGGGACTAATATCGCCCGATGGCGAACGATCGCCCGATACTCTACGGCGTTTTTTACGATTGTGAAGAGACGAAGAGCTCGACGAACCACCGGGTACCAAACCGGATGTACCGGCCGGCGAATCGTTCGGATTTAGACCCATTGGTCGCGATGTTAATTCTTGTTCGCTGTTCACATCCGCCAAACCTCGGATTTTCAAACATTCCGCTACCTTCAGCAACGGACCGATTTGCTCCTGCGACACGTTTATCTCACCTTTGTACATAAATTCGACGGCTGCTTTCAGTTCCGGCCATTTAATGTCTTTCATTATTACGATTGGATGGTGACAAGGATTGTCGAAAAACAACGCTTGGAAATACGGACTGCAAGCCGATAGTACCATTTTGTGAGCTTTTACCGAATGACCGTCGCAGGCTAATGTTACGTCGACGAAACTCTCGCTTTGCAATAATTGATCGAATACGTTTGTTAGATTCGTTTGATAGTTGTTCCAACGCAAGCAGAACTGCTGCGGCGAACCCGCTCCGCTCTGTTGCGTCATTTTTATTGTCGTTTCCGAGTTTCCAAGGGCTTCGTGTTTTTTTTTTTTTCACGATTAACGATTTTTTTCGAAGTTTTTTTTTTTTTTTTTAATTTTCGAGATCGATGACGATTTTGGTGACTTCAGCGAAGCGACGATGGCATCTGGAATACACAAACACCAACGAGACACGTCACTTATATCAGTTCGAAAAACTTTGTCGAGAGGTTAAAAACGCGAACGATACAAAATATCGTTCAAAGGATCACGGAAGTTTGTGAGTTAAAATAGAAGCCATTGTGGCAAACGTCAATGTTTAGTGTTATTCGAGTTCGTAGGAAATGCACGTGGCATCGTTTGTGTGTTTTGTTTATTTTTTTTGTTTTTTCTTTTCTCTCTTTTCTCAATCGACGCCAAAAATTTCTTCGTCGAAATTCATGATATATTGTTTTTCTCGCCTCGATAAGATAAGAACGACAGGGGCACACCTGCACAGTAACGGGTCTTTTTTTTTTTTTCTTATTCTCCGCGAAGAATGTTCACAACAGCTTGCAGTCTCGAGCCAAAAAAAATGCTCCCACCCAAAATTCAATGCACGATCTTTTTTTTTCCTCCGTTCGAGAAAAAAACTCTACGAACTCGCGTTCCAAGTTCACATCGCACTTACGAACAAAAAAAACTGTGCAAACTTCGGTAACGAGAATCTTTTTTCAATTATTTTTTCGTCTATAACGTCACAGATTTGCACCACAGATTCGACCGAACCTCCAAAGAAACGAAAAAAAAAGAACGAAAACTTCCGGCACACCTGGCTTTATTTTTCTCGCAGTCTGTCAGTATCGCGGCGTCAATTGCGATCGAAGTGAATTAAAATATTTGTCTCAAACGATTGAGTTTTTGACGGTTTCGTATTAACGCACACGCCCGGGAACAGTTCAACAACGTTTAGACCGACGCCAACGTCAAGTCGATAATAAAATCGATGTCAGACACACGAAGAAGTGTGGGGGGAGAGAGGAAAAAAATGAAAATCTTTATTTTTCTTTCTCTAGTGTATAAAAAACAAATGAAATCGCGATCACTGATACGATTTATTATAAATATATAACCCGACGACGACGACGACGGCGACGACGACAACACACGTACGTAACGATGTGCACCGCGTGACGAGCGCGTCGCGACTGAGCGGTGCCGCGCGCGTGGTTGTCCGCGTATCCGCGATATCGCGGCGCGCGCGGTGTCGTTCGTTTCCGTTCGCGCGGGGCAGAGGGGGCGTCGCGCGCGCGGCAGCAGCAGCAGCAGCAGCAGCACAGCGGCAGTGAAACGGCGTGCGGGACGTGAGAGGAGAAGACTAGTCGCGTAGTGGGGAGACGGACGATCGCGCGCCCCGCTGGCACGCTGGACTGCCGGCCGGCCGGTCGAGGCTTTCTCCCTACTCCATCGTGATAGTATCGTTTCATACGTACCGCGTAACACACGTACTCGCCGGCTAAATTCCACTTCCCCTACCTCATACCTTCGAGTCCCGCGACATCCCCCTCGCAGGCTCCGCCCCCCCAGAGACCGCCCCCACACGCCTATCGTCGAGGTTTCTCGTATAATACGCGAAGGAAAGAAAATTCGTGTCGAATCTATGCAGAGATCTGTCGAGATCGAAATAAATCGTTTGCATCGCAATTTGGAATTGACGTCAGTATTACAATAATTATTGAGATAAAAAATTCGATTCATTCTTCGCAAGTTTTGGAACAGAGTATTTTTTTACGGTCATTTTAACAATTCAGTTTTATACGAGGTACGGCACCCTACAAAAAAAGATCAGACGCGAGATACAAGTATGTTGTTCCCATGAATTTTCCGCGCGTTTTTTCGTTTACGAATATGTTAATCTCATCCCTTCGCTGCAATGTGCCCTTCGGGCGTGTAAACTTTTTATGATACACGTAAAAGCGTTAAAAATTTAACTCACTTGTTTTTGTTGTTGGCGATGTATCGCTCTAATACAATTGTGTTACGACGCATTTACCCTGTAGAAATCTTCTAACGTAGCGTTACAAAAGCACCGCGATATTACATACTCGTGTTGTATTAACGCGAATAAATGCATTAACCTTACAAAACCACATAGATTTTTGCACCGCTTTATCGTTACACATCGGTCTCGCAGACCGATATCCTTATCATTGTAAAATTTTGTCGAAAATCGATATTTTTTTGGTTTATTTATAGTGAAATAGAAACGTCGGGATGTGAGAAATACGCCACGAAATATTATAGTAAAAATCATAAAAATTACGCGTTTTTTTTTTTTTTTAATTTAAAGCGTTAAGATTAATAGATAAAAATTTTTCATGAAACGTTTCGCGTTTGACACACCTAATGTGGTATTTCTACGATTTCTACGAACGTTACTAATAATGCGCGTTGCTTCGATACGCGCGAAAATGACGCACTTGTTATTGTTTATTTACGAGTACAATAAACCATTAACTTTCGCTACTTACGCCAAATGGATTGTATATCGACGCTTTGGCGTTCGACTTTAAAATGATTCAGTTTACTCGCTGTTTCGGAGTTTAATCTGTTTATTCTTAGTTATTGCGATTGGTATACAGCGATCAGTTTACGAGTTCACTATTAATAAATGTGTGACGAAAATAAATTTTTTTATTTTCGTATGTGTGTTTTGGGTAATTTCTGCACATTAGGCGCGGATCATAATTTTTTTCCATTTCCCCGTCAAAATTCATCAGAAATTGAGGTTATGTTTCGTATTTTATCTATTGTACGCGGGTTTCACATTTTTACGAGTCCATTGTTTTGACTTGAGAATAATACGACATTTTCAAATTTGCAAACTGTGTTTATCGTAATAATTAAATAAAATTCAACAGAAATAATCGATTTTTTTATCGAAACACGTGCCACGCGGTTATTATAGGTGTCTAAATTTCTAGTGTTTCGGGGTAATAGTTTGTCGATCGTCCGATGCCGGTGATTCGTAAGTTTTGTTCGGATTCTATAACTTGCAAGTTTATCGGTTGTTGGCTCGATATATCGAGGGTCCAGCCGACCGTTCCCGCGTCAGATAATGCTCGTTCACCGTAGTAGTTCTATGTCGTCCTCGTAGTTCTCGTGTTTTAGACACTGCTTGGGTTTCCCCCGCTGACGAAACTCAAATGTTAGCAGCGTTATTTAGCGAGGCACGCTTCACGATAACGAGGTTACGATGCTGTACCCGAGTACGAAGATAGTCGACGTAATTAAATTTAAGGTACAAAGAGACCCAGTCTCGTCGACCATCGTCCGTGATGCTTCGCTTCATCGTGTACCTTGCGCTCGTTCCTTTCCCTTTCTCGTCGTCCGACTCCAACCGAAGCGGCTCTGCCGGACTACCCCGTCCCCTTAACTGGCTATTAGATCGCAGACCCCTCTAATAGAGAATTTCTACGTCGTGATTTCATTTCGTCTACGAAAATTTTGAGTCTACATTGACCGAGCGCTCGCAGCAACGAGAAGGACACGTAAACTTTACCTCCAAATGGACTCTCTTACGAAAGATGTGTTAAAACGTTTGTCAATTTAAAATAAAAGCCATTTTTTTCTTTGCCTCTTAAAACTTCTTTCTCAGTCTGTTATTCAACAAATTGTCGTTATTTTTCGCTCTATCATTCAACTGAGCGCAGTGGTATTCTCACGAAGTAAAAACAAATCAGCGTCCACTAACGAGTGAGAAGAAATTTTAAAAGTGTTTTGACCACAAAAAAGTACACTTAGTGCCGAACTGTTGAAATTTAAAAGCGTTAAAGTTAACGATGGCACCTCCATTTTTTTCTTTGTTTAGCGTACATTTTTCCGATTATAAATTCTTCCTTATCGACCCCCTCTACAATAATCATCGGAATTTAAAAAAAAGGCTATAGAATGAACTCAAAAGTAATATTCAGCCTCTCGAGCGCACTTTTACCGTTTCATTTTATTCGTTTATGTGTACCATGAGTCCGCGGCGTTTCTTTATAGTGTTTTTTTTTGTAACTGCGAGAGTGAAGTAGAACTAGAGGAAGAAAAGAGGGCGATATTAGAAGTGTAAAAGGGCAAACGAGTGGCGGAACGAGGTGTGGGAAAGCCAAGAGTATAAGGGTGGAAAAGCGTTGAGCGTTTCAGAGGCCGGGCGGTAACGTTGATGGCAAACGACGAATGAGTCGTTGCTCCTGGGGGTTGGTTGCGCGGCCTCCGGTGTAACGACGCCCCGCTCCACGAGCTCGGGGCTCTACTGATGAAAGAATATTGCTCGCTTTTTACGGGGCCCCGGACCGTTTCTTCACCCCTTTTCTGCATAAACGCGTATACGAAAGAACGGTTGCGAGGGACGCAGAGAAAGAGAAAGAGAAAGAGAGTCACGGACTCGTCGTGCACGCGAGCGGGTAAACAATGCGGAAAAGTGCGTTGTTTTCCACCAGCGCTCGATGTTTCATGCAGTTTTCCGGTGAAACGAAGGGATGATGTACTGCTGAGGCGCCCCGTGCATCGCGGGGTCGAAAAACAAAGAAAAAAAAAAAAAAGAAAAACCGTCCCAACGGACTCCGTCCGGAAACCACACGAGACTTAATTCAATCAGAAACAGACCGCGAGATCAACAGAGATTATTCTTCCTTTAGCAGGATAAGAATTGCCTAACTACGAGTTACTCGGTCGTAGATAATGGTAGCTATTTTTTTTAACTTCCGGAACTCGTATCAAGCTGATTATTCCCTATTATTGTAGTTGCTGCGCGGTCGAATATTAAAAATAAATTGATGAATCTTTAAGATCGAAGAATTATGCTCTTGCGTTGTTTATTGCAGCGTAACTTTGAGTATAGTGATTAAAAAAAAAAAAAATTTGTGATGAAATCGATACGGCGGACATAAGCGAAATCCTTGAGAAGTTTATTTCGAGGTAATTTAAGGCATCGTATAGAAATTGCAGATTTTAGAAACAAATTAATCGCGAAAAATTGTTGAAAACAAAAGATTTGCGTTATTTCGGAAGATTTATTCGCATTCATTCATATTTTTCGTTATCGTTTTTTCGGAATGAAGAACATCAAGAATCGTATTGGTCGTCATCAGAGTCGTGTTTGTCAGGGAACTGAGATCGGCACTGCTACTGGTCATATAAACCGGTTGAATATTTCTCATATCTACCGTACGTTTTGATACTTTTTTTTATCCAACCTCTTTGCCCGTTCCATCAGCGAAAAGACCCCCGCAGTGGTCGTCCGGTAGAGGGAACTATAAATTTTACTACGTAATATTGTTTAACTGCAAACAGTATACTAACGCCCTATGAAAACAGGTTGAGAGGAAAAGTTTAGACGCGTAAGAACGCGAGACAAGTCGAAAAAAGTTTTCGCGCCGAATATTTATTTTTCTATAAAATAAATGTAAAATTTTATACGAATTCTCGTCAATTTACGTGACAATGATAAGTGCGCAGATCGATGAAAAAATTTTGAATTTTTATCGATAAGCCTTCGAAATGCAAGAATATTTGTCAATATTTTTCCGAGACACCGGCGAAAGGTCAGCTATGAAAAAATACGCGATGAAAATCTCACGATCCTCGAGACCGCGAGACTTTAAAATATAACTGTTGAGTGCGTCAACGCCGAGATTTTTTTCGATCATTAAATTCAGTTGCAGAAAAAAAAGGAACGAAATGGGGGAAATAGAAATTTTTTTCGATTTAACATCATTTAACAAACATTTTTGTTAATTATATACCTCTTGAAACAATTTCTCACGCTGCACTCGAATAGCTGGCATCGATCTTTAGTCTCATTTGTCCGATAACTACTCTAAATCTAATTATCCTCTATGTATCCTATGTAATTGTTTCTGCAAGCGCGTCACCAATGATTCATACAAATTACCGATACGAGACGCAATTTTTCATGTTTCTGATGTCGTTTATTCAGTCAGCGATGTAAATAGCTTACAACAAGACAGGCGTAACTATGTGTATATAAATAACTCCGTGCGACAGAAACTTCGGATAATTCTGCATCGTCTCATTAAATTACGATGATTCATAACATCGACCGATACATTGTCTCTTATTTGGTATTCTTACAAAATTCGCGTTCGCTGAATGACAATAAGATATTTTTCGACTAAATGTGGAAGAAATCTTATCATTGGACTCTTTACGCGTTTATTCTTCAGTAGACGATTATTACGACGAAATCGTTATAACGCTATCGAGACGTCGGCGATATCTTCTGTAGGAATTAATTGGTCTGGTGGTGCTGATGATTCTATTCTTGAACTCGAGAGTTCGAAATATAATTCAGTATCAGTGAGAAGCTGTGCGCCACGAGACACATCAGGAATAGGGGTGCATGAGAAGAAGTGAAATTAATGATAAGGCGAGACGCGACTGACCTTCCACCTCACCGAAAAGTCTCGAAAATAATTTATAACTTAACCCTCACCCCCTGTACCCTCGAAAACTACTGCAATTTGCAACATGTCAGAGGTGCTAATTGACTTATTTTGTCAGTGGATTGGTAGTTGGTGCAACGAAATTTACATGAGTTTTCAAAATAGCACGCGAAACGAAAGAATTTCTTAACCCTAAGAATATAGGCGTTTTGTTTCATTTTCTTCAGAACGGCGATTATTTTGCCGCGAATAGATATTTTTTTTTATTTTCAGTGAAATATCGCTTTCTTCATCACTATATGCTGTATTTTTCTGCCGAACGACATGTTTCGTTTAGCCTTTCGATTAATGGACAAATTGACTTTATTTCGGTGTAAAACAAATTTTGCCTTTTTTTTTTGTAAATTACAGGTCCTCGGAATAAATTTTATAAAAAATTTAAAACGTTCACATCGTAAAGCCGTTTTTTGAGAAACAAAACGATCTTCGACTCATAATCGAATTTTCGATCGATCGAAATCGAACCAAAACCAATTTAATTTTTCGTACTATTCGCGATTTCTTGTTAAGTAATCACGGATTCGCGCTAAATTCGATTACAATTTTTATTAAATTACAGTCTATTTGTAGCTTTAGTTTCCGGCCGATGTATTATCAATTTCGCGACAAACATTGCGGACAGACATTGCTAAACAAATTAAAAATGCCATAAATTCTGAATGCTTAAACAAATTTGCGGTAAAAATTAACGGCATTCAATAGCCGTCCACTTTACATTTCTGCTCGATACCTGAAAATTTTCAGTCGCAACAGTGCTACCAAAATTGAACGACACGAACATTACCCATTTTTTTCTTAACCCCTTTTCTCAACGTTTTGGATGATTTAGTGAAATTTTCGAAATCAATTTCTTCAACGAAATCAAAGGTTCCTCGTAAAATAATGTACGCCACGGGGCGAAAAATCTTTCGAAAAATATGACGAATTTCCGAATATCGTTTAACAGAAAATTGCAGAAAATCCATTTTCGGGTGTCGTGTAAATTGGTGTCTTCAAAGTTACATGAAGGAACGTCGAGTCTATTTCAACCTGATAGTATAACCGAAATATATTCGGTTACTCGGTTGGTATATGGCGCAAGGGTTGTGTTATATGATGTTGGGGACGTCAACGCAGCACAGTAGGGGAGGGTTTTAGTATACGTCAGCCGAGTACAGGCGCGGAACGAGAGTGAAAGACCAGAGGAGACAGCGGAAGGGTGAGAAAGAGGGAGTCGAAGCAGAATTGGTAGGAGAGGTTGGTTAATGATTCAAGGGCGGAATTTCGCGTTGCTGAAATATTGAAAACGTAGCACACCCCGTAGCAGCGACGAGAAGCAGCGAGAGCGCGATGCACCAGTATAATATAGACGTTTGTCGTATTTGATACCGAAATAAATCTCAAACGGGTTATCGAGGGGAGGAAAACGTGATTTTCTTCGTTACCAAGACTTTGCGCATATTTGCGTCGCGTCTGACCGACGAAAATGAGTATATAGTATAACGGTACAGAAATTAGTGTATTCTACGTCCGTGTTGACTGATTTCATTGTACGAAAGAAATTTAGAATTTCATCGACTCGTAGGCGAAAATTCCAATATAGCTGATCGATATATAGACAGAATCGATCTCTTATAAACGAGATAAATTCCGTCGAGATAAGAATCGTAGACAGTGATTTTTTTTTTTTTTTTCACGTGGGGTAATACTACACATTTTGGAAAAGTTTTGCGAATATCATATCTACTCACCTATTTTTTTTTTTTTTTTTCTCTAAGTTTCACCGCTCGAAGCGCGGATCGCTACTATCGCGTTTAACGAGCTGAATTTTTCCGCAGCAGTAAAAACTGCCGAACTAAAGTGATGTTGCAAATAGTAGTGACTTATGTACAACGAAACAAAAGATATTCGATGCCAGTAGAAAGAACTGTAATTGTCAGACACAAAACGAAATTGATAGAATGTATAAAAAAGTAAAAAGACAGAATAGTTAAAGAAAAATGGGGAAAAGTGAGACCGAGAAGGATGTACACGAAGAAGCACACACCGAGACAACGGTACACTCTGTGTATAGGAGGTGTATAGGAGGTAGTTGCACTTGGGTAGGTTGAGGTAGGGGAACTTGGGTTATACGCTTAATATTTTAGTATCGCGAAATTCTGCCCCTGAATCATTAACCGACTCGTCCCTGTTCTCTCCTTCTCCCTCCCTTTCGTTCCTCCAACCTCTCGCAGTATCTCGCAGCCTTCCTCATCCTCTTCTTTGTCCTCTTTCGGCTCTTTTTCTCATGCTCTTCAGCGTCCCTCTTCCACTCCCTTTCTCTCTATCGCCTCTCTTTCTCTTCGCTTTCGTACGAGATACACCCTTCCCTCGTTCGCGTCGTCTGCGAAGCTCCGCGCCGCACGCTATTCTCCTTCACGTTTCCGAATATATTTTAGGTACTCACGGCTGAAATAGACTCGCGGAGATTTATTATAGAACGTACACGTTACACTGTAGAATTTTGACGGGTGAAATGGCGAGAGTATAAGACCGTTCGTGTAAGTCTACGCGTTTGTATTACGATCGTTCGAAATTCAGTCATGAAACTCCAACGAACCTTTAGCCGAAGTACATGCCGCCAGATATACAGACTACATACAAGTGTTAACTATATGAGAATTTGATTATACCCGATGGCTAGACGAGACTATAGACAGCACGACAGTTTCGTCTTTAAAATTTATGTGACGATTTTCGAGGAACGCTTAATTGATCGCTTCTCGCGCGCTAAACTGTAGATAAATTCGTCACAAATTAATTTATAATTTTACATTTTATAATACATATAACATTGAAAATAACATCGAATGTTACGCATTGCATCGATTCGATTGAAAACTGTATAAACGTCGAGTTATTTGTACTTCGCAGCTTCCGAATAATAAGTTTTGAATAAAAAAATATATGTTTCGTAAAATTTACCAAAAAAAAAAAAGATCGCGAAATTTTGAAAAAAAAAAAAATTATGTTGAATTGAGCCGCTTAACCGGTACAATAATTAAATTGTGAATTTACTGAGTTAAAATATTGATACAATAATGATAAATATCACGACTGATAATGAATTCAAATTAATTTTATAGATTAGAAACAATCTTCGATTCAGTCGGCGAATGATTAATGAATTCGTCTATTCGCGTTGCGCAACTGTATCGAAGACTTTTTTTTCTTATCAGTAAAAATATTTTGAATTTTCGGACGATTACGTGCATTTTTTTTTTTGCTTTTATTTTCGAAATCTTTATTTTACTTTTTTTTCTTTATTGTCGTACCTAACCTCAATTTTTTAATCGTTCTCCTTGTTTCAAACGTTTTAAGTTACTTACGCATCTAAATTCGATAGAATTGAAAAATGCGCTGTACGTTACCGTTTATAAATAACGGGGATAGCAATGCTGTGTACACGTAGATACGCTTAGCGCAGGCGGATTTATCAATATTTCTCTTTGCGCATTGTTCTTGTACAATACGCCGAAACATCCAACGCGCAATGGAGTGAAGAGAGAACTGCATGAAAGACAGTAAGAAAGCGATGAGGGAAAGGAGGCAAACTGTGAACAGTGTATGCCGGATAGTACAGCGAGGAAAGTAGCCGATAGCAATCTCCGCGAAACACTCAAACTTGGAGAGAAAACACACGAAACTGAAAAGAATATTGTGTATATACTTCGCAACGAGTGAACGCCGTGCTATTCATATTCTTACGAAATCGAGCTTATTATTCCGGTATGAATGGTGGATAACTCTTATCGGGACAGCGATCTCCCCACAACGTTATTTCTTTTTTACTATCGAAATACGAAAAGATCGAATGAAAAAATTGTCGCCGCCATAAATTTACAAATGAAACTAAAATAACAGATAAACGTAAAAAGATTATTTTTAAAATGAATAATTCAATTAATAAAAATAAATTGAACGAATAATTGATTGATCGATCCTTTGCATTGTATTGAATTTAATTGAGTCGAAATGTTGATATTGCGATGTCGTTGTGTCGTATGTTCTGTGTGTGTTGATTGGTTATGCACTGTGGTAGTTGATGCATAAGTTCGCAGTTGTTCTCGAAAATCATGTAGTAATGAAACGGTATGTACATAAATACATATGTATACGAGTATTTTGAGAGGAGTATTAATCGAACGAACGGCGACATGGGAATCTTATCGAAACGCCGGTACAGCCATCCGAATGGACGTTCTTGACTCATCGATCACAAAATCGGAGTATAATATAATGAAATAGTAATATCGGAGAGGTTGGACGTCGATAACGCGT
Organism: Cryptus viduatorius; assembly: GCA_964006125.1. Classification (NCBI taxonomy): domain Eukaryota; kingdom Metazoa; phylum Arthropoda; class Insecta; order Hymenoptera; family Ichneumonidae; genus Cryptus; species Cryptus viduatorius. Next base: position 11,502,189 of record OZ023224.1, on the reverse strand, counting down.
CGATGCTCGAGGGATCGGAGGTTCGCGGGGATACAATAGTTCCGAGTTCCCTGACGAGAGTTTGCTATGGTTACACAGTACAAAAACTCTTGTTTCGGGACTGTCGCAGCAGCGACGTACGGCACAACATTTCTGTTGTATGTACATACGCACATCAACGTTCGTTCTCTATACATACATTTATAACATCGCGTGTAGCATCCAACAGCACTCCGACCATCAGAGCTCTGTACTGTGTCCGTTGAAAAAACTAAACATTGAAGTCAACTGAATATGTTCGCTAATGAATACATTCATTAGACACTACCGCGTTGTTAAAAATTAATTATACACCCGAAAAACCATAATTTATGAACAGTAAATGCGAAATAAAATTCAGCGATGTTTCGCGTAAATTTTCATGTAAAAGTTAAAAATTACGTTAAAAATTTTATCGGGAATTTTTTTTTTTGTTATGCTAAATTAAATGTTGAAACGAAGAAATCGAGAAAAAAAAATTGAATATTACTATTTTTTTTTTTTTTTTTCACACGAAAATCTTGTTATACCGCAGGCATTTCACAATTACGTGATTCTGTTACTAATTTGAGTAGACCTGGTACCAGTTCGAAACTTCCTTAATGTGAAACATAGAGGATGTATTCGACAGGGAACTCGAAAACAGAGATAGAGTATGAGCGAGTAGGAGAAATATAGAGGTATACATACATATAGCCGAGAGGTTTGCAACGGGAGAGAGAGACTGTGCCGTTGGAGCCGCCGCGGTTCCGTATTGTCGTCGGTTACAAATCAAATACCCGATATCATTGTTCGGTACGGGAGAGATTTCCCCCTCGCTCTTCCTCGCCCGGTTCGCTATATACTCTCTGCGAACCTCTCTTGCGCGGCTGGTCCATACTCGCCGGTTGCCAACGTTAACCCGAGCCTCGTGTTCGCTCGTCTCTCGTACTCGGCCCTCAGGCTTCGTACCCTTGCGAATGCGACTAATAACTATCGCTGGTATCGTGGGCGCAGTTACGCCCGGCCTATACCCTACACCCTGTCTCCCAACGCACTATAGTTCCTCTCGTGTACAGTACAGAATACACTACAGACGAGAAGGTGTAAATACGGCACAAGGTATAAACACGAACCACTGTTCGATTTCTAATTCTTTGATTCGATATTTTCTCTTTAATAAAGCCATCGATAATTTCAAGGTTAAGTTAAAAAAAAATTAACTCTGTTTTCAGACAAAGTTAAAAAATAACTAATCGAAAAAAAAAAAAATAGATCGATATTTGAAAAAAAAAAAAATTATTCGAAATAAGTACGATTTTACGTGAAATCGGACTGAAATGTTATTCGTAACTCGAAAAATGAGACAAGATTGCTCCCTGAAGCCTAGAGAATCATTATAAACATCGGACTGTTCTTCTCTCATTCCTTATACTCTTCGCTCCGTTTCAACACTTTCCTATCCTCTCTTGTATTCTCTATTGCTTCGCTCTCAAACTCCGCTCTTATGCATTCAGTCGAGTTTTCACCCTCTCTCGCAGTCACTCTAGTAAATTTAACATGTATAGTTTCATGACAACTAACTCGACCTGCACGCGATTCCGCAACCCCTCCCCTCTGTACGGCTTCACCTTTTGTTCTCCACTTCTCTATCGCATCCCCATCCTCCTCCGCATCGTACGATTTCTTGTCTAGACTAGATCTCGATTATATTTCACGGTGAGTGTTACTATTGCCAAGTTGAAGGATCTGTGCAGATCATACAGATGCATACGTAGAATACATATGCAGCTGTGAATGGAACTAAAAGCAGGTAAACCTTCATTTCTGAATAGAAATGTAGTTGTTACAGAGTATTAATGATTCCAGGTATCCACCAGTACCAATTAATTGTAACTCCGATTACTACAAAAGGCTATATTTTACAAGTGATTTCATTATTCAAAAAGGAAGGGATTTTAACCCTCAAATCGTTTTTTTTGTAAAAAAAAAATTACGATGTGTAAAAAAAAAGCGAAAGTAATCCTACGTATCTGCTTGAAATATGTGACATTTTTGTTTAAAAACCCCATGAAAAAAAAAATTACGAAAAATTTCAAGTTATCTTGAGATAACGACGGATTTCTCTTGGTTGCCTCATCGGCTTGCAGGAAAATTTTCCTTTGACTGAAATTTAAACTAAAAGCAGGTAGACCTTCATTTCTGAATAGAAATGTAGTTGTTACAGAGTATTAATGATTCCAGGTATCCACCAGTACCAATTAATTGTAACTGCGATTACTACAAAAGACTGTATATCACAAGTGATTTCATTATTCATAAAGAAAGGGATTTTAACCCTCAAATCGTTTTTCAAGGAAAAAAAAAATTACGATGTGCAAAAAAAAGCGAAAGTAATTCAACGTATCTGCTTGAAATATGTGACATTTTTGTTTAAACCCCATGAAAAAAAAAAATTACGAAAAAGTCCACGTTATCTTGAGATACCGACGAATTTATCTTGGGTGCCTCATCGGCTTGCAGTAACATTTTCCTTTGACTGAAATTTCCTTACCAAATCTCGGATCCGCAGCCACCCTATCCGTCCACATAGTTCCATCTTCCAATATATCTATCACCGATGACCCCGGTGTTACGATATACGAAACCTGATTGATATTTACTCGCGCCACTTAACGCTTAAGAGGATTAACTACCACGCTCCCGGTGGTTTGGTCGAAGGTGTACCAGGGACGAAGGGTTGCCGATTTGAGGGCTGGACATAGTCGGTAGTCGTTCGAAGGCTAAGGGTGGAGGGTTGGGGAGGGGGAGGGGGCACTGTTGAAGCTCAACCCTGGGTCACCCGACGTGTAAAGCTCAGGGAGAAGTACACTCGTGGTGTGTGGATGCGTATGGACACTGGACATGGGAAACAGGGGTGGAGAGCTTGAGCATCAAGTTCGTCAAGGGGTTCCAACGTCACTGGTCCTCTTACCTCTTCGTCCTCTCTACTCGTACTCTCTGTATGTGTCGATCCTAACCGGTTAACGGTTCTCTACCTCTTCTGATATTCCGTCTTCGTCTCACTTTCGTTCAACGCGCCCCTTCCTCCAATCCCCACACCTATCTCGTCATCAGCCTATATTCGTGATACACGCTAGAACGCTCGACACTGATTACAGTTAGTACAGTCTACTGGTCTAAACCCCCATAACGCGTGACGCGGTTATGTTGGCCACGTGTAGCTCGGTAACCAAGAGATTTGGATGGTAACATCCTACTCTGTGCTTTACTGGGTGGATGGATGTACCTATGTGTTTCTGCGTGTGTGTATGTGCGTCGGGCTGCTTTCTCTATGTACAGATAGGCGGATACCGTATTTTGGTCACAGCTTTGTACATATCAACTATTGAGGTCCATAAGGTCGTATCTTACGGAGTTTTAGACATTAATTGATGTCTGATGTGCCATTCTGTTGTTTAGGAGTCAATGTATACATGTCCGGAGGGTGTATTATATAACTTTTCGGTTGTCGTGTTTGCGTATACATATATATGGACTAACATATGCGTAGGTAGGAGGGCTGACATCGAGGAAGCGATGTGAAGGTGTTGGTGAAACCCTCTGGTCACAAGCCCCCGGCAAGACTGACCCCTCGGTCAGCGAACCGAAAATCGAAGACTCCTGTACGTGATAACCCTTACTGGGAAAATAGTTGAGGTTATTCGCAGGGTTATTGATGAATATGGACTAAAGTGAATAGGACATTGACCGAAAGACGAAGGTGCGCTGAAGCGTACAGCGGCAATATCGCAGTGCGAAAGCGCTTCCAAAAGCGCCGAGGATCAATCGTCGCACTTTTTTTTTTCGTAATTGTGCTTTACTTCCGGTCATAATGAGAATGATAATCCTTCGGAGGTATTGATAAAGAACTTTTGATGCTTTACTTGTCCAATGATCGCTTGTCGCACGAAACTAAAACTGAACGATACTCGTGGAGAATTTCGATCAGAGACGCCATTTTTTTTTATGTCGACGCGTTATATTCATACGCAGCGAAACAAAATATTTGATAGTATTTGATTCAGACTTTTCAACGCAAAAAAAAACACGCGCAACCCTGCTTCAGGCTTTTTCGTAACGTTTTCCATTGTCCTGTAACGATGCGAAAAACTGTTTTTGAATCTTCGCAAAATGTTCCAGAATTTTTTTGTTGTTGTTTTTTTTTTTTTTTTTCGATAGAAACGCGATAGATACCTCGGCTTTCCCAACGTTCAATCGCGAAGTATCGGTATCGCTGTTTGAAAATATCAGAAATATTGATAAAAAAAAAGAATTATCTAAAAGTAGAAAACATTCGAGGGATCGGTCTATTCTTGTATGTCTACTGTCATTCATGGTATTCAATCTATCCAGACACTTTCTTTCCTTCTTGTTATCCATTTTCGCAATCTCATTAATCGAATTATCGTATAAATAATTTATCGAGCAATCGTCAGCGAGCAGTCAACCAGGTGGAGAGTAGTGTCGGTGGTAGTAGACCAACGCGGTGGCGGACATAGAGAGACGTTACAGTATAGAGTAACCGGACTGATCGACAAGCGGGCGAGCGTTCGGCGTATCTATGAACGAGACGAGACCACCGAGGCAGATGGACAGTGGTTTTCCGGTTAGGGGCGGAACGGAGGGGAGGCGGAGGATACCGGACCTCGTAACGGAGATAGATAGATAGAAATATTGCGGATATCGAAGAGAGTTAGATATCGCACAGTTGAAAAAGGACGAAGGTTGTGTGGGTGAGGAGACTAGCCGCCAACCGGGAGGGATGACAGCCCCTGAATAATTGACGAGGAGCACCATCGGCGTCGAGGCATTCTTACGATCGGCATCACAACCCTTTTTTCCCCCCAGTCGCGTTTCCTTTTGCCCGGTGCCTCGACTCAGTTCACTACTCTTTCATACGCGAAAATCGTCAATTATTCAAACGCGGTGCTTGAGCATTTTCCACGAGAATAGTATATCCGATTGCATATAGATAGCAGGAGAAAGAAAAGAAAGAATAAAAAAAGAGGGGGTGGGAGGGATGATAGGCATGTAGTCGACTGTGGCTCGCGTCCACTGTAGTTGGCGCCGGTTACCCTTGCGCCTCGTAGTGCGAGACTGAGCGAAGGGTACGCCTACCCATCTCTTTCAACGTTGTCATCGTCGTATCCAATCGTACGGTATAGTTGTCGACGATGCGTATGTTGCTTGTACTGTTTCGTGTTCGATATTTCAGCTCTTGTTTTTTTCTTTTTTTTTTTTTTACATGCGTCACGAGTATTCATATGAAAGTATTGGAGATGATCGTTCCACAGTTTCTGACGTTCGCAAGGAAAACTTCGGTCAACGAGTTTTTTTTTTTTTTTTTCGAACATGTGACGACGAAACGCTATACTTTCATTTTGCAATGGAATTATAGCGTAGCTATAGTTTATATGAATAGGCAAATTGCCCTGTGTTTTGGAACTCGATAGCTCTAAGCTATTGTTTCACGGTGAAATAGAGTTCGACGAACTCGGCGAAGGAAATGGTCGGACGTGAAAGGTTTCGTAGGGTTCGGGGGAAAAAAAATGTTTGATTGATAAGAATTCATGAATATCGTCCGGAGGCGTATCAATCGATGTTTTTCAGCTATTTTCATGTTTAATTTTTTTTTTTTTTTTTTCGTCCTCCGCTGACTCTCTACCGATAAAATCGTCAATTGATTGCTATTGATCGCGCTATTAGTTTCTAATCTCTTTTTTTGCAACACAAATCTTAAAATGAGACGATATTAAAGGAAAATTACGCTTTCTACTTTATCTCAGTTACTGTCTATTTTCCTCGCAGTCTCGTCTAATGCCCGAACTACTTGGATCCAAGGGTGCGTAGTGACCGACCTATACCTGCCCGGCCAATCTACTGGCGACTCTGCGGTAGATAATGAGTGATTAGGTCATTAGTTGTCCAATATTCGAGGATCGGTCGAACTCCTCTTCGTCCTCATCCTCCCCCCTCCGCCCCTATCACTGCTCGCCTATTCGCTCTCGGCATCGACCCTCCATGCGTGCTTTCTACCCTACCGTCATTCCGTCGAGTTATCCAGCTTGACCTCTGCACTCTACTATTATCTCTCTCGCTTTCACCCACGTCAACGCTTTCGTTCTCTGTCTCTTCTGAACGTTCTCTTCCCACACCTGTTTATCTCTGTCTTTTCGCACCGTATATCGAACATCTATTCAACGATAGAGGAAACCTTGTGCTACGAGTATTCTCTGCATTGCTGGTTGTCTGATTAATCGTGTATACTATAACGGAGGAAAATAAAAAAAAATTATCTGCACGCTAATGGCGGCAAAGAAGACGATCCGAAGTTGGAAAAAAAATTTAATCAAAAACAGCGGTCCATATTCTTCAGCGATGTAATTTTAAAAATCTATCTTTTTAATTAAAAAAAAACGTTATCTCGGAAATAAAAAAACGCACGTTACGTTTTTTTGGCAGTCGGATGATTTTTGACGCGTAAGTTCGGAGTCGTGAAATATCCGTTAAGGCTTTAAGATGATCCGCGATCGCGTAGGCGGTATTAAAGTTAATTCACGAAAGCGAGCGCGAGGAGAATTTAATTCGACCAAGTTAAACCGTGACGAAATCGTTCCGTCACTCGGTACCATATACGAGAGACTCGGAGAGCCGTACGTTTTGCTGCTAACGCATATATACCAGTAGACATTATTATAGCTTGCAAGAAACTGCAAAATCGACGAGGAGCCTCGCGCGGGTCGTCGCAGTTGCAACGACGCGTTGCCGCTCGCACTATACTCCCTCAGTAGGTCATAACTATTTAAATCCTCTCGACTCTCCCGACTATTAGTGTGTATATTCTACTTACTCAACACGTACGAACAAATTGTTGTATTAGTCACGCCGAGTTTATATTAATAAAGTCTCACTAGAGCGATATACCGTGACGGAACATCGTCGTCCCGTTCCGCGGGATATTTATTCTCATCTTAATAGCCTCATCTTTCATTACATCGCGAATCCTCGAGGCCTCGAGAAACTTCTGACAATGAATTATAACATTTCATTGATTTCATTTGATAAATCGGTCAATGACGTCGCGCAGTTTATCATTTATGTGCGGATTATTACGAAGTTAAAAAAAAAAAAATACTGCGCGATGTTTTGGAAAAAAATTATTTTTTTTCTCGTAAAGGGAAAATTTATCGACGAACAAATTAATAATTTATCGATCGAAGTAAACAGTTTGTGATTTCCATAATTCTTGAATTCTTCGGATCACAAAAAAAAACAAATGCAAATTTTTTTACGATTATTCCGCCTTCGAGTTTTACAGTCCGATGAAATACTGGGCGATGTTTTGGAAAAAAATTATTTTTTTTCTCGTAAAGGGAAAATTTATCGACGAACAAATTAATAATTTATCAATCGAAGTAAACAGTTTGTGATTTCCATAATTCTTGAATTCTTCGGATCACAAAAAAACAAATGCAAATTTTTTTTACGATTATTCCGCCTTCGAGTTTTACAGTCCGATGAAAAATAATTATCGATTCATTCGATTCATATTATGCAATGACGAACTTGTTACTCAGCCCAATGATCTTCCACACCGCGATAGTAAAAGAGTTTTACTATATAGCTGTGCCAGAGCCGATTATAGGGAGAGAGAGAGAGAGAGAGAAACAAACTCGGAGTCTATATCGACTGATTCAACATATTGTACAGTTTCTCTTCTGTTTTTTTATTTCATCAATTCCTCCCCCAACGTATGGATATTCTTTTTTTTCGCTTTTTCATTCCGACAATATGCATATTCTACGAATGCACTCAACTCGACGTGGTACAAAGTTTTATATCGCGAAAGGGCGGTTCGCGAAGCGCAAAGGGAGAGAAAAAAAAGGAAAGAAGAGCGCAAGGGAGAGATAAAAAAAACGAATAACGGACATACATTCCCATGGGATCGATCGGACATGAATCGATTCCTCGATGATACCTTATTACTACCGCGCTCTTTCGTTTCATCTTTCCGTTTTTTTTTTTTTTTTTTTTTTTTCATTTTTCATTTTTTTTTACAACAGTCTCACGCCCGTTTGCATTCTGTATCTCTTACTACTATCGATATATATCGAGGTGCGACCAGAGTTGAAAAATTATATTCCCGGTTTAAATTGCCAGGTTCGATCTCACTCACCTGTGCGTTATATGTCGAACGCTGTCCGCCTCGCTGTCGACGCTCTTGTTGGGGCCCTTCGCGCCGGGTGTCGCGAAATCGAGATCCAACGGTCGGTGAACAAGTCCATCTGCCTTATATGCCCGCGCGGGTCTCTCCTGAATTCTGTAACATCGAAATAAATCGAAACTAATTCGTTAATTCGTGAAATATCGATATTTTATTGAGTAGCGAAGTATTCTTCGGTTCGTATTTTCACGATTTAACTTCGAGTTTCCTGACGATCGTGATAATGCAAGAAAATTTATCAAATAATAATAGCGGAAAGAAGGATTATAAATATTGGTAATTTTTTTTTTTTATGCAATATTTTTTCGTTTTTCGTGTTTAGGTACTATTATTTGAAATTTTATTTCGCGTCTTGTTGACACTTGTAAAACGATTTCAACAGACGTTTTACGTAAGAGAGATCTGGAATCGAGAGTTCGTACGTAATAATATTTTTTTTTCTTCCTGGAAACGGAATGCCCCGACGACGTACGCGACGATTATTTGCATTTGAGATTCATTCGGCGAGACGAGATTGATCTCGATCGATATGGATCGATTCGACGTCCCGATTCTAAACCGCTCGGAACTGGTTACAGCGGGATAACCGACACTTTTATTGTCGTTGTAACTTCAGCCAAAAAAAAAATAAGCTACTTGAAAGAGCGAAATTGCAAAAATACTGCTCGATGTTGCAACGTTTCAGGTGCGAAAAAATAAAATAAATGGGCCCCATGGATTGGCATTTTTTTTTCATTGATAAAACAATAATAATTCGAACAATGATTATAATATTAATTCTAATATACGATTATTCTAATATTTATTATCAGACATTTACTGAAAAAAAAAACTGAAACAACTTCGATCTATGCTAATATTTTCGAAAATGGTACTCGGAATAAAAAATATTTATTTATACGTCATCTATACGAGAGGTATACCATTCGAAATACGTATAAAGTAAAAAAAAAATATTTCTTCAATTTCGAAACGATATAAAAATATCGTTAGAAATAACAAAGGGATGAAGTTAGACAGAAGTACGAAGAATAATTGTAGGTATGGGAAAAGGAACGGAGGAGAGACAGATTGGCGAAACTGTGGCATAGCGTTTTGCCCCGACTCTGGTAATAAGTTAGTAATAATATTTTCGCAATATCTCTATCTCACTTTTACGTTTTCTCGGATTGGATGTTATTTCATTATATTTTATTGCCTCTTACCATTACCCCCGGGGGCCGCAACCCCGCGTGTGCACACAGCATCGCGGACTCTCACCGACGTCTCGCCACTTCGCCGTTTTATTATCCCGTACCTTTCGTCGAGCGAATTCACTCGAGGAACTCATTATTGAGAGGTTTATTCTGCTGTAACCGCATCGCTACTACTTCTCTTCTCTTCCCTACTGCTGCTGCTGGTTTCCACGCTAACTCTTCGCAAAGATATTCTATAGACGTTTCTTCAACTTCTTCTTTGCATTTTCTTTAACTTCTTTAATTTTTGAAGCCAATCGAAGATTTTTTTTGTTCACCTACCCGTTTTTTTTTAATTCGATTGTGATACACATAAAAATGCATAATTTCGGAATTTTTTTTAGTGTAATGACAGACTGTAATTACATAATAAGTTTTAAGTGAATTCCTATTATTTCGTATCTATTCTATGTAAAGAAATAACTGTCAATGATTTTAATGAGAATCTAAATTAATAAAAATATTTATATTATTATTTTTGGGGTATCGGTGGGAACTCAGTTACTCACATACCATTATTATTATTTTTATTTCAATTAAAATTTTTTTATTCAAGTTTCGTATTCCGAAATGTTCGATTTTCATTAGAAATTTCATTAGATATGATTAATTACTCAAATGTTGGCGTTCGTTTTTCTAAACACCACGCTGAAGCCTCATTACGTCATGGGACATGAAAAATTATTAAATTAAAATGATTAAAAAAAATCCATCGAAGTCTTCCTAAATGAAAATAAAGTGTTTTTTTTTTTTTAAATCGTATCACCTATCGAAGTATATCAGTTAATAACAGCGATGTTATTCTGCGAAGATATAACTTTTATTTTTAACGTTTTGTTGTAAAAATAAAAAATCTCACATTTCGCGATATATTTCCGTTCGATTTATCGATTACGATAAAGTCGAAGCTCCGAGATGCATGCATATCTCCTATAGTTGAATCATACAGAAGAGTGCGGAAAAATATTTCCTTAGTACTCGGACGCGCTCTAAACTTTCCGTATTTTATCCATTTTTTTATCTCGAAAGAGAAGAGATCCTTTCGCGAGTGGCTTGGGGAAAGGAAAAAAAATGAGCAGTTCATCGAGGAGCTACTGTAGCCAATCTATAGGATAGTATACCGTGTATATACATGTATTACAGCTTTTCCCTCGTGCCGCGGGAATACGCGAGCGTTATACGAGCCACTTTTTTCCACTCGTTTTCCGTGCAGCCCGTTTCGCCGAGCGAACGACCGCTGTAAAGGACATTATTGGATTCGCCACAGCTGCATACAGCTCGAGAGTTACGGAACTCTCTGCCTACGTTTTCCGTCCTCTTCATCAATCTCAGTATCCCTCACCCCTTTTTTACCTTTCCCTTCGTTCGTTCGAACCTTTTTTATTTCGATCAAACTCAATTTTCGTGCCAAAGGTAGACAATGGTATTTTGCGTATTAAGCTTCCGAACTTTGTAATTGTTACAATATTCACTGAAACGACATGGCACCTTGACGGCGATGTTGCTTACTATGTACGGATGATTTTCATAGGCAGATGGGCCTTAAAATAAATGTTTACGTCTTCCACATCGCCAATTTAAGGGCTCCGAGAAAATATCTGCAGATTCGAGTCTTTCGAAGTTTAATGTTAATTTCTTAATTCGTTTAACCGGACCTCGTAGACTTTCAATATGACTTTGAATTTGTCAAAGATTCACCAAGTGCGCGTTTTGAACTCGACGATAGACGCAATAGGATCGCGACGACCGAGTTCGTTCGTGAATAAAATGAATTTTATATCGATAGCAATAGCATTTCCCTACACTGAAATTGAATGCTGCGCGATATACGAGAGCGGTATGTGTGCACCTATTTTGCATGGGCGTTACGAGACTGCGAGACGAGACCTGGACTGTTCTCTCGGGCGATATAGTACAGCGCCTCTTGCGTAATATTATAATGAGCCACGAGAAAAATAAATAACTATGGCGTCGTTGGGATACGTATTGCCGAGCGTTTGGTACAGAGATTGAAATCTTTTTCCTTGCGTTCTTTACTTACCGCCTCCCGTTAGTTTGCTCGACCGTCTACCGTTTCCTGTCCCAAGTATACATGTATACATATATAGTATACATATACTTACACGATACGATGCGGTAAGTGCGCGTGAGGAACGATATTAGAAATCTCAACTTTTAGTCGCAAAGTTGACGCCATTTATCACGTTAGAATATTTACGAACATTTTTTCAGTTTTTTATCGAAGAAACGAATTTTCAAGATTTCGGAAATATTTTTAGTTTAAATATTTACCATGGTACGTCGTTGTACACTTTTATTACATTACTGAAGTTCATTTTCAAGAGATGCTTTTTTAAATTGTTATTGCGACATTATTTGTTTAATTTTTTTTCGTATCATGACGCGGTGTGTTGAATTTCATTTTTATTCATTTTTGTTATTAAATTATTATAATGGCATTTTAATAATTACAAAGATACAATTGTATGAAATTACAAGTGTACTTATACGCCTTTCTATCTAATTGTAATTGCACGCGTGATGAAGAACCTTTTTTTTTTTTTTTTTTTTTTTTTTTTTTTTTTTTTTCAACTCGACGCCGCGAAGCCAGCGGGTTCGGCGACCCTCGTCTGTCTCTCGCACACAGCGTTGAACCGTTGGGGTTCGTCACGAAAGTGTGCAAGGCGTAGCAGTACGTTTGTTTGTACGTAGCGAAGTGTAGTGTGCAGTAGTACTACAGTAAAGTAGATGATACTAGTAGAAACAGCCGGTAGAAGCAACGGGCGGTCGAGTGATCGCGCTAACTCGAGTCGAGTGTAGACACACGCGTGTACACCTACACGCAGGGGAAATCCCAGGCGGCTGCAGTCAGAGAGACCGGAAGTACACCGACGCGGCATCGGCGTAACGTTATTTTCCGATCTTCCATTCACGGGGGCCGCCCCGTTTAGTTTCGATTTGCCGCTTCGTTACGAGGCACCGAGATTTACACGTCGAGATAGGATTGTTACGCGAACGTCCTGACTTGCTTCTTGACTCAATCTCTCTTCGTTTCCCCATATGCCTATATATTTATCCTTCTTCGTCTTCGCTTCTTTCTACCTATTCTTATTTTACTTTATTCTACGTCACTTTACTGCTCGTTCTTCGATTTCTCGTTCTACTGCTTCTGTTTTTATTACTTCTGTAAAATTCTCGATCAACAGATGAAAAATATTATCAAATTTTCACATCTTTGTTCGTCGAAAGTTTCTTTTTATTTGATGATAGTGTTCTATAGAACGTATGGGTATAAAAAATTGTAAGGAAAAAAAATTCTATCGCAAAATGTATTGTTTTCATGTCATTTATCCGGTGATTGGCTGAAGCGAAACGCCGTTAATGAGAAAATTTTAATCGCGACGAAACGTGAACATTAAATAGTTTTCAGACAATTATCTATGTACCGCACTCCATATTCAGCAAAAACTGCTGTCGGGATCGTGAAAAATATTTTTTTTATGATTACCAATTTTCCAGACACTGTAGAGAAACCACCCTGTCGTTTCCAGTATGTAGAAAATTGTATCCGTATAGATATATCCGCAATGAAAAATTGAGTTTTCGTCAAGTTGACAGCGCTATGTGACGCTAGAAAAATGGCTATTTAAATTGTATGTTGCTGTAAGCTTTTCAACACTTTTTTGACGATCAATAAAGGGTTTTCATTCATTCGAACTCATTGCATAATTGTGGTTAATTTTCATACAAAATTCAGTTTGATTGTCACACTTTTTTTTTTTTTAATTATTAATAAATAGGTAAAATCGGCAAAATCTCATTGGGCAATTGAAGATTTCTTGTTTGTAGAAGAATCGAACCTTTGATTATTTTATGCGAATAATCCCTCTCCGATAATTTGTGTATCCCCTCTATCTATCGCGGTCTTCCTCGTGTCTTAACCATCGGCACACGGATACCTTTTCATTGCGATGCCTGTTTGTGTCCATGTAACGCCGCTACTTAATATATTCCACGGTGTAACGAGTGGCCGGTGGCATCGAATCGATAGCCCTAACCCAAGAATTCACGACGCGGTGTTGAATTTAAGATTACATATATTTTCACCCGTGGGAAAGACGTTCGCTCGTTCTCATAGAACTTCCCCCCTCATTTCGGCGGCCTTCTACACTCTTTCAGTTTACTTATTGTACCGTCATCTTCGGCTATCCTCGCGATTCCACGACTATTTCTTCTTGTAATCCCTACTTCGGCTTCATTATATACGTAGCTATGTGGGCTTTATTCTCGATGAAATAAGATGCAAGATCAAAGTTCATCATGGACCAATAACCCCTTTGTGAATCAATTTTTCGCGAATTTGATGCTCCAAAGAGATCACGTCGAAATCCTCACCTACCGCAATCGTCAACTGGCAGCCCTAATTTTTCCGAAAAAAACCCAAAAATGTCTCGATGTCCCATGAGTTCCAAATTATTTTCTGATACCACCGGAAAATCAGATAAAAACACGAAAATCATAGAAAATGCGCCAATTTCTCTTCTTCGGTTCATCTTCGGCTATCTTCGCAATTCCATGACTAATTCTTCATATAATCCCTACTTCGACTTCATTATATACGTAGCTATGTGGACTTTATTCTCGATAAAATAAGATGCAAGATCAAAGTTCATCATGGACCAATAATCCCTTTGTGAATCAATTTTTCGCGAATTTGATGCTTCAAAGAGATCACCTCACAATCCTCACCTACCGCAATCGTCAACCGGCAGCCCTAACATTTCCGAAATAACCCCAAAAATGTCTCAATGTCCCTTAAATTCCAAATGATTTCGTCAAATCATCGAAAAATCAGATAAAAAAACGAAAATCATAGAAAATGCGCCGATTTCACTTTTGCATCCTCATTCGATTTTTAAAAATTTTAAATCGCGTATGAGAAATGACCTTTGCGGTGCTGTTACCCTTCCCTTAAAACACATTGGAAATATCTCCGGTATATAATTAAATTCTCTTCTGTGAAAGAAAACTTAATAATTCACATGAATTTCTGTGATATACAAAACCCGCAGCCTCATGACTATGAAATAGATATTGCGAGCGCTATGCCTGCATTATATACTATATCATTAGAACATCAGCCATGTCTGGTAATGCTTGAACGTGCTTCAATAATTATACTAGCTACATTGAATATTACTATCGTGAGGGGTGGAGGCAGGGCTATGTCCGCCCAGGGATGAGCTTGTACAAAGCTTGGCGCGAGAGAGTCATCGGGACATCGGGCATCGTTGGTGCTTGGCCACTGCAACAGCTCTCCCACTGCCTCTCTGCCACTGCAGTACGAATGCATAAACGACAAAACACGTATTACGTGTAACCGGAGTCCGAGGTAGAGATCAATATACATAATAGAGGGTATCTATAGCGAACGGGCAACCCGCGCTCATTTACTTAATTGTGTTCTATACGGTAGCTGTATAGGGTGGAAAGGGGGAAACGGGGGTTGGAGCAAAACTGGCGAAGGTCCGTACTGTGTGAGTCGCCCACATACAAATCGAACGACGCATACAAACGCGCATTGGAGTAGTATATTTGGAAGGGCGTATCTTTCAGGTCTGATAAGAGCAGATAAGCCGTTCTGATTTTCAGTCGCGCAATGTGCATGTAAATAGATATAAGGAGAATGTTAATAGCAATAGGGTTCATTCTCGAGGTTTCTATGTGTGATAATGTGAGTATCTCGGGTTATTGTATATGTGTTCGTGGATGTGAAGTAAACGATGTCGAGTAGCTAATATTCAGACGCATTCGCAAAGCTCTACGTACGTCCACGCATCAATTTATGGGGCGGGAGGGTTGCCGCACCCGATACCACCTTTCCTAGGATAGAGGTTGGAAGGTGTATTTTGTAAGTATGCGCGGCCGTACGAGGTATTGTGGGTAATATATGGTTGGATTTGATGAACAATCGGAGAGAAAAAAGATAATTGTAAAAAAAATCGTCACATATCTCAGCACTTTTTTATTCTGCGACCAACGATCCGCGGAATAAAAATCAAAAACCTTCGAAATTCCCCAAAAAACAAATAACTGAAGTTGAAATAAAAAAAAATCGTAATTTTCAACGAATGTAGGAAACGGGACGGTTTATAGGAGAATCGCGAGGTCGGATTCGGCAGAGATGAACAACAAAATGTCGACCGCAATTATGCTGTAATTAACTTGAAACACCGAAGCGCGAATCCTCGGGGCGCGAATCGCGTACGGGTGGACGCTCTCGCGGGAGGGCGGGAGGGATATATATCGCACTCGTACGTTGCTCGTGCGGTGCACAGGTGGTTGGGGATTTTTGTATTTAGCTGTTTGCAACGCGCCGTGCGAACTCTCGCTTGGTCAGGACAACGTTTACACGTTTACACGCGCCGCGCGGCTGCATTATGCATGTTTGTGGTGACAGAAGAGAATTTAAACCAACCCTGTTTTACTCATCCCCCTGTGCCCCGACGGACTTCCCGTCCACCACCCCTCGGCTTGAGCTTTGCCTGTACAGCCGTCCGTTCATTCTACCTCCGGGTCGACCATGCGCGTGTCCACCACCCTCTTTTCCTATTCACTCAACTGTACGGCGGCTTAAACTCGTTGAAACATGTTCACATTTGCCATGATCTTCGAAACGAAGATTTTATTTAGTTATAAACAGACATAACAAATTTGAAACCAATTGCTGAAACTCATAAATCGACTCGGAAAATTGGACTTAAAAAATCATATGGGGTGTCGAAAGTCATTTTGGACAAACAGCCAATCATAAGAAGGGCAGTTACTACCCTTCAAGCTGCTACCTCCAATATCGGACTTACATCTAATTCGCAGGAAATTCTCATAGCCGGTGTACATTCGAGCCGATGATCGAGTGGAGTGGAAGTGAATGGAAGGGATAGGGGTAGAATTGAGAACAGCCAAAGAGGGAAGGATTATAGGCAAGAGAATCGAGGGTATTTCGGCTTGCCGAGAATTCTCTCGCAAATTGGCGCCTAGGTCCGCGTGTCGGTTAAAGGCACGTACGCGGGTTTGGAGGGCCTGGAATGGTTCAGAGAGGGATTGGGGAGTTCGGGAGGACGTACTGGAGGATGCATCGTGCGGGAAGAACCGGTGGGAGAATAGCGGCAAAGGCAAAGCGTAGGGATGACGGGGGTGAGTGTGTAGAAAGGAGAGGATGAGGAAACAGCCCAGGATGGTCGAAGCGGGGCTTGGGGGGTGATGCAGGAATTGGTTCGTTGGTGCTCAGCAGGCGAGCCGATGCTCGCCTACCATATATAGCGACATGTATAGATATATACTAAATATACATGATGCATGCTATGCACTATACATATTAGTGTTCCTGTTGGCGAGACTGTTGCTGGATATTCGATGATCTCCCTTCTCCCACACCCACACCCCCACCCTCTTTCGCTCTTCTACGGTCGCGCTTCAGCGTGCCTCTTGGTTTCGCCTGAACGTCAAATCAAAATGCACAATCCCAGTCAAATCATTTCGAATATTTCATAATGGGCGCGAAACATCGTTAGCCTTCGGGAAAACTGGGGGAGGGAGTGAACGAACGCGGCAGGCAGCAACGGCGAACTCCGAAAGCGAGCATACAATGTGTTACAGAAGCAATTATTATATGCTAAGTAAACTTTTTTTGGGATAGAATAGTTTTTTCAAAAAAATTCAGATTCGCAATGGTTTTCCGTAAAAAAAAAAGTATAGTTTCATTGTAGGGGGCAGTTAATTAATTTATTGCAGGGAATTAGGCGCAACGAGAATATTATGTATGACTTCTCCGTACAGAGCATTTGATTTTTTGATTCATAAATTAAAAAAAATTTATTACGAGACTACGACACTTCAACAACCATATCGTACAAATTCTAATGGATCAATTTTACTACATCCCACCTAAAAATACGGACGTGCAGCTACGTAAACGCGACAACAACACATCGATTCTGCCAGATGTGTAAATGGCGTTAAAGGGATCAGAAAAAATGTTTAATCTGCAGCAGTTAATCACAGTATATTTTGATACATCCTGTACAATAGTAGAAACGCCGAGATCATTCTCTACATGTATAGAATCGGATATATCTGTATCTACGTACGAATGCACTGATGGAATGAAGGCGGCGGCCGCGGGGAGGATAAAGAGGGTGGGATGCGTGTCACGACGCATCGATGCACACACGAAGGTCGGTCGTACGCGACCGGCACTGAATTACGTTCCGGGTAACAAGTTTAGCCGCGAATCGCATTACGAGCGATCCGTATAACTCGAATAAAATGTACCGATAATTTGGTCCGATCGCTGGGATTTACCGAGGAGGGAGCGAGACAGATCGAGACGGGGAAAGGGGTTGAATGCGAATCGGGAGGTTGGAATTCACTTTGCCGAGTTCGACGGGGTCGCAACAACCAAATATTCCTGCGGTTGTTCGTTGTTTTTGGTACTTCTCCACGAGCCTATATTACTGATATTAATGACACTAGATAGTGTATTCTGCGAAATCATGAAAATAATCAACGAAAACGAACTTTTGGAATTCCAAATTAATATACGAATTTCCGAAAAAATCAACATACAAGTTGCATAACTGGCAATTCAGCATAAAATCGTAGCACAAAAAATTTGTGTTTCAAAAATATATTGATGGGCAACGAATGCGCGAAAATGTTGAGAAAGTTCGGAAAAAAGTGAAGTTCCGGATAAACCATTCGTCTTAGATAAATAAAAACTTTTTCGAACTGTCGCCATGTTGTTATAAGTGAATTCTATGATCGGGAAATTACCGAAAATGGCCCATTAATCTTTATGGAGGCGATTTTCCCACATTTTTGTCTATTTTGTCTAAAAAAAGCTTCGTAATAGTTCAATGAAGCATTCCGCGACGGAGGGATGAATTACACGTCGTACAGCGGCCAACGAGCCATATTGAAGATCCTTTCGGGAACTCGAGAATAATACATGATATATGTATATGGTGAAAGCACCCTCGACGATGACGCTAATACCGGTGGTCAGAACTGCACGATCACCAGTGGTAAGGGTTAGCTGGAATCAATGCACAATGCACATCGAACCAGAGCTCACATTGTCGGCCGCGCAAGTACTCTATAAACCTGCGATTCCCTATTCCCTACCAACTACATCCAGCTGAACCGCGCATGTACTTGATTTCCCAGAAGCAAGAAATGGTGGCTGGAGAAATCTGACCCATGCGCCAGCGGCCAGAGCCTCCAGTAAAGCCACAATGGCTAAAAGATCGTTGTATGTCAGAAAGATCGTCTTAGATGATTGAAAACATGTTACTTTCAACTGGTCGTGAGGAATTATCTTGACATATTCTTGACATACAGCAATGATTTATTGATCAATTATTTGCTGGATTTTGACCGGAAGTTCGGAATTCGCCAAACTGTAAGAAAAGTCGAAAATACACGACGCTCATTGCTTATAACAACATAGTTTCCGCGATCCAACAGCAGATTCGTATTTTGCATCTCAACATCCCCTCCATCGTCTTCAGGGTTGCTTCGAAGCCTGAAACCGCAACGAGTATTGCATGTCACGTCATCGACGTTGCCGCAATCACCGTAGTCATCATCACGAGGACTCGAAAACCCCAGGCGCAATATAGCACGTATATGTAGAAGCAGGACTGGATCCTGCTGGTCGATGCTTGTCTGTATCAGCATCATGATCATCACGGAGACGGGCGTACAGGGAAAATCACCGATAGCTTCGCAGGATCAGCACTAGCACTAGTTTACCAGTAGCGTCGTAACGAAGACAGTACGGAAAGCAGGTATGGAGCAGGGGATGCTCCATGCTACTCATACCAATACTAAAACTACCAACACTGCCAGACCGACGAATGTGAAGGACTGGGATGCATCATCATCGACGTTAGCATCGCCATCAGTAGAAAGCTGCGTCGCACCACCCAGAATAGACGCCAAGCCTTCGGGCAATGCTATCTACCCTGATGCCGGTGGAATCGCATCGTCGCCACTCCAGTTCCATTGCAGACGAACACAGTCAAACGGATGTGCACTAGTAAACGATTCGTGTAGACATATCCCTACGTTGTATTTGTTGATGATGGGTCGTAGATGAGTGTAGGAAGGCAAAGGAGGTAGTGAAACGGATGTTTAGTCAATGTATGTTGTTTACTCGGTGTCCATACAGGTTGAAGCAAAAGCGGGTTACTAAGTTCGAAGTTGGGCGGTTATAATGGTCCATTAATATGGCTGATTTCTTTAACTGATCATGGAAATCACACGGTTCACTTTAACCCCGAATTCTTTCCATTTTACAGCAATCCTTTGGTTGCCATTCCCTATAACGACAAACTGAGAATCCAAAATCATCAAAGACCTTTAGTCATTCGATCATCAAACGCTCCTCCACCCGAAACCCTAATTAAATATGTCCAAACATATACGCTGCGTATGCAAACGTGGTGTACATGTTATAGACTTCACATTGAAATTCACCTACTTTCCCAAAATTCTGTCGACCCATGTAAACACATGCATAATTATAGAGGTGATAATAGCCACACGCGCACACATGAAAGTGCGCAAATAAATATACGAAGCTTCGCGCATCTAGTCGATGCGGGAATTTCATCTATCTGCCTATCTATACGCTACCTGATTCCCTTTAGCTTGCCTATCCATTGAATCCATCTCTTTCTCGCTTTCCCTATTCCCGCCGGCAACCCTCTTCGGGTATTAGATTCCACTTTGAGTGTACACGTTTACAGATGCAGCTTGAAAGTACATATATGCAGTTCGAACTGTGCAATATACAGTGCGCAACATATAACATTCATGGTGTGTTATTTCCTATGCATCTGTACATAGATTCATGTATAGAACATGTATACGTACATAGACGCGTATAAATGCCTATATATCTATATACAATGTGTGTAATACACGTTTCGGTAAGTAGCTACGAATGTATGCATCATCGTATATTTACCTCATCGTCTATTTCATCTCTGTGTGTGCATTAGTGAAAATTCCTTCGTTTGCCTGTGTTGGTATAATCTGTGCCCATGTGTGGCTATATGTCTGCGTTCATGTATTCATAGATTCACGCGCGTTCTTGCATAGTATATATATCCGTGTGCGATACCGTTGGCGGATTGTACGCGGGTATTTATACGCACACAGGGAAACATCGGCGGCAGCACCAGCGGCAGCATCGTCGGCCTAGCGTTGCCCTCTGCCTCCGGGCAGAGATATCGTTAGCATGCCTTGCTAATCACGGACTCGATAATAATACCGTGATTGATAGGACGAACCTCCGCAAACCCCCCCAACCATCCTCGCTACTAGCCCCTGACTCGACTCACGGTTACCCTCGTCCCACTTGCCCCTCTTCGATGCGCTCTTCCCGTACTCCCTTCCGCTTCGACCGGGATATATTCCCCTACTTTGCTACTAACCCTTGCAATGGAAAGGTTGGGGTTGAGATTTACCCGTGTCATTGCCGTGGCGAATGGCTTGTTAAAGGGCTTCGGAAAAAATGGTCATATCATTTTTTGAAAAACCGGAATATAACACACGTTGCACCCTTATCCTTACACCCCCAACCCCCAACCCCTTCTGTCTTTATGTAAGTCTCACTAAACCGGAAATGAATTTTTTTCGTAGCTCCTTCACAGTGCTTCAATTTCTAGTGTTTCAATTACGTGCCAATGATTCGTCATTCTACCCAACATTAATTTTCACAACGGTGAGTTTTCGTTTTTGAGGTCAACTGTCCTACTTCTCTTAACAGCTTTATTCTCATTGCTATTCCACTTTTTTTATTTCTCTCCTACGCTTTGCTCGCTATGCAATTATTCGATTCGATAAATCCACCGCGCGACATAATACGATACTTCTTCACCGGCAAGAATTCGTAACGAGATGTTTGTTTTTATTGGAGTGAGGAACTCGAAGAATTCTCGTCAAGCTCCCGAGAGCCGACGTGCACCAGTGAATCAAGAATCGCGATAGCCCCTCGTTGCGTATGTGTGTACGCGATGAATTCTATGTCTTTCCCACTCGTGCTAAGGCTCAACGTTCGTACTTGTGGATGTGTGCATCCTCACCCTTCCATCGTTGCCGGCGTGTTCGCCAGCGCGATGCGTATATAACGGCCTGGCCGAGTAGAGTGTAGGATAACGGCGGGGACCGTGCTATACCCTGGCTATGATACCATTAGCATCGGTGATTAATGTATGCTGTGGCCTGTTGTACGGCGGTACGCGTGGTAACCTTCTCGTACACCCGGTGATTGACTCGTAGACTACGCCCCACGCAACCAGCTTTACAATTTTTTGTTCAATCTCATACTTTAATTAATATTCTCACCAGCAAAATAAATCGTTGCGCCGTTCATCGCTAATAGAAATCTATACATTTAATCAATCTTAGAAAAAAATAATAATAAATAAATTTATCGGATGATTAGTGGTCGAAATTCGTAATTCGACAATTTTTAGATCAATTTTAACTTTTCTTTAAAAAATTTAGAAAATTATTTCAGAAATCGTTTTTTCACGACGATGTATTTTTTTTCCCTAAATCGGTGAATTGTTTTTATTGTGATTACATTTTACGCAATCGTATCTATAATAAGCCGCAATTTTAACATAATTTTATTGCTTGGAAATACGTCTCAATCAATTTCATCCCTCAATCACGAAATACGTTCTGTTTGCCATTTTGATTCTCCTATATCGTACATACCGAAGTTTGTAGGATTGGTTTGCTTGCCGCATTTGTGAAATTCCTATCTCTCCAAAGCGTGCAGTATAATCAAGTGAACCAAAAGTCTCACTAATAAGCCACAGATTGAGGCGGAGGCACAGAGCGGGTCGAAGGGAGGAATATATGGAGAAGTACCACGAACAAGGATGGTCGGTGGGCGGGAAAGGGGGATAGTCGATGTGAACGAGGATTGTCTCTAATCGTTGGAGGGAAACAGGCAGAAATCGGACGCATCGAATCGCTAATTGTATCAATCGTGGCGAGATGCATCGACCGATCGATTCAACTGAACCCTTCGTCGACGTTCACTCATTCGCTCATTCGCTTCCACGCGTTTTCCCCTCATACGGATGTATACATACTATGGCTACCGCTGGAGTCGAGTCGAGTAATCGGTGAACGCGGAGCTAACGTGACGCGAGAGGAGTCGAATCGTGCGACGTTAATCTACTCGGCGAAATACGATCCCCCTTTCACCCGCAAACATTACCGTCACTGTACAGAGAATCAGAATACGTTGAGAAAATAGGCGGAAAGCTTTCGTTAAGGATGAGAAAAATTAATTTTTTTTACGCCAAATTCCAAGAAACTCCGTGGAGGCCATTTGGATAATTTTTTTTTAATATTTATTTAACCGGAAAAGATCGATTTTCAGATGATTGCGTAAAGATTACTGCAGTTATACTGCTGACTAAGATCCGAGTCGTGTTATTCACAATTTGTTTGAAAAGATAAAAATAGATTTTTAATATAAATAGTTCGGTAATTATTACGCGCGAATGAGCATACAGTTATTTTAATAATAATAAATTAATTTCTGGCATATTTTTTCAAATGGAATAAACATCGATATCTGAATGATGGGACTGTGAAATGAAAAATGATTTAATTTTAATAATTTTTTAAGTAATTATATTCACTGTATCGAGTAAACGGCATAAATCTTTGCCAATTTATAATAGCTATAACGTTCAGCCTCGTTGCCATATCTCGGTTGTTCCGCTCGAACGTGGTGCTCGCTATTAGGCAAAAGCGGAACGAATAATATAGCGATAGCAAACAAGGCGAGTAACGGGCGGGGGAAGGGAAAACATAAAGGAAAGCTGTATATAGAGGCTCCGTCGTCCTTTAGGTTGTAGACGAGAAACGGAAGCCACTTCGCCGTGGCATTCGATCAGCCGGGGGAGTACACGACGACTTCAACTTAATACCGAACGTTGAATATTTCAGGTGAAACCCTCTGTGTCTTTTCGTCTCACTTTAACTCCCCTCCATCCTTTTCTTCTGTCGTGTTTCCGCCATATGTATATATGTATATGTTTACGAAAGTAGTATATAGGAAGCAAACCGGCGCAGCATTATCAACGTCTCTCAGCGCCTACCAGCCGACATTCCTCTGTCCCTCTCAGCCACCCCTGTACACGCGCGACTCCACTTTATTAATTTAATGCGCAATCGATTGTTCGCTTCGAACTTCCATATAGAAGCGCAGCTTATACTTATGTACATTCGGTATGCACTTTATTGTGTACGTTCGGTACGTGTACGGAGGTGCACTTTTTTTTCATGTCTGATTCTATCCTTTTTCTTTCAAGCCGACTGTATTCGCTTCCGGTAGAGATCGTCGTCGGGCAATCCAAGCATTTTTGTCATTCGCTTTTACACGTACAATTCCATCGAATCATTAATTTTTTTAAATAAATAACTGATTCGCCGCACTGACTGGATTTGAAAAATTAGTTCTACGATATAAATTGGACACATCCTTATAGCGTAGGGAGCGTAGCACGGCATTATTGATGAAAATTCCTGCGCGTACGAAGTTCAAGGGATGAGCTTTCGGGGAATAAAGTTCTAATGTAATCACTTTGCAAGAGAAAATTAATCAAACAAAAGTTACGTATGACGAAATTACGATAGAAAAAAGATAAATGAATTAACATTTTTTGGAGTTTCTGTAAGTAGAAAAAATACTATAGTGTTGAAGATTTTTCAATAAATTTGGGCGCTACGATCGATAAAAAATTACGAGATATATGCGTATAGGATGCATACTATACGAAGTTTGACGAAAATCCAGAGTTTGATAGACGCCGTACTTCAAATTATTAAAAAAACATCCAAATATAATGAAATTATGAAAAAAATGTAGCGAATTAGATTTGCAGCATCCCGCAGTTCTATCAATGTACCATTTCCTCGAGGGTACAAAATAAAATGGATTTTAAGGGTCCATATGTTTGCCAGAAAGAAGAAAACGTTGAATTTCTCTCGTTCGCGGTATTCGTCATAACTTAAGGAAATCGGGGATTTAAATTAATTTTTATATAACTAATTATAGAACTATGAAAATATGAAATGACTATCAGATATGCCATTATGCCGAAAATTGACCGAAAAAAAAAATGAAGACGAAGGAAAAGGTGAAAGAGTGCATAGTGCGAAAGAAAAGGAGATTCAGCCTGTTAATTAAATCAACCAAACATAATGAAATTACGAAAAAAATTTATCGAATTAGATTTGCAGCACCGCGCAGTTTTATTAATGTGCCATTTTCTCGAAGGTACGAAATAAAATTGATTTTAAGGGTTCATATATTTGCCAAAAAGATGAAAAGGTTAAATTTCTCTCGTTCGCGGAATTCGTCAGAACTTAAGGAAATCGGGGATTTAAATTAATTTTTATGTAACTAAAGATAGGATTATGCAAATAGTAAATGGCTATCGGATATGCCATTACGCCGAAAATTGAACGAAAAAAAAAAAAAAAATGAAGACGGAAGGGAAAGGTGAAAGAGTGCATAGTGGGAAAGAAAAAGAGATTCGGCCTGTTAATTAAACGAGCGGGTCGAGTGTATATACAATACTATACTACATATATGTGTACTATATATTCTACGGTTAATGCATGAAGTAGTGGCTGCGGTGTTTTCTGTCAGCTAGAGGAGTGCGAGTGCCACGATCCATAAAAATGTCGGGAGTCCTGAGTGACGGCCGGAAGTCGCTAGATGGACAAGGCCAATTGTTTATATTACCACGCGGTATACTAACAATGGGGAATCCTGTGATGGAACTGGCGTATCATACGCTACCGTATATATAGTATACGCACATGCATTGCGAGCAAACTAATTCAACTTGTTCTCTGCCTAGGCGCCTATTCCAGATGTTATATTTTCCTACTGGTTCGATCCATATTTGATACATATTTTTTTTCAGACCGTAACGAACCGTATAACGAACATTTTTTGTTCCGAACATTTTTCGGATTCGGAATTTTTTTTTTTTTTGTAATTTCTAAATTATTCGTTAAATTTTGCTATCGAACTAAAAAAAAAAGTTTTTTGTATCCCGTTGCAACAATTTCCCAACTCAAGATACCCGGAAAATATGAATTTTTAACATAGTTGCGTAACGAAAAAAACATCGATGTGGAAAATTGAATGTTTTGTCTTATCTACGAAAAATCCTAATAAGATCGGCAAATGGCCACAAAATCGTGATAAAAACTATAAATCACCTTTAATAAATCTTTCTTCCACGGAAAGCAATCAGAACTTGACAAGCAACATGACTAGAATTATTAATAATTTTATTTATGACGCTGCATCATGCGCGGGTGGTTAATTCCTAGCGACCGTAATGCACGACGCAGCTCTGTTGCACCTGACTCACCTGGCGTCCAGTGACGGGGACACGTACGCACACCCACGTCGTGCAAACACACGTGGTCCGTGGCACACGCGTCAGGACGCCCATCGGGAGTCATGCAAGCGTGAATAAAAAAGAACGAGAAAGATACAAAGAAATAAAAGAGATGAAAACACGACGACGAAAAGGAAGACATGGGCGCAGAATGGCAAAAAAAAAAAAAACAATGTTGAAATTATCATATCAAACAATATGGTCGAATTCCTGGAAAGAGTAAAGTTTATTATGCTACCGCTATATAACTGTAGCAGTGAACAGGATGTTAAAAATGAATATAAATGTAAGTGAATAAAAAAAAATGGGTTATTAAAACGTTTTTGTCAAAATTATCAACTATGGAAACATTAGGAAATATAATACAATACCGAAATTTCAATGAGAATGTATACAGTTATTTCGAAACAATGGGAAAAATACATTCGTTCTTTGCGCAAAATACACGATTTTTCGTCGGTGAAAGAAGAAGAAAAAAAGTTTCTTACTTAACTCTCGTCTGCATCAGTATAGAAAGTACGGCGGTGAATTAGACAGCCTGAATCTTAAATTACGTTCTTTCTACAATATAAAATAAAGCGAAATGTGAATACGAAGAAAACTGTAGCGGTCAGTAGTACGCGATAAGTTTAACGAGCTATAGGTACGTATAGATGGCTGCCGCCGAGATTTCCGTGGTACATTAGTGCCGCCTGAGAGTCAAACATTTTTCAAACATAACATTACTATCTGGAATGAACCATTAGCGTTCAATGGGTTAAACCAGCGAGGTTTTGCAACGACGATATCGCGAGCGTGTAATTAATAATAATCGTGGCAAATTCTTCGATCGTTTCTGCTTATTTTCAGAGCTGTGTACGGATAAGTATATCTATATTTATGCAGGTATATACCTTAAATATAATTTGACTTGAATTTCTTAAGACGAAAATCAACCGCCTTCAAATAATACGAGAATTGGTCGATATTAAATTAAACAACGAAGTTTCGACGCTATAATCGATTATACGCGATTGTGAAAAAAAAAAAAAATTCTTGTACATTTTTTTAATCGGCAGAATTTTTTTTTTAACAGAAATTTGATAAAAATCCGATCACATTTAATAGAATTTAAACAAATTATTAAATATTGGTATATTCGGAGTATTATAGTATTTAATATTGCTGATTTTCTTAAACTATGCAACACCTCTCCCACGTCTTCTCTGGTGCCATCTATACGTATGTATTACATGCATTATCTTGTATCCATACTATACAACGTAAAAATTCTGCAGAGAATTGTTCTCGGCGCACCGTTAAGGCTGTATTCGTGGAATACTCTCGTGTGTAAATAATTTCTGATATAATACGGTTAAAAATTACGAAGTTTAATATTAAATAATTCATTTTAATACTAGCTTGCCGCGTTGCAGCAGAGAGAGAGAGGACAGTGGAGAGGGTCTGTAGTACAGCGGAAAGGTCGGAGCGCCGACGCGCTTCCGACGCTATACCCCAAGCCAGCCGACGCCACCCAGAAGGCGCCTATAAATTTGTAAAGTTAATAAATACGTAATGGCCGGCGTTGCTTTGTAGCGTACGGTCTCCTCTGTGTTGGTTTTACTTCGGCCCCCCAATCCCCCGACTGGGGTACTACTGGCTTCGCCTATACTCCTCTCCTTTCTCGATATGGACCACTTTTCTTTCCTTCTCTTTCTCTCGCTCCCTTCTATTATCCGACGATCGCGCTCCCCTCTCTGCGTTTTCTGCGCTGGAGAAGGGGTTCTTGCCTTATTTTTCTTTAAATTTCATCGGTAAGACCAACTTCGATATTTAAATATTAATACAACTCAACTTCCGGCTACCAGGCGGCAGTCAAAGGTTATATATATGTTCCTGACGTTTAAATTCGATATCCAATGCCAATATTTCGGAAAAAGTTTTATAAGTGAGCCTCGATTTTCGTAACAATGTATCGAAGTTCGATTGTTGGTCTACGCATGCGCAATTGTTAATATTTCTTTTATTAACAATCAAACATCGGTAGTCCGAGGTAAAGTGAAATTTCGATGAAAATTAACACACGAAATAAATTTTATCTTAAGATTGAATGCGCTGAATTATTTTTTATCAGTCATCGACCCTTCGATCGAATATTTCATTTCGAAAGGATTTTCGGAGCGATGTTATCAGAATGAAAAAGCAATCGTGAGATTTCGCACCGAAAATCAGAAATATATTGTAATAAGAGCCGAAGATTTTGGAGTAAATTTCGATGAAGAAAATAAGCTGCGACTGGTCGGCACAATAATCACATGAATTGAACACAGTTTACCTTTAATATACCGAATGAAAATGTATTTTGCGGAATACGGAATTGGCCTCATTTTCCGAAATATATCTTAAGTCAAACGAAATTAAATTTTTTATTCATATTCGTCTGTATTAACGTCATTTTCCCCTCAGAAAATAGTGCTGCTGACGAAACTAAAAATTTTTTTTCCGACACAACATCGTTCAATAATTGCTCATCATTTATCGTATTGTAAACATTTGTTATCATCCGTATTATATGCGACCCGACAACACTTTGCAGTCGATCCGCCCTTCCTACTCAAGTCCATAGGGAGAGTTTAAATAAATAACTTTTCTCGTCCGCATCATCCGTAAGCTGCCCATCATATTCAAACCCAGGGATCGATATTAATTAATACCGCTACGCCGTCACGGATAATATTGAAACTCGCATCTAAGCAAATATAAACAATGACGCAAGAGCAATTGCTCTTCTATACACGTGTTCGCGATTGTATACACGTGTCATCGCCCAACTAGCAACGTTGCGAAAATAACGCCATTTTGTTCAAACGATAGAAAATGTACGAACTATGAAAAAAAAAAAAAAAAAAAATTGCGCGTCAACTGCAGACTCCAAATTCGAACTTTGCGTCTTTTTCTCTGCGCATCTCTTGCGTTATATGTACCAAAAAGTTCAGCCAATAAAATAGCTCAGCGGGCGCCATTGATAGCCTCAATATCTGCTGCTCCTTGAGATAAATCAAACGACCCAAAGCTCGAAAATTGGATTCATTAGAAATAAATACGAAGCATAAAACCTTTTTGCCGATATCGCTAACCTACATACGATCTCACGTATTTCTTTTATTTAATACTGGAACACTGCGTATGTTTGAGAATATTCAGCGCATCAACCCATCCATGTAGTAAACATCCGCTTACTATATACTATATGCACATATTTGATTTGAGAGATGATTAGCGAGTGGGTGGGACGTTAATGCGAATTTCTACCGCGGTGCCTATCGCGTACACGCCAAACCCGATTTGCGCCTTGTTTTCCGGATATGAATTAACGCGGGCAAAGTCAAATAATTATTATAATTGTCTGGTATTGTAATAGGATTCGGGGACGGGATGGAAAGGAGAAGGCAGAGGCGGTGAGTTCTCTAATACCCGTTGCAACGATAGTACACTCCGGTACTGGCGAATCGAGTTCATAGTGCACGTACTGATGCATGATACGAACGCGGTATCGTTTCGCGATATCATTGATTTTAGGATTGTTATCATTTCCAATATTATCTTCGAATAAACGTGAATCCACGCGATATACATGTATTTATGTAATAACTATCGACATTTTTTTATCATTGACTGTTATCGCTGATACTATTGTCGGCTTTATTTGGTATTAAATAGCGAGCATTCGAAAAAGGTATTAAAAATTATATCAAAATAAACAAAGTACTTAAACGACCAAATATATTCATCCCGCGTGTGTTTTACAAGATTTATTGTAACGAAAAAAAAAATAAAAAAAAAAATTAAAAATAAATCTATCGACAATTATTCGTCTTTTGTTACGTAAATTTTCGTTATCGAATTTTTGTGACAAGTAGAACGGATATATCGAGTCACCCGAAAGACGATAATTAAAAACGACATTTATGCCGTGAGATAGTAATGTCAATAATATTTCGAATAAATAGAAGAAGAGGATTGAGTCTTCCACGGTACGAAAGGTTGTCAAAACGAATAATAAATACGAGACAGTAGGGTTGGCCGCGAGGCTCGGGTATCCTCTATGCCTAAAAATATATTGAGTTGAAAAAAATCAGCGGAAATGTCGACCGGAACTGTTGTGGCGAAGCATAAAAGTTAAGCGCGATTGCCGCATTCGAAATATGGTTCTGATCGGCTCCGACTGTGAATATGCTTACCTTGTATTCGGAATAATTAACTTCACTTACTTAACGTTCCTTTCTACTTTCATGCTGATACCGCAAACGGGTACCTAATTCAATCGTTAGCGTGACAGTTCCGAAAATAATATCGCGGTAATATCGAAAATTAAGCGTTCAATGGAAAAATTCGTTGATTTGCTATAATGAAAGGGTTGAATGAACTTTGATCTTAAAAATCTACCAACGATCGATACTTGTCCTTGGATGCAAATCAACTTGAACAACAATGCGAAATCGCCGCGACACGCGATCGCGATCGCGATTTACACTAAAAAAAAAAAAAAAATTGTTCGTAACTAAAAATTCTCGTAATTTTTTACGTAAGATCGGTCCTCGGTGAATTACCGTTCTGACATCGAAATAAACATGAAATCTGCTATTCTCATGATCTAAATTTCTGGGATACGGACCAGAAGATAGCTGAAATATAGAAAGCGGTAAGGGGGGAAAGGCGAAGGCTCTTCATTCCGAAGTTTCGAAAGTGCATCGAGCAAACTATACAATATACTGCGAGCTTACATAGGTTGCATGCCGGTTTCGCACAAATTCGAAACGCGCGGGTGGTTATACGCACACCGTATAACCAGCAATGCTTGCTGTATAGGATTGGCAGTCATTAGTCGATTAGATTTTCGCACAGACCCACATATCTCGATCACCGTGCCGCCTCTCTCCTCCCTGCCGCCCGCTCTTCCTACAACTCTGCATCATGCGTACGTCTCTGCGCGTATGCATACATGTAGATATATGTAGATATATATATACATATATATGTATATATATATAAAGAGAGAGAGAGAGAGTGAGAGAGAACGTTCGTTGTACCGCGGCTTTTGGCGAGCAATGCATACACGAGGAGAACACGTCACGTCGGCTTTCGAGTGATCGATAACTCGATTCAACCCCCGTCCACCAATCCTTCCTCTTCTGCACCCCCCTCATTCTTCACCGTACAAAACCCTTGACAAAACATTTGTCACTTAAAAAATTTGACCGATTCGACGAGCTGAACGACACTGACATTTATATTGCCTTCTGCTATGTGTTTCGCACACAATTTTTTTCCCGAAGAAATGACGATCACTAAACGTGGAATGCGATTAAAGAACTTTAGTTCTTCTTTGTCTGTTATTCCACTCGCGCTAAACTTCTTTGGATAATATCAAAGTTAAGAACAACTCTTCTACGTATGTATGGTGTTTAATATTTAGTAATAATTGTTTAATGCAAAATTTGTAATTTTTACTGTTCTAAAAGCAACGAAAACTACGATCGCAATTGAAATTGAATATAAAAAAATTATTCGAAAGATCGCGACTCCGGTAGAAAAAAATGAAATATGAAAAAAAAAAAAAATACGTTAGTTGGACAATACGATATGCGAAATTTGCGTATCGTTCGATTTTTTGATACGAAATAGAGCTTTGAAAGGAAGTTGCTCAGCGTTTCCGTAACTCATAATAATTAAATTTTCTATATCATTGCAACGACCTCTCTCACGAGGTTGTGGCCTTTTTTATGTTGTGACGTACATGTTTGCAAATTAGAATATCCAATCGTCATATTTAATAATCTATAACGCGCTTATTATGCGCGCGGCCCATATTTTCAGGTCGTTCTATTGTCGTCGATAACGGCTTGGAAATATCTTCAACACCGTCGATGAATATTCAAATTTAATATGGAACACCAGGGGTCTGCGGTGCGGATGCTTTTGACTATATCGTTTTGCAGCAATATCGATAATACACGAATAAATTTATGATCGAAATTGTTTAAGCAACATTACATTTCAAGTTAAAAATGTAATTCAAGCGTTTCGCTTTAATTGACGATCGATGGAATAATTCTCATTTTTTTATTGATAAATGTTAAATTCGTGAACGGTAAAGTTGTACATCGATCTTAACGCAAAAGTATGAAAAAGTATGCGATCACAAAAAAAAAAATTAAAAATTTAAATTGAAATCATTTTATAAGATTTTAGTTCTTAAATCCATCAGCTCTTTCAAAAAATCGTTTTTTCTCTTTTTTTTTTACGTTTCTCGTTTCTTACCTAACAATCAGATATATCCATCGATTTATTAAATAATGGTGGATTACCTGCGAGTTTTACTGCCAGACATGTACAGCGAATACTTACTGCATATACGCGCGTTGACTGCAAACTCGTCCAAGAATCGTCAAATCGCACCCTGTGATACATATGCAGCCCCCGCGCGTGGGTCAAAGGGGTTGAGGGAAAGGTCCCGCCCTTCTCTCGCGTGTCTCACTCTTATACTATTCCTTTATTATTCCGAGAATTCAGCACCGTGTACTCAATATTACGAAAGTATCCACGAAAAGGCTTCATATATATGTGTTTTCTTGTATATTTATGCTCACGCGTTCTCTCCATAGTCGTTGTACGACCACCCATTCGAATAATCACGCACCGTTACATTAATGATTACACGTATCGTCTCCAATGGAGTTACATTCGACACCAATTACTTTTTTTTCCCATTATTTTGAATAAATTGAATAATTAAATTTTTTTAATTACCGTCAGCTGCTAAATATAAAATGTTAAATTATCTCGAATTTTTTCGCGCAACTCAAAAATTTACTTTTTTTCTAAAAACAGTTAAAATATCAAACACTCGGCACTTAAATGTGTTTCAATGCAAAATTTTTTTTTTTTTTCGAAAATCGTAAAAAATATATTTTATCTTAGAAGATATTTTTTGAAATAATTTGACCAGCGATAAGCAACGCATTTACTCCGATTTATTTAGATTTTTCGTATTTTATGCCTCGTTACGACTTTCTCAGTTAGTTTCATCTGTCTTTGACTCGGCTGTTGTCGAGCGAAATCCGATCTCCTCACCGTCGAGCTCTCCCCGTACGCTAGAGATTCTATAATATTAACGTAAACATCCTTGGATGCACACCGCCATTAACAGTGATGCCAATGTGCATTTGTATACAGTACACCGCGACGACAATAATACGGTACGACGAGCCGTGGCTTATGTAAATTTCAAGGCACCGACGGCTAGAAAAATGTATGTCTGTCGCGCGCGCTCACCAAGCCCCCTTTCAACCGTAGCACAGTTCTTATATCTTGTCGTCTGCGCTCATTCTCTCACGAGTCGCTCTGCTTTCTGGATCAACGTGACATCGTCATTAAACAAATGCCAGAAATAACAGATACAATTAACTGTAACTCTGTAACAGAACTGTTTAAGACTCTTCTATCGAAAGCCGAATGTCCGAAAAATTTATCTCGATTAATCGAAATTAGTCAAAACGACACTCCAATTTTTGAATTTGGATCTTTTCAATCGGAGAAAAAAAATCCATGAAATTCAACCTCCAGCGTCGTATTTTGTTCGTAACAAAAATTCTACTCTTTCGGCGAACTAATTTTTTAAACGAAATCCAAGTGGATGAAAAGTAATTAAATAAATATAAAATAAATATAAAATTTTATCTAAAAAATGTATGTCGGTTAATTGAAATTAGTAAAAACGACACGCGAATTTTGAAATTTGGATCTTCTCTTTCGGAGCAAAAAAATTCCATGAATTTGAACCTCCAGCGTCTTATTTTGTTCATAACGAAAATTCGTTTCTATCAGCAAACAAATTTTTCAAAGTAATTTCAAATGGATGAAAAGTAATTAAATAAATATAAAATTTATCTTATGCTGTCCTAAATGCTGCCGAATTTAATCGAAATCTCGCGCATTCCAGACGTTAATTAAAAATCGTTTACACTCGTCTCTTGTAGCATTTCTTTACGAAGAAAATGAGCTTTTGGGATGTTCTCTTTGACTGTCCCTTACGCTCGCGTCACGTGAGAAGTTTAAAATTTACAATCGTTTTATCAGTCAATCAAAACTCTCATTTCCCCGTAAGAAAAATAATTTTTTAATACCAAAAGAAACGGAATTTGGTACCCGTAAGATTGGCAAAGATAGAGACTACAATCCTCGGGTAAAACAAATTTTTATCATTATTTTGAATCTTAAACATAACTAGAGATCCGTACGTCGAAAGGGCTCGGAAGTACGTAGTTCTTGTGGACATCGCTTGGCTCTCTGCATACACAGCAGCAAGCGCCAGCGAGGGCCTCGCGGTGGTCCGCCGCGCCGTCGGGAAGTAATGAGTTTCCGTCCGCGGAAAAATAGAAAGTCTTGCGATATGGAGAAAGAGTGAGTACGCGGGTAAGCGAAGGAAAGCGACAAAGATGAAACGCGTACGTATGTTAGAGCAGAGAGGAGAGTACACGTTGCACTTGATACGAAGGAAGAAAGAACGATTAGAAAAAGAATGGTACGAATGAAAAATAAATAATAAAAAATGCCGGCAAAAGCAGTAAGGGACAGCGGCACACGAAGTGGGGACGTAGAACTGCGCAGGAATACAGGGATAGGGCATATAAAGGAAAGGGAAAAGAGAAACATGTAAAAAATAAAAAATAAAAGGGTAAAAGGAGTGACGTAGAGTTGGACCACACACACATCGAGCGAACGTGACCGAGGCAGTCCGAGAGTTCATATTGTAATACGGCGGAGGGTCTATATATCCAACCTCACTTGTATTATCGTACAGTCCGTTCCGCAACTACTTCCGTCAAGTGCCACCAGTGCTTCTATTCTTTTTTTCTTCTTCCTTATTCATCCCCTTTTGCCATTTTTGTTCACTTCTACTGCAGATTCTCAATGTAAATTTTTTATTCGAAGCTTTTCTCGTATAACCGTTTAGATTTTTCATAGTTACATTATAACGATCAGATTTGCCGATTTTTTTATTTATCCGATTCGGTCCGCCATGTTTTTTTTTTTAATTTTATATTTTAGCGCAGACATTTCTTTAAATATTACTATCAGTTGGAACGAAATATAAATTTTATTAAAAATAATTATTATGACCAAATCGATATCGATCTTTTCGATCGCTAAAAAATTTCGATAAATTACTATCAAAATTGGAATTTTTCTTTTTTAAAAAAATTCGTCAATTTTTTAATCCGAATTTTAAGAGCCTTTCTACAGAACGTTTTGTAGGAAATGCATGAATTGTAATAATATTAATGGATGGCAACCACAACACCGCAGTGCTGAGAAAAACGGAGTAGTAGACTGTACCGGGATAAACGAATCACGTATTATTATAATGGCCAGTTGCTAAATGGTTTTTTTCAATCCGTCCGGTGCCGTCCCGTCGCCGGATCTCTCATTGGTCGGAGATCCCGACCGAGTCCATTCTTCCTCCGATCTTTCTCTTACCCTTTCCACCCCCGCGCGCCCTCCCTCTTCTTCTTCTTCTCGTCTCTCAGTTCCACAAGATGCACATATCATCCACGCTAATACTTCATTACAAACGTTGTAATGAGAATAATAAGAAGGAATTTATCCAGTCCCTGTAGACTGCCGGACTCGCGATACACAATTCTTTATTATCTTCTCCATAATCTCACTTTTCATTTTTGCTTATCATCATTACATCAAATGAACTCGATTTAATTTCATATTTGATATACGTAATTGTTTCCCAGGAGTCGACAAAGTAGAAATTTAAAATTTTTTATTTCTCTCAAACATTTTTTTTATTTTTACAAATCGTAATAAACGAATTTCGGTATACGAAATCGCAGATTAAAAATTTGTTTTCAAGCCTCGAAGGGCAGACAAATATTCCCATCCCTGTCTTCGCAGCATCCTTATTTCGTCAGGAGATGATATGTTACGGTTTACTCGAGATAAAATTTTTTTTTTTGCTCTCGCGAGGTATATTCATGTGCTCTTTGGCGGACATCGAGAGATAATCTTTATCTGCCTAAAAAAAATCCCTATACTTCCGGTCAATTCCGTTTCTTTAACGAAACTTGTAAAGTTGCAAAGTTGTGATACTCGTCAAGTAGTCCCGGTGTCCCTTGCGATATAATGTTTTTCTTTTGAAACCTCTTAACGTATTGCGTGGATTGTGTATAATGGAAGAGAAGAATCGAAGAGTAGGGCAAAAATACTTTCATTAGCATAAGATTCTTTGGAGCAATCTACAGCGGCGAATAATGCGATCCGGAGACGGTAAAAGAGAGGGAAGGGATGCTGTAGAATCTTACCGCCTCCGCTCCCCAAGGCCCCCGCGATTGCCCCCGCGACTCCGGCCACTCGCAGCCTATCATTATAGAGAAGGAATCATTGGATGATCTTAATCATGGCGAGGCGCTTGCCGTGTGAGCGCCACGGCCAATCGACGCTCGACGTTTCGATAATGGCTCACCGACACCGCTCGCGAACACTCTCCCTACGCAAATCGAGTCAAAGAAATATTTGTAAGGCATTAAAGCCGCACAAGTACAATTTGCATGTTTAAAATTTGATGGTAACGTTCGGTAAAAAAAAAAATCTATGCCGATGTTAATCGAAGTTACTATAGCGATATCAAAGAATAACGTGATCTCGAGAACCCACCGATACCTCTATAAATTACACCAAATTTTTTTCTCTCGTATTTTTATTATATATTACCCTCAATTACTCATTTTTCAATAAATGTTTCTATAGAAAAAAATCTTTTCATTGCAATTAAAGAATTCACACAATTTCAAAAATTTCGATTAGCACTCGAATAATTTTCATCACCGTTTGCCGCAACGTTATAATTGAACAATTAAAATATCAGAGAGACACGTACAAAAATTTTCTGGCTCAATGAGAATGACGCGACGCGGAATAGCGTTTATTCGAGAGGTGTGAATTTCCGTAGTATTTAAATTAAAATATATGAACAAGTGTATGGGAACCTTGTTATATGCATATATGAACCGTGGCGCGGGATTTAATACCTATTTCTATCTATACCGAGAGCAAGCGAAGTGGAGTAAATTCGTGTAGTGGAAATCGAGCATCCGTGGTGCTGCAGGGTAACGCAACAAGTGGCGGTTTTCACGGGTTTTCCAGGGGATGAAACGTCGACGTTGGCGGCCCGCCGTTGGCGCACGACCCAACCTCCCACACCATTTCATCCCATCCTACTCCACACCACTGTGCTTTGCACTCCCTTTTCCGTTACACCCCTTAACGGCTACAAAGCTCCTGTCCGGAATTTAAGGGTGGCAAGGCCAAGGACCGCCGTTACCACTTCTCTACCTCTTACCTATAGTGGATACGTCTATCTCCTCTATCTCCCTTCCCATCCCTGTCCTCCTTATACTTTGAACGTTCGGTGTGTTCCTGCTACCACTACGCTTTTCATTTTAGCCGCCCTTCGCTTCGCCGTCGTCTCACCCTTCGACAATT
The DNA here is from genome assembly GCA_964006125.1 of Cryptus viduatorius. NCBI lineage: Eukaryota > Metazoa > Arthropoda > Insecta > Hymenoptera > Ichneumonidae > Cryptus > Cryptus viduatorius. The sequence continues at coordinate 11,464,636 of OZ023224.1, read as the reverse complement.
CTGTAGCCACTGTGCTGAAACTCTCGAGGGTTGAGATAGGTCGAGACTACGGTCAAGGCACCGGATCTCGACGTCACAGGCGATTATGTTCGCGCGATAGAACTCGGATCGGTCCACGCGCGGCTTTAGCGGGTTGATTGAGATGAGAGTCAGATTCGCCAAGGGGTTTTCTTCTATCGATTTCAAATGGGATATCGTTAACGGTGTTATCTTTGACTGATTATAACTGATAACATATTTGGAGACCCATTTTACAACGATGCAAAAATACATTTCGTCGAATGTTGATGCAAACCATTCTGCATTATGACGGCGAAAGAAAAACAAATTGGCGAAGCATTCTAAAAGGGGTGAGAAAAAAATCACGAAATCTGTTATGAGTTTCCGGAAAGTTGAAAACTGTGGTGAGAAATGGTGTTGCAAACGTAAAAATTGAATTTTATTTCGAAATGTCTGATCCACTGACGTTGGAACAATAATTATTCGGATCCCGTCGAAGTGTACCATTTTATTGTTCATTCTTCTGTTTCTTAATACAAAATTGGCGGTTGTTACAAAACAAATGAAAAAAAATTGTAATTCCTTCTATGGAAATTTTTCAAAACCACAGAGATTTTGATTCTTGCTGCTGCTCCCGCGATTTCAGCCGAAAATGTTTCACCCATAAATGAATATCTGAACCTAAAGAAAAAATAGAACATTTTGTTTTTGCCGCCATTCGGAAAAAAATGTATCTAATCACCGTTCTAATCGCGCCAAAGAGATGCATCATTTCGACACATGCATCCTTAGCCCATCATCGCCACATGTCTCTCGCTAATCCACGGTTTCGCGAATCTTTCGCGATTTGCATCAACGCCTTGCAATCTTCAACGATTTATTCATCAATTTTTTTCGGCGACCTTCTACATTTTTCTTTCTCTAATTTTGTTTTTCTTTTTTTTTCATTTTTTGTACCCGCATTTCTGTTCATCTTTCGAATCTTTTTTTTTTTTGTTTTTTTTTTTCTTTTTGAATAATACAACTCTCTCTTTCTCTCTAACCATCTCTCTTTCTATGGTGCACGATGTGGCGAAGGTAAACCGGCACTTACTACTGGCTAGACGCAGAAAAATGTCGAAACGTTCGTGAATAAAACGAACGTGGGGTTGGGACGAAGAGGATTTTTCGATGGCAGTGATCAAGGGGGTAGGGTAATATCAGTGCCCGTAGGCCCGCGGGAGCTTCTCAAGCAAAATCCATGCAGAAGCAGCCAGAAGCAGACCTTAGTCATCCCCTTTCGATTTTGCTCTACAATATGCCTCTACCCACATAATACCATGTATACATACAGACAATGTGAAGACACCGACTTTACTGTATATTTGCTTTAATGTGTGTGTGTGTGTGTGCGCGCGCGCGTGTGTGTGTGCGTGTATAAGTTTGTAGCCTGTATATGGTTTAGGTAAAGTAGAGGATGAAAGAAAAAGGGTTCGAAAGGGATGTATAGTTGTGGTGGTATATAGTAGCGATGCAAAGAACCGATCATGCTACCGTGTACGGGGCATCGGAGTACCGAATATCGGGAATTACCCCTCTTTTCGCGTGCCCCTGACTCGCGAAAGACTCGATCGATATAATCATCGGTCTCTCACCTGCGGCCACGAATCGATTTGATATACATATATATATATATATACACACTGACAATCCGTGTATTTATGCACTGCACGTGTGTGCGTGTCGAGATGGATCTACGGGATCTGCTTAATATATACACGAAGCAATTCGCACGAGAGTACGAAAAAAAAAATTTCGCGAACAAAATGCCTTACATATTTTATTATTTTTTCGAAAACGTGTAATATTGTATTTTTTGAAAATTCTTTTTTCCGCAACTTCGATCGCAATGAAAGCGAGGTATTTTTTTTTTGCTATTGACAACATGTCACCTGATTTTTTACGAACGTTATGGTGACATTTGTATTTTTCGTGAAAAAAAAAAAAAAAACATGCAATACGTGGTTCAGATTTTTTTATTCGTCCAATTGACACAAAAATTAAGAGGACTAAGGAAAGGGCTTCTAACGCGTCTTTAAGTTTTTTCATCGTCCTTCAATGACTCCTCAATGAATCGTCGCCGTAAAATATCTGCTCATTAAAAATGTTTGTAAACAAGAAACTACCTATGAGAATTCACAAGAAATTATCATACGGTTACTATATGATAAATTTCGCACATTTATCTAGAAGTCCGAATGTTTGTGTTCGTTGATTTTTTCCCAAGTACGCCGTACGATAAAAAACAGATACCCGGATGTGAAACAGCAGAAATTACTTTTAATTCAAAGTTAAAAAAAATTCCTAAAAATCTTTTTGCTTCAATCTATCGCGCTAAACTGCGCACCAATAGGCTGGGAATTAAACAAGCTTCATAAACCCCAATGTGCCGAAGAACCTTGAGAGAGAGAGAGAGAGTTCGTGCATCGAGGTTCGCTGAATTCTCACCGGCAAAAAGCTGTGTCAGATTTTTATGCTCGAAATATCATTAATCCTCGTGGGGGTCAGTACGTTTATGCTTTTCTCTCTCTTTCTCTCTCTCCCGAGAAAAACATCGGTACTGCACACATACGCGTACACATCGCGAGTTTGAGGCATTGGTAGTGCAGCGTACAAGCGAAACGAAGGGCAATGAGCGTATAGAGGATAGGGCTACTCGGCAAAGGTGTGTTTACCCGATCTCCGGGGCTATCCCACTTAGGCGTGATTTATCGCGAGGAATTATCCGAATGCTAGAAATACCGTATCATTATCCGACCTTCCCAGTCCCTCGGGCAGTACGAACTGCAACGAGCACGCGGCCCTTACGTATCGTCCTCGTGCGTTGTATACTACGTACGTACAAGTACAATATATGCATATAGTATGTATGTACAATACGGTTTGAACTATAATACTGTATACAGTATCCTGTAACACGCATCGTAGCAGTACACGCATTGCGAGCACCGTACACAGTACGAAAAGAAGCGAATGAAATGAAGAAAGATGAAAGAAGAAGAAGAAGAAGTACTACGCGTGTGCCTCGAGCGTAAAGATCCTATCGCGGTTCCGGACTAGCGGAGTAAGCGGAAAAAAAGGACGAAAAAAAATGATGAATTTAATGTCACGATTGTGAATACGGCAACAAGAAACTACCAAGAAGTGTGCCGTTGTCGTAGATCGACCGAGTTTTCGCACGAGAACTATAAAGAGAGTGAAATAAAAAAAAGTGTTCCCATTCCATTTTCTTACGCGAATACGATCATTTGAATGCATTTGCTTGTTTGTGTGGGGACTTTTGCGTATTTGACGCACAACGGCTCTACTACTTCGATGAAAGACTCAATCTTTAGAATGACTCAACGAATCATTACCGACGTCGTATCCGATCGTCGGAAGGTACATTTGCCAGTAAGGAACGGGCGTTCGGAACATTTTATGTTATGAAGGTTTTGACGAATTATTACCGAATTTTTATCAATTTTTTTGAGGGTTTCTTCGTCTTTATTATGTAGAATTGATACTTTTTTATCCAATGAGTGATTTTTGTCTGAAACTTTCTACCGACGAAATGTTTACGAGCGGAAATTAAAAGCTTTTCAATCATAGAATGTTTTTCGGCGCACATATCGCACGAAATGTTGATGTCAAAATTGATTGATAATGTCAAAAGACAAAGATCTGTTTGTGTAATTTTCGTTAGATTGTGTAATTGTTGAATGAACGGAATCAGGATCGTTAGTGGATTCTCTTCGTACCGATCGCGGCTGACCGCAAAGACACGTACGATGATGCTGTTGCGATGGTTTCGCAACCCTCGGGTTCGCTTTCAGGGGTTGTCGAGCTCCAGCTCGGCCTGACGTATAGAGAAACAAGCCTGCGCTTCGAAACTCGAATTAGGAGGTATTTTCATGACGAATGGACGAGGCACGACCGCAAGTGCGTAGAGCAGCTTTGTCGGACGTTCGGCGCCAAGCATTCGCTACACGGTGACTCCGAATTGTCGCAACTATATTCTCTAATCAATTATTAGATCGCCCACCGAAAATCCATAATCTATTTACGACGGTTATAATTTTTTTACTAATTTATCAACCCTTATACGGGCATTTAAAAACGAATCATGTATCTACTCAATGATCGGTATCTTCTATGAAAAAAAAAAAATTTGCGATTTTTCAAATCTCCGCATCGATTTAATAATAAATATTCTAAATGGTGCGCATGAGAATCAGAGTTGGGGTTGTCTTCAGTCGCGTGATACAGAACATAGAAAAACGTAAGACAACGATTTTTTTTTTTGAAATTCGAATTGGAAAAAAATCTTCAAGGGATCGTTAGACATTGCATTTTGGACGACAATCATCCGAATTTCGAATTTCAGCGAACCACCCTATACATTAAGGGGATGACCGCACACATCGAAGTACCCGCGTGAACAGGAGGGTTTCAATTGTTGTATAGAGTAAATGTTACGCATACGTAGACTCTGTCGGTGCACATGTGAAAGAGCAAGGGGTTGTGTTTACTCGCGCAGGCGCTCGCGTGGTAGTTAAATCGAATTCCCATGCTGCACCGTCCGGCAGAGACACAAAGCAAAGGTCGTTCGAGCGAATGGCCCGGCCCGCGGCGACTATCCAACGAATTTGCGGCATCTAAGTGCCCGTACCGTATACACATATATATACATGTATACGCAATACGTTGTCAGAGCTCATAGGTACCCATATAGGGATGACGTTACGTATATCTGTAAACCCGAAGCACCGGCTTATCCTCTTTGCCCGTTACGATTTTCGATATTCCACTCGATTCGCCAATCCTTCGATTCTATAATATCGTAATACTTCGTTTTCTTATCTATGTAAGAGAATCTTTGACCACAAAAGAATTTGAGATTCGCGATCGGATTTGTTGAGAAAACGAATGAGTGAAATTGTGATTTTTTTCAATAAAAAAAATGTATGTTAACCCCGATTTTTTTTTTTTTAATAATAAACTTTTTAATTCATTTAACGTATAAATCGGCCCTATAAATTTGATTGAAAAGTAGAAAAAAATAATGTTATCCGAAGTCGTGAAACACTGAAAATAGGGTTGCAATAATAATAATAATAATAATCTTCAATTAATAAAAGTGCCTCGGTCGTCGTCCCAACGATTCAGTAAGCATTTGTTTGACAAAAGTCACGGCAAAATGAAAAAAAAAAATTCAATTCCACAATAACAGAAATAATCATTTGAAAGGACTGAAACAAATAATGAAAATTAGCTAAACGGTTATCATTGACTAATTCGTAATTCGTAGCTTGAGTATCCGTAATAAAAATTGCAAAATCTACACTTGTAGTCAGTAATAACGCGTTGTGTGTATATGGCACGCACCCAGGACGCTATTAAGTAGCGAATATGCCTGCAGCTTATTTGTACACTATACTGTGTACGAACAGTTGTATGCTATAGAGACGAATAAGAAGGGGGTAGAGGGAGGGTACCGATTTTCCGGTGCGAGTGGTCCACCACCGAGCTCCTTCGGTGATTGCCTCACGTACGTCGGTCGAGATATAGGTACACGCGCAATCGAGATCTCGATGATTTCGCAGCCAACTCGAGACGACGAACGGACGGACGGACGGACGGACGGCCGTACAGGGCTCTGGTCCGCCACTATACAGACTGCTATACCAACACTATACAGACTGTGGATACAGGACTCTATAAGTCGAAACTATAGTGAATATATACAGACTGTACAGACGTACAGCGAGCTCGAGCAGACCAAGACGCCGGGCCCCACGATCGCTCGCAATTACATGCTGAATCTTTAATGGAACGCTTCGAGGCCTGGAATTAGTTGAATGCCATGGAAAGCTATCGCTACGTAATGCAACCGTGGCCCCGCGAGACACAGCCGCTTCTCTCGCGGTTACCAAGCGGTTTGCTTCGTACAACTTATTGTATATACATATATATATGTATATACATATACTTTATTAGTGTTTTATACATCTGTATAGTAATGCGCATGTCGTGTCGTATCGAGTAATGGAGATACCGAGGGATTATGTCCGACAGTTTCATCTAAAGTTTCATAAACACATTTTTTTTTTTAGATTTTATCGATGTTTTACTATATTTAAAAAAAATTGAAATAATGTCACGATACACAATGACATGTGGAATAAATGATTTCTTTATATTTGTATCGAAAAAATGCGAGAATAATACGGTTTATTTTCGATTTTTTGAATAGTACTGCAATAGACCACACATACGAGTCTAATGGACTGGAAGTGCATTTTCTGAGGCGTCTAATAATTAGACTGATTGCCACATTAATATGGCGCCTCAACTGATACATTGCTTGGGTAGTACTGATGCATTGACTTTATTGCGAAGAAAATTTTTGAAAATTTTTTTGGCGCAAAATACGCCACGCCACGTTTTTATTTATGTCGGATGTACCGTTAGTGGACACCGTACCAACTGTGGCCATTTTTTTTATTATACGTTTTGAATTTTTTTTTTCGAAAATTATTCCCGAATGATCTACTCAACGTTTTTTTAAAATCGCTTATATTTTGTTTTATCGCTTCGAGTGTGGTGACCGCAATCGGACTTAAGATGGCCACAAATGGTACCTCTACCCTACGAAAATAAAAATAGGGGCGCCAAAATATGGATGACCCTTGGCGCTTAATATGGAACGTGGAATTATCGAAGATATCGAATTTAAAAAATTGCACTTCAAGAAGTTAAAAGAAATGACGATGTTTAGTAATATTGAGAGACGTGAGAAATCATTGAAACTGTTTGTCAGGTTCTTCGGATTATTCACGTGATCGGTATGCGAGGTACAGTTACGATATACAATACAACGGCAGAGAAACGTCGTTGTAGTCAGCGCACAATGGGACAGTCGGGCTCTCCTCGTCGTTTATTCTTTTATACTTCTTACCATTCTTTCGTCTCTTTTCCTCGTTTATCCTTCCTTAACCATCTCTCTTTCTATACATTCTCTCAACATCCTAGTATTTCCTTCGTTCTCAGTAAACACATAATATCTTTCTTCAGTTCGCCGTTTGTCACCTCAATTTTTATTACATATTCTGCTTTTCCGTTTTGCGGACTTTTACTCGCAGCAATTGCTAATTATTGTACAGTATTCGGTAAAAATTATTATTACAGAGATTTATTACGATCGATTCGGACTGCCAAAATGGAACTTAAATTTTATATTATTTTACATAGAAATTTACAATTTTGCGTTGAAATCAACAAAAATTATATATGTTTCAGTTGTAATTCAGAATTTTATACTATTTTCCTCAATAACGCACCTAAGATATTTGCATCAAGAAATAAACTCCGAAACACTTCAATGGCGCTCTTTAAATGACGATACTATGGCCATTTTTTTCATTCAAATAAATGGCTGTAAAATACTTTCTTATTTATTTTCTGTGTAAAATAGCAATCCGATGTTTTTTTAACTAAATTTATTTACCTTTCGACAAGTAATATACACCTATATAGATACAAAAATAGCAGTCAACATTTTTTTCTCGAATTTACCATGATAATCGTTATACTTTTATCATGTTACCGTCACAATACATTCGCCGCTTTGGATGCAAAAATGTCGACCACAATTTTTTAAATAGTTTTACCAACAAAAATGTTAAATGAAATTTCGGTATTGAGGATTTGTGACAAAAGTGGTCATTTTAATTGCGGTCACGTGCCGTTTTTTACGGTGGATTGACAGCTCACGTTTATCGGTAACATGTCTAATAATCCTTTGGAAGTGACGAAACAAATGAAAATCAACCCTCTTTGATGCACAAATGAGAATCAACCTGCTTGATGCACGCAACAATATAATTATACTTTTATCATGTTACCGTCACAATACATTCGCCAATGTGGATGCAAGAATGGCGGCCAAAACTTTTTTCGTATTTTCACCGACAAAAAAGTTGAATGAAATTTTGATTGGCTAGACGTACCGTTAGTGGCCATTGTACCATTTATGGCCATTTTGATTATTATACTCATTAAATAATTTTTTATTCAAAACCGCATATTGATTCTTCAAAAGTTCGCATATAAATTCACCGAATGATCTATTCGAAGTTGTTTTTTTAGACGTACCGTTAGTGGCCATTGTACCATTTACGGCCATTTTTATTATTATACTCATTAAATAATTTTTTATTCAAAACCGCATATTGATTCTTCAAAAGTTCGCATATAAATTCACCGAATGATCTATCGGATTTTTTTTTTAATTCCATTATATTTTTTTTTATTTTTTCGAATGTGATGACCACAATTGGACCGAAATCGGCAAAAACTGTACCTCTACCCTACTGAAGATTTTTGTCGAAGGTGGTAATTTTAATTACGGTCAGGTGCCGCTTTTTTACGGTAAAATGACGGAACACGTTAATCGGTAACATGTCGAATAATGTTGTAAAAGTGGAAAAACAAATGAGAATTAACCCGTTTTGATGCACCCTGTATATAATAACTCATCCCCAAGTACTTTGGAGGACTCGGTCACGTTTTCGAAGAGCGTGTAAACTCCCGGACCGTTTAGACGATGTCAGAAGCGCTCATAGAAGTTCAGTATACGCACACACTATATTGCGCAGAGTGGTGGATAGCGACTTGGTCCCGATGTTGTTGCGTCGGTGTGCGTTTTGTCGCGTCTCGTTCGAGTGCGTTGACTACACCTCAACCCAACTCCTCTATACCTGGGGTTATAGCTATACGTAGCCGGGCAATCAATAACGTCGTCACGATCCCGCGGACACGTATGCCTCCTGTCCCCTTATGTTAATGAGCTCTTAATATTCCCGTGCGTAACCTCCACCGACGAGTCTCGCTACATCGATTCACCTAACCCACCACCCGCGCCATTCACCCGCCGCAAAATATCTCTCTTTCTATCCCTCGCGATGCTTATTCCCTATCTTCCTCTTTGCATCTTTCGTCTCCTGTTCTTTTGATCGCGGCACTTCAACTTCAATAGGAAGTAACCGCGGTAAGCCGCTACTTGAGAAATACAGTATACCGCGTTAACGATCAGTAAAAAGATCGTTTCGCACCCAATTTCCAAATTTCAAACCAATTATATTTTCGATGTAATGCGTAATTCAATTCATTTAGGTGTTAGAAACTTGACTCAGACATATATTGTACGAAAATCCATTTTTATTGCAAAAATGCGACTATTATGAGATAAATAGTCGTTTACGTAGCAGAAATGGCCACATGAGCAGAAATGGAACGAATCTTTTAGGCTTCAAATCCATGTGATTTTTTTCGTAAATTCTCGGCAATCGAAGAAACAACACTTTATCATACTTATGTCATTAATATTCGAACAGAAGGTTACATACATCAGTAATTCCGAGAGACATGGCCACCGGGTGATATCACCAGTGTCGATCGTACATATCGTAACGCTAACGAAGATTGGTGCCGCTTTATGGACAAGTAATGTACGATTGTTTATTCATAATACCCCGCGAAGCGGCCGTATTTTTCAGGAGCGTAACCACATTCTCATATAATGGCCATATTACCCCGAGTTGCCATATCCCCCGGAATTATCCTATTGGCAAACATCGGATTGACATTGAACGGTTAATCATAAAGTGTTTAAAATCCGTCAAAGCTTTAAAAAATCAAATTCGAGGCACCGAATTAAAATGGCGACCGCTTTAGTCTTTAAATATTCCAAAATGGCACTAAAATGGTACCGCAAAAGTATTTTTTTCACGTGGAAGCTAAATAATCGAGATTTTCGTGTGACTTATGAAAGGATCAAATCATTCATTTTATCGATCATTTCAGCGTATAAGTAGAAAAATCAAATTCGACGCACCAAATTAAAATGGCGGCGGCTTTAGTCTTCAAATATTCAGAAATGGCACTAAAATGGTACCGCAAAAGTATTTTTTTTGCGTGGAAGCTAAATAATCGAGATTTTCGTGTGATTTACGAAAGGATCAAATGATTTATTTTATCGATCATTTCAGCGTGGGAGTATCATCGCTTACATCCTACATTAATCCGTAGATCTTGTCGGGCATTTAGTAATACGCGTATATCGCACATATCACAGAAAACGGTGACAGATCCACGCCCTCGAAAAAGTTATCGCTCGCGTGCAATAAATAATCCGGGTGATTACTAGACGGCGAAGCGAAACCATCCACTATTCTCTTGCAACGATCGAGGCGTTTATACGATACTACGTACTAAGATACACGATATAACGTTACCGGTACGTGTTAATATGTTCGCGGAGCGCCGAAGCTTCGGATAAAGCTGAGAGCACAGAGGTAAGCAGCCAGGAGTCTCGCCAGTGCGTATGTACATATTGATGAATTATTGGTTTTTTTAAATACCTATTTATACAACTTATGCAAAAAATTAAAAAAAAAAATTTCGGAAAAAAAGTCGCCGCATTCACTATTTAAAACGGCGCTAAAATTCGTTTTGTTAACATTTCGTAGAATGTAAAGCTTTGGAGAGACGAGCAATCGTAGCTTCAACCAATAAGGTCGCAGCGGCTGAATAGCTCCATCTACGCAACGTCTTTATTGGCTGAATCTTAATATATATCCTAAATGACGGCATTTTTTACGAAATCTGAATTGTTTTTAATTAAAATATCGTGGAATAAAATGAATTTATTGACATAAAATTTTACCCGTTTTGAACCCATAAATACGATCTTCGCGTGTCTATACACGTGGTTTCCTGGAATTATATCTCGTGCGCCTATAGTTGTTGATGAATAATGATGAAAATTTGAATGCGCTTTACAGCACGCATATAGAGTGAATATAGTAAAGTAAAGGTGAAATAAACGTCAGTACACGGTAGTGTATTACGCGGAGTATGTGTGCATCGGTGTGGGGAGGTTTATAGGTGTACCGGTACGTACCGGTACGCGATATACGTGGAAAGACGATTTGGCTCCGCTTAAGCGCGCATAAGGGCTTCGATATCATTAATAATAATTATACAATTATATATAGGTAGGTACGTGAGCCGCGTTTTCTCTCTCTCTAACCCCCCCGCGCATCCCTCCCTTCGTGTATCGGGCGTATAGTTTAGTGCCGTGTTATTATCCCTCTCACGGGACGCGAACCGGGGCAAACCGGCCTCGCTCTATAGATATATGTTATTACTTATAATATTTCATCTTCGGAATTGGCGGTTGCGCTTTGTTTATGCCGGCACGTAGAACGTCACGGCCTGTCTCTCTCTCGCTCTGGCGCATCTCGCAAACTCTTCCTCATCGTCATTTGCTGAAGTATCGTAGGGTCATATTCGATCGTTTTCCACCAAATAGACTCGAAAGACCTTTTTTTAACCTTTCTGATGTGTATTTGCAACTTGACGAACTTCGGACAGACGAAAAAAAAAAAATCAAATGCAATTTTTCTTCGATTTCTCGTCTCTTCGGCCATTTTTTTTAATTTCTATAGCTACGCCAGGCGCGCCTACCGATTATTCATTTTCCTGCAATTTTTTTTTTTTTTTTTTTTCATCAGGCGGAGGAAAGAATTATTGTGTACAATGAAAAGTACAAAGTGGATCAGCAAAAGTGCAGTCGGAGATGCGGGGTAGAGAACGCGGTGGCGGCACTGCTCGCGAGCCGAACGCTCGTTCATCGTCCAAGGCAAAATTTATAACCTCGCTGATTGATAGGCAGATACGTTCCAAGAAGTACTATGCCTGATTGGAACTCGTGGCACACGCGGGTTACAAGCACCGTGCTTGGCCCACGGTCACCGCCTACGTCCACGCTGAGCACTGACTCTTTCTCTTCTTCGTCATTTACCTCTAAACTGCAGAATTCTCACGAAGCTTTTTTTTTACACCGCATTTTACTATTATATCGCGTGAGAAGGAGAAATGAAAAATGGCCGCAGTCAATGACGAAATGACGAAAAATATTCGTCATTTGGCTCGATTTTGTCATTTTGTAATTTGCGATTCGTCGTTTTCGATTTTACACGCGCCAAGTTGTTGGATGACGTCGATCTCATAAAATTTCAATATGCTGTTTTTTTTTTGCTGTTCAGTAAGTGAATTTCACACGCAACGATGTCGTTAGTGCGGAATTGATTTGTTTTTTTTTGCGTATGTCACTCAATCAAAAGCAGTCGATCTGATCACATCGAAAATAAGTTGATCGATCTTAATGCTTCTTCTCAAAAGAAAAAAAAATACGGTAATTATAATCTCGCATAGTAAGCCTATAATTTTACGGATCTTACCGACAATTCTGTTTCTTTTTATTATTTATTTTTACACCCAACAACGAATAATTATGCACGGTTATGATTGCATGTACTTTAGAGTCATCGAATGATCGCGAAGCCTTGAGCCGACGCATTTCCGTTAATTTTCCCCCTCGCGCCGTGTGTACTTCAGATAACGTAGGCTAATTCGTATTATTCGCTCGCGAGTTTCTCGCTAATATAGCCACTCGCTGACCCCGCGCTGTTTTGGCGTATGAAACGCGCAACGATACCGCAATAATTATAATCACGCAGTTTCTACTTAATCTAACGATACCACGAGAATTTATGATTTACGAAATATCGGTTAAGAACTCCGATACTCGAGCGGTTGTTTTATCGATAACCGGAAGATTGCTTAATCGACGCTATAATCGATCGAAAAAGCCACATATCGACGCAAATTATATTATTGTAATAAAAATCAAATTTAATGTTGTTAAATTATCCGTTAAGTGCGAACCGTAAAATTTCATGATTTTTCGAAGAGTAAAATTCTTGTTTAATTTTTTTTTTCAGCTATTGATGTATATAATCGATCTCTCGCGTACAAAAAACTTTTTTCCGGAAGTAGAATACGTGATCTCCTATCATCAAAAACATCGATGGTAATAATAATAATCAATTTTTTTTACGCGTCATTTCAGGGATCGGTAATTCCCGATCCTTCGACGAATAATTTTTATGCCATTTTGTTGATATTCGATCAGTTTGAAGATTAAGAACTCATTAATAAATGCTAAAATTTAACGAGCAGAAGACATGAATGCATATTTAACGGCTTCTTTTTTTTTACTGCACAAGAAAAATTGCATCTCTTCAGCGCCCATCAGTTCGAAGAGAAACGAAGAGCTAAAAGTTGGAAGGACAAACGTGTAGCGGAGGGAAGTGTCTGAGAACTTTCTTCAGACAGGCAAAAAGTATACGTCAGTACGAGCGAATTAGGTCAGTTTACCCTGCTAATGGGATATATAAAGTCACATACAAATACGAGCGTAAATTAAATTCAAGGAAGGAGAGGGGAGAGGAGGGCGACGGTGATACCGAGTGATTTACCGTTGTGTTTGTGTTGGTCGCACTGCCGCCGCTCATATATGACTTCGAAGTAATAAAATGCACGGTGAACGCTGTAAGCGCTCGGTGCATAAGCTGTGCACGACTCGCGGAGACCCCGTTCGACGTTTTATTTTCTCCTTTTCTTACGGGTCCCCTTCCGTCATACGGACACAAGTGTCGTACATGACTCGCGAACGAAAATTAGTAAAATGAGAAATGACAACTTAACTCCAACTGAGAATTCCGTCGAAACCATAAGGTAGAAAACAGCTTATTTCAGTCTCATATATCACGAGACACATTTTTTAACCAATTTCTCCGATGAGTGAAAATTCAAAAAAAATTATAAAATTTTGATGAGTCGCATTTATTTTCGTTTTCATCGGCAAATTTTACGCAAATTCATGGAATTGCTTAATTTAGTTGATCGATCGACAGAAAAAAAAATGTTTCGTCTAAAAATAAAAATTTATTAAAAATGCCTCGTAGATCGATACAACTAACGCTCTCTGTTTGGAAAGTTCTACAAACAATTTTATTTTTTTCTCCACCGAAAAATTGCGAATGATAAGTTTTTTTTCTCTGTTATCAAAGACATTACAGCTTCAATGGTCGATGCAATTTTCACTCGGTTGTGGGATTAAAAACAAAACAAATGCATTCGAAAACAAATTTCGCGAAACAATATTTGTTTCGTTATTCAAGAAGTACTCGTGTATGTGCTATATAAATTGCAAGAGCCTGCAATGCCGTCCGATAGTGTAGAGAGTTCCCGCGACGAGAAACTCTCCTCGTCCCGCGCAGCAATAATATTCGCACGGCGATATTGTTTTGAGAACCGGACGCCGCATGTTTATTCTACGGGATATATAGCAGCAGACTGGCCTTCCCTCCGCCACCGTTGAACTCTCCGATCGATCGTTCCTATTGATTCCCACGTCGCTCGAGGCCTCCCCGATATATATAGTATACATATCTGCTACTGTTTCGGTTGATCGAATTGAGAAAAAAAAATATATATATACCTATATATATGTATATATATAAAATATATTTTATGCGGTTCTCGTAGGGAGAGTTTATTTTTTTACTTTCATTGTATCGGTGGAGTTGCAAAATCAACTTGGGATATGTTCGCGCAAATAATTGTGCAGGTGCTACGAAGAAACCTGCAGGCTTTGCGTTCGGAGAAAGAAAAAATTAAATTTACAAAACAATTGAATGAAAATCTAAAAATAACAGAACCGTAGTCACGCGCGAGAGGAACGAGAATTTTCGTAAAATGTACACTTAGCGCCCGAATAATTTACGCGAAATGCATTATTAGTGACTAAGAAGGAGAACTGCGAAAAGCGAAGCCCCTGTACATCGGAAATAAATCTAATCGAATCTAATGTAACAGATCCGCAGTCAACTATCGTGTCTACCGACATGACGGGCGACATGCAAGAACAATCGAATTTCTGGGTACTTTAGCCTCTGAGAAAATCAAATTTTCAGGAACGCATTACACTTCATTAATGAAAAAATGCTTCAAAAAATCACAGCAAATCAATATCTTGCATAACAGATCAATAGATTTTGAACAATTATTGTTTAAACTCTGTGGTTTCGGTGTGAAAAAAAGTGTCTGTAACTTGTAATAAACTAATGTGAAAAATCAATCGATTGTTGCATAGATCGCCGTTCGTCAACAAAAATATATCCGCCATCCATTCAAAGTTGAAACAATTTTCCGGAAAATTGATACAACGTAACCGCGTCAATTACGTCAATGTTACCGCAAAAATGTAATGAACAAATGTGCATACGAAGAAATAAAAGATAAACTGATCGAAGAAAGAGGAAAAATCTTTTTTTTTTTTTTCGATTCGCGACTCTTTGCACGGATAATACGCTGTTTGCCATTTCGCCAGAAGCAGACAGCGAGTGAGAAAGAAATCATGAAGCAGAGTGCGCGCCGGCGGTTATTCTGATAATTTTGGGTTTTGACGACTCCGGGGGATGCACCGTAGCTGACCCGAAATCGGCTACCAGTCTTTGACGATCAAGAGAAGCTGAGAGGTTGGAATATTCGCGCTATCGCACCGATTTTATTATTCCGCATGAACGCGTCGATCCCTCCCCCCCCCCCCCTCCACCCTTCGGTTACGTGTATATATATATATCTACATGTATAGCATGTATACTTTTACGTAGTACGCCGTATATAATACTGTATATGTATACATATAGCCGCGAGATATGTGAGGGTTCGATCGAGCGGTGATGATCGCGTGTTTCGCGGGTCCACGGCCATTTCGTATAATATTACTTATGCTCGGCCGGTATTAACTCTCGAGGGCTTCGTCGTTCATCGACGATCCTCAATTCAAGGCTCGAGGAAGATGTTAAATCAGCAACTCAATTCATTTAAAAAAAGATTTTCATAAGAAAACCGATGTTTAACATCGAAAGACCGCGATCTTTAGCTCTCCGATCTTCGCCATCGCGATATTTCGCGACCAATAGATATTTTTTCTGTTGGTGAAATTGATACGATACGATGCACGCAACTTGTCTCAAAAAGTGCGACGCTGATGCGGGAAATCGTATAACGATCGTAGATTTTAGAAGTCTAATTGACGAAAACAGCGTACTGACGAAGCGGAATCCAAAATAAATATAAAAATATTGGAATATATATTTTTACGATTTATTTTATTGTTTTTCCGATAAATTGAGATGAGAATAGGTACTGAAAAAATATTACGAAAAAAGAGGGATAATGGCTGCAAAAAAACGTTATAAAAGTATCGAACACGCCAAATCCGGGTGTATAAGTTCCCGTGTCTACTGGATAAGAGAAATTCGCCGGACAAGGGCCGCGAAGGGGGTGGGGGAGCTGGATTTGGGGGCGGGAAAGGAGTAAAAGAATATAGTTACCGCGCGTGGAAGTAAAGTATCGTATCGGAAGGAAAGTATCGTGGATTACAGGTAGAGGAGAGTCGAGGCGAGGAAGCTTAGAGGGGAAGAGCATGAACACAGCATGAGCATGCGGAATCGTGGCCGATCCACAACTACCACCCCCGTGCACAGTGAACCAAAGCCTAATTGATTTGCGTGCTGCTGGAAGCGACGAAAGAATCCGGTTTCGCGCTACCGACACGCCACCACACACGCCATTCGACGTTATAACAAAAAAAAAAAAAAAAAGATCGCTACTGCTATACGCTATAGATCGTCGGCACCTATACAGCAGAACTCGTAGATAAATCGAAATATATTTTTTTGCAACCGGAAGTACAAACTTCTGCATTGGAAAATTTTTAATCGTTCAACAACTCAAAGATACGTAAAATATACGATCGATAGTTAAAATACATTTTATAAATCAAGCGGCAGCGATCATTAATAACTGAGTTATCCAAAAAATCGATATCGATCTATAAATCCGATTTTTTCACATTTCTTATTCGACACGTGACTATTTTAAGATTTATTTCTACTATCGAACTTTTCTCACATACGATTCTGCGGAATAAACATCGAAGATCGGAGTCTTTGATTTATAGATCGTCACGGCGAGACGGTTATCAATTCGATACAAGACACCCGCGTTTTTCGCGAATATAACCAACGGAAACGTAATTCTATATACGTATACAACGGAGAAAATGATCCAACATTATTTCCTCATATCCTGTGCGTTTGACCTGACTGATTAAACAACTATGGAAATTATATTGCTGAATACGAGTTAGTGTGGTTTAATCAATTCTCGTTCGGGAGGATTGTTGTACTCGGCAACGTTATTTGATTTAATTAGGATATATGTATATAGACTTGATTAGTCGAATGGTTGCATCGAATTAATTGTCTCCATCATGCAAATATATTCTATGACGTTGTCGGTAATATTGTCGTCATTGAAAATAATTATAATGAACCACAGAATATTTACATTAACCTCATTTTTTGTCAATTTTTATATACTTTTCTTCGTAGAAATATGGACTTTCATGAATTATTCAAATAATAAATTAGTTAGTGAGGACAGAAATTAATTTAAAATTGCGATATATATCGAGAATTTGCCGATCCGATTTGAATATTTTTAATATCTATAAATACGTCGCAATTACGCGTGAGAAAATATCGACGATTTGCGATACTTATCGGTCTGTTGGCTTTAAGGACGGAAGAGTACTTTTGCAGTGTTGCAAAAGCGTAAGCATCGGTGGCAGTCGCTCAGCCCGGAATCCCCTGTAGACTTGCAGTGTTCTCTGGCAGCTGGATATCGCGTATAGTCGGTCACGAATACCTAATCATTAATTATTACCGGTATACACTCTATTTTCGTTACTGCTGATGGTGGTGGTGTTTCTTGCTCAACCCTCCGTTAGCCACCTATTCTCCTCCTATTCGTCGTCTTTCTTTCGTCCGTTCGCTCTTTCGCGAGCATTTTTTTTTCACCGCCAACTACCTATACACCTTATCTTTCTTTTTTATTACTATTTCGTAATGTTACCAACATTTTTCGTAATTTTAAAGAAACATCTTATCAAACGTCTTTTTACAACTTCGAAGTGTAACGGAGTTGTATTTAATTCACAGGAGTATTTTATGCTTCCGTTATTACCGATCTGAATCGTTCTATCGGCTCGAATTTTGACGGAGAATATGATTTTAATAAAAAATTTTTACATAAAAAAAAAAACGATAATAGCTAAAATAATATTTAATCGAAATCCACGCGCACATTACAAATTCTTTCTCTTCGATACTGAAAAATAGTAATACGAAGAATTTTTCAAATTTTTAGTACTCGTTTGACTTTTAAAACTCGCTGAAGCTTTCTTAATGCGAAGCCATATGTTAAAAATAAAAGAAAAAAAGTCTATTTCGCTTTAGTTAGCATCGAATACTTCTTCGTTTTCTCTCATACCCCTCTTTCGTTCGCTCCACCTCCGCTGCTACCACGAGATACGCCATATTTGCATATTTATAAGGGAATGTAATCGCAGACTCGATTTTCGCTGCTTCCCTTACTCTCTTCTGTTCATCATCATCGAGGCAACGAACTAACGTTCGGTAGAGAGCGAAGAGACGAAGAGGGAGGAAAGGGAGATACAGCAGAGAGAGAACGGGAGAGAGTGAGAGAGAATGGAATAAAAAAGTCGAGGGACGAAAGATGGCGGAGAGATTCGAGGCAGACATGCGATCCCGATTTCACCCAACGTATCATCATCGGCCACGGCTCTATAAGAAACAATTTATTATCGACGAACGGCGTTCACCCGGTGCAGCGAGGAGGGAGAGGGCAGCTATGCCAGAAGAAGAAACGACCGGCAAGCGCAGGGGAGAGGAGAGGCTTATAAGAATAAAATGATGGAGTATAGAGAAGAGAGAAAAGTACAGACCGAGATGAAGAAGAATAAGAAAAAACACATCGAACAGAAGAATATAAGGATCAGTAGGAGGAGGCGGAGGATCCAAAGGATCTCTTCTGAATCGCGAAAGTGCTACCGTTTACCTTCCAGCTACCGTACATTATCGTTTCGTCTCAACCGCACAATATCTAACTGCAAACTGAAGTTATGATACTTTTTTTTTTCGATGTTTTATCTCACAAATCTGCCGATGGAAAATAGCTTACGACTTTAGACGTGCAAAGGTCTCAAAATTGATCAATTTTTTGAGTACTGTACTCATCTATCGAGGAGGTAAAAATTTCCAGATGGCGACATTCGTAAAGTTGGAATAATATGGAATTTCTGTATTAAAAAATACAAAATGAAGGAATTAATGTTTATCAAAGTATCTTTGACGAGGGGTGCAATATTTTTTTTTTATTAATATTTGCATCGTTATTTTAGCAAAAAACAAAAGTACCTAATGATGATATCCACTGAAAGGTCCGGAAAAAATTCAAGAACATTTACAGAACTTCCAGAATTTCCAGGATTTTCAGGACCACTGGAAAGCATGGTAACGTCGAATTGTCAATGAAACATCCAAAAAATGAATAAAATTCGTGATTCTTGATTCCAAATCTTCGACTTTAAAAGCGGCAGAAAAAGTATCGTCGTTTTTATACAATTATTTTCGATCCCTCGGGAAATCGTTAGTCGTGACGCTAATCCTCCTGAAGCTATGTTCGAGGAATTTAATTTTTGTTAATCGATGTAAAGATGAGAAAAAAAAATAATACGTAATTTTGAATTTACGAATTCAGATGTTTCCTTACCGTTCACAGTAACAAAAAAAGGTAAGAAAATTGTCGACTGATTTTGGTACATCCTGTATTCGAGATCGGGGGCTACTACGTTCACTTTTCAACCTTTACTATCTTGTGGAGTACCAACAAAAATTCTTATGCTATTCGGTGTGCCTTCGAGAGACCATTCTCTTCGATAATTCCGCGGTACAATCGATCAATTCGAAGACAGTTTGTCCGAGTAGCGTATAGACAGATAGCATTAGATGCCGAAAGAAAGTAAAAGTATAGCCCACGGGTTGTCTCGTTGACAACAATGGTACGCTGATACTCGTGTTTATCGCGCAACTTCGAATTGCGTAATCTCACCGCTTAACCGACAAACTGTCGGTATTGAAATCGTAAAAAAAAAAAAAAACGCAAAAAAAAAAACGAATACCTAATTTGCGGTGATCGAAATTAAAATATTTTCCACCATTTTTTTTTGCTTTATTACGAAATAATTTAAAGGAAAAAGAAAGAGGAAGGATCTGGCAGCGTTTATGCGAAATTTGCATATCTCGAGACGGTAGGAGATTGCGTCTAGTCGCGGATAGGTTGGTTGGTTGTATACATCGTTTAGCCGATTTAGAGGCGAGCCTATGAAAGCGCGGAGGACCCGAGGGTAAGGTAAGTGGCAGCAAAGTGGTATACCACCACACACCACGTTGCTGTGATATAGTTATGTATACCGCAGTAGTCGTATATGCGTATATATATGTATATATGTATATATATATACAGATATGTATTTATATATAGTATACCTATCGGAGTCAGGGCGAGATGAAGCACCCGGCCAATGGGAAGGCTTTAGTAGAAACTCGCGAATAAGCTACCGTACAAAGCCGCGAGTCACGATCGCCTCGTTACCGCGAGGATCCCTACCTCCTTTCCACCCTCCCGCCTTTCCACTCCGTCTATCGTGTACAGCATGCTGCTGCTGATCTCAGCTGCCCCAACTACACTCGCAATATAGTCAAAGCCTCCGTTCCTTGTTTTACCCATTCCTATAGCGTGCGAATCGCGAATCATGAAATCAGCGATTCGGATAACCGAACGTTCTTAAGATTTTTTGACTTCGGAAATATCCGATCGTTAAAAGATTAACCACCAATTTTCTCGAGAACTATCGCTCCGAGATACATTATGCGAATTTTTTTTTTTTTTTTCGGAATTTTTTTTCTCTATAAATACGATTTCTGGGAAAAAGGTAAAAAAATGGCTATCGATTTATTTTTTATATTTTCGGGGTCATCGTAGGCCTATATACAGTCTCCGGCTACTCATTTTTTTGTAATAAACATTTCCGTTTGTGAATTGGGTGCAAAATTATTTTAAAGAAACCCTCCAATCATCGTGTGTTTTAAATCTCATTGCAATTTCTTTTTTACACACTAAAGTCACAAACTCTCCACTCTAAAGCAATTTCCCCTCGGAAAATTTTAACCGACTATGAACTACAGATGTGTCATTTCGTCGGATGTATATATAGTAGGGATGCACGACGATAATTCTCCAATATTAGATCGTCATAGAGAATAAATCGTCAAACTTCGTTCGCGTCACGAACGAGCCGCGGGTACAAGAGAGAAAGAGATACCAATTCGAGGCGTCCTCGCACCGGGTCTGGCAATACATCACGCGTACGGAGGGGTGAGATGAACGAATAAATACTGTAAACAGCTCTGAAGCGTGCGTGCGTGCGTATGTTCGGTATCCATATACATATATATAAATCTATCTATACATAGATATACGGTCATCGGCCGAATGGAGGAAGCGCGAGAAAGCAAAGCGAAAGAGGAATAGGAAGGGATAGGTAGAGGGAATGGTACCACGTGGCGAGATAATTGGCACGTAATGGATTAGAGACTCGTGTCCCACGCATGAACAAGGGGTAGATAGGGGGTGGGGAGGAGCGAGAGAGAGTGCAGGAGAGCATCAGTTCGTAGTTTGGAACACACGCAGAGGGATGCATGGGGTCGATCTCTCTACCCATCCCACCTCACAATTCGCGCGATCGGAAATGAAATTTTGATTGACAAGAGAGGCTCGTCACGCCGCGGAGAAATCTAACCTGCAATTCGGTACCCGGCACCAATTACAAATTGGATAAAGTCCGGGTGAACGTAGCGCAGTGTGTGACTATAGGGAGGGTGTTCAACGAACACTCGAGAGGGTGACAAATTTTTGCTACTGATCGGTAGATACTTTCTGATTTAAGCGAATGCGCAATACGAAACATTTGAGACGAAAAAAATAAATTTTTTTTTTTCAATCAATAGTTCGTACGTTTATTAAAATAATGTTACGAGATGAACGGGAGAGAAAATTTATTATTTAACTATTTTTTTTTTCGCTATTCGACCATTTTTTAAATTTATTTCGTTATTCAACTATTTTTGAAAAATTGATATTCCTCTATATTTTTGACGCGTTAAAACTATTTTCTCGATAGGATTTCGGAAATTCCATCGTACTTTCGTTTTCTTAGGTATTATTTCGACTACGGTACTTCAGCGAATAGAAGACGAAGATGCAACGATACAGTGAAAAAAAACGCATACAAATACAAGAGTTTTCTCTGGAGTGTGTCCCCAGGAGGTTCGCCAGCGGGTTAGATCGTTGCACAACGTATATAGTTTGTATATAGTTTTCGAAACACGCGCGACGAAGGGGATCGACGAGTACCGCTGTAGTACAAACCCTCCCGCGGCGAACCACCCTCGAACCGCGATTGGAATACAACGATAATACATATATATATATACCCGAGTGGACCACGCGACTGCCCGCTGGGTTTTTGTCTACCAAACAATGTTCTTTCGTCCTGAAGCGTCTATATTTGTAGGAAAAAAAAGCACAGGTTCTACTAGAAACGCAACTAAAAAACATTAACCGAATTCGTAACCTTCTGCGGTCGCGGCTGCGAATATAAAATATTTAACATGTGCCTCTAGATATTTTTTTTCGGCTCCTCGACGAAAAAAAAGAAAGGCTTCATGCGTAGTCTGTATGTATAATCGATCTGTTAACGGCTGATAGTCCCGACCTTTTTTCTTGAAAAAAAAAAAAAAATTCTCATAATAATAAACGTTGAATCTTCGAAGAGAAAAAAGTAAAGAAGTTCCTTTCATTCAGTCCATTGCTATCACATCTACACTTCTATTGCGAAGCGAAACTGGTTAATGCAATAGGGGTTTTTTTTTTTTTTCTTTTTTACGTGATAAGAAAATGTTTATCTTGCAGAGAGAATTGCATTGAGTTGTTCTTACACAAGTCTGTGTTGTACAGAGATACGAACAAGAAGGAGATATCCTACTGGTCTTACAATCACAAATTCCTCGAGCAAACGATACATTTGTTAGAGGTGAAATCGTGCGAGCCGTGCCGGAGAACTCGAGCTGCACCCCCGCAGCCGCGCTCGCCCCAGTCACCTGTCTTGATCGATGGACGCTGTGCTCGCAGAACTCTCTGCGGCCTCACGAGCGACTCCTTTCCCATCGTGACTTCCTTCTTCGGCTTCTTTTACTGTCTCTTTCGATTTATTTTCTTTCCCCCCCCCCCCCCCCCCCCCCCCACTTTTTTTAAATCGTAGTATGACTGTTTTTACATATCTCTTGCCAGTGGTTCCCTTTCCTTCGCGTCTTCATTCTCATTGAATCGACTGTTTAAACGGTATAAATTTTTTTTTTCCTTACCGAAAAAAAAATGTTGAAAATTAAAATGAAATTTAATTTGTTTGCGAAAACGACGATATGATTTTTTTTTATTGAATTAATTTTGAACAAAAGTTATAATTTTTCGAAGATATTTTAAGCGGTTTTGAAAAACATCGTTAAAATCCGTCTCCTTACGATTTGGTTCTATTTTCCCGATTTTTCTATTACGATTTCATTTTTTTTTTTACTCGATCCTCGGAGATCCTTGATTTCGCGATCCTCGAGCCTTTTTTTTACTTATTTCTTTGGCAAAATAGGGGCTTGTATACTCAGTTACGAACGTGATTACAATATCTATTCGCTTTTTTTAATAAACGTCACGACGGGACGCGTACCTCCGTATGCCTCCAGCTACAATCTAAATGCATTGAGCAGAGGGTAAAAAAGAAAAATAGTTAAAAAAATAAAATAACTCGTTGAATTGGGGATTTGAAAATCGAGATATTCGAGTCGAGAGGTCATTCACACTTGGAGTTAGATTTTCGCATCTGTCGCTCTTCGGGATTTCGTATTGCAGTACCAACCTCGTGAATTTGACACGTAGGGAGACAAAGCATGAATAGTGAAAACTCGTCGAAGGTTCACCCTCAAGTTTGTCGATTTTATTTCATTGCAACGCGCGCGTTCAACGGGGGATCGAGTAGACGAATAGAAATACATAAATCGAATTTGTTCGATTCCCGCAGACCTCGGTAGCTTCGGAAGCAGTGACGCTTCTAAAACTTGGGAGTACGTCATGCAAATGCATCTTTATACGCGTATTATTTCGATAGATATTATATCTATGGGCGTGAAGTATAGTATAAATACAATTTTATGCTTCGCGGTTTTGGTGAGTGGATTTTTCGATCTTTTGAGATTTCAAGGACGATTAATCCTTTTAAACAATATACCTCTACTGTGCATCGAAAAACTGGATATCGTAATAAATTATTATTGGCTGTAAAACTCATTTTAATAATAACACAATTTTTCGAGGTAAAAAATCATTGAGTTTTCGAAGGTTTCGGAAATTTGCGATTATTTCAATGTGTTAATTACGTTTATAAATATACTGTAAACTATACGCGATTTATCGGCTAATACTTCGTTTCTATACTTTAAAAAAGTGTCCCAGTTGTGCAAAACGTTTCAAAGGTTTCACTAACGTTTTTAGGTGACTACACTTCTTTCTATCCGCAAACTCCCTTTTGACCCCTTCGAAGCGTACGCACAATTATCTCGAAAAGCGGACAAACAAATTTATACACAATTTTCGATATTTTTTCGTGTCAAAGAGAAAAGGGATATTTCTGCACGCTGTTTTTGTTAATTTCAGGCTTCGCTTAACAGAACGAAGGAAAAAGAAATTAGGTTACCGATTAGGGATTATTCGTATGCACAAACGCAAACGCAACACCATCACCATCCTTTTAGGTGATGGACCCCTCGTTTAGCGCAAAATGTAATCGGTTGTAAAAAGAAAAACGACCCCTCGTTCCGAAGTAGCGTTTTAAACCTTTATTGTCCTTTTTGCCATTCGAACGATATCTAAAATACAAGGGAATTAGATTAATCTGATTCACCGTTCGTTAATTAAATTCGATAATTAATAAAAACATTTTTTTCGATTTTTTTTTTATTTTTTTTTAAATTTTCTTGCGCTGTTTGTCATTATTTGTACAAAAACTAAAGATCGCGTGTTCGAAAAATTTTCATGGTTTAGCAGTTCGGTGGGTCAGCGGAAGGATTAGCGGCGAAAAGTAGGGCAAACGGGTCGTTTTTTTTCCTCTCTCGTTCTCTACGCGAACGAAGTTTAATCGCTTGTGAACCGGCCACCCTTTAGGGTACAAACCTCCGATCCTCTTTCGTTGTTTTTTCTTTTTTTTTCTTCATTTTTTTCGCTGCGTTCAATCGACCCTGTCGCATTTTCGGTTGGACTGTTCACGCAATTAGGTACCAACGACCGAACCTATCCGCTGGTTATATCTATACTAAGATAATAAAAAGAAATGTGAAATAAAAACTCGTCGCTGAAAATATTTGTTCGCGATTTTTCGTAAATAATATATAACGCTTCAGTCTACGAATCAAATTAATCTTTTTCCCCGTTGATGAGGGGAGGGGAGGGAAAGCTTTATATTGGTTAGTCGAGAAATGAATTTCGGCTGATCGATACAACCGGATTCTCGCCATTGAATAAGCAATGATTTTTGTCGCCTCGTTTTTTTTTTTTTTTTTTCATTGCTTCATGATGACTGCAACGTTTCTCGACTAGAATCACATTTATACTTATAACTGTTTATATGATTTTTATAACTTACTACGACAGACGGATAGATCCGAATGCTGTCAGGGAAATCGAGAATAATATTTATAGAGGGGATAATATTAATTTTAACCGTAATATAAGTGCAAAAATGCATCGCCTCGATTTATCCATATTTGGTCGACGTTCGAACCCCAAAATATCGTAGAAAAATAATACAAAATTTTTATGTCAATAAAAAATCGAATTTCAACGAAATTTTTTTTTTTTTTATTAAAAATCGAAATCTTAATGGAAGAAGATGGATGAGCGATAATTTTGACGATAAACTACCGTGGCAAGGGTCGGATTATACACCTCTAAACATCTAAAACGAATTCACGAGCTCTAGAGGAAGGGAGCGCGTGAAGTGGCGAACGGTCGCGCGCGCGGTATTTTCGATTTATCGCCTCGATAGGCACACGCCACGTTACATGTGCTGCCCGATGGGGTTGGCACGCCAGGCAGGCAAAACATACATACACTATTCACAGTCGATATACCAAAGTTTGACTTCAACTACTCACGTATAAAATCGCGATTCGCGATTTTCGCTTTTTTTTTTTTTTTTTCAAATTCTTTCCATAATTTTTTAAAAAGACTTCCTTTCAATAATATTGTCGAAATTTAATAAAATACCATGAATTTGCAATAAAAACAAATTAATAAAAAAGTTTTTATCAAATTGCCTCGCGGAATGAAATGAATTCTACGAATTCTGCGCAAACCTTTGCGAAGTTACTGCATTTCGTAGAATTTTCGAAATAGATGAGCAATCCATTTGAGGAATTACTATGCGTTTTTTTCCACATATATATAGCAGTAATCCTTCAATCTACCTTACCATCAGTTAATGCAAATTTTTTTAGATAATCGTATCAACAATTTTTCGATGTTTCCACCCAATCAATGAAATAACTGTAGAAAAAAACGAAAAAAAAAAAAAAATTCTCGAGATTGTATACGAAAATCGCCAAACATTGCGCACATATATGTACATATTAATCTCTGCTACAGCAGCAAGTGAAAGCTTTCACTATGTGCATTCGAATTTCTCGCTCGCGCTCTGCGTCATATAAATATTAATATAATAGCGCTGATTGCGCCGGATCGTATACAAATATACGGTCATATAGTATTCAATGTGTACGCAGAGAGTTCTGTCTCTCCAATTTCATTGTAGTATTGGTATGTTACTGTGTACACGTCGGCTGTAACGTTATATATCCCGGTGTCCGGCCAATATAACGTTACCGGGGAATAATGCTTGGACACCCGGGACACGTCCAAAGCAACGCGATGACACGAGGCAAGGGATGAAAAGAGGGAAGCGGAAGAGCGGGGCGAGAGGGTGGAAAATGAAAGCTCGATGCTACTGGCTTGGGGGGTGGGAGGCGATAGAAGAGAGCTCGCCGATGCACTACGGGCATTAAATATACACACTGATTTGTCGCCCGCGGATTGTCACCTCTGATAGCTTTCGTTTTGTTGCTAGTTGCACGACTATACGCAATATCCCAATACAGGCGAAATTTCCCCTATACGTTTAGCTGCCTATGGTTACCGAAGTTTCAACACCACCCGCCGCGCGTGCGAAGCTCATCTGTAGCCCCGGGGTACTCGATGATGGGCTCTTGAAAAATGTTTTTTTATTCCTTTTTTTTTTTTTTTTTTTTCGTGAAGTAATAGTTACAGGCGGCGTAGCATGTAAAGGGTTGAAGTCGACAGTGACCCCAAAAAGGGTTGCGAAAAAAAAAAAAAATTGCATTTCGGGATGATATGCGATCATCTAACGGTAATATTCGTAAATCTTGTTGTTACTTTGAAAAATTGTGGGGTTTATTATAATTTCATGGATATAAAGTAAAATGAACTATTTGGATTTTGTTATAGAATTCGATTGAACAGCGAAATACGCGACGATGTAATAAACGATTGTTTATAATTCGCTGCCTTTCAATAACTCATTGTTTCTCGTGTTCTTATCGTCGTGACTGTGCTACATCGCAGGTACGATAATACACGCCGTTAAACCCGAGCAACGCGCTGTGCATGTATATTTAGTAAACCTCCAGTTTCTCGCAAGCGTTTTTATTTCGTTTTTTTTTTTTTTTTTCAAAATAATAATCGCATTTGTTTGCACTTTAAAGAATTTCTTCCATTGTCCGCGGCGATCGAGGAAAGAAAAAAAAACAACATATACCGCCCGCCCGCCCGCCCGCTCGACCGTTCGATTCGATGCTCTGGTATTCCTCGTAATTGGTTCGAGAATCGAGATATTCTGTACGCGTTGAATGCGCGCAAAGCACACATATATACACACATACCGACAGTGCGAAAACTCTCGGTGGCAAAACCAACGTGGAAACGACTAAATTGCTCGATAATTGGAAGCTCTCGGAAACGAAACTTTTGCATTTCGTTATTTATCGCGATAGATACGACGATGTAACTGGTAATAATGAAATAAGCCCGTGAAAATGAAAGAATGACGAACTCATTCTGTGAAACGGGACGACTCTTGAAAGCTGAAAAAACAAATGCTATTTATTTCCTCGCATCCTCGCAGCGGCTGACGTGCCGTGTTTTTCTTTTTCTATACAAAATAAACATGACGTAACGAGGCGGAAATATTTTTCCTAAAATGAGCCGCTTGTCATTTTAGATCGTAAGAAGAGTAAAGGAAAAAGAAAAAATAAATATATCCACATATATATACGCGTTATGATTCAGCCAATTATAGTATTGTTGGTTCGGCGTAATATAATACGATTCTGGGAAAAAGAATACGCATTAAGATAAAATCCGAATGAAATGTAAATTCGAAACAATTTTATTGTGTCCCATTCTGTAATGAGCGATGAACTGATGAACCGGTGACAACTTTTCACACATAATATTTATATTTGTTTTGACGACGTAGCGGCGGGAAATTGCAGAACTTTCTAGACTACGCGATTTTAATCCGGAACACGATATTACGAAGCCTCTTTTTTCGAATTGGAACACCGAGACATTAATTCGAAACAAGTGTTGAAAAAAAAAATGAAAAAATTCGGAACTTTTTGAAAACGACGTAGCGGCGGGAAATTGCAGAACTTTCTAGACTACGCGATTTTAATCCGAAACACGATATTACGAAGCCTCTTTTTTCGAATTGGAACACCGAGACATTAATTCGAAACAAGTGTTGAAAAAAAAAAATGAAAAAATTCGGAACTTTTTGAAATTTTTACAAATTCTTTAATATTTACATCGAGCCGTTTGCAATTTCTCGAGAGAGAAATACGATTAGAGTTTTAGTGTTGCGGTTAAAGTCCAACGAACAATCGAAAAACGCTGCGAAGATTGTACGGCATTCAAGAATACAACAAATATCGTAAAAAAAGGAGAAAAAAAGGATTTTGATATTTCCGCAATTAATTCCAAAAATGTCTTTTGCTGTCTTCGCAGAAAATATTTCTGGCAAAAAGTCGGTAAAAATTCGTATATCAGATGGTATGTTTTCCCGTGGCGCTGTTTCGAGAAGATCGCAGAAAGAACGAAAGGGCTTTATGCCTCGGGATGGTAGCATGACAAACACTAAATATCTAATGGCCGACGTTACAAAAATTCGCGCCGTGATAGCTAAACGAAAAAAAAAAAAAAAAAAAAACGCAGAAAGAAAGGAATGTACGTGACGAGAAGAAAGGTAAGAGAAAGGATGAGAAAAGGGTGGATGCGATGAGGATGCAAGGGGTTAGCAGTGGCTGTTGGAGGGGTCAAAAGAGATGGAAAAGCGGAGAGTCGCGGCGCGGGGCAAAAGAGAGCGCGAATCGATTGTGCCAACATTAACGTTGAGGAACAAAAAAAAACAGTAATTTACTTAGTAAAACATAAAGCCGATGTATGTGTGTGCGCGCGCGTGTGTGCGCGCGCGCGCGAGCGTAGCCCGAGCGGGCGCGGTGGCTAGCGAAGGAAGGCAAACACATTAAACATTTAGAGGGCATAATAACCCGCGGCATACGTAATACCGTGCCACGGCGCCCTTTTCACCGATGCCGATGAATAATGTACACACGACGTGGTACTATACGACGCAGCAAGCCATCCACAGCAGCAGAAGCAGTAGCCTTCGCAGACGAGGCCACTAAACTTTGGAGCGCAGCGTCTTGGCGCTGCTTTTATATAGCGAATTTATTATTAACAATTCTTACGCGTGGTTTCGAACATCCAATACAAGTTTAAGGCACAATCGCAAAAGTATATAACATATACTATGTATAAGAAGATTTACCGTTAACGAGACTCGCCGCGCATGTTATTTGTTTATTTTAAGGGTTTTTTTTAAACATTCGCCGGAAATTGCGCAAAAGAGGTTAACTGGTAGAGAAATCATTTATTTTGTTCGAATAAATAAATAAATATTGATACCGATGTCATTCGCGTCTATATATGTATAGTATTAAAGTACATACCGCGCGTCTAAAGATTCCGCTGACGAGAAACTTCCGTCGCGATATAAATGAAAAAATGATTGGTATTGGTGGCGGGAATTAAGAAATTACGAGAACCTATATTCGCAAAGAGTTATGGAATTTATTATTTCTACGAAGTCGCGATTATTCATATCAGAAAAACTTTAAAGTTTCGACGTTAAATCTATTGCTTGAAAACTGTAAAATTTTTATCCGGAACATATTTTATTCGCTCCACCGAGAGTACGAAGCTTCTCTCGAGGCTCCGAAAAGGGAATTTCTTTTTTCTTTTTTTTTTATTATACACGATACTTTTTAATTAAGAAAAGCGTTGATTTAGATTTGGAATATCCGGCGTTGAAATCTCAGTTTTTCGCTCCCGTTACAGCGGAAAACTGTCTAATATTTTGTTCCAGATATTTATGACGTAGAAAAGTTCGAGGTACGTAAAAAAGAAGTAAAAATTTAACGCGCCTCGGTACAAATGGAGTAGCGTAGCGCTTCGTTATTTACAATATTAATATCCTGAGAGGGTTTGGCAACGGAGAGTTTCGACGAGTCGGCAACCCCTTGGGCGACTCGAACGTCGAATCTGTGTGGTACGTCTGTCCATTCGAAAAAAAAAAAAAAATATCCGGGGAATCCCCGCCCCCCCGTTCCCCCCGAAACGCAGCAACACAGCAGCAAAACTCGCACATTCGAAACACGGCAAAAGTTTGAAATTTACTGCTCGAACATATTGGCTACGAAAGCACACGAAATTAAGGCTACTAAAACACTCGAGTGACACGCGACTGGTCCCTGGGATTTTTATTCATCCCCCTCCCCCTCCCCCTCCCCGCTGACCGTTCCGTACCCCTTAACTATCCCACAGCAAATATTCGATACCAAATCGCATGTTTCGAAGTCACGGAGAATTTAGAACACTTGCCAAAAAGTTCGGACCAACTGTACCGTAAACTTTTCTGTCTACGATTATTCGTGAAATCGAAAAAAAAAAAAAAACAATCAGCGACTAGGAAATATGAAAAATTTACTATGCGGCGAAAGTTCTTTCGTGTTTCGATTTTTCGTCATTATTCAAATTTTTTTTTGCATTCTATAATGTGACGCGGTGATTTTTCATCGGCGGCAAGATAAAACAGAATCTCGGAGGTTAAAATTCGAGGAGTGATCGCCATCTCTCGGGACATTGACGAGACAGAAGATTAAAAAATATCTACGTGTGTGGATAAGGCGAGCAAAACAAAAGTTTGTTTTGATATACTTATTTATAGGACTTATAGGATAACGGAGATTTTGAGATTCGCGATCGATCGGGATAATCGTTCGTCACTCTAAGACTCGTCAGTGGAGGGAAAATATATAATAAATAGCAAGGCGCAGGATAAAAAGCTGCAAAGCAAACAAAAACGGGACATTCACTTACCAATAAACGACGGATAACGAAATAAACAATTCTGCAACATAAAGAAAATCAAAAGATAATTAAAACGAAAAAGGATTGGAATTAAACAATTTTTTGTTGTACTATTGAATACAATATTTTAAAAAACCATAAAAAAAATGAAAAAAAAAAAAATTTATTAAATATTTTCATTGTTAATCGGAAAAAAGTGGAAGCAGAAAATATTAAATAGGGAAAACCGTTTATATTTTTCTTCCATGTCATCGTCTCGTAGCGCGTATTGCATGACGCAACGAATTAAACAAATGAAAACGGGAAAAAAAAAATTTTATTTGTAGAAATTTTAATCGACAGTGTTAATACGCGCGATCGATATGAATGAATGAGAGATAAGATGAATGAAAAATCATCGACGCGTGGATACGTAAAACAGCAGGTTGTTTCTCTACTATAAATAGTACAGTTGAGAGTATTCATTGAGCGAATGAAAGCGTGGCTGGGGCACGCGTAGTCTCAACAACGCACGACACGAGTGAGGAACCACTTGTGGATCATTGTGGCCCCAAGCACGCGTTTTTCGATATATATCGTTTGACAGGCTGAGAGTACAGCTGTGTGGGTGTAAATGTGTGCGAGAAGCGAAGGCACAACACTCGACGCCGGCCGTCATGTCTTTCGAGACTTTTGGCGTCCCCGACTCTGCCGTTTACGAGTCTCAAGGAGAAATAACTTCCGAATGAAGAAAACATAAGCAAATCTCATTGGCGTGTAATAATCTCGAATTTTCGTAATGAATAAAATTCGCCGATATTGCAAACGCCATGTCAAATTTGGCCGCGCTAGTTGAACGATTATGCGCGAGAACGACGCGAAAAGGCGGGGATTTTTCTTACCGAACGGAAAAAGTTGGCCGGGGGTTTGACGAGGGATATTCCAGGACACGAACAAAATGATCCTTCTTTGTTAATGACCAAATATTTACACAGGGAGATAACCGCGACGGGATTAAAACTAATTTTATGAGGGATCTCGCCTTTAGCACGAGATGTTTGTGCTGCAGACAACTGCATGTATATGATTGGCGACGGTGCTGCCAAGTCAACGAGCGCCGGCTGACTGAACGTTGTTCAACTGTTCGACGCGAGAGTAACGCGACGCGACGAAGTACCGTCTGTTGTTATATTAGGTTGTTTCAATAAAGAATTGAGAAATTTTTGAGGAATTTTATAGATTTGGAATAAATAAGACGCGATTTTTTTTAATATAAATAGACGAAATGGAGCTTTTATTTTTTCAACTAAACTTTCAATTATTACGGATACATAATCATTTTTTACGTGGCGGTCTTTTTATTTGATAACTCTTCGTACTATTTGTTTATTTTAGTTAGACTGAAAATAAAAAAAATTGATTCCCTTTATTTTTATAATTTCCGAAAATATCATCAGGGCGCAATAATTCCTTCGCACGTTCCTGCAAAGGGATGCGTCCGTCCTTCTCAATCTTGACCGAAAGCGCATCTGCGCCGGGTGAGCGGGCGAGAAGGTTGGAAGCCGAGTGGCAGTGGCTCGAGTGCCTTCAAAGATGGCGACGAGAACGTACGCGCGATGCCGCGTTCGGTTCGAAGAATGAATTTATCTCAGCAATTTGCCTCGAGAAACAGTGTCAGGTAATGAAAGAAAAATTCAAAATTCGTTACAAAACTTAACAATCAAATAATTTATAAATAGTGTTCTGTGAAGAGAATTTACGAAAGAAAACGTTCGGGTGCGTCTAAACACCGCGTAATTGCAATAAACGATTTTTCTAAAATATATATATGAAAATTAAATAAAATCTATCAAAGAGAAATATTTTTTCGTCTTCCAAGCGTCCGCGCGTCGTATACTCGCCGCCCAACGTCATCCCACCCCGTGTCGAGTGACACCTGCTTACGTAACGAATTATTTTTGCTACGATAACGCCCCCCGCTTCTGTGCTCGCAGCAGCAGTAGACCCACTGTTCCAAACGCGTATATAGCGTGCAGTAGTAAGTAGCCAATGCGCTAGAGTTAAACAACTGGCGCTCCGGCGCAGTGAACAGCGCTACTCGATATTCCCATCGTTTCCCCGGTTTATTCGCGGAGCCCAGCAGCTCGCCGAACAACCGCTTCTAATAATTTTTCTTCTCAACTGCATATAAACCGCATAGGTCGCAACTTTGCCAAGAAAGACCTCGAAATAAAGCGGCAACGCACGATAGCCATCTGTTTTACACTGAGTTACGACGACTACTGAGATATTTAGCGTCCAGTGACCCGATTCTAGGCACTTATTATTGTACTCACCGGATTTTCTACAGTTTCCCTTTATTTTTTTTTTTTTTACTTTCGATAAATAATTCGATTTATTTTCGGAGAGAAATATTTTTACGCTGAAATTTCTTACGAGGTAAAAAATGCACTCATTTTAAATGAAAAAAAAGTTTTTTTTTTTATATTAATCGAGCGCTACGATGTACGGAGGGGTATAAAGAGACGCCGTGATTCTTTACGTTACAGGGAAGCCCTGTGTGCCACCGAAACACGACTCCCCTACTAGTGATCGATCCAACGAGGATTTTCGTTTGACACTAGAAAACCCGCTATGACAGCAGCTATCGTCATGGAGAACGCTAACTGGGACCCTGGTGAGGCAATTTTTTGTTTACACGTAAATAAGATCGTAATTATTCAAATATTTCTTAAATTTTCACTGACGAAACGTTACGATTATAAGAACATTAAACTTTGGCGTAAAAAAAATAAATATAATAATCAAAAACTTTGAAAAACAATTAAAAACCGTTCCAATGAATCGCTAATTGAATGTAACGAAATTAATCTGTTCAAATTATTTTTTCATTGTAATTTATTATTTTTTTTTTCGATGTTTTATCGGAAATTTAACTCTTCCAAACGGTCAATACATTGTTTCATGAACTTTTTTTAATCTTTTTTTTTTA
The DNA here is from genome assembly GCA_964006125.1 of Cryptus viduatorius. Classification (NCBI taxonomy): domain Eukaryota; kingdom Metazoa; phylum Arthropoda; class Insecta; order Hymenoptera; family Ichneumonidae; genus Cryptus; species Cryptus viduatorius. The sequence continues at coordinate 11,430,132 of OZ023224.1, read as the reverse complement.
CGAAAATTAAATTAATACAAAACTCTGCAAAGCGCAAAGTAACTCTGTAAATTCGTGAATTTTAAATGGATAAATGAAATTTTACGATGTTTGTTTTTTGGATACCCTTAATGAAATTAATACATTAAGTCGAGAATTTCTTTAATTTTTTTTGCCGGTGGAGTCTCTAAATCAAAACAGATTGTCATTTTATAAATACTTTCCTCGTGAAAAAAGACTGAAAACGATATTGAATCGGTTTTGCGGTTTTTTGTTTCCGAAGTCTCTCGGGTCAGATACCGATTCGCTTGAAACAAAACCAATGAGAAACTCGGGCAGGACACGCGGTATTCGGAAATTAATTTATTGATCTCCGCATAGTCCGCGTGTAAACGTCGAAGGTGCCTTGTGGGACTTCCTCTTTAGATGCCGGGGGAGGTGGTCCCTCACCGGTTAGATTCGATCGTGTATTACAGTCGTCTCCGAGGGACCGCATATGGGATTATCGTCGTTCTGCTCTTGATGCTTGTCAGAGGGATAACCCGCGGCTAAATCCTCCGGAGGATCATTCGGTTAATTTATGCATTTGAATCAAATAACTCAAATGCATAGCATACAAACGCATAGACACACGAATACGTGGAGATATATAGTCCATATATACGAGGCTTTCTATTCCTATCCCTAGCATTTCTCGTCACCGTTATCGATTTTCACAGCGCTGACCAAGCTGCTCAATTCCCTTGAAGAGAACAAATCCGAGATTCCCAGTTGCACTGACGAGGAATTCAGCTTTCTTAGCGATCTACTGAGATCCAAGGAACTCAATGCTCTCGTCACCGTTCACAACAAGATACTCAGTAACGTAAAAGATGACAAATTCTTTCCCATACTCTCGAACTCTATGGACATCGATGTCGAGGTACTCGATATGCTGTCGACGAAAACACACATCTCCGAGGAGTGCAAGGAACTCTTCCATTTACTACAGAGACCTCATATACAAGTAAATAAAAACTATTTTAACGAAATCATAGACCGTCTGATAGTTTTCCTATAAATCAATTCTGTAAAAAAAAATTATAAAAAAAGAAACAAAAATTTCATGTTTATCTTTTTGGTCCTTCGCTTCTGAACTTTGCACACAAAAACTTAATTCGTTGTAAGATCGAAGAGGATAAATGTTAATATCTCTTTTTCCCGTTTTTTTCTTCCTCCAGGGTCTGCTGTGTACACACGACGCAGTCGCGCAAAAAGATTACTATCCAAGACTATCGGAAATTCCGTTGGAAGTCGACGAGGACGAAGAAACGGTCAAAATCGTTCAACTAGTCAAGTCGGACGAACCACTGGTACGTCTGCAAAAACACGCACTCCCGTCGCCACTTCCGGTTCTTTCACATTTTGTCTATTTAATTTTATTGGTTTTTTCTACGAAACAAGCGCAGGGACACGTTTTTGCGCGATTTTTTAAACATTTTTTTTAGATTGTGTGGAGTGCTACATAAAATAGTACTATTTATGTAAAAAATAGCCGGAATAATTTAATTCGGGTCCACCGTAATCGCAGTATTAACAAAACCACCGTTGTTTTTCGTCTTGCATGAGTTTGAATTTTTCTTATTGAGTAATCGAATGAAAAGAAAAAAGAAAAAAAAATAACTCAACAAAACAACCGAAGATCGACGTCCTACCGTCCAAATTTCCTTCAGCATTTTTTTCTCGCTTCTTCAAAAATAATCTGTGCTTCACGAGAATTGTTTTTTAATTCGAAAAAAAAAAAAAAAAACAAAAAAAACGTTCCGAGTAATAAAGTATAATGTTTCTATCCTAAAACTTGCCTCGAAGGGCGGTGACGGCGTTGAACCGATCGTGGTAAGTCCTCCCACCCTTTAGACGTAGATACGCACACCTGTAATCGGCTTTCTTGGCGTGTCGTGAAATCGCAAGAAAAAAAAAAAAAAAAAAACGAAATCGCAGAGAACTGAATTTTGTATAATAAGCTGATTGTGTTCTGTATTAATTTTTCTTTATTATTTATTTATTTATCAGTTTAATTAAGTTTTTTTTCGTTAGAGAGACGGGTGTAAATATATTTTCGCAATTTTTTTCGTCACTCGATCGATTTTATCACATAAATCGATAAATCGATTTCGTTACCGAGACAAAAAAAAATAAATAGAAAAGCAGTTGTACATACGGTATACTTATATTTAATTTATACCTTTTTACGATTATTCAAAACTTTATTTATTTGTTAATATTATTCGATTGCATGAAAAGTTTTGTTTTGTTTTGTGTTAAGCTGTGTTTTCTTATGTTCGCTGTAAATAAATCATTTTTTTGTTTTACAAAAATCGATTATTATGCATACGTGATTGTACCATTGTTCTGCATGACCATTAATTATCGACATACAAAAAACCTGCGGTGATGTAAGAGTCAAAAAAAAAAGTGTCACAGGGCAATTGAATTTTTTTTGTGACTTTCAATCGAGTTATACCGCCTTCGATCGAAAAAGCCTGATGCCCACGTGAAGACTATTTGTGTGATTTTTTTTTCATATTTTTTTTTTTTAAAGAACGTCTTCACGATCGGCGTCGATGTGAAAAGAAAACGAAAGCGTTATGAAACTATTAGATTAAAACGTTGAAATTAGGGAGCAACTATAAAGACCTGCGAGGTCACCGGGAAGATCATAATAGCGCGGATAATGCACGGTGGCGCAGCCGATAGATCGGGACTGATACACGTGGGCGACGAAGTCATCGAAGTCAACGGAATCAGCGTCGAGGGAAAGACTCCAAATTGTGTCCTCAAAATCCTCGTAAGTAAAGCTGCGATATCGCATCGTTATTTCGTAACCGATTAAAAATTAAATGAATTCATTTTGTTTTCAGCAAAACTCAGAGGGGACGATAACTTTTAAGATCGTTCCGGCCGACAGCAAAGGTGGTCTCCGAGAAAGCAAGGTGATGAGTTTATTACAAGTGAATAGCAAATATGAACTGAAGTTTCAACTTCTCGTTGTTTTTTTAGTTTATACGGCATACAAATAAACCAAAAACAAATATCTCACAGGAAAAATATTTCGAGATTTTTTTCGAACATTCGGTTCTGAATTATAGTTTAATTGTTACATATCTGATTCAGGTTCGCGTGAGAGCGCATTTCGCGTATAAAGCAGCGGACGACCCTTACATCCCCTGCAAGGAAGCGGGTTTAGATTTTTCGAGGGGAGACGTCCTACACATCGTCAGTCAGGACGATGCCTATTGGTTCGTAAAGAAACCAAAAACTCAAAAATCGTTTCAAATTTGGTACCAAAATAATGAAAATTCTATTGATATAGGTGGCAAGCGAGAAGAGAGGGCGACAGAAACATGCGCGCGGGTCTAATACCGAGCAGAGCTCTTCAGGAGCGCAGAATAATTCTTGAACGGCAAATGAAGGACAAAACTGAGGACGATGAATCGGACAACTTGAGTGAGTTATCCAATCATCCAGAATCAGAGAATCTTCTGATGCTGCAGGAATTTTCTTTCTTTTCATTTTTTATCAATAAATATTTTTTGCATTTCTTGTCAATAACAACAGCATGAATGTTGGAACTTTTAACATATTAATACATTAAAGCAAAGCATGAAAAAGGAATTTTTGAAACCTCTCGGTGTTCACCAGAGATCTCATAGTACATTATGCTACAAGGAAGAAAAGTGCGTGATTTTCACCGAGTATGAGATTTACCGACCCGAGCCCAGCGAGGGCAGTACTCACACGAGGTGAAAATCCGTTACTCCCGTGTGACATACGATACTTTTTTTCCGACTGTGCTAAAAATCGACCATATTTTTATGCTTGTAACGGCTTAACGGCAGAAATTAGCGATAAGAGGAACCGGCGCCGCGAGTCAGAAGCAGTCGATTAATGCGTATTTCCTATTTATTTATTAATAAATGAATTTCGAAGAAAAATTTGAAAAAGAAAAGATTTTCTTTTCATTTTATTTTATTCACGGCTACTTTTACTTTTACTCCCGCTGGTCAAGAATAACTAACTTTAAACCCGCGTGGCGGGCATGAAATATCGTCTCTTTAGCGCAATCGAGAAATTATATATATATTAGATATAATTTATTATATGTATATATATGTGAATCTAACAATTTTACGAAGCAATCGAGTTTCGATATTTCTTTTCCTCAGCCTCACCAAAAGCGATGTTTTAACCGGAAATCATTGTGCTACCTAACCGTCGGTTAGGCTTGTGTTCTGTTCCAGTGCCTTTGCCTGCATTGTGCCCCCGTCCCAGTACCTCTTCTTTGCACGCCTCGCCTACAAAGTGCAACTTGCAGGGAATTAAAACTAAAAAAATCATGTATGACGCTGCAGAAAACGACGACTTTGATCGCGAAGAGATACCGACTTACGAGGAAGTCGCTAAACTATATCCGAGGCCGGGTCTCTATCGACCGGTGGTTCTCATTGGACCACCGGGTGTCGGAAGAAACGAACTAAAAAGACGGCTCATGGCGACCGATCCTGACAAGTACAAGACACCCGTTCCATGTGAGTTAAAAAACGTTATTATGAAAATAAAAAATACTAAAAGACCTGAAAACTCAGGTTAACCCTTTGAAGAATACATTTTTCCTTATATACAATTTAACAGTAAATAAAATTGATATGAAAGCAGCAATTTTGAATTTGGAATTTTTCACTTGAAATCCGAATTCTGCAATCCAAAATATCTCTAAGTATGAAGTTTCAAATACATCGGTTAGTAATTTAATTTCTTCTTTGTATCTCCGGAGATACAATCTCTTTAAAGGGGTGAAAAAATGTAGAAAAAAATTACCAAGAAATAGAATGCGTTATTGGCGGAACGACAAATGTATTTGTACTATTTTTTGTTTTTTTTTTAGACACCTCAAGATCACCGAGGCCCGGCGAGATAAACGGCAAAGAGTATCACTTTGTCACTCGAGAAAAAATGGAGGAAGAAGTTCAAGCGGGAAAATTTATAGAGTACGGAGAATATAAGGGTAACTTGTACGGCACAAGCGCGGAAGGCGTCAGTTCACTCGTCAATGCTGGTTACGTATGCCTTCTGAATCCTCACTATCAAGCGCTCAAGATGCTCAGAACGCCGCAATCGAAACCTTACGTAATATACGTCAAGCCTCCGAGATTCGACATACTAAAAGAAACGAGAAACGAAGCCAGAGCTCGATCGACATTCGACGAAACGAATTCACGGGGTTTTACAGTACGTCTTCAGAATAATTTTTTCCTCTATTCGAGGCTTTAACTCTTCACGTACGGAGAAAGTAAATATACATCCGAATTTTCCGACCAGCCGTTACCTTCAATTGCTTCCTTTAACTATAAAAAATCGCAAAAAAATTCTGAAAAAATTGTAAAATAACTTTGAAGTGTTGTCTTTTCAATGATTCAAAGACATTTGTTTTACGCTCATGCGTATTGTTGTTATAAGCAAACGACATTAGCGTTCCACTTGGTAAACGACAATTGAAGGCAATTATATTGAGAAATTGTGTGGACAATTTACCGTTTGGCAACTACAAAAATCAATGATTTTTAAAAAGTACTTTTCCGGTGTTTCATCGCAAATTTTTACCGCAATATTAACAGTCACATTCAATGCTACATATTCTGTTTTCCAGGACGAAGAATTTCACGAAATTCTCCACAGCGCAGCAAGAATAGAGTTCCTTTATTCCCATCTCTTCGACGAGGTTATCGTAAACGCCGATCTCTCGATGGCCTTCGAGCAATTAGTCGCGGCGATTCATAGGGTCGAATCTGAACCCCTTTGGGTACCCGCATCTTGGGTACAGTGAGCTCTCGATTATTCCAGTATAAAAGATAACTCGCCGAATTCATAATTCACAATATTATTTTATTCGCGTACACCGTTGCGCTCTTCCGATTGGATTTAAACTAAACAACCAAAAATTATTCGAGAAGAAGACGATAAAATAAATTTATCACTGGAATTAACGAACAATGCAATGGTTTCCATTACTGCGCATTATTATTATTATTATTGTAATTAATTGATTAATTGACTAACACATAGATTATTAGAAAGAAAAATTTGAGACTCTGAAAATCGTATGGCTTTAAGTATAAAAATGTTTCTCGATAATTAACAATTCGATTGAATCTGAAAAACAGAAAAATAAAAATGAGTCTCAAAGTCGATGTTTTAATTTGTAAAAAAAAAAACGCTATGCACATGTGGTCGGTGCGTACATCAGCGTCAATATTGACGAATATCTCGGGTTTTATGAATTTTTCAACGTTGTCCCCAGACACCCTCACTGCCAAACGAGTTTCACGCTGCGCGCAGAAGAAAATATGAAAAAAAAAATGGTGAAAATATATCCTATAAAAATTGATAATTTTTGTAGGGTATAAGGAATTGTTGATAATGGTTGTTCCAAGTCCGTCTCGCTGAAATGTTATCTTTCTTTCCACGAAATTTCAATCTAATTTTTTTTTTCATGGAAAAAAAAATTAATAGCTATTTTCTCTTAAAGAATTGATGCGTCTCGAAACTAAAAAGAATACTTTATCCTCGTAAAAAAAAAATTGTGTATAGATAAACCCACTTCGAGTTGTCGATAAAAAAAGGAAGAGAATATAAAAATATTAAACGCAAGCGAGAGAAAATAATTACTTCATTATTCCAATCGAAAGATCTCGCGTACGATTCTCAAGAAGATCGTAAGAAAAAAAAATGAAAAAAAAAATCCCCCGTCAAGAGAACCGACGATTAATCATCCCGATTATTGTTGATTGTTGCCAAATAATTAAATAATAATGAATGAGTAATTAAGGATGATGTTAAGAAATAAAGAGAAAAAAAGAACAAATATGTATAATCGTCTGGTCAACTGGAGGCCCGACGTCCCAAAATCCACACACACACACGCGCGTTGTATTTTCCACTCGGTGAACATTGTAATATGCTATTTTCCAATATTGTGAGATATATAGAAAGGAAGAGGGGTGAGAAAACGGATCAATGTCAAGAAAAATTGTCACTTTACTCCAAAAACTCGATTTCATTTTCGTCTCATCGAATATCACAAATATTTCGCACTTTTTTTTTCAGTAAAGTGTTCAACCAGAATCATTTTTTTTACTTATTTGTAGTAAAATATTTAGATGCCATGCCGATGTAAAGAATATTATAACAATTACAGCCTTCGTAAAAAAAAATTTCGGCACCGATATTCGTGGTTTCGTAAAATTTTTAATTCTATTAAAAAAATTAAATAAAAAATAAAAATTTCTATCGATTATCAGCCACGACGAAAAAATAATCATAGAGAATTTGGAATAAAGTATCAATTAGTAAAGTTATCGTATTCCACAATTTGTGAGAATCGAATTAATCTATTAGCAGCATTAGAGGACCCGTTTGGTGATTCTTAATCCTTCGAAGCATAGTCCGTCATATAACAAAAAAAAACAAAATATTTCTTTGAAAGAAGCATTGAATAAAGATGTTAAAAATATTCTCAAAGCGGCGCATCAACTAATATATTCTGCAAACATCGCGCAAATTTTATAATGTTCGTCGAACCGTTTGAAAGATTAATCGTTTTAACAACGGAGTGGAAATACGCTGACTATGTTTCATGTTACCGAAGGATTAAAAAGATTGCATTAAATGAACCAAACGAACGAGAGATTAAGGTTTACGTGTTATTATCGAGTCGTCGTTGCATTGCTAGAGCTCATCTTCGATGTAAAACTCTGTATGTTATCGAAAAAAAAAAAAAACGAAAAAACCAAAAATACATAGCATTACACTTTCATCACCCATTTCAACTCATTTCTATCCATCTCCCGACACTCCGCAAGTGCATATCCTGCAACGATCGAGCAAATTGCCTATTATTCAGTAGTGAAGCGTTAAGTGCCCCTTGCGGGTGACACGCGATCTTTTTCTTTTGGTAGTCAAAGCTCTTTATCTTTTTTCGACGTGTGAGACGATAGCGAATTACACTGTTACCTCTCTATGCTACCGTCAGGCATTAGGTAAAAATAAACGACCCAGACACACTTGGCTTTCGTAGACGGAATATCCCGGCGACTGACCCGGTTAAAATACCCGGCTATTCTCTACAAAATTAAGCGAACGAAAAATGGAAAACATCTAAAAGTTAAAAGGAAAACAAAACAAAAAAAAATCTAAAAAAAATAAACAAAAATCGAAGCCGAAAAATTTCCAGCCGCCCATCGACAAATGGACGTTTGAACGCGGGGGTGAAAGAGCAATCTCGTTTCCGGAGTTACGAAATTGCCGAATAACACGCGACCGGAAGAATTTAACTTTGGTGTAATCTTTGTCGCAATTTCCGTCGGAAAGTTCGAAATCCTTCACTAATACAACGTCAATGATGCATAAAGGTGTATCATCAATATATCACTCTTCGTATTATTATTTTTTTCAAAAAAAACAGCGACTTTTTTCTTTTTAAATTCACTTTTTTTTTTTTTAGTACATTTCTTACGAAGCTTTTTTGAGAATGTTGCGAAAAAAGAATGAAATTCGGAAGTTTGCTATATCGATTTTTTAATGTGACGGATGACGCTATTTTTGCGTAATATCCTGGCGTTGCGTTCAAAACAATAATATTTTTCCACATGCACGAGGCTCACGTGGGCCGACGAGCCTACGACAAATTTTCGACGAGTTATCTGGGTCTTTGTCACACACTATAACTCTCATCGTGTCGCCCATTCGATCGTCGCAATTTCGAATACGACTCTGGGCGATGGAAGCGGAAATAGAAACCCCGCAAGCGTCGAATGCAATAGCATTGGGGTCCTCCCGTGCTCTTTGAGTTTGGTCGACTAGGCGCGAACTTCCCCGGCACTTTTAGTATAGTCGCGCGGCTCTTCCACGGCGCGCGTAAAATACCGATCAAACAACAAATCCGCACGAAAAAAAAATTTTCCCGTTCAAAAATGTTTTTACACGAAACCGCAATACCGCTTCGCGATTCGCCATTAAATTAATAGAAAAATCCCTCGGGCCGGCTATACTTATAAAAAAAAAAATTAGATAACTTTTAGTTTTTACGTAAACGATGCTGTAACTATCGAAATGCCAGACGATATAGCTTCGTTTTGGTATTACGATAGATTCGTAAGATAACAAATAAATGGGGTGGTTCGCGAGTGAAGAGTTTGTGTCGTTAAAAACAGCCTCCGAACACGTACGCAAGGAATATACAAGAAGCTAGAAATTGATGAAGAGAGTGGGTGCTTTCTCGATGCTCGACTCGTAACGTACGAGGAACGCGTATATTTTTGGGAAGATCTTCATCGACGAAATTGTCCAGAGTACGTGACTTTTATTAGATTCTTGAATGAATCGACGTTCTAAAATTTTGTTTCAAAGATAAATAAATAATATAAATATAATAATACAGACATAACACGCGAAAAAATATATTTTCAAGGAACGACTGATCGTCGAATAATATTTACCTTAGGTGAACATTTTTATTACTATTATTATTATGCACGAAAAATTTATTTATAGAGTTCCAGAAATGTTACGAAACGTTCACCGCACGTGTCGAATCATAGTTTGTCGGTAGCGACGGAATGCAAATTCGTGATGTTGACTCAACTTCAATTTTTTACGCCCCTTTTTTTACGAATTTTTTTTTGCATTATTGGGCTCTGTGCGTATTCTAACGAACCTAATCTAATCTAACTATTTATAAATGAAATTTATTCATTCAAAAAATTTATTCACTCAAAATTATTCACTCATTTATCAAATGATTATTTCTTCGTAGTTTTTTGCAAAAAATTAATATTTATGAATGTTAAAAAAATCGATTTTTTTATTAGCAAAAAATGAAGTTCTCTGATTTCGTGGTTCTTCTTTTAGATCCAAAATATGTCCCGTATCTTCCCCTTCATCAGAAATTAAGCCGAGTTCATCGCCTTGTCGTCGAAGATCGCGATTAGCGTATTTATACTATTATGAAAACTCATTTTCGTGTGTCCATTGAGTACAGGGTCGCCTTTTACCAGAGGCAGCAAACTATTTAATGATTCTTACTCTCCTCCGTGTCGCTTGCTCCAATCGACGCAGTTTTCATTTCGTATTCAAGGCTCAAACCGGGGCCACGGGGGTTGCTACCCTCTGGAAGGACACTCGACCTTATCGCAATAGCTGATCCACACGTTTCGAACGGCCCTCTCTACCTCCTTGAAACGGATGTGATTACATATCGCACCCGTCTTGGCGGATGAAGTATCGCCGGAATATTTTTAATTAAAAAAACTGTTGCTATCGTTACATAGCTTCTTTTTCATTTTATCTTCCAATCTCCGATTATTCGGATTTTTTTTTAGTATTTTCTTATATGTACATCGATGTATTTGATTGATACCTTTTTTTTCTGAACCATGTTCTCCATCGATCTACTCTGAACCGGAAGTTATATGACTTGAAATGAAATATCCTAAATTTGGAATACCTGATTTACTTTACATAATTTAATTCCTTATCAACCTTAATCGTAATTTTCTGCTTTAATCGTTACGTAAACCGTTCGCTGATCGTCACGTGAACTTCATTATAGATTGCTTGTACCCCCGTAACGACAGACGTATCTTCAACAATCACGTGTTCGGATAAGGACGTCGGAACAAAGGGGTGCAAGTATGTAGTATGCGGCATTGTAACCCGACACAAAGGTTTCGTCGTCGATTACAATTGAAACGCACGTGCCGATGAGTCTCGTGATTAGCCGTCGTCACGTAGTATACCTACCTAACCGCTAGTGTTGGCAGACCGAGATGCGTTCGACATCTCGCGCTCGAGTAAATCCGCGGAGAGGAATGGAAACGAGAACGAGAATAGTTTAAGTATAGCTGACGAAAACCACGATGGGTTTTGTCTATAGATACAACTACGTTGAATGATCGCATCGCTGCCTTTGCGCACGATTCTCGCACGAAACGTTTTGTCGATAACTTCGCAAACTGCATCATATTACGATGAACGCAATGCATTAAACTCGACCTTGAAATCTCACGAATTTTCAAAATGTTGCGCCAAATCTTTTTTAGATACGGCACGACATCTTCGTTTTAAACGTTTGCCATTTTACTTCGTTGTCTTACTGCACTTCGATGACGTTTGAAAGCTCTTAAATACTCCTATGCGTTACATAAAGAAGTTCGAACGTGAGACACGATTCGGAGAGTCTTGAGATTAATAAATAGTCGATGCAGATGTTGACTGCAACGTGACTGAAAAAATTTAATGAGATTTACATGAAATTTGAAATGTATCGAAATTCTACTATACAGATTATAGTGTAGAGATTAAGTATCATTAATTCCATAATCGAAAGTTGATCGAATTTCTTGTATATACTTCCATTTTATTGAAAACTGATAAAGGATTCGATTAAAAAGTAATTCGATATTTTTTAAATACAGATCGCGGGAAATATTTTTATATTGACGATTAACCTTTTCTAATTTCTTTTATATTACGTTTTGATTTTTACCTTCGATTTGATCCTAATAAGAAAATTATAAATGTTTCGTCAATATAGGAACATCATTATCAGCATTTTAGGTCGCTCTTTGTTCGTAGATATCCGATCTAAACTCGACAAGCTGAGCTACGGGTTTCAACTTCTACCTTAATACTTAAGCAAAATCGTGTATCGGTGAACCACAAGATAGTTAGAAAAGGCATTCTAATTTTTTTGCCCACCCTTAAAGGTGTATCACGTCCCAACACCTGGCGCGGATTCGCGCCTGCGCAACACCGGTCAGATTATATCCCGAGACAACCCCCGGCGCGCACTTTACTTCGGGGGTTGGAATTCAAACTTTAGTCCGCCAGTAGAGAATCACGGTGCCGGGAGTTGGATTCCATTCGCATAACACCTGTGTGCGGCTGGTCGGTTAATCACAGTAGAGAAGAAACAAAAAATACCATGAAAAAAAAACATTAACTCATTCCAATTTAACAGTTTAGTTAGAAAAGCAAAAACAAACGTTATTTATCGAATTATTTGAGGACTATCGTCGTCGAGTTTTCATTCATTCAACGATCATAATTAAACCAAATTACAGTTTACCTGGCGGTATGTACAATTCAATTTAAACTTCTAGTTTTCCGTAGCTGTTAATTATCACACTTTTGTACGATTGGATGTCGATTGGGCGGAAGCGATAGGCAAGACCCTGACCTAGAGAATGCATAACGGAGGGCGAACCGACAAAATTAGGGGAAAAGTAGTCTCTGTAAGGTCGTAGTTGAAAAGCTTAATTCGGGCGCTTTATTCATTTGAAACACGAATAGACGTTCCGAACTCTTCAAATTCTACTGACTTGTACACGTGCTACGGATAATATCACCAGAAGATACATGCAATTTTTTCCACTATTCCGAGCCGTTACAGCGCCATGAAAAACAGAAAAAAATTCTCGAAATATTTGCAATTGTTGCAAAGACAATTTATTGTGTTCTAAAAAATCATTACGGTTACATCTACGTATTCATTCGCTTTGAATATAAATAAAATATTAGTTTTACGAGGCAAAACATTTATAAAAAAAAAAATATTCGTTTTCAACGGAAACAAAGATTGTCACAGCTTCCGCCATCCCGACAATGACTGCGTTCGATTATTTTAATATATTATTTTTTTACATGAAATTAAAAAAATGAACTTTCGTCAATATCAATGATCGTTAAAGAGTTAACAGAACGAATGGTAATTTTTTTTTTCGAATTTTGTTTGCAGTGTCTTCCCTCCGGGAAGAATTATTCCGTGAACCGGAAGTGCCATGGTACTTAATCGAAGGATAGCAGATTCAAGCTTTCTTGCCGGACCAAGATTTAAGATTAAACAGGTACGACTATAATTACTTATATACGCTGTTTTTTTTATTTACCCTTCAGAATAAAATGTGTTCGAATTAATATTGCTAAGTAATAAGGGGATTGGTTGGTCTCTCGGGAAACGATAACGCGATACCGGTTTGAAGTCCAGTAGAATAAAATTGGTTAATTACATTAACACGGACATTATTCTGGAGGAAAATTATCCCTCGACTTCGTGACACGGGACTATCAATGAGACAATAACCTGACTGAAACATGTCTCGGCGCTCGTCTTCGTCATTGTAAATGTATAACACGTATTCATCCTATTAGAGACGACGAAATTTACGCCCCCGCATCGCGCGCCTTCTTGCATCTAAATAACGTCTTATGGAGTTCATTCTTAAAGTTTGTAAAGCTAATAAGAACCCCGTCGAATAAATTAACTTCGCTGTACCCCTGTTTCGCAATCATAAGCTTCATAATCCGATGACAAGCGATATCCGATCTCCGATAATTTTAAAATTATCGCTGCACCGTCACTTTCGAGTTTCAACGTTACCTTCGTCGCTCTTCGCGCGAAAGTTCCTCAAGTGGATTATGGGTATAAGGTGCCAAATATTCGATAAATCAAAGCGTTCGGATGTATAGCTTCGACCAATATGTTCGCAGTACTTAGAAAATTTTATCGCCGCGTTGAAAGGTCGGCGCTTGCCAACCGCGAAATAAATCATACAGTTTCGCACAATAGTTAACGAGAAATCGGCGAACTGATTAATAAACTTTTAATAAATAGTGAAGATAAAAATATCAGAAACTTATTCACATTTAATACTTATCTGATTTAGAATCGAATGTTCGAATCGTATGTAAAGCGAGAAAATGGCATAGAATTTTTTTTTTTTCGTTGGTGTCGCCTTCGATATAATTTAATCGACGGCACGGAAAGCAATGTTGGATCATAGTAATAGTATATTTAATGAACACAAATATCATTCCATTCATAAACCTGTAATTAATTGGTTTTTACGAGGAATTTCTTGAATCTGCAAAAATTACGATTCGTACCTCGTATTTGAGAACTGATAAGCGTCAGCACTACCGTAATGTCTAAACTTGTGCGCGACCTTCACCGAGACGAAAGTATAATAATCCCTACTAAATCATAATTCCGAAGGTTCCTCGACTGCCATAAGACCAATTGATCGCGAGAAACAGACTGAGGAAAGTGGCAAAGCGGAGACCAGCCACCCGCTGGTATCTATAGTTGTCCCGCACTTGACCCTTGATAAATGTAAATTAAAACGGTAGCTTAGTCCCGTGAGACACGTGAGTGAGATATGGATGCGGGACAATGTGTTTTCGTGCATTGGTTATACATATATACATATACATAACTGAACTATTCATAGGACTATCGCACGTTGTTTTTTCCTCACAAAATTCAAATTCCCTCGAGAGTAAAAAATATAACGCGACCGAATCGCGTAAAACAAAAAAAAGGTAATACTACGCATGCGCGATACTCGTATACCGACGATCCGAACTCACCCACTCACTCATTTTTCAAACTTCAAACGCGTCATATATTAATAAAATGGAGCAGAAAAATGTTAAAAAATATATAGAGTATAATATTAATTACGATCAGAAAAATTAATTACGAAAATTGGCATCGTTGTAATAGCGAAAAAAAAAGAGGAAAGACGATTTTTCTGGTTAGTTTCCGAGTAGCGTGAAGGGTTAATAAAACGGCGATGTAATAACTCCGTGTAAGTTCTTACCTTTTTATTTACCTTCCCGGGCGTGTCAGTATATTTGATATTATTTTTCGCGTGGAAGCTCGTCACGCTAAGAGGTTCAAGCTGTCCGGTTCTCTCCGGGGGTGTCGACCTTGGGACCTTCTACACCTTCTACACCCTCTCCTACCTCATTCCTCCTTCACTTTTGTTCTTTTCTTCTTTGTCTAATTTTGGCTCTACTTTATATACATACATGTATATAATATATACATTATGTATATAGTATACCGACCCGTACACGTAACATATACAGGTATATTATGATGGCTTTTGGATTCTCGCGCACCACGAGGGAAAGGGTCGCGTGTCAGGCTGCACCCTGTGTCACTTCATCGACCCTCTTATCGCTCGAGGTTCCTATATACTCGTGTGTACTTGCGAGAGCACTTCACAACAAAGCAGCTTCTCCTCCCATCGTTTGCAATCTTTTGCGCTCAATTTTAGCCCCAATATGTGTAAGCAAAATCGGTTATTCGATGCATGAAAGGGTCCCGAGAAAATCCGCCTGGTAGACCTTTTTTTTTACTCTATAGAAGAAACTGCGTCAACCCCATAGTCTGGCGCTTTCCCCAATCTTCAAAGTTAAAAAATCGTAGTTGCTTTTTTTTTCGTAATTTCCGTGCGGAAAACTCCTGTTGAACTAATTTTTATTCAGAACTTTAATCTTCTTTACCCTTTGATTAATTTACTTTAATTTTTTAGTTCCAAAGTTTGTAATTGTTATATCGGGTGATTACACTTCGGAGTATCGATTTTACCCGCAAAATGGTAAAAATCTTTTATGTTTGACGCAAAGCCAGAATAGATTATCCCCTTGTGATGGATGGAAAAATATGTGGACTTTCTCGAGATCAAGTTTAGTCACGTAACTTCGAGTTTGCAAAATATTGAGGGTTGGCAATAGACCAGGGGAGATGGAAGTTTTAATACGAAGCAAAGTTGTAGTGAAACGAGAGGGATCGGCGAGAGGTTTTCATCCACGCGAACCGAGAAACTCGGAGGAACGTCGCGCAAAACACTCGTCTCTCGGCCTGACAGTCTTTCTCTCTCTCTGTCTCGTAAAACGCGCTCAATCAACGTCAGAAAGCACGCACGCCCTAAAGCTAATCAGCCGAAGCTTCCGGATGGTGGAGCAGCGCCAAAGGGAAAATCGGGTTAAGCTTCCTGAAACGACTCGCTAGAACTCCGGCAGAGAAGCGCGTTTTACACCCCTATCTATAAGGCAATACGGTAGAACCCAATCGATCGATTTTTTTTTTCTTTCTTATAGAATTGGCGAACGCTATATATATAACTAATGTTCGCGATTTAGCTGTTCGATTAATTCTGACACGATAGCACTTTCTCGTCGTCGGTTAAAACACTTTAAAACTGAATCTCATTTCTTGCAATCGATTATCTGATCAACTATTGGATCGACAATAAACTCTTTATATGTCGCGATTTTCGATTGATTTATCCGTTATCTCGCAAAAAAAGCTTTCGATTAATATTAATGCGCGACGAAAAAAATTAAATCGTGAAATGCGGATACAGTGATCGATGGTTTTTCTTCCGTTCTATAAATGGGTATTTTTTTACGTATTTTATTCGAGAACCAAAAACATAGCGATTTAACGCGGTTAATCGAGGTAAATGTCCGCTGACAATCGTTCGCTATAAGCTCTCGATATTATAGGCAGAGTTCCGAGTTTGGTGATCCGAGGGAGAGGGATAGATCGAAGCGTGTGAGCGCGAGGAAAATATTGGCCCTCGTCCAGAATTCACGTTGACAGGCATTCGCATCGTCATCGTTCCCTCCGTTCCCTCAGCCTCCTCGACGAGTCCTCTTTGGCTTCGGGCCTCACGAGCACCCGTCAGGCTAACCCCTTAAACCGTTAACCAAAATAGATCCGTAAACGTATGATGGACAGTGTTCACGTACTTGTAAGGCATAATATCGATTGTAAAAAGACAGAAAGGCGTATCTCCAAAAAAAAAAAAATTACACATAAAACTATAAATGATACGCCACTCTACTTTTTAGCATTGGGATTTTGGAGACATACGATATTCAGTGCAATCGTGCATTTCGGGTAAAACTTTTAACTGACGTTAACGACCAATAGTTAACAATCCAAGCGATAGCTTCTCGTCAAATTTAAGTTTCAAAATATTTTTTGTACTAAAAAATTTTTTATTTCCTCTATTCGAACGAAATATCTACCGATGCCGATCGGTTTATATCGATTTACCGATTTCTACATATATCGGTATATTTTACTCGAATAAACATTTTTCTTCTAAATTTGATATTGTAATGGAGTTTTTTCCGCACAATAACTTAACTACAAGAATAAAAAAAATGTACTAAATAATTTTTTTTATTGCGCGATTAATTATAAATAATTTATTTTGTTTTTCTTTTCGACACAGTATGACGTCTATTTACATATCGTTTTATTTAATTATGTCGGCCAAATTTGTTCACTAACTTCGATATGTTAAATCCCACGTCCGTGAAATGTATGTACGCATTAGATTTTTCGAGGCTCCCAAATCGTCAACAGCTTAAACACGAGTTTACGTCGTACTTGGACTCGTTTCGTTTTTCGCCGGGCGTGCGTAAACCGCGTGCGTAC
The DNA here is from genome assembly GCA_964006125.1 of Cryptus viduatorius. NCBI lineage: Eukaryota > Metazoa > Arthropoda > Insecta > Hymenoptera > Ichneumonidae > Cryptus > Cryptus viduatorius. The sequence continues at coordinate 11,412,818 of OZ023224.1, read as the reverse complement.
ATCTCGTTCCACGTTCACGTTGTGCTACTCAAGTAGCATCACTATACACGTGATTACTCGTCGTGATGCACGCCAATTTGGCACATCGCGAATTGACTCGTTTCTCGTCTTCTTCTCTGTCGTTGACGTGAACGAGGGAGCGAGCGAGAGCGTTGATTCTCGTGATTGTATATAGAATCGTATGTAATATCTTTATCACACTAAAGATAATTACGTCTCGTAAATAACAGCCGGCGACAGACAATAGAAAGCCAAATAACATGTTAATACTACTACTATACTATTACCATGCGGTTGAGTGCGGGTTTTACCACGGTGACGAAAATAAAAGAAGATATACGCGACCACGAGCGCGCGGAGATAAATTCGTTATGGTGATTTACGAGCCTTGTGTCTTGTATTCGTTTTTCTTACAATTGGGTGGAATTGAATTCAGCGAATTCTACCTTAAACAGTCCACTTCTCAAGTCTATTAAATTGGAAGACTTGACTCATGGGGTTAACGTATTATAAATCTCTTACATTTCACTTCGAAAAAAACTGCGAATTTAACGTACCGATCTCGGGACTTTTTATGCATAAACAATTACACTGAATTTAATATATGATGGTGAAAAACGGCTGCAGTTTTTGTACAGTGAAATTAAATTAAATTATTAAAATTAAGGTATTTCCGTAGAAAAAAAAAAAAAATTAAAAAATTAACATCTATCGATGTTTTTAATTACATCTTTTATACTCGTAAAAAAACGTGCCTTCTAATGGGCTTCAGAATCATTAGTTACACAGATAAAAAAAAACAATTGGTCAACAATCCAACGTATTTTTACAGCCACTCATGGATCCCGTGTCCGACGGCGTTTCAATTATGCGGAACAACAAAGCCCCGGTAAGCAGATGGAAACCGATCATCGCCGGGACAAACGCATCCATGGCTTCTAGCAGCGGTACCAACAGCATACCAGTCCCCATTACTTCTTCCGCTCAACCGACTACTCATCAAGTAAGTAATTTTAACAATATATTTGTTATTTTCTTTACCAAAAAAAAAATAACAATCACAATTTTTTTACCAAAAAAAAAAATAACAATCACTTCACGAAAAAAATTTCACTTTAAGGAAAAGTTTATGACTTGCGTACTATGACTCGAATGTTTGATCCCAAAATCGAAGAAAAATAACTTCCACGTCATTTTTTTTCATCTGTACAGTAAATTTTTTTTTATTTCGATTTTTAGAAGTTAAAACAATTATTTCACTTTACGAACTTTCATTGCTTCGAGTTGAATAAAAATCTCGAGAAAAAATGCGCGTAATTCATTGACCAACCCCTTTAACGTTTTCATATATACAGACAAATATTATTGTTCGAAAACGTCGAGTCTACGTCAGCAAACTTAACTATAGGAATATCCAATGTACACGAATAACAAAAGGACGGTTACAATGAGGACGAGGCATTGCCTAGCAGATAATGTGGTAAATTCAATCGAACACAAGAGGCGTCCCTACGCGCGGTTTAACAGACACTTGTAAGTCCGTGTATGCGCACGAAAGGAACGATTCGTACAAACACGTGGGCAGAAAGAGATGAGTCCGTAGCGAGAAAGAGGAGGATGGGAAGGGAAGCAACACTCGCGTTTAATATCTCGCGAATCGTCGGCTTCGCCGTAGTTATACCTCAGCCAGTGTAGAGAGTTTAAGCGGTCTTATAAATAGCTAGAAACGTTTGAAGTGAGGCCACGGCAAGAGAAGAACTCGTGTAACGTCATTCGAGGATCAGTGAGGAATCGCCTTCGTCCTCTTTAGTTCGGCAAATTTCGTGCTCCTCGTGTAATTCAATGAACGCGTAATAATCAACAGTTCGTTAAAAGTTTCATAAAACAAAAGTATTAAAAAAAAATTTTAATTGCGTAAAAGTTAATCGCATTTCATGTTACTGCGGTGTTATTCGTAGTATTATACTTCGATTTCGTGATACAAGATAAGACGCCAATGTGGATCGTTGAAGGCATTTAATTAGTTAAAAGAATACTTTTATATATTTTTTTATTGAAATAAAAAAAAAATGTTAAGGATTAATTAATTAACATGGTTGTACGCGAGCAATACGTTTTGATTTATTATCGATCCTATGGATCAATTTATTAAAAGTTCAGTGTCTTTTACTAAGGAACATCGTATTTTCCACGTGCGCGTTTAATAGTTTCGTTCGCGTACGAGAGCTTACAACTATATATAAAAGTGTTAGAGTTCGATCGATGTGATCCTTGCAGAAAGTTCGAAGGATCCTCGAGGAGCACGCGATCTGGGAGGAGCGTGCTACGTCTAATCATCAGGGAATCAGAACACGAGGTCCTTCTCCGTCTTCATCACCGTCGAACGCCTCTGTACTCGGAAATTACAATATCGTTGCTTCGCGGGGTGAATTATCGAGAAACAGTTTTTCCGTACGAGAAACACCACCGTTGAATTGCAAAACAACAGTGAGACAGGGAAGACGCGACGAGATAAACGGTTTTTTCGTGAACGGACGCGAAGATTCTCTAAATCGGAGTAACGGAAGACTTCAGATACAACAAAACGGTAGAGATTCGAGATCGAAGCTTCAACATTCTCAATCGAATTGGGAAAAACGTGCGGCCAGCAGAGACAGCGAAAGATCGAATTCGAGAACGAGAAATTCAAGAACTTGCGGACAGAGCGTTACGAATCTATCGAAATCTTCGTCGGTACCGGCAAATCTCAAATCAGGTGAGGATTTTTAATATTATTGTTGTTGTTTTCGAAGAAAGTTGTTTTTCGTTTGAGTCAAAATGATAAAATTTCACTTCTTTCGATCTCCTTAACTATGGTATGACGCGCCGGACGTAATCTTACGAGAGACGAAAGACGAAATGCCAAGTGTATTTGACAATCGTGTGTCTATGCACATCGTACACACGGACTGGATATAAGATCGCGAAAGTCGCTGACTCTCTCGAGGCACTGAGATAAAGTTAATGACACGAAGAGCTTACTTGGCGAGAAACGAAGTTTCGATAACCTCAGACGTTCTACCGTCTGCTCTCTATCAAGATCTGCGCAGATATAGCAAACCTTTAACTCGGCGTTTATAAAAGAGTTTTATTTTCTCTGCTCATTTTTCGATTCAAAGTTGAAAGTCGCAATGCAGTAAAAATCGAAGTCTTACAATTTTACAAAATTAAAATTTTTTTTTTGTTTTTTTTTTTTTTACGTCGGAACAATCGCAATTCTTCGCAATTTTACGGAATCGGAGCTTTTATTTTCCGTAATAAAAAAAAATTGCAATTTAAGGCCATATCGCACGTCAAAGAAGTACGAGTAATCGTTTCGATTCAGTTGCGCTGATTATAGCGTAATATTTACGGTAATTATCGTTTTGAATGACTTTAGTGTGCTTCACTAAGAATGTATACAATTCTACGTGATTTACAATGATTCGTTTGGAAACGCTAACAATCGAAAAGCTCAAAGAGAAATTCATTCGTTCCAGTTAAATGTTCAGATTCAAAGAAAATCCATTGTTTCCATTCTAATTACGTTTTCGAGAATTACTTATAGTACAGAATATAAATAGAATGTTCACATTTGGGACGTCGGCCAGGTCTCCGTCCAGTTCTCAGTTCCAACTCGGTGCAGTTCGTCACCCTGTGGTGAGAATCAAATTTCGCGTTCGCGCCAAGAAAGCACAAAAGGAAAAAAGCGCATATACGCACCGTCTACCCAACTCGTAGACTTCGCTCTACATCGCCAGTTCATTTTTAGACTCGACCGATAGTAGAAAGTAATTACAGACGACGACAAAACATTGAATTTTCAAAAATGGATAAAAATTGTATTGCAGTAACCGGAAGTACATTGGGACTTAATACAGCGAGTAGTATCAGCAGAAGCAAAGCTTCCGGTGAGGGCGGAATCTTACGAAAGTCTTCGGCATTTTTGGCGAGTCTGACGCACTCGAGCGTAAAAAATTTAAACGACCGAAAGGGCAACGGTACCGCAGGTGGGGTATTACGGGGCATCGGCAAGGATATCGAAGGCAACGGAAGTTGGGACGACAGTAACGGCCGGAAAGAAGTTAAATCGCGCTTTTCACTGCTCAGAAGAAGCTCACCATTCGCCTCGAATCGTAACAGTGAGGGAAATCTCGGTTTGCGAAGATCACCGAGTTGTCAAAATTTGTGTAACGCCGCGAAGAAGAAAAACGCCGGAAAAGTCGGCGTGAAGAAATCCGTTTCTTTCAGCTCGGATACGAGTTTCGAAGAAAAGAGAGCACCATTCAGAAAAACGGCTGTTCACGAGGCTAAGGTGTACCGAAAAGGCGTTCTTCGAGGTATGACACATTTTTTAAAATTAATTTTGTTATTCAAATTTTTTATTTATTTTTTTCTTATATATTCGATCGATGTATATGAGATATCGAACTTTTTGTTGCTTTTTTTCTATCGGGCAGATATTTTACTCCTGTAGGGGTCTTCATTGAAATTTATCACGGATAATTGTTTTTCTGTTTTTCGCGAAGATATTAACGCAATTGAAAACGCGCTGAAGAAAGTGCCCGCCACGCGGGATTCGCCTTCCGGGGATCCACAGGCCCTTCTCAGGGCCTCCCGGGAGGCGGAGGACCTCGATCTCAAAGATCTCATCTCGAGGATACGAGAGTACGGTCTCGGAAAGATGGACGTCAATGCGGCAGATTCAAGCGGCAGGGTGAGTTAATAAACCAAATAGTAGTGAAAAAAAACGCACTTAAAAAAATCGCTAAATGAACACATGAGCATTTAGCGATTCTGGAAGCCATTAGATAGTTTCATACTTTTCTCCATCGCATAAAAAAAAATTGATGTTATGATATGTATGAAAATAACTTACTACCAGACTGCCGCAAAAACAAATGTCAGGTTTTCTCAAGGCCAACAATATATTTAGACACGAATTACATACGAGATGATATTCTCTGCAACGAAACTGAAATGAAGTATCGTCTAAATTAGCTTTGGCAGTCGTACGAGTAGCTTGAAATAATTTATTCACGCGGGGAGGCGAAAGAGAGTAAAAACACTACACACTCCCAATAATACGAAGAGCAACGAACACGTATACTTATAGAAGAAAAAGAAAATTTGTATCGATTATGGTTGAACGGAAGTTGATTAGGCGAAGCGAGAGGTTTCGTGCCGAGTGATTGAATATCCTTCACTCTTACAAAGAAAAAAAAAAGAAAGCTTTTGTTGAAGCGCCTCTATTCTTGAAGGATTTGCCTCTGCATGAATTATATCCCAACTTACGGAGCTTTGGCTTATCGCGAAAAAAAAAAATGCGAAATGCAATTTCCGGAAAAAGATATTTCCGCGATACGTGTGAATAAAATAATTATTCGAACAGAATTTCTAATAATAACAGAGTTTGAAAACGATGCATAATTCTGACGTTAATTCATCCAAAAAACCTTTTCATTACTTAATAATATTCATTTTTATGATTTTTTTTTATGGAACTTTTTAATGGGTCTATAAATATTTGATTTAGTACTTTTAACAAATTTTCGAATCAATCGAAACTTTTTGAGAAATGGCGCACTAACTTTAGCGGTGGACGACCGCATTCCGCATACGTCGCTCTCAATCCATCGGCATCGGTAATAGCGCCTCGTAATTATACTTAAATCGCTCATGTTGGTACATATGTACACGAATAAACGTTACCATAGTCAGAATGCGGTCGACCTTCGTTAAATCTCGAATGGCATTGAGGTCAGTGTACCTGTACGCGAGTGCAACGAAACTGTGCGTCTCGTATAGCGTAGGTGCGCGCGGGGTAACAGTGACGAATGGCGTTGACCTGACTTGATTTCTCGACGAGGTCGCGAATTCTTTTCTATTGTATACACGACCGCCGATTATCGTATCGTTCTAATGACCAAAGAAAATTTACTTCGATCCTGTTTCGAAAATAGAACGAGGATGATCGGAGTATATCCTCCGCATAACAACGCGCCGATACATTATGGAGGGCAAAAAACATCGAACATAAGTCAATCGATGGGGTGAAATTTATACCGAAAGGAATTGATGTATCCGTCGCGACGCGATTCTTTCAGCGATTTATTCAAGAGGTAAACTCGTTATTCACGTTGATAGTTCCGTATACTTACTACGCGATGAAAAAAAAAGAATAATAAAACCGGAAGTCGGAAAAAAATTATTCAGTATTTGAAAAACGATTAATGCCATTGATGATTAAAAATTATCATACCTGAAGTCGAATTTTGATGTAATAATTCGGTTAATAAAAAAAAATTATTTTATTTTATAACCATTAAAAAAATGCATATAAATCATTTGGTTTTATTAAGCGAAATCTTATTATCTTCGTCGAAAGATTATCGACAAAGTTACCGACTAATATTTTTTTTAGGTCTTTGATCGATAAAAAAATTGATTTTACGTCGTTGCGCCGTATTTTTGAAGAAAGTGGATGGGAGAAAATATCTCTAACAGCTCATTGATAAATGAGCAAATATTTACTAAAAGATCGACGATTCGATCGATACTATTCATACATATTCCGTATAAAAAAATATTCGAACTCAAATAAAAGTTTTGCACGAAGTGACGTATTGTGTGCGATATATAGTATAATAAACTTTAATGTCGCGCTTGTGACGCACGTACAAGAGTAATAAGCTTCGGAATATCCCATCAACGCCGGGGGGAAGCACTTAATAAATTGATTCTTAATAGACAAGCGATCGACCGACATTGCCTGAACCTCATCCTCTGTCGTCTTCTGTGACGAGTCTGTCGCGTTTACTCGGGCCGAACTGACGGTGAATTCTATTTGGATAGAACACACCCGTGTCCCGATCTATCTGTGGATCGTTCAACGATCAGAAAATAGACCTACCAAGAGAAACATTTTTTCTGCAAGAAAAAAAGAAAAAACCGCAATCTTCTTTTTTTTAATTATTATTTCGCGATTTATAAAACATCGATAAGAAAAGAGTTGAATTGAACAATAATTCTCGAAGCGAAACTTTTACAAACGCTCTCCGATTCTCTTTTCTTTCATTTTTATCACGCGATGAGCATCGAAAGTGGAAAATTGCGTCAATACGTAACTGCGCAGAGTTTATAGTTGTTATGTATACAGTTATACGCACTAAAACTTCGTCGGCGTGCGAAAGGACCGAATTATACTCTTAGGGTACGAGCGCACTGTCTGGAACGTCAGAATTTACGTAATACGTTCGTACGAACGAACGATGCGTATATACGAAAGCGGAGAGACTGAAAGGAAGATCGTTTATTTATGTGTTCGCAGACGGCGATAAGCTACATGGCGGCAAATGGAGCCGCCGTGATGCTGGAGGCCACGCTGTCCTTTCCCGGCAGCGACCCCGACTTGCCGGACAACGAGGGTAACACGCCCTTGCATTTCGCAGCTCAAGCCGGTAATCAAATAATTAGAATTTCATTCAATTACCACAAATTTAATAACGCGCAACGGTTATCGCGCAATCAACTCATCAATGTAATTAGTTTGCTATGGTGTCGTAAAATATCTACTAAAATCGAAAAATATCAATTTTTTATCGATTAAAAAATCAAAAACGATTTTTTTTTTTTTTTTCGAAACCGATTTTTCCGTCAGGACGTCCTTCGCGGAAAAATGATTAATAACGATAAATGTATTAATTGCTCGCAGGACAGACTGAATGTCTAAATATCCTTCTGCAGAGATGTCCCGGGATAGAAGTTGACGCAAGAAATATTCTCGGTTTTACACCGCTGATGAAAGCTGCACTGCAGGGACGAACGAAATGCGCAAAAATATTGTTATTCGCTGGTCAGTTTTTATCGCTGTTAAATTTCTGGAGTTTCTTCAACAACGAAAATGTTAATGATCACAGGTGCGAATCCTACGTTAAGGGATCACGGAAGAGGTTTAAGAGCCGAACAATGGGCGCGATATTGCGGAAGATACGTCTGTGCCGAAGTGATCGAGAGATTCGCAAGGCATCAATTACTCGAAAAATCAAATGCTTGCCGATGGGGTAGCGAACCGGAACTCGCGACTAAAGTACTCCAAGGAAAGGTAAATGATAACTATAACGAAATTTTTTAAAATCCTTTCTATATTCGGTAATTAATATTGATGACGATGAAAAAAAAAATTCGTCACTTTTTTTGTACTCATTAAAAATCGTACGAAATTGTATACATCGAGGCGACGAGACTGTTTTTAATGTCGTAACAGTCTGAGAGAAAGAGAGATGAGAGAGAAAGAGTTTTTATCAATTTTAAGGTCATACCAGTACCCGCGCACCCTCTGCCACCACCGTCTACCGGTTTCCGGTCAAAGATCAAACGCGTCTTCCGCACGACTTCCGGTCCCGATAGAAGTTTTTCCCTGGTATCTCAACTAACGAGCGCTGCACTCTGCGCCAGTACACCTGCTTTGCCAAAACCTGGAGAAGTTTCGCCGGTCGTTAAGAGTCTAAACCGACCTCTCAGTGTACCACAATTAAGGTATCGTACGATTTCTTAAACACGCGTTCTTAAAAAAAAATATTGAAATCTCCCGATTGTCCAAAAAATCGTCTATCGATATAAAATTTTCGATTTTCCAATTTTTTTTAATGCAATTTTTTTTTAAGTTTTTGCGACATTTATATGAATTTTTTTTTCTGCACGTGTGACAAAATTTCAATGATTCTATTTTGATATCACAGGGTGACATTGGTAACACCGACCGAAATAATCGAGAGAACAACGGAAAAGTACGGCACGAATTTTACCGAGAAAATCGAGACTTCTATAACGAAACCTCCGAGAGCGAAGAAGAAGAACAAGTAGCGTCCGTATCGTTCATCGATAATAATCGATTGCTGCTTTCGATAAAAAACAAAATATTAACGTTCAAACTACTTCGGAATTATTAATTATCATTTTTTACTACTGTAAATAACAGATAAAAGTGAAAAGGTGTGAAACAAATATATGTAAAAAAAAATGAGAGATAAAGACCAGACGAAGATTAGATAGGTAATTACCGTCCGGAAGAGCAGACTAAGTCCTACAATTTTAATTGTTCGGTTTCTTTCGTCTTTCGCAAAATTCATAGCTTCTCCATGACGTTTTTCTTCGATATTTCAATATTCATCCAATTTTTTTTCTCGAAAGACGACACTCGTCGCTGACTTTTTACTATGATAAACGTTCACAAACTATGAAAAGCTTATTCTTAGACCTTTTAATTCTTGAATCTCGAAATCATCCGAGAAAAACTTGAAGACGACTGGCGTCTCTAAAAACTAAAGAATTTCTACTTTCGGTACAATTCAGTGAAAAAAATAAAAAATAAAAACCACAAAGGAAGCTAAGCGAATTTATTCTACGACTGTCTATTGTATCGTTAACGCAGATTGTGTCTATGTAAAAAAATAAATATGTTTTAATAACTTAGTAGTTAATTTTCTGCCAAACCGCATCCATAATTAAGACGCGTTGCATGGAAAAATAATTAATAATAATGAAAAAAAAATTGGACGTGCGCAAAATTACTTGCGATTATTCTTAACTCTGTGATATCGCCGAAAAAAGTATCGCGAACGAATATAAAAGATGTTTCAATACAAAAAAGATGTTTCAAATACAATAAAATTAATTTATTTCTCGCAACAGTTGCTACAATGTAATTTTCGCCGCTTCACACTTTGACGCGATTTCGAGTAGCAAATAGTAATTTGTTTATTCTTACAATGCCAAGGAAAACATGTTGCGTCAGTAAAATCAGAAGAGCGTATTTAATTCGTTGCTTATAAAACGAAACGAACAACCGTATTCGTTCGTTCATTGCATGAAAAAGCATAGAAAATACATTCATCTGATTCTAGTCACGCGTTATTTTTTTTTGTTATCGCGTTCGATTGGTAGAGAAAAATTATCTTTAAAAAAGTTGTTTCAACCGGTTCTTCGATTTTTTCGTTGCCGACGATTCTTCTTACTCGAGAGAATCTCGTAAGCTTGTTGGATCTCCATAAATTTCTCTTGCGCCGCTCTTCTCTCCTCATCCGTTCCCTTGACTTTGTCGGGATGATGTTCCTTCGATAGAGCTCTCCATTTGGCTGTAACCTCGCTCTGGGATGAGGTTTGCGAGAGCCCCAACACCTGCAACATTTTTTTTATACCGTAACTTTCGACATTTTAAATTACTGAGTTTGAAATGCACATTATGTAAAATAGTAGATCGCGAATTCTTCACCCGACAAAGTGTTCTTTTGGTAAAAAATAAAATTGTTGGTATAATGAACATTTATATTGATATAATACTAGAAGAAGAAAAAGCCGTTAGATATATCTTTAAAGTTTAAAGTTTCTAAAGTAAAAAAGGCACATCGATTGGATTGGATAAGGATAGATAACCGATATTATGACGAACCTTATAGGCATTGATTTCTCCCCTCGGATCGGTAAGTTCGACCAATTGTCGCCAAGTTTCCGCGAAGCCTTGACTCCGAAGTTGTTCCAAAGTCGCCCAACAACTTGCCTAATACAACAGAATAGTACATTACGTTAAAAAAGAAAAATATTTTTGTGCCTGCAACGTTAGTAAAAAATCGCGATTTGTTTCGAATTTTTCCCGTTCAGAGTTCTCATCTTTTCGCGAAAATCACTTTTTTCCCCGCATATTTACTTTTTGCCCCACAAATTTCTCTTTTTTATCCGCAATTTTACTTTTTTACACGCATATTTTTTTTTTTTTTCCTTTGGTAAAAAATCGGCAACCTTTCACTCGCGTTGCAGGCATGGAAACTAGTAATTTTAGCGTTGTCAGAAAAAATGAACATTTTAATGAATTCATTAATAAATTTAACAATCATTATTCCTATAATTTTTTAATTACTGACCTTAAATTCAAGCCAAATCGGCGAAGTGAATAGATGCTTCAGCGCGTCCTTAAGTTTAATAGGTTCCCCATCACTGTCAGTGATCATAGCATTAAAGTAGAAATAACTGCTCCAAGTTGCAGCGTAAAGCAATACGGCTATCGAAAAAACGGCAAATCTTCGCAATTTCGTTTTTTTCTTTCGCGGCTGCAGACGCCACTCTTTGCTAAATGTATCGAAAGCTAATGCCGATGTAAGAACCATTAGACCCATCCAAGTGGAATCGTCGTTGATGTAGTAATACGTCGGATACAGTAGATACGTGCAGACCAAAGGAATCCAAATGGAACCGCGTTCTCTCCCAATGTTTCCGACGATCCAAACGCCTTAAATAAAACAACAATACCCGCCAATTATTATCATATTAAAATCAAAATACCAAATATTCTCGAAAAAAATCGATTAGAAAAGAGTTCTTTGACGTTTGGTACATATTATTCTTTATTGTCTAATGTCAGATGTGATCATTTTCTTCTTTCAATTGTTCGCATAAAAATTGAGTGTTTTTCACGTTCTTTGATCTTTGACTTCTTTTTTTATCATCCAAACGCAAATCGATCTTTTAGTAGGAACGACGATAAATGTGTCGTTGTCAAAGCAATTGAAAGTATATAAACGATTTTTTTTCTACAAAAAAAAAATAGTCGATTTGCAGCTGTAGGCAAAAAGTATAAGTGTTTCATGCAGTTTATTGTAACACGGACTCCGTGAATAATCGGCCGGAGCTCCGGTTGCACGCTTACTATCTGAAGGTGATATTTCGACTTTCCTTATCGCGGAACAGCGATATTTATTGCGCCTGTACACGATTCTTTATGTAGAGTGGCAAAGTCGCTAGCGGAATATGTAGGGCAAGCAATGAGGAAAAAGGAAGAATACTTTTTTAAAGGAACATGTGCGGCACATCGCACATGTGATATGCAACAATGTCAATATATTTCTGTCGACTTATGATTAACCGACTAATATGTTTGCCGATTCGTTAACTATCATCGAGAACGCAACTATAAAGTGCATAACACCGACGATACAATAAGCGATTAAAAAAATAATTTTATAATAAACAGAAAAAAATAATTGATGTATATCTATTGCTAATATATTCCTTTCTGTAATTTTAAGCAGTGTTACTGGTCTATTAAGACTGTTGTGCTGTATGATTAATAAATAAATTGATAGGAAAATTATACATGTTTTCTCACAAAATTTTGATAGATTCGTCGATGGAATTTTTAAGCTCATCGATAAGAATTTATACTCCACAGAAAAATTAAAACGAACATTAGTTCATTGGTTTTTACTTATATATAACTTATAGTACATTATAGTACGTTGTTATTACGTTCAATCGACGTATTAACTATTTATTATTTTTTCCAAAACGAATTGATTGCTTTTATTTTTAATAATTATTCGACGATTGTCGAAGGCACAAGAATTTCCGAACATTTCCATAACGAAAGTTCCAATGAATAATACAATGGACCGAAACATAAAAGCTCCGAAAGCCTATAGTACTTTCAGTTCCAATTTAGGGAATTAATTAGTTGAATTATCGACTTCAATTAAATTTATTGAGAAATTTCTTACCAAGAGTTACGACAGCCGGCGTGAGGACCAAAAGGTGACGAAAGTTGATGCCAGCAATTTCGTCAGTAGGGACTGACATACCGAATATTTCAGCCCATAGGTAGGAGACACCTAAAGCTCCCATAAATCGAACGGTCGAGAATGGTGGCTAAAAAAAAGACGATAATTTGTTTAACGAAAAAACAAAATAAGACAGTCGTTCAGATTAATCAGTAAAAATGCACAAACCTTACATCAAGCAAGTTTGGCTGAAATTTATAATTTAAAATTCTATTGAACCGCAGAATGGGTTCAATTTGTTTTTAATTATGATAACCGAAATATCATTTCAGGGCGTTTTTAATCATTAACATTAAAAAAATGGAATACTTGGTGTCGAGTCGCTACCGCATTCCTTGATATCGGAATAATTCACTTGTTGATGCTGGAGATCGAACCACCCCCCTCCCCCCTCAGCCCCGCTTCAGTAAGTATGGTATGTGAATATTGGATCAATTTGATAGCAAACCTCAGACAAAAATGCCTTCGATCTATTCTCCTGCAAGTCCAATTATTCTTTCATTGTTGAGAACGTGGAAAACACGATCCAAAAAGATAAATGTGTTTTTATGAAAACAAAAGTCATTGTTACAATTTTTTTTCTTTTTCTAAAATTAATGCAAAACAGTAATTGGAACTAAAATACGCAAAGCCCTCGAAATCGAGAAACAACGTGAGAGCCTAATTTCTTCGTCGAATGAGTGAATTGGAAACAATACTCAATGAAAAAGTGAAAAATTAGGAAAAAGTTTGCATGATTCACGAAACCGAAGTAGAGAAACAAAATTTGGTAATCGGAAGTAACGTTGAAAGACGATTCGTAAACGATTCGTAAAGACGATCGTAAAAAACCTCAATTGAACGAAACCAGAAGTCCGCGATGAAACCAATTAAACACACGTCGCGGGGGCAATCTACCAGAAAACTGATAAAGCGGAATTATGTCATCGTCGTAGTGTGAAGATTATCATAAATCAATAAATAATTCAATGAATGAATCAATCGGCAAATATTGTAATCTTCACTGTTACGCAATACGCAAACAAAAGCCATTGAGTACAAAGCAGAATAAAAATACATTTATTATCGTCTGGAAACGTAACACTGATAAGCACTTTGCATCCTCGGCTATATAAATACGATATCGTATTTGTCAACAAAAAAAAATCGTGTAATACAATATCTCAAGTGACGGGAAAAGGACAGTGAAATTCCTCACGATTGCTCGAGTAAATTGACTCCGAAAACTTGTCGCATTAAATAGCTGACACGAAGTTTTACCAGAAGGCAAATGAAACATTCGCGTGCCTTCTGGACTCACGGAGCCAAGCGAACGGTTCCCGAGGAAGAAAGATCGCCCGTTGACGCGCACGATATTAAGTACTTAGTGGTTAGTCTTTAGCGAGCCCCAGTCGTACGGGAACAATGCTGAACAATACTCCAGTCGAATTGGGGAAGGAAGAGAAGAATTTGTTTCGAGTTCTCACAATAGAGCGATAAACCAAGAAGAAAGAAAAGTGCACTGCTATTGGAAACACCAATATTATCGAGTAGACACGACATTATAATCACGAAACAGCTTACAAAGTGGTCAGTTTAAGTATATATATGCAATCAACCGTGTAAAAGAGTGTAAATAGTCCATATTTGCGAAACAAGTACATTGTCGCCGACTGAATACAAATTGTAATATTCACCAAAGCAACATAGTACATACAACGCAAATTCATCACACCGCGGTAAGATCTACCATAAACACCATGAATATATGAGAAACCTCGTTTTACGATATAATACGATTGGACGATGTGCAATAAACAGAAGAAAACAGCAGCGGAGCCATCGAAACAAACGAACTCCGAGACCTGTTGATCGGAGCGTTTGCCCGCTGTTTTGTTTACACGTGTACGCAACCAACGCGCGGACGGCACACGCCGAAGGACGCTTGAAGTCGCAGTTCAACCCGAAAGTAAGACGGGATTCGTGTTCGCGTTTCGGGACGTAAATCAACGGCAAGGATTCAAAACCTGTGGATGAAGAAAAAAACGCAAAAAAGAAAGGTCGCGCTAAATAGTTCGGCCGTAATAAGTACAAACGGTGAGAAAAATAAATATTTATGTCAAAATTTCCCGAAGTTCGGCGTCACAAGAGATCGCGATGTTTCTGGCCCTCGTAAATTTACATTGAAGTAATTCAGAAGACGCGGTAGCGTCTCGACATCAAGTAGTAAAAAAAAAATTAACATGATTGCGAATGAAACTTTCGCCGTAAAACCATAGTGATTAACAAATAAATGAATATCGCTTTTAAAAAATCACAATTAAGTATTTATACTCTTAGGTGAAGAAACGAATTACTGTGAAAGATTCGTGGCTTCGGCAACATAACCTAAAAACCTCAAGGACCTCAAGGACTGCAAGGATCACTTCACGTGACTTCTTAACTTCAAGTCTTTTCATAATATTTCACGATATCCTATTAATCGGAAGTATGCAACGTTCTAAGAAAAACAAAGCCAAAATGAATGGCTGCGCACAGTCGTTCACTGGTTATGCCAACGATACTAATAGCGCAACAAATGGCACACAGCGTTTTGGCCAAAATAAGCTAAAAATGAATGGTCACAGCCCATCCGTCAACAGTTACGGAACAAATTACACTGAAGCCACCGATAAATCTTCTCCAAGAATGAATGGCTCCGTTCCATGCGTCAACAGTTTTGGCAATTCAAAAAATGACGCCGGACGCCACAATGCCGATTTGAGAGAACATATGATGCAAATATCCAAAGTTTCCGGATTGCATCATCACTCGGTATTTGTACCGGTGAAGGGACCGGGAAGAGAAGAATTGGACCGTATGAAAAATCAACGAAAAGTCCGTACACCGCGTAATTTAAAATTGTACGACGACGATAGCGATTCTGGAAGTTCAGCAAATAGATCTTTCGTATCCGATGAATTTTTTAATCACACGGATCTCGCAGCGAGTATAAGATTGACGATGGCTGATCCTATCGTATCGAATAGCGCAATTGAAAAACGCTGGACTCATCCAAAAACTAGCGCCACAGTCACAAATGGGGAATTCATCGACATCAATGATGAGAATAAAGTGGATAAACCAAAAAAAAATGGGAAGAAACTCGAAGATATGATCGTAAAAAACGTCGCGATAAGAGGAATTGTGGAACATCGCAAGGAAGTCGACGGAGCAACAGCTGTAAATTTAAATGCGGAACCAAAAAACGTAGGTGAACCATCCAACAACTTCAATCTAATCCCCGATGACGAAGACCCCGACCTTTTTTATAAAAAAATACAGAATCCCATGCCGGATGATTATTTTCTCGTTGAACACGTGGGTAAAATCACGAAAGTTACGGCGAGACAATTTTTACTCGAAAATATTGAACCCGAACACTTTGCATTTGCCAGAAAGAATAAACACTGAAACGAAACGGGGAATATTTTTGATAAACGATTTTGATCTCTTTTAATTACATTTATTTTAATGAGCTTCTCTCGCGTTCCGTTAGTCAGCTTTTCATTTGTTTCAATACATTTTTTTTTTCTATGTGTTACCAATTTATAGACAATATTTCTTTAGCGGTCACTGATGAAAATCCCATTTTTTTTATTATCAAATCTTCGTATAAATCAATTACTGTTATTAAAACGTATAATTAAATATCATACATCAAGAGAAATCCATACAAAATTGAAATACGTTCATAATAAATTGAATTTTCTTTTTTATGGATACTTCAAAGGACCGATAAAGAAATAATATAGACAATAATAACAACTATGTAAGAATGACAATCTTTGCGTTAATCGAATTAATCGATCGCGTTATAGTTGTCGAGATTAATAATTAAATATCAAGCAGCAAATCGAGGAAAAAAAATAAAGAATCCAATGAAGATTCGGATATTTGAACATTACGTTCTGATTAAGTAAAACCGATAATTACTTCGTAAATCGGTGCGCTCGTTTGTTAGTTCCTTGCTGTTCGATCATTTTTCATGCGCGTATTAAAAAAATGGTGAAAAAATCACCTATTACTATATTATTACTTTCATTATAAATTAAAAATGTAACGTTATCAAATAATATTATGAGTAGTTTGATCGATAAAATTATATTTTTTTTAGGTAATCTTTAAGAAAAAATTATTCATTACATTTTCGTTATTAAAGTAAGATGATAGTACTCTGTTGGTAACAAAAACTGTAATCCAAAATTCTCTGCCAAATAATTTGGGAGAATTACGTTCTCATCTTTTATCCGTAAGATCAGTCGCGGCCGATGATTTTTCGGATCGCACGAGTAGAAACTCTGTCTTTTTCGCACCTATACAAGTTTCGCATTACTTTCATGAGTAATGAATCGATAATTTGTCGGGCGCTTCTCATAATATCTGATTGATGATGGTAATGATGCCGGTGAGGCAAAATGTATTAGTCGGGCCTAAAAAAAACCCCGGACTCTCTTTTACCCTTAAGTCGTTTACCTGTGGGTTGCGATCGAAAAAGTTGAATAGATGCACAGATTTTGACAACTTTTTTCCGAATTTTAGCCGTTATGTTCGAAATGGCAAAACATTGAATACCAAAGAAGAAAAACATCGAAAGAATAATTCTCGAAGTTTATATTAGAATTTTCGAAATATCGATATCAATATATGCAAATAACGATTTAACAGTAATCGTAATTACATGAGTCACAAAATCGTAAAAACTGGTGTATCCTATTCAATACATTGCAACCTTCACGTTATAATACTGTTAATTTCATCTGCAACATTATTGCGGTAACCAAAATTATATATGGTAAATGCCTCACTAATCGACAATGTGTTCTTTGACAATAGTAAAATTAATATTCAAAGCACACAACGGTCGATTACTGGTACACTGTCGATATTACAGGGACCATTGATACCGGAGAGATTTTTACCAGAAGTTACCATATATAGTCTAAGAAATCGTTAAGTCAATAAGGAGTTAATCTGAATACATTGGATTCGTATAAAAATTATCCCTCAAAATACGTTAAATATATATCTATTAAGAATCGGGGTAACGTCTCAACGCCAAGTACTTAAAAGAAAAAAAAATTATATGAATAATTTCTCCAACTTTGAAATCGCATTCAGAGGCTATATGTCAATTTTGTCAAGTGAAGAAATTTCAATGAAAAATATACGAATTGACAGAAATATTATTATTTTTATCATTTTTTCGATGTTTATTGGTTATTCATGAATAGCCGATACAGCGCGCTGCGCGTATCCATGGGTTATCCTTTTTTCCAAATTTAAGATCCGACAAAATTTATTCATATTCTTCCCCAACGGGCTAAGTGAATGAATCAAACAACAACAATGGCTTATAATATGTCAGTGACAATAAAACTCGCGAAATTTCGATATTTTTTCGAAATCTTCAATTTTTACAACACTGAGCGATTTTTAATCGTAATTCATTTACCTTCTTATGAGTCCTCAATTGTTGCTTATACCACTCGATATAATGATGATCTTCATTCGCGTCCGCGACGTATGTCGGTATTCTCCACAAGTCCCGGACCCATCCGAGTCCGAAATATCCGCCAAAAGTGCAGAACCACACAATAGCTTGATCGTCCCGACCGAGATAGAGATGATGCGTACCGAAAACACCCCCGAAGAGCCAGAAAAAGTACGCCCAGAAAGTGCTTTTCAATTTTTTATCAATTTTTTCAACTTTCACACCGTTCGTTGTCGGTTGTCCACTTCCATTGCTTTTCTTCATCGTTCCGCTCATTTCGACCGTATAATTCATATATCGAACCTAAACTCTGTCACTTCTTCGGCAATATATATATATAAATATATTGTTTGATATTCAATCAACCAACATTAAGCGCGATCGCATCAACGATACTAAATAATATCGTAACTCCCGTTACAGAAATCGAAGGGGACGAGAAGACGAATCAAGAAGAATGCGGGTGGGACGAAAAAAAATGAAACAAGTGCACCTCGTTGACGATGTGCAATCGTACGTCATCACTTGTAACTCGTGCCACGAAACTTCAATTGCGAAATGTATTTTTATTATTTTATAAACTTCGAAGTCATTGCGACAGATACATTAAAAACGGCAAACGGTTCCTCGAAACACTTTTATTTCTGTTATATTTTTATACTTATTATTATTATTATTATTATTATTGAAAACCAATATTAATTGGAGAAAAACCAGTCGCACTTGAAGAAACACCTGTTGCGGTTCACTATGATTTAATTGAAATAGTTTTAAGAATTATAATTATCGATGTATAAATGGGACCCAATAAAAAGACCCAAATGTTAATCGAAGATTTTATGGTATTTGTTTTTTTTTTTTCACTTTCGACGGATAAACGTTTCTTCTATTGTTTTTTTAGTACAGAAATGTAAAGGAAAATGACACGTTGCAAATGTAGGAGCGCAGGTACGAAGTCTATCACGAGGTAACAGCATTTCGTGTAATAACGGACGTGGTTCTATCGGAGCGGCTCCCATAGCTGGTTCAACGTACCGACGGAAATAACGGTACCGCCACAGGTACGTAAGAAAGTAGGGGGACCAACCAACTGACGCGACCGTGGCCCCCCTTCTTGCGGAGGCGAACTTGACCGTGAATTTGCTTTCAATGTGATACATTGTATGCATCTTGTATAACACCTGTCGTGTACGGAGATTCGTATACTTTACAAAATGATGGGTTCTGTGATTGATTAGCAACATATAGCCTCAAAATTTCATTTATTTCAACAATCAAAAAAAACTCGCGATGTTATAAATAAATATGGGTTACTAATTACAAATCGTACGAAAAAGTATACGACAGGTGTAACGTTTTATAAATCGAAAGAAAACACTTTTTTAACACTGTTAGCCGGATATCCGTGAAAGTTGAGTTCCTTCAAACAGCTCGCAGGATTTTACGTGCAGTTTAAAGCCGGCAATAGCGGAAGCCAACGATAATGACCCAAAAAAAATTTCAGGATTATTTTAAAATACTTAACACCTCGACATTATTAGAAGACTTAGGAGGCCTTCGAAGTTATTTTTGAAAATCAGACAATATAAAACACCACATCCTTTGTAGGATCTAAACAACATTTCAACATTTCCATAATTCCATAATGCTTTCGCGTCCTCAGAAATGCTCAATATTTTATTGTTAAAATCCGCGTAATTGCAGTGCATTGTTGATTGTATTTAAGGAGCGATATATGTATAATATGTATACACTGCTTTGAAAAAACAGATACGGTATGGCGATTCATCAATAAGTGAAGGTGACGTTAAACATCGTTTTCGAGATTAATGTAAAAGGATTATAAACCGTTCATTCGCTAACAGTATCATTGTAAATGGAGTGATATAATTAATAATTCAAGTCAATTAAATTTTAATTCAAGATTTGCCAAGTGCCTTGCGCGTGATTCCTACTTTATCGATCGCTCAGACGCTACGGAGTTGAATTATTGTCCGGTAGTCGTCGTGCCGTTCAACCGGCTCTGCAAAAGCTGTGAAAAATAGTCAATTGAATGACACCATAGCTATATTATGGATTGCTATGCATAACATTCATTGTCTCCGTTATTTAGAATCCGCAAAAGCTCCACTATTCTTATCAGTTATACAATTTTCTAGAAACGACGAAATACGGTCAATCGAAATAAACAATATGGCGACCGATGCCGAAATTCGCGCGTCGTCTGCTTCTCAACATCGATCGTGTAACCGAGTGCGTCTCGTGTTCGTCCAAATGGTGCAAATATTTGTTAATCGATAATGAAAAAAAATTCAAATTTTTTAACAATAATGTATGAGGACAATGGAAGGTAAGCGTGAAAGTTCATTGAGCCACAAAGAATGGAGACGAGTGGCGAAGAAGGAGCGTCGTAGGCGCTTACGTCGCAAAGCCGCTCAGGAACGTGACGCTGACGACGAACGCTTGAGGGCAACACTGGAAAGAAGCGCGGAATATACAAATTGGCTTGCCGAGCAAGAAAAACTTGAAAAGGAACGGGAAGTTCGAGAGCAAAGAGAACGCGATGAAAATGAAAAATTGTGGCTTGAGGCGGAAGTAAGCAAAATTTATTAAATTAATAGAAGAAAAAAAATTAAGGGTTGAAATTAACAGAAAAAATGCTATTTCTCTTTTTTTTCACAAAAAACAGCTCAATAGTCTCATAGAATTACTATTGAACAATTTTCATTAAACAACACATTCAAAGATCTAAAATTAATGTGATTACAATTTTTTGTACAATTAAATTGTAATAATATAAATTATTTATTCGCAGTTTAAATATTTAATTTAAAAGTCTACAATAATTCAACAATTTACTTGCTATTTGAAACTACAAGCTAAAAAGATACGAATGCTTTTTGTTGCAAAAATGCGGCTCTTTACTTAACGCGAAATTACTAATTTTTTTTTTGTTTTTGAAAACGAAAAGTTGGGACTCGAAACGGAAGTAAACAAATCATATTAATGGTCTGGAAAAACTGCAGAGCCCAAAAAAACGGAAACAAAAATCACTTTGATGTTTCACTAAAAACAGCTTATATAGCGTTACCATTACTATTGAAAACAAATTCTTTGAAAAACTCTTTTAAAAACCTATTTTCCGTATCTTTAATATTTTTTTTTAAATAGACTATTTTTTTGAGAAGTATATTCTTATCTTCAATAATTTTCTACAGTTTAAATATGTAATTGAAAAATCTGTAATAATTTCCCGATGTTCTTACCATTTAAGCAAAAAAAGCAAAAAAGATTCGAACAGTTTTTGTGAAAAAAATGCGGTCACGCATTCAACGCGAAATGCCTAATTACTTTCTTTTTTTCTTTGTAGTTAAAAGCGCAAAAAGAATGGCGCGTTCATCAAGAACGAAAGGCCAAAGCACGTCAGGAACAACTCCTGCAAGAAGAAATAATTCGCAAAGATTTCGAGGCGAAGCAGGAAGTGCTGAGAAAGAAGAAAGAGGAAGCTAAGCGCCTTCGCGAGGAAGAGATAAAGAGACACGACGATCTTCAAAGGGAAATAAACGATTACATCGACAACGACGCACCAACGCCCGAAGCTCTTCGAGTCATTTCCGAGAGTCAATCGGGCAAAGATCCTTGTCCGTTCTTTACAAAAACCGGCGCTTGCCGATACGGCGACAGTTGTTCTCGTAATCATCGTCGAGTCGCTTTGAGCAAAATAATTCTCGTACCCGGATTTTACAATCATTTTTCGCTGGAAAAAAATTCCGCCGAATACGACACCGATGTGTCCCTGGAATTCGAAAGTACCGAGACGAGACAGGATTACCGCGATTTTTACGAATCCGTTTTGCCGGAATTGAAAACTTTCGGTCGAATAAAGACACTTAAGTGTTGTTGCAACACGGAGATTCATCTTCGTGGCAATCTTTACGTGGAATATCACAGCGAGAGGGAAGCCGCGAGAGCTTGGAGAAAATTGAAGGGACGCTATTGGGCACAGAGACAATTAAATTGCGAATTCGTGAATTTTAAATCGTGGAGAAACGCCGTATGTGGAATGGCCAAATGTCCGAAAGGCAGAGCATGCAATTTTTTGCATACCTTCAGAAATCCTAATGACGAGTACGATATTAAATCGCCACCGCGATGGAAGAAGAACGAGGGTCAGGAGGGAACGAGTAGCAGAAGAAGTGATCAGAGGTCAGTTGCGGGGAAACGATGTCGATATTTAATTGCGATAAGAAATGAGTGCAAAGTTGCAATGATTTTACTCATTAATGCGCTCGAACCTCTTTCATGAAATCGATATTATTTCTTTGAACCATCGGAACTGAAACTTATTTTTGTTTTTTTTGTGCGATTTGCAGATCGATGTCCAATTGGGACGACTGGGAAGATCGAGAAACTACGAACGATAGCAAAAACTGGGGTTGGTCCGATTCTCCGGAACCGGAGCAGCGCACGAGACGCGAGAAAACGCATCGTAACGCGGAGGAACGGGAAAGCGAACGCCGATCTATTTCGCGAAGCGAGAGAAGACGCGGTGAGAACGAAAGATCGAGTTCGCGGAATTCGAAAAACTCATCGGATCGCCATAAAGGTGGAGGTTCGTCCCGAAGATCCAGACGAATGGAAGAAGAAGTCCAAGAACAACGATCAAGTTGTGAAAGAGATACTCCGAGGAAACGGGAGAAAGAATCTCGAAAACGACGATGCGAAAGCGACGCGGATATTTCTCGAAGAAATTCGGAATCCAGAGAATCAAAGGTCTCTAAAAGTAGTAAAAACATAGAGCGCGAACGTCGCAAGGAGAAGAAGAGCAACAAGTCGAAACGCAAGTCGAGACGGGAAGAGGAAGAATCGGATGAAAATACCGACACGAATTCCAACAATTCTTATACTAATGTAAAAACATCGGAAAGAGTTTTCGAACCTCTCAAATCTAATCCTTCGACTCCCGAAAATATTTCGAAAACCAATCGATCGGCACCGACGACTATGCATGAAAAAAAAACTTCCGAAAGAACACCAACATTAGAAAATCAAATTTCTTCCGCGGGAGACAGTCAGTGGGATACGACGGATTCGGAAGGTGAAGAAAAATCAAAAGATCGGAGCTGATGAACTGTCGATAAAATTGAGGCGATAATTTGCAACGATCTCTTCACATTTCTGCAATATGGAGAGAGTTATCTTACATTGAGAATACGTTTTTTCGTCCTCTTAGAATTCGATAAAATAAAAAAAAAATCGACTAATCATAATTATCGGCAGTTTAGTTTCAACTTTGTAGATAAAGCCAAATGTCTCTAATGGCTGTTATATCGCCGAAAAATCTTAATATCACCTTAAACAAACGAAAGGCTGTTTTTTATTATATTTATCTACGCATAGCGAAAGCAATGTTTACGCCAATTGTAATATGCTGAATAATAAATATTTTCGTAAAATAATCAGTGCATTGCATCGGTCGAAACTAATCCCTTCTTTTTTCCGCAATTTGCGCAATTGAAAGTCCGAATGTAAAAACGACTCAAGTCATTAAGTAAAATGTGATTTACTTGAGGCTTTCTGGCGCGAAGGATATTGCAGAGCGATACCAAATCTCTGTAGACTTCGACGAAGATTATCAGAATTGATTGCTCGATTGTGTGCATTTTTTCTTCATGAATGCGGACGTTGAGGCGCGTAACTGATCGGTACTCGATATCATATCAAAGTTATCTTAATGACGATGGGAATCTCATTCGTTTTCACGGGATCTAATTTCGATCATTCTTCTCGTCTGGGCAGTCGTGCGGATACGACGTATCGAAAATCAGCTTCCGTAAAAAAAAGTTATTCACGATGATTTGCTTGAAAATCAGTTTTGTGCTTTTCGCCCTTTTCGTTTCGGTTCAAAGTGTCGGTTTTCGTGGTTTTACATACGAAGGATTGAAAGAACCGGAAGTTGATGGAGCGCGCATGAGGTTTGCTAGTCAAAGATGGATTCGTCAGCCTGTGGATCATTTTAATCCTCGTGACAATCGCACTTGGTCAATGGTACGACAATTGCATCTAATGTTGAAACAAAAGAAAAGCCGGCGAGTCATAAATTAATACAAAGAAAAACAATTTTACGTCACTGCGGTATGGAAAGTGACGTTTTCCGTGCCTCGCGGAAATCTTCCTTTGCACACCTTGTGAAGTAAAATCGTATACGATACTCGGCGGAAAAACGTTTTCTCCCGCGTGACGTAATATACTATTTTTGAATAAATAATACGTGAAATTTTCTTCAGCGTTATTATGAAAACGAGGGATTTTTTTACGGCACCGGACCTATACTGATAATGTTGGGTGGAGAATGGGCGATAGATTCAGGTTTCGTACTATCGGGTCAAATGTACCAAATTGCGAAATCTCACGGAGCAATGATGTACTATACGGAACATCGATACTACGGAGATAGTCGTCCAGTGGAGTAATAATTATTTCTTGTATTTTTCCGATTAATTAATTATTCCAATATATTTTCTATTTTAGTATAACAATGTGTAACTCTTGCGTAGGAATACGACACCCGAAAATCTTCAGTATCTGAGCGTAGAACAAGCTTTAGCTGACGTGGCGTATTTTATCGAAACGAAGAAAAGGGAAAATGTAGAGCTATCGAATAGCACGGTAATCGTTTTTGGAGGATCTTATGCCGGAAATATGGCAGCTTGGGCGCGAATAAAATATCCTCATCTGATACAAGGTGCCGTAGCGAGTAGCGCTCCAGTTCGGGCGAAAGCTGATTTCTTCGGTAAACAACATCATTCGGTTACATCTTTAAATCAATTATCTTCAGTTACGTTCGAATAATCAATCTTATAGAATTATCATTTTTTTTTTAGAATATTACGATGTGGTTTCTGCTTCACTTTCGCGTTACAATAAACAGTGTACTATCGATGTTAAAGATGCTTTTGAGACCGTAGAAACTCTACTTGGAATTGCCGAGGGTCCCGATTTAATCAAAGCAGTCTTCAAGTAACAAAATTTCATTTCTTAATTAAACATATTTGTCTTCGGCGCTTCTATTTCTTCATTTTTAATGTAATGACTGTTATATTTTTTTTCAGCCTTTGCGAAGTGCCTAATACTTCTTCTCAGAGTTCTCTCAGCTATCTGATGAACGGCCTCGCGGAAGTAAATAAACCATTTTCAATGAAATATCTCACGTTTAATGATTCTATTATTATTATTATTATCATTATTATTATTATTATTATTATTATAGCAATTTGCTGGAATAGTTCAGTATAACACGGTCGTCGTTAACGGTACTTCCAACATTGGTAAACTTTGCGACATGATGATGGACACCAGTGTGGGAGCGCCGATTTTGAGACTTGCAAAAATTTTCTCAGTTGGCAGTCAATGTATCGATCTTAGTTACGAAAAGTTCGTAGAAACGTACAGAAACACGTCGTGGGAGGCGGCGTCGGAATTAAGCATCAGTAAGTTATTTCTTCCGAGAGATATTCACATAACAATGACCTTTACTTTGCTATTTCGTAATGGCAGAGCGTTTATATTTCTAACAAAAAGTAGCGAACAAAATTCTGAAAAAAATCCGAAGAAAAAGTGCAAAGTCAATTTTTTATCAAGATGAAAAAAAAAAGACTCCTGCGTTACCGTATCGTTGTTATAAAAAATAAGGTCTGATTTTCATAAGTCCAACATTTTTAATCGATGTTTTTTATACAGTGCGACTCTGGGAGTATCAAACGTGTACCGAGTACGGATATTATCAGACGACAGATTCACCAAAATCAATTTTTGGAACTCTCTTCCCTCTGAACTTTTTCGTACAGATGTGCATAGATTTATACGGTGAATAGTGAGTTGAAAAAAAATCATAACACCACAACAACGCTTTATTCACAATTTATTGAATACCATGTTTATTTGTCCTTAATTACGTGTTTAATTTCTCCACACATTAATCGAGTCTCAGTGCGAAAAAAATTATACATTTACAAAAAAAATTAAAAATTGTATCGTTAAAAAATTTAACGAATTATCGAAATCGAAAGAAAGATCGAATCTTTCACAGCGTATTTATATTTCGAAATAATAGTATAAATAATTTCTTCCATATTTATAACTATTGGTATAACATGGGAAATTCAAATGAAAAAACTATTTTCGCGCTGATTATTGTTCTTTTCTTTCGATTTTAATGTCGTCCATTTTTCTTTCGTAGTTACAACTTAAGTCTACTTGAGACCGGTGTGAGAAGAACGAATTTGATGTATGGCGGCTCATTGCCAGACGTGAACAACGTTATATTCACAAATGGAAACATCGATCCGTGGCACGCGTTATCGGTGCTCGAGGATTTGAATGAAAGTTCCCCGGCGATTCTGATCGATGGTAAGAAATCGACGATAAGATGATAGTTTTCAGACGAAAAGTTATCGGAATTTTGTCACGATATAGTGTATTATCTAATCGAATCTTTACATATGATAAGTTTTATTGGATTAGATTTGACCGAAGATAAGACCGTACATTTTGTTTTGTGACGATTGAGGAATAATTCACGATTGATATCTATGATCGATGGGAAGGATTTTTTTATTACATTGCACCGAATAATTTTTTGTTTTCACCTAATTGCAATTGTTTCGCGGCTAATTGTGATTTTTGATTCGATTTTTATTACAGGATCTTCTCATTGTCAAGATCTTTACGACGATAGACCTACGGATATTCCGAGTCTTAAAGAAGCGAGGAAGCGCGTGCGTTCGATCGTCAGCAGTTGGCTCTCAGCAGCATAATCATCTATTTTCCGCTTAATTACGTATTTCATTTAATGCCAATTAAATAAAATTGAAACTTATTTTTCAAATAATTACGTGTTTATCTTTTCTTCCTTGTTGCGATTATGTTAAGCGTTCGGCTCTTTGATCTTCAGCCACAAAATCTTCGGTTTGTAAATAATGGCATCTGTTAACAGATACTGTGTATCATCGTCTGGATCTTTAAATCACCTTAAACAAACAATCGCTTTTTTATTGTGTTTTATACGCGGAAAGTATCAACGAAAATATGCTCGGTAAATATTTTTGCAAAAAATCAAAATATTTTATCGATCAAACTGTATCTCTAAGATCTTTTTTCTTCATATACTCAGCCGATGATTTGGATGCAAAAATTGATGCCCCAAGTCATTCGCGAAGCAGATTTATTGAAGGCTTCCTTAAACCAAAGTCGACAGTATTAGATACCAAATCAATGATTACTTCGAAGAAGATTATCAACGAAACAGATAATTGACGTTGCTTCGCAATGTCGATCTTGTTTTTTCATTTTCGGGGAATATAAACATTAAACCGCTGGATGGGAATTCGTCGTCGAAGTAAAGTTATCTCGATCATAGCTTCCATCTTTTTAACTTTTCCATATTTAAGATTCATTATATTTCTCAACTACACAGCCGTACAAATACGTCTATCAAAAATCATCCTCGGTAACGATTATTTTTCAGAGATGATTTACTTGAATAAAATATTATGCTACAAGTGAGACGAATGCGGGATTTTGGCTCATTATGATATTAGCTGCCCGAGCGAAGCGAAGGCATCGATCACACGAGATGAAAAGTACACTACCTTCCGAGTAGCATATGTTTTTTTTCCCGACTATGTTAACAATCGCTATAATTTTATACCTGCAACAGCGCAACGGCTTATTGGCTACTTTTCTTCTCGTTGCTGTAATTTTCTTCCCGTTGCAGCACTTTTCGTCCCGACGCAGCACTTTTCTTCCCGCTGCAACACTTTTTTTTCCGCTGCTATACTTTTCTTCCCGCCGCTGTACTTTTCGTCCCGCCGCTGTACTTTACTTCCCGCCGCTGTACTTTTCTTCCCGCTGATCAACAATCGCCAAATTTCCACCCGCGTTACAGGCATAGAAAATACTATGCATAGTATACGAACTCCAATAACCATTTTCTATGCCCATTTTCTAAGTATATTTCCACGGAACAACAAACTCCGAAACTTACATTTTTCGGAATCTTCTGCATTTCAAATTTTTCGTAAAGTTATCCGAAGACTTTTACGGTAAATAGTGAGTAAAAATAAACAAAAATCGAATTGACAATTCAATAATACTACTTTATTCCGAAATTGTTTATAGTACATCGTATATTGCATGATACATTTTTTTCGTGCGTATATTCCAAGTAACTACTACTTTCCCTAATACTAATTAAGTCTCAGTGTGAAAAAATATATATATAACAAAAAAATAATTCTACTACTACTACGTATGTGTGCTTAAACGCAATAGCATCTTTTTTCTTCTTTCATATTTATCATTACGATTATTATATTGGAGTTTAAGATGAAGAAACATTTCTTCTTTCTTTTTTTTCTTTTCTCAATGTGGTCTTTTTCTTCGAAGTTACGACTCAAGTTGACTCCACTTAGGTGTGAGAAGAACAAACTTAATGTACGGCTGCTCGTTGCCAGTTGCGAGAAACTTTATATTGCGAATGGAAATATCGACTCGTGGAATACGCTATCGGTCTTCGAAGATTTAAATGAAAGTTTCCCGACGATACTGATCGATGGTAAGTATTCGACGACTAAAATTTGTCAATTGTTTCCGAACGATTTAAATGAATTGAGTAACAATAGCGTCTGATGTAAAATGCAATCGTTTGATGAATAGAATGCGTTTATCAAATTATGCTTTGTCATCGCCGCGAGGATACGTACTTTTGTAAAATGATTAGCAATGAATCAGCTTTTGGTATCCATAATAAACTGTTTTTCTTCGGTTTTAATTACATTCCTGCGATTGCCGATCCCGACGGTCAACGAGCCATAATTTTTTTTTCAATTTTAATTACATATTCTTCTCACTGCGGAGAGCTTTGTGACGACATTGTCCCGGAGGTTCCGAGTCTCATATAAGCGCGGAAGCGAGTGCTTTTTTTTCTTATAGTTAATTAAAGTCCGCGTTTAATGTCAGCGTAATAAAATTGAATCCAACTATTAAAAAAAACAGTTTGACACTTTTTTTTCTTTTCTTTTGTTTCCTAACGCCATCCAGTAGAACGTATCGCGTCGTATATTCAACAATTTTGCCTGAATTAATCCTCTCTTCTTCCTGCTTAAAGCGAAACTGAGTATTTTCTTTCTGTACAAATCTACGCGACGTCCGTACGAAGGCTAATATTAAATTCTATAAATGTCCGACTCTCGTCTTCACGCTCTTTTGCCGTCGTCTGAAATTTCCTTATAAGTAGAAAAGAGAAACTTTGTCCCCGTTGAAATTTCAATCGACTTCCAATTTTCGGAACGAACCGGTGATTCCGTGTATCGTTCCGTCGTTCGAACCGACGTTCGAACATCCGAATCCTTGCTTCAGCGCCGAAACTGCACCTTCGCGAGCTTTTTCGGAATATAGTTCGAGAGATACACGCATTTTGTCGTGACTCAGCAATGTTGGTCTCACTTCCAAAAGTTCCTTTCTCCAGAGATCTGTTGAAAAAAAAAAAGTTAAACGTTAAAAAAAAATAAAGAGAAAAATGTCAAACACCATAAGTTACATCATAAACGGTTTTCGCTGACGCGTATGAATGTAACATTTTTATTTGCAAAGAGTCATTCGAGGAAAAATGAGAGAAGCAATCGCTTTTCTGCTTCTTTCCGCGCGTAAAGCGAAGATTTGCTTACCAATCATTTCTTTCATAGGCATAGTGCCGCCGTATTCCTTCGGCAACATCGATGCATCCATTTTATTGTCAAGTGCGTCTTGAAGACTCGTGTAGATCTTGATGCGTTTCTTTATCTTCTCGGATATCAACGACATACCAAAGTCGAGAGCAAACTTGAGCGATGGATGGGCGTTTATCGCGTGAACTTCTTTGTGTCTCATGGGAACGGTGCGCTGAAAAATCGATCGAATGTCCAATAAGTTTGAATAGATTTTTAGATGTTTTCCAATTTGAATGCAAAAACAGGTAATTTGATGTGAAATTGCGCGACAGAATTATCGGGAGCTCCGGAATATCCTGGATATCCAAAATCCCGAAATAATTGCACTTCTTGAATTTATTTTTATACACAGAAGCGCAACAACCGGGTGCGAGATGATAGGCCTCAGGCGCTTATTGAGTAATTTCTCGAGTGACCCAAAAAGTTTGGGGACCTACAGCCGTCGGCTCTATCGAAACGAAACCGGTTCTCTCGCCTCTGTTCTTCTTGCGTTCCGCACGTAATCGATTACCAAACAATATTACGTGAAGGTCCTTGGACTGTGAATGCAAACGAAAGGCCTCTCTTCTCGTTTGTATTCATTTGAATTCGAGCGAAAATTTCGTCGAAATTATCAATCAAAGCCTTTCATCATCATCATCATCGCCATTATCGTCATTATATCTCATCACTTTGCGACACAAGTTACGGACTTTATTGACTTTCGCCGAAAACGATCGAACGATCGTGAAAAGATCGAAAGAAGATGAAGAAGAAGTTAATCACCTCGCCGTTCTTCACGATGCGCACAGCTTCCCGCGGTGTGAATAGCGTAAGATGAGGAAAACTGACACCGCCACCGTCAGCAAAGTGGACGAAACCTCGGACTTGACTTTCCTCGTCTTCCATCAATGCCTCGTAGGTGATCGCGTGCATTTTGCACATATCGGCGTTAGTGTATTTATAGGGATCGAAAACACCTTAAAGAAAAAAAGAAAACGAAAAACGGTTATAAACAATCAAATATTTTAATTGGAGCGAAAAAAATGCGCAATAGAAAAAAAAATTGTTATTCTCGTAGATTTTCGATTACCGGGTCTCGCGACAATGACTCGTCGACCCTTGGAGTCTCTGCCAGGAACAGCGAAAAGATAGCTGAAACGATAAATGGCAGAAATATATGAATATCCCGTTTTTTAAAAAATGTTTTATGCGTTGAAAAGTACCCGAAGAACTTTGCTAATTACGATATTCGAGAGACTTAAGAAAAAAAAAGGATTTATTCACCCCAAAGTCAAAAGCTCATCCATCGTTGGTTCGGCAATGTTCAGGCAGTGGAAAGCAGGATGATAGACTTGTCTCAAGAGAAGATATCTTTCGGTAGCTTCTTGGGCCATCGGAACGTTGAATTTTTTGCAACGAAGAAATCTCAGCAAAAATTTCGCGTCTGTGAATAAAATTTGCATTGAAATTAATCTTCCGAATGTTTTTTGGAACATTTTTCCAAAAATTATCGGTCAAATATCATTTTATGATTACCAAGACGCGAATTCTTGATGCGCGGATTGAGTTTAATCCAATTGCGCATTTGCTCGAGCGCCTGATCCCGCGTACTTTTATCCTCGCGAAGTTCATCCTTCGCGATCTTTTGCGTCTCTTCGCTCAAAGGACATTCGTATACGTCCGGTTCGGTAACCCATTCGACGGCACCCATTGTTTTTTTTTAGATTTTACTTCTTTGTACTTTGTTAATTAACTAGTATCGTCTTCGCCTCGTACTCCTGAACGAGTGGTCGATTGAAGTCTTGAAGTACTTACCTCTACGGATTATGAAAATTATCTAGAAATATAAACAGTATGCATTCAGCCTGAATACGAGGTACGAAAAAGGGAGAAAAGAAGTTATAAACAAAATGTGAAACACTCCATCTAAATAGAAGATGATATTGGTGATTGTTACGTCTCGGAGATAACAGTGATTAATCGTCAATAGTTGTTTTTCCCCCTAAATAGACACTATCTACCAGATCCATGCGCATTGACAACCCTTTGTTAAAAAAAAAAAAAAATTGAAAAATGTGCAAATAACATTTGAAATTGTAGTTCTACGCTGTTTTAGTGACCCGTTTGAAGCGTCTGTAGTGCATTAAAATAACACATAATCATCTTCGGTTGTGTCGAACGAAAACGAGAGTTTCACTTTCGTTCGTCGAAATGTATAAATGTCTCGTAATGTTTAGCCCACCTTTACCGTGGTTGCTTCGGTGACCTCGAAACCTCGATCTTTCTTCCACATGGACCGAGTAGAAGAAAGCGTCGTAAGAAAAAACGGGGGAATACCGCTTCGAGCGATTTAATAGTAAGCGTTTATTTCAATGCTATAATAGCGATAGACGCATAACGCGTAGGGTGACGTGTTGCAGACAGTCGTAAATTGCCTAATTTATTTTCGAACTCGAAAAACCCCCACGCAATGCTGAAGCCTTTCGTGAGTTAAAAATCGGCATCGAGCGTTCGCGATGATATAACACGAAGAACGTTATAATATGCCGTAGGGCCATACGTAATAGTTTCGGCCGCCCGGATCGCTGAGGTAATTTCGTACGAACTGTGTGAACGAGAATCTCATGTGTGTTACATGGATACACATATATATGTCTTATGTATTCTCCCGGACTGTATGA
Source organism: Cryptus viduatorius (assembly GCA_964006125.1). Classification (NCBI taxonomy): domain Eukaryota; kingdom Metazoa; phylum Arthropoda; class Insecta; order Hymenoptera; family Ichneumonidae; genus Cryptus; species Cryptus viduatorius. Next base: position 11,380,249 of record OZ023224.1, on the reverse strand, counting down.
TATTTCGCAACAGCTTTCTCCCGTTACGCAACCGTGGCACCTGGGTTGTTCACCCAGCTTTGTCAGCTTTGTTGCCTGAGTCACGCGATACCCTAACAGGACGCCAAAATGCAGAAGCAACGAAATGTTACCCATGACTCACTTTTTTTATTACATTTTTTTTTAATCTCTACGCAATACGCGTACACTATTTTTTTAATGTGGAGTATATTTTTTTAAAGAAATTACAGATAGTTGTAAAATATTCGCGCGGAAGAATTTATTCATTTATAATGACGAAATACACTATTTTTTTAATGTGGAGTATATTTTTTTTTTCAAGAAATTACAGATAGTTGTAAAATATTTGCGCGGAAGAATTTATTCATTTATAATGACAAAATATATTATTTTTTTAATGTGGAGTATATTTTTTTTAAAGAAATTACACATAATTGTAAAATATTTGCGCGGAAGAATTTACTCATGTATAATGACGAAATGTAACGGAAGTCGCAATTTTTTTTTTTTTTTGATGATTGAGAATTCCTTGTGCATTATGCAGTTATTTACTAATTGAAAAAAAAAACTGTTTATACAATTTTTTTTCGATCTCAAGTACTCTTTTCTAAGAGTGAACAGACTACGAGAAAAGTTATAAAATCAACGATAGAGAATGTTTTAAAAGCATTTAATCTTTGGATTTTTTTTTTTTTCGGATAAAAAAGACCCTTTAGTTGAGTGAAGTCATCGGATTTCATGTTGCACCGCTATCAGCATTCTCGCGATCGCTGTAATGCAAAAGTGTACTTAACGCGCTTTGCCGAGTGTCTTCTCAAGTTTAGCGAACGTTGAGTACACTAATAGCGAGGTATTAGATGGATAGTAGCGAAGAAAAATTGAGGAAAATTTGATGAAGAAGAAACTTAACGAAATATTGGATTCTAAAGTGCGTCCATTACTATGAATGAAATTCAAGGAGGTGACGCAAATATATACTTTCGCACCTTTACCACTAATTTCGCGGCTCAACGATCCGTCTGTACTACTCATACCAGTTGCGCAAAAATTATGCCGCCGGTTGTCCTTGGTACAGGTATTCATTTATAAACGTAGTAGAGAAATGTAATCGACCTCCTCTATCCAATTCGTGATTATTTCACGTTTGACGATTTTCCGTCACGCACTTAACTTTCTATTATGTCAAAAGCGTCATTCATCGTTATCGAAACTATCAATTTTCTATACGTAAAATACCATAATAAACGGAACACTAATTAACTATCGTGCCAATTTTTTCAGCATATTCTGCATCTTTCGACAGACGTTCCATTGAGATTAGAAAAAAAATCAGAAATTTCGAAACGAACGGAGAAAAAAATGTTATAAATATTCTAAATCAGCGGCCAAAATTTTAATTTGACAAATTTTTTTTCATCGTATAAATAGGCTGCAAAAAAAATGTGAACTTGGGATCGGAATAAATAAAGCGCTCCGACTGAATTACGAAGAAGTAATAAAGCTTTCAGAGGTCAAAGGTTTGCCTCGCTTTGTCGAGGTCGTTAATTAATATTCCAATCCCGCAACACTCGGATCTACATTTCGCGCAGATCATCAGAAGAGATATGCAGGTAGCGTCAGAGTTCTCACAATGATATTGTCACGACGCGATGATTGTCTTCTTGACTCCGCGGTAACTGACGATTGCTCTACCATATAAATTAACTGAACGGTGCGCCGACCTATTGAATTAAATATTTTTTCTCGGAAACAGAAAAAGCAAACAAAACGAGAAACATCCCACTACGGCAAACATAGTTTAACATTGTAGCAGTGAAACAATTTCGAGAAAATTACATTCTTCCCGACGCCGCGAAAGACGACGATTATACCTTATAGTATTAAATAAGGCACCGGTAACACTGAAGTACTGAATTAATGTTGAATGAACACGAAAAGAAAAACAAAATGAAAAAAAAGGAAAGAGGAAGAGTCTAAATGCTTCAATGTCTTCCGCGTAGAAAGTGATAGTTGTTTCACGTTGTTAATTGCCGAGATGAAAATCTCAGTGAAGCTATTACTATTACATTGCTCCGTCTGTGTAATGCTCGATTATATCCACCGAAGTATTACGTGAATTACATATGTAGTATTATGACATGATATATATATCCATTTATCATGTTTTTTTTTTTTTTTTTTTTTTTCATCGAATTATTACGGCATATTTGCTTAACTCAGTTGCGTGTGTGCGTGTTCGATTCGAAGATATAATTAAGTCCGATCGAGTTTAAACCACTTTCTGAACTGCGCGTCGATCTACGACGAAAAAAAAAAAAAAACAACGCGAATAAAAAAAAATCGATATAACCAGTATGAGGGTAAAAAGAAAATAGATTCGAACCCAGTGGCTTGGCAATTGGAAGTCGCGGTATCACAACCTTTTCCGCGTAGAAAGTAATGACTATTTCTGTTACCGCAACACGAGATCCTACCCACGAACGATGCTATTACGATTATGTCGTCGATGTTGCTTACTTCAACGTCCGCTCTTCGATCCTCGAACCTATCGGACAACTCTGTCGATCTTATTACCTTAGCACTATTACGATGAGACTCTCTTACGTTTCTTACTCGTGTTTCTTTAGGACTATTATCATAATGCGTCGAAGAAGAATTTCGATTACGGCTTTCCGGCTTCACGTCAGTTAGATAATTCTTGAGTCATTTTAGAAACCCATTAATACGATTACGAAAATGTGATCTAACGGTGAACATTCTCCGGTGCGATAGCGAAAATTATTAGAGAGAAATGAAATTCTGGCATTTTATAAAAAAAAAAATTATTTCGCGCATTTAGTAACTTAATGGTCACATTTTTTGTTGTAGTGTCTCAGTGATAATTGAGAGGAAGCAAATAGTTGTAATTCTCGTTACCGGTAAACGATTAAAGTCTTTTGATATATTTTTTTTTGACGCCTGTAAAAGCGTCGAAAAAAAATATCACATGCGGATTTTTTTTTTTCGTAACCCATTGCAATGTAAAGAAATGAAAAAAAACGTTTGTATTCCGATAATTCTCATAGTCTTCATACTGTTATCGGAGGTTCGGTCTTTATACTGTTGTTCGTCAGAGATAAAAATACAAATGTTTTTTGCACAAGAATATTTTTTTCTTAAGTGGAAAAACATGTTAAACTTCTTTATCCGGTTCGGATACTGAAATCGAATTGGAATTTGTCGATTTCGAAATATATGTTGCGAATGTATGAAAAAAAAAAAACGATCGAAATACGATCTGCAGGCAATGAGTGTTATAGATGATATTATTAAAGGCAAATGAGTACCAAAAGGGACCCGTCCCGTTAGCAAGTAGAATTACTACAAATAAAATCGATTCCAGTAAAAAAAAAAATTGATTTCCGAAATTTCCAAAACCCCGTAAATCATCGTAAACTTATGAATCGCATAATGGGAAGTTGAAATTAATAATTGTTTTGTTTTTCTGCGTCAGTAAAGTGCGATCGTGAATACAAAAACGTTTTAAAATTCGGTCAAGTTGAATCTTATCAAATCGCAATCGACCGTCAAAACCATCGAACCTCCAAGGATGCATTGTTCGTTTAAAATTCAGAACGCGAACAAGCAGCCGACAAAACACGTGACTAAATTATTGGAAAAAAAAGCCTTGACGTTGAAGAAGCAATTCGGTAACTTTCAAAACCAAATCACTCGTAAAATAATAATTTTGATCGATTTTTTTTTTAATTCGTTCCAATATTAATTTGATAAATGTTCACTTAGAATCGTATAGCAATCTTTACTCACTTACGTACCGTTAGTTTATACTTTGCTATCCTTATACACAGTTTCTATGCGCAACACTCGTATTTCCAATGACGAAAAATTTTTAAAATTCGTTTAAAATTGTAAAGGTTATTTTACAATGCGTTGTTATTACGAATAAATAAAATTCAAAAATTTTTTTTTTTTATAGTTTTTACGTGTGCGTAGCCAGTGATCTAAGTGACTTAACTACTTAATTAGAGCGTAAGAACGTACCCTAAAACCGTTGCGTTCGTGCGGCACACTTGGAAACGACTGCCCCCATCGCACTAACCGGTCACTCTTTTATAATTTCCGCGAGCACCTTTCTTCCTTCGGCTTCAAGTGGCTCGTACCTGCGTCTGCTGCTTGAACGCCTCTCGTCCCGGAGGAGGTCAACCAAGAGAACGATCAGCTGTCGCGCTGTGGTCTTCGCTCACCGTTGGCTCCCTTCGCGAGTCAGCGCCAGTCACGCTACACTGCCGTTTGCTTCCTTATCCACTTCGAAACGAATCCTTTTTTACACTTTTGATCATTTAAGAATTTTCACCGGTTACATTCAACACCTTCATCGATGAAAGTACAAACGAAAGAAAGAACAAATATACTTAATTATAAGTATATATAAGGCAAAAGAAACATTGCAACAGGTGTTTTTGTTAACAGCGTTCGTAACGAAAGGGTAAACCTTCGTCACGTTTTTCGTCGGCGTCGAGAGGCTCGAAAAAACGCTTCTGTAAACCGATCGAATATCCTATATTACGTGTCTTTCCCGTTTCCCACAGTACACAATAGACATCTCGGGTTCTTCGGTATTTCATTGAAATGTGAATATCGCTGTTTAGAAATTCTTTGAATTCCAAATTTTCGCTAAATTATTCGGATGGCAATTTTTTTTCATCGTATATATTTTTTTTTCGTTGATCACGAATTTGTTACTTACTTTACTCGAGTTTACTGTTTTATGGCGAAAGTCGTAACGAAATCGAAAAATTTATTGTTTTTGGTGATCAATTCATTTTTAGACATTATAATGGACCCGAATTACCATTTTTTTATGTTCTGAATGCGTTCTGTTCGGCCCGTTGCCAAATTTAGGTTTTTTGAGTTGATTTTCCTTAAACGGGCGAAACCGGTTGATTATTATTGACCCATCGATTCGTTTCGAAAAAAGTGTCAAGGTCTTCGCGAAATTCTATATTCTATTATACAGACCGCGCCTAAGATGTTATATGCCACGAAGATTGGCGGTATAACGATCTGTCGGACGACGTCTGATTGTAAAACCATCGCGCTGTCAAATTGTCTTGCAAATGTTGTTTTGTACAATACACGTACAGAAAAACACGATTATTTGACAAGATAACCTTGCAATCGTTGATTCATAAATGTGATCTAATGTACATGCAGATCTAACGGAGTTTACGTAATTCTCAGAGACTTCATAATTTTTACGAAACCTATCGTAAAAAAAGGAATATCGTTATTATTTGGTAATTGATTTCCATGTTATATCATTTTTTCTCTCGTATTTCGAGTTCGCAAACTAAAAAAAAGTTTGTCAATACAGGATTACGAAATCGATCAATCTGGAAAATATATATTTTTTTTAAAGAAACAAAAACAACACTTTAATAGCAATCGTAGATTTCTTTCAAACAGTCATCGTGAAACATATCGATGTATTTTTTTTTTTTTTTCACTTTTGTAACGGTCCCCTTATGCAAAAAAAATCTTTTTCTAAGACAATAGGCATAATATTTCGTCATACTCGCTTCTCCTTTTGAGAAGCGAGATAACTTGCATTTTTGCCGTCAGCACTTTTGCCGTGAGAGCGACAATTGGATCGCCGTCTCACGGCAACGGTCAAGCCGTCGCGCGAACAGCATCCGCGCGACGGCCCTTATCAGCGCGCTCCCTATATTTACCTAATCTACGACTAATAAAATATTTGCAATTAGTAGTTTACTCGATTTGAGTCTTCTTCATTTAACTCAAGTATCCGCGCACCTTGCCATCCATTACACTTTCTCACCACGAGATAATAAATCTTGCAGATCGTTGGCGGAGAAGATGAAAGATAATCAAAGATTAAAAAATCGGGTAATCTGATTCTACTGTGCAGAGAAAGTGGTTGACTAGTAGTATTAAACAGATGTGAGAAAATGAGTAACAGAAACGAGACGAGGCACTTCGCACGGTGTCTGATCTCAGTGGCGAGTACGAAATTACGTGGGTCAGATTCTGGACGCATGAGTGGTCGTTTAGATGACGGTAAAGACAACAGTGGCCCTCTTCCAAATAACGAACTGCCGAATCGTGAAATTCGGATGTAAAAACCTACTTTATAGTACAACGCTATAACGGTGTACCGAATCGAAATTCGTTGAGTGAAAGCGTTAAAAGAATTACCTCCCTCCGCTCGATAAAAGAAAAAACGATAATTTCTTCTTTTCGCGATGTGACGCGAACTAAAGCGAATTGTTAAATCAGTTTCGATCGGTTCGTTATAATTCAAAATAAAATAGAATATTGTATTCGCGCACATGACAATAATAAAAAGATGTAAGACGTCCTGCTGTGCGTGTGAGTAAAAAAAAAAGCGCGCTATGATTATTGCGGGACTCTGGACATCGACAATGAAGAGTTGTAGTGCTTGTTCCGCGTTACGCCATTCATACGTAACGTCTGGACATTAGGAAATCCTTTTTTTTTACCCTCGAGCTGTACAAAAGATAGCCCATCGCTTTTTGACTGTACGACTGTGTTATATCGCATTATTAAATTCGTATCTCGTTCACGTTTTACTTTCCCATTTTAAAACATCGCAGTAGCGAAAATTCGAATTATTTTGTACATTTAACACGATTGACTGAACCTTCAAAATCATTCGAGAGATTTGAAGTCATTAAAAAAAAATCGGTTTTTTGCTTCTCCCGAACAGCAAATATCGATGGAACTTTATTTCAAACAGTTGAATGGTTCCTTACGAAAAAAAAAAAAAATTATAACGAATTGCGTATAAAAAAATTACTGCGCATCATAGACATCCGAATAATGCAACCAATGGCAGAAGATTAACTTTTCAATGTTTTTTGTATTTATCAATATCAACTATACAAACCAAGTGGTGGCCTCAGCTTTTCAGACATCGTCACTATTCTATTCTTCTTCGCTTCCCTAAAAATTCTTAACCATAAATCACCCGAAAATGCAAAAAAAAGAGTACGAAAGTTGTAAAGAATAACTAGAAGTGATTTTGTATTATTCAGGACCTCTTTTTCGTACTCAGTGACTTGACTTTCATGTTCATCGAAGTTTGACGAGAAGACCGGGGCGCCCGCGAGTAGCAATTATATATTAGCTTTATATAAAACTAACGACAATGAAAGAAAGAGGCGTTTTCGTTGTCCGGACTTTCGTCGACATGGTGTTTCTGTTTTTTCGGAATTTGCATAACACAATGAATGTGTATATAACAACGAAGACTACTTGAATGAGAAGAGAATAGCGAACGTAATAATGTGTGTAATGCAACACTTTTGTCTTTTGATGTTCGCTACAATTTCATACGTCTGCTCGCTGGCGCTTGACGCGCAATACTTTATAGGTAAGCAACAAGCTTCGCTATAACTTCGGGGCCAACGTGCAACTCCAAGGGGACGAACGCGAGCCACGAGTTCTCATAATAATCAGAAAAGTGAAATGCGATTATACCGCAAGGAAGTACGAGGTACTGCACTCGCATCCAGACATTTAATATTATACTCTTCGCGGTGTATCCGCGTATTGCAACGGTAGGGAACGCACGTTAGGGAATTCCACAACTGCGAACCACGCCTGCGATGTCTCTAAGAAATTTTAATTTCTTTTCCAGCAATTCAAGAAAAAACATCGAAAGATCGATAACAATTATTGAAAAATACAATATTTTTTTTATTATCCAAATGTGTGATTACACCGCGTGTAAAAATACATCGTAGATAGATAAACAAATAGAAAATTTCGACGAGAAAAATATTCGAAAAATATTATCGAAGAAAAGATACGCATAGATTTGATAAGAAAATTAAGCAAAAGTATATCCTGTGATTGACAAAAATGCGTATAAATCGGGAAATTTCGGGAATTCATGCGTTGCTACGAGCCAAAAGAAAAATACTAACTTAATTAAAAATGAAAAAAATCAATAAAAAACCAAAAAATATGTCGATAAACTGTTAAAAAAAAAAATAATAATTTGAGGCGCAAAATTGAAATAACTAAACAGTTCACAAAAGGCCATTGTTTTCGGGTAAAACACGTTGCGATTACATAAAAACATCATCCGCAAGTGCTTCAGATGTTACCATGCTAAACGTACTTTCGCTCGCGTTAGAAAGACAATATGTATTCATCAGCTTACGGCAAGTCGTAGTCAGTCGAGAACCCGTAGCGATTCATAGACGCAACAGAAAAAGTGACCGTTATTTCAGACGCAAGATAAGCAAAAAAAGAAGAAAGAATTTGAAGAAACGCGGTAACGCCTCTACGCGAAGTATATTAAAAAAAAAAAGAAAACATTTTTAACGCGATGTTGTCGTGTAAGTCGTCGTACACGACTGAAATATTAAATAATCGCGCATATAAGGCAACGCAAGTATCCATTTAAGATATTCCCGATAGCGCAAAAATACGAAAGCGCATTTTTAATTCTATTTGTCTCTGACTAAGAAATTGAGCAATTTTTTTGTTTTTATTTTCAACGACATACTCGAGGACTCTATCGAGGTAACGATCTATTTCTCAGCGATGGAATGTGCATATTCTCCAAGGATACAATATTAACGTTATTGTCGAGAAGTTAATTCCTTATGCGTTACCGCGATAATGAATTACACACCGCAGAGATGTTTTGTGTATTAATTTGAATGAAATGTAATAAAAAATCGTGATAATAATTATCGATATACCAAACAATCCATTGTTTTTATGGTCCTTCGATCATATCGAAAAACTGTATGGAAACTGTGTTTCTATATATTTTTTTTTATGAATTGATCCGTAATTTTTTGTCAATAATTTTATGAAATCGTCAATAACAGATTTTATAATTCAATGTAGATTAGTGAAGCATTATAATGATAGAAAGTACCTTTTAATTTCGTCGCCTCATATGATTATTCCATAACCGATGTAACCGTGTTACGTACTCCGGAATTTTTTTGATTTCATCTATATTTACGGAACATTTCAATCGAAAGAATGACGAAAATCCACTCAATAATCAGTCTGACCTTCTCAAAGAATTACACAAGTATCTGAGTAACAATTCTATTTTTTCATCTCTTTTTCCAACAAAAAGGCTCTTCAAACACAAAGGTCGTATTTACGAATTTACGAGTAGCTGAACTTTCGCATAAGCGCCTTTGCAGCCGCTGTTTGTAGCGACCAAATGTTGCCGTATATCTGCCACTTGTTTCTCCGTAATAATTACATCATTTTCCCTCGCGGCCCTTCGTATACAAGCGTCGAGACTCTGACCGTCGAGTTCCTCGAAACCAATGACTTTCGAATCTTCGAGATCCTTTTTTCTCAATATTTCGAAAATTTCCTCGACGCTCTTCTTCAGATCTAATTTTTTCGCGAAGTCTTCGTTTCTCTCTTGAGGATTAAAAACAGCTATAGTGTAAACGCAAAAATTTTCCTTCTGTTGTCTCATAAACTTTACGAATATCGCAGCTTCGCGCAAATCTTCGAGACCCAAATTTTCCAAAACAATTAAATTGCAGTGTCGTCCCGAAAGTGCGTCGAATGCTACATTAAAAATTTTGTGTAGCGGCGGAAAATATTCGAAAACATTATCGACATGCGGATAATGTTTTTTGACGATTCCTACCACGTAAGATTTTCCGACACCGATACCGCCGACCAGAACTACAAAATTTATACCGGACGAACTTTCTCTCAGATCTTTCATCAATTCTCGAATGGCGCGATCTTGTCCGTAGACACGTTCCTTCAGTTCTAAACTCATATTTGTAAAATGGAGGCCACGTTGGTTACGGGTCAAATCGTCGTCGTAGAGAAAAATTGCCAAAATCAGAGTGGCTATGGATAGCAAGAGGAAAAATAGAATTTTGTAACACGAAAAAGAGGATTGTTTCGTTTTCATTTTATCCTCGGGAACGAGAGAACGAAGTTTCTTCTTCGTCGCGTCGTAGTCGAGCTTCCGAACGGTGCTCTCTTGAGAATTTGATGCTTTAGCGTTTTCGTTATTATCGGTCGTTGAAGGGCGATTATTGAATTTTTTCGGCGATGCAGATCTCGATCTGACGTGCGGCTGTTTTGCTGTGTTCCCCATATTCCCAGTGCTCGTTGAGTAGAGTCCGAAGGTCGAGGCTCTGATCAGAGGTTTATTGTCACGATTGACGTCCGACAATGTCATACCATTCAATTCGAAGGTGGGAACGTTTTTGTCATTTTTTTTCAGGGCAAACCTTTCGGGCTTTTTGAAAGGTTTTTCAACTATTTCCTCGATCTCCATTGATTCCATTTTCTCGCTTGATTTTGGCTCTATCGCTTTTAAAATCTGTCCGAACTGACCTGTGTGCCATCCGGCATTTCCGTGCGACCCGAACACTGGAAGAGTGGTTTTCCAAGTGTTGGACAGACAACGCTCGCTTCCGGTTTTCACGATCTCCGAAACTTTGACTTCCCTGAAATAAAAGGTTACTATAGAATAATTATTATATGGAATTAAAGGAACTGCCGCAAGACAAGTTTTAAATACGCCTGAAAATCCGAAATAAGGATAAAGAGTTCATAAAATGAAACTATAAACCGAAGTAAATATCGAAAAAAAAAAACGGTTCGATTCTATTGATTGTTTTTTCAGTCACTGTGAAAATCATTAATATCATACAATATTGTCGAAAAAATGTACAATCCAATGGATTTATGTGGAATACTAAGGTAAACTGAAACAAATAAGATACAAAGTATACATTATTCGTAACTTTTAGTTTGATAGATTTTTTTTTATAATATTCGAAATTCGCATGAAAGAACTTTCATGGTGATCTCTTAGACCCATTTTACTATTTTTTTATGAGAATGCAATAGATTTACACAAAATATGTGTCTTGTAGACAACTGACTGTAATATGCTTTTTTTTCTGCATAATTATTGTCTTATCTACACACGCAATTGGAGAAATAAAATTGTTTATACACTCCTAAACTGCAAGTCATGACAAAAAATATGTAAAAAAAAAATACCTTTGTAGAGCTTTTATTTATGATTATAATATAAATTGTAACGTTATCATAGTGTAAAATAAATATGGAATATCGTCAAAATCTCAGACTAGCAATAATCATAATGCTTAATTGTTTATTTGCCAAACATAAACAGTATAACTAGAAAAATAACAGAATAAAAATTTCTTTGACTCACCGAGTGTTGGAACACTTGTCAAATATCTGTTCGCAACTGTATTGTCTCACAAGATTTCCAGAATCGTCTTGTTGATAGCACTGTTCGATAAGAATTCTACGGGTCGATGGTAATTCTGAGAAACTTATGGCTCTTGTGATTTTAGGATCGGACGCGGGATCTGGTAGACTTAGAGCAGCGAAATGTCTTTCCATAACATCGAGAAGAACTTGGAAAGTTTCCTGTGAACGATAATAAAGAAAAAAATTCTATTTAGAGACCTAACCACGAAAAAAAATTTCGCACACTTTTGATAATCTTACTTCTGTCATGCGAGCTCTGTAAACCGCGGCATGCATTTTTTTTTTTGGTCGTTCTACTTATTCTAACATTACTCTTTTACCTTCTTTGTTACGTCGTGTGTTCCTTTATCGTATTTTCAATAGATCGAAAAATAAAACTATTTATCGAGAAAAACGCGTTTGCCCCTTCGTCGTCGTTACTTATTTCAAAATTTACGTTGAACCGGGGTCAACAATCGTATCTTTGTGTGTATAAGGAGAAAATGCCGGGTGAATATATTAATCTTTTTTTTGCTCCTATCAGGCCTACCGGTTATCGAAAAGTTTAAACAGCGCCACTTGTGTCAAAAAGTCGCGCGCGTCGCACGTGGCTTTAATCTTGTCTGTCAAGGTACTTAATTTTAACGATTTTACGGTTCTTTGAAAACGTCAATTTTCTATATGAAAAACGCGATTGCAATGATCACAATTTGTCCGTTTTGTTGTCTTTTCGTAAAATCAATTCAAAGAATTCCGCGAACGTCATAAATTATGATCGTTATATAGGTTATGAAATTGTCATTTTCGAAGACGTTTCGATACACAACACTATGAATAAACCCTCGCGAACCGTTGCGGCGTTTTCGTTTTGTAATAAATAAATAATTCCGCAGTGTTTCTTATTCGCCCGCACGATGGCAGCCTGCAGATTTCAAAGACATTTTATTCGTAACAACAAATTATAATTTGACGTTTGTCGCGATTTGCTGTAATTAATTTTAAAAATGCAGCAGTTTCTACCATTTTTTTCCATCACTTTGAGTCATTAAACATGCATCACTGAAAATTCATTTATTTTTATTTTCAAGCTATCGGAAATGAATGGTAAACGGCAGATGTGAGGTACCAGATGTTTCCCATCTTTTCAATGTGAAAAAAAGAAAAAAATGAGTTGCTACAAGCACTACGAAGTTCTCGGTTGCACCAAAGAGTCGTCGTACGCCGATCTTAAAGCCGCATACAGAAAATTAGTACTGCAGCATCATCCCGACAAGATGGATATTCATGAAGACAAAACGGCAAACAAGTTTCAACAGATAGAAGAAGCGTGGAAAGTTTTGAGAGATGCCGCATCTAAGCAGAGATATGATGCGCAATGCAGACAAGCGGAATTGGAGTCTCAAAGCGTTTTGGTTTTCGCAACAATAACTGCCGACGAAATGGAAGTTACGGCGGACGAGGAAACGTTGAGCTACCAATGCAGATGCGGCAGTTATTATCTCGTGTGCAGAGAAGATTTGCTTGAGAAAAATTGTACTTTGCATGTTCCTTGTCAGGAGTGTACATTCGTCATAGTTATAGAGACATAATTCTAAATATAGTGGTGGAAATTATTTTGAACATTAGATTTATTTGCGTTTTGTCCAACGAAAATATTATTATTATGGACTTTATTTATGAGAGCGAATTTTCATTGAAACATTGAACATTGAAAAATCGCAATTCGAAATAATTGATTTTTACGTTTACGTAATACGAAAAACGGAAAGATATATTTCTGATAGATATAGTTTTCGATTTAAGTCTCTCAATATAATTTCGTATTCTTCGAAAGAATTACGATATATATATTTTTTTTTTTCAAAGTCTCGCTTTAGATAATAAACAAAAGTAGTTATTTTGCTGGCAGCTATATGTAATTGTGAATTTGCTTGATGAAACATTATCGTGCTGATTGTCGAGTAAAGGGGATTCGGCGAATGTGAAGAATTATAAAAATGGGAGCGCGCATTAGAAGGGAATGTTTATTACTTACTCCTCACAATGTTTTAAATTGATATTATGAAAATAATAAATAAAATAACAAAGACGGAGGTATAAAATGCAGCAACATTTTCTATTTCTTATAAAAAATGATACAACAGATAACACATTATAGTAATATAAACTATTGAGCAATATACAAATAAAACCCGATCCTTGGAATAACCAGAGTCCAATAATAAAAGCTGCCCTCGGCGAGAGTGTTTATTCCGATGAGATCCACGCAAAGTGTGCGTGTGGTCTCTCGACACGCAACGACGCGCGCATATTGTGATCACTTATTTGCAAAAAAATATCGTTACGAGTAAAACATGATTGATTCGATCGGATTATTTGATTTTTTTTTTAATAACGCGTCGTTACCATTCGAGTTTGTATTGCACATTTGGGGAAAACTGTTTTGAATTCGGCAACTTTCATTATTGTCCCGTGGCAAAGCAAGACTCGAATTACGAATAACCGATCGTCGCATTAACATTTTTTCTTTTTTTCCTTTTAGGCTCCGAAGCCTCGCGAATAGATTACAAACAACGCATTCGTTATCGTTACGTGATTCGTTTCTTTCTTTGTTCTTCCGTTTTCTCGATTACGAAAAAAAATGAAAAAAAAGTTTTTACTTTATATCGTAAAGAGTTGCCTACTTATACAACATTAATTTATAAATAAGGGATACATAATGATACCTTTACCATGTCACACTTGTGAGATCCGCATCGCGTCACATTTTTTTTTTTTTTTTCATTTGATTTTTCATTTTTGAACATGGCTATGCGGTCTAATCGTTTATACAGTTTTAGTTAAAGAACAATGCAAAATACTGGAAGGCTATGTACAAATCGTCATTATCGAACGAACTATCATCCGTTCAATTATTTTCTTTCGCTTTTCTTTTCAACTCCCCGTCTATTATACCGACTCTCGTTTCCCGCAGTTACGAAAAACTTTTTACACAATTGTACGCCCTTTCGAATAAACGTCTCCCCCCCCCCTTTTTTTCAAATGCACAATTCAGTACCCACCAAAAAAATACAATTTCTTTCTTTTTTCTTTTATTCATTATTATTCCGATCGTTTAAGATTCCATTGTACAGATCACCTATCGCTCCGCCCGTCCATTTTTGTAACATCGATCGAGAAAAAACTCTATCCAAAATATTATTCAGATCACAGACGATATATTCCTTCGCGTTGAAATCGCGAAAAACAAAATTTTGAGAAAAAAATCCGCCGGGATGGCTGTTTTTTTTTTTTTTTTTTCTATGGCACATCCAAACGCTCCGCACACGTGTGACATGTTATTTTTCCATTTCGCGCATTATAGCAATTAGCCGATTTAGAGAACGCAAATAACACGGTATCGCCACAAAGCCCGTCAAATAGGGTTTAAGATATAAGGGTTCGTAAGTGGGCAAAGTCTAATTTTTTTCAATAAAAAAATAGAACTTGCGAATGTATCTCCGATTTTCGGATTATCGAAAATCAAATGGGAAATATATGCGGCCTTCAAAAATAGAAAAAACACCTTTTAATCTTTCGATGAGATGTTTTATCATTCAACGTGATTCGAAAATCTTTCGATCAAAAAACCAATCATTTCTGTAAAAAAAATATTTACGCGAAAATTCATATAAAGAACGATAAAGAGGAAAAAAAAATATTAAGGCTCAGTACATCGGGCAGATGATTTTAATTTGCCGATCACTCAATTTTAGTCAATTAGATTTCGCCCATCTCCGAAAAAATGTACAATTTTATTTCACATTGTCTTTCGCTGTTTTATCCCCGTCGGGGAAACCCGTTCGATTACCCGAATTACTATGACGGCACTTATGCGGGCAAATAAAAATATCAACCGGATCTCTACACACGCCGAGATAATGATACGATCAACAAAAAAAAATATCAGACGGAATATGACATCGACAACCGTGAAAAATATCGATTACGATGTGTGAATGAGAAAAAAAAATACAAATAATTTTTTCATTTGTTTTGTTTTCTTTTTTTAATTAAAAATAAATAAGTGAAAAAAGAAGAAACTATAATTTAAGGATTTCGAGCTTTTTTTTTTGCTTCTTAACAGAGATGAAAAATAATGCCCTAATAGTCGAAAATAACGTTCACGTATCACGAATTAAACATTAGTTTTTTTTTTTTAAATAGAACAACGGGTTCACGCAACGCTCGCGTGAAACGGGTAAACTTAATAATTATATTGAAATCACAATTGGATATATGCACATTCGTGTTCTTCGTGTTCGGACCTCGAGTATCGGCGAAATTGCTTCGCCTGCTTTATCGAGATAATGTTACAAAAAAAAAAAATACCCCTTGCATTTTTTTTCTTCTCTCGAACCGCGACTCATCGAAGAACGATCGGCCCACATAAGTCGTCATATGTTTAAAAAAAAAACGGAAAAAAATGCTCACGAGACAACTGAGCTTCTCGTTAGATTGTTTCCGTTCGATTGTGAAAATAAAGCTACTAAAAGGAGTAACGATACCGTATTTCGCATCGAATGTAACAGACAAAAAAATTAATTCCGTACTTAGATAAACAATTTAAAAAAAATCATATTATAGTATAAGCTCCTTATTTTCTCCGTAGTATCATATCGAGTCTTTTGAATCTCTTTTTTTTGTACACGGCGTTAGGTACATTTCATTTAATTGAGAGAATTTTCGCAGCCAGACAGTCTCCAATAGATGACCAAAGCTCCATTTTTCATAGGCTTTAGGCAGTTTTTTTTTATACGAGTGAAAAAAAAAACAGTTCAGAGATAAAAGAGCGCGTTGGCTTAATTCGAGACTGTTTTGCTGATTAAATCCGCTTGATACAACTAATGGCTCGACCGTCGAACAAACGTTCGCTCGATGAGGATCTCGTGTTTTTGTCTTCTATTTTATTTCGCGCCCTGCTCAGCCACCGCCTTTCCGTCTCGAGGTACGATCCAAATCCGTCAAAGATAAAACACTTCTCTGTAATTGAAAATTCGGAATATTCATAATTCCCGAGCTTTCAATGTCAATATAATGAAACTGTATTTGTCTGAATGAATTCCATTGAATACCATTGAAGTCGCTTGGTTAAGAAATTTACTTTTAAAAACCATTGAAAAAAATGCTCTGTTAGAAACTGTCGGTTATTCGAGAGAAATAAAAAATATAATAACTACAGCTGTATGATATTAAGGATAATAGCTTTTTCAGATATTAATTATGTGCATTTTTTAATAATGCGAATTTTCAATTGTAGATACGCGTTTTATCTTTTAAGAACTTTCACATCACTTTGACGTTTTCTTAGTTTTTTTTTTCTCTTTTTTTTTAGTTAATTCACGATTCCAGCTTTTTTTTCCTCCGATTTCTAAGCCATTCGCTCAAGTGCAGTCTTATCACAATCGGACCATGTAATACATGAAACATTGTACAGTAGATTGGTTACGCTACCTAATTAAAATATGTACAGAAGTCACATAGCGGAGCTGTCCGAGGCACGACGACAACGACAACAACGACGACGACGACGACGGCGACGACGATGACGACGACGACGCGAAAGATGAATTGGACTATTTCACCTCAACGTCGAAGTCGAGAACGAGAAGCTTCGTTTCCTCAGTGCCGTTGCGACTACCAACAGCGCAAACGAGTTTCGTGTCACTCGCGCGAATCCTCCATACTACACCCCCGCTACCACCGCTTTCGAGAGCTACGAGATTCCTTATAAAATCACCTGAAAACAGATTTAAAAAAAGTTATTAGTCATACAATTATCAAATGCCAATCTATACAAAAAATATTTTTATAAAATGTGTTGCAGATTCGTGATCACCGGAAAACGATACATTGAAAATATCCTTGAAACTACGAGTGACAAAAAAGTGTTCAGCGTCTTTTGCGAACAGTTGCAATTTTCTTTACCGCGTTTCGTTTTATACGAAAAATCATTTGTACCTCAAATCTCCGTGTACTTTTGTCGCTGAACACGAATTCTATAGGAGATTTAGGTGATTGTTAAGCGGTTACCAAAGGTAAGCGGAACATTAATAGATTTTGAAAAACACTTTGCTTCGTTTCTAACGCAACTGCCATTCCTGATAATTTGTATTAATATCCAAGTATATCGTTTTTAATTATTTTTTTGGTTACAGTTTTTCTTCTCCGGTCAATTACTTTTTTTTTGCCATTACTGCTGATAGCAGAAAGTAATATCTCAATTTACTTAATTCAATATCACGGCGACACCATAACTGAAAGTCGCTCTTTAAAATTTTGCGATCACGAAAAGGGAGTATCGATAATCGATATGTTAAAAAATGCAACATTCTATCTTTTGGAATTTACATGGGAGCTATTTAAAGATAAACTCACCCGTCTTAACGTCCCAAAGTTTGACAGTACCGTCGTCCGATGACGTGATTACGAAATGACTGTTGAATTGGAGGCAAGTGACGGCTGACTGATGCTTATTAGGACCGGAAAGTGTTTGTAGGCAGTGACCGCTAACGATGTCCCAAACTTTGACCGTCGAGTCTGCGTTACCCGATACAAGTATATTGTTACGAAGTTCCATTCCCGAGGTAAGAGACTGATGACCCATCAGCGTGTGTTTACAGGCACCGGTCTCCACTTCCCATACCCTGATACTGGTGTCTAGTGAGCCGCTTACCACGTGAACACCGTCGAACTATGTATACGAAAAAAAAAAAGTGAAATCAACGATAAAATAAATCCGGAAAAATCAGATATACAGACGGTAGTAAGAACATTCATTTTGCATAATAATAATTCCAGAAAGTGGTCAAAAAATTATTAAAAAAAAAATTAGTTCATCAGATCATCCAATCACCTCAAATATTTAAAGTGAAAGTTGATTCGGCAATTTTCCGGAATACATAGAATTTTCTTTAGAATTCTTTCTAATTTTGAAAATCGATCGATTGTCCGAAAAATGTTTGAGTACAATGTGCAGAGTTTCACCGAATTCGTATCCAAAATTCGTAAAATTTAATTTTTTTCAGATTTCTTTCAAATTTTTTTCCAAAGGTATTCGAGATCCGCTCGGAATCATTTTTAACTGGGAATGTAACGATACATTCTGCTTGAGAAACATAAATTATAACGATAAGTATTTTAGCATTGTGAGTTGACAATCGTATGAATTATTATCTTTACCTGAAGTGAATAAACACGATTCCCATGTCCTTCCAGTGTGTGAAGACATTCCTCGCGTTCGGGATTCCAAACTTTGACGAGAAAATCGTATGCTCCGCTAACGACTAATTTACCATCATATTGCACGCATCTCACAGCTGCCAAGTGTCCAACGAGTACGTGTAGACATTCGCCAGTGTCGACTTGCCACACCCTCAGTGTGGCATCTCTGCTACCGCTAACTACTTTGTTACCGTGCAGATGCATACATCTCACAGTCGATGTGTGACCGTATAACGTATGAATGCACTGCCCCGTTTCGGCGTTCCAAACTTTCAGCGTACGATCCGTACTGCCGCTTATCACCGTTGTGCCGGCCATCTGCGAGGACCAAACACCGCCCGTGTGGCCCACCAATGTCCTCAAACACTGAGAGTAACAAAGAGAAGTAAACAAAGAGAAGCATTGAACGCGTTATTTTTTTTTAATATTCAAATTTCAATCGGCTCCGCTAAATTAAATCGAACTGAGTGATGAAAATTCCAAAAACATTAAAAAAATATGACGAAAATCGCAAAAAACAAACAAAAAATTACGCGCAACATGTGATATATAATTTTTCAAAAATATCCCTAATATCTCGGAAATGTTAATTTTTTTCTAGTTATGCAAACTGATATTTTTCAGGGTGTTTATTACATGAAGAGAAAAAAATTGATATTACCTTTCCCGTGACTGCCGACCAGACCTTCAGAGTATTGTCGTCCGATCCGCTGACTATCCTATTTCCCGAAAATTGTAGGCAAGTGATAACGTGATCGTCGTGACCTTTGAGTACTTTCGGGGGTCTTATGGGTTTAGTTCTCCAGTTCATCTTGATGTTGTGTTGTCTCATGTACGCCTGTTTCCACGGCGATACACCGTTACTCGGGTTCGTACGATAATTCTTTCGTTTGTTCGGCGGTAACTCTTTGAAATCGTCGATACCGGCAACGCGACACTTTTCTTTCCATAACAGATTGTCGTCGGCGAGGAAACGCCAATTGCGACAGGTTTGCGCCGCTCGCAGAAGATCACGGGGTTCGAGAAACGCTAATACGGATAACGCTAACTCACGAGGTAACAACGATATGAAGTCTCTTTGAAATTGTGGTTCGATAACTTGCATCATGTGACGAACTTGTGTCGGTTCGCATCTCTCGATCAACTCGTCTATCGCTAACATTCTCTCCGCGTTCGACCATCTCTGCAAATTATTTTTCTTTTTAGTTTCATTAAATACTTCGAGTATATAGATTTTTTCTATTATATCTCGCATACATATTCTATTATTGTAACCATTAAAATAAACGCGCTACGACGGAACGAGTATCGAGTTTTGATATTGATACATATTTTTTGCGTCTATAAGTTATTGTTATAAAACATATTTCACACTTATTACCAACAGAAGAGACTTTTAAATTAAGAAATTGTTAGCTACGAAAGTAACGAAGAAGAAAAAACGAATATCGTACCTGAAATTGCAGAAGCCAGCTGCTCATCTCGGGGGGAGGATTGTCCCTCGTTGGTATAACGAATCTCACGTGTTTACCCTTTTCTTCCAACTTTTTCACGATTCTGCTTGCGTTTGAAAAAATTCGAAAATAAATTTCATATTTCATGAAAAAAAATCTAAAAAATCGTCTTTCACAGTCAACTATAACTTTGGCACTTACAAGGTATGATTTTTGTCCTCGGGATTGAGCTTTTTGCAAGGTAAACTCGACTCCGTTTCACTCTTTCGTTTTCTCTGCGGTTGTACAACATTGAGCGGCATACACATGTGCAATATAGGACTTTGGGCTCTTTGCTGCTGCTGTTGCTGCTGCTGCTGTTCTTGCGGCTGCGGCGGAGCTGAATTTGGAGATCCACACTCTTCGTCCTCAATTTCCTCTTCCGCGTCGCAGAATAACCCATTTTCGCTGATCTGGTCGTAAAAAATAAAATTTGACTGTAAAAAAACTGAAATTCTTTTTAAAAAGGTTGGAGAGAAAAAAATACCTCGCTTTCCTCTTCGCTACTATCGTCTTCGTCGTCGTCAACTTCGTTGCCGTAATCTTCCAACTCAACTTCTTGAGGCAATGCGCACCTGGAATTATCCAAAGTACTTGGTCCCGCGATACCTTCTTCTACGCCTTCCACGGGACTGGGACTAGTGCCACCTGGTTTTTCTCCATCTATCCCTTTGGACGACGACGAAGGTACGGACATTACTGGCTGGATGTCAAGCGATTATGATCTTCCGCCTCTGCGAAGGAACAAAACAATGTTCAAACAAAAAAGAAACTGTCACCTTGCGCTTATCGCTGAGTAAACAATTTGCAACTGTGAAAATGAATTTTTATCTTAAATTGTAAAGGCATAATCCGACGGGAGGCATCGAAATATTTAGTGAAAGTATTTTTAAAAAAAGTACAAAATCGATCGAGCGATAAAAATCCAAGGGTAGGTCCCGAAAACCCTAACCTCGTCAATTTTCGGAGCGCGTTTCTCCTAACGCAAATTTTAACCAAAATTATTTTTTTTTGAAATCGTAAAAGAAAAACTTCAAGTTTTTTGATTCCGACGAGTAGCACTTAGCATTTTGTTTATTTGTTGTCGTTTTTTTTGTTTTTGTTTTTTTTTTATCGCTTAGTTAAATATTCGCAAATCAGCAAAGTATAACGACGTGGACGAAAGAGAGTTTGTATGTCGGATTATTGTTGGATAGTAAATGAAAAAAAAAAAAAATTTGTTCGTACTTAAATAATGGAATGTTGTTCAGGCTCCTCGAAGTCGACGATTCGGCTGTATATCGAGTTTCTTCGCGGTATAGAGCCCTACGAAATTTTCTATCAAATAAGCATGGCATGGATCCTGTTATCGCGTATGGGACATTAAACGAGGTTATAGCTTGGATCGTATAGTAAAACAATTTTTTCTTCCCCCTGTTTTTAATGGATATGATTTTATATACTAAATATTAGCTTAGCACAAACGAAGAAACAAAAACAATGGACAAGTATAGTATAGACACGGGCAAAAACGGTTTTCATCGGGTAGTGCAATGTTAGCAGCCCAGTCCCCCGAGTCTCTGTGTTTTCTCGATTGCTCGCTCTACGGACTCGTTTTGCACAGCCTCTGTCGCGTTCGGAGAGCTACCCCCGGATAACTCTACTGTGCACATGCGTTCCCTATTTTTTCTTAAGGGAATGCTCTCTTCGCTTTGTATAGAATAAGCGGTAAATTACCTGAAACTTAAGGTAATTTACCAGTTAATCAAAAGTCTAACAAAATCGAGTTTAAGTAAATCAAGAAGTAATGTTGTAAATGTGTGTTGATAGTTTGCTTATAATTTGTTCATTCTGAGTAGTAACTAAACATTTTAACCGGAAATTAAGTAATCGATCAGAGAATCACGAAATTATTCCAAAGCTCTAGAAGTACAAATGGATATAAAGTTTGCCCTGCAACTTTAGTTAAAATATAAGTATTTTATCATAAATCCATATTTAGCTTTTTCGTAATGACCTTAGTTCAAACTTTGGGCGTAGGTCACTTAACTAATGCAATAATTGAGAGCAAAATGGAGTGTCGTTTTGTCAAACATTTTTATTTTAAATGGCTCCAATTAGAATTTAAATAAGAATAATAATATTAAAATATAAATCGGTACAATCGGGATAAAAAATCTGCACATTTCCATTTTTATTCTGTATGTCACGGGAAGCTGTACACATTCCTCTAGGAATATTTGATTTTCTCCTTTATGTATGACTCTGTGCGTATTCGCTTTAAAATTCGTTCCTTTCCACCGAGCTTCCGATTGCTGCGTTCTTACGGCACCCAAGTCGCCTAACCTATCGTGATCGCCGTAGCGTCTTGTTCAGTGTGTCATTATTATCGACCGTAGAATATTCGCTGCGACCTCTACGTCGCGTCGTCTGTCTTTCAGTGCTTCGCCGGATTTTCGTTGGTTCTCACTGGTTCTCCCGTTACGTTGAGTAGTGTACCCAGCGGCTACATCAAATTTTTTTTTTTCGTATACTCGCCATCGCTGCGTCTGGTGCGTCACGCATCGAGTCGTTCGTGCGTTATTTTACTTTATAAAGTCGAAAAAACTTCGTAGTTAATTCGACAAGGATAATTAACAAAGTAAAAAGAACTTCGACAGGTATGTACGGTGATGTGAAATTTTATCGGGCGTTTTTTTTTCCACGATGGTTATATATCGCAAATCTAAATAAGAAGCTTACGACGCCGATTATTCGAAGTTTTATCGCGGCGGTTTTTTTTTCATTGTTGCGAAGCATTCTGCAAAAGTAGAAGAGAATTTCGAAATTTCATTCGTTAAAAAAAAAACAATTCGATAAATGGATCGATTGCTAGGAATTGTTTGAGTGTAATATTTGGAGTAAATATTCGAAATTTTAACAGGAATTCATGTACCGGCACCATGTCGTTGTAATATCGGGCGTCACGCCATTTCGGGACAATTGAGGGCGTCCCTATTTTTGACTCTACGCGATATCCACGCCGTTAAAAAGTAATATTTCAGTGAATTTACAATGAATTGGATTACGCGCGTCGCTTTTCTCGTCCGAAACGCACGATTTTTTACATATATTAACAAATTTTTTTTGGTGTAGAAAAAACTTAGTTAACACGCGATTTGTTAATACTTTCGTATTTAAACAATGGAAGAGTCTACGAAAGATCGCTTTATTTATCGATGAGGGAATCCTATTTTTATCATGAGTTATGAGAGGCATTGAGAGCGGAGGCCTCAAATTGATTGTAAGAGGGGGTTGCGCTTGGCTTGCAATCGTTTTTGGAAAATTACAGACTTGAAATTCACGCAAAGTCATAGAGGAAGCGCAGTCTCAGCATCAGTTTTGATCTGTCTATTTAGTTGACAACGCGGCGCCCAAATTTGCGGAACAAAGTTTTTTTTTCTGAGTTTCTGAGTCAAACGAAAGTACGCTGCTAAGAAATGTTTTATCCTTTGTATAAATGAGATTTTGCCGTTAGCGTATTGAAAGTTACAGTTTTTCTTTTTACCAATTTAATAAATCTCGTCAGCCATTTTATTTTTGTGACTAATCAACTTAAAAATTATTACTTCAATATAATTGGATGACGTCTATGTAGAGAAATTTCAATAGGGATTCTGTATGAAAGATCTTTGTGCTAAAAATTGAATTTGTTTCCGCATAATAGAGATATCAGTACTCTGATGGCTCTATACATTTAACGCAGCAATTTTTTTTTTAATGATTTTTTTTACTTCAACAATTGAAATTTACAAATTTACAAACGCCGAGAATGCTGTTAGTTAATAACATCCCCCATAAGGCCCCCATATTACATTACATTCCAAAAAAATTAATCTCATCTTTTTCACATAATATTTTTACATTTTTTTTTTAATTTGATGCCGCAGATAAAAATATATAAATTTATTCTCCAGAGAATTTCTGATATTGGAGATCACGAGAATTCGTTAGATTTAACATAATAAACATAAAAAAAAAGATATTTCATTAGAATATAAGCTTATTGCATTCACAAACACTTTTCATCAAATTTTTATGCACCAAAAAACAATTTTTCATCCTTCGCCTTTCTAATATCGAATATTCTATATTTTTCAGCAATTATGTCGTTTAATCGCGGAGCCAAGCGGAATTCCTTTGGAAATCGTAACTTCAATCGTAGCGGCGGAGGCGGTGGAAATCCGATTCGCAATAATGGTGGCGGCGGTTCAATGGGCGGCGGAATGGGTGGATCGTCAGGCGGTGGCGGTGGCGGCGGTGTTAATCCTTGGGAGAGCGGTATGATGCCGGGACGCGGACTCCTTCCGACTCCGAACAACAATCTATCGCTGAGCTCTCCGCAAGCGCAACTCGTAATCGCCAGCAATCTTCTCAGCAATTTGTTACGTACCCAGCAAGAGGTTCAGCCGCAGGTAAATATACGATCGCCTACCGGCGAAAAAAATGTCCGCTACTTCACCCTTTTGGTAATGGCAAAAAGGTATTGTCGAAAAAGGTTCCCTCACTTCTGAGTCTCGGCAACACCCTAAACGGGCCCGGACCCAATTTTGCCGGTCAACAAAACTTTGGACCGGGACGCTTCAACGATCGTCCTATGCGACATCCCATGAAGAATCAACGCCCACAACCGTACAATAAGGTATGATAAGATTTATACAATCGTGAAAAATTGTATAAACTCGACGGAATTCCCAAGAGTTGAATTTTGCGATACCCCACGAAAAAAAAATGCTTGCTTAGGAATTTAGAACTCTGTCGTTTCATTTATTTCCATATAATTTTCTGTTTCGTATACCGAGCTATTCATTCTTTGGCATGCTTTTTTTTTCTATCCTAATCGATATGTGTTTTTCGTAAAAAAAAAAAAAATTACGGAGCGGCAGAGTTAAAAATTCGTGAAAATGAAATTGCATTATTAAACTAAATTATGTTGGATATAATATTCGTACGATAGTTACGTTTGAAAATTCGATTTGCGCCGATTTCGAAAATCGCGTCGTAACATCAGGTCGCTTGCGAGAAAAACTAAAAAAAAATAAAAAAAGGGTTGTATGAAATTGAAGGATTTTTCGATAGCTCGGGATTGTTTTCGTTCATACGTTTGCACAATCGTGAGGATTAAAAATGAATCACGGTGCATTCTCGTATCGAATTCAAGTGCATATAGCAACAATCTTAACGATTCTCCGAGATTCGTTTTTCATCGGTGAAAATCCGATGGAACTCTCTGTTGGTCACACGTCTTTGGTGATCCGATTTACAAAAAAGTCAAAAGAAAAATTGTAACGAGAAAAGATATTTTCGTTGAACATTCATCGACGTCTTTTCTTCCCGAATGGTTCGCTGAAGCATTTTTCTATCCTTCTCCTAAAACTGCCCCCACGCTGACGCGAACTGTTAATAATTAGTTACAAATATTATTCTTATTCGAATCTTTTCGTCAAAAGGATTAAGAAATATTATAAAAAAATATCTTTGCGCTAAATCCCAACAGTATAGTTATTTAACTGTGATCTCCAGAATTCAATTGGATTCTAAAATTAAAGATCACAGTTTGACAAAAAAGGATTATCGACAAAAAAAAACAAAAAATGAAAAAAAAAAAAGAATTTTCATGAAAAATTGGTCGTGATTTTGACCTACATGAATAGATGGGCAATCGGGCCCGCGACGGCGCCGCCGGGCGACGTGGCCCATCCGCACAACAATCTCGTGCGCCCCAGTCCGCCAACCAGCGTATCAATGGAAACCAAAATCAGCATCGCAACGATAAAACTTCTAAAGCAAATACCGCCTCTAAACAAAATCAGGCAGTCAAAAAGGAACAGCAGGAAGTTAAGAACTCTGATAAAGAGAAGGCTGATACACACGTCGCGAAAAGGTAAGCTCTCTCGCCTGGCGAATTCCGAATTTACAAAAAAAAAAAAGAAAGAAAGAAATTTCTTCAAAACTTCCGAATGAGACTCGTTCTTCGACTTGTCTTTATTTGTTGCATACACGAAATATACGATTGGCTTATTTTCTCTATCGACTTGAAAACATTAAACGAGTCGCAGACCAGTCGTTCGTGTCCGCAAAAAAAAACCAAAAAAAAAACTGCGTGAATCATTCACCGTTCGATAGTTTCTATTTTTATAATAAACAAATATGTTACGCTCGTTCGGCGTACCCAACTCCTTCCCGAAAGCCACACATCGCTCTTGGATTTGGTCGTCGCAGCGAATTTTCGCAAAATTGCGAAATCGTTTCCTGTTTTTTAACTGAGCGAATTTTTCCAACGAAATCCCTCGAACGAAAGTTTCACTCATCTTCGTCCCCAGTGAGATCGATTTCGGATCTCTTATCGATCTTTTGCCACTTCCATCGGCAACGATACGAAAAAAACGAAAAAAAAAAAGACAAACTTACTAAACAATGAAAAAAAAATGAAAAACAAATACCACTTCGTCAACGTCGTCAGGTTCTTTCGGTTCAGTGAGAAGGCGAGGGATCTCATCCAACGATCTTCCATTGTCGTTTTTTTTTTTCTATTTCTCGGTTGGGTCGGCGATTCTATTTTGTGTTCAAATTTATTATCGCGTTATTGCGGAGGCAACGGATCTCTTTTTACGTAACGAAACAACTTTAAAAATTTGTTAATTGCGTCGAGAATAAAAAATGAGAGCAGTAAAATGCAAAACAGCTTTAAAATTAATAAATACACAACCGCTAAAAAAAAAATTAATAATTATCGTATATAAAACCGAACGAATCGCTAATATTAATAAAACAAAATAGTAACGGACGCTTTTGTGTTCACTACAAAATCCAATGTAGAATTTTCATTGCATATCTAAATATATATGTGCTATGTGTCGTTCGGATACGAAAGAACTCGAATTATGATTCCGAAGTATCGAAGTATTGCGTCTGTTCTCTTCATAGATGAATTGTCTTTTAATTACGCAACGCTATCTTCGCCATTCTATATACAAAGATTTTTTTTCGTAGCCTAATAAATGCTCTATAAAAATCATTTTCTGACCGAAATTTTAGATTGGATTTTGTAGTTCCGAAGCTACTGACGGAAAAAACATTAAAGTGCAAAATAAATTTCCAGACCTTGTCGAACACTTTTGCGAGTATTTTTTTCTAGTTAATTGCACTTTTAGTGTTTTTTTCATAAAAAAGATTGATTGTCCACTCCGTCATTGACACGATGAAAAAAACCTGTTAAATTAGCGACGAAAGCGAAGCCGGTGAGGAGAAGAAACGCGACTGGAAGGACGAAAAGAAAGAGGGCGAAGTTAGTCAAATGGAAGTAACGGAGACGGACGAGAAAAAAGAAGCAACGGTCGAGGAGAGCGAGAAGACAACTTCGTCGGAGAAAAAAACAGAGGATGGACAGGGCGGTGGAAAGAAATCGGCATCGAGACACGCGGAAAGCCGCTACGCGGCAGTACCTATGAGTCATATGTTTTGTCACGTTTGTAACAAACACATGTGGGATGGATTCGTAAGTGAAGAAAAAATGTCTTAATTACACGATCCTTTGAAGCACCGTTACTAAAATGTATTTCTTAAGCCTATGGCTGCAATATTGCGGTATTTTTGTGAGATTTTCTGAAAGATCGATACATATGTTTAAGAATTTCTCTCGCAGCTTCCTTCCAAAGAAATAGTTTAAAAGTCGCGCGACAACATTGTGCTTCAAAGGGTTAAAAAAGTTTAAATAGTTTTTTTTCTATTTTTATCTAAATTATTTCTTTGATTTTTTTTCTATTCAGTCTTTCGAAAATCATTTGCGCGGACGCGCGCATCAATTGATGATGGAGAAATTGGACGAATCCTACAAGCTGAAGGTCGACTTGATGAGACATGAGCTCCGAGTCGCCGAGGAACAGCGCGAACTGAGTCTGACGAATTCTAAGCGTCGAGGCAAAAAAGTAAGTTATTTCTTTGCTGCTGTAAAGAATACTAATTATGAAGTATATTTTCTACTTAAAAAAATGTATTTTCCGGAATAATATTTATTCGTTATTTATTCATTAGTTAAAGATTTTTATTGAAAACGATATAATTTTCTAGGTATCGGTAGATCTGAACGTCCGTGAGTACTGCACGATGTGTGACTTAAATTTCTTCGGAACTCTGTCGAGTCACAGAAAGAGCGACAAGCATCAGCAGCTCAAGACTTTCCTGCATCCACGTTGTTTCCCATGCATGAAAGAATTTCCCTCGCGCATCGAGTACGACGAACACTGTCTAACGCCAGTACACATGAAGAGTTCCGCTCAGAATGAGGAACAACGAAAAAATAAGAAAAAAGGTACTTACCGCGAATGTACCAAAAATGCGCATTTCTTCGCGTATTTTCTTTAGAAAATCAAATTATTATCGAAACATTCGTTTGCTTCAGATAAATTGGCTAAAGGGGAATCAGACGTGCGCACAGCTGAAGACGAAGAGAAAGATTGCGGTCCGGAGCCAAAGGCTACAGATAAAGAGGAAGAATCGCCTGAAAACACTGACTACATTACCGACATTACCGAAGACATGGATCTTACGAATTACAAAGTTCCGACGTATAAGCATTGTCGTCAAAATCAATTATCCATTGGTACGTTATTCGATTAAATATTTCATAAAAGTACAAAAAAAATAACGTTGAAAGTCACGTTGTAGGCAATAAAAAAAAAGATGTTAAAGTGATTATTACTGAAAATTTAGGAAGCTCATTGGTGAAGGAAATTCAAGGCTACCATTGCGAAAAGTGTCGGCGATTCATGATGACTGAAGCCGATATGACTGCCCATTTACGCAGTATAACGCATTATAGGAACTTCTTGCAAGAAGTCAAATCTCTCGCGGCTGCGGCAACGGAAGCTGCAGCTAAAACGGAAACGGAGGAAGTTGAGGTGAGTGTATATTTTTTGTTATCGTAGTTTGATGTTAGACGAGCTTATCGATGCTTATATACAGCATTATACGATCTGATGTAAACGCTATTGAAAAAAAAGGGGGTAAAAATTTATCTCAAGATCATGAATAGCATTCTCCATTTTTGCAATGAAACAATAGTTCATTTATTTTTTTGTTTATCATCTATAATAATAGATTTATAATAACGATTTTTTTTTAAGCAGCCAACTGAAAATACAAAGGAGGAGGAGGTGAAAGAGGAGGAAGACGACGATTATGAAGGCGACTGGAAGCGACGCAAGGTCGACCACTCGAAGACATCGGACGATTCCGAAAAGAAGGATGCCGAGGAGAGCGCAAACGACGAATCGCCGGCGAAAAAGGTAGACGGCGACGACAAGTACGACCCACTGGAGGCCGACGTGGAGTCCGAAGACGACGGCGCCAATCAGGATAAGACAATTGTCGAAAAACCGGAAGCAGCTACCGTAGACGCGAGTCCGGAGAAGGGAACGACGGTCGAAAAAATGTGGGCGGACATCGACAACGACAATGATCCAGAGATAGGAAATTTGATCGACGATGACGGCGAGGAAAAGGATAGTCAGCCGCCAGCGGAGCCGGAAAAGCCGACGACGCCGCCGAAGCCGGAAGAACCGGCAACTCCGGAAGTTCCGGCTAAAGTAGAAGTTAAAACTACACCGGCCCCGTCGCCGGTGGTCAAGTCCACGCCTCCACCATCGGCGAACAATACGCCGCAAAATAAACCCGTCGGCACTCCTCGCGGACGAGGATACGGACGCGGTCGCGGTACACCGCGCGCACGGAGATCCAGACGATAAATTTGTATTGAACTTCGCGTAATTATGGAATTATTCGCTCGATCGACGAAGCATAGAAAAAAAATGCGAGAGATGAGAGATCGAAATCCAGTAATTTTCGATATCAGCAAACGAATCGAATTAATTGTATAAATAAATAACAACAGAAAACATAACATAATTAATGAGTACGGATTACGTGAATAATCGCCACGATAAATATATCGATGAAAAGTATCACGTGACTGTGGAAAACATTTTCTCCTTTTATTGTACGATGACGAGTCCGAAAAATGCGACTTATTGGAATATGAATATTCGCGGACGATGAGTTCAATCAATTTAGATACAGGCAGATAAAAACGCCGAAATTTAGTCGATCGATTGCGATTTTTTGCAGTCATGCATTATAATAAATCGTCGTTTTTTTTTTTTTTAATAACACGAAAGGGAAATAATTGGTAAACCCAATTTTCGTAAAGCGTGTAAAAGTGACACGATATTATTTAGCCGAATATAAACGAATGAGTATGTGGAAAAAATAAGAGTAAACCATGAAACATCCGTAGATGTAAGATTTTCATTCCAATATAAGAAACATACAAAGTAACGGAAGAAAGATTACGAGAAAAGAATTTTTTTTTTCTTTTCACTTTCTGTAACACTGAAACTCAATAAAAAAAAAAGAACGCAAAGTGTAGACAACGATTTTATGCAAATATGTAAAAATGCCATTGACAACATTTTTTTTTATTATTATTCGAGTACTAAATGAGTTTGAAGAAATTCGTCCACAGAGTCTGTATCCCACTTGTGAATGTCCAGTATATCTTCAACTTTGTCGTCGGCGTCGTACAACTTGATGATGGGATCCAATCCTCTAACATATTTTATGTGGAGATTTTTGTACTTTTCAGGACGTTCGCTCTTAATGAATGCTGCAACAATTTTTTTTGCTTTTAGGTACAATCTATATATTGCGACGGATATTAATTAGTAAAAACTTTTTTCTTCGAAATCGATTTTTTTCACGATAATTATGAATATTATGAATTTTGATTTGCCAGAAAGATTGGAAAAAAAAAAATTTTTTTTACTGAAATGTTTGTTTTTTTACCTTGAATTTGAGGATAAGCACCAAATTTACAGGTACAAACTTCAAGAACAGCTTTCGGATAGCGTTTCAGGCCAATGGCATCATCATCGTCGTCTTTCAAACAGCACTCTCGGCACTTGTCACTGTGATAGAAATAAATCGTATATGAGGATTACAAACATTTGCAATCGTTAAAATTCTTCATAAAAGCAAAAAAAAAATAATAAAAATGTACTTACTAAACATCCTCCAACTTGAATTTATTCAATTTTTCGCACGTTGAACACAACAGATTGGCTTTGTTGAATCCGAGCGTTTTGCAATCTTCCACGGAAAAATGAGCGACGGCTAAACAAAGCTGTCAAATCCATTATTGACACGTTTTTATTTAATCTGATACAGCGGCATTGATAGGCTCATTGATTGTCATAAACTTTACGAAAGAGGTTATGTTCGTTCGTGTTGATGACTTACCATTGAACTGAAGATAATTACTTGGCTAAAGGTAATTAATATTGTTCCCTTCATTTTGATACTTTGTATTTAACGATTATCTTTGACTATTTCTAAAGTAAATCTCAAATTTAAATGCAATTATTTAGTTTCGCATATCGTATTCCGCGACAAGCCGAAGAACTATTCTTCTTCTGCTTGGAACAACGCTATTGGCTGCCAAAATCAAATAATATCATACATGGTAAAGAAAACCCGCGCTATATGACGTTCAAAGAACTCGAAAGGACTTTCATATCTCTCAATTTTCCATAGGTATAAAGCTTTACGGTCTATCGAAAAATAAGGATCGGTAACTATGTTTTGCTTTTGGGTTTTTTTTCTGTTGATTTACAGAACATTTGCATGAACATAAACATATATTTGGGTGTTATATATACGCAGAGAAGGATATAAAAATTATACAAATTTATCAATTTTTTTAAAAAACTGTAATTATTATTGATCGTAATTATATGATTATTGACAATGACGCGGCTATGTGCACATTAAAACACCTTACCTTTGTATCTTACAAGACCAGCTTTTCTTGTACACTATTTACAATATCTAAATATCATATTCCTTATTTGCAATTTTTATATAATAAAACTATCTATATGCATAATATTAAATTCATCGACGTCATCGCATTTTTTTAACCCTCATTATTATTTGTTATTACTATATATATATATTTATATATATATATCGTCATCGTTAACCATTTATATGCGTAAGAATCAATTAAAAATTAACCAAATATGCTTTATTTCAAATCTGTACAATGTGTAGGCTCTTAAAACTCTTCTTATCACTGGCATTAATGTATTTACAACTTTTCGTGTTTGGGGCGTTAATAGTTGGAGGTGATTCCTTATTTTCAAACTCCCTTATGTTCAATCGCGTGTATCTCTAAGTACGTAATAATTTACCGTTGCGAAGAAATTCTATGGATTGAAAATTGAACTCGCAGTGATAAGGCCCACTTGCAGGCTGCCTATACTGGTATCCTGCAACGGTTGGATCTTCGATACCAATATGGCGCCAATAAGTGGACAAGCGCCATTACCAAAAAATGTCACCGGCAAATGTCCTTGTAGCGCCACGGGTTCAAATTTTCAATTTCAGCGGATCGATATATATCGATGAACTTTGAGTCAATTATCGTGATCGTTTGTTTTTAACAATGAATGGTGGCAAGTTTTCATTAGTGCCTCGGTCAACCAATTAATATAACTTTGCACATTGCATTTTTTTGTGCAGTACAGCGGTCAATTACTTTTTTTTTCTTTACTATCGATCAGTATCGGAAATATAGTACAAGATAACTAAACATCACTGCGGACGAATGGGAAGATGCGACACGAATGCTCAAAGTGTCGGCGTGTGTGTGTTCCGATAACTAAACGCGATTCATTATTTTATATGTACTATTGTAATGAAAGTCAGTTATCGTTAATATTAAACTTAACGATTTCTTCGGATTGTTTATATCAGCACATGATTTTCAATATTTCGCGGGATCCATGATGTGATCGAACTTGAATAAATTGCCTAGGCACTACCGTTTATATCGTGGGCTTTGATATTTATGCCAGGAAATATTACATGAATCTACTTTTGATCGTATTTCGTTTTATTGCCGTCGAGGTTTCGCCACACTGCGTCTACCACCCTATGATCTCTTTATAGTGCGTAGTTGTGATTTCATTTTTTATGCATTCCTATCGATGAATATACCAAACATTCGATTTCATTCTCATATTTTTGAAAAATCACACAGTTCCCACGCGATCTCAGTCTCACGCATACTCGGCAAAAAAGGGGTTCTTTCGACAAAAAAAAAAAAAAAAAACAAATCATTGACAAAAATGGCACTTTTTCAATAATATGAGTATTATATGAATATAAAAAGGTAAATGATAATGAAACGTTACTACATGAATGAAAACAAAGTTGTGCACAACCTGCTATCGGTATATTTGAAAAAATCTGTTGGAAAAAAAAAAAAGATAGAATTTTATTTTTTTTCATTACCCGAGTAAAAATTAAATCGAATATGACGAACGGGAAACTTAGCAGCGAACACATACCGCACACGCACTCATGGATCGATACAGCATATATTGATGTGTTTTTTTTTTTTTTTTTTAATGAATAGTCATCGGAAATATATTCATAGTGTTTTTATTAAAATTTTTCATTATATCTAGTGTTTAAAAATCACGATTCGAAGCAGTGATTTATGAAGAATATTTTGTACAGGGATAATTTCAAAGTTTATGGCTCCTGCTAAGGTATCAATCGTTACTTTGAGCAGATTTTTTATTTATTTTTTTCATTTCTTTTATCTTACGGGCGTAGCGCGTGTGTATATATGTATGTGTATCGTGTTGTTTTGTTTCTTCACGCGCGACTATATACTTTTTACAATAAATTCGAGGTAAATCGTCATTACCGCACCGAGAGGCTACACCGGTAAAAATCGCCGCAACTATAGTCGAAGGCCCATCCGGCTCCATATCCAACGATCTTTCATTTACATAACACGAAAATTCTAATAAATTAATGTAAAAAAATAATGGGAAATTTCTATCTAAAATTCTCTCTTGCACAATGTATCAACTGTAGTTCGTAAAAAAAAAAAAAAAACGTAATAATAATACGATTTGTATTTGCACTGAGTACGACGCCCGTATCCACGCGCAGTCTCGTCACACGATCTACGCACTGTTCGAGTGAAACTCGAGGGTGTTAAAAAAAAAATCGCGACGCGTCAAAACGGCTCTCAAGAACTCGGAATACAAATTAACATTTACACAAAAAGAAAAAGAAATAACAGGAAAAAGAAAAAAAATTGCACTCGCGAGTCTAGAAACCGTACGGCAACAGTTCGTTCCTCAAGATCGATGAATTTCTTTAATTTTTCTTTTATTAGTACCAAGTGAGATTCGAGTCTCATAATTTCGCTCTTGTGGGTGTAAAATACGAAAAAAACAAAAAAAAAATTCCTCGAAAAGAAAAAATCCATAAGATCGAAAAACTGTGCCAAGGTAATGTGCCACGCTTCTCGAATATACCTCAAACATTAAGGGAACGGGGGGGAGTGATTGAGAAGAGTTAATCGAATTAACGAAAGACACCTTAACGTTCCGCCGCTACCTCACATCTCGAAATGCACATGCTAAATAATTACGGTGAATTTGTTGGGCACTTTGTGACATTTCACGTTTTTTGTTTTTCATTTTTTTTCTTTTTTTTTCACCCTTTCAGATCATTTACAATACATCAAAGTTAATAATTTATATTACACGGATAAAGTAAACAGTTTGTTTGTTTTGTTGTTGTTTGTTTGTTTTTTTTTTCATTCATCTAATGAGTCTTTCGCGGACATGAAATTTTTTTTTTCTTCATTTTATCATACATTATATGAAATACTATTAATATATACATTCGCGAGAGAGATTGAGATATATATATATAATATATATATATATTTATATTTATATATATAATTATATACATATATACCTATTTGTATTTATTTTATTTAGTTATTATTTAAATTTTTTTTTCTTTCATTTAAAAACTAAAAGTAAGAACCATTAATTACTGTATTTATACAATTATCATTAATTATCACCTAACTTGGCATCCTTGTGGGAGCGGTGCAGGCGGACAGCCTGTAGTATTGTGTGTCGTCGATTGTTTCAGGATATCAATTTTGTCCTCTTTGGAAGATTTATTATCCGACCCAACGTCGGACGTTGTTGTTGTCTTGTTGTCGGTTCTCGTATCACCACTATCGGCCATTGTCGCCGTCGTTAAAACAGAGTTCGTAACCGTACCACTGTCATCACTTGCACTACTAGCCACCGGAGCTTTGAGTTCGTAACCTTCCTGACATCTCGTAAGTTTTAATCTTATAGGTGTAACCTTGGAAGATCTAACGTTCCTAAGAGTGGCAGCGCCACTAGCATTCGGATCGTTCGTTTGTTTCTCGTCTCTCTTAACAACATCCGCCGGATATCCAGGTTCGTCTTTAGCCGATTCGCCTCCGGAAGGTGCGGCCCCACCGACTCTGCTCTCGGTATTTTCTCTCAGCTGACAATCGCCCGTTTGTTCCATTCGCGAGGAATTCGTCTCATTGATACCGCTGCTCGTGGTCTCATTTGTCGCGTCATTGCTAGTTGCAGCAGCGTTTCCTTTACCTAATCTTATTATCAGTTTCGTCGTCGATTCTCCGCCGTCTAATATCTGCACTCTACCCTCTTGTTTTTTGTTCGATTGTCTCTTTTTTCTTTTGCTATTCTTGTCCTTCTTACTTTTTCCTTTTGTCTTCTCGTCGTTGTCGAAACCCGCCATTATCATACGACGGAACTTCATCGATTCGCGTTTAAGCTCTTCCATACTTGGTTTGCTCTGCATACTGCTAAGACGTTTTTTCGGCGGTCTTATCCTCGAACGATCGTCCTGTACGCTCGCTATTTCTTGTCCTATAATGCTGTTGTTGCCTATTTTGATCTTTAGCTTCGGTGGACCACTATTGGCTATCACAGGTATCGATGGGCGAGTTTGTCTTCCTCTTCTTCTGTCGACGTTTCCGCCGACCATTCCTCTCCGCCTATCAGTGCCACCATCGTCGTCCCCAATGTCCATAAAGTTACCGCGTTCTTTTCTTCGTTTTGTTTCTCTGTTAGCATCGACAACGGCTTTGTAGTCTTCTCTCGTCGGTATACTTGTCATCGAGGCAACGGCTTTCGGTATCGTTATAACAGTTCTATTTGGCGGTGGAATAGTTATAGGAGCGGATGTTACGCTGCCGTAGGTTGGATCATCCATATTCATATCCTGCGAGCAATATTGTCGCAACAATTCCTTCTTTCGCATTCGTCGAAGATTTGACGTTCCCGAAGCGACTGCTGCGCTCGTAGCGGCGGGTGTTATAATAACTGGCGCTTGTTGCGCCAGAGGCGGTATCGCCGAGGCGGGAACATAATTTGCATCCAAAAACGGTCCTTTTATCTTCACCTTCAACTGATTTCGTGAATCGGTCAGCGAAACTTTCGTTACGTCCGCGACGATTGGCAATGGAATTTCGAGAACCGGATGACTGGGATCGGTTTTCAAGCTGACGTCCGTTTGTTGTTTGCTCATTAGAGCCGAATGCAAAGCTTTCTCGAGATCCTCGTCAATGTCGGGGATCGAAGGATCGGCAGATACGCTGGCGTAGGAATTCAACAAGTTGTTGGTGTACGACTGGGCGTGTAGCGAAGTCTGAGCGTCGACTGTGGAGTTGTAAGTTCTCATATCCACAGGACCGGGCAGCAGAGGCAATACAGTGTCGGTAAACGACTGTCCAGCGTTACCACCCGATTCCACGATATTCGTAGCTTCGTCAGCATCCGGCGACGCAACGATCGTCGATCTCTTATCATCGCCGTATTTCTTATGGACATTAGGACTGGACAATTGCGACTGTGCGCTCTCCTTGGCGAGATTCGACATTTCTCGTTTGTCACCAACATCCGTGGATTTCTTCCTCTCCCTCATTGTTCGAAGATCCGCGATGTTAGTCTCAGCGGTGGAATCCTCGTCGGAATCAAAGTCGTAGACAGTACCGACGAGTTTATTTTGTATCGAATCGTCGCTGTGCATCGTATTAGCGATAGTCGGAAGCATTGCGATCGAGGCGTTTTGATTGTTTCTCCCTCTTCCTCTGCCTCGTCCGCGACCTCTGCCACGATACCCGGCTTGTTGAGATCCTTTGGCACCTCTGCCGCGTGATCGCGAGCTCGGTGCACTTTTCGCGACTTCCTGACGCGGTGATTTACCCGGAGATTTGCCCTGTAACGAGGTCACGCGTGCTGAAGTTCTCGTTGGTTTCGAAGGCGATTTTTTGCCGGCCTGAGATGTTTTGCCGTCGTTTATCAGAGTCGGAAGATTGTTATCCGCACTTTCGGTCGCTTGAGCCTCCGGCATGTTGTTGACGAAGATCGGTAGATTCTGCGTATTTGCTTGCTGCCGTTCCAATTCCTGCGGTTGTTCAGGCTCCGGTGGTAGCGTCGGCTGCGGTTGCGGCTGAGGTGGAGGTGTCGGAATCTTCGTCGGCGAAACCATAGCCGCTGTTAATGCCATATTATGCGACGAGGACGTAAAAGCCGCGGTGCATGGCGACGCTTGCATGTTTAATGATTCTTCGAGAGGTTTCGTTACGTGTGGCAAAAGACCCTGCGGCGTTGGAAAGGGAGCTCCGAATACGGGTGGAAACATCGCGGTACCAGGCGAGGGATAAGGCAGAGGCGCCGCGCAAGATTGAGGCGGAAACAGCGAAACGGGTCCGGTGTAGGAACTCGACTCGCTGTAAGTGTGATAAGCTCCGGCCTCCATAGAACAGGGTGGAAACGGCATGGATTGAATGTTCTTGTAAGGTGGCATAGCCGCGTGATCTTCGCTCGACGATGCCGATGTGATGGACGACGAAGTCGATCTTCGCGAAGGTAAAACTTGGGACTCCGCCCATCGGGTATCCTGACGAGAATTATTTACGTCGTTGTAAGGAGAACCCGATTGGGCGTAATCTTGACGAAGATCGGAGGAAACATCGTCTTTATCGAGAGGTCTATCCATTGCGTTTGCGTGATCCTCTTCGGCATTTGGCAAACCCATGAAATGACGATTTACCATATCCATCGGTGGAATATCATCGACCAATTGGTTAGACATTGCGGACACTTGTTGTTGTTGTTGTTGATCCATCATCGGAACGGGTTGAACTCGAGAATCTGCGTGAGGATCCAAGTGCTGGAGAGATCGAACCATTACGTGCTGTTGTTGTTGTTGTTGTTGTTGTTGCTGCTGTTGTTGCTGTTGATGTTGCATTTGATGATGATGCTGTTGCTGTTGTTGTTGATGCTGTTGGTGCTGTTGTTGTTGTTGTTGTTGTTGTTGTTGTTGCTGCTGCTGCTGCTGCTGATGATGATGCTGCATCATCTGATACTGATCTTGAAGGTTTAGATTGAGCTGCGCGTGAACCAGTGCTTCAGCGTTACCGCCAGCCATCACGGACGATATATCGTTCGCGAACGTGTGACTAGCGTAACGATGATTCTGACTCTCGATCAATTGATTGAGCTGCACGTCGTTCGGATTGAAATTATCCATACTCGGCGGTACCCAACGCTCGTCGGCTTCCGCGCGATCCAATTTCGCACGTTCGGCCACCGCTACTTTAGCGGAATCGAGATCCTCGTTCATGTAAGGAACGTAAGGCTCGCTGTTATTCGGATAACAGGATTTGCTCTTTTCCTCGAGCGAATGATTCTTCGGACTCGGTGATTCGATTATCGAGATAACTTCCGGCGATGTTCGAGATATTTGGACGTCTTCCGGTTCCGGTTCTTTCACCTCCTTTTCGATAGGCATAGGTTCCGGAATTTTCTCTATGACTACCGGCGGCGGTGGTGGTGGTGGAGGAGGCGGGGGTACCGGAAGTTCCTCCTTCTTGATCTCTTCCTCGACGGTTATCGGCTCGAGATCGAACTGACCGGAATTTGATTTTTTCGACAATTCCATGCGAAGCTTTTCAACGAGATGCAATGTTTCCCTCGCGCTGTCTTCTTTGGAATCCTCTTTGAACCACAGCTCGTTATTGAAGGAGAACGTTAACGGTGCGGCGCGTTCTTCGGCGTCGCGCGGTATGCTGAAACCATCGTCGTTCACCATATCGTCCGCGAGAATATCCTGATCGAAGTCAAAGAGCTCGGAAACGCTTGGATCTTTGCTACCGTGTTGAGGTGAGAATATTGAACGATTCAGAGATTTTCTTCGTTTGTTGCAGTCTTTCGCGTCCAACGTGTCGCTCGACAGTTTTTCCGAAACGGGTTTCGTGAACACAACACTGTCGCTCGTTTCTTTGGGTTGTTCGTCGACGGTAACGTGACTCGAAGCTACGTCCGGTTGCTGTACGACCGGTTCGATCTTTTGCTCTTGTTTACGTTTCCTTTCGCTCGTTCTATCGTAACTCGTTGGCTCCTCGACGTGCCTCTTAACTGGAATATCAATCTCCTTTGCGCATTTTTCCGATACATTCTCCTTCTCGCTGCTAGCATTGTTCTTTCTCTCATCCGCGTGACTCTTCGGCCGTTCATCGAGTTTCGGTGTTTCCTCGTTCGATAGACTCTTAGATATCGGCGCCAATTTCGCCACAGTCTCGGACTTTGTTTGTTCCTTATCGGCTTTGACATCCAAACTTTTGGCTTTCGAAAGTTTATCTAAATGCTCGCGTTTCTCGAGAAGCTTATCCAACCCTCTAGAAGATTTTTTCGGACTGTCGCGTTCGGCTCGACGTTGTTTCATCTCCTCCTCTAACGTATTTACCGCGTTCTTATTGCCGCTCTTCTTCCCCTTTTTATCCTCCAATTTCGGTGGTTCCGGCGTCGAAGATTTCGGCGTTGTTTCGGCAGTTGTCGTTGTTGGTGTTGTTGCTGTTGGTGTTTTTATACTTTCGACACATTCGCTTTCTCGCCTTTCCGACGTTTCACGAGTTTCCTTCTCTCTCGATTTTTCGCTCATCCTCTTCTCCACTTTCTTGACCGCAGACACATTCTTACTGTTCTTGTCCTCCTTCGCCGGTACTTCAGTAGATTTTCGTTTTCTTGCCTCGGGTTTACCTCTCGCAATCGCGCCGGTATCTTCTTTGTTCTTTGAACTCGAACTATGCTGTTGTTGTTGTTGCTGTTGCTGTTGTTGTTGTTGTTGTTGTTGTTGTTGTTGCTGTTGTTGTTGTTGTTGTTGTGGTTGTTGTTGTTGTTGTTGTTGCTGATGGTGCTGTTGCGACGATGGTTGCTTGACGCTACTTTGACTCGATTTCTTTGACGATTTGGTCCCAGAAATATTTCTTGTCCCATCATTATCTCGAGACCCACTGAGCACACTTTGGTCAATTGACTTATCTTTTCGTTGATGTACCAAGACGTGCAGTTCTTTGCAACTATCGGTATTTCTATCGACTTTTTTATTCGATGATGATGATTGTTGTTGCTTACGCTCGCGTTGATGTTTTTGT
This sequence comes from Cryptus viduatorius, assembly GCA_964006125.1. Lineage (NCBI taxonomy): Eukaryota > Metazoa > Arthropoda > Insecta > Hymenoptera > Ichneumonidae > Cryptus > Cryptus viduatorius. The sequence continues at coordinate 11,339,809 of OZ023224.1, read as the reverse complement.
TGTTGTTGCTGCTGTTGTTGTTGTTGTTGATGTTGTTGTTGTTGTTGTTGTTGGGATATTTCTTCTTCTTTGGACACGGAAGCTCCACCTGATTCTTCTCTCTCAGTAGGCGGCGGCTGAAACTCAAGTCCATGCCGCCCGTCGGAAGTTTTAAGCTTCTTATCGGGCAGCTTCTTGAGTTTCCGCCCGGCCGCCGTCGTCGTCGTTGTTGTCGTCGTCGTAGTTTTCTTATCGCCACTCTCAGCGCAATCGTCGCTCGTAACCGTTTTGTTTATCTGACGTTTCTTCGTCGCGAATTTACTCTTCGAACGATTACTCGTATCGCTCTCTGATGATGTACTCGAGGATATCGCCGTTGTCTGTTCTTTCTTAACCGGTGAAGATGTTCGCGCCGGTTGAACGGTTTTTTCGTCGTCCGAATCGCTACTGCTGTCCGACGAGCTACTGCTGCAACTGCTACTACTCGTCTCGCTGTTACTCGTCGATGCCGACGGTTGTTTGTTGTCTTGAATCGATTTTTTAGTCTGTTTCGGCGACGATTCTTCCTTCTTCGGCGATTCGTCTTTCTTTACGATATCACGTTTCTTCACTTCCGGCGAATCTTTCTTCGTGACCTTTGCCTCTACAGGCGTCTCGACTTCCGATTGCGCCGGTTTTGTGCCCAAACCGCTCTTAATGTGCTCCGCAGCTTTTTTCGCCGCTTGACGCTGTGGTACGTAAGCAAGAATTTCCGAACCATCGCCGAATTCCTTGTCGAAATCGTAGATATCGTTGCCCTTTGAGTCTTTCGTACTTCCCTTCATACTCTCCTTTCCGTGCTGTTGTTGCTGTTTTTTCGTTGGTTTTTCTTTCGGGGGTTTCGATATTTTAACCTCTTCGGCCGGTGATTTAACAGATTCCGGTTGTTCAGCAGTGGGAGCGTCCTTTTTGCTCTGCGAACGTTGCATTATCTCCGACGCTTTCTTCGCTGCTTGTCTCTGCGGTACGATAAGAGCGGATGGTATGTATTCCTTCTTTTTCGAACTCTTGGCGTTTTCTTTGTTGTGAGGACTCTCGCTAACGGCGCGATCGTTTCGCGAAGATTCCTTTAAGCTACTGCCGCCGAAACCTTTTTGCGAATTTTTCATATCAGCCGCCGAAAATTGTTTAACGGCCGCTTTAGTAACGAACGCGGGAGCTGTGTGAGATGCGCTGTGATCTTGAGAATCCGAGTCGGATGAATATATCGCGGCGAGTGCCGAAGGACCGAGGCGCGACGAAGCGCTCGTGTTAAGAGGCAAAAGTTCGTCGCTATCGCTGCCCGATGCGCTGCCCAATTCTTTTTCCATGTGTTGGAGAGTCGTTCGCGATCTCGGACTATCGTGTTTTTCACTCGCGCTACTTTCCGATCGTTTTATCGGTCGATCGGGAGCACTCGATTTCTTCGTCTTTCGCCTCGTCGACGATTTAGTTGCCGCCTTGGGCGATGTAGTTTCTTCCTCAGTACTCGAGTCGCTCTCGAGTTTCAGTGCCTTCGACTTTGTCGTACACTTGGTGCTCGGCGTCGTTGACGTCGTTGTAGGCGTCGTCGACGATTTTATCGTCGGCTTAGCCGTGTCGGTTTCGCTGCTGCTTAGCCCCGAGAGATCGTAACGAGATGTCTCGTTGCCGTACAGATTTTTCCGCCTTACCGTGCCGTTGAAATACAGCTTCTTGTTCGACGCACCGTTGAAGTCCGGTTGCGATTTTTTCTCGTCGCTGGACACGGGAGACGGTGATCTTATTCCTGCTATTCGCGCAACTATCGTCTCGAAATCGCGCGTGTGATCCTCCGCGTCCGCGTGAGAATAGAGACGATCGTAGATCGAGGGACCGTGATTCGCCTCCGCCACAGCGGCCGCAGCCGCCGGCGGCAACGCCGGACCCGAAAGCACCGCCGTTTGTTTGTGAAATGTTTGCTCGCGCAACCGAAGGAACGAACGGCAGAGCTTCTCCCGCCGACCAACCATATAACAGAGATTTCGCACACGTTCGAGATCCTGTCGGAGCTGAACAAACGTTCGCATTTTCTCGAGATCGGCCGCTTGGCCCTGAGCTCGAGCTCCCGCACCTGAGAGCTCACCGCAACGGGGAGCGAGAAGCGGCTTGTTGTGACCCGCCTGAAAGACAGAATAATGGAAAATCTATAGAAATTTTGTTTTCAATGTCAGCACACAAATTTTACTGTATCTTTGAAAGAAGAAAAAATACAGTAATGGAATTGCAAAAGTATTTACGAAAATGGATTATCATTCAATGTATCAATAAATATTATCGCAATTCCATTTAAAAGCTTTTTCTCGCAAAGAACTGAGTTGAAAAAGATTTTGTGTACAATAATTGATTGGATATTTCCCGTTTGACAAAGTCTCGTAAAAAAATCCTGCAAAACATAAAAAACAATGAAAAAAAAGATCATTTTTAGCCCTTTTTTTTTACATTCATACTTTAACGAGAGTGAAGTAACTTGACTTACCCTTCTCTTCAACTTCCAATAGTTGTAAATGTACACAATACCGTCGGGATCAACGTCCAATTTTTGGGATGTTATGTCCTTGAGAATTACGTGCTTATCAAACTCCGCTTCAATTTCCTGCAATCTGATGGTAAAAAGAACAAAATTTACTCTCATTAGAACGAAATTTGTGTTGCTTTGAGTTATTGAGAAAACAACGTGAATAGACACTTACTTAGCTGCCCGTGCTTGATTTTTCTCCTCGGAAGTCATATCCTTGCGTTTACGTCGCCTGGACTCACCGTCCTCCGAATCTGAAGCACCTTTTCCCGAACTCCCGCCGGGACCCCCTCCAACGCCCACCTTATCTTTCGTGTTCGTTCTGCTGTGCTTTTGACAATACGACTGTAACGATCGAAAAAAGAAACTATTAAAACCACTAATAATCAAAACTTCGATTTCAAGTAGAACTTTTATCCGTCTATACGCTGTTATTTATTGATAATGAGATGTAAAACATTGAGTCTTCTGCCCGCCAGGATTAAAAAAACCTTTTCTTAACCCATTCGCGGCTAATTCGGAAGAATGTGTTATAATTACCATTTTATTTACCTGTACCTTTTGCTATAAGTAAATCGCTTGAATCGCTTTTTGAACATTTTAAGATTCAGCTATCAGAATTATACCGTCATATAAGCTTTTTCGGGCGGTAGAAGTTAAAAAATTGATTAATGATGAATCTTTAATCGTCTCTCATTGATTCTTACCCTCAATTTGACGCCATCATCCGCCATCTCGTCTTCGATAATAGCTTTCATCTCGAGGCCGTACTTAAACGCACACGTAACGTGATACGCTGTTTTGCACGTCTTTATACTGCATTGAATGCAGGCACCGACGCGCTCACGACACAAAACGCATATTAGCGCCCATCGGCTTTGCTGCAATTATTATATGGGCATTAGATTTGCTTTTTTTCTTTTTTTTTTTTGCAAGAAATGATTTTAAAAATGCGTAAACGAAGACGATTCTGATCTTTACCGGAATACTGGATATTTTAGTGATCGGCTCCATTCTTTCTACACAACCGATGCTGACCTCCGGAATCCAAAGAGCGCAAGATACGTGAGCCCACTTTTGTCCGCTTCTCGTACACTTCATAGCGCCGCCTTTGTTCGGACAGAGAACGCAATCCGGTCGCTGACTTAGAGAGCAAGTTCGGCATAACCAAGAGCCTTCGGGTATCGATGTTATACCGTAACACGCCTGATGCACGCAAATGTTGCAACAGTCACAAAACACCATTTCGTTACCTTCCTCGGAATCGGGCTGTGGAGACAAAAAGAAGTTAATAAATTTCATCATCAAAATTCAAATTTCGTTAGTTCTTTGTGGGACAATATCAATTTGTTTTTTCGTTGATAGTAATGTCAAATATCAACATAATACAAATGAAAAGGCATTCTAAAGTCTTACACTGTATTAAAAAGCCACATTTGTCAATTATTTCAAATTAAATTTAGTAATCCAGCATTGCAAAAAGTTTGACCCGATAAATATCACTAATAAATCGTAAATTATTAAATTTGATTGTTAAAAATAAAAAACACCTATAGAAAGTACTTAGTCAAGTTATAATGTATTTGATATATAATAATTTATCATATTTTGGTTCTTTGTTTATCAATTGCGGTAACAACTGATTTAATAGAATTTTAATTCATAAATAAAAAACTCCAATATAATTAACGTCTGTTATTGTCAATATTTGTCGTAGAAAATTATACGTTTATGTTTCGAAAAACTTTACTGTTTTTACGTGAGTTTTAGATGTTGTTATCAAATTTGCCGACTCAACGCAGTTAAAGAATTGATGATAACTGTATTTGGTAACGAAAATGATTTCTTAGTCCGCAAAATAGATATCGTAATGTCAATTTCACAATTTTTAAAACGCGAATACTCGCAAATATTCGTCGCGAAAATTCGTATATATCGAGGCGAATTAATTATTTCAATGATACATAAAATAAAACAGTGTTTTCGTTCTGTCGCGTCGTAACTACAGCTAACTTAAGCGTAAAAAATAATATTGAAAATTGGATTTACTTGACTCACCGATCTGCAAACGTCGCAAATAACGTTTTCATCGTATTCGATACCGAGGCCTTCCTCGTTCTTCACGATTGTCTGTATTCTCTCCCAACAGCGAACCTCCAATTCTTCAATAACGCGCTCCAGCTGCGTCTCGGTAACGGAAGGTTGACCAGCCTGAGGAAATAACAGTAAGAATTAAAATGGTATTAAAATCTTTTGTAAAATTCCAATATCCAACAGCAGTTCCGAAATCACAGGTGAACAGCGATGCTTTAGCGTTGTATAAGTCTATATCGGCTGATCTTTAATCAATTGAGTTTGCGTATTTCTGTTCGCGCAACTTTCAGTTCAATTTTTCCGCCAGCGCTCTGATTATCAAGAATCAAGCAGAAATTTTCCATTAACCAGAAAAATATGTAAATTATTGTGTTACCTGTGCTCTCTCGCCGTTGAGAACGTCGAGCCAAGCAATATCCGTATCGTCGAGATCGTAAGCGCAAGCTTTTTCGGCTCGCGTGGGTGTTGTGCTTAAATGATGTTCTTCCTGACTGAAGTAATCGTCCCGTGATATCCTTATGAATTTTTTCGGTCTGCAAACGATGAATACCGTATGAATTTGAGATTAAAGAATAAAAGCTTAAAGATGTAATTAAATCTATCGAATTAATCAATTATAGCTTACAATTTAAATTCTCCATGATGCTTATTGATAGGTGAAGTGTGGGTAGTTGCGACCATAGGTTCCGGAAGTGAATCGGGATTAACGGGGACTTGTACACCCCTTTCCCACTCCTGTTTCCATTGATCGGTTATAACCCAATATTCGTTGGGACTAAGGGGCTCGCTGTCCGGCAGTTTCATTGCGCTTATCAGGTCTTTTCGAAACAATTCGGCGGGCGCTTCGGCTGCCGAACGATTGTATATGCTTGATATCTTGATATCACTGAGAGGCCTCGGGGTCCACGATGCACCGCCCTGACTCGACGACGCCATCGTTTCCTCCTCCTCGGAGGGCCCCAAGGCCACCGTCGATGCCGATAAACCCGCGGCAGCCGGTCCCAATCTACATTTTCGCCTCTTAATCGCGCCCGGATAAGAACCCAAGTCATTGTCGTTCTTGTTTATTCGCTTGCCCCGTTGTGCCATTCTACTATGCCGGGTTTAGTTAGTCGTACGTCGCACATGCAAGTGAGCTCCTGCGCGCACCCTGCAAACAATTTCGTTAATATTAAACACATTAATTTTCACAGTTTCTTTATCAATTTGTCATTGAGAGCCGCCAGCAAGTATTATCACAACCTTTTCCAGGATAAAAACGATAAATTTGTCATTAATCCGAACCCAGCAAACTTATACGTGAATAATAACAAAAGTACCAATTCTGTCGAGCAAAAGCACCCGTGTCATCAGAATCTTCGATAATCAATAAACAATCAATAAAATTAGGAAGATAAACCTCAGATTTAACTTATTTTACTTCAGTTTTTGCCATAAATTGCCGAAAACATTAATCAGCAACCGATATAATGATTTTGAAATACGATATTATTAGCCGGAAAAATTGATAATTCAATGTTTTGATCCCAAAAATGGTGCTTCAGTGTTAATTATAAATATATTTAAGTTTAAAATCAAAAAATTTTCTCAGTTTTTCGCACTACAGGCATTTCTCGGAGCACAAAGTTTAACGGCGTCTCTCAAACCAAATTGAATCCAATAGAAACATTGAATACTCACTACATAGCTGTCCATATATTTACTAGTTGGAAATTAAATTCCTCTCAGAACTGAAAAAAAAAATGAAAAAAAAACGAAATAATATTAGTACATATGTCTAATATAACTCTTTATCTCCTTGTCTATGTACTATCGCATATATAAGCGCATAACAATGTATATATATATATATACATATGCGTTTCCCAGAGATTGTGAAAATTGCAGGTTATCGCACAATCGCTTCGATGCTTCGACTCTCAAAATGTATCTGATCCAAGTAAATGTTATTGAATCTCATTAATCCATTGAATTGTCAAAGCAGAATGAAGTTATCTGTATTCGTTGCAATTTGAAGCATCAAAAGTTTGCAGTTAACAACCTTCCGCAAAGCGTCTCTGCGTCACAAATTTATGAACCAAACTTTTCGATTTCTGAACTTCAAATTTCTGCGTTGAAGGAAATTCTCTATGTTTTTCACAATTAGTCACAGAGTCTTGAAAAATCCCAAAAAGCTTTTCTACAACTTCATCTTTGTAAGATATAGCGGATTATCACCAATCCGCAGAACTCCAAAATCTCTGTCGCGCACTCACAATAATTGGCAGTAAGAGGAAAAAAAAAAAAAACTTTCAAGTTTTTTTTCTCATAATCACCGTGTATCGTAAAATCGGTAAGACAGAAGCATCGATGCTGATATATCCCGTCGAGCGCGGGAACGTCACGTTAACGGATAACAAATGTAATCCTTGTTAAAACCTCCAAGAACGAACGGGTTAACGTGATTTTGCTGTTGGTCCTCCTGCCTCCTCAGCTGAATCAAAGAATATAGGTTATAAAAAAGATGGTCCAGGCGTCGTAAACGTGTGTCAAAAGTTTCCACGGAAACGTTCGTTAGCGTTATTGCCAAGAATTTACATCGCAAAGTGTGTGAAATAACGTTGAAAAAAAGATTGGCAAAGTTAATACGAAATCGTACGAGGTTGCTCCCCCGATCGTTCAGTGTTCATGTAAACATTGTAGAGTTGAGTTTCGTCGTTGTTTGGAACTACGAGAACGCTTAAAACTTCGACTCACTGCGCTGTTGGATGATTATCGATGCACATTAAGGCTCGCAGCCTCATCGTGAACGCTAAAACACTTTTTTAAAACGTTTCTCACAGCACGAACAAAATGCCTCACGGCTCCATTACGCTGCTGCTGCTGCTGCCTGCTGCCCAACAACATTGACAATACAGATGGCAGCACCGACGCTACCCACAATCTCGCACGCAGATATATTTGTGCGACACAAGCGCGCATCCGACCCACCCACACACGCACAAGCCGTCAAGCATTAAATACCTTATTATTGATCTATTAGCCGCGAATATTATTTTCGCGCGCACTTGTACACGTGATTACGAGCTTCAGCGTACACGCTTTTCGTCTAAATAACGTCTAAGACACATCCCCGGTGTATTGAGATTGCGTGCGTGTGTGTTTTTTTTTCTCAACGTTTGAGACGAATATTTTTTTTGGTTTTTATTCGTCAGTACCGTGCCAACGGGTATCAAGTGCGTACGAGAGCTGCTCTCTCTGTCACCGGGGGTGCCTAACCAACATGTCCTCATTAGCGATTCCAGTAACGTATAGCCTGTTCGTACTCACTCCCTGTACGCGGCGAGCGCAAGAAATCGCGAGATCTTCGATCCACGATCGTTTCTTATCTCCCACCCTTCTCCACCTTACCCCCTCCCTCACCCTTTCGCGTAATTTAATTTGTTTATTTGTTTGTTTATTTATTTACTCATTTCAATGGCCTATTTATTTACTTGGCCGCAACTTGGTTCTGTGTCGGCGAGAGTCACGAGCAAAACGTGCGGATAGCCCACGCACACGATCTCCTTTCCCACCGAATCGATAAAGTATTTACATTAATGTGGATACTGCTGTTTGGCGCCATCATGCCTGAAAAAATAACTGGCTGAAAGCAGGAGCAGCAGCAGCAACGAGAGAGGATCGGTGTGTATGGGCTGCTGCCCTGTGTGTTGCACCCCGCGCGCCAGAGACGACGTCGTCACGTGACCGACCCAGGCCAGATCTCTCGCGATTCGTCCTCACGGATTATGGATCACCAGCAAGTTTCGGGGGGTCAACAGGTACACGCGGTGTATTTTTTTTCCTGTCGACCAACTTGTCTTACGCCCCCACTTTGTAAGCTGCACTTTTGCGACGAGTAGTGGGCGAATTTTCATCGTAGATACGCTGAGCCAACGAGATGCATTTATCTCATAAGTTTGACGGGAAATTTGCGACGAAGAGGGGAAAGGGGATCTTCTGCGCTCCGACTGGACCGAACGCAGCATCCCTAATCAGTTGTCATTCTTATCCGCCGCCGGCTTTTAGACGCTTGTTAATGAAAAAAAAAATTAAATAATTGTGCAAATTTGTTGTTTTTGTAATAAATTGGAATGTTTTGAATTGATTTTGATTTTTTTTTCAATAAAATAGAGATTTAGTGAGATTAAAATGTTGGGTCAAGAATTTTACGTAAATGAGTTCACAATGTTCCAAAACGTCTGGAAACGCGATCCAGAATTAATGCTCGGTATAAATGTATGTGTATTATATTTCAAAAAGGACGTAAAAAACGTAAACATTTATGCGTATTAAATTTGCCCATTTAACAAACTGATTCGATAGTTACGAATATTCAATTTTTTTTTACGAATCGAGAAAAGCATTTGTGATTACTGCCCTAGCTGGAATTTTTTTCAAACAATCGGGTGGAATGTTCGTACGCAAACGGAACGTCCTCGAGCATTTACAGTCTTCAGGATATTCGGTTTGAGAGAATACGAGAACAGGATTATTCAGATGTGGCTTTCTAAGCGGATCTGCGATTGTGCCGTAGCCTACAGAATTGCAATCTCGTCTAGACACTAGACGCACTCGGTCATCAGCGCCGGTGGCTCGATTGAAAAGATGTAGGTCGATCCGTCGCGCCAGTCGGTAAATGACCACAGTTACGTTACCGAATATCTATATTTCGCTACGCATTAGTAGAATTCGACTATATCGTTAAAAATGATATTGTTTCCCGTACATTTTACGATAAAAGTGTATATTGTATTAATAAAAATGTATTTAAAAAAGTTACTTTTCTCACAGCTACGATATACGATCTATAATATGTCTGAAATTCGGTTACATATGTAATATACACGTTAACAACAGTAATTTGTTCATTAACGAATTATCCAATTAGAAACAAAGTTTAATCTTCTTTCGAAACATTTATTCCATTTACTAATATCGCAAATAAAGTTCAATCAAATTTTACAATGCACTTTCGAAAAGTTGAAGATGCCAACCTGAGACGGTGAAATTATTACCCCCTCTACGAAAAAATAAGTTTTCATTGTACGAAAGAGCTGGCAGTCTGTTCCTCCCTCCCCGCTTCTTTCAGCCAATCGGCGTGCGTGACAAATAAACCGGGCTCGCTTAGCACTGAGTTTTACATCAGTAGTGGCTTTGAGCTCCGGAGCAAGACGTGCCGCAGAGCCGCGTGTGTTCGCGACACCAGTGTGCCGTTACTCACAAATTTTATCGAAAGTTTATTTAATATATACATATCACATTACAAAAAGTTTACAAACATTTTTCTGTCATTCTAATCGAGTGTTCCAAGAAATTCTTCACGTCGACGTGTTCGCGGTGAGTTGTCGCGTGTTTTTTTTTCTTTTTTTTTTTAATATTTCGAGTATTCTACTGCGTATTCCATTATTGAGTCCTCGAACATCATAGGCCGCGTACATTTTTCACGACAGTACTTATCCCTTTCGTTTATTTATTTTGCTTCATTCACTAAACCGTACGTAACGGATGTCGAAGAAATCGTGAAGAGTGTTTTCTCCTGGCAGTGGGGGGGCGCGGTCACACACCCTCTCTTTCGCCACCAATCCTATCGCACGTTTTTCTTTCTCCCCCACGAGAGAAGTTGAGAGAAACGCTTTCGGAACGTGGAATCTATATCGAGTAACGACGATCCGAGAGAAGTCAGCAACCGAGGTAGTGAGAAACTACCAAGGACGCTCTTTCGCTCACTCGTGACGAAAGTTTACTACGTTTTCGTTACTCCGAACAACACACCTACACACGAAAAAAGCCCGTTCCGAGTTTCGAACATGCAACAGGTGTACACGTCGACACTGGACAATTATATCCCAAAAGAAAAAAGTATCGATAGGCGAAACGTGATTTTCGGTTACATTCGATAATAATCGACACAATTCTCACAAGCGATTAATCGCCTTTTATTTTTTTGTGTCATCACCAATCCCGTCTCTTCTTTCCCCGATCGTGTCTGCGTGCCCCCGAATAGATAAGAGAAAGTTCCTTGAAGCGATTAAAACATATTTCGGGACGAGTAACGAGTCATATTTAATCACGTGGAAGGTTGAGAGTTTATCGTATCGTAAATTTGATTTGACTTTCGAGATAATTTTCCTGCATTCTTCGCGCCTCTAATTAACAGCACAGGTGCACGAAAACTTACAATCTTCATATTGAGTCCCCTTCTCTTTTTCAAACGCCACGTGAACTAGGAATACTCCGCTACGCCAATGCAACAGGTGCAATATCATTTTCATACGTCATACGTCGAGTTTACACATCGCGAGAGACATAGACATGCAGTTAGATTAAAGTCGAAGAAGTAACATATGAATCGAAGCGTTGTGTTACAAAAAAAAAAGAAAAAGAATAACAACAAAAAAAAAACACTAACATTACGTAAGATATCTAGTTGCGCATTAGAAACGAAAACAGGTTCCAGCGTCGAAGGTGTCGACGCCGCAACGCCAGCCGTACCTGTGAATTGTCTATTGTGAACTTTGCGTAGACATCGCGAATAGATGGCACCGAGACTTGCGACGAAAAAAAAAAAAAAAAAATAACGATCATGAGGATTGATGATATTTTTCGAGTTGAAGGATAAATCGAAATCTGGGACACGAAACTATAGCTAAGCTTATTGAATTCGTAACGTGAACGCGGTGAAGCTTGTATTAAACTGCTAACAGAGCGACACATATTGCGCGATGTGCAATTGAAATGGCAGATGACTAGTTAGATTCATCAGTAAGTCCCGTTTCTATTCTTCGGTACGCGACGATTATATTTCTCAAGCGAACGAAATACATGCATTTTATTCTTGGAATAATCGATGTTAATTCGCTGTGTCGTCATTCGTGTTTTCCGTTACGCTGTGAAAAAAAATGAATTTAAATTTCCTTCCCGCCGCGCCCCCTGGACGCGCGGAAATTTACTTCGTTAAAAAAAGTGAGACCCATTTGTTATTTATTTTTTGTTTTCATGCTCTCTTAACCTCGAACCTGGTGGACGTTGTATACTCATAAAGTAGCAAAATGGAACGACAAATAATCGATGTCAGTCGATTGAATGCTAAACTAAACGCGTAGTCGCAACCTATTGAAGCAAAAACTAATGCGTTGGTAAATGATTATGCGGTTTTCTCTCGCGTGTACAGGAAATTGTCGTCAAAAATATGAGTTTGCAGGATTGCATAATACATCAACGACGATGAATCCTCGTTAGCGCGTGACGTTCGTTTTCCATTGATTACATTACGCTTCGACCGCATTATTCGACTGAGAGGTCATTTTTTTTTCGTTCTGTTCATCTTTATCGACAGAGGTTCGGCGGATGTTAAGCATCTCGTAATTTTAATAACTGCAATTAAAGATGACTTATTTCGCGATCGAAGGACGCGGATCGTTAGGTCTTTGCGAGTCCACTTGGCGTTATTCACGCAGAAACATTCAACATTGTGAATTATTATTATTTTTTTTTTCGAAACGCTGTTATCGACTTTCACTCGATTCTTGCTTAATTGTCACGAATTAGAGTTTTGATCAATTCAAGGCCGCGACGAAGCGATCCCACGGGCGATGAAATTTCGTTATGAAAACTTGAAAGCTAAAAGAATGCGATGTTGATAGCGTATAAATACATATAGCGGAGGACTCTGGACAGAGGAGTTCGAACTTCAGACACGTTCGTGTCTTCGCAATGACGCAGACTTGATACAGGTATACAGTGAAATTCAATGTCAAATAAAGGGTCCATTGACGCGCTACAGCCGCCAGCTGTTCCTAAGGCCACGTGACGATCGAAGGGTAAAACAGTTATCTTCAATCGCAGAATATTATTATTCACGTTTTCATAGTATTGTTATCGGTAAATTCAATATTCATTTGCGGCACGAAATAAAACGATAAATTATCCTCTAAAATTGTCGAAGATAACATCGAAAAAAAAAAAAAAAGAAAAAAATTCTCGAAAGTAATTTTTATAATTAAATCGCAATAATTCTTATTTTTGAAGTTTAATCAAATTTCGATCATTTAAATTACGCATTAGTACTCAACGTTTTTTTTTACGAGCATTCGCCTTACTTGAAGGTTACGATATAAAGAGAATGTTCGAAAAAAAATATATATATAAAAAAAATACTTCGCGCTCTTCTCGGATTGTTAGGATTAAAGATCGAATGAACTATCAGCTGTTTCTGCGCGGCATCGATCCGATTCGAAATCGCGTTAACACGAAACACGATAGTCGCACAGTGATGATTGATTGAAGGTCGAGGGTCTAATCGCGGTTGGCTTGGCGGTTCCGACGCGTTGTGCCTGTAGATCCACTTTATTGGATCGCCCAACCATTTGTGGTCAAGGTCCGCGCGACACGTGAGTTTAAAACGTCCTAATCGTCCTAACCGTAATTTTCCGCAAACTATTGTCCCATTCGTACGCGAACACGATAATATATCCGGATACATCGTGAAAGAGACTGTATCGTCAGTACTCACGTGCCACACGTGCGCGTCTATTTTCACCGAGAATTCCATGGGCGTCGATCTCTAGCATTTCTACGCAAAATTCACTTGCGAATTTCTTTCGACGATTATAAATTCTCTTATGCAACAGTTGCTACAATGTATGGCAACTAATTACGGCAATTTGTCAAAACAATTTATTGCAATTATATTTATAAATAAACTAACCTTATCGGGAGTTCTCGTCACGGTCGTGAACATTATTAACTTCAAGACACTCGCCGATATCTTTTCTACAGTGTGCAATATATTTTATCAACACGTGTTGAGACTTCTCTCCGTTGTCCCAGTTACGCGAGTAAATGCGTAACTCGTTCGTAACGTCAGTTTATCAATGGACCTTCCGCATTCTTATCCGAAACAGTGAGATTCATCGAAAAAATGCTTTATAGTCCGATTTTTTTTTTTTTTTCGATATCAGATATTTAAAATTGAATTAAAAATAATTTAAAAAATCGCATAGGTGTTCATATATTTGTACACACGAGAGGTCGGTTAGTCGATGGAGACCTCGGGTCTCATGGCGTATCCGTTCTTTGGACACTGTCCATACGGACGAGTGAACGGGAGTTCAAAGTCCACTTGGCGAATCGCGCGTTCCACCCAACGCTCACCAGCAGCATGCGAGCAGACAAACTCCGCGCGACGCCGGAGCTCTCGATCGCACAACCGTTATACCGCTTTCTCCGCGAGATATAACTATCATAAAAATGCACGCCGAAATATCGCGTTAAAGTTCTTAACTACGACGTTACGAAGATTTTTTTTTGGTTTTATCATTATTCGCAAACAATGTCGTTGACGACTTTTCACTCATCCACGTCGTAAGAATAACGATGTATCGGCAGTAAAACGTTTTAATGACGAAGCTTCGTAAATATAATAGTTGAACTTTGAATGCAATTTTGCTGCGTTGTATTCGCTGCGACTATTAAACTGCAGGCGACTATTAGCGAAGAGATAGGCGACGATAAGAATAAGAAAAAAATGTAATCAACATAACTATTTATCGCTCGGAATTATAATGTTTTTCTGTCACTCGTTAAATCGACGCATTGCTGTCGAAGTCAGCTGTTGATTTTTCTTTCGCGCAATTACCGTTTTATTAAGAAAGGTCAACTGGATATTCTGCCCTGTGGTTGAAGCTTCTCTCCCGCTGACGCTCTAAATACTCTTGCAAACGGTTATCAACCGTACAATTATCGAATTTACGAAGGAAAAATTGTCTATAGATAGGAGAATATTAAACACCTTTACCGGGTTTCCGAGACTCTGTATCTCGCGGTCAGGTGCGACCAAAGTCCACACGTGACGTCGCAGCCGTAACCATTATTCACTACTATTCTTATTGATTGAAGAGCAAAGTCCATCGAGCAAAGAGTCCTTTGTTTATTTGTTTGTAATTATTTTTTTAATTTTTTTTTTTTTCAGATCGAAAATCGTCGTGAGCCATGGCAGAAGCCCATTCTGCTGTTGCTTTTAGCTTCTCGATAACTCACGAAGGATGGGACGTGAACTTCGACAGAGAAGTGCTCAATCTTGTGTGGCAATCGGGCGTCAGATCTTGGAAAAAAAGATTTTTCAGATTTCACGTGAGTTACGCTTCGAAAAAATAAAATAATTATGAAAGCCGCAAGAATCGTACATATTTTTTAATTTTCCGCGATTGTTCATTTTTTTTTGCTCCATTATTTTTTTTATTGATTTTTTTCCCTCGATTATTAATTTTTTTTTCTCTCATCTCGATTTTTTTGAACCGATTAATTTTTTTTCCTCTCATCTCGATTTCAGAATAATTTGAAGACCGGAGTTTATCCGGCATCGCTGGGGAGTCTTTGGTTCACAATTGCCATTGTCACAGCGATACACTTCGCTGGGTTCAAAGTCCCTTACGACTTGGTGGGAAAAGTCGCTCCTTATCTGTCCGGGTAAAGTGTTGATCGATCGTTGTGCGATTCCGAGTGTTTCGTAATACGCGGAAATATCTGACATACATTTTTTTTGTTGTTTCATTGATAAAGGTCATCAATACCGGCTCATCTTGCTGGTTCAATCGTCGTTGGATTCTTGCTGTGGCTCGTTACGATACTCGCGTTGCGTTACGCTCTCAAAATACTTTTGATTTACAAAGGATGGATGTACGAGGCGAGAGGTCCCGGAAGAAAGCCATCATTAAAAACGAGAACTTGGGCGATCCTCGTGAAATTATTGTCAGGATGGAACAAACCAATGCTATACAGCTTTCAGGGCTCATTGCCGAGACTACCGTTGCCCACCGTAGAAGGCACCATGGAGAGAGTTAGTATTCTATGCGAAGTAAAAGAGAATTTCATAATAACGAAAAATGGTTTCGTATGCTAATTAAATTTCGCGTGATGCTAAAAACGGAAGTTATTAGTAATAATCACTTGGAGGGGCAGAATCTTTTTTTTTTGCATTCTTAATTGCCTTGTCACTCGCCAAAAAATTATTTTAAAACGACGCGGAAGTGCGTCATCGTGTGTTTTTTTTCTTGTCGATCGCAGTAAACACCTGAGTTTTTTTTATATTTCGATTGACAAAGACAGAAATTTTTATTTAAAAACACTAAATCTTTCGCAAAACTTTGTATTGCATATGTATTTTGTTTTCTCGCTGATCACAGTTCCGCCACTCATTTCACTGCTACTTTAATGTTATCACTAATAATAATTAATTTTATTAATAACTGCAATGTCTTAATGCATTTTTCAGTATCTACGAAGCGTACGGCCGCTTCTCGACGATGAGAATTACGCGAGAATGGAGAAACTCGCAAATGAATTTAAAACGGGAATTGGATCGAAACTTCAACGATATCTCATACTGAAGTCGTGGTGGTCGAGTAACTACGTGTCCGATTGGTGGGAGGAGTACGTTTATCTTCGCGGAAGATCACCGATAATGGTCAACTCTAATTTTTACGGCATCGACGCGATTCTCATGTACCCGACGAAGATTCAATCTGCTCGTGCGGCGAGCATTATTCATTCCTGTCTGCAGTACAGGCGCCTCATCGAGCGACAGGAATTGGAACCGGTCGGTTAAAAGCTATTGGCTCTCTTTCATCTCAATCTTTGCATCAATAAACTATCTTGTCGTTTCATTAATTCTGTTAATTATTAATTCAATTTTTTTTGTTATTTAGATTCTACTCCAAAGTTTGGTGCCGCTGTGCTCGTGGCAGTACGAGAGATCCTTCAATACGACGAGAATTCCAGGCCTGGAGACCGACAAAATAGTACATTTTAACGACGCTAAACATATCGTTGTATATCACAAGGGCAGGTATTATAAAGTTCTGATATACCACAAGAATAGGATCCTACAGCCATGCGAGATCGAGATTCAGATGCAATACATACTAAACGACAAGTCAACACCATCGCCAGGCGAAGAGAAACTCGCCGCGCTGACTGCCGGCGAAAGAACCGCGTGGGCCCGCGCGCGAACAGATTTCTTCTCCAAGGGAATAAACAAAAATTCTCTCGACCTCATTGAAAAATCGGCTTTCGTCGTGGCGCTTGACGATATACCGTACGAATACGATATGAAACATCCGGAAAAGTTGGATCAATACGGACGGATTCTTCTTCACGGAAAGGGACACGATAGATGGTTCGACAAGTCTTTCACTCTGTGCTTCGGAAATAATGGACGCGTGAGTCGATATATAATCGAATACTTTACGCCTTTACTATTTAAGCAAATGAACTGATGAATCAAATGGCATTTTTTAAATTTTTTACAGATCGGATTCAACGCGGAACACTCGTGGTGAGTAAAAGCGATTTCGACTATGAAACATTTATTACGTTTTATTTATTGAACACAATTGAATGTTCGTCGGGAATAGCCGTCGAACTTATATCCAGCGGAGAATTTCCTTTGCGTGATTTCGGCGGTATAAAAATATAAGAAAAATGAGATTAATTTAGAAAAATATGGTATAGTGGTTCGACGAAAATCGCTGCAAATAGGGAATTCTTCGCTGTAATCGTTAGGGATAAATATTTTTTATTTAAATTCTCAATCGAAGCGATAACTAACTGAGCAGGGCGGATGCCGCAGTGATGTCGCACTTGTGGGAGTTTGTCCTATCCGAAGAGGCCATGTCCACCGAGTAAGAAAAACCAAAAACAAAAAAAACATCAAAAAAATACGAAAAATCGAATATTTCTATTAATAATCGTATGTGATAATCTATATCGCCTAAGACTGTCTAACTGTTTCTTTGATGCTTTGAGATCGCGCTTATCCTTTTTATCGCCTTTTCTTATCGCGAAAACGAGAACATCGACGAAACACGATTGTCGAAGTTTTCGTTTCGCGTCGGTTTTTTTATTTTCTTACAAACGAAAAAACCGGTTTTCTTATATATATATCGTCTCTAGGTGCAGGTTGCTCGCAGCTTCGCCGTGTTATGGTCGGCGCTGAAAACTTCGAAAGGATTATTTTTCGCCTTTTAGTTATGAAAAAAAAAACAAAACAAATAACAATATCTGAAGTATGGTCTTTGTCTTTAAATTGTCAGGGCGGATGCACCCGTGATGGGACACATGTGGGAATACGTTATCGGTACTGATGTGGATACTGGGTAATTCCTTCTATCGCTGTAATATAACTTTCCCACCCAAAAAAAAAGAAAAAAAATAATTCCACGTTCACACGCCTTCTTACCCCATCTAATCCGACAATAAATCTCTCGTCGTCTCTGCGTGTACCTCTTGGATTCACGTCACTCGTCGTTCGTAAATAACATTACAATTTATAAGCTTCCTAGTCGCACACCAGCAGCATTTCAGTATCTATTGAATTGTTTATATCCTTCCAGTAAATAGATTGCCAATTTCGCGCGTTGTTTATCTTTTTCTTTTTTTTCTCAAGTATCCTTTGAAGTAAAATGTAATTTAGAGTAAAATATAGTTCTTTCCACCTTCTCGCATTTTTCTGCTCGTGCTGCGTAGGCGACTCAGGCTTTCGCAATAATACTTTTCCACGCAATCAATGTAAATATAACAATTATATTATTATTTTTCTCGCTCGCCGTCCCTAACGTCTCCCTAACGAAGATAAATCGTGTAGAGCTTTGCATCGCATTTTCTCCTTTCCATTAATGCTCGCGATTTTTCCGTTATTTCGCTGTATTTCACGCATTAATCTCACATTAGTGACAATGACGACGATGTTAAGACTATTATCGTTTAGATACAAGGAGGACGGACACACCAAGGGAACACCGGAATTCGATCCTCCGGTTCCCGCGCGTTTAAATTGGGATCTCAATGAGCCGTGCATCGCGGCTATCGAGGAATCGTTCATCGTTGCCGATAAACTATTGAACGACGTTGAACTGCGGATCTACGTACACGATCACTATGGCAAAGGGTTCATGAAGTCGTGTTCGATGTCGCCGGATGCTTATATACAAATGGCACTGCAACTCGCTTATTATCGCGACGCGCAAAGATTCAGCCTGACGTACGAGGCGTCAATGACGAGATTATTCAGAGAAGGAAGAACTGAGACTGTACGCCCGTGTACTATCGAATCAACGGCGTGGGTCAAGTCTATGGACGATTCGACGAAAACCGTAAGAATCATATTACGCTTATTTATTGTTTTCAACTATTTATATTTATTAGCGGATTTTTCCTTTGCATTAAATTTCATTTTATAAGTAATTTTGATTTTGATTTTAAATTAAAATCAAAGTTAATAACTAACAAGAGCGACGAATATAAAAAATAGAAATATTGAAATACATATAGTAAACCTATTCGCAGATAAAGACTCTCAGTATGCAATTACCTTTAATCGCTCAATTTCTATTCATCAGTTGTTTGTAATTCATTATTTTCTTAGTTCTCTTTCCTTTGTCTGCAGACTATTTTTTTGACATTCGTACTGTAATATGACGACGTTTACTTGGTTTTTAAAAGCATTCATTTCGCGGGAACAATGCCCCCGGAAAATGAAGCATTGAGTATTCATTGCAAAGCTACGCTTGCCGTTCAATGAATTTTTTGCATAATTGCACTGGGTTACTCACTGATAGAATAGCCGAGAATAGCATATCAACGACAATTTTACAATGCGCGATGTTTGATGGAAATAATGCAATTATGACGGTTTTTTTGTTTTTTTTT
Organism: Cryptus viduatorius; assembly: GCA_964006125.1. Lineage (NCBI taxonomy): Eukaryota > Metazoa > Arthropoda > Insecta > Hymenoptera > Ichneumonidae > Cryptus > Cryptus viduatorius. The sequence continues at coordinate 11,320,455 of OZ023224.1, read as the reverse complement.
TGGTTTCGAAGGTCGAAGAGAGATACAACCTTCTGCGAGCCGCGGCTGTGCAACATCAGATAGGCTACCAGAACGCAATGTGCGGAAAAGGTATCGATAGACATCTTTTCTGTCTCTACGTAGTATCGAAATACTTGGAAGTCGATTCACCGTTTTTGAGGGTAAGTTTCGGAGAAACGGTTATATAAGTTGGTATCACGGGGTTCCGTAAGTTAATTTGGCTTTTTTACCATTTTTAGGAAGTTCTTAGCGAACCATGGAGACTCTCGACTTCGCAGACTCCTCACGGGCAAACGACGAGAATGGATTTGAAGAAATATCCAAATTGCATATCGGCCGGTGGTGGTTTTGGTCCGGTCGCCGATGACGGTTACGGCGTGTCGTACATTATCGCCGGAGAAGATTTACTCTTCTTCCATATATCTAGCAAATTAAGCTGTCCGAAAACAGTGAGTCATTGAAGAAAAATAAGACAAATTTCTTGCATTGATTAATGTTGAAAAATAAAATTGTAATAAATGTCGTTACGTTGCAGAGTGCGTCGAGATTCGCGTTGAAGATAGAAGAAGCTCTGGCGGACATGAAGACGCTGTTTCTCGAGAAGAAGAAATTAAAGTAGCAATGAAACGAGCGATACTAACGAGCGGCTGTTAAACGCGTATCAACCGTCAATGCACAATTTAAGGATATACCCCCGAAACACGATCGCGCATCCCACACGACAAAAATTGTTGGGGAGATGATAGAGCGCGATAGATCATTGTAAATATAAAACTAGTTAATGCCGCAATACTTTCCGCAGACTGCGAGTTTAAGTAGAAGAAATTGATCGTTGTTTCGGTGTTTTAATTAATCGCTGGCATATATATATATATTATTTTTGTTTTTGTTTTTTTTTGCAAAACGGTAGCTTAATTTCTGTGGCATTTCTATATTAATTAGAGGCGAAATATCATCATTTATTTAAATTAAATGAACGATATCGCACGAGACTGTTAAGGTCGTTCGTACGTGAATACCTTTTCGGATCGCGTATATGACAATTTTGGGCAAATGTTGCGCCACTGTCTTATAATTTGTATAGATTTTCAACGTATCCGGACGTTAACGAAGAAAGAGAGAAAAACAGCGATCGAAAATAATTCATCTGGAAATCCATGAGAGATCTTTTTTTTAATTAATTTTTTTTTTTTTCGCATGTGCAATCGAATTACAACAATGACGGATACACACGCAACACAGATAGTATCGTCGCCTGATTTTTAATATTGTTTTTTTTTTAATTTTCCTCTTTAAATAATGTCAGTGAATTATCATGCCAGAAGGAAAGTTTTTTTTTTTTTCTTCTTTTAATCACCGAAAAATATTACACATAAGTATATCTGCGAAGCGATGCCATGAACCCTACGTGTGCAACCTATCAATGCAAATTATTTTAATTAATAACTATATGAATAATAATAATACAATAGAAATATTTTATACATGGGATTTTGATGCTACCAACATTCTCTATTGTAATACGATAAAACTTGTTGAGAGTATATATATATATATGTTTAAGCGGTATTTGGTGCTTTTTAAACCAATTAACGATTCCGGGTAGCGTTTTAATGTTATTTTTTTTTTTTTAGTATATACGTTAACAAAAGAGAGAAAAAGAAAAATAATCGTGACGCAGAGACGAAAGGAGACGTTAGGAGAGTCTTGTCGTTTTTTTCAAAGTTTTATTGCAACTTTTTTCGCTTGAGCGAAAAAAAAAAAAATGCACCTCACGAATGAATAAATACGTCATTTGTTTGATTGTCAAAGTAAACTTGACTTGCGTCATCAATTAATATACAGTACATTAATATACAGTACAGTACAGATTATTTACTTTGCTCATGTTTCAAGTATATATATATATACACATGCATATTGCAGTTTCGCTGAACTTCTGTCGATGCAATAATTTTCAACTTTGTACCTTTTCCAGCTTTTTACGATTGGTATCTTTTATCTTATGGATTTCTGAACATTTGTTGCTTCTTTGCTGTTTATGTCTATTGGATAACACCACACTGCGTAACGTCGAATGGAGGAATCGTTTATTTATTGTCTCTCTTGGCTTTACCCAACCGCTAGGACCCATTATTTCGGCTCTTCTTGCTCCTGCCTTAGCTTCGTCCATCAGGGCTTCCGCCGCTAATCTAAAGCAAAAAAACAGAAATATAGTTATCACTTCGAGATCATCGTGTAAACAAATATTTACCTGTTTAACGTTTCATCGTCCATAATTGAACGTGAGGTTTTGACATCCGACGATCGACTACGTCACACCGATGTATTTTTGTGCATTACACTTTTTTTTAGTTCCTCGAGGAACGTGCGCCCATTATTCTACTCGAGAATACACATTTTTTCGTTCGCCCCGAATGCTCGGTACACTTCGGTGCACTTTCTGAAGTTTGAATGAATTTCGTTGTTTTCAATTATTCGATAACAACATATTGCAAGTTTTATTGTCATCGCTATTGGAAGTTCTTCCGGACCGGAAGTATATCTCGATGAAGATCGAGATATCGATTCGATATTGTTTCCCCAGACAGTGCGACGCGCGGGGCAGCAGCAGCGACTTCCTTTTTCTCTAGATCTTCATGCGCATCGTCTTTCCCGTCTCTCTAGTAGTCTCTCTAGTGCTATTTGTCAATTGCGATCAAGCCTTCTGTCCTTTCCTCATTGTCAACGGCAACGGCTATGCCGTTTTCCGGATCGATTCAGCCGATTCTCGCGTATTAAAATATGGTACTTTTCAAACGTATTAACGTCATCGGTGATGATAACGTGAGAAACAACGGATTTACGATAAATCGACGTTTGCGATATAACGCTAGAGACTCGAACGCAATAAACTATTACGCGTTCTTATAACCAAAGCCACGTGTTCTTCGATTTCTGACATTTTGAACTCTCACAGGTATGTACGTCCGGCGTCTGAGTGACGAACGATGAGCTCTATTTATTCAATCGCGTAACTCGTGATTTTTAACAACTTACACGCCACCGTTCGAGTACAAAAATCATCGTCTCGTCACGCATTTTTACGAAGTAATATTTGTCATTCGGCGTCTTTTATTCGGACGTCTTTTCTTTGTTGAAAAAAAAAGGAAGGCATGCTGATACACAATGACGGAGTTTGTAGACGGTTGGATCCTCGGGCACACATTGGGGGAAGGTGCTTATGGAGAGTAAGTATAGGTTATTCGTTTCTCAACGGCATTTTTGTCAATTCATCGAATTTATATGTAACATACAAAAATCGTTGTTGTTGTTCAACAGCATCCAATTACTTTGACATTTCAAAAATTCTTCAACTGTTTTAGTTTCATAATTTTTTTTTTTTTTTTTTAAGGGTGAAGCTGGTAATAAACAAGTCGAGTGGCGAAGCCGTCGCCATGAAAATGGTGGACCTGGAGAAACATCCGGACGCTCGTCAAAGCGTTCGCAAGGAAACTACTATACACAGAATGTTATCTAATCCTCACATCATACAGTATTATGGACAACGCAGCGAGCCAAAGATGGAATATATTTTTTTGGAGTACGCATCTGGCGGAGAGCTCTTCGACAGAATAGGTATGCAACAAAAATGTTTTTACGTCAAATTATAGTCAAAATTAAAAAAAAAAAAAAATCGAAGAAATATTTTTAAAATTAAAAAAAAAAATATGAATTTTTTTTTTCTGTTCACAGAACCGGATATAGGAATGCCGTGTTGGGAGGCACAGAGATACTTCAAACAGTTGTTAGCAGCCGTCGAGTATCTTCACAGTCGCGGCATAGCGCACAGAGATCTGAAGCCCGAGAATTTATTGTTAGATGATAAAGACAATTTGAAAGTAACTGATTTCGGTTTGGCGACGGTATATCGATTGCAGGGTAAAGAGCGTACGTTGGACAAAAGATGCGGCACATTGCCGTACGTCGCGCCGGAAGTACTGGTACGACCTTACAACGCCGAACCCGCGGACGTTTGGTCGTGCGGAATAATATTCGTGGCTCTGCTGGCGGGAGGTAAAAACATAAAATTGTATTGGAACAATTTTCCATTGTTACACATAACACGCGACAAAAGTTAACGAATGGTTAAAAAAAACAAAAAAAAATTGCATCCTTTAGTTTCTAAATGGTCCGTATGTGAAATATATAGAACTGCCTTGGGATCAATCCTTGGCAGAGTGCCCGGAGTATGTGGCATGGCGAGAGGGAAAATACATGTCTTTGACGCCGTGGAAGAAATTGGATAATACGGCACTCGGACTTATAAGAAAAATTCTCGTTCATGCACCGGGTTCAAGATTCACGATAAAGGATATCAAACAGCACCGCTGGTACCTAAAAAGTTTCCGCAGAGGTACGACTAAAAGATTCGCTTTCTTTCATTATTTCGATTCTTGTAAATTTTTTTTTTTTTTTTTACGAATCGCCAAGCTTCCGAGAATTTTCGACGAAACAACGATACACTACGCTGGTTTTTTCGTGATCAGGTACTGAGTGACTCTGAGTATAATTAATCGACTCAAGGCAACTCAGTACCCAATCGTGAGACTACCGATTTCATCCATCGCCTCAAGGAAGTCGGGAACATCATTTAGTTGTTTTCTCGACGGAAATCCCGGAACGACAAGACCGCAGAGCTTTTGCCTTTACTTTGGTAATACAGCTCTATGATTTCGATCAATGTTCATAAAGCTAGATTACCAAAGCAAAGACCATCGGCTTTTACAACGAAATCAACGGAATCGTTCGGAATACCAACATCGAAGATCGATCAACATTTCTGCCGTCCTCTCTTTGGTTATCTAGCTGTATGATCGTTTAAACTTCATAAAGCTAGAATACCGAAGTGAGGACGACAGTACACTATTCGTTCATCTCTAAAGTTTCGAGGAACCGATAAAAACTTATAAACTTATTCTGAAAAATGTAATTGCGATAGTATTAAACAAGTTTCGCGGGGATTCTTGCAGATGGTAACGGAGAAGGAAAAGATCGTGTTGACGGTCCGAACGCGAAATGCATGCGTACCGACGACGAGGAAAATTTGACGAGACTCTGTTTGTCTCAACCGGAATTACCGGGAGTGGAGAAATTTGGATCCGTTCAAATAAATCTCGAGGAGCGGCCGGGTTTCTCGTTCTCTCAACCGGCGCATGTCGAGGATCTTTTGCTGTGCACGCAATTGCAGGCTATGCAAAACACGCAAACGAGCCAAGTATGTCTTTTTCTCAAGTATTTCGTCCGAATCTCGTCGATTTCATTCGATATAAATCGAAAATCGATTTATCTAATTTTTCTATAATTTTTTTTTGCAGAATACCTTCCAGCGACTTGTTCGCCGCATGACGAGGTTCTTTGTTAAGACAAACTGCGAGGAGACTGTGGAGAGACTCGTACATTTTTTGGAGGGTGAAAGTTACAATTATCGAATCAGCGATGTTGGAATCGTAAGTAACGATGTAATTATTGTTATAACCCGTATACCTGCAATTTGCATTAAATATCAATGCTTTCCCTTTTTTTTCAGGTCACAGTGTCGACGGTCGACAGAAGAAAAATGCCGCTAGTATTCAAGGCGATAATCGTTGACATGGATGGAAAGATATTGGTGGATTTCCGTCTTTCAAAAGGATGCGGTCTCGAGTTCAAGAGACGATTCGTAAAGATAAAAGGCTCTCTTGACGATGTTATTCTTAAGGGACCTGTTACGTGGCCTATAGCCGTTGCTACTAAAACTATGCCTTGACCTTCCGACTCTCAGCTGTTGATATTTTTTTTACTGTATCGTTCAAAAATCATGTTTACCAAATAAATTGTATTTTTTTTGTATATTTTCCAATATTCGACGTCGTAAATTACTGAATTTTCACGAATCCCCGAAATTGGCTCTCCAGTGATTCGATTTTAACATTAAAATTTCATTGTCTTTATTTACATCGGAGTTGGGGTAATGTTTATACGAAAAAAATTCGTTACTCGCCCGATAGACAGAGGATTTTCGTCGTATCTTTCATGAATACAGAAATTGACGTGACGTTGATGAGAACCGTAAAAGATCGCGGTGATGAATTTTATACCAACAGTGTTGGTAATGGCTTTTTTCCGGGCCACGCTTCCTTCGCGTACTTCTTCTTTTTTGGTTCGAGCGTATGCGCCTCTGTGGGTCCCTGAATTTCCTGTATGTGTGCCGTTTCCGTTTGCATTTGATTCGGCGTCATTTCGACTTCCGGCGCGGGATTCGGCAGCGCTATACCGAGACGCGACGTTAAAGACGTAAGGGCAGTGGAGAAAGGATTGCTCGGCATCGACGACGGAGTAAATTGCTCCGGTGGTAAATCGTGATACAGCTGAGTAGTCGCGGATGACGGTTGTATGTGTTTCAAGGAATTGTGACTCTCTTCCGATAAAGATATCAACCCGCCCTCCAGTCTCATTCTCTGCAAATATCAAAATTTCGCTCGATCTCGTTGTTCGATTTTTTTTTTACACACGATACGAAGAAAAAATTATGTACATACCTTACTAGGAACAACTGTGGTTTGTACGAGATTACGAAATCTTCCTACGGACGGATCAACATCCTCCGGATTAATAACTTCCTCGTCGTCGTTGAACGTTATACCTTTTTTCTTGCGTTTTCTCGTCGGTTTGTGAGTATCGTCGTCGCTTATTCCGAGCATAGAGATTCGCCTGTTGTGCGCGGTATTGAACTCTGTGAGATTCTGCAAAAATTCAATGATCGCCGCATGAACATTTTTCCGAGAAGCCGAGAATTTTGGATTTTTTCTTTTGCAGCAAACATACATCGAGCTCCGTTTCCGTTTCTGGAAGTCCTAAAAGCCCGCCGGAGTCTATGTCGTCCGACGACTTTTCCATTTCTTCGATTATCGCTCGCGCTCCGCTTTGCGGTCGCTCCCTTATAATATAGTATCTCGTGGAAGCGCCAAAATGAAATGTACTATCGATAGGTAACTGCGTAGGTTTATGGGCCTCCAGTCTCATGTTTCCGATGTAAGTGCCGTGAGCTTGATAAACATGTAGCTAATTAATCGTTTTTTATCGCAAAATAAGTGGTGAGTACATTTGCGTATACTCACGAAATTTTTCAGATAAAACATCGTCAGTAGTTTCGGTTTTTCGATTGGGATCGTAATTTAACTATAATTCATAAACATGTAATCAAAGCCCAACAAGTTCTGAGTATTCGAAGTCCCTTTCGGCATTTTACTGCAAAGATATTGCATTTTTTACTCAATTTTCAGAAGGGCGTTAATACTTTTTGAGAATACTTAGCATTTTTTTTTACTCAATTTCGAGAAAAACTAATGCTTTTTAAGAAAATTTTGCATCCAGAAGCCTGGCTGATGATGTTTTGCATGAAAAAAAATGTATCTTTGAAAAATGGGGTAAAGAAAGAAAAAAATACTTACTACTGCCGAGATCGACGAGAAATGCTCTGTTGAGATGCTTGTGATAGACGAGCGCCGAGTGAACTCTTGAACAAGACGCATGATCTATGCAAAAATCGTTGAGCTGCTGGTTTCGACCGAATAAATAGCATTTTTTCTCGTCTACCATCAATTTCTATAACAATTATGTTTTTTTCTATTAAAATCCAAAACTGATACATTCTCATTGTAATAATCAATTTTAACGCTAAGAAGTATGTTTGCGATAAAATTTGAATTACCTGAATCAACTTGTCGCCTTTTAAAACATCCAAGTGCAATCCTACCGGCGGCTTACCAGCCCTGAAAACAAAGAACAGCGTAGAATCTCAACGGCTTGCAGGAAACAATCGCTCATTGTCCATTGTCGACGGATAATGTGGGAAATTATTCGAGATAAATTAAGAGACTGCGAGAGATGAAAAAAAATTGAATGGGCTGCGATGAAGCATCTCAATGCACTAACCAGTTTGGTACTTCGTAATGATTGGCCATTATCGATAATAATTCTCTCTTCGTTTTATTCACATATTATCATATTCTATCGCGATTGTTTGTTTTTTTTTCGTATATACATTCGTAACGGTAAACTTTTTTTAATTCGAAAACAACGAGTTTCGTGTGCGCGATAGAGGCGTAGAGACGATTGAAAAATATAACACTGGCATTTGCTTTGATACACACTGAAACCATTGACGATACGACGATATTAGTATTGAGATAGAAAAACACCGGTGTTGACGAAGAAGATTACATTCGGTGCGTTTCCGTAAGGGCTATATGCACGCGACGCATGGAGAGATGGTGCTGACATTTTTAGAAAATCGTCCGGTTGAGAATAAACCTTAAGCTTTCGCGGACATACGGTGATGTGTTGACAGTTCGTACAAGAGATTGTAACTTTCAACGTCATCAAACAAGTTTTATTAACGCTTAATTAGTTAATATTTTTGGATAATCGTGTTGAAAACATCGTGACAACTTGTAAATATGATGAGCCTACGGGACAAGCAGATACGTAAGTAAATCCAAAAGTTTCGCGATTAATTAACTATTTTTTTTACAACTGCAATTATAAAGTCGTGGTTATGTCCAATAAGGTCACGAGAAATATAAAAAGTATCACTGTAAATGTATGTATTTATATTTTTTTGTCGAATCGTTTATTGCAGATGCTTTAAAGCAAATGCTAAACCTCAATCAACCGGAGGCAAAAATAAGTGCAGCTGTGCCGACTTGGAAAATTTTGATCTACGACAGAGTAGGACAGGATATAATATCGCCGCTTATATCGATAAAGGAACTCAGAGAACTCGGAATCACATTGCACATGTAAGTTACGGCTAAAAACCACTGATATACTTGAACTTATTTAATTTTTATAATTTTTCAATACATTCGACTAAATTAAATTCAATAAAATGAAAATTTTTTTTTTTTTACAGGCAACTGCATTCCGACAGAGATTCTATCCCTGAGGTACCTGCGATATACTTCTGCGCACCTACAGACGAAAATTTAGGACGCATAGGTCAAGATTTGCAGAATGGACTCTATGATATATATCACTTGAATTTTATATCGCCAATATCACGACAAAAGATGGAAGATTTGGCATCAGCAGCTTTGCTCTCCGGAGCGGTCGCCAATATTCACAAAGTCTTTGATCAGTATCTCAATTTTATAACACTTGAAGACGATTTGTTTATTCTGAGACACCAGAATAGCGACGTAATTTCGTATCACGGTAATTGCAATTTTTTAAAATCTTTCGAAAAAATGTATTCTTGGGATGAATGAGTAGTCATTTTTTATTTACTGCAGCTATCAACAAGGGAGATACCAAAGACACGGAAATGGAGTCTATGATGGACATAGTTGTGGACAGTCTATTCTCGGTATTCGTTACTCTGGGAACTGTGCCGATAATTCGATGTCCGCGAGGAAACGCTGCTGAGATGGTCGCCAAGAAGTTGGATAAAAAATTGCGCGAAAACGTATGGGACACGAGAAACAATTTGTTTCAAGGCGAAGCTACGGGACACTTTAGGTAACAACGACGAAAATGTATCGTTATTAAAAATTACGAATGCAAGTCGATGTTTATAAAAAAAAATTAAACAGTTTTCAGCGGCCGTTGTTGATTGTACTCGACAGAAGCATAGATATGGCAACGCCATTGCATCACACGTGGACTTATCAAGCATTAGCTCACGACGTGCTGGAACTCGCGTTGAATAGACTCGTAGTCGAGGAGAGTGTTGGAAGATCGCCCGCGGGTGGTGCGCGTTCCAAAACGCGTGCGTGCGAATTAAACAACACCGATCACTTCTGGTGTCAGCATAAGGGCAGTCCGTTTCCGAGAGTCGCTGAAGCTATACAGGAAGAACTAGAACAGTATCGAACTTTCGAGGATGAAGTTAAAAAACTCAAAACATCGATGGTAATTAATTTTTTTTCAAAAGTATCTGACGATTTTCGAGATTTTCGAGATATTATAATAATATTTTAGATATTTTAAAAATATTAAAGGTATTATAGTAATGTTTAAGAATTTTAGATTGCTAAAAAAGCTAAATTATGCTCGAAGTTAAATTACATAAATTTCAGGGTATCGATGGCGAGAGCGACGCAGCTTACTCGATGGTCGCGAATAACACCGCGCGTTTGACGAGCGCCGTGAATTCTTTACCGCAGCTTCTCGAGATGAAGCGCCTTATCGATATGCACACGACAATTGCTACAGGAATTCTAAATTTCATCAAATCTCGACGTCTGGATACGTTTTTCGAGATTGAGGAAAAAATTATGAGTAAACAGACGTTGGATCGCAGTATTATTGATATAATAAACGATCCCGATTGCGGAACGCCTGAGGATAAACTGCGACTCTTCATCATCTACTATCTCTGCACGAATATATCCGAAGTGTGTATCGTCGATTTAGCTTTTGTATTATTCTTCATGAATCACGTTGAATAATTTCTTTTTTATTTTACTTGCAGGCCGAGTATAACAAACACGAAGCGGCACTTTCCAACGCTGGTTGCGATTTGAATCCGCTGATTTACATCAAGCGGTGGCAGTAAGCGTTTATCTTGATTACTATACCTAATGGAACCGCCAAAAGCTTCCGAAGGATTAATTGAACCCTTTTTTCGCTTAATAGAAGCTACAATACGAGGATATCCGGTGTCCAGAACAGCTACGAAGGCGGCGGTACAAAGACCGTCAGTATGTTCTCGAAGCTCATGAATCAAGGATCGTCGTTCGTTATGGAAGGCGTAAAAAATTTGGTCGTAAAAAGACACGTAAGTATAAAATTAAAAAATGTTACCTTCATCGCTTCGTTATTCAATAAATAAACAACAATTTTTATTTCAAACAGAATCTTCCGGTAACGAAAATCGTCGACGAACTTATGGAAATGCGGCAAAGTTCTCAAGTCGAAGATTACTACTATTTGGATCCGAAGCAATTGAAACAAGCGGAACAAATGCCAAAGAATAGAACGACATTCCAAGATGTTATTGTTTTTATTGTTGGCGGCGGCAACTACATAGAATATCAGAATTTAGTCGATTACGTCAAGGTGCGTATTTCTTTTTTTTTTTTCGTTTCTCATATACATATATTGTACACGTATATACATAGATCGTCGATAATCCTTAGTGATATACAACGAAATATTTTTTTTAATTTGCTGATTTTGGTATTACAGCAAAAGACTGGGAGCGGTGCCAATAAGAGAGTTGTGTACGGTTCAACGACTCTGATAAACGCCAGACAATTTCTGAAGCAACTTTCTCACTTGGGACAAGAGACGCATTGATCGTTCGTCAGGATGTTATCGAGGGATTTTATCATTATTGTTATAACTACCCTAACCGCCTTGGACATCGATATAGTTGTACATTGTTAAGTGAAAATAACCCAAGATACGCGGGGGATAACCGTTCGTTATTTACGAATTGGTGTATAGCGAAGGCGAATGAACGGTAAAATGGAAATAAATCAGTGAGCGATCTCTGCTCCAGTGATTCACGAGGGGAAAAAAACAAACAACAGCAAAACTTGATTCGATCAAATTCTTTCGTCGCAATCCTCGCAAAGCTTTCTACTAACTTTTCCTATTAGTGAATTTCTACAAGTTTATATATTTTTTTTATTTTTCTTTCTTTGTGCAAAGAGATAATAGACTCACCAAAGTTCAATTGGCAGATTTTGGCGGATATTATTCACGATCCCGGCTGCAAATGAAAAGAAAAAATAACAGTTTAGATAAACGTAGGTGCGGACTATCAGAGATACTCTCCAACGGGATCGAAACACAGTACTTGCGTAGCGAGGTATAAATTCTAAAAAAAAAAGAAACAAAATACAAAAAAAAAAAATTGTAATATTCTCTCACTAGTTTCGTATTGATTGATCGGTAGCCTCGTGTATATCAATATTGTATATAAAAATTGAAGTATAGGGACAATAATTGTCACAATTTTCATACAGCATAGTAAATATGATTTTTTTTTCTTACAATCACCGAACGTACAAAGGAATGTTCATTTTACATCCTTTCTGCAATAATTTTGTGATTGTGTAACGTTTTTCTCCTTTTTTTTCAATCTTATATGTACTTTAACTCTTATCCTTAGTCACCATCTGAATTTTTCGTCCTAAAAGATCATACTTAGTATGGCAAGTATCGTGTTCGTGATCGGAATCCGAACTACTGCAATCACTATCGCTAGAGTCATCGTAAGATCCGAGTCCCGGCAGAATTCCGACGCATTTCATTCCCACTGCCGTCGAAATGTTGAAATTCATCGATTTACTCGCGCAGGAGCTGCTTTCCGAGTTCTCTATCCTCTCTTCGGTAATCGGCGCCGTTTCATCCTTCCCATCGTCTTTATCACAATCTTTACTGTCTTCGGACTCTGACAACTTTCTCTTCGTCCCTCTTGCTTCGTTTTCTAAACGTTAAGATGTTATAACAATTAAAGAGAATTTGATAAGATTATTACAGTTCAAAGATCGTTACAGTGGACAAGAATATTATTAATCAACATTATTGAATGCTCTGCAAACTTACCAGAGGCACTTTTTCCAGGTTTCTTCACAATAACTCCCGCAAGTAATCGAAGCTGAGAATTTTTTCCACTAAAATTGTACACATTTTTTTAGAATCCAAAAAACGGAGAAAAAAAAATTGAATAAAATTTTTTGAATTAAATAAGGTTCTCACCTTCCACTGGATGTATTTTTAGCTGTACTTTGAGGTTTTTTGAGTTCTTGTTTCAATTTTTCATCCATTGACTTTTCCTGGAGTGACGCCACTGCCGCTTTGAAGTCTCTCATCTCCTTTTCCTCTTCCATATTCTTTTTGCGCTCTTCTTCAAGTTTCGTTCGGTCCACGAGATCGAGAAATTCCACCTCATCGTCGTCCAAACCCTTTATCATGTTTTCTGCAAGACGTATAGCAAACTATATATAGGGTATGCATTGCATACTTTTGATAATGTGTAATATAAATAACTGATGCAAATTTTCATTCAAATCGTATAGAAAAACAACACTCACTTAACTTGTGCGCTTCTTCATACTCCATATCTTTGTGATTCTTCTGCTCCTGCAATCTGTCGTACAGTGATCTTGGATCAAACTTTTCCTCCGGAGGCTCTGTTAAAAAAAAACGCCATATGTTTTCCTTTTCGTTGAAAACTTTTGAAAATCCGTTTATAAATTCGTTTACCCTCTGGCTGATCGGCTGTTCTGACGCGGTCCCATTCTTCTTGGCGTAACTTACGCTGCTCCGCTAGTTCAGCCTCCGAAATAAATCGCGAACTCATTTTTTTTTCAATACAGATACACTATTTCGCGGTGTTCGTTTTCGCGTCGTAGTTTTTCTTTTCGATAGATACAAATAATAACGATTTTCCAGGAAATTCTCTCGCGAAAAGTGATATAATTTTTTTTTTTTTGAGATATCGATAAATCTGATTAGTCTCGTACGTGCGAATGTAAAACAATGCCGAAACTTCGGTGCGAAATAAAATTTTATTTGATTAGTTAAACGCGTAGGTGAGTTATTGCTTCTCGCATCAAATTCACTTGTATTTTATTTATTTCATTGCATTTGACACATGGGTTAGGTAGAACGCGATGCAATAAGAACAAACCGGCCGGAGAAGGGGAAAACTCGCGGAAGGGAACGGAAACGACGAGCTTTCGGTGAAAATAACGCCTTTACGTATTTCACATTCATTTGCAGTTCATTGTACTCTCACGCGAGCGTTTGTGATTCGTGGTCGACGCTCTCAGCGACGCCGAAAATTACGATTGGTTGTTCGACGGAAAAGCCGACAACGTTTATATTTAGAAAAAAACGTCGCGTTGATGACGAATACTTCGAGTTTTTCCGAATTGAATTAATTCAGTTAAATAAAGTGGGTATATCTTTTGTACAGATTTTTTCTTCATTTTCATGAATCTGTTGAAAAAATTTCGTTTGTCGTTTATAATTTCGAAAATAAAAAAAAGATCGCGTTCGAAAAGATCGTGTTTAACCAACAACGCTTGATGATTTTCGTACGTTTCATTTGCAGATAACGCGACAAGATGTCGAGTACGTCACAAAAACATAAGAATTTCGTAGCCGAGCCTATGGGTGAAAAACCGGTCACGGATCTTGCTGGCATCGGTGAAGTTTTGGGCAAAAGGTTACAGGATGCAGGTTTCGATAAGGTAAAAACTTTTGTTTATCTTCTGCGACGCAACAGATTGTCTCGTAATCGTTTGAAACTTTGGTCAACTGTTACGCATTACGTTCTTTTTTTTTTCCAGGCTTACGTAGTTCTAGGGCAATATTTAGTTCTGAAGAAAAATCGCGAACTTTTCCAAGAATGGATGAAGGATGTTTGTCAGGCGAGTTCCAAGCATAGCAACGACTGTTATCAGTGCCTCAGCGATTGGTGCGAAGAGTTCTTGTAATCTATATATAAGATAAGATTTAATAAGCTTCAAATACTATATTTCGATGTTATCTCAAAGTTAAACAATATTAGGATAGCATAACACATCAGAAACTATCGTCACCTATCAAACTTGTATAACAGGGATATCATCGCTATTTTTATACGTACTTTAATAACGCGTTTCTCAAACGAATTTCGTAAAACAATTAATTTTATTTTCAAGCAACGACCACGAAAAAAAAAGAACTTCGATTTGTTCAAAAATTTATTCCCACAATAATGACTATGATTTTATTTTGTTTTATTGTCACAACGTTCTGTAGCTCTCTAAATACACGGTGAAAAATTATCAATATGACGAGACAATTTTTCTTTGTTTTGATATTTTTTCCATTAATTATTTATTTACAGCACGTTTTTTCGCTGTTTTTTTTTTCATTTTTCCGAATAATGGGAAGATCTTTTTTATCATACGGAAGTTTGCGAGAACGCCGTTGCGTGCGACGCACGTACACGTTGCGAATTTTCGAGAACTTCCGGTCAATATCAATAGACACAAAAATTACGATATATGTGTATTACACGTTTTTGTACTTTTTTTCCCCCCAAATGATCGAATAAATTAATTAAAACAACGAATGAATTTAATTATCCAGTTACAAATGAATAATGTAATAATTAATACAATTTCGTACATGAAGTTTTTTTTATTAAAAAATTGTCAAATCCTTGTGCATAGCCAAGATTTTTAACGCAGATACGCAGTTCATCGAGTTTACCGCATATCTTAACAATTTACACATTTTTCTCTATCATCCCGAGAACTATATCGGTGTTATTATCGATCATTGAAGAAATCACAAAAATGTTTGTGTACTGTACGTTTTTGTATTTTTTATTAATTTTTTTTCAATTATACACATAATATAAATGATACATAGTCTCGTAGATGAAGGTTCTTAAAAAAAAAATTGTCGAAACTCCATGAAGAAGTGCCATTATGCTCGACATTGGACGTCTTGTTCATCGAGTTTATCGCATATCCTCACATACTACACGTTTCTTTTTCTACAATCAGTAGAATTACCACGGATATTTCATTCTACTGTGTCGGCATTTTTCCTTTCATTGGCTTCCTGAAAGGCAAAATTTTGTTTTATATTATTAGTACGGCGGATCGTTACCATAATTTTCTGGTATTAATGGTACACAACATAAGAATTATACCGATGCAGATGGTTGCCTCGTATCCGTTAACTGAAAGGGGAAAGGTGTGCCGTTCGATTCGAGTCCTTCCTTCAATTTTTGCATTGCGTTTGGATGATTTTTGGCGAAACGTTCGATATCCAAAGCCTGATTTCTCTTGAGAACATTGACGGCTTCGTCGTATTTTTTATTTTCGGCTACAAAAAGAATATATTTTTTATCAATTTTTTTTTAAGAAAAGAAAAAACAAAAAATGAAGATATTTATATAGGTATCTCCTAAATAAACTCACCGTACAGCTCGATTAGAGAAGACAAAACCGTCATTTTTGCCATATCCGTTAAGGCTTCGGACGTCCATATTTTTTCGTTCAGACGCTCAAGCAAATCCGTATTGTTATCCTTGTTGCTTGTGTCGATTAGATAGTTAAAAACTATCCAGTGAGAGCGCGTCAAATATTTCGACCACAATGTGTCAGCTTCAGGGTGATTATTCTCTAAGTAATAGCACCACATCATGTTGACCGGTAGGAAGATATCTTGCTCAGCGAGTTTCTCAGCAATCGGCTTAACTGAAGCACGCAATTTTTATCGATTTTTAATCAACGTAAGCAACAACTTTAGGGTATTTCCTCAAAATGACACGCGCATCTTACATTTTTCAACAGCATTTGGATTGTTCTTGAACTCCCTCAGGTAGGAGCTGAAATGCAACGTATTCGTAATGATAGACAAATTGTCGACCTTCGAATTCGTAAGTTTGGATTCGAGTTGCTCTAAGCATTTTTCCAGTCCGTGTTCTGCGAGAGTTGCGCGGTTGAGGTACTTTTGGAAGCGCAGATTCTTTTTGACGGCCTAAAAAAAAGAAAAACAAAAAAAAAACCTTAGTTGTCCCATCGCTTGAATTATTCTTTCGGTAGGTGGAATCCAGAATTGTCACTAAAGCCGATACTCACGCTACTAAGATTTTGGGCGTGCGCACGCAATTTTTCGAATTGTTTAGCTTCGATCAAAGCATTCCATACGCCTTTCAAACTGCTGGCACGGGGTTGACGCATGTACTTCAGCATCAGCACATCGATAAGTTTACACGCTCTGTCCAAATCGTTTCGTTCGACAAATTCGTCGATTAACTCGGACATTACTGCGCTGAGGTTGGTATCGTTGGAATCAGCACTGTTTAGAAGGATAAATGAGAAGTTAATTATCGGGAACTATGAAAAATACTGTAGAATTTATGTTCACAACATATGCGACTTACTTCATTACGATTTTCTCGGCTTTGTCGAGATCTCCGACTTGCATTGCGTTTCTGAAATTCTGAACATACAGTGCCTCCGGTTTTGCGATTTCGGTTATTTTCTCCTTTTGGTAGACAAACGGAACGGGTTGATTGTTTCTTATTAACAGAGACGCCAGACTCGTCAGGAACGCTTCGCTCGGCTGCAAATCTTCGTCTTGCATTTCAGTCCATAAACTCAAACCGCGTTGCCAATCGTTGTTTTTGGCTAATTAACAAAAGAACGACGAAATTAACGCGTTAATTAATGTTAATGAAAACAGATGTGGGATGAAAACTGTTTGAATTTTACTGACTGAAAGCCTCCAAGAAAACATCGTACAACTCATGTCGGTCGACGATCTGCAAATTTTTTGTTAGTTCGATGAATTGTTCCAAACAATCGATTTTATCCTCGGAAACGTAACGCTGGGCGCAAGCTTTCAGTTTTTTCGTACGAACTCGCAATCCCGGAGTCTGCGGAACAATCGAATTCAGTTTATAGCTTCACTATAGTGCTAAATGAAAGATGAACAAATGTAACGAGAGATTTTACCTCTAAGATTTTTCTTGCTTGCCGCGAGCGTCCGCATTCGAGGAACGCGAGCACGAGATCGGCGAGTGAATTGCTCTCTCCGTGAATCTGTGTGCTGAGATCGGTCAGCCGTTGTAGCGAATTGGCGTCTTCCGCATCGATGAATTTTTTCGATAATTCATTCTTCAGCGGTGTGCATTGATAGGTGAGACATGCCTTTTGGAAAGCTTCTAGCGCTCCTTCCAAGTCGTTGCTGGAGAATAATTCGTCACGTTACTCTTCGCATTGCTCGGATTGAGGTATAAAATAAATAAGTGAAACATAAATTGGCTCACCGAATCAAATGAACTTTGACGAGCGGACCGAGCATATAGTTGTCGACCGATAGATAATTCGACTCGACAAGAGCCTCGAAAAGTTGATTAGTTTTCTCGACATCGCCTGTTTCGGCAGCGGTGTCCAACAATTGTTTCACCATTTTTTTCAGTGCCATTGGAAGATTCTGCGGACCTTCTTTTCTCGGCCGTTCGAGTATAAACTGCAACGCGTCTGCCAGGAGAATCGTAGAAGAAAAGAAAAAAAAGTGAAAAACCATCGTGATAAATGTTGTTATTTTAATTTATTTTTAAGATTAAAAATGTAAATGCTTACCGTCGAAGCGATTTTTACTTATCAGTAGCGCTGCATACTTTGTTGCTTTCTGAAGATCCAATTGATCGTCAGGATGCTCCTGACGCAACCTATTTACCCATTTATCAGCCATTTCTATGTCTTCCGCCTGACAAGCGGCTTCGATGATTTGAGAGCAAACGGCAGGTGAAAAATTGAACTTTAGCCTATCCATGTCCTATCGTAATCAAACGATAATTTCAATGTTTTGCGACGTTTCAACAATAAATATCTTATTGCGAGTCTCCTTACGTTTACGATGGTTTTTACAGTCTCGAAGTTTCCAGTTTTCAGACAGTAAGCTAATTGCCGTCTCTTAGCCGCAAACATTTTTCCATTTCCATCGACGGACAACAAGTCGCTTCCCGGCTGAAATAATAATCGTGTTACTCAGGAGAACAAATTAACTTCCATTTTATTTTTACTGATACTCAGCCTAATTAACGAATATCGTAATAAAAGGCTCACTTCGCCATTGGACGCATCGTAAACATTGAATTCAGAGAGCGACGTAAGTTCCAGTGTTCCGGAAGTAAGTTTGTCGATATTGGCATAAGTTTCCGGTGTCGCGTTCTCGCTGAAAAACTCGCGTAATGTATCGCCCAACTCAGAGCTAATGGTGAATCCGCCTTCGACCAAATTCGTTAAGACCTGCAGAGTCGAAAATTAGCAATATAAAATGACGATTAATCTTTTTTATCAACTGACTAACTGTCGAAAATGTTGAATACGTACATCTTCGACGTACGGTGCCTTCCTGTGTGTAAGAACATCAAGCATCGTGCGTAACGCGGTATCGATAACGTCTTCGGGAAGTGGCATTGTCTTGTCGTCGCTGTGCTCCTCGCATAGATTCGCCGCGCTATCGTACAAGAATCGCAAAATCACAGTGAACGACTTAGCGTCACCCGTGTAATTCAGAGCCTCAACTAGCGGACGATAAAACGACTCGGCAACGTAATTCACCGGATAACTGGTCATAAACATCGCAGCTTTGCGAATTTTTTTGTCAAGCAACAGTCGATTCGCTATCGCTGAAATGGCCGTAGCGTGAGGTACGCGAAATTCTTTCATAGTCGCAACAGTCTCATCCCATTTGCCGACTGTATACGGTAGTATATAGTCTCTTATCATTTCGTAGCCCGGAATGATCTTGAAATCTTTCACCATCGTCTGTAGCACATCATAGATCCCTTGATAATTGCACGCTTTGCCGTGCGCCACGATAAGCGGCCAGAAATAATGCTCGCGCACCGTTCCGCCGTTCTCTTTCCACGCTTTCAACAATTCAACACTGAGCTCAACGTTTCCATTGTCGAGCGCGCGTTCGACAGCTGTATTGAACGCGCGAGTGTGAAGTCCCTGTCGCTCCATTTCTACGCAAGTTTGAATCACCTTATTCGGTGGATATTTCGAATTTACCAATTTTCTTAACAAAAACGTTCCGCTCGAACTTTCGCTCTCGTCTTCGTCTACCGTCGATCGGCGTTTTCGCATCGTCGCGAGAATTTTTAGCGCAACGTCGATGTTACCGACATCGAGAACTTTGAGGATCGCGTGAACGGCGTCAACGTTGTACCCCTGTGTGAAGGGTAGCATCGCCACAATTTCGTCGACCTCGTTGGTGTAACCGTTCGCTGCAAGAACGTGAATGATATCGAGGAAATCCCGGTCTTGAAGACTCACGTCTTTGGACTCGAGTTCTTTCAGCGTATTTCTTATGGACTCCATGTCACCCCTTTTGGCGTAAGCGCGCAACAACGCGCAGTACGTACTCACGCCCGGCTCGACGTCGACTTGTCTCATGAGATTTAAAATGTTTTTCGCCGCCTCCATGTCGCTGAAAACATTACAAAAATTATATTTACGATATATTCGTTAGTTTGATTTTTCGTTTTTTTTAAATTACACGAAAAAAAATATAATTTGAATCTTGAAATTACAAAGTAATAGAAATTACGCACTTTGCTTCGGAGTGACCGGTTATGAGAGCATTGAATACACTTTCATTGAGGGGCAATCCTTTTGCTTTCATAAATTCCAGTATCCTTGTTGCGCCTTCTATGTCACCATTTTTGCAGTAGCGCAGTATCAATCTTTGGTATGTTACTTTGTTTGGTTGAATACCTTTTTTCCTCAACTTTGTAAGAAACTCCGTTGGCGAAAAATCGTAATTATTCTCCAGATATACTCTCAGCAAAGCATTGAAATGCGAGATATCGACGGGAATATCTGTAATCAAAGTAAAATAAAAAAAAAAAAAAATGCTATTATTCTTAATTGTTCTAACGGGACAATTTAATGTTTTAATTTAAGGATTTACATACTGAGGGTCTCCAGTGTGTTCCATATTTCCTGCGCCAGACGATTTCTGTCTTCGGGTCGCATGTCGACCAACAAGTCTCCGCAGCATCGGATCAACAGCAATGCATCGAGACTCGGTATGTATCCTAAAATCATTGAACGACGCATGTTTTATTCAATCGCATTGCAGGTTGCATTCATACAGATTGGACAATAATATTTACGTAAAAAATTACGAAAATGTACCTGTCTCTCGAATTTTGGCTAAAACATCTTCTACTTCGTTGTAAAAAACTCTTCCGTACCGTTGAACTTTAAAATCCAAAGCGCTCAAAATACTGTCGAAATTCGCGGTAGTCTCTTTGCTCTGAGTTGCCGGTATCGTTGCGTAACTCCTTAAGAAACAGCGACAACATTTTGTTAACTCAAATTCATTCGGAATCTGATGTTCCGAAGAAGAAAATGATATGATTACCCTCGGATAACTTACTTTGTTAAATAAGAGTTGATGCATCGTGCTTGAATCGCGAGGCATTTTTTTGTGAAATTTGTTTTGTCATGAGCGACAACTATTCTCTGAGCGAAACCGTTCAAGCTACGAATATATCTGGACGATCGTAGTATCGTTGCCATGATGAAATAATGTGAAACAATTCCTCAGATCGAACGTTTCGGTCACCGGGAATGTGAAAAAAAGTTGGATATCGGCTCCGCAATAATGGCCGACGAGCGCACGTGAATCGGTGAAAACTCACAAATATTTCTGAGATCGTCGTCTCATGTAAAATTATCCGCGAGATAGGCAGAGCCTTGCTGCGGCGAAGTTGGAATGTATTTCGAATGAGACCGGAAGTCCGTTGTGAAGATCGGGCGTTCATTGGACGCACCGATGAGTTTTCTTGGCCAATTAGCGAACGATACCCCGAAGTCGATTCTCCCGACCAGAGTCGCCTTGCTACTCTCGAGGTGGTGTTTTTTTTGTTCCTAGAGAGGATTGGTGAACGATCTTCTAAGAAAACGCTCCCTCTCTCACTCTGTTAATTGTTCGTTACATTCGATTGAATTAACATTTAATAGAAGTTTTATAGAAAGAGTGTATTGTCGCGATAGTGTTAAAAGTTGGAGTTACGTTGACGTATTGTTAATCGAGAGGTGGTTCGTTCCGGTTTTGATTCGGCGCCGCATGCGTGATAAACCTACCTATCGACTCTCCTCTACGGGTTGACTATATATTCGTTCGTTCAGTCTCTCACGGGGGTGCCGACGAACACGATCGAAACGCATTATTCCGACGTGAGAGCACTCTCGGGGCGATCAGCAAGAAAGAAAAAGCAGTTTTGCTGTAATGGCCGCCGTGTCATGAAATGAAGGTACCGAGCCAGTGTTGCGGTTCCATAATGGACGATAACTCAAGTTCACCCTCGCAAAACCACAACGGTCCATTGTCCGGCGGTGCTAACGTATCGGTTGCGAACAACAAGCATCAGAACAGTGACAATGTCAGTAGCGAAGGAGCCAAGGATCAGGGACCACAATACTCGATGCCTGGTATCCTACACTTTATACAACACGAGTGGGCCCGCTTCGAGCTTGACAGATCACAGTGGGAACTCGACAGAGCTGAATTTCAGGTGCTTCATCATATTTCACGACTCATTAAAAATCTATCTTACGCGCGACTCCGCCTCGGTGACGAATTATCGTTTATCATTATTGAGCATTTTTTTCCCTTTCCTGTGCAAACCTCGATTGTCATTTAACGAAAACAATTTTTTGACGATATTTTCGTGATATATATCGAATTTTGTATTTTTTTTTTGTATTTTTTTTTTTGTTACCAAACCGTTTCGTTTATCGAAATTTTTTTAATTTAATGCATAATGGCATTTGTGACGCTTCCCTCGTGGAAGTTGTCGATGATACATTATTATGCAGGAAAATGCTTCTCACGGATTAATCAATGATTACTCGTGACTTACTCATCCATTTATTCATTTGTTCTGTTCTAAACTGTACGATGCTTATCCCATTGAATTTCGTGAGAGTTTGCTGCATCGCCATTGTGTATATTCCCCCTCCGTAGTGTTTATAGGTAAAACTTGATAACATTGCGTAGGAATGCATAACGCTATCGGTACAAAATCAACTTGGAGCAGACTTTACAAATTGCGTTGTCAATGCTATATTTTTTAATGAATGAATATTTAACCGTGCATTCGGCTCACGACTTTCGGTTATTTTTTATGGAATTCATGAGCAATAATCGTATTGGTCAAATAAACGGAATAATAATCTAAAATTGGTTTTGGCTCCTTTCATGGAATTTGGAAGCAATAATTTTGTTCAACAAAAAAAATCAGTATTTGTCCAAAACTAATTTTGGCTCAAAACTTGCAAAGTTGTTATCTGAAAACATTCATTTACATGGAATACTCATTTAATAGGATTTATTTATGAACTGCAGTTAGCCGGATGATAAATTAACGATAACAAAGCCTCAATATAGTTAGTAAAAAATCGGTTTTGCATTTTTCCGTTTTAAGGCACGAATAGCTTTTCTACAAGGCGAGAGAAAAGCTCAGGAAAATCTGAAGAATGATCTCGTCAGACGGATAAAAATGCTGGAATATGCGCTCAAGCAGGAAAGGTAAGTTATCTCTGAAATAAATTTTAAAAGATGTTTAATAGGATTTTCTTGTGTTCTAAAACTATAAATTAACTCTCAATGATTCAAATTGCTCTGAAAGACTTTCAATTTCCTCTTAAAGATTAAATGTGCTCTGAAGACTTGAAATTTGTTCTAAAGAACTCGAAAATACTCGAAACTTAATGCCATTACGGTATCAGTGTTTTTCAATGTTTCGCTGTTGTTTTGTTCAGAGCCAAGTATCACATATTGAAGTATGGAACGGATCTGGTTATCGAGGGCGATGGCAAACCGCCGTTGTACGAAGAGGGTAGCACGTGCGGTGGTTCCGACGGCGGCGGTGGCGACGGCGAAGCGCCGTTCACATCCGTTAGCAATATTAGCTGGAGGCAGGGACGTCTTCTTCTCAGACAGTGAGCATTATTTCGACAGCTTTTTAATAAGAAAAAATTACGGTAATTCGAAAGATCTACGAAAATAATCAAAACTTTTGTCGCGTTTGATTTCAGGTACTTGCAAGAAATTGGATACACCGATACAATCATAGACGTAAGATCGAACAGAGTGCGATCGCTACTCGGTTTGAATAACAACACAGACTCAGACGACATGAATACGCCGGCGTTGAACGGAAACGAGCCGTCGAAAAAACGACCCGGCGAGGAAAAGCCACGACGGGGCAAGAAAGCCTCTTGTTCTATGGAAGTGAGTAAAAATAATTAAACTTTCTTCCAGTAGTTAGTTAACTCCATTATCCAACTAATTTTACTTTCTCACAATTATCTATTTGCTTTTTGAAATGATATGTAACAATCTGTCGTTATCTACATGTTACAAATTGACTTTATTTCACTCAGCGTGAAAAAGGTAGTTTTGCGCACGCATCGCACGCGTATAAACCCCATTTTCACACATTGTGAATTAAAATTGTGTACAGTTCTCGTGTGAACATCTGTGTTTCTTGATTCGTGTGATTGCAACACCCTCTTTCGGCTCGTACTGCAAACTCCCACTCGTCAGAAAAAGTTTTTTCACACTTGTATCGTAATGTATGATTTTAATCGTTTATTTCAGCATTTGCCGAAATCCGTCGCGGAAAAAATGATGCTGGACACTGAAGCTTCGGTTATGGCGAATTTCGAATTCCTCGCTCACACCGACATCGACATGGAGGAGGAAGAGCCGGAGATCGACGAGCTTTACGACACAAATGCCGAACAGGAGCAGAACAAGGTAAGTGGTATATTTCCCACGTACAGATGTTTGCGTCGCTACAAAACTAGTGCCTTGAAAGTTTCTTTAACGACGTCGACAGGCATCCATAATGCTGGGCGAGGATGTGGATGCCGAGGCTGAGGAAGTATTGAACGAATTGAATCTTCTCGGCGAAACCGAAGAATCATTGCCGGCTTCCATCATTCACGTCGACATGGATTCGACAAAGTGGAGTTAGTAGATTAAAATATAAATTCTTCGATAGGCGTAACTACGAAAGCTTTAAGTTACGGCAAAGCTTCTCGAAACAAACCAAAAACATTAAAAAAAAACATTTCTAACTCATTTACATATGTCGCGCGCTACTTTTAGCAGGTGCAGTACGTAGGCTCACAACCGATCCTCGACGCCCTTGCGAAGAGGGTGACTCTACATTGGGATTAGGCGAATTAGCGCAACTAACGGTTAATAACGATGCCGAAGTAGCGTACGATGTAAGTCGTTCATAATGAAAAAAAAAAAAGAAAAAAAAATAATAACGTTTAGAATAAAATTCCCAATGCATCGAATTACACTGAAGTAAAATATGTGTGAGAAGATAATTGAAAGCACGAAAAATATTGTTGATAATACAGATGGCAGCGACAACAAAGGAAACTTTTCGAAAGACGTGGAACGCCAAGTATACACTTCGTTCGCATTTCGACAGCGTTCGAGCTCTCGTCTTCCATCCGACAGATCCGGTTCTTATCACGGCGAGCGACGATCACACGCTGAAATTATGGAATCTACAAAAGACCGTACCGGCTAAAAAGTAAGTAGCGAATCTATAATTGACGAAAGACTTTCTTTTTCCCTATAAATACAGTAGAGAACTAAGGAGATAATTGTTGTAATGTTAGAAGTGCATCGTTGGACGTCGAGCCGCTGTACACATTCAGATCGCATACCGGGCCGGTTCTATGTCTAGCAATGTGCAACACCGGCAATCGTTGCTACAGCGGAGGATTGGACGGCAACATTCACTGCTGGACATTACCGTCAGCAAACATAGATCCATATGACTCGTACGAGCCGAGCGTTTTAAGTCAAACGCTTACCGGTCACAGCGACGCTGTTTGGGGATTAAGTATGTATCATCCGAGATCTCAGCTCCTCTCGGTGAGCGCCGATGGTACTGTTAAACTTTGGAGCCCACAGAGCAAAGTTCCGCTTCTCAATACGTATACATCGGAACAAGGTTTGTGCATGAATTTCATGAACAATTGATCCTATTTCTCAACTTTTATCGTTTATTTACATTTTTTATTCTCATTTACAGATGGAATTCCAACTTCCGTTGATTTCGTGAGAGACGAGCCGCACAAACTGGTAGTGGCTTACGAGGGCGCGTGCATAGTATTCGACGCCGAAACAGCGTCGGTCGTCGCTCGTCTCGAGGGCAACGGAACGAAAGGTGTTAATCGCGTAGTCGCACATCCGACTGTTCCACTCGTTGTCGCAGCTCACGAGGATCGACACATTCGTTTCTATGATCATCGCTCGGCTACATTGGCTCACGCTATGGTCGCGCATTTGGATGCCGTAACTAGTCTCGCTGTGGATCCTCACGGACTTTACTTGCTATCAGGCAGTGAGTAGTCTTACTATTTCCTTTTCATTATATATTGTTTTTATTTCTTTCGCAAGATAAGGAACTAAAACTATGTTTCCATGTATCTTCACAAAGGTCACGACTGCAGTATACGAATATGGAATATGGACAACAAAACTTGCGTACAAGAAATAACGGCGCATCGCAAAAAATTCGACGAGAGCATCTTGGACGTGGCGTTTCATCCAGCCAAACCATTCATCGCCAGTGCTGGTTCCGACGCACTTGCCAAGGTATTCGTGTAAGTGATATAGCATATAAATATTATACATAAAGAAAAAAAAGAAAAAAAAAAGAAAAAAAAAGTTCGAATACGACTTCGTTAAGCGGCTTCGTTGTGAAGCGGTTTTTGTACTCATATTCTTTTAGATAGTTTTACCTGTATGTACTACACTTCCAATCTTTGAGTTTTTTTTTTTTTTTTTTTCCTTTCATTTATTCTTTATCGATCTATCATTGTTTATCGAGGAAAAGCAAGCAGAGCAAAGCAAGAGCAACGGTTTAAGTAATGTCAAATTAAAGAAATATTCAGATACTCATATCGATAGAAAACAAAAAAAAAAAGATACAAACAAACAAACAAACAATGCTCCGGATTAATGGATATCCTGTAATATTTTATTCAAATGATAATAATTTTCAAGTGCAAATGCTATTTGTTGATGTAATCGTCACCTAAGTAGACGTGTAATCTGTCGGCAGCGTGGGCGGTTGAGTCCGACGTGTAGCATATTAACTATTATTATAGACCCGATAATTAGAAAAACAAGTTTAAAAACAAGAAGAAGTATAAATAAGGAGACGATGTTGAAGAAGAAAAATGAAAAAAAGAAAAAAAATGAAGAAGAAGACGAAGAAGAAGCAAATGATGATGAAACAAACAAAATATCCTCCTGATCCAGCAGAGTCCAAGGAGCACACTGCCGCAGTAGCATAATATTTATCCTTATGTTAATTATTTATTACTGATATCACAGTTACTGTTGCACAGCTACTGAGGATTATAAAGACATGAGGAAAAAAAAACAAAACAAAAAAAAAACAAAAAAGAAAAAGAAATTTTAAAATATGAATAAACAGAAGAAGAATGATAAAACGTTGTCCCAATAAAAAAACATATGCTAATTAGTCTCCCATTACACAACTTTTATGCTGCTACCTTCTCTGTATTAGCCGAGGTCAGCGTATGGTAAATTACAATGATTAACGATAATAATAATTCGTAAGTTAACGATACAAGTACTAGAAATAATAATTAACAAACAATAAATTATAACTGTGTGTTTCACTGTAATATATTGTATTTAAAAAATAGACAAACCGTGTATCTTACTTGTATGTCGCGTACATATTCGTTTTTCCGCAATGCGCTCTCTTTCACGTACTCATCCTTACGATTTTTTTATTACGGTTTTTTTTTCTCTTTTTTTTTTCATTGCTTATTCCATTTTCGAGAATGGAGTCCTTTTTTGATTGCATGAATTTTAAGTGGTTAAAGCGCATCGTACAGCATCGGCTCTGTGGTGCATAGATATATATATATATATCTTGCTGTAAACGTTTATGAAATACAAAGCTGTACATTTTTTTTTCGTCTATATCGAGATATTATTTTCGCGCGATCGGAATTACGATTTTTCAGATTAAATCGGCGAAGGATATTGAGGTAATCGGAGTTTTATTTAAATTTAGTTAAATTTTTATTCAAATTTGATTTATAGATACATTCCATTAACTAAGTAATCGGCATCGTGGGCGTAAGGACCGTGTCCCCGACGTCCGCGTCTACGAACTACTCGCAATCTGCAGGCTATTAGAGCGGCCATTATAGCAGTTGCCGTCAATCCCAATGCTAACGATATAACGGCCCCTTTCGGCCTGAGTATATCGACGTTTGTTCTGTGATTGTTTTGCTGGAGATGCTCCGCTACGTAATGATGAATTCGCAAATCACTCTGATGGTCTTCCGGTGTTTTGTTGTGTTGAACTTCTCGATCTATGGAAACTCAATAACTTTTTATATAAACGACGATGCGATGTTTATAAACTTGGGGCGATCTTTTCTTCGTGATTTGATTAATGATTTTTTATTGAAAAAGAAAAAAAAAACACACACACAAAAGACAAGAGAAAATGATTACCTTGCGCCTTCTCAACTTTCGGTTCTTTCTTCGCTCCTTGCGCAGTCTCATGCACCGTTGATTTGGTACTATGGTCCGCATTTTTTACGATGTTCGCGTGAATCGCTTTTTCCGCCTCGTGTTCTTTTCTCTCCACGCTTTTTTCCTTCGGAATTTCACTAACTTGCTTCGAAGACGGCTGAAAAAAAAGAACAGGAAAAAATTTAAGATTGTTATGAATTTTCCTGCGGGGAGAGTAAGGATACGGCAGGGAGCGGCGGGCGGGGGGCGCGCATGGCGGCAGTGCGCACCGTGCAGTCATGCCGCGTGGTCATGAGAGAGATGCTTGTCAAAAATGTTGTTTTCATAGTTGTTTACGAAAAAATGTGTAGTGCTGCTTTGTGTCTCAGATCGCGGTAATCGCAGAGAGTTTTTCCTTCATCGGTAAGTCTTTTAAAAACACTGTTCGCGTATATAAAACTCATTTGAGCAACAAAAATGGATGCCACGGAACCGGCCTTTCTAACCCTCCGAGAACAAAAGTTTATCGATGAAATTTGAAAAAAAAAAAGGTTTTCTCGATGTAAAAGCAATCGTTTCAATGAAATATTCATTTAATAATAATAAACTCAGCGTTTTGCAACTCGGAAATCATGTGAAAGTGCAGTAATGTGTCAAATCGGAATATTTAAAGTATCAACAACGTCGTCCTTCAGAGGTCGAATAGCTCGACTACCGGTAAACATCTCGTAAATGATCTCGCCAATCTTTTCGCACGTTCTTTTTTGTGCTAAATTAAAAAAACAAAACTCCGAAAGTGTTTGCTCACTTTGCATGGAAGTGGTCCCGCTGTAGTTTTTACTTGTTCTTGCGTCGCGGGCGGTTGATTGTGTTGTAATTTTGGCGGCGGTGAAGGCGATGATTCCGGCGGATGCGACGCCGTTTGCGGCTGTCCTTCCTGCCAAGTTCCGTGATTTTGTGGTGGATAATACGGCGCATAAGGACGATTAGAATCGATGTAAGAATTTCTGCAGACAAACAAGAAAGAAAGTGTTACGTCCAATTGAATTTTTCTTTGCCGCGATGTTATCGAGATAATACTAACGCTTCCGGTCCGACGCTCTGCGACACTACACCGGCACTCTTATGCTTGAATATGTGCGGCTGTTCTTCTAAAAGTTTATAAATTGCATTATTAATTAACAACGCCGAATTAACTTCGAAGTTTTATAACCTTTTTTTTTCATTTTTTTCATATATCAATTTCGTTTATTACGAAAATCAATGAAATTTTGAATAACGTCCAAAGTACTAACGTTCGTACGGCGTTAATTCGTTTTTCGCGTGCAATTGATTAGCCGCGTTGTAAGCCTCTTTATTCGGTTCATATATCGGTCTGTAATCCCAACCACCGATGTATCCTTGCGAACCATAATTAAGCGGAAGGGATAACATTCCTTGTGGACCGGGATATTGCACGTTTGTTTGCTGAGGTATAACTTGACGCGGTGGAATCGGCAATTGCCATAGTTTCGATGGATTTTCCTGTTCGTTACCGTACACCGGTGGATAACTTTTATGGTGCGGAATTATTGGCGGATACTTTAATACTTCGGGAGTTTGAGGCATCAGTGGCACGTGTATCACCGGTGACGATGGAATTGTCGGCCTTTCGGTCGGACAGCCGAGTTCCGAGGCTTCGTCCGATCCGTCAGTACACTGAGGTATTCCATCGCAAACGTTATAAATAGCGATGCAATCTCCCGAAGTTCGGCACTCGTATTGATTACGACTGCAACCTGATAAAAAAAAAAACAGAATTTTAAACGTTTTTTCTGCCAAATTTTATTCGTATTCGATTTTTTTATAGTTTTTGGTCCGAATTTTCATTATTTATCTGTTTCACCTGTTTTTATCGGTACGGGTGTAGTGACAACCGACGTTTTCGGAACCTCCGTCACCGGAATCACAGGTGCCTCGGTGTACGAATATTCCAAGGGCGCCGCTTCCAACGGAGCTATTTTTCTGTACAATAATTTTTTTTAATCTATATTTACACATTTCATTGACTTAACATTGGGTTTCGGGTTAATTATGTTTGAATATCGTTACGACGATATACCTCAGTGATTTCAGCTCATGTTCTTGCTGCGTTCTCCTTATCTGTTCTTCCAATTGCGCTGTACTGCGATAATTAATATTCGTCAATACAGCGCTGCTGTAATTTGCGTGACTCGTGAACTTGCACTTGAAATCGTGGGGCGGTCCACAGTGAAACAGGTAACAGCTACCGGGTTTCTGTGTAAATAGGAATAAAGTTTTTTCACGCGTTACGCGAATGTACCGAAGCAACTAGCGAACTAAAATCTAATTATATGCAATTGGGTCAAATATTGCTTATCCCTCCATTGTTTTTTTTTTTTTTTTTTTTCGGAAATAAAATTACGTACGGGGAAAAAATGGCGAAAAATAATTTGTTTATTTACGAAAAATAAAAAAAATCTCACCTTTTCCTCGAAAATAAAAACATCGCACTCGTCAGTACCGCAGCACAGTCTGAGGCACTCTTGTCGCGAATCCAAATCCACTTCATTCAGATACTTGGCGCCCATTCCTTGCGAGTCCTGTGCTCTGATAATCTTGTCTTTGTGTATATCGAAACTATCGAAGCACATGTGAAGCGCCGCACTTGCCGACAATTTGTCATTTTCCTTTGGTAATAATGTCTCGCCGTGTGTCGATGAATAATATAATATTGTTAGGAGGTACAGAAAAATCCGTGAAACTCGATAAAGCATGGCGCGATTTCTGTATACTACACTATTTTTACGATGGAACGCATGCGCTACCCCCGCGCTACTTGGTTTCGCCCGCGATCAATATTCGGACATACAATCCGTGAGACCGCGAGAGCTTTCCTTCTCTACCAAGGTTACTGCTCGAGTGCATCGGAAAATTACCTCGTATTCGTTACGAAAAATTGTCGATAATATGACCGACAGATCGATAGTTTCGTAATTGCAATTTATGCATAAAAAAGTTGTTAAATTCGTTGAAAAACATTGTTTATTTATTATTTTCTAAATTTTTAACGGCGAAAATTCATAATTTCGTAATTTTGGAGTAATGTGCTGACGAAAGAGATGATCAGTTTCACGATTTGTCATTTACACCCTTTATAGTCCCAAATAACTACCCCCTCCCCTTTAAAGTCATTAATAATGACGAAATTTAGTAATTTTTTTTTTTTACCTCGTCCGTTGGTGATAAATAAAATTTCTTCTCAGTTAACCGAAATTTCGGCAAATTGCGTATCGGTCGATGGAAGGAATGTTTTTTTGACAGGAAATTCAAACGATAGGATTTTTTTTAAGATTGAGCAATGTTCACGTGATTTATTGTCTTGATACGTCGAAGTTTTTTTGTTTCGTGTTTTTTTTTGTATCGCGGCAATTGTGACGATTACACATATATATATTTTTTTTTCTAAAAATACAATATATAAAGAACGCTGCCGATAAACGCCGCGCGCGATACAATTGGATATATAAATTACAATTAAATGACAATGGTTCGAGTAGTTACTGGAACGTGTCGATCAAGTCAGTTCGATAAATCGACAAGTGTGAATATTTAAATTTTTATCAAAATTCGACGCTAATACCTCTCGGAGGCTTTTTACGCGTTTTATTTTTCTCACCGATCGATTATTCTTTTAATTATTATTAATTTCTATTCAATATTTATATTATGTATAAGACTAACAGATAGTTTTTCCATCGTGCATATGTTGTTTTTTTAAATTAATTTTAAGATTAACGTTATACAAAAATACAGTAGTTATTAATAATGTATGCATAGCTGCAGCGCTCCAGGGACTTTAACGCGTACGCGACATAGCACAGCCATTGACCTCGTGATTGTCCGGAAAAAATCGTGTCTCCTGAGATACGACCAATCATATTTTTCGTACAAAAAAAAAAAAAAAAAAAATTACAAAAAAAATTAAACCAAAACAACGCAAGCGAGAAACAGTCCGCAGGTGTATGTTGCCCATTAGCCCATTTCCGACGTTACAGTATTCGACGCATAGTCGCGCATACGAATTTTTTTTTATTTTTATTTTTAACGATAAATAATTAAATGAGATTAAATGGTAATATTGCCTCGCCTCGTTATCATCGAGTACCCTCATTCGCTATGACGACGAACCTTTCGTTAGTCCAAACGAAAAGTTTCGCATAATCTTAACCAACGTAGAGGTAGAGTTACAAAGACCGGCCAAGAGAGCTTATTATTCGTCACGGGGTTGTGTTTTTTTTTGTTCATAGGGAAATCGGTGTTCGGCACACCGATCGTTACAATCTAATTTATAATTAAACATAGCAAAAAGCATCAACGATTCCAATTCGTCGTCAATCGCGCGCTCCTCTCGCACGGTCCTTCGTTACGATTTTTCTTTTTCCATCTTTTCTCCATCATAACAAAATTTATATACCTAAAAACGTCCAACTTCTTTACAATCTAAATTTTTTCGAACGATAGTTACTTTTTTATAAATACACTCCGCGTTACGCTTTCGCGAAGTTCACCGATACTCCCTATCGTCCACGAGAAAATACCCTTTCGTAAAAAAGTTGAAATTTTTTTTTTTCTTTCGTAAAAAATATCTTTGAGCACAAAATTGATTTTTTTTCTCTCGTTTCTTTTTTTTTTCCTTTTTTTTTCAATTTTGTTTCTCTGCCATCACTTCTCCTTCTATCTACCTATTTATCGTCTATCTATCTATCTATCTATGTGTCTTTACTTCGCGATACATTCGCGCAACTTTCGCGAGTTTGTTGATCGAAGAAATTTACAATTCGGCGATTGTCTTGTCCTCCTCGGCGTCGTTGTCGAGAAGTAAGTAAGATTCCTTGACGACGAGCAATCTGTGCTGACCGTTGACGATAAACGACGAACCTCGTCTGTAAGTTCTCTTACCGAGTTCTATCGCCTCGTGGGTCAGCGTCAGATTCGTGTTGTACGCCTTGACGATAACTGTCGCCAAGACGAATACTCCGACTAGAATGAGGCCGTAGGTGAAGCAGGGGACGGCTACATCCGCGAATGTTGTCGACAGGTATATCCAACGTCTTATCGACGGCGTTAACTCGTCTATTCCCTCCTCGACCCACATTATCGGAAATATTATATCAGGAAACTTCGCTACTGCGCTGATATCCGTCTGACGCTCAACTTTAAGATTCAACTGAACTCTCACTTTGCCCTCAACTGGTACTCCAAGTTTCTGTAAGATAACGTCAATTATTATTCCGCGAATCCGAGTTACAGCGACATAAACGGACGATAAAACAGATTTCTACTATCCAAAATTTAATTTATAAAAAATTTGATTCGATTTCCGATTTAAAAAAATTCACAATATTTTAAAAGATTAAAAAAATAAACTTTTGGCATAGTTTTGGCTTTTGCTTCAATTAAAAAATTACAGAAAAAAGTGGATTCAGAGAAATTGTCGGTAACTCTTTTAGTTCCGCTTTCACGAACTACTTTTCTGTGCTAATTTAATTTTTTTCGCGGTGTTAACGTCATCTCCGAACGGAATCTTACCGGTTGTATCTTGAAGTAAGTTTCGTGAAGTTTTTGGTCGGGTTTTAGCCCCGTTACTGCGTCCAAAAGCTTGGGATCGGCTTTGTAGAAGTGCGGAAACGAGAGATAGACCGGCGCGTCTGTAACACAAAAATTAGATTTTTAAAAAATTTTTTAAATTCTTTCGTACGGATGAAATGAAAAAAATACGGAGCTAAAGATCGATAACGAAACTTACTGTATTGACAAGGACTGATATCCTGCAATCCTTTCGGCGGACAACTTTTCGGATCGTCCGGACAGTAACACTCGTTGTCCGGAGTCTCGGCGCTCGGCGGATCGAACACGTCATCCGGCGGCGTGTAAAGATCTGCCGATATACCTGTTTTTTCCGATGCACCCCGATACTTAAGAGGTAAAACTCTGCAAAGATCCTTGTCCCAGACGTGAATTATGTCCTCTCCGGTTTTGTCTCTCGGCGGAAAAAATGAGCCTAAAAATACATGAAAACGTAGACGAATTAGTAGAATTCGTTGCGAGGTATATAGATGTTTCTGTAGTCATTGAAAGAGCAATTAGGAAGACCGTTTACCTTCGGATGCGCGAATGGAATTGCATGGCTCATCGGACCAGTAAGGCAAGCGATCGAGTCCGTTCAAACGATTTAACAGGCCAAATTCCTTCATATCCGTGTGGCCCGTGTAAATAGTCGATACCTCGTTCAGCGTACCGTTTCTCTGTGTTAACGAGCAAAAAATTTTAAAAATAAAATAAAATGAAATCTCTGAAGATCACGTCGAGTGTTTCATAGAAAAACTTTCTAAACTGCTGCTGAAGAAGCGTGCAGTCGGTTGCGGTCGACTTTATCTCGAAATCGAGAGCAAAGTTCAAGCAGTTTTTTCGTTTTTTATTTTTTTGCTTTTTTTTCTTTGTGTATTGTACTCACTCCGAGTAAAAGACCCATTTGTCGCATTGGTCGACGTGCTTTCGGGAAGAAACGATGCGCTAAACTGACGAGTGGGTCGTCGTATCCAAACACGAGCTCCTGAGCGGTCACCGGTACGAATGGCTTCGAGTCAATGCCGCTCAGGAACATAGACAATCCCACGTTCACGAGTCGCGGTAGACTTTTGCTCATTCCCGACAACGTCTGCGGAAAGATCGAAAGATTAATACCATAATTTTTTTTTTTTTTTTTCATAATCAAGGATGCAATAAGACAGTTTTTTATTAATCATCGAAAAAGTAGTCGAGGTCTTCCGTGTCCCGGAAGTTTTTAATTTTCAGACATTCTTTTTTTTTACCCCATATTTGGGGTATTCAACGTATGAGGAAATTTTTTCAAGCGCAGCGATTCCGTTATATTTTATTTATAACCCACCTAATGCGCGTTTGCAATAAAATTTGTCTCTGACGTCGTTAAAATTATACTTTAAAATATCTCCGGGATTGTTTTTTTTTCGGAGTTTTTAGAAATGACCATTTCTAAAAATAATCCTTCGGACACGGAAGGATTTTTTTCTTTTTATTATCAATTTTTTTTTTTTTTTTAAGTACCGAAAAATATGAATTATTTTTTTTTTTTTTACTTACGAGAAGTGGTATGTTCGGTACGAGTACCCGAAGATCTATATCCTTCGACATTTCCGGCACGAAATTTAGTATCTTTTTGTGTTGATAAGACACCGTGCCGTTGTTATGAAACGCGATGTTAACCTTTTCCATGTCTTCCCTGAAACAATTTAATAACCCGAGAGATGGATATGAGACCTTTGCGGCAATAAACACTTCGCTTTCTTTTTATGTTTTCTTATTTTTTCTCGAGGTATTGCATTGTTTCAACGCCTCAAGGGATCATGTCTACGAACTTTCTACTTTTTATTTAGTAACTTCGTTTATTTTTGTCACCGCGTTCGTAAAAACGCGGCCGGTGCACGGGTCAGAATGTGTTCTCTCGCGACATCAACAAGACTCGATAAGTACGGTAAATTACAGTATTACATAACGCGCGTCTGGACAGTATATATACAGCAGATACTGCACTTGAATGAAGACATATGAGTAATGCTCGTTCGGTTGCTCGTTGCAATAATAACGAGTATATATATACCTATATACAGGTTGAAGTAACTTCGAGTGCAAGTTTCCGTTCGATAAATTGTGAAAAAAAAAAAAAAAAAAAATGAAAAAAAATTATACTTTTTTTTGCGACCAAACGATCGAGGACTCAGTCGAGACTCTCTCGTCCTCTACTACTTGAATAACAACGCGTATATTCATTATGATTGATGAGATCCATCAAGATACGCAGTGGAGATAATCGCGAATGCGAACAAAAGGATAGACGAGATTTCGAGATCTTCAGAGTTCGGCGATTAATTACAATTGCAATAAAATTAAGAAGAACCGTACGAAGTTTTGGCTAATCGACCCACTTTTTTATTTTCGTCGCTATTATTCTTCGCGTCTGTATCTGATAATGGAATAAACATTTGCCAGCGGATTACATAGCGGTAAATCGGCGGCTGTAAGAGACTATTGAATGTGTAATAACTGCAATAATATATATAATCGCGTATCGCGTAAGAATACGGCAGCGTTAGTGGTGAAACGGCGGAATTGTTGCGAGCAGATTGCTATCGTTAAAGTCTCTGGGAGAGACGAGAGTCGCGGCCCACTAAGCAACGCTTCTATAGCATCGCTTTGGTAGAGAGGAATGGAGATAATAGATTGATACCTTGCGGTACAACGCGTTGTGCGTCGCTGTTAGACGGCAGCTTTATCATCACTTCGGATCGATCGTTTAACAGCTCGCAGATGAAGTTTGATCGCTGGCTACTGGTCTTTACGGTAATTGAATAACAATAGAACCGCAATTTTAGCAATTACCCGCGGGAGATATCGCGAACGAGCAATTTATGAAACGCTTAAGGCAATCATTGAACAATTGGTGTTTTAATTATTTTCTCAGCGCATATATTGGTTTGACGGTAAACTGAGTGATCAACACCTCCTTCCCGATTCAAACGCAACTGAAACCCATTTTTCTCGATTTATTCGTTTAGGTTTTCGGGGTTAGAGAAGCTTCGCGCAAATATCTGATTTCCGTTAAGATACTTTACCTATTATGACGAAAAATATGAAAAAATATCGAATATCGAATAGTAGACTATTTTTTTCGTAACCCTTTTTTGGCTCACTGGAGATTCGAAGGCGGAGTCGACATTGAAATTTTGTAAATTTGTCCGAAAGTTTCAATTTTTTTTTAATAAATATATTTAATTGTTGATTTCACCAATTATCGGATGACGTAGTGAACATCTCGAAAAATATTTCTGATTTAATAAAAATTAGACACCTCGGAATATTTTGAGTCTTTCGAAAATTTTTAAAATTAGATATCTCGGTGTGCAGGCGAAGGGCTAATAGCTATTTACAGCATTTCGTAGCTTGCGGCGATACCTTTGTCGGCTGCAATTTGCGTAAAAACGTTTTAAGATTTCGTTGTTCACGAGAATCGATATATTACGACATCGACGCATAAACAAAAGTGTGTCATGTTAAACTCGGAAATACCAGGTACCTTACATCGATACTTTTCTGAATTTTCGCACTTCGTTCGTTTCAATGTCACAGCGACACCAACGTGATGCAGTTTATTAAATACGAAGATTTGCAGAAGAGAAAGTCAACGGGGTTGCGGACTTCAGTCCTTGAGGGAGAATTATCAATAAATATCGACCAGAAATATTCCTCAATGCGTAGACTGTTAGCACTGCGGTGTGAAACGTGCGATTCAATGATGAAACAAAAAAAAAATAAAAATAAAATATATTTGTTCTCTCGCGGTGTCCGCGAGCAGCTTAATTGCCAGTTGTTGGTTACCCGTAATTCGACGGATCTTATTAAGCAACGATGTAAAGATTATAATCCGATGTCACGGTTGCGCACGCGCATCACTCGGATTACGACCGCTACTAACAATCGACACGTAAGAACGTAATAGACTTTCCTTGTTTCGCGCTCGACACTCAAATTTTACGCGAATTAAACGCGATATGAAATTTATCCGAACACACGCGACAAATTTCGCAATTTTTTAATTTCCTGACAGAATGATAATAATCAACGAAAATGAGTAATTACCGAGAATTTTCCGGTAGAAGCGATCATTTTGTTTGACAAAACTTCTCGATCATTTGAATACATTAAAAGACGATTACTACTAATTACTATCCGACACTCTTCGTGTTTGCGTTTTAATGCTCTTGAGTAGATATTTCTTGCGCCATTAAAGGGCAGTGAAAGCCACGTGCGCGCTCGGTTCACGAGGCTTTGTGAATGGTTCGTAACAATTTCACGACCTAGAGAAGGCCGTCGCTGAGAGTCTATTCTCGACTCCTCGTTTATTCTGTTGCTACTTTAATTGTCTGCGAAGCAGACAATTAAAGTAGCATGACTGATGTTAAATAATTATTATTTTTTGCCTATAAGTTATAAACGTATGTATACATATATATTGAAGTAATAGATCGCGGCACGAGCTTCCAATATGGCGTTATCGCGTTTTAATAACGAATTTTTCCGTTTTAAGAAATCTATCGTAAGTTATCGTCTCTTAATAACAAATTTTTCTGTTTTACAAAATCGTAATAATCGTTTAATTATTCGCAATTTTGAACTCTCGTAACGGAGATATCAGATCGCGCGAAAGAATTTCTCGGCTAAATGCAAAATAAATTTTTGAATAATTAATTGCAACATGCAAAATTTATTTTATGGCTCTCGAGACATCTGGTTCTTCGAATTCCGAAAGTTCGACGGTGACCCATATTTTCGCCGCAACCATATCTTGACCATTAACGAGGACGAGACGCGGGGACCGAAGCTTTCGTCAGACACTCGAGAGACGATGATGGGACACCATTTTTTTTTTTTTTTTTTCGCGTATGTTTGACTACCTATTATTGGGGTTTCGGCGAAGTTAACGCAAGTCGTTCGTACAAATATTTGAATTTGTACGCACGACTCCATAACTGCGTCAATGTATCTTCTTCGCTGCGTGCGTAATACGCTCAGACGAATCATCCGTGAGCCGTTTGACCTCTATCACTGGATTATTAATAATCATATTTGCGCTATAGAATTACCGCCCAATTTAACGCTCGTCAACAACCAGCCATCCGCGATTTCGCTATTTCCATTGAGATACCCACGTCGTGTTTCTCTGCGTCGCGTCGCGAAAAAGACGTCTGCGCGTCAAAGCAAAACCGGTAACCGGATAAACGGAAGAGGCAAAGTTCAATGAAAAATCGCGTAGTTGAAAAATTCGGCAAACAGTCTGAACAAATTCGTAAGATCGAACGGTGAGTCTTCGAAAAAATTTGGATTTTCCGTCCGCACAATTATTCCGAGAATCTCCGGACTTCCCCGATGAATAAGTAACAATTACGGTGTAATTTGAAAATGTATGAAATTAAATCGATTCAATGAAAATTTCATCGTTGCTGAAAAAGCCGCGAAATTCGATAATTAAAAATCTTCAATAATTTATACACTCCGAATATATAATAGTTGAGTGCATTGACCCCTAATTAAGGATAAAAAATAAATTTTTTAAAAATTCATTAATTCGTTGAATCGGCAAACCAAATGATTAATCAGTGGTTAACCCACCAAAACGTATATATTATCTCGGCGCGAAGTATTATACGATACTTCGCGAAGCGTCGGACAAAGTGGAACGCGACCGGGTTCGCGGGCTATCCGCGATTCCATTGCGTAATATTAAATCTCTCCAGAGGCTTTCGCAGGAAGGAGAGACAGATATAAGATACTTGTTTGGAGGGGGGGAATTTCTTCGATGATGTGTCCCTCTCATACGTTTCGGGTTCTCGTATACATATATCTTACAAACACGTGTTCGCCCCCTGCAAACTCCCGCTTCTCCCGCTGCAACCGACATATATATATGATATTATGTCGACGTAAGATTGTATCACGCGCCCGCTGTTATTACGCGAGCAGATGTAATACCTGCTAACGTAGGTTGTGGCTGCTGTCGTTGCTCCGGCGAGGGAGAGATGTAAGAGTCGCGTAACACCACAGAGAACGATCGGTCTCTATAGACATTGCAACGCCTGTTTGCTTTCTGCATACGACCTCCTGCGCGAACTTCCGTAGAAAGCGCTTAACTATTTGCATACCGAGAGTTCGCGCGCGCGGACTTTGCGTTTTTTTTGCAATCTTAGTAGCGAGTTTTAGAAGCCGCGTAAGTATACACCTTTCCCCGCAACGAACTTTGAAAAATCGCGGACTTGCAGTATCCAAGAATCGCCGCAAGCGCTCCTTGCGCCTTTAACAGAAGGAACGGATCGTTAGAGACCTTTTTCCGAACTTTGAGACGACAACCATTGAAGTTCGGTAGTCGTAGATTTTTTTTTTTTTTCGAACTCAATGAGTCTTACTACGATACTCGATGTAGCAAATATTTGATTGAGGTCAACGTTCAAAATCCTCTTCGCGCGTAACAATTTGTGTGGCGATTCAAGTTCGTCGAGAGTCCGTTGAGCTCTCGAGATATTTCGAGGCGGAGTACGAGACCTCACTGAGTAATAGAAACGTCCATATTT
The DNA here is from genome assembly GCA_964006125.1 of Cryptus viduatorius. Lineage (NCBI taxonomy): Eukaryota > Metazoa > Arthropoda > Insecta > Hymenoptera > Ichneumonidae > Cryptus > Cryptus viduatorius. The sequence goes on along the minus strand of OZ023224.1, from coordinate 11,280,142 downwards.
AGCGAGTGCCGAGGTTCAGGAATGTAGGAACATTGTAATACGATGATTCAAAGTCTATTTCATTTTTTTTCTCTCTCCTCCCCCTCCCCCCCCCCCCCCCCCCCATGAGTGGAACGAGCGTCGACAGTCATTAGCACTTCGCGCCTATTATTCTCTCCGCGTGAAGACATATGGATAAGTTTTTTTTTCTTTTTGCGATATATCGCGCAATTAATCTATCGGATCGTCATTCGAACTCGTCGTATCGCAAATTTGATGTTAATCTTTTTCGCCTCGAGGCTTCGGACAGAACAGTTCAAAGGGACAAAGTACGCGATTATCAAGGATGAAAAGATCACGCGAGGTAAAGGAGTTTCGTTTCCGGGTTTAAACGCGCATTTGCAGACCGTATATACAGACTTTCTTACGTTGGATCTCTCTCCGAGAGAGTACACAGGGATCGAGGCTGCAGCTGGAGTTACATCAGAACATAGAGAGCTTTTATGCTCCGAGCTCCGCGGACTCTTCTACCGGAGACTGAAATGCGCTCGGCTCGCTCTCGTCACGGGATAAATATACGATTAATCGAGGAAATAGAAAAAAAATTATCTCGGCGAGAGATACGGGGGAATGTCGGTAATCAAAGTTGATTCTAAGACCCCGCTGACGGCGCGCGTTCACTTACTCCCGGAAGTTACACAGCCACGACGCTGCAGACTAGAATTTTTTACTTTTAGCGCTTCTCCGACTCTTCCTTACACCGGAAGTTTCCGATGGTCGACAGCATAACAACAATTTTTGCAACTCATTATCATACGCGGAGGAACGAGTACTTCATTATCGATTTTTATCAATTAATACCTTCGTCAGATATTTTTTCTCGAATTCTTCGCGATGTTTTATTATCGATAGTTTTTTTTTTTTTTTTCATCGATTCTTACAGCTTCATCGGCGTTTTTTCATCAAGTTCTCCGATAGAAATCTTTGCCGAGCAGATTTTGCGAGAGTAAACGTAATGAGATAGCAGTCGCTTACTGAATGACACAAGTCGAATATAAAAGATATAATAATGATAGAGAAGTAGAATTCTCGTATATACATATATATACGCGAGCTTTGTCAATCCAAACGACAAATATCAGCGATCGTGACTTTGCGCTTTGAAAAATAACAATAATAATAATAATTGTAGATTTTCCACCGAACCAACTACGTCGAAGTTTCCGTCGATGACATACTTATGTCGGCGCTAAGAGTATGAAATTAACGTCAGACTATTGTCGCCGGAAGCGCTTCATTTTCGCTCCGGTTAAAAATTTTTTAGTCGTTCGAATCGAATTAATCGAATGCAAATTATTCATAAAAATTCTTAACGAAAAACAAAAAAAAAACATTTCGTTGAGTTTGTAAAATTTTTTTTTTTTTTTCAAGAATGAGGAAATTTGAGATGAATAATTTGGTGACACGTGCGCGTCTCGTTTCTTCATTCAAAAGCGGATATATTTGTCTCCTCGTCGCTAATAAACTGGTTTATTTTTTTTCCTTCACTCGTTTATTCTCTTCGTCTCGCGCTTCGGAATCTTTTGGTGACTTTTTTTTTTTTTTCTTTTACTTTCCGCGGGAATTCCCGGCGGAATCGGCCGAGAAGAATGGCGACGTTTAACACGTTTAGTTTTTGTTGTTTCAACGCGCTCGCACCTTAATTTTACATAACGTTGTAACATACCTAACGGTTACATTATTAATACGAACGCGAGAGGAGGACCCGACGACGGTGAGTTTCTCGGTACGAAATAAATTACGTAAAGTAAGTGAGTAAGTAGCACGCATGCCAACTGCAGTGTCTTGTGGTTTAATAATTTCTCTGTACAATATATTAGTTACGGAGACAACGCTTAACCGCGCGTAATAGACCTGCCGCCCCCCCCCCCCCTCCCCCTCCCTCACTACGAAGAAGAAAAAAGAGACACACATGACGTGTGATGTAAAACGTCACCTACCGAGTCATCCTGCTGTATACTTATGCGCAATCACCTCACTGTGTAAACTCTCGTTACAACGAGTTAAGTAACGAGAAAACGCACTAAATATCCGCCCCTCGCGTCTTGACAGTAGAAGCGATAAAAAGGAAAGGAAAAAAAAAGAAATTAGGAATTCCGAAATCTCTTACCTGTAGACGAAAGGACCAATTTCTTGTAATTTTGGCTTCTCGTGATAATTGAGAAAATTCTCGGCGTTCGTTACATTGAATATATAAACTTTGGTCAGCCTGACGACGCCCGGTTTTTGCCAATATTGGAAGGATATCGAGCCGTTCCATAATCTTAATTGCTGAATGAAAGAAAAAAAGAAAAAATTTTTTGTTACACATCGAACAGTAATCACGTCATCGATTTTATAATAGATTGCACCATGTGACTCAGAAGGGAAACGAGAGCAAAGTAACGCGTGTGAAAGTATCCGAGAAAGTGAAAACTAATGAAGGATCACTTTACGACGGTATGAGGTTGTAATTTCGTAGTGTCGATTAGGTAGGAAGTCCAGAAACGGCACTTGTAATAATACCTTCTGATATGAGGCAATCGCGAGGATGTAAAAATAAAATGACAAAACTTACCCTTAGAATAACGTAATCGACCCAAGGAATACTGCTGAGAACGATGCCGATCGCGAGCGCCAATAAGCCGAACAATATCGCTGCCAATCTGCCTGAAAAACAGAACAAAACAAAAAAACCCGATATGTAATTTCTTTTTTAAAAAACAGATAAAGACTTCGAAGAATCGGTGTCGTCGTAAGGAAAATTCATGTCATCTTACAGTTGCAAGGAGAACATATGAAATAAATGAGACAAAAAAAAAAAAGTACGAGACAAGTATCAGGTCCCTCGAGGTCGAACGCGTGTTGCAGTTGCAACACCGGCGAGTATCATAACACTTGTTTTTTTTTTTTTTTTTTTTTGCGCATATAAAACTGTACGATAAACCTCGATTATGCGCGATACCATGATGAATACGTGACGAGTAATTGTAGCCGTTTAAGTGCGATACTAACGTTTATTTGCTAACGTTTGCGAGTAGCATTTTATATCGATGTCAAAGTTCACTGTTGTTGCGGCTTGTTATTGATCGCGCAATAAAAACAATGTGCGGAGACAAATCACGGGCATTTTTTTTTCTCTCTGTTTCGACGAACGCCAAGTGAAGATGTTATTGACGAGGTAGGCGAGCTTTTTGTTTTCACTGATGCAACGAATGTGTCTTTTCGAACGATCAACACTTTAACGAGTTGCAAGAAGCACAAGGATCGCAACAAAGTTTCATAGATTTTTTGTCCTTAACGAGGAAACTATAATTTTCTATTTTTTTTTTTTTTTTTTTTTTTTTTTTACGAAAATGGAAGAAACAACATATTAATATCTCGGACTACGGGTTGGAAAGTGACGTCATTGGATGTTTACGGATATTAAAAAAAAATTCGTTATTCGCAAAGTCTTCTCTCGGGATACTTCTGTATCGTATGGTCATCGTTGGTAGACGAATCATCTTCTTCTTGCCTACAAGAGTAATAATCATCCGAATAGCTCGACGGTCACGTGCGGATAGGGAAAATTCTACCACAATCACGATAGCACGTTGAGATAATTCGTAGGAACGATTCACAGTGAGATATACGTTCCCTACGCTTCGCCAGGAAGTAATCATCCGCATTCTAGACGATCGGAACGCTGGTCTTTTGTACGTTATCACATGTACAATTTTCCCTTAAGATCGCGCGGTACAATATATGCTTGAGATTTGTAGTGAGATTACGAGACGAGAATAAGCTACAAATTTATTAAAAAATTCGACTAATACGCAATGCTTTCGTAAACCAATGGCATCGTTAGCCTTTGTCGATATTTAATCGAATGAATTTATGATCGATTTTTTTTCGAATTCAATAGAATAGCAATAATAATGACGATTGCAAAATAGCAAATGTGTTTAAGGCGTTTTAAGCGGTAGAAATTAAACAAAATTAGTTACGCCTCATCGTTATGTAATGAATAAAATTTCACGAATATCGATGTAAAGTTAAAAATAAAATTTCTATCGAAAGCTAAGATCGTTGAGTTTTATTAATGGATCTTTACGATAAGAAATACCAACGATTTCGTTGAATCATCGAACTTTGTACGGCTAAAACCGACGCATCTTTCCTCAAGCAAAATATACAATCGCAATGTTTCCACCGTTCTCTTTTGCACAATTTCGTCAAATGACCTCGGAACGGCTCAAGTTTATGCTTCGAGATGTGAAGATAGAAATGTGCGTTCAAAGGTTCCGAGTTTCAAGACGATAGCGCCTCGTCGCGTGAAATTGTTGCGGAGTATCGAGAAAAGAAGAAAAAAAAAAACCCATATCATCATTTGCGGCTTGGCGATGTCAACGAACCCGTGAGAAGGTCGCGTACGCGAAGGACGTCCGGACGAATGTCGATAGAGAGATGAATAAAAAGCCTCGGGGCGGACGCTTTCGAGGAGATAGAAAAACAAATAAAATTAATTCTCCGTCAGAGATGCTGCAATAAAAAAAGACGCGCAGGTGTGAAATTTTGTCACCATAACCTCAAAATTTTTATCGAAGGGTATTGCAATGCATAGATAGATGCAATAATAATAATAATAACAATAATAACAACGATAATAATGGTGTAATAATTGATTATAGAATTCATTGAGAAAACCGCGAAGATGCAAAAAATTCTCGTGCGCAAATACGATAAATTTTCATTAACCCAATTAAAAATAACTTTTTATAATGCATCTCAAGAATGGACATGCGTACTTTTTTATAACAATAAAAAAAACTAAATATGTTCCGAACGGCATGTTATTCTTGTATTATCATTATTATTATTATAATCGCTCATATTATTCTTTGAACTCATACAGCTGCGTGCGTTGGTAGTTAAGAAATAAATGAGGAAGTGAGAGCAGAGAGATCGGAGTCCAATGTGTCCATCGGCAGGTATGAAGCGTAGGAAATTATCTCAAGGGAAACCACAGCGATAAACACGTCTCGAAGTATTGGTGTATTCGAAGCTGAAGATTTAACGATTGATCCGAGTTGTATGTTCTGTGTGGGAAGGTCGTTCCGATCGAAATATCGTAGTAGGAATAAGCCTTCGGCAGAAAGTATCGTTGGCAGAAGTTCGGTGAAGAATAGGTAATTAAGGGTTAAAAAAGGCTTAACGCAGAGATGCATCGCGTCTGCACTCTTATGGCGTTTGGTTTTTAGAACCATTTCTATAATTGCAGTTCCTGCTGCTGGACCGCGTAATAGTTGAATGCCCGATGAAAGTCTATGTCTGGAAACTTTGAGTCGATTGGAAAACGTAACAGTTACGAGAAAGCCACGCGTGCGAGACGTTCGTACCGCGCGTCGGCACAGTCCGTCGTTCTCTATACGATCTCCCTGTCTGTCTTCTACCTATCATATTAGACATGGTAGGACGTGATTGTACGAATCCCAAATGCCGGACATTGTCGTCTGCACCCGTATATTGTAATATCTTACGACGAACCCGGAGGATCTACGGTTCGTTAACTGAACACATTCTCGCATATCTATAACGTCTCGTATTATATGCTGAGCTGCACGACTCGTATGTTCAACGTAAACTTTCTCGCTCCGAGCTGTTCAAATCTATATAGTTTAGAGCCCATTTCCGGCTTACTGTACCGCGATATATATAACCAACAGTTCGTCCGGTTAAAATAAACTTTTTTCGAAAAAAAAATGATATAATTCGCCATTTTATATAATTTATAATACTTTTCATTTTTATGAAAAAAAAAAAAAATTATGCGAAATTTTGGAGTACGGAATTGCTTAGCATGTTGATATTCGAATAGCGTAGAAAATGTGACAAAATCAGAGAAAATTTTTTTTTCGTCCATCGTAATTTTTTTTCGCACTCACAGACGAGCAAAAACAAATCTTCTTTGCATAAAATTAACTCCAGACAATGTTTGTGGCGTAAATAAGTTTGTTAAATTACGGCTCGGAGCAATGCACGGATCATTTGCGCAATTTGCTCGGAATTATTAGGCTTACTGAAGTAATTAGATTTTCACGAGTTCTTGACCCATATTTCGAACGATTTGAAAGCGAGAGTCCTTATGTTAGGCACACAGGTATGCGACTACACATGTATTCTCTATCTCTCTAAGAATCAGGTCGATTATGCGAAGACTGCGTGTCAGTGGCGTAACTCACGCGCCCATTCACACGCATGAATCTCATCGGTATATATATAGATATATATGTATATATACCTATGGAGTTTCGATAAATGGAAGCTGTTTCAGCGGTAATCTCTGTCGCCTAACCGAATTCGCATGTAGCGAAATGAATTCATTCGAACGCCGGCAACCGGCAAACTCAGTTGCCCCGCCTGTTGCATAAACTCTTCGCGATCTCTCCTTTCTCGTATTTCTCTCGCGAGAACTGCGACGAGAGCTCCCGTACACATTGGCAAATAATCCTCTCGGTGGTCTTCTGCGCTGTTGCTCCGCGAAGTGGATCGTTCGATGTTTTTCTTAATCGGATACGAACGAACCTCGAAAGATTATCGTCGAAGTGAATGGCCTGACCTACCCACAGACTCGCGGGCAAAAAAAAAAAAATTTTTTTTTCCCTTCAAGATCGCGATATAATAATTACGGTTTCGGAGCACCGAAAAACCAACGCGGCCTATATTTCGCCGCTATTATAACGGAATGTTCTTTTGATTTCTGCGATACTCGATAGTTTTGATACAAAGTTCCGTTTTACTCTGTAAATTATCTCGTATACTTAAACTTTCATTCGGTAATAAGTAGACACTGTTATTCACTAATAACTGGAAGTTGTTATTCATGAAAGGTAATAATACTCCGCGATTGCAGTAGGTAATCACAGAGTGTGGTGACGAGATCGCCGCTAATCGTTTATAATTCTTCTCGTGATTCCGACCACCGCGAGAATAAAAAGATCGCGGTGGGTCTCGGAGATGATAAAGAAGAAGAAGAAGAGAATGAAACGCTGCGAAAACAAAAATAAAAATTTTGTCCAGCGGATATACAACGACTTCCTCATCATATTCGCCGAGAAGGCTGCGATAAAACACTGTAACGGTACTCGACTATTCTCTCCCGCGACTGGCAATTAAGAACGTTTCAAAAATTGCTTTGTTTGTTGCGTTTTTCTGTCTTTACACTGTAAGAGAATACGTTTTATAAACTTTAATACATATATTCATGAAAAACATGTACCGGTTTAATTGTCATTACAAAACATCGTTCGTTACATCGTCAAGAAACAATTAAAAGGAGATGAATTATTTAAACTCCATAAGAAATGCGACAAGATGTTGAAGTACAATTAGAGTCTAATTATTCATTTTGCTCTAAAATGTATAAGTCTCTTGCGATGGACTCTTAAGATAGACGCGATGAAACATTCCTCAGTTTAAAGTTATTATTAAAAAAAAAAAAATTGGAATTATTGTCGTATTTTTCGTCTACAATTTATAATGTCTTCTGCTGAATAACCGGATGCTGTGCGAACGAATGGTAGCAAATGTGCCGTTTTTTTCACTAATTAAAAGAAAATTGTTTAAATTTATGAAAAAAAAAAACATAGCAATTGTTTAAATTTTTAACGCAATCAGATCATTTTATTTAACAATTAAATTTTTTTTATCGCGTCAAATTTATACATCTGTCTTATCTTTTATATAAATTTTGTGTTATTACATTCATTGCGCGACAAAAGATTATTTTTTTCGAGATTCCGCGCGTTCGGAAGTAAAAAACTAAAAAAATAATAAGCAACAGTATCTCGTGCAAAAATTTGGGTCTCGTACATCGCCTTCCGTGTTATGTATGCCCCACCCTTCCCTCGTCCCTAATTCACATAAGTTAACATGTAAATTCATGCGAGTTACGCCCTTACGTTGCGCCATTCCGTCGATATAATATCGGAAGGGTATAAATTTATAATAAATCCGCGGAGCCGACAGGGCTGAATAATTATTTACCGACGTCGAATGATCGTTCGTTCGTGGGCTTTAGTACCTCGTAGAAACGAGAGAGTGAGAGATACACAATTTTTTTATTCAGAACCTGAATTCGGAGGTCATTTCTCGCGTTGCCTCCAAACTGACTCGTCCTTGTTCACTCGTGGAATTTCCCGATGACCCTCCCCCCACCCTCTGTTTATAGCGCCCACCCATTAAGCTACGACGGCACCCTTAATTTTTTTCCACAGTTTAAAGACCGCGTTCGTCGGTTCTCTTCGTTTCAAGTTTCAATGACCTCCGTGCGTGCAGTTTGGATCGTTGCCAGGGGGGTAAACGTGCGCATCCGCACGCGCGCGTGTAAAATAAAAAATAAAAAAAATTAAAAAACGGTCCAAGGGCGCCCTGCCCTTGGCCGCTGCGCTCGGACCATCAACGTTTATCGTTTTTGAGCAAAAGAAAACTCGGCCGTAGCGTATTTGGCACGTACGCTCGTCCTCCGTCTTCGTTTTCCAATCCGGTTTTGTGATATGCTACGGAACCTCAAGGGTATCCCTTCTTCATCCTCACGTACGTCGTCGGATTCTCCTCAATGTCTCTTTAACCCGTTCATACCGACTTTCTTTAAATCCGCGGAAAAAATTCTATCAAAGTACCCATCGTCTCGAATGCTTGCGCCAATGTGCAGATCTTCGTTCGCGAAAAATTAAAAAAAAAAAAAAAAAATTCTAACCTCTCGGCCCATAAAAATATTTTTTTTTTCAACGATACCATCGCATTTTAACGAGTATACCGAATACCCTCGACGATACGGCTTCCCAAAAAAGACTAAAGTTCCTTCAACCGCGTTTTATAGACTTCGAAGAATGTATCTTATCGTTTATAGCGGCAATTGCGTTTTTCGCGACAATTGCAATAAGAACTTTTATCACCCTTTCGTTGTTTTCAAATTCTTCATTTTTTTTTTCAACATTCTACGATCCATTGTGAAGGTTACTCTTCTGCGAGAGAGCACTCTCCGTTTATATGGATATCGCGAATTCGCCAAAAGCTTCGAATTTCACACGAAAGTGCAAATTGGCATTGGTAACGAAGGATCCGCGAGTGCTATTTTCTGGTATTTCAACCATCGTCACTCCTTATTTCTCTCTGCGTTACACGCGGTTCGACGATCTCCGCTCGTGCGATATCTTCACATTATGAACGTTGATGCTTCATGGAAGCTGAACTCGGAATGTCATAAAAACGGCACGCGTTGCTGAAGATGAGAGTCGACCGCGTCTGCCGAGAGAGTCTCTGACCTGTATATTTCTTGGTGGTGTACCTTTACGCGAAGCAAGTTTCCTTCCTTCGGCGATGCGCGGCCAACACTCGCGCGTGGGTCACACGATTCGGTACGGGTCTTCAGGATCGGGATATAGATATAGACGTATAATATAATCGCGAATGTACGGTCGAGCGAAGTAGTTCACGTCCCCGTTCGGCGATACCTGGCCTGCTGGCCTTTGATATTTATTCATCCACACATTCATCCACAGCTCCGTAAGTAGTAAGTGATATAGGAAGATCGAACGTTGTTCCCTCATCTCAGGATGTCGTATTGTCCGGTAGCCGGTCTCGTCTACCGCGGGACCAATAACCTCTCTCGCTGATTTACTCGAGCTATCGAGGCCATTAGGGCGAATATTTCACTCGTATTTTCTCTTTCCGAATATCCATGAAAGATTCTCAAAGCGTCATCGTCGGTAGTTATCCATAATGGCGGTACACCGTGATTATGAAGACCCCGCGAGCCGATTGTGCGTATGCGAGTTTCAAACGTCCGCACATCGGTATAACCGGTTGCGATATATCCGAAGGAGTACCACGCGCTCGTGAATTGATTCGCTATTTCCTATTCGCTAATGCTTTTAGATACGACTAAAGCAATCGTGTTTACGCGAGAATCATCAGAGACAATGAGAATTTCTGCATCGTTGAATCTTCAACTCGTCTGATATATCGCGACACAGTCGGGGATAATTGCTTCCCGAGTGCAGGCAACTCGCACTGGAAGTTACACGACACGAATAATGACGAAAAGAGACTCAGCGAAGTCGATAAGTTAACGCACTGGCGACAGGCTATTGATTGAAACGGGAAATATCTCGTAGATATTACGAGAAAATCGATAATTAGGATATCGATATCGATAATTAGGATATCGATATCGATTTTGAAAAAAAATTCTCGAACTTCGTATATTATCTCATAGAATTTTTAACGCAACGGAAAATTATTTGCTCGCCTTTTTTTTTAACAACGTCCACGCGATACGATAAAGAAAAATAACATCAAGGACGACGTCTTCGCGAAACTTTCTACCCATATGAACTCTCTTCACGTCTTCTTCTGAATACGTTAATTATTCGTTGGTCAATGGTCGAGGAATTTTTTTGCTGATTTTTCGAAAAGTAGACGAGAATTATGAATTTATTGATGCGTTATGCGAAAGATGATTTATGTAATTAAAATGAATTTTTAATAATGTCGATCGAATAGATTTTAATACCGGACTATCAAATAATTTAGTATTTCCACGATATTGGAGTAAATCTCAACAATTTACATGTAAATTGTTTCTCTGAATCGAGCGATCGCGAGGAAGGGTCGGGGGGGGGGGGGGGGGGGGGGGGGCAATTTTTTTTTTCGCGTCTTATCTCGAATTTTCGATGGAACAATCAATCGCTATTAAATGTTCGAGGATTTGAATTTTTTTTTAACTTTTCGAAGTTTACGAAAGAATGAAAGATATTGTAAGAAATATGATTTTTGTAATGCAAACGATATTTATTTAAATTCTGGCCTACGGGATCGTGCAGAGTAGGTCGTTGTTCGCACAGATGTTAGACAATTTATTCAAATTATACAAATCCTTCATCTGGGTAAAGCGATAGCTCGAGGGCAATTTTCTCTACTCAGCGTTTCTCATGCATATGTCTTCCGCAATAAAATTAATTTTGTGTTCGATGGTCGAGGGATTTTTTTTCCGCAAATTTTCAAAGGTAGAAAACCAATATTGCATTGCGGTAATGAGATATTTCGAGGGCATTTTTTTTTTTTTTTTTTCGATGTCCCGTTGTCCACTGTTCGCCGCTGCGGAAGATCCGCCGAACGACCTGATTCTTCTTTCTCGCTTTCGTCTCTACCTTTTCACGTAAATTTATCTTTATCGCGCATCATCGAAGCTCAGTTTATAGAACAGGATAGTCGAGTGTTGTTAGTCCTCTCGTAATCATCCTTTTTGTCGTTTCTCGTCGTTCTGATAGACGTTCGCCCGTTGCGGAAGTTTTCCTAGCGTACAACTTGTACCGATTCGCCCAATGGGGGAATTCTCGCGATTCTCGGGTGTGTTGTATAACGAGTCTCTTGTCACTGTACCCTACTGACTGACATTCAATCTTCCGTCGTTCCGTACTAATGTACCCGCGTAAGTGAACGTTAACAATATATGTCACCCTGTAAATTTATCTCTTTCTTTCGCGCGGATAAGCTAAAGAAGTGAGTTTGTCGTCCGTTCATTTTCTTCTGCGCGCGATATATATATATATATATACAACTTAGTTGCACATCGGTGCATCCAGGTCGACATTCCGCCTCGGGATATCTTCGTGCCGATTTTAACAGTTATACTCTCGGTTAACCGGTTCCAGAAGTTTGGCCTCTGCGATAAATGTGTCGACAACTGAACTACAAAAGGGCGTAAGTGACGTTGATTGTACTTTTGAGATTCTCTCACTTGCGCCCTTATGCTGTTTAGCTATTAATAATCATGTCATTAAATCGAAGAGTGTAAATCACGTGCTGTTTAATTTCGAACGTTTATACGATACATCGCGCTTAAAACTGCTGAGAGTGAGATTACTTTCATGGTGCAAAAAACGTTTACCTTCGAGAGGACAGTATATCAAAATGCTTAAAAACAAAAGGGCTGAAGTTATCTTAAGTGTAGAAGTTAAATTGCAAGTCTTAACGTCCATAACCCTCCGCGCGGCACATTACGAATGCAAAAGCGCAGTCGCCGTTGAGATTCGAAAAATTCGTCTATAAACTAAAATTTTGTTAATAAATATTGTTAATATTTGATGCAAATAACTAGTGTCCTGTTTACCGGACACTTTAAAAAGTATCCGCGATAAAAAAAATTTTAAAGTTCGATTTACTTTGAAAACCTAATCAAGTTTTTCGGAATTTTTCACTAAACTTCGATTTTTCGTAACAACAGTTTTAAAATTTTCATTTTGGCAACACCCGCGTCATTCGGTAGACATTTCGAGGAGAACCTCTGATTTTTTTCAGATTTTTCAAAGCCCCGAAAACTTCGAAAATTCGATTGCTCCCTAAAAATCGCAGTGGAAACATCGTATCACGAAACTTATAGTGCGCAGGCGGAGGGTTAATTCTCCGTTCAACGCCCTTACGTTGTTTACCTGTTGATAAATATGTAAATGACCCTCAGAGCGGATATTCTTGTACCGTTAAATATTGAAGTTTTTACTTATTTTTTGCAACGACGCGCTAAAACGCGTCTTTATTACCCGCGAACGAGATTACGCAGATGTTGTAAGAACGTTTTCGTTAAATGATTAGTACATATATCGGGCGGATTGGAGTCACAGAGGAGAGTTAAATAGTCGAAGTTGCAACCGGCAGCAACGGTTCTGACGTATGATTACAGTCATCAACAGAAACTGGTGGAGATACGTGGTCAGGGCCAACCTGACGAGGAATTTTCGTGTTTGCCAACCGGCTACGTTCAATTACAGGCACCGGGGGTTGCGGTCGTTGCGACAGAAAAGTCGATGCAGTAGTCAGAGAGAGGCCTTTAGCACCATCGGCATCGGGCCACATAGGTCTTTAACGAGAGAACTTGTGTGTGCCGTAGAGTCGGTCCAAGTGAATGTCAATACCGATGTGGCTGGCCGCGGACACTGCTTAAACGAGGGATTATTTTCTCGTACACGCGAGAAATCTCTGTCTATATAACGACAAGTACGATTCTTAATTCGCACGCATTCGATTGAATGTATCATAATAATCATAACCACCGGTTCATGTATCCTAACAATTTCGATGTATTTACCGTTCCGATTATCGCCCAAACGGTTTACTATCGAAGGCGAAACATCGGAAATTGTATTTTCGATCTTTTAGGACGAATTCGATCAAATTTTTTTTTACGAAACGCGGACCATTGTAATTTTCAGATTTTCATCTTCGGCTTCAAATTGGCTTCACATTGAAACTGATAAAAATATTATTAAAACCGTTTTTCTTGCAAATACATTTTTTTGTCTTCACGTCCTAATAGATCGCGGAAAGAGATGCATCAGATTTCAGCTTATTGAAAAAAAAAAAAATTGTCGAAATATGAAACTTATGAAAAAAAAAGAAAGAAGCGTTAGAAAAAAAAAATTAGTCACTCCACTCGTTTCTCTTATTTCCTTATCCCAAAGCGACAAACGTGATTCCGAAGAGCTTTCGAGAACAGCCGGTAGAAAATGATTAGTATTCAGGTGGGTTTGAGCGCGAAGAGCATAATTCACCGCTACAATTGAGAGTACTACCGTCGGCTTATCCTCCACAGTAGTTGCTACAAGACGTTTTAAATGACTATATACCATTGTTGGCGCATTGCTGAGTGATTTACACCAATGCTTCGAGCTTAAAGTGCACTGCACAGCTTCATTCTCGTATACGAAGTTAGCGAGATGATTGATCGCCATTCGGCAGCGGTTTCCTTCTCTGTGTAAAGTTGAATTGACTTTGGTGCCGATAGAGCTAAAGCCTCGCGACCGGTAACTTCCCTCGATGTACCGTACATAGCTTTACCATACGTAACCCGATCGTAAAGATATAGGAGTTCTGGACGCGAATAGCTCGCCGTGTAGACGCCGAGAGAAGCGGCCGCACTTCCAGCATCACCGGAGGCACTCGCCAGCAGCGCGAACGCTGAGAGTGAAAGTGATCTTAAAAATGTCTGAGTTTACCTATACGTGCGGATGAGCGTAAGGCTTGCATAGACGTGACACCCATTTAACCGTGCAGCTTCGGAGAAGACAGACGAACGGTGTAAAACGTCGAGGTCGTTGTTAGCGATGACGATACAAAAACGACGAGAGCGAACGACCGGGCTACCGACACCATTGAATAATGACTTTTTCGTCGACATGGACACACATTTTGAAATTCATCTTCTCAACGATTATCGAAGACGGCGAGACAAGTGTTTGGACAGATGTCGACAGGTGGACACTTTTCGAAGTGTTGTGTATTTTTTTTTTTTTTTCATTGTCAAGAGGTTCGATGAATTCGTTCGAAGAATCGCTCGACCTAAATAACGTTTCTATGGGAAAATCGATTGATCATTGATGATCATTTTTTTTTTTTTTTTTTTTCGTGTAAATGCTGGAAATACTCATTTGCATAGTTATCGAAATCATGACGTGATCCACGCGGACCAAATTCAAGGTTCCGGATCTTTGGTCCATTGGGGGGTCCAGGAAATTCTCTGATGTCATAGGATCAAAGAACAAATTGGTTGAATGGAAAAATTACGTTAAAATCTCAACGATTCAACGGTACTGAAACGGACTTCACAGGTTTTGATGGTAATCCCTATTAATACCGATCGAAAGGAACGCTTTAGCTTGAGATTTAAAGAGGAGAGGAATTTGCGGCAGGACGACGTATTCGTTCGAAATAACTCATTTTTTTTTGGTTTTTTTTTTTTTTCGCGTCTGATGGAACGTCGCGGCGGTCGATCGCGTTATACACGCGTGTGATGCAAGGAAATGCCTGAATTGTGAATCACAAAGTCGAATCGAATCTATTATCGAATCGATCCGAAGGACACGTCTGTACGAAAAATTTCTCGGGACGACTAATTATCAAGGTCCATGAATATTAAATTGATCGTTGCCTCAGCAATTTTTTTTAAGTCGCACACACTTCGGAATATACGGTGGAGACTCGCGCCACGCCTAAAAATTGTTTGAAGACGAGTTTAAACGATTTTCGCTCAAAAAGGGATCTCATTTTCACGTAACTTACGACGGAATAACATAATCAGCGTCAGAAGTTGTCTGAATGAAGTTTAAGCGAAGCTTCGTGATGCGGGAGAAAAAAGTGAAAAGCCCGAGAGAGTAATTGTTGGCGGCGAGTTTTACAACCCATAAAATACACAACGCGCTTCGTAGGTAATTCATCTTCGCAAGATGAAGTACCGATCTTATGCTTTAAGCGATAAAGACTGCAATTCTTCTCTTTCGCACCCTGGAAACTTTAGTTATCATCTACGCAATTAAATAATATTAATAAAACGACAAAAAAAAAATAAAAAATAAAAAAAATGAAAATAAAAAGAGGAATCTGCATCAGTGCCGCTGTTGCGAGACCGGTCATTATCCGGCTTCAGGAGTTTCGTAATACATCGCCCGGGACAAGAAAGAGAATGAACGAGTATACGGTAGACACGGTGGTATAAAAAAATTGATCAGGGCCTCTGTTACGCAACGGGTGGACTCTCTCGTATCCTTCTCCTCTCGAAGAGTTGACCATATAGCGTAAATTCGAACATTCGAAGCCCACCATACGAGCTCTGCTCTTACGAGTGTTACTGATGGCGTGAGAGATTGGGTCAAGGCTACGGGGGGCCCTCTCGCAAAAAAAATAAAACTTAAAAAAAAAAAAAAGTGAAAAAAAGAAAGAAAACTTTCGCCAAATTTGTTGCGCTATCCCTGTTTCATAATTGTTTCGAGGATACTTTATGCCCGAATTTGCGTAATTTCTCGATGTTTCATGAAGTAATAGCAATTACGATATACGAACTGCATAACGATCTCGAACTATAAAACGCTATTCGAAATCAATTATTCACGAGATTTTAATGCACGTGGACCGTTTGTTGAGGCTGTTTAGTATTCGGGAAAAATAAAAATAAAAAAAAAAACACCGTGTGCGTGCGTTCGCGGCATAGACGAGAGAGAATGTCCGGAGAGCGAAAAAGCCGACGAGGCATCGAGCACGTAACCCTCGAGAATTCCCTTTCTTTCTTAATGAAAGAGACGTAAATATTCACCACTATGATTGCTCGAATGTTTTCCTGTTTATCGAAACGTCTAGACTATGACGAATTCAATTATATACCTATAACCTTCGATACATCGAAATTTATCGACTAATCCGTCAATTCATTACAGTGTAATATCGTAGTTATTATAATAGTCGTATTCACGCAAACGTCTACCAAGGTGATGGCGATATCGACAGAACAGAGTATTTTCTTTATTTCTGCGTGCGTACGCACACTGATCCAATTTCTGTGCATATTTCGACGCGCACGTGCGTTACTATAATCGCCGACTATGTTCGCGGAGTGCATTCTTCTTTGCTACGGTTCGTTTTTGCACGTACATAATTTCCACACATATCCACATTCCGGATCAGTGTGCGCACGCATTTATTTAATATCGATGCAACGAGATACAAAAAAAATAATATTTTTTCGATTTTCGTAAGTACTTACTGTGTCGGAGTTTTCCTTTCTTCGATATAAGCATTTTGAGAGGTTTCGGCACTTTGTCCGTGCAAATTTCCCCATCGTCTTTCCTCGGCTTGATACCGAACAGAGCGTTCCTTCCGACCTTCATGTACTGCCTGCCCATTTTTTTGGGCGATCCCACGCCGAACAACGATGTAATGAACTTCATCTTGAAGCCGGTGGTTTTTTCTTTTTTTTTAATTTAATTTACGCGATTATCCGCGATTTAAAAAAATTCACAAAAATTCACCGAACACCACGTGGGTATGAAATGCGAAAAGTAGAGAGTTCAAAATTGTACGATAATCGATTTGCCGAAATTTTACGCAGAGAAAATAATCGTTGACCGCCCACCCACCCGATTGATTTTGTTTTTTTTTTTTTTTACACTTTTTTAATCGACACTCGGATTAATTAAAAAGAAAAAAAGCTATGTGCGTTTCTTTAAAATCCTTGTATTGCGAAGTGTTGACGGAGATATATGTTTTTACAGGGTCGTTGAACGTTGTTTATTCGTCGTTTTTACTCTGTTTACATGTGTCGTTGCTTGCGGCATTGTCGTCGTCACGTCACTTCTCCCAACATTGTCTTCTCCCGTTTTCGGGAACTTCCGGTGTATCGATATTTTTGACAGTTTCGTCTCCAGAGGCTGCGGAAAGCCGAGTTAGAGCTTCTCGCACGGCACGTGCCGCAATGAAACGTCGTTTGTGTACTGTTACGCGTCTCGATCTTTCGACTACCTGTTCGCCTTTTGTTTTGTTTATCGTATGTCCCCTTAGTTTACTCTCTATCTCTTGGCTATCGCGGGTACGAACCTTGCGTTCAATTTTTCTTACTCGCCATGTGTGGTCACGTCTTCTCAACGGACAAAATTACGTCGGCACGTTTTATTATTTGTTTTTTTTAATATCTATCGACCATTGTATAAGTTGATTTCTTGTTTGATGGGATTTTCGATCTGTAACAGCAAATAAGATAGCGTTTTAGTAAAAAAATTAACACAAATAAATAATAAATTAATTATTAATTATTGGTAATATATAATAATATAAAAATAATAATGATAATTATTATTCATTATTACGCGATTATTAATTATTTATTTATTATTATTATTTCGTCCGGACATTGTAATCAAATTTCGAGTTAAAAAAAATATATATATATTTGCATCGTCTTTCCAGTGACCGTTTCATATAAATAAATAATAAATTCATTATTAATTATTAGTAATATATAATAATAATTATTCATTATTACGCGATTATTAATTATTTATTATTATTATTTCGTCCGGAAATTGACACCGTTTATCGAACTCTATACTCGCTAAACTCGAATTCTACATGCGTAGGTTTTCGCGGTTCGGTACGAATGAGAACAATATCACGATCGTCAGATTAAAGAAATAGTACCGTAAAGGAATGGTAAATGAGGAATTACTAGTCAACGAAATTTTCATTAAAAGCGCCGGTATTAAAAGAAAATTAAATTACTGGATCTTGTCGTCTGCTGAAGTGTCCATTCATTAGTGACGCAATGCCACGCATAGTGAAGCTTGTGGACAGTTTCAGTATTAAAATTACAAAAAAAAGGAAAATGTTCGAAGCTAATAACGAATATTTTCACGTACCGACTCGATCATCTCGAGAGCGATGTGTAAACGTAATCAAATTTTGCGCTGTTTATACGTGCCCTCACGCGTTTGCACTTTCAACGTCAAAGCGCCACGACTACGATGTCAATTTCATAATACACGACAGCCGTATCCAAGATCATGGCCGTTATTTGTCATAAATTATAATGTCCGGGTATTGTGAGTAAATAAATAGCGCCGACGAGTCGCGATCCTGACGTTAGCGGTGGGGGTTACGAGAAAAAGATCGAATGTTAAAAAACAGTAAAAAAATGAATGAGTTGCTTGATATTGGAAATAACAACGTTTTTAAGAAGTAAATTCTCGATGTCGCGATCTTTTTTTTTTTTTTTCGATTTAAATTCGTGACGCCTATAGTTTTAATTAGGATTAATTGAGATTTAATAACAGCGCGAGTTGCCAACTCGTCAATTTTCTTAAAAAAAAGTCGTTCGTTGCATGCAACATTATACTAATCGATCGCGCACGCGGTAACTTCTATAATAATCCGCGGCTCATTAGCGAATTTATCATGAGCTTCGTCATTGCTAATCGTTAGTTTCTGCTTTGTAGTTTATCTTGCGAATCTCTCGAAAAAACTTGCTAAGATATACGCGCAAAAAATAACTGCATTTTCCACTCCGAATAGATGATTTTTTTTTTTCCTATTTTGAATTTTATGAATACATCGTGTGAAATAATAAGTAAAAAATCATATGCGAATGACGATAACGCGATTGACGATGTTTTTCAGGTTCAAAGTTCCTTTGATCATGAAATTGCGCCCCCTCTACGCGGACGGTGACATCGCGAACATAATTCTTATAGTTATGCACGCGAATCGGATGCCGGAGGGCGGGGGTGGGGGTGGGGGACGTCAGTGAAACGTTACGAAATTCAATGTTCCACACGCGAACGAACTACGAGAAATTTTCTCCTCGCGTATATTTGAAAGTATTGCTCCTTACTTTCATAGTGGTTCTTGCCATTGACGGTGAGTTATTAGGCTCGTCGACGACACGGCAAATTCTCGTCGGGATGTTCGATGCCACGAAAGAAACGGTGTCATTCGCATGCGGAACAGGAAATATCAACGATAGGTCAATGCGCGTGAGAAATATCGATAAAATAAACGAACACCTCGGTACGACTAAAATTTATCATTGGCGAGATAACAATTTCTTTCGTATCCGCACTCCGTGCGTGAAAAAAAAAAAAAAAAAAAAAAAATCATGTAATCGGAAGTATAAGAATGAAAATGAAAGCAGTTCGCGATCGTTTGCGATTAAGTTGCTGACGCGGGTTTTAAAATTGCGTTTATTCCGAAATATTAAAGAGCGATTCTTGAGTCTCTCGCGGGTTGACGTTCGCTACGGGGCTTTCGTGATTTACGATATACTCGTACAGAGCATTCGCTTGCATCGCGCGTGCAAGAAGTTCGATGCTGTATTTAATTTTTTTTGTTCGTTCTCTCTAACCGTTCGCTATTTCGCGGCACTCATTCTCTCGTACTTTCGATTATATTACACCGGTGTGCGTGTGTGTGTGTGCTGTACTCATACTATCAAATATAATACGAAGTGTTGCGAACTTAGATGCTTAGCGCACGAGAGCTATTGCGGCTGAATATGCGTTTCGCGTTTTGCAAAACTTCGATGAATTAAGGGAGTAACATATGTACACTGTGCGTTCTTTGCCGTTCGATAAATTATTGCTCAAGTATGTTGGAAACGGCTGCGTGGTTAACGGCCCGAACACGAGGACGTTAGTTATTGCACCTGTGAGTAAAGTTATCGCGACTCCGCAGTCTATGCGGCGCGCTACTGTGTTACTGCTAAATCTGCGGTACTATACGATTTTACACAACATAACATAGACGAAAGAGAATACTGTGCAATGTTTACTACGGGTTAAAGGTCCGAATTAACGAGAATCTTATATTGAATTATTCAATTTTGATATATATTTACGATGTTTTTTTTTTCAGAATTTTTATTAGTTACGGTAAACCACCGACGATAATTGCGAGAAAAAAAAATGTTAATTACTTTTTAATAAATTTTATTGGAAATTTAATAATTTAATTATTTTTATTTTTTATAATCAATTGTAAGGATTTAAAAGGCGAATTATCGTGTTCTAGTTGTGAGTTCAAGCGAAGTCAGATATTAATAAACCGCGAAAAACAAAAAATATATGCAGAGCGACAAAAATATATCGTGAAAAGTTTCATCGGCTTCGATCTCGTGTAACCGGTAATCATCGAGCAAATGACGCTTTGTATGAATGAACTTCGACATTTTAACGATGTGTTTTCACACTATACGTTATTCGCGATTAGCGGCGGGTGACAATTTCCGTATAACAAGTCGAAGATTGATTCCCATATATCTGGTTTCTAATTTCCGGTTTCGGTATATGTGCAGAATTTTAGTTACGTTCGCGTAAATATGCTAATAACGCAAAACCGATGATTAAGATTAGCGTACAACTGAACGATAATTGGACGGTATATATATAGATATATATACCTAAAGCGAACGGATAGTGAGCATAAATCGATAGAGCGAATTGAAAAGAAATGAAAATAGAAGAAAAAGAAATGCGTTGCGCATCGGTCTCGATATTCACTTTCATCGCGCTTGCCGCAGAGCAAAGGCCGTTCTTAGTTATATACACTCGTAACGGAGTATCAGTACTCTCGTGCTTCCATATACATGGTCTTTTTGTGGAAAGCAAAACTGTTTCGTAACTTTCAACTCGCGTAGGGAGAGGGTTGACGATGTTGAATAGTGTCGTTTCTTCGACAAGGTTCTCGTAATCCAGATATGCGCACTTTGCACCCAACGAAGGAGGTAGAAAAATAATACATCGAAAAAAAAAAAAAAAAAAAAAAAATCGGTGACGCCAAAGAAAAGCGGCGCGAGTGTAATAGTTAATTGCAAGGACCTTAAGAATAATAATGAGAACGTTAGACGAGTACGCATGCGAATGTGAATTACGCATGCGCCTTGAGGAAAAAACACGCCAATTGAAGTAACGAAAAGACGTCTGTCGATGACAAATCGTAGGTCACGAATTGCGATATACCGTAAAAAGAACAGTAACGTATCGGCGCTCAAATTGGTTTTGAGAGTTGGGAGATGACAGAATATTGACAAGAACGGACATCAAGGGTAATCGCGAAGTCTCGTTACGAGACGATATCGATGATTGGTGTACTGCGATAAGTCGAACGAAGGCGATCGAGTTCTTCACGCATAAAGGTATTTAGAGCGTCGAGCTCTCTCAGCATAGTTAACGGAACGAAAAACTTGATATTTTGACAATAAAAATGGCGCATCGAAATTTATCGAATGAAATTTGAAAAATTTATGAAGTTTATGGAAACTCCGAAATACGAGGGAAAAATCGGAGTAACAATAATAATAATGATATTTTAGCGAGAATAAGAAAGAGAAAGAGTTTCCTCGCACTGGTTTACTTAATGATAGATACTTCTTCCCTCTCTTACGGCTCATTCTCTTCCGCGAGACTACGATGCGCTGCTGCAGCCTGACGCATTAATTGATAGCCTCGTGCCGGACGGGGAAAGAGGGGAAAATATGCTTCGGTGTGCAAGTCCATCCTTTCATGGTGGATGGCTTCTATCACCGTTATTGTTTACCGGTTTTCTAAGTTACTCACTCTTTATATCCGCGGGTACGATAAATAGCTAGCATCGAACTCTTCAACGTCGCTCGTAACTTTTGTCATCACTCGTGTCACGCACCAAGTGCAGATTTTCTATTTTATGTCTCCTCGCAAAGGTATGATATATGGAATTATCATGTCAAAAAAAAAAAAATTTGATATTTACCGATCAAAAATCGACGCTCGTGAATAACATTTATTTCATTATATTTATGTCAAATTAAAATTTATTTACGTATAGACCGGCAAAAAAAATATTGATAATTACCGATCGAAAATCGACGCTCGTCAATAACATTTGTCTCATTATATTTATGTCAAATTAAAATTTATTTATGTATACACCGGCAAAAAAAAATTGTTATTTACCGATCGAAAATTGAGGCTCGTAAATAACATTTGTCTCATTATTTTTAAGCCAAATTAAAATTTGTTTATGTATAGACCGGCAAAAAAAAATCTCTAAAGCGAGGTATTAAGATCGTGATACATATTAATTTTAGCAATTTTTTCAATTATTAAACAAATCGTTTTACTAAGTGTAATTGTCGGATTCCCGCAAATTGTGCGAACTTCTGTGTAACGGCTTGTTGATTATTCCTTCGTAATTTGAATTTAATTACTTCTCAATTATCAACTGTTCCGAGCGAATGAAAAGCATTAAACAGTTTTGCTAAAGATATTTCCGGCTACGATAATGCAGTATTAATATTATATATTTTGCGATCGTCTTGCGATTTCGGTGGTTCCTTTGGATTTTTTTAATTCGTGAAACTTTCAGTCGCGATATTATTATTATTATTTTTTTTCACCATCTCTCACATCGATCGATCGATATTGAAACTTACGTAATCAATTTTATTCGAATAAAATGTTAAATTTTTTTTTTGGCTCCTTCCCTCTGCGCCGACGAAGTTCCGCCGTTTCGTATCACTTTAACCGCAAACATCGGTAGCAGAAAGATTCCGATTGAACGTTTATGTAACACCGTAGTGGCAGCACCACCAGCAGCATCAACTGTCGTTGCTATTTAGTCGTATTGAGAGATACGGAAGCTCGCGAGTTTCTCTAACGGAAAGATGCCGGACGGCTCATGCACGAGAGTTCTCAGCTTCGGTGTATCACTCTATGTGTACTGCACTCATTTGCACGAGCGTACGAGTTTTGTGAAATAAATATCGACGATGACACGCGAAAATTTCTCGCTCGCGAAAGCTGTGTTGCTGAAGAACAGATGCATAATTTTTATCACAGCTTCCTCCTTCGTTTAAGTGATTGGATGCCGAGGATTCGAAGTTTGCACGTTTGCGACGATACAATCAAGGAGAGCGCGTCTGTCTCAATGATAATTATATCACACTCTCGTCGTCCTCGTTAACCGATGTTATCGATATCTTCGCCGCTCGTTGTCCGCGAGAAAAAATCTTTTTTTTTTCACCTCGAATCAAATGTCTTAGTCCTTGTAATTTTTCTTACTGCCTTAGCACTCCTCATAATCGTTTTCGCACTGCGTGATAAAACGTGTCGAAAGAAAAAAACAAATAAAAAAAATTCTAGACAAAGATGTCCCGTCGCACGATTGAATAAAACGAATTATCCTCACTGACACTTTGTCCCACTGAACGAACGAATTTTTAATATGTCGATTTAACTTAAAAAAAACAACGAACAAGCCACGCACCGTACAATTTCGAAGGAACCAATCAACGAGAATAAGAAAAAAAAAAAATGAAAAAAAAAAAAAAAAAAAAAAAAATATTCAAAATAAATCTTATTTCAGCGAATTTTCAATGAAAAATAACGCGATTCTTCAATGTCAATTTATTTTTTTTTTTTTTTATCACGATTTTGCCCGATAGGTTTGATATACTTTCGATAGGAGCAAAAAGATCGCGCGTGAAAATTTATGAAAGAAACATGACATATGAAAAATATTTACGGGAGAACGACGGTAGCGTGGCTTGCTGCCTCGACGGCGAAGAGATAGAGTGTCGGATTGGTAGTGCAGTGGACCACGGTCTGTGCTGGTGGTGGCCACCGCGCCGGGTCGAGCAATCACTAACTCGCGTGGAAGGCAGGTTGGTACTCACCTGTGTGTTGTATATCCCACCAGGAGTGGTAGGGAATATTATGCTCGTGTATACAGTGGACGATCGCGAAAGTTCAATCACATCGATATTCGCCGTAACCGGTAAAATACCGGCAGGAAGATTTGCGGATAAATCCCGAAATTTCGGGATTCGCGAGGAGAAAAATGAAGTCCCCTTCTTAGGGCCTTTCCACCGGCACAGTGGGGAAATGAGATACTCCTTCCATTATGTTTGCGAAGAAGCGAGAGCCGCTACTGCTTTACCACGAAAGAGAGTTGAACCGACAAGGAGGAGTAAGCCGGCTACTAACTTGTATGAAACAAACCGACGTGTGCATGTAACACCGAAGAGTCACGGAACGAACGCGCGAACGTAGTACACAGACTAAAGAGTAGCCGCGCGAAGTGTAAAGACT
This sequence comes from Cryptus viduatorius, assembly GCA_964006125.1. Taxonomy (NCBI): domain Eukaryota; kingdom Metazoa; phylum Arthropoda; class Insecta; order Hymenoptera; family Ichneumonidae; genus Cryptus; species Cryptus viduatorius. The sequence goes on along the minus strand of OZ023224.1, from coordinate 11,255,702 downwards.
TCTGTCTGTTGGTTATTAAAATACGAAAAGGAACGGGTGATCGAGAAACCGGTAATGTCCGCGTATTCGGGGACAAACCCGATGACGGATTTCGTAAAAAAATGAACTCACGTGGAGGGACAACACTGCCAAAGTGTATGTGTGTCATACATTTCGCGGAGACCTACACCGCGACGAAATATAGTATAGTATACATGATAGAGGCTACGAATCTCGGCCGATCGCCTCGCTACTCGAATCCGGTGGCGATCGATCCCGAGAGCTCTCCCTTACGCGGCCTTGTCTCCGCGATGTATTCATGCTTTCGCTCGAATAAAATTGAAAAAAAAAAAACTGCCCACGTTTGATGCTGCAGTCATTGGCATTTTAATGTCAATTACTGGTAAAAATAACTTTTTCACAGTCGATTCGGCAACTGTTTTATTATTATTATCGAAAACTTGAGATTCGTAGAATTTTTAATAATACGCGAAATAGCGCCCCTCCTCATTTTTTTAAAATAATTGCAAGAAAAGATTTACAATAGAGTTGCAAACATATTTTCTACATTATAACTATAAAAAAATATAATTTAATATAAATTATATTTTTTCGATCTTTTTAACGTACCGATCTCGATCGATAATGAGGCCGGTAAAGAAATTTCACTCGAGACGAAATTTAATTTTATTTAATTCTATGTTTTTCTGGATGATATTATGTATTTCGTAAAGTTTTTTTTACCTCGTGAAGTTCGAAAGATAATGGCGTCAACACGCGTCGAAAAAAAAATTGCTTTGGGAATGTCATATCTTAAACATTATCTTGAAATCGGGATATGGGGCTTAACTCGAGTTAGAAGTTACGGAGTCGTTCGTGTAGGGATAATTAGCCGAATGGCTGTACTTTGTGCAGCGTGCGTTCTCTGGTATTATGCAACATTTCGAGCGAAATGTAGAAGCAGATATCTATCTCACTGGGGATAATAAAAGAAACCCAACGTTCGTAGAATTCTGTTCACCGAACAGTTGGCGATTTATTGTTACGCTGCGGTAACGATAAATCGGTATATTTCGTGGTTTAAAATATATCTCTGGGAAATTATTGGTCAACCCGAATCCGGCTGAGAAAGATACGTTCTTTCGGACCATTTGAAAACTCATATCATATCATATCCTTGAATGCAACCATCAATGCCGAATGACTGGCATGTGAGATGCTGCAAGGGCAACGTGGGCGTTGAACGACAACAAGATGGGCGTTTAACCTTCAATAGAGAAAGAAATTTTTTTATTTTTCGATCTTTTCTCTTTCTCTCGTTTATTGATTACCTTCCGCGTATGACGTTTGCGAAATTGCTAATGGGCCGCGGAATAAATTTGCGAAATATACTTCTTTTTTATCCCTATTATTCGCGATGCATTTTGACGTCAATACATCGCTCCAAATTTGCAATATAAAATTTTTAACTTAAAAAAAAAAAAAAATCGTTAAAAATTAATTCGACAATAGCGAAGTTATTTACAATTAATAGAACCCCGAGAACTCCGAACAATCCATACATTTTTCGAAATTCGCAAACTTTTACTATAGTTTCGATAGTTCAAAAAACACCGTTAAGACAGTTACAAGTCCCGTTTTTTTACATCTCCCGCTCGCGGGTGGATCGAAAAATGAATACTCGATGAGATTACCCGGTTAACGTTGTCTATTCGCGACATAAGAGGAATATGAGAATGAAAAAGAAAGTCGTTGTACGTTGTTATATTAATGTATCACGAATATCACGAAACTTTTACGAGTTTGTATATAGTACGTGCCGCCGGCCATCGCTGCCCGAAGTTGACTCACGAACGCATGCGAACTATGCCTTGAAGTAGTATAATCGGTTCTTCGTTATTATATGTATTCTGAAATCGAGCATATGATACGGAGACGAATATAACGATGGTTTGCACTTATAGAGCGTAACGCCAGCAACGGCATTCGACGTATCATCGAGCTATTTTCGTGACATGCGACGCGAATGTTTTCTCAATGAAAAAAAAGTATAATTTACACATTTTTTTACTTGAAATCGCCCGCATCGAAGGAATTCGTGTTTCTCTGGCTGTTCGAACGATGAGGATAAAAACGTTAAAATAGATGGGAGTCCCGATCTGGAAAGTGGTCCATCGCAACACCCGAACACGATGATCACGAATAGCAGAATTCTATGCACACTTTCCTCGTTCTGTTTTTACTATAATTTACTTTTAGACTGAGCATCAACAAGGGTCATTAACATATCAAATACATCGTGTTGAAAAAAATTTTGCTCATTCACGTTCGTCGGCTAGGAAATTCAACTTCCGCTTATTTTGGTTTCTTTGCTCAAAATTCCCGAACATAGAACTCAGAATAAATTCGACGGAGTGTTTTTTTTTATGTTTTATTTTTTTTCATTTTTTAAATTTTTATAAATAAATTTTTTTTTTGTTTTTATACAAATTTCGTTTCCTTAAAGACGAAATAATGCACAATTTTTTATTTGCATTTCGAGATTTCGATGATCTTCTTAGTTGCATGCGAAAAAATGAATGGAAAGAATATCGGAAAGTATGTTCGCGCTGAAAGCAATATCCGGTGACAAAACTTCCGGTCACTGGTTCACTTATATCTATTTATATTACAGTATGTCATGTATATAAATTTGTAAACATATATATCCGACAGTCGCGGCCGAGTAGGCTTCGAAGATAGTAATTACAAATATGTAAGCATCGGAAAATGGTGTACTCACCGATAGACTATCGTCAATTTCCGGTAAAAAGTATCACGACGAAGTCCTAGAATCCTCGTAGCGGACACGTTTATATTTTATTTTTTATAAAACCCGATTGAGTTTGTCGTTGCGCCACGCGAATAGTAACACAGTGTTCAGCACGAATTTACATATTACATTTATTATTGGTACACTTTCACGTCAATGCGTAACTAAACAGCGGTTTTGCTTAAAGTTCACGAAAAAATAAGAAAAAAAAAATTGTATAGAAACAAAAGACTTTTACGTGCGTTATTTTCACTCGACTTTTGCTACGTATAAATAAAAACCACTTTCTCGAAAAATTTACGAGAAAATATGTACATACGGAGAGCAGACTCGAATTATTAAAACAAGTTTTCGACGTAATAGTTTCACGTAACTTCGAACTATTTTTATTTTCTTATCGCACAGTGTTGTCCGTACAATATTAAGCCAAATATTGCATGAAACAATGGCAAACACGTTTTATTTTTTGCTCCGAATTTTGGGAGATCGATAATAGTGATTCTCCGATAACAATACGCGATCGTCAGTAAGAGGGACGAGGCACGCACTCACTGGGATATTTACGCGACATACATATATATAAATATGTTTATACTTTCGATTTATTGGGCTCTACAGCTGAGATTTCGAAGTTGATTTCGTAACCGATATCAATCGCGGGACAACTTTGTCCGATATTTTGGATTCACGCGACGGATGAACTTGGAAAATCTAATGTATCCGTCGTCGTGATGATCCGTTGTATATGAAAGGGTGCGTGCAAATGAAGTGGTCCACGGTTCGCGGCTCGGATATAAACGCTCGCAGCCTCTGCTTGCGACTGTGATCCTTTGCCCGATCGAGCGTCTTCGGAATGTACGTCACTACCGCGCGCGAGAGAGAGGCTATGAAATACATAGATATATACAACTACGCGACAAGCTTGACGCGTTTAGTATACGAACCTATATACCTGCGAATCTCTGCCGGGGGTTTTTCGTTGGTCGTGAAATGCGGTAGGTTCCGAGATACGTGTGACTTCGTCCTCGATCTTTGAGACCCGCCCGTCACTCGATGCGGATGGAGTGTTGGGCGGGAAAAGAATACTTATATGCGCAAGTAACGAGTCTGTACTCATTTTTTCCATTTTTTCTTCCTGACGCCTGCACTCGTCTACTATCACTGTCATCGAATGTCAATCACTAACGGGGCGAGAAAAAAATAACAGTACTTATACATCGTTCAAAACTTAAAGAAGGTTTTTCATGTTTTTCGAGGTCGCATTGTCACATAAATGGTTCAATGCAACAAAAAATTCGTTCGTTTGATTGAACGTCTCATATGCCCCATTTATACAAAAGTCGTTATATGCACGAATCTTACGGCGCGCGCATCGTGTACTTTTTACTGATCCCTTTTTCATGACATGAATCGTTTCGCATTGAAATAAAAAAATTAAAAAATCCCGAAGAAAATCGTAACGGCAACTTGAAATATTGTTTTTATGATGGGACAGAAAAAAATTCAACACACCGCTGCATAGTAGTGTCAGCAGATCGAGCGCGTCATAGGCACACTTTTTTCTGTAATTGAAAAATTATGAATTCTTGTTTTTTTTTTTTTTCGTTTTTTATCGAAAAAGTTCAAGGATTGACTAAAAAAACTTTGATCCTTTGTACCTTGAAATAAAAAAATATTTTAAATATTAATTTGCGTTTAATTTTTAAAAAATAGTAAATCACTGATAAATTTCGCGATCTTTTTCTGTAAAAAAAATAACTAATAATGTAATGTACTGCTGCCGGAAAACTTAAAAATAAAATAAAACTTAAAAACTGTCGTCGATACTTTACTTTTAATAGTTTACTTTAATTTTACCGTAAAAGTACTTAAAATCGATTTTTTTACGTTAATTTTACTATAGAAGTATAATGTAATATATCTGTTTATGGAAAAAGACTTCATTTATTTTTTTTTTTCATTTTTTTTTTACAATTTTATTTGCAGTATTTAGGGTTTCAGGTTTTTCTTTATTGCACCGTATATGCGACTTTGGGTGAGAGAGCGGGTAAATACATCGGAGACTGCAGTCGGGGGGCGTACCGTTTGTGCAGCTTAGGGTAGCGTTGAACTCACCAGCGTCGTATACATTGTTAGCGCAACTAAAAGCTTCTCACACGTGTTGCGAGCGTAATAAACGCACGATGTAGATATGTAGGTTAAGGGCGAAAAGAAGAAACCCTTGCGAGTGACTCGTTGACAATATCCCACAACGATACTTTTTCGTATCTATCTCTCGCCCTCGGACTTTGGTTGTCGTGGTTTATCGCGGCACGTTTGTCACCTGCGACGCGCCGACATTGAACTCGACGCACGCGCCAACAATTCACGCGCTTATTGCAGTTTGACCAAAAAGTCACGTAGCAATAACCGCTTCTGAAGTAAACGATAAAATGACTTATGCACGCAGAAAAAAATATTTTCGAAATATTACACAATAATCTGTTCAATGAACCAAACAGTTTTACGGCTCCGTATCGAATCATTTTTCGTTTACAACATCGTATTTTATAATATTCGATCGTTTACTCCGATTAAATAGGCAAACTAAAGGGTAACTAAGAGTTAATGGAGCGTCAAGAATGTCTTTAATAGAATAATGGTGAGTCGCCAAACTTGGTGACAATAGTTCGGGGCGCAGCATGGAATTTATATCGATATATAGTCGATAGTATCGCATGCGGAAGTGACGATTCGATATCAAAATTCATAGCAAACAAGGTGAATTCCCGGGAAGCAAAAAGTCGGGCCGAATGACTCGAATAAACAAACAAACATGTCGCTTCGTTTCATTCGAATCATTGGGAAGGTGAGTGGGGTTTTTCCTGCGTATCGAACGGACGACATGCTAAACCGTAGTACCGCGTACAGTGGATGGATGAACGTGAACAGCGCGCCACTCCGAAGCAGTCTGCGAATCGTAGACACGCCGATTCATTGGCGTTTTGAATAAATGAGTTGTCACGATCGAAGTCACGCGCTTTGGCCGACTAAGCCAATGCGCTAATAGTTTCGCAGAATCCGATAAGCTCTCGATTAAAAATGGTCTCCACTCATTAACGATCTATTAATGAAGTCGTCCATTCAATCATTAACGCTTGTAATGGTTAAGTTTAACCTCTTTGCGATCTTCGTAAACATGCATTGCGTTCTTCCGTATTTTTTAATATTTCTTAATCGAAGTTCGGTATTCATTTCCGACATAAATTCATTTCGGAAGTTTAGAAAAACCGATGAGTTAGTAATGACGATTATCCATTGGAATTTCGCAAAGTCCCAAATTCGATACTTTACGATCTATTGACGCCACAGTTTTAAATTAATTTTTCACTGAGCCTTTCAGTGATCTCTGCAATAATGCCATTTAATTTTGCCTCAGAAGAGGTTGCGGTGAGGATACGAAACATTTTTTTTAGCAATTTATACAATGGCCGTTTGTTAGCAATTCATCTTTGTGGATGCTGTTCACACTTATCTTCGATCTTTGAAATAGTGAAGCGTTAATTATTCGTTATTTCATCGTCAGTATACACCTTTATTACGGCAAATAGCCAATTACGATATTACAATAGATTATCATTACGATATACGGTATATATATAGTAATATGAATCATTTAGCTGATTCTCGACATGCGTTTGGTACGGCTATCGGATGGAAACCGCGTTCGTCGCAACGTCGAATGTCTGTGCGTTTCTGAATTATTCATTAATTCATTCATCCGATCGACTGCTTGCGATTCTAATAGTCCATTACGATATATATTCACCATGTGGTTTCGATGTATCGCGACGTTACATTCTGTTATTTTGTTCTTTCTGCTGTTCGCGTGAAATACACGTCTCACACGTGAGTTTCCGCCCGCAGACGACTTTTTTTTATCGTTCTCCTGTTTTCTTTTACTTGTTTTTTTTGTTTAACATCCGACTGAAAAGTAGGAGTGTTATGCGATTGACATTGAAGTGAAGTTCTCGCTTTGACGTCTGTACCCTCGTTGACGTTCAAACTGTTGAATAGAACCTATCATCCCGCAGATGTAATGTGCAGCATTTTTCGCTGAGTAATCTTAGTCTGGTTGTTCGTTCATTAGTTCAGCCGTCCGCTTGTAAAGCTTCGTTTCGTCGTGGTTCGCCTCAAAGATTTGAACATCGCAACAGGAATAATACGAAATAAAACCATCGGCTCATATCTATATTCGAATTTTAAGTCACAGCATCTGTTGCATTATGAATACGCGATATATACGGCGATGACATAAATTAATTAATAAATTTCGCGAAAAAAGGTAATAATTTTAAATAATGAAATGATAAAAGAAAAAAAAAATGAAAAAAAATAGGCTGAACTTCGTATCTAGAAATTGCGGAAATGGTAATATTGTAAAAGATTAAAATAATTTTACATATTTATAATTTATCCAATTCGCCTTCCTTAAATGCAGCTGAAATTTTTTCCTCGTTCTATTAAATTATTTTTTTGTTTTGTTTTTTTTTCGTAGCCCATGAATTTTTAAGTCGAGTTTTTTTGTTTGCGCGATTTTGATTTTGTTTTTGCCCGTCCGCACTATGATCGATGCTTCCCGATGGACTTACCAGAGTTCATCTTCGTTCGACGTACTGCTTCGTCTTCTAAGTAGGATATTGGGTGGGATACATCCAAAGTTCACCAACGCCTTGTTCGCTAATCGATGACTTTGAAATTCATTGCTTTATTATTATTATTATTGTTATTATTATAACTTGCGATCGGGCAAATTGCTAGAAGGAAGATTCCGGTGACCCCCCGTGGAATATTCTGACGAATACAACATCGAACGGTACACGTGTCGGTGATTTCGTACCACTTATTTAAACTTCGCTGTACCTTGGGTCTCTTCCTCTTATTAGCGCACATATTCGACATAATAAATCACAGATTCGACGCGTAAAAAAATTTTTTTAAATTCGTGCGTCATTCCAACGACCCGAGTAATCCGGGTTAACGAGAGAATTTTTGAGTTGCGTAGTGGTCCAACCTATGTGCGTTTATCCGTGAAAATATTCGGCGAAAATTTTTCGCAATGCATGAAACTCGTCGTCAGCGTCCGGTGAACAGTTTCCTGGAAAAATCAACGCTGTAAAAAAACCGAGACGTGTCAAGCAAATAGGAATATATTGTATGCTCCATTGCCGTGTCAATAGTAAATCAACACGTTCTCGTTTGAATTATTTATCGATGCAAAAAGCGGGGTTGTCTCGTAACGCAATATACAACAACAACGTCTGAGTCCTCGATTAACACTACACTAGGAAAATCCATATTGCAACTTATAAATTTTCCGAATGAGCTCCGATCGTACTGTTATTGTTGTGACAACCCTTCTCGCGAAATGACGTCAGACGTTAATGATGGCGGAATATTATTGCGATACAAAAAAAATATGAATGATCCATTGATAATGATAAACCATTTACGAAGACCGATTATTCGCAGTTCATTAGTTCAATTATTATAGCAGATATTTTAGACAAAATTAAAAGTAAAAAAAAAAAATAAAAAAAATATCTCGTAAAATCGTAATGGCTGAAAGCATCACTGAAATTGGTACAAATCATGACGATTGATCCCTCAATTTCGATGATAAATTTCAGTTGCAACGTTGAAGCAGTTCTCGAGTGACAGGAATTTAAATTTATTGAATCTCTCGTAGACACTCGCGACCAGAATTTTTTTTCTCCATCTCATTTTCCAACGTTACGGAACGTTCTGAATACGTTTTCATGACAATTTCGAAAAAAAAAATTCACCTTTGACGCCTCAACGAGAAATCGAAATAAATTAATTTTATTCGATAAAAAAAATATTTATCAATATTCAACTTGGTTTATCCTTTGCGTAAAAAAATATGATAATCCCCGCCATCTTTCACAGCCACTTGCGCTATATCCCACGTCACGAAATCACGTTTTATTCTCATTAGAATCAATGTATTATTCAGAGTTTCTTTTCTTAAATAAAAAAAACTAAATACCTGTATCGGGTAACTCAATTCCGCGGCAATATTTTTCAAATTTTTTTTTTTTTTTTCTATGCAAATAGCGCGATATTGTTGATATCCTCTGACGCGTTCTTCTGAAAGTCTAATGCAAATACATGCCGATATAATTGCTTCTGTCGTGAAATCTTTTTCAACATGTATTTTATCGTCTATGATACTATGTTTGCGACGATCTCGTGCGCAAACGCTCCATTAATTGATAATAACGTCGGGGCCCCAATCAAACTGTCATCTGTATCAAGAATACGCAAATTACTGGTTTGATAGACAGTGTGAGGTCGGTGCTAAAATACCGAGAAATCGTGAATTCCTGCAGTTTGTCATCGCGATGTACGCACGTCAGAAAATATTCCCATTATGTTTCGCGTCGTTATATCTTTTTGTTGTCTTTCTGCTGCACTTTTTTTTCAACCAATGTTGACGGAGAGACGAAGAGAAAGATACAGCGGAGAGCGAAAGAACGATATGCGTTCGGATGAACGTACAGCGAGAGGACTATACTCCGCGATCGGGAATACCCTAAGAAATTCAGAGTCATTCACACCCGAAGGTCGCAAACTTTCCGTTCTCGAGAAAAATTCGTCAGCATCCGAACTTATACCGATCGCCCTTTGTACTTGCGGTATAAAGCGAAGGGCATCACGACTGGAGCGGAACGACCTCTCAAAAATACGGCAATGCAGCAAAATTCGCACGAAAATAAATTGTAGATAAGAAAAGACGGAGCAATTAGTAAAAATTATAATACTCTCGTCTTCTCGACGAACGTACGAAACTCCTAAATTTATCGTGATGTTACGCGTGAAAAAAAAAAAATCGAAAAACATTGATTCATCGACAAAAAAATTGTTTGCCATTCGCGCATTAGAGGTATACGACGAAAATTCCCCGTCTATATGACGCGCGCACGCTTGGCGCGTTTCTCATTAAAAACAAACGAATTTTTACAGAGACTGCTATTCTGTCATAGGTCAGTTACACCAAAAGCGTTATAATGACTATAGAGAATGAATTAAGGAAATTTATAATCCCGTGTTTTCGGAACACTGGATTTCTGGTTAGAGATCATTGAGTTTTTCGAGCGTATCACGAGACGCAGTATTATTAACACCGGTAGATCGCCGATGCTTGCTATGTCATCGAAGGACGTCAACCGGTTCGATCTCTTCTGTGTCTGTGCTATTCGCTTTTACCACCGATTTATATGCATTTTCGGTGACGCTTTGCCGTTCATCCAAACGTTGAACTTGCCAACAAAAACCGACGAAAAAAACGAGTATCTACGACGAACGTTTGCGAAATGGAAATAACCAGAATCCCGAGAAGGTCCCACCGATAAAGTCGGAAACTTTTTTTTTTCTTCGTCTTTCTCGCTAGACAACTCGACAGTGAATTACTCAGAAGACGCGAGTCTGTCTCTGCAATCTATTCCGATTCTCTAGTTCCACATGTAAGCAAGAAGAACATTTCTTTATGCATGGACTTCGTTCACCTTTTTTTTTTTTGCAATCGGTTTTTTTTTTTTTTTTTTTTTTTTTTTTTTTTTTTTTTTTTTCGATCTCCCGGGAAGACGTCAAGATTGTCAAAAAAATCCACAGGTTTCTAACCAAATTCGTGTTTTCGGGTATATTATCTTGTTATAGCAATATTCATTCACGTGCCGTCCCCGCGAGCTATTTGTTGCGCGATCTATTCTAAGATAATAATAAATGCATGGAGCTATCCACAACAGCGGTCGACTCACGACAAAGATAGCGAAGTGGAATGAGTTGTGAAGGTGCGAATAAGAAGACACAGAATTGTATTTGAGAGAAGGCCAAGTTAGGGGGGTGGTCGCTCCTCCTCGTGGCGAATGACGCAGTTGGAACCACAAAAAACAACAGCCCTCCTCCATGTGCAACATAAACCACGTCATGCGCCCCTTTTTCCTCTTCCAAAGTTTTTTCTGTTAATTTTTTGTTTCGTTTGTTTTATTTTCGCTTATCATTGTACACGCAGAAAGGATCGTCCGTGAGAATCTCTCGGTCAGACGTGTAGATATAGATGTAGAGTTGTATATAGATATAGACGCAGCGATACATCGATTGCTTAGAAACAAAAGAGCAAAATACACGTCGTTTCTCGTCTTAAATCGTGTGGGATACGTCCTTTTGTTTCTTGACGGTCGATATTTAGTTTTTTTTTTTTTTCTTTCGCTCATTCGACAGGACGTTGAAGCTGAGTGAACACCAGTGATTCCCCGAATTTGTATTATCGCGAGAAAACAATGAAGAGACGGCAAATCACTTTTTGTCATGTTAAACATCATATTTCCGGCTCCGTTCGGGCAAAACTTTGAACCTTATCGTGTACAATGTAAAGTGAGCATCGTCATTTGTCGAAAAAAAGAAAAAATTTGAAACAAACATGTCAACGTTTCACATCGGAATAATTGATTTTCGTTGGATACATCGGCGTTTATGACGTTCGCGGCGGTTCCAAAGGCTTATTTAGCACCTATGCACCCTTCTTCCGCGTTACTCCATGTCGTTTTTTTTTCAGTTTGTGTTTTGTGTTTTTTTTTTCCTACAAAACAGCAGCCTCCGCGCGTAATTTGCATGAATTTTGTAGACATACGGGTTTCATTAAAAACAAGTTGTCTATACGCAAAGCGATAAAAAAAGGTATCGACGGCGTTTATAGCGCACAATCCGCGATCTGTTATGATTGATGTCCACTTCTTCTTGTTATTATGATCTTATGATCCTTGGCAGATGCATTTACCTCAGAAACTCGCTACGTAAATGACAATTTGCACGGCGATTTCCGGGGAATAACACCGCAACTATTGAATATCGTTCGCGTGTTATAAGCGAAGTAAACAATTCTGTAATTACGGAGATCATAGATGGAGACCTGACTCTTCATTACCAAGAAAACACTTCACTGTACTTCACTGAAGTTTCAAAGCATTAAGTGCAATTTTTTTTCATATTTTTGCGTATAAAATACACTAATTAAAAAAAAAAAATAAGTATCAGAACCCTATTATGATCGGAAAAAAAATCGGATCCACCCTCGAAATGATGAGTAAATTTGTTGGTTTTTTAAACATCGCCATCATTGCTTTGCGGCGGAAAAAAAATCGACCTGCCAATTGTGCGTTACGGGAAAACTGACGCAAGATGGCGTAGTTGGCGGAATTATAGATTCGTCTTTCAGACGTGACCGGGCGATGAAAAACGTGATAAAAATGTGAAAAAGTCTTGAAATTTTTTCTGAAAATGTCTTTCGAATTACACAAATCCATTATTCCATCGTCCTGAATACATATCTGGCGATAATTTTCATCGAAATTAAATCGAGAGATTGATAATAGAGAAAACAGAATAGGTTAATGTCGATCTCCTTCGTCCTCGTCCACGAGTTCTTGAACGTGAAAAGCTCACCCTGGAAGGCTAACGTATAAGTGCGGCGCGCTTGCGAAAATCCTTTCTACACTATAATTCAAACACCGGTTAATGACGATATCCGAACTCTGCGAGGGGCGCGCAACCACAGGTGGGAGAAGAGAGAAAGAGAGCGGAAGAGAGAGGTAATAGATATACTGCATTCCAAATTGATCGCAAGATCGGTGCAATGAGCCTGTTGCTGCACTCGAGTGTTGTTGCACTGGGAATTAGAAAGTATACACTTCATTCGAGAAGTATACTTACGAAGCGACCTAACCGTGAACGCTGCGCTTGGTCCACTTCAACGCAACGCTCTCGCTGATCTTGCGCGTGTTCCGTGCGAACGCCATTGAGTCACAGCATAGATCGAGCGAAATCAAGCGAACGCAAAAAAAAAAATATATGCAGGGTGGAGGTACCATTTTTTACCACTTTAGGTTTGATTGTGGTCATCATATTCGAAGGAATAGAACAAATCGATCATTTGGTGAATTTTCATGCGATCTTTTGAAGAATCAATATGCGGTTTTGAATAAAAAATGATTCAATAAGTATAATAATAAAAATGTCCATAAATGGTACAGTGCCCACTAACGGTACGTCTACTCTATATATCTCCAAACTGTAATACGGAATATCATTTATCGTCAATGGTTTCGAGATTTTCGAAAGTATTGTCAACTTCCTTTCTTCCATTTTGTTCGAGTGGTTTGGCGAGTGGTTTAAGAGGTTTAACAGCAATCGCGCGATTCTTCCACGAAACTTTTGAAAAATATCGAAAAACAAAACAAAAGTATATATAAACGAAAATAAAGTTAAAGGACAGGTAAACGTGTTCGTTTGAGTATTTAAAAGCAACAGTGTCGTTGCCATCAGTGATTCTTTCGGATTGGTGTTTGAGAGGTAAATAATACGATCCGGTATCAACGTATCATGAATATTCGTGATTTTGTTGACGCCTCAAACTTTAAGGGAAATTTCCTCGCGTTGATTCGCATTCCGAATCTTTGATAGTTCCGTGAATGATGGCGGGAGATGAATGAATCTTATTTTAGCAGTGACATCAGAGTCCGCAATGTTTGTATGTGAATTTTTACGCCAAATTTGCACGTAGAGTTTGGTAAATAGTTATAGTCGATGTTTAGAAAAAATGTGTAAAAATGTTTAAGTTTAAGATCGCGCATTGGACAATACGGTGTACAGATCGCCGGTAGCGTGCAAAGCTCTTGGAATCTTCCGTAGGCGGTGCCACTTTGCAGCAGGTGCGGGATCCACCTGAGCGTCGATATTGCAGAAATCTGCTTTAGTTCTTAGAACACTTAAAAATTTTATTGAAAAGACGATAAGATACGAACACATATTATCTTAAAATTTTCTCAGCTATAATTTTTCTTAACTTAATTACTATTTTTCAGTCTTATTAATTATGTTTCTGGAACATACAGTATTTGGCGAATTTTTGTTGATTTTTCAATTTTTCGAAAGGAAACGATTTCTTTTACAATTTTAGTTAATTCCAACCAAAAACTACGTGAGCAATCATCAGATACACTGTTACAGTTGCCGTACTCATTAGCATTATCGGACATCCGACTCTGTAAAAAAAAAAAAAAAAAAAATTACAAATATCGTCGTCAAAATGTTATTTTGAAGAATAACTCAATGGATACAGGAGACCGGCGTTTTGTATCGAAGACTCACTTAAAAAATTGCATAAAAGTAAATCGATAGCCATGCTGTTCCGCTACTCCGGCGCACACTACATTTGCTGTTGCTCCAATGAGAGTGGCATTACCTGTTGGGATCGCACATCTGTATTTTTATCACATGAGCAATGAAATTGCCATGAAATAGTCTAATATCTTACCTCCCATGCAAGCGCCGAAAGCCAACGCCCAGACGAGTGGTTGAAGCGGTAAACCGAGTTCGTCATTCTGCGATAGATTCGTCGCTATTCTCACCATCATAGTAGCGAGAGGAACATTGTCTACGAATGCACTTGCGAATGCCGATACCCAGAGAATCAAAAGAATACCAACAGCGAGCCGCGATTCTTCATTTACCGACAATATAACCTTTTCCGTGAGCTTTCCTATCCAAGCGATCAGTCCGAGTCGCGCGAGCGCCTGGAAATTTAATGATCGATGTAAAAGTTCTCTTATGATCTATAGATCGATTGAAAAAGATCGATGAGTCGGGAGAATGAAAAATTAGTTGAGAAGAGAGTCAATAATAATTTAGCAGAACTTTTTTTGTTGGAAACTAATTTTCGTAACTAACTATCCGTTCTTCCGATTCATCATTTTTTTCAGTGCACCGAATTGAGAAAAAAAATGGGTTAATTTCGTCAACTGTATGATTAACTATGGTTCACCCTACTAATTGGTTGGACCAACTAATCAGTTGGTTAACATAGCTAATTAATCAGTTGAAACGTATTTAATTATGGCGTTCGGAAAGCCAACAATTTTTTTCCCCGTATACGCTTATCGTAATGCGGAAATTGTTTTACTCACTTCCATGAGAATGAAAAGCGACGCAAAGAACAGCAAAGTGCTCCATTCTACTCTCGCTAGCAGGCCGTCGAGGTCTTGTGCATCAGCGAGTACGAGTAACAATAGTACTCCCAAAAGTGCTGTCCAGCCGAGCGATAGGTTCAAATGCGGTACATTGTGAAGGAAGAATAGCGTGATAACGAATATGAGAGCGATACTCGATTTAGCAAGCAGCCACTTGTCTCTGATGGGATACTGCGAGATAACGTTGGAAAAAAAATGGATTTGCATTCATACATATCTATGATACGAATCGGGCGATAGTAGAATTTGGTTATTGTACCTTTTCCTGCAACTCTTCAAGGGTTGTCTTATACTTCTCTAAAGCGACGCTTCCGGTCATCAGTTTTTTCTTCAAAAGCGACAATAATCGATGAACTTTCTTCATGAGAGTTTCTCGCACCAAATTTTCATCTTTGCTGTAACTCGACAAACTTGCAGCTGCCCTCTGCCAGATCGCGATCTCGTGTCTCAATTCTTGAACGTCCTGAGGCTCGTCGAATCCGAGAACGGAAACATCGCGAAATATGAAACGCAATTGTACGTAAACGACTGCCAAAACTATCAAAGTTCCGATACCCATGTGGAGAACGAAAGTGCTGAAGCCAATACCCTGATATGGGAATGAAAAAAAAAATGTATAGAGATCGTGAAATAATCAGTTAGCTGTTAACGATTTGTCCGATTTTTGCATAAATTCATTACGGCATTGATAACGTCCTTATTGGACGCAATTATGACGTTCGGTGGATCGCCAACAGGGGTTGCCGCACCCCCGATGTTCGAGTAGACAACCATTGCTGTTAAAATTGGCACGGGGTTGAGTTCCATGACTTCGCAGAGTCTTATAGTTACAGGAGTCATCAGTAGAACGGTTGTGACGTTGTCGAGAAATGATGACATTAAGGCGGTGAAGATACACAACGTATTTATAAGGGGCCATAATTTTCCACCGGTTATCTGAAAAATAAATAAATTAAAATTGAAAGTTCGACGTGTGTTTTGAATTAAAAAAAAATTATGAGTTGGAAAAACGAATAGTTGGAACAATTACTTCGAATGAAAAATTCGTCGTCGTAACGAACTATTACGTTTCTCGACTAATTGTTCATTTTTTCAACTAATTTTTTTTTTGTTATTTTTTTTTTTTCAATTTGCGATAGTTATTCAGTTTGATCTTTGACTTCAAAGAAAATGAAAAAATTTGGACCTTGTAAGCGTAAACTGCCAAATAATCGAATACGCCGGTTTCGGCGAACACTGCGACGAGTATCATCATCGAGAAAAGTAGGAGAAGAGTGTCCACGTCGATCCAAGATATTAGTTCCGTCATTGTTGGCCTCTGTGCAGTAAAATCGTCATTCAACTGTTCTATTTGATAATTTCGTGAGAATTGTTAGGTCCACTTACTTCATTCATCACCGCCAAAATCGCAAGAGACATCGTAGACGCGAGCATCGCTGCCAAAGCTCTATGAACGATCTTCCGCGTGAAACGAATCAATGAAAAAATGATTAATTATGCATTACGTTTTCTCGCAGTGATACATTTTTTAAAAAATGTTTCTGAATTCAATCACCTCGAATATAATAAGAACGTAGAGACCGAGTAGCACCACTGCTGCATAAGCGATGCCGTCTTCTGCGGTTATAGGCGCAAAGTTATAGGCGATCGAGACCGGGAGACTCGATGGTGCATTTGTTTCCATATTAAGAGCTAAAGTTCTTCTCGTTCCATTGTTCATCGCCGCCGTGAGATTGTTCAAGTCAAAGACTTTCTCGCGTTTCTGATTCGGAAATACGTCGACGAAATTTTCCGGTAGAAGGCCTATCATCCATGGTTCGCTTACATTCTACGAATATTCGCGAAAAATTTCCGATTTATTTTTCATTCGCACAATTTAATAAACAAATTCCGATTTATCTTTCATTCGCACGATTTAATGAAAAATTTCCGATTTATTTTTCATTGGCACAATTTAATGAAAAATTTCCGATTTATTTTTCATTCGCACAATTTATTGAAAAATTTCCGATTTATTTTTCATTCGCGCGATTTAACGAAAAATTTCAAATTTTCATACCTGCGTATTAACGACACTTTCGTAATTATCGTTCGACGAATTATCGTGATTTTTGTCGTCGATCAACGAGAGCCAAACCCACAGATGACTCATCGAGTGATTAGATTTCGATGTATCGTCGAGAGGCAATAGCAAGGAACTTTCGACGATTATACTCACGCGATCGCTCGGTGCATCTTGCATGAGTATGTAACCTAATTATTACTTTGTAAAGAAAAATATATATTCATTCGATTATATAATGTTTCGATTGGGAAGAATAGTAAAAAACTCCGCGATGAAAGGATACTTCTGACGTGATTACTCGCAATTGAAATGTTGTGCATTATCGGGACATTCTCGCTCTTGGTCATCAGTATCAGCTGATAGAAATACAAACACAAGTGATGAGCAGATAATTCATTTCGCGCTTTTTCCGATCGTACTGCGATCTCGTTAATGACACATTGCGCTCATTAAATGTATCAACTTACGGTAAACACGATCCAGCAACACGTCAATAAAACTAATTTCGTATATCGATAAAACGGTCGCTGTTTCTGCTCGTGACCGTGAACCTGATCATCGAGATTTTTTTCCTCATCGCCGTTGACCTTGATTCGTGTGCTAACAGACATATTAACTACCAGCGTCTCTCCAATCGGTATATTTAACGTTCGTCTAATTAAAAAAAAAAAAATTGAAAAATCGTCATTTAAATAGTATGATTCGAGATGAAGTTGAAGTGAAGTTAAGAAGAAAAGAATTACGATATTTCGGCATTGTGAGTCATTCTTTCGTATTCCCGTTGAATCGCAGCTAAACTCGGATCCAGTCGAATAGCTTCGGGAAGTTGACTCCATATTCGTAATACCTCTTCCGAAATCGGACCGAAAACAATCGAACTCACAACAGACGATGGGGTGCCTTTGAAAAAAAAAAATCCATTCTCCGCGGTATAGTTCACTCGTTTCATAGCTTTTGGTTTCAATAATAATATCGTCGTCTACCTGGTGTACAGCTTCGCATACTAAATCTCGAACTTCTACGTATGAACCTCGGCGTTTGAAGTTCCGTTTCTTCTTCACTCGATTCGGATAACGACATTTTTGTAGATTTGAATAAAATCCTAAGAAGGAATTGACAAATGAATCACTGATTTATATTCGATTTTTTTTACGAAAGGAAATGACGAAATAGATTGCATTATTTTTTAATTTTTGCTAAATTCCGTACGTTGATTCATCGTAAGATATTAGAAATGGGAAAATATCCGTCGAAACTAATCACCTATACTATGATTCATGATTGCGACCCGATCTAATCATTTTCACGATAGCAATCGATGTTAAAAAAAAATCCGCGCTGAAAGATAGTTCTAGAATTTTCGACGCGGATGTGTGTCATTCTTTTTCTCATAATCGAAATATATAACTCGATGTGATATCGAGATGACAATCGTTTCTCAAAAATCACGATTTTTTGTTTACCGTACACGCGCGAAACTTTGGACTATATAAATCATCTTATTTGCCGCGGAAAATTATTCCGAAGCTCCTTCGTAATCGCCTGTTTACCGTAGTCTTCGATAACCTCGATCGGTTACACCACAACGTTCGACCGTCACCCGACAAACATTTGGATAACCGAAGCAACGGAGATATTGAAACTTTGTTCACGTGAGATTATTGCCAACAAGGCCATCATTGATCGATGTCGCGTGAGAACTGATTAAGAAAAAGTAAAAAAAGAAATTTCTCGAAAACGAACCCACCGCGCTAAACGATCGTTGAAGGATCCTCGTAGATTTCAGAATTTCGAAAACGCCTTTGAAATAATAACTAACAACTTATTAAAATAGACGAATAGACAAAAATGACCGTCTGCGACTATCGACGACTCGGAACTGACCCTACAATTCGAATATCACCGCGACAATCCCTCGTGAATAAGTGTACAAACTCTTCGTTATAATTAACTTTGTTTACATTTTCGTGGTAATCGAACTACGAACATAGGCATGAAAATTGTTTGACCGCTTGGCTCTCGAAGTTTCGAGAGAAATCTCGCAACGGACAGATGGTCGGATCTTATCGAACGAAGAATTATAATCCGATATTATAAACGCTATCGTTGATTTAATCGCGTGCCACGAGTGGAACACGCCTGTTTTCGCGTTTTTAATCGACGTACTCGATAGGGAATGGGATTCAATGATTATTGAGCACGTTGCGTCGACCCCCCTGGTCAATAAACCACTCGAGGTCCGAGAGAGGCTCGTAGTCTAATAGCTCGATCAACACACCTACGTGATCGTTCCCACGAATAAATTCGTATTTACCTCTTCTCGTACGTCAATAGATCGCCGATAAGTATTAGAAGGGCTTATCCTCCATTTTTGTACCTTGAAATTAGATCCCTCTGATCTTTAGCCGTCGATCTATCGATGTATCGTAACAGGTGGAAAATGAATTTCAACGTCCATAGGTGAAAAATTTTTTTAGTTTGAAAAATATACTCTAATAAAGTTACAAAAGCATATTTACACGTCAATTTACTGAAAAAATGAAGAATTTCGTAATTATATTTTATTAGTTGTTTTTTTTTTTGTGGATTTTTTTGCATCGCAACGTCGTTGAATTTTTTCTATTTATACCCAATTGAAAACTACATGAGCGACCATTAGGTACACTGTTATAGTCGCGGTACTCGTAAGCATTATTGGAAATCCGACTCTAGAAAAAAAAAAAAAGGTATAAGTATTATCTCGATATTTCCAAGCAAAGCTTCGAAACGAGGGATGCGCGTGTATCTCAAAGACTCACTTGAAGAATTGCATAAAAGTGAATCGATAACCATGCTGCTGGGCGACTCCAGCGCAGACCACATTTGCGGTCGCGCCGATGAGTGTAGCGTTACCTGTTGATATTACGATTCTCTACCTTTACCACATCAATGAAAGAACCGATGGAAAATATTCGAATTTCTTACCTCCCATGCAAGCGCCGAAAGCCAATGCCCAAATCAGTGGTCGGAGCGGCAAGCCAAGTTCGCTGTTTTGCGAAAGATTTCCAGCTATTCTCACCATCATAGTTGCGAGTGGAACATTGTCGACGACTGCACTTGCGAATGCCGAGACCCAGAGAATCAATAAAATAGCTACAGCGAGACGAGATTCTTTGTTAACCGACAATATGACTTGTTCCGTCAGCTTTCCTATCCAACCGATCAGTCCAAGTCGCGAGAGCGCCTAAAAAATGAAGGATTCATTCGAAAGTCATGCATGATTAATGAATTACATCGTTCTGGAGAACCCCTTACTCACTTCCATAAGAACGAATAGCGATGCAAAGAACAACAAAGTGCTCCATTCAACTCTCGCGAGAAGACTGTCGATGTCTTGCGAATCTGCGAGTACAAGCAGCAATAGTACACCCAGAAGAGCGGTCCATCCGAGAGATAAGTTAAGTTGCGGCAAATTGTGCAGAAAGAATACCAAGATAACGAATACCAATGCTACGGTGGATTTGACGAGTAACCACTTTCCTTTTATGGGATACTGCAAGATAATGGTGAACAGGAAGGTTTTGCAATTGGATGGAAGATGCGAATCTGGTTGCGATGATCTCAAAAACCGGTTATACCTTCTCCTGTAACTCTCCAAGGGTTGTTTCATACTTATCGATAGAAACGCTACTAGTCATCAGTCTATTCGCCGAGAGAGACAACAGCTGTTGCATTTTCGTAATGAGACTTTCTTCTAAGGAGTTTTCATCTTTTTTATAATTGGTTAAAGTTCCCGCCGCTATCATCTGCCGGTTTGCCATTCCGCGCTTCATTTCCAATTCGTCTTTAATCTCATCGGCGTCAAATACTTCAACGTTTCGGAATACGAACCGCAATTGAAAATAAACGACTGCGAGAACAATCGCAACCCCGAGGCCCATGTGGAGAACGAAAGTGCTGAAGCTGACGCCCTGAAAGGGAAATTAAAAAGAACAACGAGAGCTCTTGAAGAGACGCTTTTTACAGTTCGATTAAGTTGAATTCCTTACATCGTTAATGACGTCGCGATTTGACACTATAATAACGTTCGGCAGATCGCCAACGGGTGTTGCCGCACCACCGATATTCGAATAAACAACCATCGCTGTTAGAATCGGCACGGGATTGAGTTCCATGACTTCACAGAGTCTTATAGTAACGGGAGTCATCAAGAGGACCGTCGTAACGTTGTCGAGAAATGATGACATTATGGCGGTGAAGAAACAAAGTGTATTTATAAGTGGCCACAATTTTCCGCCGGTTATCTAAAAAATAAATAGCCGGAAGCCGCATTAACAAATATACTGCAATCGTTTTCAGATTGAATTTCGTTTTAAGGGGGCTAAGTCACCTGAAAAGTACAATGTTCATTTTTTTTTCTGTTTGAAAGAAATTAAAATTCGATTGCATTTTCATAATCTATATTTTTTCAATTTTTTTGGAGGTCCCCAAGTTTGTCGAATTGAAAGCAGAGATGGTCAAACTTTTTTTGCTTGCCGCAGGATTCAGACCGGAAGAGTGAATCAATTTTGACTTTTCATGGCTCATTTTCTTTGCGGAGTATTTATTATGAAACGAGTGCAGGAATTTTTTTTTTTGAAGGTCCCCCGATGGAGCTATCAAATAAAATGTGGAAAAAGAGCATCGCAGTCATGTGAAAATGACATTTTTTTCCACATTTTATTCGATAGCTCCATCGGGGGACCTTCAAAAAAAAATCTCATCTCTGCTTTCGCTTCGACAAACGTGGGGACCTCAAAAAAATTAAAAAAGTTAGTTAATCATATATAGATTATGAAAAAACAATCGAATTTTTATTTTTTTCAGACAGAGAAAAAAATAATGAACATTCTACTTTTCAGGTGAATCAGCCGCCTTAATGCGCTAAGAGCGTTTGTTAGCAAAATGATCTATAGATTATGAAAATTAATTTCTGGAAGAAAATTTTATTAAATTTCTATTTACTTTTTATCTTAAAATAATCACCTTTTTGGTGATGGATATAAAATTAAGTACCTTGTAAGCGTATACTGCTAAATAATCAAATACTCCGGTCTCAGCGAACACTGCAACGAGTATCATCATCGAGAAAATTAGCAGAAGAGTGTCCACGTCGATCCATGATACCATTTCCGCCATTGTCGGTTTCTGTAGCGGAAGAAACGTCAGTAAAATTTTTTAATAAATTAATTTAATACGTACAGTTACCTCCCCTTACCTCGTCCATCGCCGACAAAATCGCGAGGGACATCGTCGATGCAAGCATCGCTGCTAAGGCTCTGTGAACGATCTTACAGATAAAAAAAGATGACGACATTATTAATTATCTATCGTCATCCACTTTCTGCGATAATGACACATTTTTCGATGTTTATTTTTGATATTCACCTCGAAAATTATAAGAATGTAGAGACCAAGAAGTATAACGGATGCATAAACGACGCCGTCCTCGGTGTTAATAGGCGAGAAGTCGTAGGCAATTGAGACTGGAAGACGCGACGGCAAATTTGTTCGTACATTAACAGCTATCGCCCTCCGCGTTCCATTGTTGAATGTATCTTTGAGATTTTTCAATTCAAAGATTTTCTCGTACTTCTGATCCGCCAATACATCGTCGAACTTTTGCTGTATAATGGGAATTATCCAAGGTTCGCTAATATTCTGAGAAAAAAGGCGGATATATATAGATAATATACTATACATATGTAAACTTTGCCATTACTGCAAAGATATGGAAAACATTGCGTATTATATATTCGCTGCAAGGATATACATATATTTAAACGGTTTCATTTACCTGGGAATAATGAAGGCTCTTGTAAGTGTTGTCCGACGAATTATCGTATTGCTCCTCGTCGATCAAACTCAGCCAGAAGGTCAAGCGATCTGTCGTGAGATTAGCCTGCGATCTAACATTGAGAGACGGCAGGAAGGAACCTTCGACTGCGACACTCAAACGATTGCTACTCGTTGAATCTCGAACGAGCATGTAGCCTTGTATATTTAATAGGAAAAATAATATTTTCAAACGTTCTTAATGCACAAAATGCTCGTTTTTGCGACGAAAGGATACTTATGACTCGATTTTCCGGAATGGAAATATTATGCATCATCGTAACGTGATCCCTCTTGACCATCAGTATTATCTGATCGAAACAGAGAGACGAATTGCATTGTAATAAATTAATTATTAACCCTTAATAAATTAATATTCTTAACCCTTTAAGGTAGCTACAGCGCGTGGTGTCCATTTCCATGTCCATAAGTCCGAGGAAACTGAGAGGAAATTGCAAACACTTTTTGATAGTATAAAAATCTGAAAAAATTCACTCATATTATAGGTACTGAAAAAATTAATTCGGCATAATAATAATTGCAAAATATCAACAAATTGATGGAAAAAAGAAATTGTTCAACAAATTTATGATAACTCAACTTTTTTTTAATAAAAATGATTCGTTCATTTTTCTACATACGTATGCATTTTTTCACATGTTTATCTTTGGTTTGATTTTTTTTATTCGGAAAAAATGTGTAGAAAAAGAGAAAAATTCAAACCAAAGATAAAAATCTGAAAAAATGCTTACGTATTTAGAAAAATGAGCGAATCATTTTTATAAAAAAAAAGTTGATTTACCATAAATTTGTTGGCCAACATTTTTTTTTAAATTAATTTGTTAATAAAATTTTGCAATATTATTATGTACATTGAATCTTTTCCGTCCTTTTAATATTCGTGCATTTTTTCAGATTTTTATACTATCGAGAAGTGTTTGCAATTCCCTCCCAATTTCCTCGAACTTATGCGAAATGGACACTGCGCGCTGTAGCTACCTTAAAGAACGTGGTATACACTCATAAGTCTCTCTTCAAAGTGTTTAACTTTTTAAGCGACACAATAAAAGATCGCAAAATGTATATATTATATTTTTCTAAGCTTTTGATTCATTGTTTGTTCACTTAAAAATTCTATTATATCGTAGAACACGGTATTGTAAAGGTTTGAATATGTCAACCTACGGTAAAAGTGATCCAGCAACACAATAACAAAACTAATTTCGTGTATCGATAAAATGGTTTTTGGATCGATTCGGGGCCGTGAGCATTGCAATTTTTCTCGCAATCCCCGATATTTTCAGGGCTCACGGACATGTTGACTACCAGGGTCTCTCCCTCCGCTATATTCATTGATCGCCTGATAAAAAAAAAAAGAATTTCATTAATCCTACAGTTCCGTCGAACCTACAGTTTCAAATGAGAAACAATGGGTTCGTTTCGTACGAAATTACGGCGTTATGAGAGATACTCTCGTACTCTTGCTGAATCGCAGCTAAACCCGGATCCAGACGAATAGCTTCGGGTAACTGACTCCATATGCAAAGAACCTCTTCCGATATTGGACCGAAGACGACCGAACTCACAATTGACTCGGAGGTTCCTTTGAAACAGAATAATAATTTCCTTTTCCAACTTCGCAGTCATCTTACTTCGTTAGTCTTCTCTTTGGAATGTAATCGCGAGTCTACCTGGTATACAGCTTCGCGTGCTGTATCTCGAACTTCTTCGTACGAAGCTCGGCAGTAAAAATTGTCTCTCATCTTCGCTTGATTCAGATAACGTCATTGTTGTACCTTCTACGTCCATCTGTTCCAAGTCTTGACAGTAATTATTGCAAATGGCTGTTATCGCGATTCTTCAAAGAGTCATCGGCGATCTTATCGTTCGTCTTTCGAGATTCGATTGTTATATCGATGGTAATATTAGTCTTTCGAATCGATTTCATGAAAAAATTCTTATCGTTCACAAATCACGACCCTGTTTACCGCACACGCGAAACTCTCGGCAAATAATCAGCTTATTTGTCGCGATGTACAGATTTTGCACTTTCAACAGCTATCACTTGTTGTTCGCGACTCTTACGAATAGGACGATGTGTATCATACTCGTTGGCGACATGAAGAAAGACTTCTTCAGAGTCGAACAATTGGAGATGCTACATCTTTTGATTAAACGGCATGGTATTAGGGCGCAAGAAAGGTGGTCGATCGCATTACTCTTCATTACAAATTTAAATGACGTTCGAAACTAACAGACATCTCTGGCAGACATTGCCTCCTCTGTGGAATAAAGAATATTGATGTGAAGCTGCATGAGCCTTCGAATCTATGCGTATCAGAAATTTATTCACGTTTTTACTTCGAAGAGAATTGGAAACTGTATTAATCATTTGGATTTAATGTCCTTCGAGTTTTACGTCGAAATGTTGATAACTTTTTTCTCATCAAAGATACGATAATCAGCTCAGATAATCGATCGATTCTTCTAGACTGTCGATCTGTGATTCTCGAGAGTTGCATCTCGAACGACACGTAATTAAGTATAAGACTTGATTTTTTTTTCCTCTCATATTATCAGTACCGACGTATCCCTATCAAGTGTTTGCGACAATCGTGTTCCAAGTACAATTTTTTCAATAACAGTCTCGGATTGAATCCGCGAGATAAAAGTTAATTATTCCGCCACAAAAAAGTAGCTACTAATCGGGGAGTGTGGAAATTTTCCGTTGTAAAAAATCTCGTTGTACAATACGATAAAATTAATACCGATCTTAATTCAATATAATAAGATCTAATAAGTTTCAGTCGATTTCATCGATTATTTAATCTTATAATCGAAATCGGAAAATATCGAGGAAACAATACGATTGAGATTTTGTGTCAACAAATCACTCGAAGCGGTAAAGTTCACAGTCTAATTTTTGGATCAACAAGCCTACGTGATTGGTAGCGCAAAATGAGAAACCCGTCGGTGACAAAAATATGTTTACTCAGTCTCACCGATATACTTGTTACGAGAGATATATCGATATTAGAGATTCGATAGCCGTTAGCGATGCTTTGAAGATGAAAAAATAACTTTCAAGTTCATTTCTTCTAAAAAAATAAACGAAAAAACACTTCCCGGATATACACTATTCAGCTATGCAAATATATTCCTGAAAATACGCGTCTGCAGTGGATAATAATCATCGCGATAGAAGTACATAACGGCGTTCGGACAGCTGTAAAAATAATTTAATTGCCATTAATAGAACAGTCTTCATTTATCGTGTCTACCGATCGATATCGGACAATCGGCGCAATCTTAACGCGAGTATAGTGCTATAATCGCTCTGATTGATAGCGGCAGCCTCCCCTCTCACCTGAGTCACATTCTGTTATCAGCACACATCGCCGGCGATCCAGTATCTCACGCGTTTCACGTGAGAAACAGATTTTTTTGTCTCTTGTTGACTCGATCTCTGAGTCTGACAAATAGAAATTTGATCATGAATTCATCACGTTTGCACCTAATGCTGAAAAATAAAAATCACGTTCACGTAATTTGACCGAAAATGTTTGGCTTAAGATATTCTTATCCTTTCCTTATCTTACGGAAATGGAATACACAAGAAAACTAATACTAATACCAATACTAATGAATACTAATTTACATAGAGTAAAATTAAGGTACATAAAAAGATTTATCTATATTCCAAAAGCAGAAAGTTCGGAGATTCTTATACATATAAAATGAACAGAAAATATATTTTGTGTAAAAAGTTCTGTATCTTTTTGCTTCTTTGCCAGTGGAATGGCAAGATTCGATATTTGATCTCATTACTGTACCTGTGCATCTCATTAGTTCAACGTGAACCCCGTGTACAATGTAAAGAATAATTAACCTGTTCCGCGAAGGATAATTACATCTCGATTATCTTTGCACAGCTTTGCTGACGCATTCATTATAGACCCGCAAAAACTTATTTGCATTACCATCTATCAAGAGTTGCGGTAACATCGAGACGTTGAGTATTTCAAGAATTTTTTTTTTTACGAAACGCTATCGTGTTTTTTGTATTAATATGGTACGAAGATTTGGAGCGGAAACATGAGTTATCGGAGTTTTATCACTTTTCATGACCGTGGAAATTGACGAGCGAATTCATTGTGGTTTTAGAAAATTCTGAGCAGCGATCGCGGTACGCTTCCGGGTCATTGAATTTCCTATCGAGAATACAAACGTTAGCGCGTATACACGGTTTTTCCCGCGACTTCAGCAATCGCTCGTCGTAATGCTCATGTACACAAAAGCGACACGTCTCGGAGGCCACAGTGCATAGAAATGCAGTTGCGAGTTCCAGTTAAGGATGAAGCATTTCCAAGCGTTATAATATTTGCTTCGCACATATTCGGCGGAAAAATAAAGCAACTCGTGGAAGTATGACGACCGATCCTCTCGTTTATTTGATTAAACACAAATTTAATCTGTTTTGAAAGGTTTATTTTAAAGTCATCTCGTGCCCGATGACAGTCGATTATGCGCCTGTCGACTATTGAAAATAATTGGTTCGGTGAACAACTGGGATACGTCAAACAGTAACTAATTTCTTTTTTTAAACCCACACGGATCATTGGCACCTTAGTTTTAACGTGAATTGTGTAACGGTTAACAGATTGCACAGCTGTGATGTGTTTAGAAAAGATTTCAACGATTATTAATTTATCATAAACAGTTTTTTTTCTCTCCCCCCTCTCTATCTCTATGCGCCATCAGTTGAGTGGACTTCGTTAAACGTATAACATATTGTCGATAGGCATGCGGTTTTTCGATCGGATGCACATGAGGGAATTTTAACGGTAATTATTATTCGTGGCAAATATTGGCACATATGAGAGAATATGACATACGAAGAGAGTATTCTTGTTGATCGATCGAACGGAAAATATGAAGAGGACGTTCGATCTTGATGAGATCGAAGAACGCGCGTGGAGGCGGGGGTGTGTCATATGTACGGATACGTCACTATGAACAATACTCATATCGCGGATAAGATACCTCGCCGTGGGGTCTCATCGTTCTCCCACCATTGTCACCTGCCGTCAAATCTGAAAGCTCACCGATTGGCTGAACTTTGAGCTCATCGCGATCTTCGCTACTATTTAATTGCACCCACAACCGCTAAGAAATCATTCGAAATCGAACAATCAGTGAGAGTAATACAATAAGACTATTATACAAATCTCAAAATAAAGCAAAAATGCGTTTTATCGCTTTTGCGCTGTTGGTCGTAGCCGCTACCTCTGGTAAGTTCGAACTAATATTTTACTTTTTTTTCTTAACTACGATTGATTCATTATTTGTATCATTTTGTAATATCAACTGTGTCATCAAAGATCCTTTAATTAATTGTATTTTTGTTGCTCATTGAAGCCGAGGCACGGAGGAAGATATGCGAACCCGGAAGTTACAAGAAAGCCGACTGCAACAGCTGCGTGTGCTCTAAAGATGGAACGACTTGGGGTTGTACGTTGATGCTGTGCTCAGACGAAGATCTCACCCAAGTCAGGCCCCGTCGAGCGGCTGTTGAATATGTTTGCGAACCGGGTGAAGAGATGCACGACGGCTGTAACACTTGTTACTGTTTGGGCGACGGTTCCGGCTACGTTTGCACCATGAAATCTTGCACCGAGGACACTTCTCTTCTGAGGAGTGCTCCTACAGGGTCCGTACAAGTTTGCGAACCCGGTGAACAGATACACGATGGCTGTAACACTTGTTTCTGCTTGGGAGACGGTTCCGGCTACGTTTGCACGCTGAAGGCTTGCCTCGATCAGACTCCTCTTTTGAGAAGCTCTGAGAAGGAGTGCGAGCCTGGCAAGTCTTTCAAGAAGTACTGCAACGATTGCTTCTGTGGACCCGACGGAAAAGTCGCCGGATGTACTAAAATGGCTTGCCCTCCTGGAATGTTCAATGAAGATGGTTCTTTCAAACTTCCTCATTCTGACAATCCATTGCTGAGAGAGAAACGCGAAACCAACGACAAGTGCGAGCCCGGCAAACGTTTCCACAAGTACTGCAACACCTGCGTTTGCGGTCCTGACGGCAAGA
Organism: Cryptus viduatorius; assembly: GCA_964006125.1. Lineage (NCBI taxonomy): Eukaryota > Metazoa > Arthropoda > Insecta > Hymenoptera > Ichneumonidae > Cryptus > Cryptus viduatorius. Next base: position 11,226,811 of record OZ023224.1, on the reverse strand, counting down.
AGTCTAATTCTGCGTGCACCAGGATGTCCTGCATCCCGGGAATGTACAACGAAGATGGTTCTTTAAAACGCCCTCATTCTGATAATCCGTTGTTGAGAGAGAAACGCGAAACCAACGACAAGTGCGAGCCCGGCAAACGTTTCCGCAAGTACTGCAACATTTGCGCTTGCGGGCCTGACGGCAAAAAGTCTAATTCTGCTTGCACCAGGATGTCCTGCACCCCTGGAATGTTCAACGAAGATGGTTCTTTAAAACGTCCTCATTCTGACAATCCGTTGTTAAGAGAGAAACGCGAAATCAACGACAAATGCGAACCCGGCCAAAGTTTCCGACTATACTGCAACAGATGTGTTTGTGGGCCCGAAGGCAAGAAGTCTCATTCTGCGTGCACCGAGATGGCCTGTCCCCCTGGAGTGTACAATGAAGATGGCTCCTTGAGACTTCCGTATTCTGACAATCCACTGTTGAGAGAGAAACGCGAAACCGACGAGAACTGCGAGCCTGGCAAACGTTTCCAACATTACTGCAATACCTGTGCCTGCGGACCTACTGGCAAAAAAATTGATGCTCCCTGCACCAGGATGTACTGCACTCCTGGAATGTACAACGAAGATGGTTCTTTGAGATCCCCCAATGCTGACAACCCATTACTGAGAAGAAATACCGATGAGACATGTGAACCTGGCAAACGCTTCCAACATTACTGCAATAGCTGCACGTGTGGACCCACTGGCAAGAAGAGCGAGGCTGCCTGCACCAAAATGTACTGCCCGCCTGGATTCTACAACGAGGATGGTTCTCGGACTGATCTTGTGCTCAGAAGCGACAATGATGGAGAAAACTCAGGTAATTATCAGGACAGCGTTAATTCACTGACATGATTGCTGGGTGGTTTGTGTTTCGACGACGTTATTAACGATTTTTTCATCATTTTTTAGCACCAAAAATCTGCGAGCCAGGAAAATCTTTCAAGGACGACTGTAACACATGCGTCTGCAACGATGATGGTACGGGCGCCATATGTACACTAGTATTCTGCTTCCCCAAAGCCTTAACAGTCGCAAAATCTGCGTTTAACGGCAAACTACCACAAGTATGTGAACCCGGCAAAAGTTTCTTCGAAGATTGCAACCGCTGCGTCTGCTCCGAAGACGGTGCTAGCGCCCGTTGCACTCTGATGAACTGTTCCACGAAGAACGAAGACAGGCAAAAGCGATCGGTTGGTATTGTCGAACCGTCCAATCAATTCTGCACACCCGGCGAGACTTTCAAAGAAGATTGCAACAGTTGCGTCTGCGGTGTCGACGGCACAAGTGCATTCTGCAATCTTCAGTTCTGCTCATCTAGATACGCCAAATCTGGAAGATCCGCTAAACAGTTTTGCGAGCCTGGCAAGAGCTACAAACAAGACTGCAACTCTTGTGTCTGCAACAAAGATGGTACCAGCGCAGCTTGCACGCTTAAAATGTGTCTGCCATCGTTCTTAAGGAGTGAGAAATCCGAACAACAAGTCTGCCAACCCGGAAAGAGCTTCAAAAAGGATTGCAATGATTGTATTTGCAACAAATTCGGAACTGGTGCCGTTTGTACCCTAAAACTTTGCCCGCCAGCATTGGAAAGAACCGAGAGAAGCGCACCGCAAATCTGTCAACCTGGAAAGAGCTTTAAACAGGATTGCAATGATTGTGTTTGTAGCAAAGACGGAACTCGTGCCGCTTGTACTTTGAAGCTTTGCCCGCCTTCGTTGGAAAGGACTAAGAGAAGCAACGCTCCAAGAGTTTGCCAGCCGGGAAAGAGCTTCAAAGACGATTGCAATGACTGCATTTGTAACAAAGACGGAACTGGAGCTGCATGTACCCTTCAACTTTGCCCGCCGTCATTGGAAAGAACCAAGAGGAGCAGCAAACCGACAGTCTGCCAGCCAGGAAAAAGCTTCAAAGATGATTGCAATGACTGTATTTGTAACAAAGACGGAACTGCTGCCATCTGCACTTTGAAACTTTGTCCATCGGACTTCAAAAGAGAAGAGTCGGCGATCGCCAAGCAAATTTGCGAACCTGGAACGACTTTCAAAAGGGAGTGCAATACTTGTGTCTGTAACAAATCTGGAACTGACGCAGCTTGTTCGCTAGAATACTGTCTTTCGCCTCCGGGAACGACCACCAGAAGTGTCGCCAAAGTTTGCGAGCCTGGAAAGTACTTCAAAAAAGGCTGCAACAGCTGTATCTGCAACCAAAACGGTACTGATGCCGCTTGCACTCTGCTCATTTGTACTGACGAAGATATTCGCGAGAGTTTGCCATAAATAAGTAATTTAATTCATATAACTTTCGATAAATGAGTCTCATTACATTCCAAAGGATCATCTAATCGGTAACGATGATAACGTTATTTATTTGATGTTTAAAAGGGTTGATATTGATATTAATATGTATAGTAATCATATCCGGTGTGGATGGAAGGATGCATATGAGGAGTGTATTTAGTTCTTAAGTATATTAAGAGTGTCTCCTGATTAATTGGATTCACTCGATACCTAATGTAAAAATTATCATTACTAAGTTATTTGAGATGTAAATATTGTATTGTGTTCGCAAAATACATTAAAACGTTTCAAAACAATTTTTGATTTTTCTATATTTTTTCTTCTCTATTAATTCTCGAAAAATATGATACAATTGCTGTTTCCAAACTTTTTGGCTGCGGCGATGGAGCCACCGAAGTGGGAAGCGAAGTCTTCCAAAGTACGAAACTACTGAACATCCTTTCTCACTTCGATCGTTCCATCGCCGCAGCTGAAAAGTTCGAAAACGAGTTTCTATCGGTCACAGCCTATATATGGTAACAATTGCTGTTTACCTGCCGTTGCTTTATAGCATTACAAAAATGTTAACTGAACTCTACATTACCGACCGCTGCTTTTTACGAAGCAAGAAGAGCTCTGCAAATCTTCAGATGAGGTCGGATAAGCTTCCAATAAATTCCGTCATACGTCGCTAATAGTTCCGGTGAGCGGCTTCTCGAGGCGATCCATAATCTGGAATATAGCCGTGGACAATCCATGTAGCTTTCACTGGGTTCGCTTGTTCGCTTCGGCACCGAGTATTTTTCCAGAAATATCGGCAGTATTCGCCTACTCGGTAAACATAATGTAATAATAATAATGCTAATAGAGCGATGTGTGTGTTGGCTTGAAAAAAAGACTCGTCGTGTCTCCCGGTGAAGTTTGTGCTACGATTTGAATGAGAAGAAGAACGAATAATCGGTAGAGTGCCGAAGGACTCGCGACATCAGTAAGCCGTGTGAATTGTGTGCTCGAGGTTAATTTTTTTCTCCAAGTGTCGTATCTCCAAATTACTCGATTGACAAGCGAATAAAAGCTATTCGAGAAAAGTGTTGGATAGCAAAAAATTAAAATGACAAAAAAATGCATCGACGGCTCAGCTGTCTGAACGCGTCGTCGTTTCGCTGCAAGAACGCGACCGATTGCACTGCTATGACGTAGAGAAACGTCTTTTTTCGAGCGGAAGTAAAAGACGCTCGGGCCAAAAAAAAAGAATAAAAAAAGTACGTAAAAGTATACGTTGAGTTCATCGACGCCGTCATCTCCACCGCGTTCGCAGGTCGATTAATACAACCCGAAGTTAGTCAATCGAAATGTGAAAAATTCTTGAATAACAGTCGCCGTTGAGCCGCGAAAAGTTTACGAATAAGGAAATAACGGTGCACTAAATTCCTCGGAGAAAATATCTCGATGCTCCAGCGAAATTGTTGCTGAGATTCTGTGTATTTGGTTAGTAAGTGTCATTGAATTTTTTTATTTATATTTTTTTTATATGTAATTATTTGTTGCTGCTGATAAAGAGCTATTGTAAAGGGAGACGTATTTCGCATCTGTTTACACACGCATTTTCTCACAGTGGTCTGTCGTCGCGAGCCATCTGGATATCAGAAGTTTATTCTCTGCTGATAAAATGAGGTTTAGATATGTGCGTGTTGTCGGTATCTCGGTGTAGACACATTTTACTGTTTCGCTCATATGTTTCTCAATCGTATTGTAACACAGACGCACATGTTTTTTTGTTACGGACGGCAAAACGTTATCAGCGTTCAGACTCTGGCACTCGCGTGCCAACTCTATCTGCTATATAGCATAATCACAGATAGCACCTATGATCTATACGGTTTTGTTGCACTGTTGTCACAAGTTTTTTTCTTTTCTATCGATTCTTTCGAAAAAAAAAACTAAGTGACGAATGTATTAAAAAGTAAATATCGTCGACCCAAAATTAAGTAATTCGTTCCGTTTTTTTCGAAATATAATTTTTCAAAAATGTTTCACGATCGATCTTTTTCGCTTAGATAATTTTTCCACTTTTTTACTCTCCGTTTTTATTGGTGTATTTTACATTGTATGTTTATTTGATGTATAAAAATTATACGAAGAAATTCATTACTTCGTTTTCTCTACCATAAAAAAAAAAAGAATTCATAGAAATCCATTGTCCTCGCGTGAATTAGTACGATGAAATAAGATTTAAGATAAGAAATTTCCATGCGCCTAGATAAATCGAGTTTATGCGGTAAATCGTGTGTTCTCGCTGCCCACGCTTCGTATATTCGTATAGCCAACAAATGTATCAGAAGCAACGCGCGAGGCACGAAGTAATGACGCGAACGCGATGGAATGATATGTCGCGAGAGGGAACAAAAATGTTCAAACAGACCTTCGATACCGTCGATCGATTGTCGGGCGCACAATACACGTAAATGTAACAGGATACGAGACAGAGCGTCAAAATACCGTTATGGTGTTGGATAAACGATGCAAACATTATGAACGACCCGATTGCATATTATATTTAACGTTTTAATCTTTTATGATCTCAGAACTTCCCACATTTTCAAACTACCGAGCAAAATCTTAGCTTAACGATAGCCGCAAAACGACGAGTACGAAAAAAACGCGCGATGTTCGTATATAAAAAAAATTGAAAAAAATAAAATAAAAAGAAGAAACACGATAAAATGTAAAAAAATGGTCGTCTTCGCTCACTTGACATTGACTGACGACAATTTTTTACCTCTTCTCTCGGGGAATATTTTTCTACTCATTAATAACCGGCATATGCAAACCACTGACTTATTGCAACACTTTGATTGCGGCGCGATTTATAATTGCGCGTAAATTAACGTTCCATCAATTCATTGTGTTCGCAGGCGTCCTCGGAATCAACAAAATGTGAGAATCACCTGCAACGCCGAGAGTGTTGGATTGCCTCGATGTTAAATTGTGTGAAACGCGAATAAAAAAAAATCTAAAATCCGATAATGAAACTCGTACCAGCGGATTACATAGGGTCAACGGCGATGGACCGTAGATTCAGCGGTCCCATGCTGCCCTGGATAACAAGTGAAATTAAGAAGAGAAGCACAAGAGAAAGGGTGAGTATAAGAAACTTTTAATGAAGCTAAATATAGATTCAAAGTCTCGTGCAAAAGCTTGCGCTCCCTACTTGAAATTCTTCAATTTCTCATGTTATACGAGCCGCGAGATCGACCGATTATATTCTTTCGCATACCCAGGAAATTCTCGATTTCGTTGCGTGCAATGCGACGTGAGATTTCCCCATATTATACGAAGAACCCTTTCCATCAACAATAACCTCACCGACAGTCTCACCGTGAAAAACGTAATGAGGAAAAAAGCTATCAACTTAATTCATAGCCGATCCACCCTTTCAGTTTTTTTTTTTATGCTCATTCGAGAATCAGACATCGAGAACACGACGCGCGGAACTCTCTTAAATTGCCGCATTAAATTTCACGCTCAGCAAACTCGCGTGCTGTTATTTAATCGTTCCTCCCGCAACCCTCTCGCATAATGCAATATTAGCGATAAATAATCATGTTGAAGAGGGCGCACGACGATGCCACGAAGCCGCCGCGAATGTTGCGTTTCTCGCTTATGTAATAAACTCATCGCTATCTCTCGTTTTCCTGCTTTATCGAACTCGTTTGAGACGCTCATTCACCGCTCGAAACAACATAATTTTTCTCGCGTTTCACACGATCTTTGTTAATTTTTAATTACCAACGGAGATAACGATAGACGCTTTAATGATTCGCTCGTTCGACGAGAACGTGAAAATATCCTCGGTACACACGCCGCTTATCCATGGCGCTGTTTACAATTGCTAAATGCAGAAAAGATGGATGAGAAAGAGATGCGTTTGTATGTGTGCGATAGCCACACCCACGTCGGGTTTGCACTCGAGCGTGAAACGAGAAGTGCAACGGCGGCGTCTCGGGAACACGTATGAGGATAAACATTGACGATGCAGCCGAGAGGAATGAAACGGAAGGGGTGAACAAAAAGAAAACACGTGAAGATGAAATTATCAATGTGTGTAATACGCTTCCATCGTACATCTTGACTTTACGCGGCACAATCGCCGGTATTCACGAGAATATCGGACCGTAAACCGATGCTACGGATTCTGCGGAGCGTTTTAAAGAAATACTTCGCTTTCGCAGCGCGCGCGTGAATCGAAAAATTTTACGTTGAGCCGTTAATTTAAACGGCAAAAATATGATTATCATCATATTCCGCGACGTCTAATTGCCCTTTGGGGCCTCGCCGAGAGAGTTTCGTCCAATCGAACGTAAACTTTTTGGTACGAAGTTCGCAAATGCTATCGAGACTCTCGAGGACTCTCGCAACTTTGTTTATTGCTAATAATATGTTAAATTCATTGCCTCATGAGTTGTACTATTTTTCTTTTTCTGATAAAAAAAAAAAATAAGTAGGGTAACGAGGCTAGAGAATGCGCATGGAAAAGGCACTCCACGCCACTCGCAAACAGCTCGATAGCAATGTTTTGTTATTATTTTTCTTTTTCACGCTTAACTGAAACTAACTTTGGTAACTTTTATAGCGGAGTCTTTAGAGTGTCGATTTAGTATAGTAGTTTACCGCGAACTCTCGTGCGTGCAAAAGTCCCTTTCTTTATCGCCTGAGCGTGACGGTATTTTGCCGCTGGCAAAGACTCGCCAGGGAAAATTTACCATATGTATAGACTGACGATAAAGGCACAAGACCTTTAAAGAACTCGAAGTTTAACTCCATTCTACATACTAGAGGCACAAACATACGCTTGTAATACACAACAAGCGTTGCCTCGCGAATGTTCTAAAGTCCAGTCAAACTCGTTCGACATTAATGCGCGCAATAATAAATCTGCGCTTTGATACCGGAGCAATCGTATCGCACTTGTATCGTATCGTTCTTCGGGAATTGAGTTCAACGACTCCGCAATAACTTTGCGACGAAAACAATTCCGTGTCGACGAGGGACGGCAGAATAATTTGGAAAACGATCGTGTAATGAAAAATTGATTACCCTGTCGCGGCAATGGCGGAATTTTTTTTTTTTTTTTTTTTTTTTTTTTCGTTATCGGATCACGTCCATCTATCCGTGTCCACTTCAATCTTATTTCTTGTCAAACGAGTATTTCGTGTATTATTATAGAGTATATGGAAGGTATATAGGACACGCTGACTCGACTCGGGTGATCGATCGTTTGGCAAACGATATTCGAAAAGTACGAGAAGAAAAACTCCCGTTCGACGTCCTATAGTAATACAGAAAGTGCGAACGGATTTATTATTAGCAACAGATCATTTCGAAGATGGTAATCGCCAAAAATAATATTTTTTTCGTCGTTGCGGGTTTCCGTGTCCAATATTTCTGTGGGAGTTAAATGTGACTCGCAGATTCGTGAATAGCGAAAAAAAAAGTATATCGAAAAAAGAACCGGAAACAATGAATGAAACTTCTTACGTTTTATATATCTTGTGATTTTTTTTTATTTTTCGTATTTATAAAAGGCGATGTCTTTGAAATGTCTTTGCGTCAATATCGCGAATACCGCAAAAAAGATGACATTTCACGTATTTTACGGGAAAACATTCAAAAATCACGATAAAGGAACGTTATTTTTTTTTTTTTTTTTCATATTGAAATTTAAAAAAATTGCTATTAAAACTTTCGGGTATTTTGACGCGAATGGTGAATTGGACATTCGACGGGACATTGATGATTGTTTAAAACAATTTTTTTTTCATTTCCATTAATCCTGAAAGTCTTCGTGAATAACTGCTTTAATGGGCTTCTGTAACAGCCAATCCCCGTACGCGGAGTCTCTGATCATTACGACTCTTCGTAACGTAACAACTGTTCAATTAATGTTTTGTAGGTAAATCTACTAGTGGCTTCCGGCTACATATCGGCGTATACAAAAAATGAGGAGGAACCACTGTTTCGTCATCCGTTAAGTGGAACTTCGAGGCCTCAGCCCGTATCCGCTAATACGCAAGAAAGCAAAGGTGGAAGTTTCGTTTATTACATCAAAGGGGACGACGGTCGTTTTCACTATCATCTCTTCAAAGTCAAGGATAACGCGACGGTGAGTAAAAATTGTAAACATTGGATTTATTATCGCGTAAGCAAAACCGTATGTGTTTTCTCGATCGGCAAAGAGGTACGGCGTTGATCGCAAATTTAAACGATGAAGATCGATCGGTCGATCTTCTCTTCGCGATCTATTTGAACTATACGAATCCTCGATCACGAACGTCCTCGTGGCTCGTCAAATCTATTGCTATTTTATTGAAGTGAACACAACCCGTGCAATCTTGCGACTCTCGTTTAAACGTATAGACAACGAGAAGATTCGCACGCGATTATGTAAGTCCCCACGCGCCAAGCGAGTGCGACCCATGTACCCACTCGTGGTATTCGGATCCGTGAATGAGATGATTCTCCCGTGACGCTTACGCTTCTCTTCTATTTCTGAAAATCGGCCTATATAAATCTGCTTACCTTGATCCTCTTCTTCCGCGTATAACTCACGTTTTCTCAGACTGTTTGGCAACCGGAGATGCGAATTAGCGTTTACGTTCCATCAACGACAGTGTGAATTTTACCGAACTTCCGCGAGATATTGTTCGCCTTGCGAAATTTGGCAATTTTTCCGAAACAACAACAAAAATAAGAAAATAATAATAAAAATAACGTTAAACACGAAAATTAAAAAAATCTGCTTTAATCATTCGTTAAATCGTTCGATTTTCGAGAAAAATGAGAATAATTATCATAGACGAAAATATTTCGAAACCCACTTGTCATTCTGCCGGAAACACGTTTTTCAGTGTTCTCATTCGATGGAAAACTTTCTCTGGCAAGTCGATGTGCCTCGAGGTAGTTAGAGCGTCAGAGCGACTCGCTATAGACTCGTTTTTCGTCGTCGATTACGGAAAAGCTCTACGTAGTACCCGCGGGCGTGAAACAACGGTATTTTACCTAATAAACGTATATAGTATACGGATATACAGGTTAGAAATCGTGAAATGATTTACTCGAGTTGCACGCGTCTTTCACGTGGCGCTAATCTTTTCTCGTCCTATCCTCGTACCGATATAAACCGAATAATATCGTTTATAAACACGCCACCGATCGCGGAAGTGTAGATGACGAGATTCGCTCGTCGAAGTCCCTGATTCGTTTCTTGGCTTCGAAACGCAAACGCGGCTCTCATCGCTTCTTAGAGATTTTCTCGTTTATACCGTTCATACGTATACGTTGTTTATTTCGTAGTATAGAGCAGCGAAATACGATTTCGCGGGGTCCCTAAACACCGAAATAGAGACACGCGAGGTGCGACCAACTATCACGCATGAACCTGATGACCATCATGGATTCGCTGTCTGACTGATTGACTGAACGCCGACCACTCGAGAGACAAGTCAGAGACACGCAGACTGCCTTCGCAATTTGCTCGATATAATTATAGCGTATTGCGGTAATGACGAGACTCTTAATGCTTGGATAAGGGAGAGGACAACTCATTGTCATTTTTTAAGGCTTTGTGCAGGAAAACGTTTCATTGTCATGTTTTGCTATGGGAAATACACGATGTTAAAATTCTCGTCTCCGTAGGAAAGACCTCTCGAACCTCAGCAGCAGTGTTCACCGTATCATTAAAGGGTTATTATTTTTTTGATAGCTTTATAAAACACATTTTTTTCAAAGCGTCGATACCTTTGTTTGAAAATTATTTTTCTTGTGTTCATTTTTTGCGATGTTTTTTTTTTAAGACGTACTTTGAAAATTCTCATTTTTGCGTACTTAATGATTTTTCTACCGCTGCGGAGCGAATAAAAATACTTATGGTATCATAAAAAAGCTATTATCTCTTAAGCGCTGCATGAAAAATTACAGAATTCGTATTACATCCTCGAAGCGTTGATGCAGTGGTTTGAAAATTTTGTTCGCGTAGTTTTTTCGTAGTTATATTATTTTTTAATGGACTTAAACATTTTTTTGTATTTTTCCAGTGTATTGAATAACTCATTCAACATATTCTTCGGTTAAACTTCGGTATATTATTTTCAACTGATAAACGTAATTATACCGCAGTTGCGTTTCAGCTTATCGCAAACATTCTTCAATGAGTCCGTTAACTGTGGGGTTATACTATACTCCGCGCGTTTACTTACTCCGCGGGTTCATGGAAAGTTTCAAAGAGTTCTCATCAGTATTTTAAAAAAATTCTCAAACTCCCATAAGTCGACCGAGAAACTTCGTCGCCGTAAATACCTTTTTCTCCATCGTTTTCTACACACTCTTCGCATCGACCCACCGGCAACTTATTTGAGTCTTCAATTGCTGCAAATAGAAAGGAAAAATTCTAGTCGCCCATTTAAACGGACCCGCCGTTGTCGTGAAAAAAATAAAAACTATTAGTCCATTTTCCGTCAATAATCGGCAAGGTCTCGCGGTCACAAGGCCGCTGTTTTATTACCGCATGGATTTTCATCAACTTTTTTCACCGACAAATACCAACAAATGCGCAAACATTACCTTCCAAATTTTTGTCGCATGCGTATTTTTTTTTTTCTTGAAAATTCCGTTTCCCAATTTTATTCGAAAATTGTTACAAAAATGTTATCGATCGAGTTGAAAATAAAAAAAAATCTTAACCACGAAGCAGCGAAAGGAAAATTGAATCCAAGGTCGTGAAAAACCCGGCAATGCTCTTCATTGACGGTCATTAAGCTGTATCGTCATCCGCGCACGAATGTACGCGTACAAACGGATAATTAATGTTCCGTCCATCGCGTGTCGGTAAAGTAAAAAAATTAAACTCTGATATCTCGAACGATCGATAGAGTTCGTAGCACGGATGTAAAAAATAACCTAAAAAAAAGATAAAGTTGTCGATTGAACGTTCAGTGTGCTACATGACCGAGAGCGAGTTCAAGTTTCCGCATAGAAATCTCGCGGAGGAAATTGGGTCGCATGGCCTCTGCGACGTAAGTGCCTCAGAGAGTCAAAGTAGCGGACACCTCTACCTACAATCTCTTTTTCTCGACTTTGCTCGCGATTTTTCTCCGAATACATCGATGTTTCGAGAATCGTTAATCTCATCACGCGCAAGACATCGTGCATATGTGATTTTCCACACGCGTCTCACGGCGCGGAGTTTAACAAAATTTTAATCTAAAATTCTGTACGCGTTGTTTGGAAAGAGGCATGTATCGTCGGTTCAACAGCTCTCGTCTGTACGGCAATGGATCGCGAGTTGTTCCACCCCCACTTTTAGTTCGTTTTTTTTTTTCCTTATTTTTTTTTTTTTCATTGTCTTTTTCTATCTCTCTGCTTGGTTTATTCCCTCGTCGTTGTTTCTGGCTTCGAACATATTTTGTTTGGCACAGAGTCAGGTAGAGCCAATCGCCTCTGAGTCTCAAACCGCTCGGACGCTCAACGTCAGTTTAACTGCACACAGCTACACATACAAATACAGATATCTATCTACCCTCGATCTTTCTTTCTCTTTCTTATTCGCGTATAATAATGCAACGTTATGCACCTGCGGTAGAGACGAGGACGTCGACACATATTCACGTACGCTCTCCGAGAGACTGTCGCACTATTATTAAATTTGTCCTTAGAGAAGAGCCTCGGCGTTCGCGTGTAGAGAGACTCTCTCGGTGAAGCTCTCGATGGTACCTCCGTTCCACGCCGCGGAAATCGGATTCATTCAACGAGAGTGCGAATGGCCGAGACGAGCTACTCGTCCGTTCGTAACGCCGATGTTCACAGGAGTAGACTTACGCTCGACGAGTTTACGCGCAGTTTACCTTCCGTTGGAACTTCAAACGCGCGAATAACAGTGCTGTGAAAAAATTCTATCTGTGATACGGACTCAGTGCGGCGAAAAAAAAAAAAAATTCAACGTTTTGCTTCCGATGCTTTTCCCGGAGTGCTAAAACTTTTGTATTGTTGATAATAACAAGAGAATTAACGAAGAGAGAGAGAGGCAATTTCTTCGTGTTTAAGGATCGATCGTTTAGACTTTGCGACAGTCGGTGAGTTTGTTGTTAAGTACGATTTACGTTGTTTTTGTACGTCAGACAAAATTATTATTCGAGGTACCATCGGGTTAAAAAAAATAATGAAAATAGTAGACTGAGCGCTCCGGTTTGGCAACTCGGCGAATTATTTATTCCGACTGCTATCCTCGATATGAGATTAAAAAACAAGCAAATGCTGCGCAACAGGCTTAAGTGAAAAACATCGAAAAAAAAAATCGTTTTACATTCTCTGTCTATATAAATTGTATGCGCGGATAGTTGAAGTTTGCAGTTGCCGGTTCGACGTAATATAGAGCGGAGTAATTTCATTGTTATTCCGCTATTATTCGTGATTCGTTCGAGGAAAAAAAAAAAAAGATTTTCGCGGGAGAATTCGCTTCTCTATGGAAAGTGCGTTGTCAATTTTGCCCTTAATATCCGAGATGTCCATTGTATCAGAATTTTTTAAAAAAGTTACCCCTCATTATAACTTCGACGGATAATTAATTTCGTAAAAATTATCAAATGGCTCCGCCATATTCTTCCGAATTATCGATTATCGATCAGAATTATCGAATTTTTCGAACACCTGTTGCCCCCTCCTCCCTCCCCCTCTCGTACCTTTGTTAGCCTACATACTCGGCGCATCTCGCATTCATGCAAATAAGTAGTAACATAGAGATTCCGAATAGCTGAGCAGTCAGGCGGATCCTGCATCACCTACAATCTCTTTCACAGCCTCTCTCCGCACCTTTCTCCTCGTATTTCTTTCCTCCCACAGTGCGAAGATTACCGCGAGTACGGAAAGTACGTTCTCCTATGTTCTTCAATCTATTTGTCAGCGGATTTTTTTGAAAAAAAAAAAAAATTTTTTTAAAAGATCTAAAAAATCACGACGATCGTTGGGAATAATCCGAATTTTTTTCTTACGTAACAAACGCATCGCGTGTTTCCGAAACTTGTCGTCGTGCCGCAGTCCCAGTTGACAGTCGTAGAATTTCACTTATGCTCTTTGCGTTCGGACAAACTTTTCGTATCGACGTTACGTAAAGCACCGCGAGCGGATCTTGCACTCGCTCGATCGTTGCGAACTTTATTTTTGGTTCATACGACGCGACTCTTACGATAGAGCGAAGTTGCATGAAATCGCGCAGGTGCAAAAAAAAGGAAAGAAAAACGATTTTCAATACTTCGGGTCAACGATAATCGTTGGCGTGAATCATTTCTTTCGTTAAATTATAGATCGTAGAATGACAAGTGCGAATCGTCTGCATCCGATGTTCGTCTTCATGTTTTGTTACCCATCGGGTTTCGTTCGTTTCGTAACGCACTAATACGTATATCACAATGATCGTTGCGCTTCTTCTGGGAAAAACAACATACATTCCCCGTGCACGGCTCTCCTCTCCTCTAATGAGAGAGAAATATCTCTCGGGATCTACCGCTCAATTGCATACTTGACTCTTTGGCCTATGCGCGATTCGATGTATTCGCGTATTGTACACTCGAAGCGGATATAAAATAACTATAGCGTAACCGGGAGAGCAAATGTACGCATGCGGTTTCTAACGACTGGTAACAACAATCTCGGCAATCAGTAGATATTAACGAACGACGAACAAAAAGATCGCGAGTATCCATAATAATTACGAAATCAGTTAAATCGCAACTCTTAACAAACGACAACGAATCTGAACATTTTTTTTAATTATTATTATGAATATAAAAATAATTTCTTTTTTTTTTTTTGTCCGAAGCTGTTACCGTTAGTTATTATTGATTATTCGACCGGAAGAAACTTTATTTCTCAGGCTATGAATAATTATGAGCTGAATAATGGATGCAAACTCGATCAATCGTGAAATTTAGTATATATACGCGAGCTGTTTGTTAACAACGAAGGCGATCAAGGTTTCGCGTGAAATTCGGCAAGATAAACAGTACGACGTAACGCGTGCTGTTGTTGTTTTCCCCCAAGAAGCATACAAACACAGCCCTCTTATAAATTACACGCGCGTCCCTATAAACTTAGTGAATTTCATCGTTCGATGTTGTTGCCAAGTTCACTGGCCGCGATCTTCGGACAACTTCTGCCCTCGTATTTTATGACGATTACTCTCACGGTTTCATCTCGTCCACCATTTTTTTTTATTTCATGGCAATTTTATTTAAATTTTCAAATTTTTTTCCATTTTTTTTTTCTAAAACTTTAAGGTATATTTACATCGCGAATGAGAGCCAAATATAGACATAAACTCGCATCGCATCCAGTAGAGAGTTTTTTCTTAGTATACCAAAAAAAAGAGTAAATGTGTGAATTAAAAAAAAAAAAAAAAAAAAAAAAAGGTGTCCATCTTTCCTGTCTACCCGAGTAGCAAAGACGTCACTGCCTACGTGCAATTAAATCCGTCTTCTGTGATGTAGTACAAGTATACTAATATATATAGTATATAAAGCGCAAACATATACATTCATTTTTCTTTACTACCGAGAGAGAGCTTAGAATAGACGAGAGGAGTCTCTGAAGTCACTCGTCGTATCTTAACCAAAGGTTGGAGACCCTCCCTACTTCTGTTCTCCGCCTCTTCGCTCTCCCCCTTCGTTCCTCGCTAATCAGCCCTCGCTTGTTTCTTCTTCTTCTTCTTCGTCTTCTTCTCATTCATTTTCTCGAAAAAGTGCACGTTGCCTGCGAATGCTCGTGTTCCACATGCACGTGTACACAAATATGCGTGCAAACTGCGCATCAGACTATGCGAAATTACAGACACCCCCGCAGTGTGAACAATAAACGTAGCGATTGAAAAAAAAAAAAAAAGAAGATTGCAAGGCACAGAGACAAGTAGTCGCCTCCCAGGAAACAGTAAGTTTGAAGCATCACTTTGCGAGTTTCGTGTATCAAACTGGCGGCGGTGTCGTGCACCGCTTGGAATCCCATAGGACGAGTTGAACTTCTGAAAACTTCCGACGTAAAAGCTTCCCAAGGGTTTCCATTATTACTTTTTTTTAACCCTTCAGCAGCGGGCAACGATTTAGGAGCGGCTTCGATGCGTAGTCAGACGCAATGATACCCACACAGGTCGACTATATACTTCGAAGAGCTCGAGGGCCAAAGACGTCGCAAAGTCACTCCCTTCTCAATCCAATTACCTGACGTGCTAATGGAAGCGTAATAAATTAGTGAGAAAGAGAAAAAGATCGAGGCGCCATCTTTGTTTTTTCCTTACTGCATAAAAGTTCATTGTGAATGAATTATAATTTTCACTATCGCTCATCGATTCGTTTATCATTGGACTTCGCGTAAAAAAAAAAAAAATTGAATAAATAAAAATTGTTAAAGAAACTCAACAGGGTCAACAGCGATAACTGCGCAACGCATTCGCTTAAAGTTTAACCTTGTAAAACGTAATTGATTGATACTTAAAAAAAAAAAAAAAAAAAAACAAAACTCCGAGTTCAACGCGTTGAACTTTCTGCGTGAAGAAAACATTTGTTCGAAGAATTATTTGCGGGGCGTGCGGATACCTAATCATTTTCACAGGTGTAAGCTTCGACGAGTACGACTCTTCGAGAGAACGTCTCGTCGCCTGTTGCTATTTTTTCTTCTTCATCTTTTTCTTCTTCTTTTCCTCCCCAACGTCGTTCGACGTGCGTGTTTTCCATGTGATCGTTCCCTCAATCGTTCTCACATAGGAACGTGAGGCACGTATAAGAGAGTGGAGCACGTTCGTCGAGAACACGGCTATTCGCATCGGCAAACGAGACAGGCGGAGAGAGAGAGAAAGACCTCGGAGTCTACCCGGCTACCAGAGTTACCAGCCAGTCGACGTTCGTACCTCCGTCCTCGCAGGGACGGTTGCGTATCTCGAAGCTGCACGAGACTTTTCGTAAAATACAATTATTTTATACTTATCGATACGTAGTCGGGGAAAAAAAAAAAATCGTTACATTTTAGTGGGAAATCAACTGGAGCAGTGCGATTAAGCAACGACATTCGTGCCATGAATTTCTCTCATTGGACTTACGACGCTTGATAAATAATTTAAAAATCGCGGAATTATTCCGTCTCGGAGAGAGTTACGCGTGTTTGTCTCGTCGCGTTATTGCATACGGATAAAAATCGCAGTGATACGCTTGTGCAAAAATTCGAACGTAATTCGCGGCTGTAATATCGCGATAACGAATGAACGTCTTGTCACCGGTCACGCACAACGATGATTACCGTACCGATATCTACCTCCAGTCCCTACGTCACTGTTACATCGTACAGCGATGCCAGTGCGCTCAGTAAAAAATCATCGGTAAGAGATTAAGCAACGTGTTCCCTCTTATTACTCTGTTGTGTTGCAATTGCTAACATAAGACCTCTCGACGATCCTTCCGGCAACAGTGATCGTTAACGATTAAGAATGAAGGCTGAGGTCATTATAGATTCGTATTTTTTTGAGCTTTGAGTTCAAAGTCAATAAATATGATAATTTTCGTCAAATTTTTAAATTAGAGATTTTTTTTTTAAATTTAATTCGTCTTGACTCATCCGAGCGGTTTTTATGGCCGCTCACTGTTTTGTTTATCGATATATTTCCGAAAAAAAAAAAAAAAAAAAAAAACAAACCGAGACGAATAGATGATTTATTACGCTCAATATTCAGAATTGCATAATATTTCGTGAGTATTTCGATTTTTTTTTTTTTTTTTCGATAGCAAAATATCGATTCTTGTATCATATTGGTGACTCTGTCGGGACAAAGATCTACAGATCGCGAGCTAAAGAGTCGCGCAGAACTTCTAGGCCGTCCGGCGAAATAAACTCGCGTGCGCGGGTTCTAAATTCGTACTACGAACGAAGAATCCAAAGCCACTGCCAGACCTCGTAGTGAGAGTGACCGTGTTCTCTATTCCCTCGCATCATTGGAAAGACCCACTCTTTATTCTTTGACCGAAAAACAATGAAAACAGCGCAATGAAGAAAGAACAAAAAAAAAACGTAAAATCGGGAACGCATGCATAGTCTCGCCGATAATTCATGCAACGAGCATTGTGCGATTGGTCACGTATGCAGAGGCTCTCTGACGCTAACACAACGAAATTATATTATCCCCCCTTTAGCCGTATAGCAATTGTCTCGGGAAGATAGTAAGTTGCGATTCTTCAGCAGAGACTTTTTTCAACGATCGACTATTCATCTCGAACTCATCATTGCTCCAAATTATTCGATAAATTTCTCGTAATTCTTTTCGTATTTACTGTTCGTATTTATTTTTCGACTCGCGACAAATCAGTTCCAACATTAGACATCATCGGCTTCGGACTTTGTATCTCTTAAACTGCGAGATTTCACTCCCTCGCTGGCTGCCAATCGCCCGGTAGACGATACGAAGAGCTATCGTTGTATATATGCGCGAACTAAAAAACGATGTCAGTCCGCCAGCCAGAAAACGAGCTCTGCGAGAGGAGAAAATTACTTATCGTTCGTGCGAAATTAGAAACGTTCGGAAACGGGTTAAAAACAAGACTGTCCATTAGTTTGATTTTCTTCCCGATGCAAGTATCCTCGAGTTAGTAGATACATAGAGAGAGAGAGAGGGAGAGAGAGAGACGGAGACCAGATGCAGGACGGGGGCAGCATTCGCCGCGTGTGTACACCAACGCCCACCCGGCTATGAGTTTCTTCTCCGCAGAGTCGTACTCCGGGGGACAAGCTGTGGGCATAATAATGAAAAGCTCGTCATCCTAATTGGATGAGGGAAGCCTCGTCGCTGACGATCTTCTTTCTGTGTCAGCAACTGTGCCACCCATTGTCACTGTCGCGCGTTACTCCTGCGCGTGCGAAAGTCCGCAGATTTCGCGAAGTGAAGATTCCGCATTCGCTAAGAGCATTGAAAAGATTTATTTCAAATGCAATCGAGAAAGTCGATATAACGGGATATAGAGCAGAAAAAACAAACAAAAAAACAATTAGAATGCCATTTATCGAAAAACTGAGTCAATATCGATACACTTTACTTAGTAACACGAGACATATATTAAACGGACGAAAATTAACCAATCAACACGTCAGCAGCAAAAACGCGACTGCAAATCATTTTTATTCTTTGAATTATTTGTCACACATGAAAAAAATAATTTAAATGTTTATTCATCGGTAAGTTTTCCGAGATAAACGCAGCGATCTTACACAGCCGCGTAATAATTTGGAAGAAATTATTTTCGTACGCCCTGACCTCGTTCAATCGCGTTATGCACACATTTAGTTGCGAAATCGATTTTCTCTCGTAGGACAGGAGGATGCATTTCAAAGTCAGTGGGTTGCGCTTTTGAAATTTGTTCTATGAAAGACACTTGCCGTTCGTTCTTGAAATTGAAACAAATTCTTTCAATCGGCGAATCGTTATATCAATTTAATATTCCGATAAGATTGAATAACAGTCAGTTCGATTGATCTGTATGCCCCCCATATTTATGTTATACGTGGGAAGAAAATCGGCGCAATTAATCTTTTCATTTCGCAAAAAGAAAAAAAGAAAATTCTCGCGTTTATTTATATGAATTCATAGACCAATCGTATCGATCTCACTTTGCACGTAAGTTATATTTACGAGCCGTAAACCGTTTACCTTCCGAAAATTGTACAGCCAACGAGTATAATTAACAATACGAATTTATTATCAATAATTGCGAACTGTTAGCTCTGCAAAGTTTTTTTTAATATTTTTACGCCATTCTCGCTATGAATATTTTGGAGGTACGATAATCTGCTGCAGGTTCAAGAACTCATAAGCGCAATGAAGGAACAATCGTCCTTGTCGAGGATCGACAGAGATCGCGATGTGCCCCAGAGATCTCAGAGCAGCGCGGCAACGCTGACTACAATTGGGGCGGACATATCGCCGAGTTCCTCTCACTTTTTCGAGGTAAACAACGATATTTTCGACAAGGTCTCGCTAACTCAGCGCGATCTATTTCTCAAGCAACAGTTGCATATTAAAATAAATCAAAACGAAACCGACTATATAGAGATATACCTCGCGACATATCGGTATTGCAGAAATTTTCCTTTTTTTACCGCGCATCTTACGCGCGTCAGTTGTTGAAATTTAAGTACTTATATTTTGTCTTACATTCGTCATTGTAATTTTCCGAAGGTATTGTACGTTGGAAAAATGAAGTTGCAACATCAGAAAGTTCCCGAATCGTTCATCGACGACGCTTTAGTTAAATTCCGCGCTCACGGACTCGAAAAATCAAAATCAACGGCGAGTAATCTTCTTCAGGAGTGTCAGCAGCTTCGGATACAAGCGAATGCGGCTTCGAGCGAAGCGCGACGAGGAAGTGGGGTAAGATTTCTTCGTACCTCATTGCCACCGTACGATCTATATGGCAATTGTTTCCGTTTCGGTAAAAGCTATAAAGATTTTTTTTTTTCGTTTTATTAGGATTCGTCTACAAGCGAATTGGGGAGCGCGGATAACGTAGCAAACTCCACAATACTGTCCCCTTCGAGTCCTCTGGGTATCGCGACGACTCTCGGCGGTTCTGTGGAAAGTTTGCCACCGTCGAGTCGAGCCAATAATTCTCAACAGACGAACAGCACTCTGATGCCAAAGAAGAATCCTAATTCACGAATAGACGTTCCCGAAATGATGAGAAACCGCGCCGCGTCGACGGGAAGTGTTCTCGGACCGCGACGCGACTCCGCCGCAAAAGGAAACGAGGATCACAATCGCACAATGTTATTCCAAGTACGGAATTTGCTTTCTGGATCATTATTATACTTTCTCACGATACTTAACCCCGCAATGCAAGTTAGAAAAATTTAATGTCTCACTGAAACGCATAAATTTGTTAAGGTTGGCAGATACGATCTGAGACTCATAAGTCCCGACAGGAAGCAAGTTTTGCTTCACAAACAACTCAAAGATATCGCAAGTTGCGTACAGGGAATCAAAAATCCCGAACACTTTGGCTTCATATGTCGGGAAGCAACTATGGAATGTTTCATCGGTTACGTATTCAAATGTCAGTCGGAATCGGTGGCCGATGATCTCGTCGGAGGTAATTGTTAGAATTGCGCAGAATAATTGCGCATCGATCATTTCCATTGGCTTTTTTTGGCATAAATGATTCGACAACATTTCATTCTTTGTTTTGCAGCCATAACGCAGGCATTCATAGCGACGTGCAACGGGACGCGAAAGGAAAAGCATCAGCCTGTATTTTCCTGCGAACACTGTCCAATGATTTGGTTTAACAGACTGTGCCAAGAGATCGAAGGTAAAAAAAAACTTTTTTCCATACGAGATGAGAATAAATTATACGTGGCGTGAGATGATTAATTGATACTTATCAGACGCGTATAGCGCCGGAAAATTGCTCTATTCAAAATCGTATAAGTTAATGAGAAACGTTCGATAACTGATCACAGGTCAAAACGAGAGAAAAACACAAAGTATTATTATATCGCGAATGGAACTGTTGCCGGAGGACGAGCAGGAAATTGTACTTACGAAATACGAAGGAGCAAAATCAGCGGGGGGCTGCGGTGTCGGCAATACTCTTCGCGAACAGAATCAATTTTGGTTGCTTTTACTTCGGGCGCATTGCGAAGCGAAGCAGTCGCGGCACGTTCACGATACCGCGGAGAACAGGTAAACAATTTTTTTCCTCGTACGGATAACTCTATCTAATTGGTGTATCGCATAGTTAAAATGCCGTTTCTTTGTTATTTTTTTTCTCTCGCAGAAGCGAATTTCTCAATCAGTATCTTAGCGTCGGCGTCGGAAGCACGATATTCATGAAAGCGAAAAGATCGCTTACGAATAGCTTCGATCATCTGATGAAGAGAAAAGGCTCTCGCGATGATTTTGGATTGAATTCTAATCAGTACGGGGGACAGAGAAGCGAACGTCAAAGTCCCGTGGGTTCGGGACCCGCAATGGGCGATGTTACTCCCGATTCTAACAGACCTCGATCGCTGAGAGTTTCGCCCGAGCAACAGTTGGTAGTCAATACCGGACCAAAGAGTCCCATGATGGATATGTGAGTCGCACGAATTTTTTCGCAATTTTCTACAACTCTGGAATAATCCGCGATAAATTGATGAATCAATTTTTAATTTTCTTCCATTGTTTTAGATTCCTGAAAGTGGGCAATTCGCCAAAGATGTCGCCTACCGAATCGGAGGGAAATAACAAGATTCACTCGAGCGGATCGTGGCGACAAGCTATTCTCAATCGAGTCGTCACACCGGGCAAAGATCAGGATAACAAAGAGGCCGACAAACCGGGAAGCGTTAATTTCAATAAGAATAATCAGGGCGTAACCCCACGACGAACGAAGGAAGAGCTTCGTGAACTCTGGAGGAAAGCTATTAACCAACAAGTAATACTCATCAGGATGGAGAAAGAAAATACGACACTTCGAGGTAAATAGATACAAAATTCGTTTACTCGCGTAAGTCTCATTTTTCGATAATGATTTCGATTTTGGCATTCGTTCGACTCTTCCATAAAGTATTTTCATTCAATTTTCCCAAAAAAAAGCTGGTAATTCTTTTTGAATGTCTCTAAGGGTTTAAAAATTCCGTTATTTGCCGAAAGTCACGTTGTAGAAAAAAATATCAAAATTTTGCGAAAAACCGGACATTTTACGGTAAATTTATGTCATATCCGGAGAACAACTGAGATTGTAAAACCGGAAGTTACGTTACAAAAAAAATTCACTTTTTTTTTTTTTTTTGAGAAGAAATTAAATTTTTCACCGAAAGTAACGCTACAGAAAAAATGTCGCAAATTTATCTCTTTTATATGGAAATTTATAAATTTCTTCGTGTTGCAGTGCGCCAGGAAGAAGCAACGATGAAGAGAATAAAATTAGAATACGACGAGTTGAGCAGTTGCGCTCGCGAGCTCTCGGAGGTATGGGATCTTCTTGTGAGCAAAGAGTCGAGGATATCAACAAAGTGCGACAATCAGATGTTGCTACAAGCTATAAAACAAGGAGTGCCGAGAGGAAAGAGAGGCGATGTTTGGCAATTTCTCGCCGAACAATTTTGCCTCAAACAACCGCCGATCGAGACACGAGATTTTCCTAATTACAACACACCCTACGAGCTCTTGTTGAAGCAATTAACATCACAGCAGCACGCGATTCTCATCGATCTTGGTAGGACGTTTCCCAATCATCCGTACTTCAGTTCGCCGCTCGGACCCGGACAACTCGCTCTCTTCAATCTCCTCAAAGCTTATTCTTTGCTCGATCACGAAGTCGGCTATTGTCAGGGCCTCAGTTTCGTTGCTGGCGTTCTTCTTCTCCACGTAAGTTCGGCTCCTCCCCATCAGTGCAACAACCTTGTAGAATTTCGAAAATTTCCCCACAACTCAGCTTATCCAATTGTTTTTTTTTTTCTCTCGCTACAGATGTCGGAAGATCAAGCGTTCTTCCTCCTGCGTCATCTAATGTTTCGCAGAGGCTTGAGAAAGCTCTATCTTCCCGATATGGCGGCGTTGCAATTGCACCTTTATCAATTATCGAGATTACTTCACGACAGGCTACCTGCGATCTACAACCACTTCGACAAACACGAAGTTTCACCGACACTTTACGCGGCACCGTGGTTATTAACTCTGTTCGCAAGTCAATTTCCTTTAGGCTTCGTCACCAGAGTTTTCGGTAAAATGTCACGCAAAAACACGATGTTCTTTAGCTTCGACGATTTTTTTCTCATTCTTTATTTTTCACGTATCTTCGTTCCGTAGATTTACTCTTCTTGGAGAGTTCCGAAGTTATTTTCCGCGTTGCTCTCGCGCTGCTGGAGGATCATCAGGATCAACTATTGTGCTGCGATAGTTTCGAAGAGATAATGGAGTATCTTAAAGTGCGTATCAACGTCAACGAAAAGCTTTTGAATAGGCGACGAATCGAGAAAATCTAATTGATTCATTCAATCGTTCGCAGATCAAAGTTCCAGCGGTGGACAAAGCGGTGTTGGATCGCGTGATGAAGCGAGTATTCTATCCGGACATGGAAATTGCAAAGCAGCTTAACGAGTACAGAGTCGAGTATCAAGTATTGCAAGAGGAGATGATATCGGTGAAGCCACAGATAGAAAATATGGAGAAACTCGAAGCGATGAACAAGCAGTTGACGCAACAGGTCGCGCATCTCAACAATCAACTCGAGGTAATTTACCGTTCATTTCCCATTGTAAAGAGTAATTACTGATCAGTTGAATAAGTTTCACGCGAAGCTACGCGCAATGATTGGTTAATCGTTACTTTATCAACCTATCAGGTTGCGATGAGTAATCTGCATCGCTTGGAGACAACCCGATCGGTTCAAGTTTCATCCGTCCATAAAATGGAGTCACAGAATCGCAGTCTCGAAGTAACAGTCGCGACTCTCGGCTCCTTTATCCAGCAGATGATAGATTCGCGAATTGAAGTCGAGATACCGGGCGACGTGCGTCGCATAGTCGCGCAGTTAGGCGTCGCCGAGAAGAGGCGAAACAGTAGCGCAAAGTCGTATCCTCTAAAAGTTCTTGAGGACAACAACAACAGATACGAACCAACGAAGAGCAGCTCGACGGGTCGGGAAGCTTCGAGATTGTTGAAGAGCAATAGTCTCATGGAAGCTCCTTATCCGTTAAAATCGGCGCTTAGCCAACCGAATTTAGGAACGAAACTCGAAAAGATGTCATCCTTTTTCGCAAATTCGCACAATCACATTAGACAACAGCGCGCGCAAATGGCCGCATTGAGAAGCGAAAGCACCAGTGATCGCGGCAGTGGCAACAATAATAACGACGAGAACGATCCAAAGACCGTAAACATTGACATACAAATAACGGACACGGTTACCGCGACTACGGACACGACGATACACAAGAGTGACAATAACGCGCTAAAGATCGACGCTCTCGGATTGGAAAAATCAGTCTCGTTGCCACTGTCGAACGCAAAGATGAAACTAAAATCTGCGAAATCGGCGTACGAACTCGGATCGCTGAGAAAAATACCGACGACGAAACTCGAGGATACGTGTAGCGATTCGAACTCCAGTCTCACTGGTACGGTTCATCCTCTGGACACGTGTAGCGACGTTAACTTCAAATATGGCGGAACGACGAAATTAAAATCGATAAAACCGAACAGCAGGTTAGCAAATCAAACGGCCGATGTTCAAGGAGATCCGAATATGAATAAAGAGATTCAACAGGGCCAACAAAATCCCGAAATTTTAACCAGATAACAAATGCTACTCGTCACTATACTCGAGGAGAATTGAATTCTTCGTCGATACCAAATGATCTTCCGCGACTCGGCGACTATATCACGTACTTCTACAATTACTATGTATAGTTGTTGAAAGAAAATATTGTGCCAGTAGAGAGAGTTGTGTTTCTGCGTATAGACGCGTGTCAATTAATGAGACTCTCCTTCGCGATTACCGTTGCGCAATTGAAGTCTATTTAACGCGAGAAAAGCGAAAACACTCGATTCGTAAAACAGTATTCTATTGAAAAAAAGGCCATTCAATCAATTCGTTCGGCGCGAGGAACGTGGCCGAACCTCGAATTATAATTTTAAGAAATTCAAAAAAGAATTGTGACTAATTAAATTAGAGATCGCACTATCATAGATCTAAAATATAAAACGTAGAAATATGATTCACGAAGAATGGGTGAATCGCACAAAACTACGATAATTCAATTAGTCGAAACAGCGTGTCTCTCTCTCGTATACGACGTTTCTAATACTTCGGGAGTTTGATATTCTCCGGTAAATCGATAATCGACGATTTTCTGTGTTGCGTAAAAAAAATGAAAACTCGTATAACTAACGCATGGCGATCCGTTCGTTCCTCGTATTTTTACCGTTTAATCAACGAGTCGGAATTCACATTCAGATCGCTACATACACACTGTGAAGAAATAATCATATCTTTCGATGTCCTAATGTTAATATTGAGAAATCTATAAGCAAAACTATACAGACGTTAGTGATACATTGGACGGTCGAATAACTGCCAAAAATTATAACTGAGAAAGAATCATTGGGACACGTGTTTGAAATCACAGAGACAAATAATAGAGGCGTAGATAACAGATCTTTATTTTACACAAAATTTCAACACAGAAACACCGGTACTTGATAATAATACTGCGATGAGTATGAGAAATTAACATATTGGTACAAAGCGAACAGAACAGATAGACTAAAGAGTATTTATCGACAGCACTAAACGAATTATTCGCAAAAATGAAAAGAAATTTTATTACACATCGTCATCTTCCGTAACGTTTCGCGGTGTTTGCTGAAAAATTATTCTGTTGATTCGACGTTAGTGCCTTTTCTCGATTATCATATACAGTTTACCAATGTGTAATGCGATTTATACATATTATTTGTATTTACGTTCTACAATTGTGCTATTTGTAAGAGCTATAGAACGGAGAAAAAGAAAATCGAGGAAGAGGCGGCGAGTTTTTTGTCGCGAGAGCAATTTATACGGTACGAACGACGATCGGCAGCGAGACGATGATGGCGTTGTATTGTGTAGTCTTTAGATTTATACGTGTCCAACCAATAGTGATATACGATGACTAATTATGATTGACACCTTAACTGACGCGAGGAGAATAGAACGCAAATGATTTACCAATCCTTTTGGAAGGATTGATTCGGTAGCGAGAGCTTGTGACGTTCATTAGACTTGTTGTCGTAACATTATATCACTAAGATTCTCCGATATACATATTTAATGTTCCTTTTGCGATGAAATTCCTCATTCATTAATCGTCAAGTAACTTCCCAATCGTTAAACTTCCATTTCATAATTTGTAATTCCATTGAGTAATTGAGAGAAAAACAGAGCGAACGATAGTGAAAACGAGATATATATATAGAGGAAAATGATTTAACGTGTAATCAATTAGTCGTCTTGTAAATAGTGATATTAGAATACAGAGTTAGCGAGCCGTTCCCGTTGTTGGAAATCGTGATAAGTTTATGTGATGGTGAGGAATATACTCCCCTACTTACGTTTTCAAAACTTATTATCATTTATATTCATTCACGATAAATATACATAATATATGTTGTACTATTGAGTACACAGTAGAATACACATCTACCACTCGTTAAACCTTTAAGGAATAAATGAAACAACCAATGTATTATATATTTTAGATCCGTCAAAGGATAAGCGAAATTAAACATGTGAATTATACGTCTCTAATAAAGAAACATCTAATATTATTGTATTTTTGCTTTTTTCATGGGAAAATCTTTATTTTCGTGCAATTGCACGCGTAAAAATGATTATTTTTCATTCTGTGCCGCGTAAATCGGTAATAAAATTCTTTTATGTATCGTGTAGCGATATTTTCGATATTTATTACATTTGCTTGAATTTGTCAAAAATAGCGATATTTTTTAACTCAAAAGTTGCAAAAAATGAAGATTCGGTGAATTTAAAGTTTTTTTTGGAAAATACGTAAAACAATTTTTAAATCTCCGAATTCATATAAATCGTTAGATCAGTTTTAATAGAAATAATTAGATGGTCAATCGACGAATATATTAGTTTATTAAAGTAACTTTTGCCAACGTCAGTAATCGGATGATTCACACGTTCATGAAATTGTTATTTAATTCATTTAATTAATTATGCGAATACTGCGATTACTGGGTAATGCAATACCCACAAAAAATTTAGCAATTTTTGTGATATCACTTCCGGTTGGAAAACCTCACGTTTTCGCCAATAGTGATGACGCACTGAATATTAAGAAAAAGAAATAGTCGGATAGTTCGGAAAATGTTTGTTATATCCACTATAACATTACTTCCGGTTCAAAATTAGAAATTTGTCAACAGATTGTGACGTCAAAATATTTTTTGAAAATATTTCCACAGCACGTGACATCACTGAGAATGTTACAAAATCATTAGGAAAGTCGTCGAAAAATAATAAAATATTCGCAATATTTTCTCTGAAGAACTTCCGGAAGTGATATCGCGAAACAATTTTCCGCTTATGGGTGAAAATAAAAAGAACAATTTATCGTCATTTCTCAATTTTGAATACTATAAACAGTAAGATTCTTTGATTTTGTAACTTTTTTTTGCCGTTATCATCGCCATGTTAGTTACAAAAAAAAATTGTATTCTTTGGAATTATCCGGTGCGGTGAAATTTTCAGAAACCGGAAGTCGAAATATCGTTGTTAAAAGAATTCCAGAGAAAAGAATACCCCGCGCGTGATGCAACGATGTCAGTCCTTTCGGTTCTTTCATTTGATATACTTACCCGCACATCAGCGGAAACGTTATTACATAAATAAAAATACACAAATAAAGTTCTCAAGACACATATTTTCATTTCAATATATATATTTCGTATTCAAAATATAATAATGAACATTACACATGATGCTAGCTGCTCATATCGTGACAGTCAGCGTTGACCGGCACTTACAGTGGTACCGTGGTATGTAATAAACTATTTCGAACGGCTAGCGTCTGGAAAAGGCAGATATGAGGATCGAAAATACAAAAAGCTATCGAGTGGCCGGTAATCGCCGTTCGCGCATTTCAAAAATTTGGCAAACGTCGAGTTTGGTGGTTCGCCCACGTAGGCTGGTTTAGTTGACAAATATTGTTTTCTTTTTTATTTTTATCGTTGTTTTCACTATCATATCCAAGACGTCTTCCGTTCGTCAAATGTGTATTCTCGTGTTTTTTGTATGTGTTGGTGGACTTAATTTTATTTCGTGAATGAGTAGACTTATTTATCGACTCGTCTGTTCGTTTCTCTTTTTTTTTTACATTGCGTTGGATTCGTAAAGTAACAGATAACCGCGACGATGAGTATCGTTCTTTTTTTTAATCAGAAAAAAAAAAGAAATCAAATAAAAAAAAAAACAATTCGTTCAGAAGGAAAAGAAAGAAAAAAGTAGTATACGATCGCAGATGTTGCATCTGCACGCCGATACTAAACGTTAGCTCCACCCTTAATCGCACTGCTTCTTATGCATACTAGTAGTATAATACATAGTCCTTTAGTTACATAATTAGATCGAAAGTAATTTAGGTAGGCAAGCAAGAAGCCCACGTACGATTTTCGTTTTTTTTTTTTTTCATTTTTTTCTCTTTATAAGCCCCAAAAACCCTTAGTTATTTATAATGAATCAATATTTTTCCCTTTTTTACTATACAGTGGCAAGAAAAAACAACACTCAAACGGCCCTTACACGCTAATATTCATAATATTCAATTATGTAATCATCACAGTGATAAACGAAAAAAATATATACTTCTTGTACAGTACAATTTTCATTTAATAGTCATCATCGGTTAATCACTTTTATCAGAGCGTCTTTATCGGTGGCACTTTACACACACGCGCTCCGTCCTTTGTTTCTCTTATTTTTTAATTATCCATTTCTTTTCTGTCTTTTTTTTATCTTTTTTTTCGTCCATTTTAGATTTCTATTATACAACACCGTTCGCGTTATCTCTGTTGCGCTTTTACGAAACTGGGCCTCGGTAAAGCGCCTCATATATATATAATATATATATATCCTAATAATTACTACAAGTTCTTTTAGCCGTATTAAAAATTATTTTCAGGTATATTTAACTTGACTTCCGGTATTCGTTGCAGGCGATATTTACATACAACAGTTGGTGATGCCGATGTTTTTTTTTCTTTTTTTTTTTTTTTCATGCACCAGTCACAGAATTATTCTAACGTGCGTAACGATATGGAAATTATTTGAATACCGTTGTAGCTGCCACTCCTTCGTAAAAAAATTGAAACATTGGACTTAGAAACGCAGCCCGTGATTCATTCAGCAAGAATCTTGCGCAAAGGTTGAACAGAAAATAAAAAAAATTCCCAAAGATTATAATTTAAAATTCGAGGCGTATCTTCGCGCGTTGCGTCTCTTCTCTTATGCGTATCTTAAATCACTCGCTGACGGGAGATATAACGCATTAACAGAAGCCTGCAAGAGGAATGAGCATAGAACAACATCAAACACGCCACAAGTTCGTACGCTCATCAAACGAATACCGGAATACAAGTGATTAATGGTCATAAAAATACCTAATATAGTATTATATACAGTAAAAAATTTTTCGAGGAGTAGAGTTAACATGGTTTTGGCTCTGTCGTTATTTTTTTTGTGCCTATGCGTGTCTAATACCACAGAGTTTTCCGTGCTAAACACAAAAACATCGCGAAATATGAAATTTCGGAAAAAGACTGATTTTTCATTTTTCTCGCGCAACAATTTGGCAGTAATGAAAATATTGGTCGTAGAGGCAGAGACTTCGATTTGAACATCAAGAGACAAAGGAAAAGCTTGTAGTAATAAAAAAAAATTTTAAATTAAAAATTCGTCGGTCTCTGTGGTACGAACGTTGGAGCATCAAATTTCGTAAGTACACAATAATCTTCCGTCGAGTACATTCGGTTACAATATGTTCCCGAGAATATAATACACGCGCCTGGGATCCGTTCGTATTCCCCTCCGTCAAAACATCTCGTCTGTCAAGAAAAAAACACATCGAATAAGCCGGAAATACCATAGAGTTCATATATCCTGCGGCGAAAAAACGATCGCGCGCGCGCGAACTATCCCGCGAGGCAGCGTAAATTTCAATTATTTCTCTTCGCTTATTTTTTATTCTCTTAAAAAACAGTCTTTATACATTATTTAAATAATTATATACAGATGTGCATATTTCTAGCTAATGAATAAAAATTGTTTTTATCAATTTCGTAAAATGTTTTTATTCCGTTAGATTTATTTTTCGTCGTTTTTTTTTTCCTTTTTTTCTTTTGTTTTCTTTTTTGTTAATTTCTTTTTTATCCTCCTTTGTGTGGCCTTAATAATTTGCACTGGTGATCGATGGTCATCGAATGAAACATCGATTACTCCTATACCCTGATAATATATACAGCGTTTCCTTTTCTTTTTTTCTTTTTTTTTTGTCTCCACCCGAACGAATCTATCGTGGGTATTCATATTTAAATAATCAGAGCTGTTTTGCTCATTTCATATTTTTTTTGTTTCGTTATTCCTCCTATATGTATAGTTTAGCTGCTCAAATGGATCTTTTCTCTGCGGTTTTTTCGTTCTTTTTTTGTTTGTTTTTTTTTTCTCGTCGTTCGTTCTCGCTACGCAATTCCTAGTACTATACATATTAGATAGAATAGTATGTATATCTCTTGTCACGTTGCCTCGGATTAGCGCGGTTCGCTAATGGATTCGGACGTGACATACGCGTCTGGCCGCGACAACAGTGATAATTGCGTCGAGCACATAGGACGTCGGCTGGAGAGTGTATATATACTATATATACAGTTATACAGTGCGTATAGTATTTACCTATCCTCTCTCACACACGTTCACAAATTGCCAATCGACGAAATGTGTACCTTTGCACGACCCGATACCGGTATACTATACCAGTACTCTACCCTATATAAATGCATATATGTATATGTACTATGCGTATACCTGTAGCTGCCCCAAACATCGATCGAGAAATACGCAAATTCGATGTACAATGGTCAATTAGCACGTTTGTATACGAGAGCTCGGGGGGAGGGGGGGGAGGACTCTCGCCGTCAACGTAAAATTTCAACGAGAATGTCATTTTTAGTAATTGAACACGAGAACGCATCATCTCGACAATAATTTGCAAAGTATCGCCGCACCGGCCGAGAGAACGAGAGATACTCTCGATAGCGATGACGATGACGCTGCGCTCGCTGCTGCTCTTGTTAGGTCCTCGCATACTCCTGAAATACGTGGAAAAATAATTATAGAAGATTTATTCTTCAAGTATGTTGAAAAAAAGGGATGGTACACGATAAGGGCGGAAGGGAATAAATTAAAGCAGTGGCATGCGGCTAAGAGAGCTCTCTCTCTCTATCTATCTCTTCGTATGCTGAATGCGCAGAGATGACTCGGGACAGAGAGAGCTGTACCGGTATAATAATACCTTGACTCGAAAGCTTGTACGTCCGTTGATCGGTTGGTTCTCTTTGGCAAGTACGCGCTGGTCTCGACAGCCATAATTCTTGTTCTTGTTGTTCATGCCTACTGGAACCCACGCTGCGGCCCGACGATTTCGGTGTGGTGTCGACCCATCGCATTGAGAAACACAGTGTCGGCTCTGAACCAACAGTCGGCTGGCCACTCTTTTGCGACACTATCGTGTACCACGTGCCGTTTTCCTCCCAGTTGTCGTGACACGAATAAGCTACGAAAAAAAAACGACAATCAATTAATTAATTATCATCCGACTCGAGAAATTTCAATCTTAGATACACCGATAAAAAAATCGATAGTAAAATATATCGATTTTCTGATAAATGGATTTCTGCCAATTTACTCTTTTCCGATTGAATATTTGATAAAAATACAGATTTTCGTTTCATAGGGAAGATTAAAAAATAATTCGTAATTTTCTCTGTAACGTCATTTTTGATGAAAAATTTGATTAACGGTTCGCGAGGCGATTTTTCGGTGGTTAAATATCGGGTATCCAACATAACGGTGTAACGAAAATTACAAAATTTTGCAACTTTTCGATTAAACTTTTTTTTTTAATTTTCGCTGTCACTTTAGTTTCGGTGAAATTGGATATTTTTCGCATGTACCAAAGTATTTGAATTCTGTTTTTTTTTTTTACTTTTTTTTTTCTATTTGAAATAATTTTTTAATGTCATATGTTGAAAATCAGTGATAACGATATTTCGAGTAATCTCAATAATTTTCGCATAACATACGAAACATAAATAATTTATCCAAAGTCGTAATTTTATCCTCGAAATGTTCAATAAGCGCATATTACGCATTGAATAGTGCTGAGGATTCGTAAAATAAAACTTACATATTTGTTCTCTTTCGCATGTATTGGAAATAATCATTTCATTTTGACTCGGCGACGTGCAACCGATCTGTATATCGACGAAGTTGCACTCGTCGTCCTCGCTGTCCTCTTGCCATGTCATTTTTTCGGCCGTTCTGTGGGGCTTCACACCGGCTCGTCGCTGCCGCCTCGATGACATCGACAACGAACTCGTCGGTACGAAATCGAGTATCGTGTATCTACCGGGTTGCGGACATTTTCTCGGCTCGAGTGTTGTCGCTGTTGATTCAAACAGAAAACAATTGTTATTGTCACTTATTCGGATTATTGTTTCGCCAGGATGCCGATCAAGCGAAATAAGAGGCGAGAGAACGTGACGAGGCATTAAAAATCGCGCAAACACGAAACCTTTCGATATGAAGTTCTGTGTAAGTAACAAAAAAAACAAAAACAAAAAAAGTTTGTGCGAAGCCTCGCGGACATTCATCTTCGTCCAAGCGATACGATCGTAACTGCGCCCCGACGTTATTGCCCTCGACGGTAATTCATTTTTGCCTTTCACTCCTTTTCTTTCGCCTCTCTTACTCGGGGTTCGTTCATAAATCAGAAATTATTAAACGTCGACCAATCCACAAATCCAAAAGAATTCTCGTCGCTTCGACTCATTTTCGTATATATATATACATTTTTTTTCAATTGTTCGATTCTCGTTCAACAATCTTTTACTCACTTATTAACGTTGTGTACGGCATTTTCGAGGGATCCGATTGCGAACAAGCGTCCGGCATAATTGCTTTTTCACCTGCAAACAACAAATCACGATATTTCATTAGCGTCAAGAGTCGCATCGATGCGATAAATGAGAATTCAACATAATCGTATTTTTCGCGTTTTTGATACTCACTCGACTGCTGTATCTCGATTACATTCGCCGATCTTCTGTGGAAAATCATGCAGACGTATCCAATATCGCTGCAACGAGACAAAGAAAAAAAAGTGATGAATCGGAACGAAATTTCTTTTGCCTTTACAGAGGCGCGCTGCGCATATTCGCGTATTGAAAGCGGCAAGAATATTAACTCTGGGAGTCACAATGTACTTCTCTCCCAACGAATTTCTTACAATATGAAATACGATATGAAATATATGACCTTTAAGACATACCATCCACTCGTTATGTGAGCAACGAGCTTCACTCGATTTCCCTGCATGTTGTCGTTCGGATATAACGGCTCGAAATTGTGACAAACAATTTTTTCCTCGTGAAAATTGTCGACGGCGTCGTCTTGCGAGCGAACTTTCAGTGTCGCGTTACCGCTCGTAAAATGATAACTTCTTGAACCGTTTAACGTGTGCCAAGCGTGATGCTTCGTCACCCATGATGGATATTTACATCTGCTGTGTTCCTTGTCGACTGGAAAGCAAAAATCAGAAAACTATTAGGAACAATTCGCCATCGCTAGTGACTAAAAATCTTGTAGTTGCTGCGACTATAAATAAAGGAAAAAAAAATTCGCCATCGCAAAAATGATATTTTCGAAAAAAAAAAAAAATTGCATTCCGGAGAAAAAATTGCTCGGATTTTTTTTCAAGTAAAATAAATAACGTACTGCAATTGAAAATTTTATAAATTTCGAGCGAATTTTTTTCGAGGAATTACGAAGTTATTGGTATATTGAAGTATTACTTTTCATAAGTTTAATTGTTCTCGATCCCTCGGAAACGGAATTTAGGCCGTTGCACGTTGAGTCACCGGACTCTGCGAGTTCGTAAAGGACTTTTCCTCCCTGATGATGAGCGTATTTTTCGTACAAGAAGCATCTGCAACAGTAATAATGGAGGCGATCGTTATTGACAAATGTTAAAATAACGTCACGATATCGACGCACGCGAAGACAAGAAGTACAGAAGGATAAATAATTATCGGTCTCGAGGGACGGAAATAGCGATTTCTCTCCCTCCATTCGTGTATTAAGTAGCTACGCTCGGCGGCATCATTAATTGATTTATCTATCAATTTAACATTCTGTATGGTGCACGAGCGGTGAGGCGCAATTTGGCTAATTGAACTTCTACCCCAATTAGAATCATTGCGTGTAATTCGTTGAATCGTCCGCGTCGTCGTAAGCTCCGTTCGCGCAACAGACATAGTCGTCATAGTCTCTGTATCGCTCCCACGGGTGCCATTCGATACTCGTCTATATATATGCATTAGTTTTCCATCTTTTTCTCTCTATTCGTACGTAAGCGCTATATTTTCACTGATATCAGAAATTGCATCAAAAAATTAAAAACTATCAGCTAAAATGGAAGATAACATGCGATTTCGTATTATGTCGATCGATTTTTCGTATTAAAAATCGTTATTTCCGACATAAGCGTTATGATAAATTTACCTGTAAGTTTCCTCGTTTCCGGGAGCACTTCTGCCGAAGAGTTTCAGTGTACCAACGAGATATTTGTTTCTTCCGTCCTTCCAAGTCGCCAAACACTGCAGTTCCTCCACTGTGAAATTTCGGAAAAAAGAACGTTAATATTTGTGTATTTGAAGATATCAATTGTACTTCTGAATTCCGTTTTAACACGGATAATTTTTAAAAGCAAAAATACGAAAAAAAAAGAAAAAAGCACTATGATAAAAGGGTGAAAGAGCTGAAGGAAAAAATCGCGTCAGGAGCCGTCGTTCCGTAAAAGAATGATAATTTAATTAGGTTTATAATCCGTTTAGTGGCTTCGTTCCGATCGAGGGAATGGGATCTCTTCCCCTCACGCTGTTTTATTAAGCAATAATCTGCGGAAGCCCCGCACGAGCTTTAAATCTATTCCACTGGCAAACCCTCTGAACTCATCAGGTATTTTTTTTTTCATTGCAATAAAATGTCTCGTAAACTTGGAACGATTGTCGACTATCTGGGTCAATCCTCGGTAATTAACGTATTTTGAAATGGTGAATCCGTGCCGTTTGGAATCGGGAATGCGTCCTGAACTTTGGCATATAATCGGAAATCATTTTGTGCAAATGGCGTGAGCTTAAGAGATCTATACTTAAACTGTCGAGACTATCGTTCCCGATCGTCGCCAATTATTCAATCATTTGTTCTCATTTCATCGGGCGACACAGTGGCGTTATTTATAAGATGGAAACTCGGGATCCGCTCGTGCAAATTCTTGTTATAGCTGCTGCGATGCCGTAGAGAGTTAAGATAAAAAATGGATAAAGGTAATCGTCGAGACGCGACAGACGGTTTTCTGTTATTTCCGAATCCGTTCGATGTATAGTGCAAACGTCACGACCCCGTCGGGGCGCCTCTCGTTGTCGCGTGAATTTTTTAAAAGGACTTCGACAATAGGTCAATTATTTCGCGAGACGTCTCGCACGCGCGGAATTTCATACGTTATACTTACTGCTGCTCTCGGTGTTATCGACGTCAGGACACGACTGATACTTCAGCAAAAGTTTGCTCTCGTCTATGCAACTCTCCGCGAGACTTGGAGGATTGCTGCAATCACCTTTGCCTCGTGTATACGAAAAGGTAAACGGCGGACCAGTGAAAGGACACGCTATCGGTTTTGGATTCAGTCTGAACATCGAGTACAAAATATCGTCCGACGTCACTGCGTCGCACATTGTTTCGCGGCTCGATAATTCCGGCGTGCAGTATCCAACTGTGAAGGAAACAAAAAAAAAGAACATCGATATTCATTATTTTTATCATTGTTACTTAACGAAATTTTTTTTATAATACGAATGCAATTGATTCTGTGCAAAATAATGAAAAATCGAAGCATTATTATAAAATCGTAATTATTATTAATTTAATAATAAAATTTTACGAGCGTTACGAGCGTAAAATCGTGTAAATTTTTAAGAATTTCAATGAAATTCATTGACTGCAGAAGAATGAGAAAATGAGGGATTATAAAACAATTATCATTATCAACTTTTGATAATTGAAGTTTTCAAAATCGTGTAAATTTTGAATGATCTCAATGAAGTCGATTGAGTGCGAAGGAATGAGAAACGAGACGAGCATCTCGAACGAAGGGTCTCGACGTTTCGGTAGCGAGGATCATCAGTGTCGAGAAAGCTCGCGCACGCTAACGAGACATTAGCGAAAGAAATAAGTCCGTACTTGCTGAACGTTGGCTCTCCCTTCTTCCTCTCCGAACCCTCGTTTTTGTCTGATTCTCGCCGAAGCTTGCAAACGACGTTCGCAATTTTGCTAGTCGCACCAGCTGACCGTCAAGAGATGTAACGGGATTTACAATATCGCGAGACGAAGGGAAACGCGAAGGCATCAGGCGGTTCGTCGGTTGAAGTTGATAACTTCGTTGGGAAAAGGCACTCGAGGAGATTAGACGAGAAATAAATATCGGTGAAAGCCACTCCCGCGTCTTTGTGTCGCGCAAGTGCTGTTTTTGCATTTATTTTTTGTTCATCCTGTATATCCCGAGTGTGCTGTGTCGTACTATAGAAGGGAGAAGAGAGAGTGATGGATCTGGTGATCCACCGAAGAGTGGGGTCTCTGTGGCGTTGCTTCTCGTCGAGACGCATTAGAAAATATTAGAAAATGCGAGAGAAGCCCACGATGATATGACGAGAGGATGCTGCGGAGATACAAAGTACCGCGGAGCCGTAAGGCACTGCAGACAAGAGTCGGTAACTTGTTTTTTTCTCTATAAATAAAAAAATAATAAAAAAAAAGACGAAAAAAAAAGCGAAACTCTACTCTGTTGCTTCGCTTCACGCCCACTTGAATGATGATCTCGCGACGGAGATGAACGAGAGCTCGAGCGAAACTTGATGGCATCGGACATGATATTATTCTCCGCCTATACATATTCACCGCGGAATACATTATATCTATATGCAACATAGTGCTTTGCAATCAGAGGGGATTAGAGAAATTTCGGACGATACTAGTTTGGGCAGTTTCCGCTCTCGAATATCCTCTCCTGTATATATATCGCAATGTAGAAACGCGAGAGTAGTTCGCGCTTATAAACAATTCGTCGTCGTTCCAACGAGCCGTGATTCTCGTGGTGGAAACAATGGCACGGCTTGACGGTAGTGGCGCGGGGCCCAAACCATTGTTTCTGTTTGAGGTACCATCGGGCGGTAGCAGCGGTCGCTTGCTATGATTACCCGACGCCCCCGCCGCGCGCACACTGAAGAGACCGGTGGCTCGGTTTGCAGCCCTTTGAGATGCAAATGCTAATTGAAATGTAAAAGTTGGGTGACCTATATCGACTTTTCTCCCGGTTTTCACCACTGTTGTGCTTCCGCTTCTCTTTTCTATACGTTCATCATCCCTTTCATCCTCCGGATCATCATACAGAGTCGCAAAATTTTTCTCTATCATATTTTTACCATAGAAAAATCTTCCATTACCATCTAATGATATTGCAAGGATTTCATGGGATGAACCCTATGCGTTGACCAAAAAACTGATTTTTTTTTTACTTCGAAAAATAGGCGATGCGCGATCTGTCATCAACGCCAAAACTGTGCGCGATCTATTCTTTCTTCTGATTATGAATCATCCAAAACTATTTTGCTTCCGGATACGTGGTATACGTAGTTTTGCACTTTTCATAACAAAAAATTCAATATTTTGCCGGAGATTTTTTTTTCAGTTTGCAATGCAGTTTTTTTTTCTAAAACTGAAACTGTTCAGCAAATTACGACATTTTTTTTTTTCCCGTAAATCGTCGATGATTTGTGAATTTTTCGTAATTTCCGGTGCGATGTCACATCCGATAACGAAAAGTTTTTCACGGTTTATCACGTTATTTTTCTCGTCAAAGACGGAAAATCAAGTGAAAAATAATTATTCAACGAATAAAACTACAAAAATAGCCTTCGAACATTTCCTCACATTTAATACTACAGAATCATTAATGAGATAAGGTTTAAGTCAAAGCGACGATGTCGAAACGGTGCCGTTTCTCGAGACGACAGGATAAGTACGCGACTGGCTTCTGGTATGACAATTAGCATGTGCCGATTTTTCGGAGTCGAGAGAAGCATTAAGCGGGGATAGCGCGAAATTGAGGCGAAATTACACGAGCGTCGAGGCGAACGTGGCGAGTGTAGAACTCGCTAATATTGGAAGAAAGGAGAGCGTTCCAGAGGTTGCCGGGGAGCGTCTCCAATACTCCAACCGAAAGCGCAAAGCCTCGACGAGGGTGAGCGCGAGGGAGAGTGGGGTAAAGCACCAGAGAGAATTCAATGAGCGAGGAAAAGTGCTCGCAATTAGCAAAAAGTGGGACGCGTTGCGTCGATGCCGGGTGCACACGGTTCCGTACTGAAAAATTTGAACGGAGAGACAGAGAAACACTTGGTCTGTGTTACGCGGATGATTTTTCTCTCTCGTTCTCTCTATTCTCGCGATCGTACGTGTGTACGTGTACTCGAGAAGCGGTGGCGCCCGAAGAGGAAGTAACGAATGAGAGGCTGTACACAGTCGTATACGTATTCAAGTTAGAGTGCATCACGTTCGCGGTAGAATTCTCACGGTGGAGGAGGCTTCGAGTGGAGAAAAGAAAGTGTGTATTCCCCACTTGGGCTTTCAACTATCATCCCGGTAAACAACGTAATGCACTGGTTGTATCTGTGGGATAAATATATTTCCGGACTCTTCGAATTAATTAAGTTAAACTCTCCGGAGTGCAGAAGGGAGGGGAGGAGGAGGGGGAGGGGGTGGGAGGTGGGAGGAGGGAGGAGATTCTCTCTCTCAATCGTTGGTACATCAACTGCTATGGCTCTCGTTGTGATTCTTAATGAGCTTGCGGAGTGGTGCCTACGCGGAGAGACTAATTGGGCGCAACGTTAATCCCAGGGTAATGAAGATCCGAGAGTATACCACCGACAGGAATACCCTAAACTCGTCGAACGATCGAGTCAATTCGCTCTTCGCTAGATTAACGTCATCGAGGGGGTTGCCGGGGTTATATCTATCTCTATGTTCGTTTTCTCTCGCCCTCGAAGCTACTATCTGCTTGTAACTCCCTCCGGTCAGCGGAGAGTCCCAGTGGCTTTCCTTGGTGACACGCGTCCAATCGCTCTCACTCTCTTTCGGGTCTACTATTGTATGGGGTATAGGTTACAGTGTCCGAGCATCGAACGCCGAGGGGTTTAGGATATGTGGGTCAATAACGGGAGAGGCGTTCTATACGTTTCGCACCCCCGCAAACTGAGGCATATCACCCCGTTGTTCCTCCAAACATTTGCCACTAACAGTCGCTCTCACTGGGTATATACGCGACGATCACTATTTCGATACTAATCCGGGGCTATACACGCGGTACACTATACATTGTACATAGAGAGCTGTATCTATACGGTACTATCTGAATCGACGAGCGCACAGAGCTTCGTACACTCCATAGTATCGTCCTATCGGTATCTGCTGTTGCAACCATCGACGACACGCGTAATGCACATTTTCATCCGTGTAATACTCAGCGTTGACTGTTGTTATCTCTCATGAATTACAAGATTCAGTACGATTTAATCTCACAGCCAATAGTTTCATCTCTATCCATTGAGATTTATACTTTTATTTCATCGAGACCCGCAGTTTGCACTAATGATACATAAATTCGCAAAATTGGGTCAACGCGGATACACGCGGTCAGGCGGATTATGAATCGCGGTTGTTGAATACGGATGCAAAATTGATAATATCGATTTCGTAGCTGCAAATAACGAAGGGGTTTAGTGATTGATTCAAATAAATTTGTCAAATTTATTTGCATATGGTTTACGAAATTTTCTGATGAGCCGACATTTCAATAGATTTCGTTCGGTGAATAAAATATTTATCTGAAATGGAAAATACGAGCAATGAATGCACGGGGTGAAAATATGGTTTTTTTTTTGTTTTGTTTGTATTTTGTGTGCGAATTGAGGTATATGCTAGCGTTTTGGCAAAGTTTCTCATATATACACGGAGAGAAAAATCTGATACACATTACGATCGCGTCTAGAAAAATTACTATAGTTTCTAGTAACACGGTACTGTAGCGCCACCTACGGCAGAAAGTGCGAAATTTTTAACAATTTTTACCATAAGTTTTGACAAAAAGTCCCCATAGTCATAGGAAAAATTCTTATAAGTTTCGTACTTTCTGCCATAGGTGGCGCTGTAGCGCCGTGTTACAAGGTACTATAGTAACTTTTTCCAGACGCCATGGTAACGTTTATCATTCGATAGACATTCGATAGACGGACCATATTAATCGTTTCTGTACTTTGGCTTCTCGCCGTAAAATTGAGAAAAAGGTGAAAAAATAATGAAGATCTGTTACAATATGGAACTTAAGGACGAGAATCTCGGCAAAGAAGTAGAAAAAAACTGCATTATAGCGTCGCGCGTTAACTCAATTTCGATCGATTGTATGTGGCGGAATTTCTCGAAATGTTGTATATACTCAGTTAGGATGTATTTGGAATTAATCCGAAATAAATTCCATTTATTTTGCGATTATTGCCACAAAATTCTCTTCGTATGGATTCGTCTATAAAATAGAAGGCTTCTTGTCATCTACTTAAAAATAAAGGGACCAACATCGTCGCCTTTCTAATCCCTTCGCAAGTCGAACGTAAACTCACCCTCTGTACATTTATACCGATGGGTGCACAAGGCTCGGAATCGTCCGGGTTAAGTCGGCGAATGCTCCGAGAGTGACTGTTAAAAGTAGTATCGAGCCCTTTGCGAATAATTGGATCTGCAGCTCTGGATACAGCCAGCGCTTGCGCGAGTATCGAGAGAAGCAAAGAGAAGAAAAAAAAAAAAAAAAACGACGACCGTCGGTGTCGGGTAGTTCATAAGTCAGCGCTGGCTGCAAGTAGAAAAGAAAGAGGATTGGCGAGGAAGAGAGTTTCGAGAGAGCAAGCGAGTACCGTCGGAGTATTCCGAAGATAAAAGACGGCCCATTTATCCGCAGAGGTGTCCGCTTGCTTCGCTTCCGACACGTCTTCTTTAATCCGAGCTATTGCTCTGCTACCGGAAGATCACGGAACAGCGCGTGATGCTGGGTACACGTCGTACTTTTTCCTACAGTGTCACAGGACTCTCTTTCGCTGTATACTTCTTCACTTCGATGTTTTTCCTTTTCTCCTACTTCGCCGCATTCATTCTTACTCTATCCTACCCGTTAGCTTCCGATCGCTCTTTTTTCTCTCCAGGTACATACATATATATACATATATCGTCTATCGAACTTCTCGAGGCGTCTGTCCATCTCTTACCCGAGTCGAGGACGACGACGACGAGGGTGAATATCTTGGTCAGCGGATTTCACCGTCACTTTTACTGCCGAATCCGTCGAACACGACCGGGCAATTTCGCGGCAAGGCTCCTCTCATTCTCTCGCTCGTTCTCTCACCCTTAGAGGTTTTTTTTTTCCTCTCTATCCTCGTTCACGGAAGGGCAAGAGGAGAACATGAGAAGCTGGAGAGAGTCCCCGAGACTTACTTCATCCTCATCGTCGAAGCTCGTTCGCCTTGCGGCAATAAAAGAGAGAACATACATAGATCCTATACATACATGTATACGATATCCATGACTCTCTCGGTCTCGTATATCCGTATGTAACGCAGACACACAGCGAGGCCGGGTAGGCGCCAGGACTATAATCTGCCGGTCTGTCGGCGTGTCGGTGATTCCGAAATTCAATTTGACCCCCGGACCTCGAAATATCGGAAGGTAATTGCTGGTCTCGTCTCTTTTTCTCCGTCTCAGTCACGCGCGCTCGCAGCTACAGAGGGTAGAAAATCGAAGAGGGGAAGACGCGAGGGCTCGAGAGGGATTATTATTTTTGATCACTTATGATGAGTGTTTTTTTTCTATGTATATATGTATATATACATATATATGTATTCTTTAGCACAAACCTCCAAAAAATTTTGGTATCGATGTATTTTTTTTTTTTTTCAAGTTTATTTTTTTCTTTATTTTTCGTATATATAAACGCATTTGTTTCGCGTAAAATTCGGGTAGCGCTTGGCTGTTGACTGATCCGATGCGGCAACGGCTCGTTGCTCGTTATAACGAAGTATTAATTAACCATACCTCGAATAGAGCACGTTGTTCGGGAAATAATTATCATCGTAATCCATCGTAACTAGCGTATACATATACTGAGGCAGTTGGATGGGCGACGGATCACTCGCGCGTTCCCGTGCCATTGCAATTATAGATGTATTCCAACTCTCTCACTCTCCTGTCCCCGTCTCGCGGGCGCCCGCGACACGGATGCGAATACGGATATATCGCGTAATTATTATAACGTTCTCTGTGTCATCTCTCTAACCGTAGCTGTGGAGCAGAGATGCCTCGACAGATTATTCGCTCCGTATAGTCGAGAGCCGTATAAACTGCAGTATCATCGATAATGAGCGCTTTAATAATTGATTAATCGCAAATGTAGACAGCCGAAACCCCATTGATAGAGACGACTTGGCAGTCAAATTGTTAAAAAATCGCCGCTCTCCGCTTCGCTTTCACACGTATCACATTCCTCGATCTTTTTTTTATCGTATTCATAATTTACCGTTTGAGACTTATCGATTCTAACTTAAACCGTCTGCGGCTCGTTGCGAGAAAAGTCTATCAATAAATAATTACGATTTCAAATGTAATTTTCAACGCGAAGCCAATGTTTCGGAAGGTGAAATATACCTGAGTCTCGCTATTACGACCAATGAGAATATGAACTACGCGCGGAAAAATGAAATCAACTAAATTCATGGAGACACTTCGAAATATAATTATATTATTTAGAAAAAAAAAAAAAAAATTGTTGAAAATATCGACGCCGTTGCTATAGCTAAAAAAAGTTAAAGCAATTCGCAGTTAGAAGGATCTCTATACGTGAGCGTTTAAGCGGCGTTTTTGAGTTTTTTTTTTTATCAAATTTCAGCCCATTAAAGTTATCAATTTTTTTTTTTTTTTTTTTTTTTTTTATTACGATAGTTCCGTCGCATCGAGCTATAATAGGCCATTCGGCGTCGGCTGATCAGCGCTTCTGTGTGAACCGAGGGGAAAGGGTTGAATCAGCGTGGGTAGCGGAGACGTCGCGGCGAGGATGAGAAGAGAACCCTTCGCGGACGGATCTCGGCGGAGATAAGAACGAGAGCGGTACAAGAAGAAGAAGAAGAAGAGGAGTCAAACTGGCTTGTGAGCGGTCGAGTATTATTAAGAG
This sequence comes from Cryptus viduatorius, assembly GCA_964006125.1. Classification (NCBI taxonomy): domain Eukaryota; kingdom Metazoa; phylum Arthropoda; class Insecta; order Hymenoptera; family Ichneumonidae; genus Cryptus; species Cryptus viduatorius. The sequence goes on along the minus strand of OZ023224.1, from coordinate 11,183,295 downwards.
GTAAAAAAGAACGAAGACACCGATGAAGTTGAAGGACGAGAACTCAGCCGAGCGAAACGAATTGCCGGCTTGACATTAGGGAAATAATCGTCCTGAAAAAAAAGGACTGTCGGGAGTCCTTCAATTTACGAAAAAAAAATAAAAAATAATAAAGATACGAACGAAAAAAAAAAAGGTTGATGCTCAGCAAAGTGATTTCATTTCATTCGATTTCTCGTCTCGCCACCGCGATCTTAAACTCGACGGAAATCGACGAGTCACGATCGAAACGTCGCGGTCATATTAACACATCCACGTCGAGGTTGAACGCTCCAGCGATTATTTCGTACTCTAGAACGGAGTTATGAAGGAACTATGAACGGAGAAAGAAGGGCGAGAGAGCAGTCTGTCAGTAATGGTCAGAGAGTGACTTTGAAGTTTGTTCTCTCATAGCTTGTTTCGCGTCGTTCCAACGTAGAAGCAATGTAACGCGATGACGTTGAAGCCAGCGAAAGACGAGAACTCACAAACGATGTAATAACGCTATATATAGGACGTATATACCTATATATATGTGTGCGTATATATATATATAGAGAGAGGGAGAGAGAGAGAGGAGGAACGTATGAGCAGCAACTGCTACTGGTCATCCAGCAATTTGTCATCGTCTGATTTCTGATTAATCACGAGCTCGTTTAGCGAGAACAAGTTGTTACGAAAGCGTTCGCTGAAGCCTATAGCGATCGATCTTTATTTTTATTTTTTTTCTTTTTCTATCAATGTCGTTGCCAATACTTTTGACTGCAAATCCAAACTTCACCAATTATTTTCAGTATAGAAATAACCTTTCGGACACATTAATCGAGTCAATAGCATCAATTAATTTTACGATTTTTGGTCCAAAAAAAAAATTTCACGTTTAATAGAAAAATTTATAAAAAAATAAGAATTAACAAATAAATTTTGAACTCTCTTTCGAAATTCGCCGAAAAAAATCGCTAATAAACTTCGAACCGTTGAATCTTAAAAGAACGCAGTATTTGAGAGGTTTTTTCAACGATTCATATAGCTGTAGCGAGAGTTATCGATCGAAGGGTATTATTATTATTATTATTATTATTACTTTTAATTGTATTTCATAAATCCTTCTGTCGGAAGGATGTTTAGCAATCCATGAAGCTTTCATAAAAATCGACCACCGTTTCGGAGTTTCCGATATGCTCTTTGTGCACCATGCGTCCTGCTCACTGTGAACGAGAGAGAGTTCCAGCGCTCGCTACTAACTATGTTCTCTCAATTTTCACTTTTTTTTTTTTTTTTTTTCTTCAATAATCCACTAAAACGTTCGCAATCCGCCATATGGTCTCTGATATCTCCTGTCGGACAAGAGAGAGGGAGGGAGAGAGAGAGAGCGCGCGAGAGACAAAGCTCACCGCGTTCCGGCCAACAGCAGCTACCGAATACGTTTCAGGATGTGGTCCGATACAATGGACGTCAGTTTTAGTTACGGCACGCCCGTCAACCTCGAAATCATCGAGCGAGAGATGGGCCAATGTTCCGTTTAGCCGCTGCCGAGAGACCGTCAAGGGGATACATGTACATTGGTATGTGTGCGCGTGTGTAGCGGAGAGCATTACAGTACAGTAATACAACATGGGATCTTCTCTCCTTCACAACGAAAAATATAATCCCTATTGTCCGTGAGAACCCGGGAGGGTACGCGTCAAGACGTAGCATTTCCGGGTGGATCGTTCGCGGTACGTTTAACGTACGTAATTGCGCCAAAAATATCTCTTACACGCTAACATAGAACGAGAAAAATGTATAATCGAACGACTACTCACTCTCGCGAAACTGGATAACATTTTCGTGACGATCGTTGATTATCAGGCATCTGTAACAGTTGTCGCTACCGACGTTGCTAAATTGACGAAAAAAAAAAAAACGGAGAAAAGGAAAAATTAGTTAATGAGTCACGTGATTAATCGCTTAAAAGTCATAATAAGGTGAATAATCAAGTTAATTGCCATCATAGATATTATATATATGTTAGAATACAAAGGATATATGTTTATGTAACGCGGCAAAAGTTTTTTAGTTCGTATATTTTTTCCATGTTTTACGCTTCGATGTATTTCTGATATATGGTATGTAAATGTCGGATATACAGAACATATGTGACAAAACAATTATATATAAGTTATGGATCTTGCGGCAAAAAGATCGATGTCTTTTACGGTATATCTCAGTATATATTCGACTTTCTTACGAGAGATGCGTATATTTCGATAGATTTTTTTCAGGTGTCGGTAAGGAAGAAATTCGATAAATGTCGGACTATAAACGCAACTAACATTTTTTTAAGTAGATAATTGCGTATTGCACATTTGCGTCCCTTAAATGACACGTTTGCCGAAAAAAAAAATCAGTTTCTGCTTTTTTTTTTACGGGTTAAAAGATCGCGATTTGTAAAAAAGGATTAGCGAAATATGGTGAAAACTTACTTTTCATAGACGATATAGGTATCCTTCTCCCTCTCGACGCACGTTCTCTCGCCGAGAGACGTCGCGTTCACGGTGACGGTCTGTTTTCCCGATTGAAACCATTGTCCCGCCCAGCTTTCCGGAAATTCGCAAGAGCCTGTAACACACAGAGAACAAGTTTTCTCGTAAATAAACGTGAACACATCCGCTTTCCTGAAGCGGCAGCGAGCAAGTAGCGCGCCATCACCAGCGCAGTATCAGGGACAGTGGTAAAGGAGGAGAAGGAAGAGGAGAAGTGGTATAAACGGGTGGGCGAGAGCGTTTAATTCTCTCTTTCGGAAAAACCTGACCGACCGACTTCTGAGCTTTGGGTCCTCTGACTGTTGGAGGGCGCAAGAGCGCCACGTAAACTTCCGTGCTATCGCTTCGGAGTCCAAAACGGGAACGAGAACGACGTGACAAACTCCTTTAAGAAGCTTCGCTTCCGCAGGAAAACACGTCGTACCTTCTTCCCTGTTCGCGGTCCACTCGCGCGCGATGCGTATATCGAGTGTATACCATCGAAGAAATAAAACGACGCCAAAGCGTCGACGGCGACGAGAAGTTTGCCTTGTAAATCGCGTCGAAAGAAAAATTTACGAGTTTCGCTACGAGACTCGTCGATGTGAGCAACTTTTGCAAAACCCATCAATCGAACGGGTCGGGAGAAACCCCTTAATGCGGTGTATGTATCTTTGGCACTCAAAACGACTCCGAGAACACAATACAACCGAAATTTTTCATCCGCACTGAACATAATCGCAGTGTAATACACTTTATCCTCGCAATACGACACGAAGAGAACTGGAATAACGCGTAAGGTATAACAAGTTTGACTTCTATTTGAATATGAAACGAAAAATCAAGTGCTTTGACGAGTGCTTTGTGCGAACGATCCGAGTCGACAGCAGTTGACCCAGTGCGGCGGTAACATTATCCGCGAACGTTTCTTTCCGCGTCTCGTACTCACTTTCACGAAGACAAGAAAGTCGGAGAAGCCTGACAAAGTAACCTAAATCCACTCGAGTACATCGACGTTCGACTTATCGAAGTACACGGAACTATATCCGTATACCAGAACGATCCATGTCTCGTGATGAAATTTTCCGAGAGGAGAAAAAAGTGCATCTTACGTGTTTTTCCAGAGGATACGATGGACGACGCGTTGTGGTAAAAAAAACTACGAGGGAAGGACAGTAATAGTCTAAGGGATAAAAAGGGAAAAAGAGGGCTCTTGCGATCTATCAAAACTCTCCGATCTCACACTATCGGCATTGATCCCGGGAAGGATGAGTAACCGAGGAGGGTACAGCGATAACCAGCATCAGCGGAAGCATCAAACATCACCGGGTAGAAACAACGTTGGCGTACGGTACCGGAGACGGCTAGCCGACCCTTCCTGAATTTATGACCGGTGCGGTGGTAACAACGCCCGCTATTCTGTCCTCACCCTCAGCCACCCCTTCCCTTCCCCACACACAGCTCGTGCCGTCGCGCTGGACCACGCGAAATGCTCGTTAAATCGTCCGCGGGTATGATGTTTCTCCTCTTCACTCTCTTCCTGATACCTCACGCGGTAGAGGGTCCTCCCCCGCGCGGCCTCGTCTCGTAGCGACAGCTCGATGCTACCTCCCGTTCTCGACCGTCACAAATCGTCGTCGTTTGCGACTATCCTCTCAACGGCTCTTGTATCCTCGTTTTCTTCCCCCAACATTTTCCCGTATAATACTTCATAAAAACCACCTGGACGATGATGTATCTCGAATAAAACAACGATGAAGCGAAATATGTTCAGATTGTTATTTTTTTTATTTTTTTTTTTTTCAACTGAATCAACGTTCGCCAAACTGTGTTAAGACTCAAATTGAAACTGTCGAATGGCTGGTATCGATCGCGGGCGTACGAATAGAATATAGGATTGTCCTTTTCGGTACCAATCACAGCATCCAGCGATCTATTTTGGGAGCGCAGAGTCTGCGATGGTTATTAGACGCGAGAGGGAGATGGATGGTTTTCTTGTCATAACCACGAGAATACCGACGATATATTCGTTTATTTCTCGACGCGGTATGACGGCTACAAGGAGAAACCGTTAAAATCGTAACGACAACGCGTCTAGTCTATATCTCGCTCTACTTCCCTACGGCGAAAACCAAAGTCAAAGAGGCGAAAGCGCCAAATGGTAAGCGTCTGCTCGACTGGCGCTGAGCTTTCGGTGAGTTCAAAGGGGAAAACAGGGAGAGTACAGAGAGAGGGGTCGAGGGAAAGTTAGTGAATACGCGAGGAGCAACATCTCTCTGAAATATAATGAAGCTGCTGTGGAGAGGGAGCCGCGCGTTGGTACCGATACGCCGCATCGATACACTCAGCACGCGTTTTGGCTTCCTCTCGTATGCTAAACTGTCGTCTCCTTCGCTATATTTAGAGCTGACGACGTTCGCCGACGTGTTTGCTGGAAAACGAGGAGAACCCGAGAGCTATACGTCGATCTCTTATGGGAGGGGTATTCGGGGAGTCGTAACTTGAAGCCTCCTTCGGGATAAGGGTTGTTTGCAGCATCAAAAATAAGCAGCGTCAAAGAAGTTACACGAGTATTCGGTGAAATTCAATGTTTTGTATCAAATATATTAAGCTGCGCAATAAGTATAACAATTCTCGAAAAAAAAAAAAAAAAAAAAAAAAAAACACGAGCGAAATTGTTATGCCGATCCCCTTAATTGCCACAAACGCGATAAAAATTATCATTATCCAAATACATTTTTTTCCATTATATATAATCATAATGCAAACATCGCGAAATTAACGATATTTCGTGATAATATCAGCGTCCCCGAGATACGAACGCCCGTGTATCGCGGCGTTAAAATGGCGTTTAATTTCGACCGGTCGAAAGCCCTCGCGGCAATTAGTACAACAAACACAGTCAAGGTCGCGGGTACATAGAATTTTTCTCTCAATTCCGATGCGGCATTTTCGAAAGTTGTAAAATTTTCTGGAAACCTTAAAATTAGTGGAAATAGTGGGCATTGGCAGAAGTCCTGCGAGTATTCCAGAGTATATATTTCAGTACATGCACGCCGGGTGTACACACGAGGCATACTGAATAGCGTTAATTGGTAGACAACGCGATACAGCCGCGGGAGAAGCGAGTGGGCGCAGCATGGAGCCGTAGAGCATTGGAGATGCATACATACCGTTGAAATATATAGACAACTATGCGCGCGAGATGAGGTATATATATATATATGCGTATATATAGGGTTTGAGAGTGAGTCGAGTAGATATACCGGGGCAGACTGTCCCGAGCGATCCCCTGGTATAACAGCCCCGAGGCCGATGGCGGCGTTGTCCTCGTCGTGGGAAACAACCATCCTGTTCCCTATTGCCTCTGGGCCATCTCCGTATCCTCCCTCATGCCCGCTGTATCCCTACACCCTATATACTACCGCACTGTACGCAATACATAGATAGACCGAGAGATGAGGCACAGAGAGCGAACTCTCAGCGTATAGATAGACCCCCGGACGTATCCCTCGACACAGCACACAGTCAATTGCGCAGACACGAGCCGGCAAACGCGAGAGGATGAGAAGAGAAAGGGGTAACTCCAGAAGGGATAGAGAGAAGGGTACGGGCAGACAACGGGATCGACAAGGATGAGACTATGGAAGGGGTTGCGACACACGTTCTTGTACAGTTGCTACGCGATACGTTAGAGACACCGATATCATATATACAATTCTGTGTATATTATATAACATGGTCTGTATATATAGAGAAGATACGGAGAATAGGGCCAAAATGATAACATATGCAGGGTCATGTACGCCCGGGGTGCCTGTCCATCCCTCATAAATTTTCTGGCTCTCTTACTCTCCTTTCCCTTGATTTATTTTCGTTTAAATCATTGATCGTTGATACAGTGAATTAGCGATAATGATAAAACAAAAGTTTCGTAAGGGTGGGAGGGGGTGGGGGAGGGGACCGTTCGCGCTAATGGAATAAGTATGCCAGAACGAACAGGCGACGGGAGGAAAACAGGGGTGCGATATCCTGACGCACCAGTAGTCGCGGCATGGGAATCGCATGTCGACGGAAGCTCACCGAGGGGGAGGGTTTGAAGAGTAGTACACGAAGGGTGCGAGAGACTCATGACTCCTGAAGAGTGCGGAGACGAGAGTATGAGAACGAGTCTCCGAGTCATTCTTCATTAGCCAGCCAGCCGGGAGAAGAGGGCACCGTGAGGACTCCTGCAGGACCCTCCTTCTGCTCTGAGGCACCACTCTGAATATTAAATGAGGAAACGACGCGGGGAAAGATGGTACAGTAAAGGGTGGGGGAGAAGGGGGAGGAGGAGGTTGAAAAGCAAGATTTGGAGTATGAGAACCGCGGACGAGGTAAAAGGGAAGACCAGAGCTGGCGGAAGAAGAGTTTCCCTCTACAGCTACCACGCCCCGAATGATTCGATTTAAATTGAAATCGAAAGGAGCGTCGTACAGCGGGACTCGCCAGGAGAGAGAATGAGCGAAAGCGTTGGATGGAGGAATAAGAATAAAGAAGAAGGTAAAGTAACAGAGATTCGAAGCGCGTAGATTGCAGAACGACATCCTTAATCCACGAGGATTCGAACTCTCTTGTATGGGAAGGCGTGGGCATCGCACCCCCCCCCCCCCTTTCACCCCTCCAAACCCTTGATTTACGCCGCTTCGTTTTCTATAGTTAAAGAAGCATTTGGCTAAGTTAATGAACGAATAGAGTCGCGACGCTTGGGAGACAGTCTCATCTTCCCTCGGTTGCTTTAACTTCTTTCTCTCGTGCCGGGGCAATCGAAAATCGATAGAGTTCTCCCTCCACCCCCGCTAGAAGGTAATGAAGGGAAAAGCTCACAGAGGGAGAGGATAGGAGAGGATGAGAAGGATAGAACGCAAACCTACTAATTTATCACAAGCGAAAGCTATTCAGCTGGAATTGAAACTCGGCGAAGAGGCTGACGTTTGTCTATATCGAATTGAATTGATTTTTATTGTAAATTAGATTTTCTTTTATCTTTAGATCGAATTTTTTTTTTTTTTTTCCTTCAAATTATAATCGTTCCGTTGTGCTTCCGTGGCTTCGACGTGCACACGGAATGCTTAACTACAAAAGCCTTTGAAAACTGTGCTAAGCGGGAAAGGGGTTGGAGAGTTTAACGCAAAACAGGCGCTAATCAACCGCACAGTGACCAAAAGCGTGGGATGAGGTAGCGACCGCGGTTTGGAAAACCGAATTTGTCAAACAATCGAATTATGCCGAGGCGCGTGTGAGCTTTAGTTCCGATACGAGGGGGAATGAGATGAGAGTCGCTGTGAGAATGACAGTGGAGCTTTGTAACGCCGGTTGCTCATTCTATAAGCCAACCAGAGAGGCCTCTCGAGTATCGCGCGCGTCGGCACAGATGCTACTAGGGATCGAAAGAGAGATGAAACAGTAGCAGCGCTCAGCATCATCATCATGATACACGCGTGCCACTCTGCTACCAATCAGGACTTTATTCATCCCTGAAATCACGAAATTATGGTCACGTGCCGACGATGAAACGAGGAAGAACTGCGCAGAAGTTGAGGCCAAAAGCCCGTAAGAGAAACTCAATAAATAAAAGACCGCGTCATAAATTGTCCGAACGCCACGCTGTTAGCTAAATAAAAAATTAAATATTGATACCGTAACCTTTAAATTCAATGGCCGAATCAGCGCTGGTCACGTGCTCAACAATAGTGTAAAGCTGCTAATGGCGAGTAATCATTTTTTATTTATTTTTTTTCGATTGTCGAAGGAATACTTCAACAAAAAGACTGTTTCATAGTTCAACAAACTTCGTAGATTTTTCGATAATATAATAAAATTATATTCAAACCGCGACAAGCACGCAGTGTGGGAATAAAGTTTGTTAGTATAAGCAAAGAGAGTTCACGGGCTGAGGTTGCGAGTTTACCGAGAACAATGATTCGTACTGTTGAGAGAGGCGTTTGTCGGATTTCGTCGGTGCTTTGGTGAACCGAACGGACAGGGCGGGGGGTTAAACTCACTCAGCTCTCGCGAGAGAATATACCGAGTGAATGTTTCGTTATAATACAGATAGCGTGTATTCTCTGCCATACGTAGCATTTGTATATGTATACAAGAATGGCCTCCGCCGCAGTAACGAGGACATTGTTCCTTTGCGTACCACGTAATTCCGCGTATTCTTGATTATTAAGCTCATCGAGTACATTACGGTGTGCGGTCGGACGGAGCCACGAGTTCTCTCAGCGTGAGGCCACAAACGTAACCTGTAATACGACGAGACGACGATACACAGAGGATGCTGTGTATCAAAACCCTCCCCCGTACCTCGTCGCTCTCGCTCGCCCTTTCATTCGAAATATTCCGAGGAGCTTTCGTGCGGAAGGGCGCCTCCGGAATATAGCTTGCGAACGCACACATCCCGGATAGCGGATACACAGTCGGATTCGTTGCAAAAACTCGCGTATTTCGAACAATTAGTCCGACACGACGCGGTCCAATCTCATTCAGCAATGTTTTTTTTTTTTTTTCCATACCATATTGATTTAGGCAAATCCGCGTGAAAATTAAGGAAAAAAAAAATCGCGAAATAAATGCTGAGATTGTACCGACTCTTTTCAGCTGAGAAAGTACCTTTGAAACTTTTTATTTCTTTGACGCCTCGTTTTTCTAGTTTAAAGCGGACAAAGCTTTCAGCCAATGAGGCGGCTCGCCCGACGGTAGCGCTATCTATCGCGCGACCTCAATGGTTAAATTTTTTAACTATCGCAAACTTCGAAACTATGCGTTGTACGAAGTTTCACCAAAGGAAAAAGTTCGTTCAGATTTTTACGAAGCACAAGGCTTTACTTTTAATTACTTTTAATTTTTTTTTCTCCAATTTTGAGATTTTTTTTTGTTTTTTTTTGTTTTTTTTTTTTCTTACAGCTAAGCTATTTAGAGTTGCCGACTTCATTTATAGAGAAGTTATACTGTTTTTTCTTCTTCACCCTCTTCTCACGCAAGTTGATCGCTTTCTCTCGCTTCCCTTCGTTTCTGTTCTTTTCCCGCTTGTCGCAAGGGTGCACTCGTGCAGCGAAGAGTGCGGTTCGACACAATTTCTTTTCCCCACCCCTCCCGCTCCCTGCTGAACGATCAGAGATGAGGGAAGAAAGGAAGCGTGAAGAAAAACGATTGTGTATGTGCCACTGGCCGCTGTTGCTGCCAATCACAAATTCCGCACACGTACGGCACTTCCCGTTGCCATTAAGAGTACGAGAGAAACCGACAAGTCTCTCGATATATAGGACACTTTACGGTATCGTTCTTTATCGCAAGCATTTGACCATTCGAGATTTTTTCTTTTCGCAACAGCCGACAGCGTCCATTCTTTCATTCATCGAACCTTCTCGCGAACGTTCGATACGCATTTATTCGTACCTTTTTTTTGTCTACGCGATAATTTCTCGAATAAAAAGGAAATCTTGATTTTCATCAACTGCAAGTTGAATAACCGGAGTTTCTGCATTGCTTTTATTTTTTTTTTTTTTTCATAACTTGTTGAAAAATGAGAAGAGATTGCGGCATAATAATTTCTCTACTCGTCTACAAGGTAATTCGTCTTCTGCGAGAGGGGGGGAACGCGGGGGGGAGCACACAGCATGTGTTCGTAGTGTACACGATAACGCGAACTCGTTTCGCGTTACCACCGAGCCGAGGCTGAGTGATCACGCACCCGTTATCGCGTGTTCTCTCTGTTTAGAAGCCGCATCGTCGTCACCGCAAAACTGAACAGAGTTGAAACGTGAAAACGATTAACTCGCGTATTCTCGCTTCGAAGGGTCGCGAAAGGTGTTTTTGTCGAGTACTGTAAACTGCAACGTTTCCCTCTCGCGTACTCCCCTCCATTCGGGAATTCGAAAGAAGCAAAACTCTCAGATCCTTTTTACGATCGATAACTTTGTCACGAGATCTCGGTGGCGAAAAACTGTTATCATCTGCATTCGACGTTGCACCTCGTCGAGTAGCAAACATTTAATCAATGCAACTGTTTTTTTTTTTTTCGATCGTGTTATATATTCCGCGGAGAGAAACGGGTTCGTGTTATTTGTTTATTTTTGTACAGTAAAAAAAAAATGGAGTGCCCGCGGCTGTCGCGTCGAGCTTCGATTTGAAGAGATTCGCGGAAGAGAGAAATTCAGCATCATTCACTCCGTTTTTTTTTGTTTTAACGCATGAGCAAGTAGTATTTTTAAATCACTGTCGGACACAGATACCGCGTTCAATTATTCCCATTCGCGAACCATCGGTAACTAACAGCTCGAAGCTATACGCGGAGCTTATATTTTCTCAGGTGTATAACGAAATGCCGAGGTACTACGATTTTTTTTTTTTTTTCGAGAGTTACATTCCATAGGGCAGCGTGTGTGTTACGGACATGATTCACAATCGCCGGCTAAAACAAATCATGCACCTAGTAACATTTATAGGTCACGAGCTCTCGAATCGAGAATCTCTCCGTTTTTACCTATCGACATTTACCCTCTATCTGTATTCCTTTATCCGTAGCAACGCCATGGATATTTGCAATCAATTTTTTGTTCTGTTCCATCAGAAACGATGTGTCGGGACTCATCTACAAATTTTTTTTTTTTTTTTTCGTATCTTCATTTCTCCATTTTTCGTTATTCGAGCTTTTTGAAGTTTACCCCAAAGGATTGATGAATCCTGTGAAAATTGCCGATTTTTTTTTTTTTTTATTTCTTTTTTTTTCCTAACTTTTTTCTTTCATTACCTCCGAAGCAATTGAAACAGGAATTCATTTAAAGTTTCGATGCGTAACGATTTCAGAGGCTTTCATCGTTGCACAACTCACTCTGTGGGGCGCGAGAGTTCGAGCAACAGTAGAAACGGTCGTAACAGTGCAGACCACTCCCGTAGTCTCTCGGTTGCCCTCTCGGCAAATGGCTCATGGGTATCTCGCACTCTACGCGGGGCCTCCGCCCCGTTTGTGTGTTTGTAAATGCAATTACGCCGAATGTCCAAAGCAGATGCCTGGCGGTCACTCCGCCGCGAGATGCCTTCCGCGTGCGCGTACAACATACCTCTGTCTCTTCTCTCCTCTATGTTTCTATCTCTCGTGTATATACCAGGCGTCCGAAGCGCCGGCTGACCGAGCCTTTGTTGAAGTCCGACTCGCGCAACAGGGGTATGAGCCAATAAATGCGCACTAAATCTACTAATGCATAGATCCGTCGTGCGTACACACAACATACACGCGCGTATTCACCGTGCCGACGTGCGAGCTTGCGAATGAGGAGGTATATATACCTCTGTTTCGCTCGGACATACCCCGGATGTGGCATTCTATAAAGCATTTTACCTTCGTCGGATTAACTTGAAACTCCGTTTCCGTTTATCGCTAAAACCTTTCGCCCTACGAATTTGCATTTACGTTGTAATTTGTTACACGTTTGCACTCCGAACTTCCGAGAAATACGGTTTGAAGTATACTAAACGGAGATCGAGAAAAGACACGCCATCATTAACGCACGACACACGAGCGAAGTGATTTTCCCGGAAAATAGATTTTCGCGTTCGCGAGCAATTAACGAATCTGTCGTGAATCTCATCACAGCCTTCGAAAAGAGTCGGAAGATGTGCTACGAGGGATGAAAATTAATTACCGAATACTCGTTTAGGTGTCGGTATCACGTAGAAATTCCGATCGCGCTAAGACCGTCCAAGATAAAGATACCAGAAACACGTAGCACGGTAAAAGCCTTCTTCCTGTGTTCTCTGTTAACAAAAGTTTGTTCAAACTTTGTGTTTTTTTTTCTTACCCTCGCTGTTCGCACACATACCGCGCACATCAGAAGTTTCTCACCTCTTGGCAGTTTCTCCGGTTTACCTAACGCACATACATACATATATATACGAGACGAAGACAGAGCCCGCATTTTTTTGCGCGTGAAAAAAAAGGGGCCGTCTTTCTTTCTTTGACTCAGTTACCGGGTGTACGAGAGACGCAACACGACTTCTCGAAGATTGACCTACTCTCGTAAACACGTGGCAAACGGGGTGAAAGAGTAATAAGCAAACGCTCGCTTTTGAGTGGTAGAAGGATGAAATAAGTACTAATAAAAAATCAACATTGAGAGAGATGAAAAAAAGTGAAGTGGAGAGCGGAGTAGAAGTGTCTCTCTCCCCCTCCCCTCCTTCCCCTTCAGAGTAAAGAGTGAACAACGAGAGAAGGAATATTATCTGGTGCTTCATTGTTTGCGGAGTCCGCGTACGGCCAGTGAGACAAAAGAGTCTCGTCGCGGCACGCCGCCGTGGGGCTCGGAAAAGTGGAAGAAAAATAACAAAAGGGCCGAGCGTGCTGCTGCCGGCGTGTAAGAGTGTGAGGAGGACCTTTACAGGGCACTACACGGGACTACTCTCTCGCTACACGAGGCTCCGGCTGCATCAGCTCTCGCGAAAAGCCGGGGCAACACACCCGGGGTTAACCTCGAGAAAGTAGCCCTCTGCGTTTGCAACTGTAGGGATGTGCGAATCAGCCGAGCGATGTGGGGATCCGGCGAGACGAAGAATGAAAAAGGAGTACAAAACGTCGCGCGGCATAATCATCGTGGTAGGACGAGCATCAGTCAGCACATCAGACGGGCTTTTCCGCCAGCGTCTGGTGTCACGCAAGTGGAAAACCGTAAACAAGTGCAACGGCATGCAAGAAGGGAGAATACCGAAGCTAATACCTCACGAGAAATTTCGACGATTCATCATTTTTCTTACTTTTTTTTTTTTTTCTATCAATCATTCTTTATACCGCAAATTGCAAGAGACGAGAGGAAAATGCGTCGAATGCTCATTGTTGACCGCGACCCTTGAATGAAATATCGATTTGCTACCCGCATGTGTGATAGTTAAGTTTCGAAAGAGTCAGCGTCGAGATAACAGATATATATAGGGGTTGAAGGGCCAATTATTGGCTGAACAATAAGGTAAGTAGAAACTCCGAGGATGAACATCGCTCCGAATTTGAGTTGCGCGTCTCTACGAATTCAATTCAATGCTCACGAGTAAATTAAACCGGAGTAGAATGACAAAAAAGCAGGGGGTGGAATAAGATGTTTCTCGAAGAATGGCAAAATATGAAGGATTTGGTTTGAAAGTTATGCTTTATCTCGTGGGAAGGTTGCGGCGGAGGGAGAGGGAGGGGCGCGTGGGAGGGATAGATGTGAAGTAAGATAAGGTATGGGAGAGCGATTTAAAATACACTCGCTGTTCTCCCCTTCTCCCTCGAGGTTTTCTTTATACCCGAGGGAATAAATCCCGCGGTATTGGTAGGTAATACCAGCAAAAGTAGAGCCCAGGAGGGCCGCACACACCGTGGCATGTACGCCACGCTACGCTCGTCCAAGCGGCGGTTTCACTACATTTTCCTGTGCATTGCATTCTCTCCGCTGTTGGCTGGGATAACGGTGAAACGAGGATAGAAGTAACCAAGAACGCGAGATGAGTAAGAGAGGGGGAAGCGCATGAATAAAAAGTAAAAGTAGATATGGACCGTAGCTGCACCGGCCGTCTTAAAGAGGAACGTGTCCTACTCGCTTCTACGTGCGGAGGGTTGCGCGCTCACGAGAATCGAGAGATGAAGAAAAAGGAAAAAAGGTCTCTTTCGTGGCTTTTCTCCCTCCGTCGAAACCTTCGAGCCGAGCTTACCGAACAATTCGATGCTACTGGCGAAAGATAAATAAAAAAATAAACGCCCTTTTTTTTTTTCTTTGAAGCCCGAAGTGAGTGGCTCAATCGTCTTGGCTATATACCCTCATTTCTTTCCTTCGCGCGTTTTCTTCGTCTCGTTTTTTTTTCCGCTCCGTTTTCACTTCTTTGAACGTTTAGAGTACCCAGGGTACAAAGTTGAATGGTCTTTCGAAAGGACGGAAGAGACGAGCGCCGGCCAGCTGTGAGAGACGCTCCCGTTTTTTTTTTACGGGCCTCTCGATTCGTTCGATAGAAAGAAACTACGGAGAGCGCGAATATTCGAAGGCGAAGTGTGCCCAATAAACGACCGGCTAAATATATAAAACGAGTGATACAACTAACTGGCCGCGTAGTTGATAAATCAATGTGAGCCTTCGACATTAATTGTTCAAGAAAAATAAAAATATATATATACAATCCGTGATGGGTGACACGAGTTTTAACGCTGTGCGTCGTCTCGATGTAGAAAAAGATTTTTGTTTTTTTTTTTCGATGACAGAGACCGAATGCCGCTGTCGGACTGCGGTGTAAATCCAATAAAAATCTGTCTCGCGTATTGCCCAAGCGATTTTCTACACTCGTCCGAGATATCACATTCCCTATCGTTTCTTGCGCCGCTGAGCTCGAGGAATTTTCAACGCGCGGCGACGGAGACCAAACAACAGACAAACTTCATTGTGGATTCAATAAATACAGCATTCTCACTTTGTATACACACCGAACACGACAAAGATCTCTTATATTTCTCATATCTATCATTTCTGTCGCTTGTCTCAATCAAGTGAATCTCCTTTATTTCGTATACTGTCTTCGCATTTTTTTTTAAATACATTTCGATGAAATTTACGGAAGAATTTATCTCCTTTAGAATGCAATATCTTTTTGACGGCAATAAACCGATGTCCAATTTTTTTGTATATTTTTTGTTTCTTTGGAATGTTATTAAGCTATTTACGGTACTTACACCTGGGAGTAGCATAATTTTTCGAGTCATATGCTGAAGAAATTAATGTAACCTTTCACTAGTTACTTTATATACATGGAGAGGAGGATCTAATAAACATTACCATGGCGTGTGTAAAAAATGATTATTCTGACCATTTTTTCAGCACTAGTGCGGAAAAGTACACTTTTTCGCACTCGTGCGGAAAAACCAGCAGAAGATCGGGTTCGATACACGCGCGGGGAAAATCGGTCTCTCTCACACACGTGTGAAGCGCCACACTCGCCCTCGGCTCGTGCCTTGGTTCACACTCGTTGAGAAAAACCCATTTTCCCGCACTTGTTTCGAAAATAACTATAGTGCTTTATAACACGACGCTGTGGCGCCACCTATGGCAGAAAGTACGAAACTTATAAGAATTTTTTCTATAACTATGAAGAATTTTTATTGGATCTTATGGTAAAAACTATTATAAGTTTCGCACTTTCTGCCATAGGTGGCGCTATAGCGCCGTGTTGTATAGTGTTGTAGTGCCTTGTATGGCAGTATAGTAACTTTTTTCAAGACGCCATGGTAATGTTTATCACATCCTTCTCTCCGTGTAATAAATTCAATATTTCTTAAACATTTAAATAACAACATTGTCGCATCGATGTAGATAATTGTCTAACAAAAGATCGAGGGGTTCGCTAGACGTCGCAGCACGAAAAAAAAATCCACCGATTCGGTAATCCAATTTATGACAGGCAACAAACAGCAGTACTTCCGGCCCTTAATCCTCCGGATTAACTTCCCTTGAGTGCCTCTCGCTAGTCTCCCTTGCCTTAGCCTCCCTTACTCTCGATATATATATATTTTTTTTGTCACCGCACAGTCGAATTTCTCGCTCGCGCGTTTAAGCTGAGAGTGAAACCAGACGGGAATCTTTTATCTCATATCCGTAGGGATACATCCTATTTTTGCCAGAGTTTATCTCGCGTATTCAACTAAATGGGAGAGCAGCATTCCTCGATTAATATTTGTTATTACAACTATTTTGTAATGTAATATATTTTCCGCTATAGTTTCCAATGTTTACGCGGAAAACGTTTCGCAAGCTTCCGCGCTGTGTATATCACGGGCTCTCAAAATTTAAGTCACTAATTTATTTGTTTTTTGATTCTGGACACTAAAGCCTCCCGTGGTCTCGGCTACTATACCACCCCCGGCGCTCTCTCTCTCTCTCTCCTTCTCCCTTTCTCTCTCTTTCTCTCTCCGCATCGATATGAATCATCGGGATTTTCCGTTTATTTCAGTGAAAATTTATCGACGCGAGAGGCGCTCGGCTACACGAGAGAACGATGGAGGCAAAAAGAGAGGCGAGGAATGGCAAGAGAGAGCCTCCCGAAACGAGGCAGGCGATTTAAAACGAAACGTCCAAACGAGCGGGACAAGCACATCGATCCTCCCTGCACTATTTTCCAACTCACGGCAAAGCTTTACTCTTTCTCTCTCTCTCTCCCTCTCTCCTTCACGATTCGTGAATTTTCACGTCGATTTAGATACATCGAACTCTAGGAAGCAGCAACGATACGGCAGCGGCAGTATAGCACCAGTAGCACCACCAATAATTCGACGATGAAAGAGAGAAAACAGAATCGACTCTGGTTAAACAAAACTAGTTTACCGACCGTACGAGGCTATTCTACAAGCGAATTCGTGTTTTTTGAAAATTCTTATTATTCGAAAATTCTTTTTGAAGAATTACGTAAAAGTCTACATGTGTTTCGATGATTTCACGAATAAACTACAGAGGATTATTGGGATTTGGTTCGTGAGTTGCCGTCGGTCGTCGCGCGGACGTTAAAGAATTATGCCTACCGGGTCTGCAAAGCATAAATAGTTCAATCGCGACGAGCTTAACGTCGTAAGCTCTTTCCCTCGGCGTTTTCTTCGTTGCTTTAACAACGAACAGAAGCGCGCCGGGCGATGTTCCGCGAGCAAGAAAAGCCCTCGATGGAGAACGAAGTCTCTCTATATCTCTCGTGCCAAACTTTATTCGCTTCGCTCTCGCGACGAGCCTTCTGTTATATCCCCGGTATTGAAATATTTAATATTTTTAATAGAAAAGATATTCCGATGCGTGGGGCTGGCGTGCCTTCGAGCCCTCTGTGACGGAGGGGCAGCGCCAGCGCCACCCAGCAGCAGCTTCTTCGTGCCAAAGAAGACTTCGTCTTTCATCCCTCTTCGCCCCGGTTGTTTTCTTCGACGATCCCGCGTGCACAAGAGAGGGAGAAAGGTTTACGGAGAGTTGAACTTATAAATTACGGTTTTGTGTTCGAAAGTATGCTATACAGTGGCAGGGAGTTACAGTATTCTCCAGACGCTACGGGGATTACCTTCGTAGGAAAGAGGGTGAATGACTGTCTGCGTTTAGTACGCCTCTCATTCTTCGTATCTCTCTCGCCTCGCTTTTATTCTCCAAAAAGGCCGATACTGTAAAATACGAGCTCTGTGCTTCTCCTCCACCCCCTCCCCCTCCCCTTCCGTGCTATTGTAATCGATCACGAAATAAAATTCTGCATTACTTTGTTCAATAAATGTCTGTTGAAAACAAATCTATTTATTCCCGAATGCATCAACGTATGCAAGTATTGTGCATTATACCCCCATGTAGCCAACGATGAAAAGTATTAACAAAAAAAAAAAGGGTTTCGGCGAGGGATGAGACGAGAGAAAAATGCGGAAATAAAAATACGAAAAAAAAAAAAAAAAAAACACACACGTAGGGGTGGAAAAGGTATATCGAAGCGAGAGAGACAGTGTCGTCGGTGTTTCGTGGTCTATCGTCCTCTCTCGCTCCGTCGGGCATTAGCATATAAATACAATTTTAACACCCCGTTGGAAAAAGTTTAGTCCTCTTCGTGTGGCAGTGGCGGGTGAGACGCGCCATGGCTTTGCCTGTACCGGGTAATGCGTATACCCGGGTACACTTGGCTCCAACTTAAATTTAGATAGTTAAAACGTGTTGTACAAGCTATATCCTTGGATGCTCTGTGCGCTTCTCTTCCCTCCGTCGCGTTCGAGAACTCTCTTTCGCGTGTCTCCCGAGAGACCAGTCTCTGACGGTCTCGTGGTCTGTCGAAAAACATCTCCGCAACGAGTTCAAGTGACAAATACGAAAAACTGTTTCCTTTTTTTTTGGCTTTTGTCTACTTTCGTAATCAGGTAGTAGAGAAAAAAAAATGAAATTGCGACTTCACTTTTCGTGATAACGCCGAACAACGGCGAAAAAAAAAATATAGAAAAAGAAGAAAAAAAAAAAAAAAACGACGAGAAGCCGGAGTGTGTTTTGGTATGGCCTCTGGCGCAACCCTCGAACTCTCGCTGTGGTCGTATTAGAGGCCTCTGAGTTATAGCGCGACCTCCGACCCGAACGATTTCTCAACCAGCGACGATTTTTTTCATCACGCATCCCCGCGCCTACGCGTTCTCTTTTTTTTTTTTTTCAAATCTTCTTCCTATTTCTTTCGTTTCAAAATGTAGTTCGAGATCGTTTATAACTATAGAAACGATCGGCGTCTCTGACTCTCGACGAAAATTCGGGGAGTGGAAGCTCCCGTTGGAATTCGCGTATCAAAATGTTATCGTTTGATCGTCTCATCGGGATGCGTATTTCTTTCATTTTTCATCAATCTTCGATACGACAAACGACAAACGATCGCCGGAAGAGCGATTTAGTAATCATTCATTCGTTGATCCATTGCGGAATGAGTATCAACAATAATCGATAGAATAACATTCTACACATCAGTCCGGTATCGTCTATAATCCGGAAACATCGAAAACTCCGGCTAATAGAGAATACCTACGATGCGCGCATCGTTGACTCTGATCGGAGGGAGGATTTACATCCGTTTCCTGGCTCCGCGTCGTCGGTCTCGTCGACGGCGTCGGAGTCACCTCGCATCCGGGACACACCGACTAATTAACCATGCGGCAGGGCCCACGTTCGATGGGGTTGTTCCTACGTAGTATTATCTCGCTTACTCTCATCCCTATACTCTCTCGCGGGTGGGAGAGTCAGAGTAGGATAGAGAAAATCGATAAACCGATTGGCGAGAGCGATTATTATCAACGCTCTCTCGAATCGAATGGGTAGGGAAGAGGTACAGCCGACAGAGAACGGATTCAGAAGGGAGAGAAGGGAGTTTCGGGTTTGAATACAGACGTCCACGCGAATTTCTGCGTCCCTGGACCAGCGATCCTCTCTCCTCCTGTGCGCCATGAACATATTTGACTGGCTGAATAATCACCGAGTGAATTATTGCTCGATATATATAACTATATATTGGAGACTAACTCTCTCGCTACCGGCCAGTTGCACAGCTCAGTTTTCTCTCTCTCTCTCTCGTTCTCTCTCTCGATGCTTTGCCGTAACGATAGGTCGATAGGTACTCTATATACATATACGCGTCCACTGGTATTCACTCCGTGCATACAGTGTCCGCTTCGATAACAACTACGTACGCTCTACGCTACATTATACGTAATTATCTCGAGTAGCCTTGCGTATATTTTGCCTCGAAAACTCAACGTTGTGTTCGATCGAGCGTTACAGCAATTTATTCGTTGCTCAATCATCGTTAAATTTACTCGAAGAAAAGGGGAAGGAAGGAAACGAGAGGGCCGTTCGCCACCTGTAGAGAGACTCCGAGAAATCGATCGATTCCATCCAGGAAATCATAAATCTCTCTCTCTCTCTCTCTCTTTCTTGCTCTCTCTCTTCCTGTCTGTCTTTATGTCCCTCGGTTCGTGACCGCCGGCTGTCCTGTTGCCTCTAAAACACCCCTCAGCTTTTCCGCATGTTCGTCACATCGTACTTTCTCTCTTTCCCGCCCTCTAAATTCATGTTATATAGTTATATAACAGTGGAGGCGCGAGTACACACTCAACGAAAGCGTCAGTCGAATACCGGAGGTTCGAACTCTTCCAGTTGCAGCCCGCGAGCGTGGCGAGCCGCTACCCCATCGGGGATTTCGCTCGAACTCGAGGGCACACACGAGAAGAAAAGAGGAAAAGAGCTGTTCGACCCCCCGACACGCTGTTCGAACTATTCGTCCGCGAACTACTCGAGGCAGCTGTCGAAGCCGCCCCTGAGTTGGTCTGGTGGTTGTAAAGAAAAATATCGAATGGCTTGTGCTCCGTACTTCTCTCGACGATTATACGCGCCTCTGACGTGTGCGTTCCGCGCGGAAAAAAAAGATCGCGGAACAGGTCCACGGAAAATTTAACCATAACATTATAATATCTCGTATCGGAAGAAAAAAAAATGAAAAAAAAAAAAAAAAAAAACGAAAGAAAAATTTGAATGTCTCCGCTCGAGCACATTACTGTTTATTCCCCATCGTTATTATCGCGCACGTTAACCCCTGAACGCTTCGCAACCGAAACCCCTTTCATCATAACCCACGTGTTATTATAACGCTGCCATACGCATTATCCGATTATTACTATTATAATCATCATCATCGTCGTTCCCGTTGTTATTATTATCATTGTCCCGGTTATTCCCGCTCGTACGATATTATTTGGAGGAATGAAGGGGTTGAAGGGGCAGAGAACGCGGAGGGTTGTTTTACGCTTGTTTCAGGTACGCGTTTTTTTTTTATCACGCAATGAAAGGCCGAAAGTGTATTATTCTGTATTGATAATATTGTTCTACGTGTTTCCAATATTTATTCACGACGCCCACGATTACGAAGTGGTTTTTTTAATATATATATTATATATATATATATTATTCTACTGTTTTACGCGCACACGAGGGCTTTGATGCCGCGCGATAAAGATCGAATGTTCGATCGGTGAATTCTCGACGTTCGCATTTTTAATGGATTCAACTCGATTATGTTGTATCATCGTACGGAAGAATAATTTATTACAACGTTGCGGCTGTACGCGGCGTCGGGTCACGAAGAGTCGAAGGCACAGATGGTCGAACGCGATATAAAGTTCCGAGGCTCTTTAGTAATACACGAGAGAGTCCTCTCACTCTCCTTTTCCCGGTTGTACCAACCATCGCCATATAACGCGTCTCTAATTTCTATTCAACGCTGCATATTCTTCTGTATAGACAGCGATAATACCGCGACGATTAAGTTCTCGCCGTCGAAAAGAACGAGTAGGAAGTTTGGTGATTGACGCGATGAATGGACGTCGGGGGACTGTAGCATAGACTCATCAGAGTCCAATAGACCATTGAGATTCTAATCTCTCACGCGGACTTCATCGTATCGCTGTTTAATTTCTTCATCTTGTTTATTTTTTTTTTTTTTTTTTTTTTTTTTTTTTTTTTTTTTTTTTTTTTTTTTTTTTTTAGACTCGACGCGAGGATCTTTTTCGGATAAGATCTGCCGCATTTTTTATTTCAACTGACGAGGCGCGATGCAATAAAAAAAAAAAAAATGATTCTTCCGATGATCAAAATTAGACGACGCGATAGATATATATGCTATATGTGATTGAAAGGGTCAAGTTCCGTATGAAAAGAATGAGAGACAGAAAAGCTTTGATGGCTATTGACGCGATAAATGAACTTCAAAAAGCCCGCCGCGATAATGATCTCTCGTTCAGACTTCATAAAATGGTTATTTAATTCTTCGATCTATTTTTTCCCACTGAATAATCTTTTACGATACGATTGTCGATAATTTTCACGTCATTCGAGGAACGGGCCGATGTGAAAAATGAAAAACAATTGACACATTGAGTGATCGAATTGGTAAATGTACCGCGGCGCCGGAGTTTAATTCATAGTTTACCGTTGTCTCTCCGCTGATTGGACGTATCGAGTAGACAACGCAGAAAATCCACCCGGCAGACGTGAACCTTCTCTCCATGAGTAGCGGCGTGATATCCCTCGGGAACAATTTATTATTAACTTATTTCGCGTGTGGCAGACAACGCACAGGGCTCAGGTGTCTTGTACGCGAGAGGCTTTAATAGCCTGAGCCCAAAGCTTTCTATATAGGCGCAGGGAGAAACGACACCGAAGCCGCGTTTGCTTCTCTAACAGAAGAGAGTAACCGAGTGCTTGCATCTCGCGTTTTCCTCTCAACGGGACAGCAGCGATCTGCCAGTTTTATTGGAAGAATTAAGGGGCTCACGCGCGCAAAAGGCTAGAGCTTCAATTAGGAAGAGCTACACTAACCCTCGCGTCTCGTACTTTATTCTCTTTCTGTTATTTCTACGAAGGAAAGCTACGATGTTTTTTTTTTTTTTTTTCTCGAGCGATTGCGGATTTTCGCGAGTCCATTAACCAAACGTCTGGAAAGTGGAAAAAATGAGATTGAATCGCATACAAGGCAATTGCCCTTAATACGAATTAAATTTTCCACCTTCATCTCGATAACGAGATAAATTAAAAAATATTTTATAATGATCGATAACGAATCAATGGATCGAAATCTGTTGATTTATTTACGCTGCAGGGAAATTAACGATAAATAAAATTAATTATTATATCGAAGGAGAGAAATCGTTTAAGCGTTTTCATAGATTAATTGTATAATTAACTCTGCTCGAGCGGCGTGGGGGCTGTTAGTCCTGCTGAGACGCCCTCGTTGCGCCAGACGAGACACAGTTGAATTAATTGTTAAATAGAAGCTCGTGAATCTCAATTATGGAATTTCGTAGAGCGCCGAGTGAAAATAAGCGAAAGAAGAAGCGAGATGAGATGCAGAGAGAAAGATGGAGAGAAAGAGAGAGAGAAAGAGTTGCTTTTCTGGAATAGCCGTAGTCGAGCTTCGACCTGGCGATAAATCTCAAGTGCATAAAGCTAATGGGATATCAAATTATATTTTACAGTGGGACACTGAGCGAAGAGAGTTTCTGAGCGGACAAACACTGAGATATCGTTGACGGTGATGAGGAAAGAGCTCGTAGAAATGTGGAATGAGAGAAGAAACAAGGAGAGGCTGAAGCAACGACTGAGATGAGAATAAGAAGAAGCGGAAGAAAAAAAAAAAAAAAAAACTGAGAAGAATAAGAAGAAGAAGAAAAAAGTGCCTTGCGCGCTCTTAACTTAAACAAACGTTCTTAAATTTCCACGACGTCGCGCGGAGGCGCACCGAGCTCCACGGCGGGCAAAGCAGTTAATTATTTTTCACGTCGACTGAAACGACGAGGGAAACGCGATATTCGCGGCTTCGCTCGGATTTCTCGTCGCTCTCGTGTATACATCACTGCGAGAAGCTTATCTGTGCAACGAAGAAGCTTGCGAAAAAATATATATATACACAATATATGCATATATATATGTAGATAAGACGACGGTCACGAGTTTACGCGACTTTGAGTGAAACTAAGATTCCCGAGATATTTCTCAATATCGTTTATAAACGTAACATATTACCGCAAGACTTAACGGGCTATTAGTCCAAGTATACCGAGGGGAGAGAAAATTAACACGAAAAAAAAAAAAAAAAAAAAAAAAAATTCTCCGTAGAAAGCATATTTTTTAAGTTCGTTGCAGCGTGAAAGTAAACGAAAGAAGGGGGCGTGTTTTTCGCATATAATAATTCCACGCATTCCCGAAGCTCTCTGGGTACTTTTTTTTTCTTTTTCTTTTTTTTTTTTTCAAGCTTCCTTCACTTTAATTTCGACCTTTGCATCACGCTCAGCGAAGTGCGAGAACAAACCAACGGTAGCGGAAACAGCGGGGAGAGGAAAGGGGTAGGAAAAGCGTACGGAGAGCTCGGGAGAGAAAGAGCTCTCTTCGGCATCGACTTGGCATACCAACAACTCAGCCATCAGGCATGAGCCATCCCAGTGCAACGCCGTTTCGTTGCACTTCTTTCATACCGCGTACATCACGAAAAGTAGCCGTTGGCGATTAAAAAGTTTCATTACCCTCCTCCCCTCCCTCCATCCCTCCCTTACTACAGTGTACAGTTGGCAGAGATGCTCGCGAAAGGAAATGAAATACAATCCATGCGGATCCGGTCAATCTTGGGTGTTAGCCGGGCAATGTCATACCTTTTTCTAACCCCCTCCCTGCGACGCCAGAAATGGTAGTCGCGAGAGTGGCGAAGAAAAGAAAAAGAATTGGAGCACTTCGCGACGCCACTTTTTCTTCTTCAAACATACTTTCGCAACCTTCAAACTGCTGGACCAGTAAGAAAACGTGGTTAAAAAAAAAAGAGATTCAACAATTCATCGCAAAATCTCAAAGGGTAGTTTCTCTGATGGTTAAAAAAAAGGGTTAAGAATTCTCATTTCGGCGTTTTATCTCAAAGACGAAACTTATCTCGGCACGAAAGGTTCACCGCAGATGAAGGGTTAATAATTCATATGTATGGTCAAGTTGTTGGATAACCCTAAAAATTCCTTGAAGAGGTCTCGAAGTTTGTTGGTAGAGTAAAAAAAAAAGATGGCGAACATTCGTATAGTTGTTGCAACACAGTCGAGAAAAGTACCGCCGACAAAAAGCGGCCATCGTAGACGAAGGGTTAATAATTCAGTCGTATGGTCAATTTTAATGGTTTAAAGATCCGTAGCTTGTCGCGGATCGGAAGATTAATGTCGGAGAAGCGCAGCGTTAGGTTGGGATTGTCCACGTAGCATTGGTAAGAATTATCGCGAGAAAAACGACAAAGCCCGCGGTGACGACAACGAACAATGGCTAATGGTGCCGCTGCCGTTGCTGCTGGAGGTCCAAGTCTTTCTCGTTCGCTCGCGTTCGCGTGGAGCCACGAGAACCGAGCTGCAACACAATGGAAGCATACCAGAACGAGTCAGAGGTGGGGGCGTAGAGACCTCGCGCCCGAAGAAACGATTAGTCTCCATTCACACGTTCATCTTCTCTTCTCTTCTTCGCTTGCCGCTTCTGCTGTTGCAGAACGGGTACGGGGCGCGCGCGACAGCTCGCGCATTGTCCGTTTATTACAGAGAGACCATTTAGAGTCGGCTAACAAGAACGAAAGGTTTGCAAGAGAGGAAGAATGCGATCTCGCCGTCAAACGGTTATACGGTTATACGGTTAAACGGATACATGTCTTGTATCGTTTCGTCGGATCCCCACGCGCCGACCGCTTTCAATTCGCTTGTTACTTTCGCACTTTCGTTCCGATGAAATAACTCGATTGTCTTCGCAATAAAAAGTTCGATTTCCTATCAAATGAAAGACAACCCTAATCGAGAGTTTAAATTAAGACTACAGCATCCCACACGGAATATAAAGGCCCCACAATCACGTGATCTCGAAACATCGCGATCTCGTGATAGCAATAGACCGCAGAAACCGTGATTTCGATTTTACAGACATAAACATCGCTGTATCCTTACAGATGAATGAATTAATTGTAAAACCAAAAAAGTTATAGAAGCAAAACGTTCCTCGATTGCCAATCCTTTCAATGGAGTTTTCAATATCGCAAGATCGCGGCAAAAAATAGAATTGGCCGGAGGTATCGGATTTCTATTTTAAATGCAGATAAAGTGCATCTTCACAGCCGTTCCAAACGAAAATTCATTTTCTGGAGAAATAATGAACCGCGAAAATTGCAATTCAAAATAGAAATTCTTCAAGTGATCTTGAGTTTCTCTCCGTTCGAATAATGGGTATAATTACAATTGTACAATGTATTGATTTCATTTCCTCGTCAGACTTCCGGTGGTACGTGAACTCGTTGCGGAGAACAGTAGTATTCATGACAGTAGAGGGAGAGTTTCTAACCGAGCTGTCTACGATCGTTCGGCGAACAAGCTCTCGACAATGAGTTCAACGCACTGAGCACGAAACCAATCTATCCCTTCCGTGAAATAGGTACGGACGTTTTACGAGGACCGTCGAGCGTGCCTAACGCGAGGAGCCGCGAGAGACTTGCCAACATGCGAGCACAACGGAGGAAGGAAACTTGGAGTAAATGAGAGAGTGAGAAAATAAAAGAATTCAGTTGCGAGAAAGAAAGAGAGAGAGAGAGAGAGAGAGAAAGAGAAAAGAGAGAAAGAGAGATATAGGTTAGGTATGTAACGCAGCAACGAGGCTTGTCGGTGAGAGATCAGAGCAGATCGAGCGGATCGAATCTATTCTCCTCTCTTTCTGCCTCTTCGAAATGAGCTGATAGTTGTAGTAGTAAGTTGTACTACTACAGCTACAACAACCGTTGTTGTAAGGGCTTACGAGTGTTAATCCCGAAGGGTGCACCAAGCTGGGGAAACCTGTGGGGTTCGGCGTCAGCGACCCGGCACAGAGTCTATTATAGAATACAGTACCGGTACTACATCGCGACTACGTGGTTCCCACTACATTAAAAACACGCGAAAGAAAGAAGCTGTACAATAAAAAAAAAAAAAAAAAAAAAAAAAAACAACTTTCATCCCTTCTCGATACTACTCTACAATCATTTATTAAAATAAATACGTTTGATGGGAATACGAAAATGTTTCGCGATCAAAAATATCTATACGAAGAAAGGACCATTTTTTTTTCAGGGGCCATTAAATGGTTAAATTTGTTAATAACAGGTTTCAAATTTGGCATACGTTAAAATAAATACGTTTGCCGGGAACACGAACATTTTTCGTGATCAATAATATCCATACAAAAAAAAGGCACACATTTTTTTTTCAGGGGCCATTAAATGCTTCAATTTGTTAATAACGGGTTTCAAATTTGGCATACGTTAAAATAAATACGTTTCCTGGCAATACGGAATTTTTCGTTATTAATAAATAATATCTATACGAAAAAAAAGGCAGACATTTTTTTTTTCAGGGGCCATTAAATGCTTAAATTTATTAATAAAGTACTTCAAAGTCCTCATACTTTAAAATAAATACGTTTGCCGGAAATACGGACATTTTTCGTGATCAATAATATCAATACGAAAAAAGAGGCAGATATTTTTTTTTTTTCAGCGGCCATTAAATGCTTCAATTTGTTAATAGACTGTTTCAAATTTGTCATCAGCCCGATAATCGTATCGAGTTTGTATCGAGAATAAAATCGAATGAAGCGAATAAACGAAAGGGGTGTTGGAGAGTAAAAGACGACGATTTTATGAGACTCAATGGTCCCTGGGTCACCTGGGTGCATTCGTGAAACTAAACGAGTTTTCTTCTCTCGATTTCTCTCTCTCCCTTTTTTTTTTATCTCTCGTCGCGTTCGTCTCTGCCAGTATAGAATGGAAGGCAAGAGAGACCTAAAACCCCTCGAGCCTCGGTCATGAGCGAGGGTCCCCTCTGGCCTCTTAATCTCCGCCCGGTTGCACTCTTGCGGTGTTATTTCTTCATTCAGACGAAGTGAGATGTGTAAGAGAACCGTGGTATATAAGTATACCGGTGGTTTGCCGTACTACTCCGCTCTGCTACCTCCACTTAGTTCATTGCTGCGATCGAGTAACTCTCACAGTCTCACGCGCATGCGCAATCTCTTACACACACATCGAACGAACTGTTATAGGCTATCTATGGACTCGCGACGTGCAGAGGTCAATCAAAAGCCACATAGTTATCGTAACGACTATCTAATTGAATCACAGCCGCGAGTACGATCTACGAGAGTGTATACAGCGCTCAAAGTTACATCTGACATGCCTCGGAATATGAGGTCAGAATCTCTAATTCGAAATAATAATACAAAAGATCGCGTAGTTAAAGATTCAAACCACGTGCGAGAGAATCCCGTATACGGTCCGTGATTTTCCGTGAATACCCCTTAATTCGAGTAGCTTCTGGCCTCCGCAGGAGAAACGCTCTTCTCCCCCATGCCGTGAAGGCCACGAGGGTGTTTAGCCCCGGAGCGAAACATCCTACCGTAGGTGTACCAAGAGCCCTGACGTGCTCACAGATCCGCCGCTATCTCTTCCATTTCAACGTGAGAGAGGAGAACAAGAGTACCGGATCATAGCCGGCATAGGTGAGTCAGCGGGAGGGGGATTAAAAGCACCCGAGAGAGAAAGGATTTGACGAGAGTGGTCTCTTGAAAATATGAAACAGGGCATAGGCGTATATAGAGCCCATAAACGACAGCCCTCGACGAGAGGTGCTCCGCACCCTCGTTGTACTCAACAGCTTCGCATGCGCAGCGGAAGATTAAAGTTAATTTTTTTCCCATTGTGGATGGAATGAAATTGCCTCGATGGACCATAATGATAGTGATGATGAACTCTCGTCACTCGGAAGAAATTACGAAAAAAAAAAAATAAAAAAATAGTGTGAAGGCGTTGACTTTTGCCGGGAAAAGCAGCTGACCGATGAGAGCCTTCGGTTGCCGTGTAAACGTAAAAGTCGATCGATGCCAACGGGTGCAAAGGCACGTGCTACAAGATACGACGGAGGCTCGACGAAGTATGCAATGCACACGGGTTGCATCGTCGCTTCTGCAACGTGCGAAGTGCCTCGCTAATGGCCACGTGGCCACCTGTTTAATGTCGCTTCTCCACGAGTGCGGAGGCCCCCAGTTGTAACGTTATACCGTTTTACTCCGCCTCGAGGTTCCCGAGGCAAAAATATTGGAGGAGGAGGAGGAGAAGGAGAGAGGAGAAGAGAATATCGAAGTGCAGAGAAAGTGATGAAAGGAGAAGAGGCGACTTTTGGTCGAAGAAATGCACCTTTACCGTGACTTTGACCACCTGCGCCATAAACATACATCGCGGAATGTCGAAATAGACGTTCGAACGACGGCACACTGGTTATTTTCTCTAATAATAAAAAAAAAAATGAAATATCGCAATATCAAAAAAAAAAAAAAAAAAAATCATATGAAACGCTAAAGTTCGATTAAAAAAAACGTAAAAAATAAAATGTGTATCGAGAGATCGAATTCATGCGAATACACTTCGCGACAATTGCCGAAATAGACATTACCAACTTAGCGCCAGTAAATTCCGCGTCAATTTTGTATTTCACCGCAGAATTACGGATCAACTCGTTAAGATATTTAAGATTTCGCGAATAATTGAAAAACTCCGAATCCTAAATGTCCTGCTGACTCGTTAGAATGACGAAATCGCGAGTATATATAGTATATTCGTAAATATGCACTAAATTAATTGACTCACGTATAATCTTAGCGAAATCTTCGCTTCGCCGTCACCGTCAAGATAATAGGATTTATCTCGAAATGTAAACGTACCTGAAACATAAAGGAGGAAAAAAAAATAAAGTAAAACTATCGGTTACATTTGCGAAGCAATTTTTACAATTCAATGAGAGCGAAGAGTTGCCGCCGTCGCGTTCTTGAACTTTTCGAGTTTTCGGAGCGGGAGCCGCAGCCCGTGTCTCTCGTGCTGCTGAAAGTTGTTCGACGGCGCCTTTCTACACCGGTGGAAGGCAGAAGCAGCAGGAAGTTTCGTGGTTCGTACAGAACGATGGGCCAGCTGGTCGTCGATGAATGAAAACGATAAGAGTCTACCGGCCGGTAGTCACGAGCCCGTAGTCGGCGAGAGTGAACAACGGAAACGGTTTTCGGGCCCTCGCCTCTCGCCTCGCCGATTCTGATCGATGCCGAGAATACCGAGCCACAAGGAAACTAACCGATGTTCAACGATTCTTATCAGATTCACGAACGCAAGAATGTAAACAGGGTGAAAGACCACGAGTAGCTCGTCGCGTTTAACATTATACGGTAGAAAAACATTGGACTAAGCGCAACAGTTTGTACATAAATCATTCCGCTTGAGATCCACACAGACGATGTTACGAATTCTTGAGTCAGAAATGTGTTTTATTGGACTCTTTGTCTCTCGTTTACGATCGCAATGCCAAATTACGCCTGTGTACCACGTTTTTTTTAACTGTTGCCGACGCATCTTCGTCAAGTTTAGGGGTTCGTAATATGATAATTAAGAAAACATTTTCGGAGTTTCGGAGTTTCGATGTTTTCGATGTTTTTCTCGTCTCGGAAGCAGATCTTTGAATCGAATATTGAGTTGGAAAAATAACTGTTACACTCGTAATCGAGAAAAAATGCACGAAATATAGCGTCAAGAAAGATACTTGTATCTTCGCTTCACGATGGATTTATGGGAAAAATTTCGTGTTATGGGAAAAAAGTATCTTCGTCTACGGGAAAAATAGGGGAGACCAGGGCTATTCGGAAGGCACGCAGTAAAAAAAAATGGAAGATTACACTCAGCGAGTGGTGTGATAAGTAATTCTTCAGCCCCATCATCACTACTGGAAATCTCTGATTTTTTAACTCGTCTGTTCCGACTTACCGCATATTCCAAAAAAATCCGATCTCTTCTCCATAAGATGGAATTCATCGTGTAAAAATTGACGCCTTAAAAAAAATATCTCTACCACAATTTTTCCCGTATTTTTTCGTGTTGAATACGACTTCATTCGTCATTTTGGTGGAAAGTTGCGCGGGATATCGCTAATTGGCAAACATCATTTTTCTCATCATAAAAAGTTCCTTCGCCTTCGGTTTTTTTTTTTTTTTTTTTTAATATAAAAGTTAACGGAATGGATAAAAATCGTGTTTGACGCGTCGACGTAAATACCGGAGTGATAATTAAAATGATAATTTATTTAATTTATTCATTCGATCGCCAAACAACGCGCAGTTTGACGAGTTAATCGGTGGTTGCCGATGGGATTGGAATAATCTGCCTAATACTATGCCTAAGTTTCGTTAGAAAATTCGAACGGTCTCGGAGGAGACACATAAGAGAGCCACGGCTCACGCTAGAAGTTAGCGAGAGAGTAATCGATCGACCCGCGCGCGTGATTCCCGTCCCTCTTGTCCCGGAAGGATGTAAGAGCGAGGAATCGTGTGGTAGCGGAGAAGCATGAGCAGACAGAGAGGATCACAGGACGACGCCACGATTTGCCTAGAACTCGGTTACCTAGGCAACACCACACCATGAAACGTTCGTTCGCGAGAGAGAGTCCGCAGAAACAGAGACGCGCGAAAAGCGCGAAGGAAGAGAGGACACAACGACGACGCGCACGCGAGTGAGGAGGCGGTATGGTGGTGCATCCTGCTTCCTTTCGCTTTTCGCTTTCTCGCCCTCTTCCACTTTCCTGTACGCGCGATATTCTCGTTCTCTCCTATCATCCTTCTTCCTCACTTTCATTCGGCGCCGTAACTCTCGCTCTCCGTTGCTCCGTATAGTCGATATTCTCTCAGGATCCTCGACGGCGGCACGTACCACGCGTTGG
The DNA here is from genome assembly GCA_964006125.1 of Cryptus viduatorius. NCBI lineage: Eukaryota > Metazoa > Arthropoda > Insecta > Hymenoptera > Ichneumonidae > Cryptus > Cryptus viduatorius. The sequence goes on along the minus strand of OZ023224.1, from coordinate 11,151,915 downwards.
TCGCGAGAACGCAAGAACGAGAATTTATATACGCAAGAACAACCTCTCCTATCCTTATCCTATATTCCCGAACGTTTCTCCACGAAACAAGGAAAAAAAAAAATAAACGAGAACCTGGAAACGGCGGACTTATTTATCTAATAGACGGATGAAAAATCGATGTCGTATCCATTTTTTTTTCGATCGTAATAAATTTTTTTTTAGACTGAAAGACGGAATGTCAAATGACTTTTTTTAATTAATTTTTATCGAAATCGATCTATTGGGTTTAAAACGAATTAATAGGCTATCGTATAAATAGATTTTATTTTCTTTAACCAAATTTAATTTTTGTTTTTATTCTGATGGCAGGGTATATGCAGAGTCGAAGTTTTTTTTTTTATTTTTTTTTTTTTTTCGTTGACAGACGTTGACGAGTCCTTCGCGACTCAGCGAAAGGAAAAAGGGAGCCGTGGTAGCCGCGTTTAACTCATACAATATTCACTCGCCCTTTTCCCCTCCTCTTCGTCTTCGTCCCTCTTGGATATTCGCGTATATACACAAGCGGTGGTGTCCCCGTATACGTACGTCAAAAACAAGTCTGGAAGTTTGCAAGCTCCGCGGGGCCCCCGCGCGCGAACGCTTCACAGAGACGGGAGATACTGCTTTCCAATGCTATTACAATGAGATAGAAGCTCTCGCGGGAAAAACTCGAGAGAGCGACGAGGGTGGAAAGGTCGTGACTACAGGCGCCCTCCCGCGATTCCCTTATACCTCTCTACAGAATTTTTCGACGCGACATACGCAACTGTCCTTCGTCGGCAAAAATTTGTGTATTCCACAGTTTTTTTTTTTTTTTTTTCGTCTTTTTTGCATGATTTTTCCATTCCCCTTACAACGAGAGTGCGTATGAAGGCCCTCTCTGTTCGCGAGAGAAATAATAATTATTCATTCGCACGAAGCGGCATTAATAATCAATGAGGAGTGCGACAAGCTTCGCGTTAGCCCAATGGATTAATCAAACGTAATCAGTGACGGGAAACATCAAAAATAAACTCGCGAATGAGAGTACGGAGCCGCGCATAAAAGTTTTATTATGCAAGAAGAAAAGAGATGAGCTTTATTCGTAACTCGGACAATTTTTCTCTCTTGCATCGCATTCGCGTACATAAGGCTGCCCACTGTATTCGATCTTTTCCCTCTGTACGCGTACGTAAAAAAAAAAAAAAAAAAAATGGCGAACAAAAAAAAACGCCCCAAACAAACGACAACGAGAGAAAAGCGAGGCGCGGGGGAAGGCGGGGGGTAGGAGTTGCGCGAAGAGAGGAAATAAAAGTGGAAAAAAAGGAGTGCGAATACGGAGCAAAGTACGAGAGGAGAGGAAGAAAAAGCAAAAAAAGAAAAACAAAGTTTCTACGAGGAAGAGGCTGTATGGGATATATCCTATATACAGTGTACAGAGAGCTGCACGAGGTACAGAGAGCGCAGAACGGCCGTAACATAACCCGTCCTTTGTCGTCGTCGCCGTCGTCGTTGCCATCGTCGTCGTCGTCGTCGTCGTCGTTGGACGAGCGAGTTAGAGCCGAAGCTGCAGGCGGATAGCCTGAGCCCCCGTCAACGTTCTTATCGGAATCGGTGTACATTACGATACGCGAGAAACAGGCGCGCGCGACTGGCGCTACATATACGTATATCTCCGCTACCGAGACCTAGTATATCGGACTATTATACTAGATACTGTAGTATACGAGAGAGGATGAACGTTTCGCCTCGTGTAGGCGTTGGACGCATAGAATTATATTCCACCCGAGAAAACGAACCGATAATCCTCGAATTTATTCATTCAAGAGGCGTCTATGTTAACCAAACAATTTATCGGTAAAATTATATCGCGGTTATAAATTTAACACGAAACGAGTGACAAATTCGAGTCGATTTGTAAAAGGTTATCATTTTCGTGGTTCAGACTTCGAGTTCGAACTAATTAGGCGGGGAGATCATTTTTTTTTAATAAAAACCCGATGACCTTCCGCGATCTTTGCCGCATTGACGGAAAAGATTAGGTTGCGTTTCGATTTTTTAAAAATGTACATCGAATAAAATGATTCTTCGTATTTTCCATTGAAATCGATCGATTCGCCGATTTTTATTAAATTATTAAAAAAAAATTTTTTTTTTACGAATGCTATCGTAATTAATCTTCCAGTGCTTCGTATATCCCGATAATATTCGTGAGATATAATTCCTTGTCGGCGACTACTGTACTCTGTGCATACGGAGGGGTCGCCACATACAGTATACGCTGGTAAGCCGGAGCCTCACTCTCGAGAGAGACTCGATTACAGTAATTACCGAGAGGAAGATTCTAAGCGGTGCCCCGATGATCCGCTCCTCTCCTCGAGAGTCTCGTATCACGGTAATTTATCTCGCAGCGTATTGCTCGGATGTTTCCATGCCTTCCTTGCGAAGTCAAAGATGGTATGGCGTTGCACACCAGCGAATTATCGCGTATGTATGTATGTATGGCACAAGACGATGCGGGAGTGTCGAGAGAGCGAACGCGGCGAGAGAGCAAGAAATCGCGCAGCCTTGCAATCAAGAAACGATCTTAAGGCTGTGAACGGAGTACGAGTAACCAAGCAAGATCGAGTAGTCAGTTTCGCAATGGAGCAAAAAGAAGTATAAAGAAACGACGTATAAGAGAAGAGAGACGAGGGGGTAAGAGAGCGAAGAGAAAATTCGCGAAGGGGTAAAAATTCGTAGCAAAACGATAGCAGCGATGTTCGAGTTGTGGGATATATGTATAAGCGGAGGGGGTGAAAAGAGGGAATAAGGAGAGAATGAGAACGCGATGAGAGAAGCAGCGGATGCTGTACACGCCCGAGGAATCCCGACAGGTGGAATTCTCGAGGCGGCTTCGTCGTCGCTGGCTATTCGCCTTCTCTCGCCTCCTCTAACCCGGCTTCGCGATAATATTAAACAAGGTTTGCTGGGCTGTATGTCAGATAGAGGATGGCAGAGTATAACAGAAAAGGTAGCGGTACGGCGCAAGAAGAAGAAGAAGAAGAAGATGAAGAAAGGCGAGGTACGAAGAAGAACGGAGTTTCTGCCGGCCAGAGCGAGAACAGCAACTTTAGTTAGCTTCTGTCTCGTGCCCACAGGCTGCTCCTGCAGTTACGGAGTCTCCACTCTTCGCCGTTCTCTCCTTCCTTTCCTTTTCGCCTTTGTTGTACTTTGCTCTCTGCTCGACTCAGCGGAGAGCTAACCGGGACTCGGAGAAGGTAAAAGATAGATATATCCGGTCGCAGAAGGAGGAAAAGTTCTGTTCTGGAAATATTACTTCTATAGCTGTACGACTGAGGCGCGTTGTCACCGGGTCTTTCGTCTTTTACTGTTTTCTTTCGTTTCTGCAGTCAAAGTCGTGCCAAAGATCATTCAATAGCCGAAAATCATTTACGAGTCTAATTTTGGCGCTTTTGTCGGGAGTTCTTCAGCTTCGTCGCGACGTATGTGATCGTCGGCAACACGCTAATAAACACTCCAAAAAGCGAAATTCGTAGACGCGCTCTACCGAAATTCAGTTCGCCGACGCCAGTCGCCGGGTTATACAAACGTATTGTCGTTGTATTAGCGATGAGAGCGAACGAGGAGATGTGTTGTGTAAATTGTAGAAGCCCTCCATTCCGCGCGCAAACCGACAACTTCGTTAGTTACGCCAACCCAAAGTCGCACCCATTGTCTAAGCGCAGCTTTATTACGCGAGTCTCCTCGGTCTCTCACTATCCTCTAACCTCACGGATATATGGATATCCACATCTCGTCCAGAACTCTGTCGAGGAAAATTATGGCTCCGAGCGAAACCCGTATCGGCGCTGTCTCTCTGTGTTATGAGAATTAGCGAGAGACGAGAGAGAGGAGAGCCGAAGCACACGGATTGAATAGTGAATGCGGTTTCGGCTCGACGAAGTTATCGACGTTGACGCAATTGTGTACTTTCGAATGCTTTATCACCGCCTCTTTAATGCCAATAAACAAATTATATTTTCATGCTTTCGGGAATGAGATAATTTTCAATAGTCTGTCGGTTTGGATAGCTAAAAAAAATCATCGAGATAATAGCGATGTTTATGAAATTTGAAAAAGTTTTGTATGCTTTAGTTTTCATTTCTATAAGCAGCGAATGTTCGGGAAAAAAAAAATTATCGGAAAAAAAAAAATTTCGAAAGGTTGAGAAAGTTCGGAAAATTTTTTTGAATTTTTTTTTTTTTTTTCAGAGGTTTTTTCGGGAAGGAGACACTGTTAATTATCTAAAAACATTTTTTACGCATTTATGAAGTCCGGAGGGAATTTTTTTTTTTTGTTTTTTTCACGCTATAGGGTTTCCGAAGATCGTGACAAATCGAATTGATCCACGACTTTCGCAGCTGGTCATAGTTTGCTCGTAGACACGCGCGTCACTGTTCGAGGGGGGCATCTCGGTTTCCATCATTCGGGCGGCCCGGTACTCTCGTATCGTAATTTCCCATCTCTGACCGAGCACTTTTCTCTCACCGTTAAGGACGGCCCTCATCGATATAGAGAAAAAAGGAGAGTATAGACTGCACTCAAGCGAAGAGCTATCACCGATAAAAGCATTTGGAGAGAGGGCCGGAGAGAGCTCCGCGCACAGCGCTCACGATATCAATGATAAAACGGAGAGTCGTTCTTGGAAGTTACGAGGGCTCCAACGAGTGAGAGAGAGAGACGAGGTAAACGCCGATAAAATCGATCACAGCCAGCAATAATACGTTCGTTTCTGTGCGGGTTCGATAATATATATACTTGTATAATATACAGCGAGGTCCACTATAGGCGTGTCACTCGAAGAAGTTACCAGATTTTTTTTTCTGGCCTCCCACGGCGCGCGAACGAGTCGTCGCTCCGGTCGTTCCATTAAGTCTTAATAATGAATTTCTCGTAGATGCCGCGAACTACTAGTTATACATGACGAGATCGGCGGAACAATCGAAATGCCGGGAATAATAAAAAAAATATACAGGAGTACAAACGTAAAAAAAAATCGGCTCCGGTAGCGCGAAACAGACGAATGGCTTCAAAAGCCTGTGGCCCCCTACTTTTTTCCAGACTATACGCGCTTCTGGGAAGCAAAATTTCCTCGAGCGCGATACCAATCGTAAAAAAAATAAATAAAAAAATCTGAGCTCCTCTTCTCATTCGAACTATGTGGCTGTGTTGCTCACGGTATCAAAGCTACGAGAACGGAGAGGAGAGTTACGAGGAGTGAACTCGTTCGTTTGTCGACCGATACAGCGATGAGAAAAAAGAACGGTGAGTTCAAAAGCGCGCCGGAGAAGTGCTCCTCGGACCGAGGTCCACTATACCGATTTTCCATTCGAAACTCTCGCCGGCAGATACGCTCCGACTCTTTGCAGAACGCACCTTCGGAAATGGAAATTGCACGCGATTCCTCGCGAATATTGTTTTTCGTGAAAGGAACGAATAAAGAGCCATTATCGGTGCACCTTCCGCTGCACGAGAGGTACGTTCGCATTTTCATTCCGCGCTATGCCCGGATTCTCGCTCTCCTACTGTTTATAGGAATACGCGGGAAATATGAAAGAACTTTTTTATTTTTTTTTTTCATTTTTTTTCTTTTAATTCCCAGAATTTTGAACGCGCTACTCGCTGATATTACGAATTGTTTGAACAGAACAACAATGCCATTCAGTATTTCTCATATATTTTTCGCTCATTTTCACGCTATCTTCGGCCTTTGTATAAATTATTGCATACAATAATAACAAAATTAGTATATCGTGAGAATAATTATTTTCCAAACTCATTTTAAACTCAAAATCTATCGCGATAAGTGACGCAAAGAAAATTCAACGCCATTTAAATGTTATCAACAATTTCACACCCGCGTACATCAATTTCTTCTTCGTCACCGTTTCCGCGAACAGAGAGTTCGACGGTAGAATTTTTTTCTTCATATCCGCGAGAAAGAGAGATGCAACTTGGCAAAAACGCGCCCTCCACGCGGGCGAATGGTAAATCGCAACGTGGAATACGGTGACACAGAATCTGGCAAACGCGCCTATAGCACGGAGACGCGGTACACCGTTTAGAAATCCGATCGGACTGGTGTTGGGTGCATCGGACGAGCTCTGCGATCAATCCTACCGCCGTAATAACGTCGCCGAAGGGATGGTCCAGAGACAAAGATTATGCTGCTGTTTCGATACGTCTGCCGTGGGTATTTCCCGACGTGCAACGCAGGGGATTACCATTGTGTTAAATCAAAGCCCGAGAAACCGCGCATGCGCCAAACGATGGTGACGAAGGATCAAGATACGATCTTCATCAATCGATAAAGCGTGGTGTCGACGTAGGGCTATCGTTAGGCGTGAAAAAAAAAAAAAAAGAAAAATCTCATCGTCAGTGACTCGCACATAGGCCCCCTTTGCATGTAAAACAAAGATGCTATCGTAACTTGCCATCATTTTCCGTAAAACCAAGAAACGGTCAAACGATCGGAAGCAATATATTTCTCGAGAAGGATTTGGGTCCATATCTGTTTCTTCGGTAAATCTGTGCATAGTATGGACGAATAGAAAGGCAGAAAAAAAAAGAAAGAGAAAGAGTCGTGTTGCCAGCCAGAAGCCGAGAACAAAAAGCAAGCCGCGACAATATATCCAAGAGATGTTTCGCCTGGTCCTTGCTGGTATCTCTCTTCTCTTTTTTTTTCTTTCCCGCTGCGAATGACACAATGGCTTTGACGCTGGGATCTCTTGGATCCCCGTGGAGCAAGAGGATGCGAGAGGAGGAGAATGGGAGAGCAGCCATTGGACCCCTGGAGAATCCTGCCGATGTCTCTATGACCCCATACTAACGGCAGGTATCCCGTGGCTCTCAAATTAGAAGAATATGTGCCTCGTTCTCATCTCTTTTGGTGCTCTCGCGCGTCTGTACATCAGCGATATATATACATCAAGCTGTGTATTCTTCGTCTTCCTCTTCGTCTACTTCTCAAAGCTTTTTCTTCGTCTTATTCCCTGAACGGAGCTCCTCCTTTCGCGGGGATTCACACCAAGCGCTAATAATCACGAGGTCTTGTTCACGAAGGTCGTAAATTACCACCGGGGAGGCCAGCGCGCTTTAGCCCTGAGGTTTAATTGCTCGAGACGTACGCAAGAAGATGGAGGAGAATAGCAGCAGCCTGTGTGACTGCGAAGAGCGGTAGGGACGAGGTAAGCGAGGAATTTGGACGTCAAGATGAAGAATATTTCAATATAATACCGAAGAAACGTGTATATAAACCGGTGGAAGATAGAAAGGGAAGTATCAAAGAAAATCTCTCGTTTACGAACGGATTATAACTCTCGTTTGTCGCTGTTATCTATAACTGTGTTATAATGCGCACCTATAAAAAAAACATAACGCGAAAGAAACAAAAGGAGATAAATGAAGAGAAAGAAGAAGAAGAAGAGAAAAACGTGCGCATATCCCGTCGATAGAAAATCTTCAACATACACCGTTGCCGGGGATAAAACATCCTTTCGACCGGCACGTTTAGCTTACTGTGCGAATAGTACCGGCAGGCAATGGGATCTATAACATCGACGGCGTTTTTTTTCCTGTGCATCGTGTGTCCTGTGTTTTTATCCACGATATATACATATATATATATATTTGTGCAGATGAAACTCCAGTCACGTTCGGAGAGTTATACAATCGTGAGCAAAAGAATTCCGTAGAGTGGAGTGTAGAGATGGGAGAAAGAGGGATTTTCGGCCACGAAGACGCGAACGAGGACAATGGCTCGTTCCTTTGTCTGGCAGAAAGTTATTACGATATTCGTCGTTGCGGGGGATGCGCGGTGTAGTCAGTGGGTTGCGCGATGAGAGAAAACCCTCTCGCGAGAAGAGAAGAGAAGAGAAGAGAAAGACGTAACGTGAAATTTCGGGGATTCATAAAGCTACTTACCCTCGTTAGCTCGCGGTAAGGACGAACGTTTTTGGGAATTCGCGAAGGGGTTATTCATTATTCTTCCGTGCATTCTTTCTCCTCCCTTTCCTTCGTAAAGTTAAAGTTGCGCGTCTCTTATACTCGTCGATCTCTATCCACCGCGGCGGGATACTCGCCATGTGATTCTTTGGCTCCAACCGCGAGATACTTTATACGTTCGTAACCGAGGATGAGAAATGCGCGAAAAAATAATAATAATAACGAAACCAGCGATCTGTTGGTAATAAAAAAAAGATGCGGGCGTTCGTGAAACTCGTTCTCTGATGAACACCTTCGTGGAATTGAATATATCGCGTATTAGAATGATTCACTTTGATTTTCGAGGTTATATGCCTCTCGACGAGAAGCCACACGCGATTATGATTTTCCGTGATTGACATCGCTCCGGCTAAATTCTTCGTTTTCTCACGAAGCACGATAGCTGCGAAATGGAGATTGATGGGCATATTGCGCAAAGCAATAGCGTATATACACCGGTCATGGTCGAGAGGTTATATTCGACGATTACTCGCAACTGACGAAGTTTTGCATTTCGTAAGCGAGTGATAGGCGTTCCGCGGGAATAATGAATGCTGATTTTGAGCATTCGGAATATTCGGCGATAATCAGGAAGTGCTTACGGTATAATAATAATGTATTAAACAAACGATAGATATACACAGGAATACGAAACCCACAATACACCCGAAAAAGATACAACAACCAGAGGATGAAATTCCGACGGTTCAATAAAATTCAAATAACTGGAAAACCGATTTTATTCGATTAATTATCCAAGTTGAAATTTCGAGAATTCCTCGTGTTAGCGAAATGGAACAGTAAAGTCCCGAAAGCAACAGAGAACTCGCTCCCCGGCGCTTTTCCATTCGTTCGAACGGAAATAATTCAAGAAGCTTTTATTGTGTCGACTGTTTTCAGTTTGAATATTTCATTGATTAAAAAAAACTGTGAAATAAAAAATATTGGAAAAATACGACGATAATATAATTTTTTTTTTTTTTTTTTCATGCGACTTTATGTTGAGAAGTGACGATGTCGGGGTATTGGTAGAAAAGGTGACGGTGTATAACGCGCTGCCTCCGTAGACGTCTCTCGGCTTGTCGTCGTAGTTGGCGCGCGGACGGAAACGGTTACGCATTCCGATTCCTTCGGCGTGAAATTAATAACGTCGCGGGTCTCTCGGGCGACGAAGGCATATAGGAAGCAATGCCTGTGAGGGTCTGCGGTGTTAATTACGTGACATTTATCTGCACGCCACCATCTAGCCGAGAAATCTTGGTGCCCGCAGGAATTTCGTAAAGGGGTTTCCGTCGAGAGAGAACGAGAATATATATAAACCTTGTCGTATGTGTTGGTATGTTGGATGAATATTAGGTGAACACAAGCTGCCGTGGCCATTCCATGTGCGTACGTGTGTGTGTGGCGTGTAAGGTAAGATAAAACAGAAGGACCGAGTAGTTTGGTCAGCCATATTGGTACCTACGAACTCCGACGAGATTCTCCCATAAAAATTAAGCCCCCTTCCGCAGAAGCCGAGAAGAGAGCTCGTGGAGCTTTTAACAGGTAAAATTTCTCCCTTAACACTGTCCGCGGGATCAGCCATTTTCAACGGCTGGTTGATCCGGCAGAATCGCCAATACATCGAGAAAAAAAAAATGCAATCTACGCATGTGCGACTGGTAGTCGCGGTTTGTAGTTTATGCCCTTAAATCGTAGCAGATTCTTCGTAAAAAGTTAAGATCATCAAGAATTTTCGATATTTCGCTTTTTTATAACAGGGTGAAAAATTTGTCTGTAAACATTCCGACTTTCGATATCATTCCATATATGGTAACGCATATAAAAATGCGAATGTTGAATTTCCACAACTTTCCTTGATCCACTAAAAAGAGATACGAGCTGAACGCGTGTACGTCTCGAGGTCATATTAACCTCGTGGCTTCCGTCTACTGGGCGAGGTTCACGGCCAGGGGCTTCGCCACGTTCAGTGCCATACACAATCGTGGCAAATAAAAATCTACCCTCATCCACGCGGACCACCGATACCCAAGGGACTTCGAGCAATACACTTTGCTCGCTGTTGCCTTCAAGAGTAAAATAGAAAAAAAAAAAAAAAAAAAACCACCGCGTGCGATCATCAGAGAAAGAAAAAACAAACGCCCACGCATAGGCGTTCACGCACACGCGAAACAACAGTAGTAAAGAGAGTAGGAAGCTGCGGGTATTGCTATCGTCGGGGGTTGCGCGATTCGCTACTCTCTCTCTCTTTCGTTCTCTCTTTTTTCCCCCTCTGGTGTTCCCTCTATGTTGCGTGGATATAGCTGAAACGCGCACCCCCTGCGTTAGCGGCGTTTCCTCGCCGGGATATCGAGCGAAGCTTGAAATACGAGGGGGGGATGAGAGTGAGAGAGTCGAGGGAAGGCATACCACCGACTACGACCACGATCAACCCCCTCAGCCCTGTACGTTCGTTCGTTCGTTCGTTCGTTGTTAGGCGGACGAGCAGCGGCAAACAACGTGCCCACTGCTTCTCTGCTTCTGTTGCTGCTGTTTCTGCGTGGATTTCTCTGTCACCTCATCTCTAGTATTTAGGGTATATATACAGCTAGGCTTTGCCTTGCTCACCGTCAGAGCCCCGAGGACACCGTCGAATTACCAAGAGAATATACTACTCTCTTCCTATCCCGAACGAATGACGAAGAAAATAGAGGGACAAGCGTTCGGAACGGCGTTATATGCCGGGGAAACTCTTGTAAAGAGTAGAGGAATTAAGCTCAGTCGTGCGGATTCTCTTTGATGCTATTAGCTATCAGAGAGTAAAGAGAACAAATGGAAAAAACGAAGACGGTGTACAGCGAAAGTACGGGGGTAATCAGTATGATGGAATCACTGTAATCAGATTATCGATGCTCGAATAATTCACGATTCTACTTGTATTACGAATTCGTGAGAATAGAACAGCGTTTATACGTACTCTATATAGCGGTAATAAATCGACCGATGTATCTAACATTAGCCTATTACCGGTACGGAAGGAACCGTAAAGAGGGGAGAGAGTGAGGTACGAAAGCCCATTGTCCTGTTATGCCTCGGTAGAGACTCTACCGAGAAGCACAATTTGAGATCGTTCTACCGGTCTCGGGCAATACACGGTTACTCACCGCTCTCTCGCTTCGGAGAGAATCGAGGAGCAGCATTGTTCGACGACGACAACGACTATTGAGAGACGTTCAGCGAGATTCGTCGGAGCCTCCGACAACGTCAGCGGCTCGGGATATATACGTACCTCAACATCGAAGATTCTATAACCATATATTACTAACCACCCCCTTCCCCCTCCCTCCCCCTCATCTTCATCCCTCTTCACCTCCAATCGATATTCACGGGAAGTTCTCGAAGAGCACGCACGATTGCCAGTATTATGAAGGATGATTGAGTATAAGAGACGGAGAGTTAACCAGAGCAGTGATATAACTAAGTAGGCGACGTTATAGTATACTGTAAGAGATATAGAAGCTCAGTGAAGCTCTGAATAACACGAAGAATTATTGTCTACTGAATGGCCGACGAACAAAAAACGCTTTCGGAATTATACCGAACAAGTAGATAAAGGGGAAGAGAGCGCGACGCAAGTTCGCGATGTACATGGGGCGCGAAGGGGAGAGAAGAAAGATGACGAGTAAGGAGACGACAGTGGGACTCTCGCGGCAAAACGACAAGCAAAAGGACGTTCGAGACAAGCAGAATGACAAGTGCGCGAGTGAAACAGGCGAATATAAGACGAGCGGAGATGACGAGAACGGTATTATACGAGTTAAACGAAGAAGCGAAACACATCGCTGGAAAAGACGCGACCAGCCGACGACGACGAACTGGTACACGCCACTGTGTTTTCTCTTTCCGTCTTGGAAAGTACGACGAGATTAATTTTAAAATACTTTGAAACAAGGCAAGAGAACGAGATATGGAGGGAGACGCAGCGGGAAAAAGCAGGAGTGACAGAAGCAGAGAGATCGAGAAGGTGAGGCAGGAGACGAGGAGAAGAACGTAAGACTGTAAAGTTAATTTAGTTGTCAGCCGGACGAGCTGCCCCGGACGACGCGAGTTCTGTTGCTTCCTTTGCTTCATCCTCTCTTTCTCTCTATCACGTGAAACTCCCGAGAGAAGATAGCGCAGCACGCGAAACTATTCTCATTCCTTCGGGAAGTACGCCCCCGCGCGCTCCCAGCGTCTCGGCACATTAAACGCCATACTTTAATGGGAAACGTCAGATTTTCTTCGGTTACGAGACGAGAAGTGGATGGAGAAGGATGTGTTGAGATGCTGGATGCTCGTCTTTACAATTTTATTCTCGGAATGTAACTCTCGCACGCCACTGGTCTTCTCGTTTCGTGTCTATCGTAAATTTTTTTACTATTACGTTTTTTTTTTTTTTTTTTCGTAGACGATTATTTCGCCGACTAGAAATCTTTTCGGATAAAGGAATTTTCGGAGATCGAGAGATATAATTATTTCCTTGAAAAAATTTAGACAACACACCGTCATTAGTATGAGTAGAATTTTTTTTTTTTTTCGTATTAATCAGTCTTTTCAATTTTTAAAAAGATTTTTTGGTCTACGAACGTTGAGAAATAACGATGCTTCGCCTGAAGCACCTGTAAAAAATTATAAAAAAAAAGCTGTTGAACGAAACCGCGAAGAGGTAACCGTAAAGGTCCGATGCCCCGAGGCCTCAAAACTCGCACCTGCGGCTCGGAAGCTATACTCCCCGCCTCGCGGTAAATTCGTTCTCGTCGAGCGACTCGAGCGAAACCTTTCGAGGAACCCTCTCATTTGCGAAATGCGGTAAAAATATATCAGACACAGGACCGGATGACTGTCGCGTTCGCTCGGACGGAACCGTGTGAAATCTTCTCGACTTTCGTTCTCGTCGACTCACACGCCCTTTGGCCTTCGGAACTCTTAAAAATGTATTACATTTGCATACATTTTACTTTCGTAAAAATGAGAACGAAAAAAAAAAAAATGATTTTTCATTGCAAATGTAATCATTTAAATTTACGAAAAAAAAAAAAATGAAATACATCGAATCAAATTTATTCGAATTAATCAATCTTTTTAATAAATCTATAAGCCTTAAATTGCTTCTCTTCGCATCACGAAAACGAGGAAGAGAGTGCGTCTGGGGTTCGAGGCCCATTAACGCATTCCTAACTTCGAACGCGGCGCACCCGGTCCCAAAGTTCGTATACCGTATAACACAAGTGTACATGATGAGAAAGAGAATACAGCGAAAGGAAGAGGGAGAAAACGCGTGCGAGAGAGATTGAAGTTTTCTCTCTCGGTGAGCGCTCGGGACCGGCGGCTCCTCCCTCGAATCACGCTTCTACTACGTGAGCGAGATTTTTTATTTCCCCTCGGTCCACAAGACACGCTGCAGCATCCGTGCAAGCATCAGATGCTACGAGGTACGCGGTTATACTCTTACGAGAGAAGAGAGAATCCTCCAGTGCAAAAGTGAGAGAAAGCATGTAGAAGCAATATTCAGGCCACTGGAAAAGAGCTTCCTATCTCCGTTCGTTCTCTTCGCTCATTGGCTTCCCCATTGCCTCATTGAACTTGTATTTCCCCCCCAATCTCTCGTTTCTCTGGTAATGCGTTAGCCACAATGAAAAGAGAAGAAGAGACTTTCGATGAAACGAGAGCTCAAGAAAAGCGCGAAAATGAAAGAAAAAAAAAAAAAAACTACGCGAGAAAATGCGTGTGCGCTGTCCACGATAAAGCTGACCATAGTTACAGGGGGAAAGCATCGTGCGGTTTCCCTATAAAATCTCAACCCCTCCGTTGCAAGGCGATAGCAAGTGAGACGAAGAAAGTGATACTGGTCGAAATAATTTCACCCGAGGGACGGATCCCGGAAGAACAATCCTCTCGACCTTCCGCTCTTCCGGAACGACTCGCTATACGCCACTATTACTACTGTTCCGGGGGTGGTATAGGTGGACAGAGGGAGGGTTGGCGAGAGAATCCGTACGAATGGTCCAAGAAGACCGTCTCGTCGTGATTTCCCTTTCACCCCCACCCCTTCCCCGTCACCACCTCCCCCTCGATAAAACGCTCCAACTCTCGCGGAGAGAGCAACACAACGATAAAAGTCGTACTATCTATTCCGATTGCGGAAAAATCCTATTCGCATATCTATAATGTACCGGATCGTGTAGCAGAAAGACGCTATACTTTCTTAAAGTCGTTCGTCGTATCGATAAAATGTTATAAGATTTTTATATATATTTTTTTTCTCACGACCGGAACGAATGCAATGGTAAAAGGGTATATCGTCTATTTTTCATCGTTTCTCTCTTTGGCCATCTCGTTTCTACGTTTTTTCCGTGACGAGAAGATCCTCGACGTATCTATAGGGTATATAACTACGAACTCCGGAGTATTGCTCTCCGCCGTGGATAGGTATCGAGAAGATATCGCTCGCGTACACACGCCGAGTGTTCCCTTAATTGCGGAGGCGCTAATGGCCTTCGTGAAGCACCTTCTCTATACAGACCGACAGATTACTTCGAAACAGAGCATACAGGAGAAACTATATAGTTATAATACCCCACAGAATCAGTGGTAGTAGTCGTAGGACCACACAATTTCAGACGGATTTCACGAAGAAGATCTATGCATCGGATTCGTGACTCGGCAAATTCTTGTCCAAGATTTCCGGTGAATGGTGGTTCCGTGCATTGATGTCTCGGAAAATTGAACCGAATCTTTAAGTCGAATGGACAAAAATCGGGAAAAGCTGATCGAGAATTTTTTGCTTCATATCTGCTTTTATGACCCCTCGAGATCACTCCATTTAATTAAAAAGATGAATTCTATATACATTATTTTTAAAAAAAAATTTTTTGAAAAAAAAAAAAAAAAAAATGAAATCCTCCGTAAGTATTGCCTGCAGTTAACCATCAATTTCCGTCCGCGTATTACTTAATAAAAAAAATTTGTTCGTTGCAAATATATGTTACGCGGTCGCATTCATTGTTGTGAACAAATTTTAATTTAGTTTGACAACATTTTGTCGGAGAAAACAAATTGTTTCCGGCAAAGTGTATGTCTGCATATATATATATATACGAATACTACGCATTGTGACGCTTCAGTTCAGACATTGCGGAGTGGCGAGAATTAAACCGCACGCCTCGCGCATCCGTACGTACGATCCGGGTAATTTTAGAAGTTTGGGAGGAGCCGCGAAGTCGTCTTGGCGAGACTCTCACTCACTCTCAATATCTCGCGGGGGAGAAAGAGAGGAACAGAGGCGCACACGCCTTCTCGTCCCTGCGTCGTTTATCACGTATGCTTTTTACCCCGAACCGGATGCCCCGACCGAGACGGGGTTGACAGGCGTCACGTGTTGTGCGGCGTGTACCAAACGCTCAACATAAACGAGAAGCATAAGGAGAAGCTGCTAAAGCAGTAGTTCACTCCCTGCTATATGCGATATAGTAGTATATCGAAGAAGGAAGAGCACATCGATGAAACGGAGAGAGCAGCAGTGTGACATGGATGTTCTCGAGAAGACTTCAAGTTCACAGGCATAACAGCAAAAGCAGAAAGCATGGCGCACGGGAAAGGAAAAGGAGCGTTGAAAAACTTGTTAACAAGCCAATCGTCGACTAAATTGCTTGAAAAATCGTTGAAGTAGAAACGAATTTCGGTGAAATACAGGAAGTCTCACGAAAGAGGGTGCAAACATATTTTTTTTTTTTTTTTTTTAGAAATGGTTGTTCGTTCTCTCGAAAAATCGGTTGGATGGAAATTGTATTTCACGTATGAGAGAACAGAAACAAAAAAAATTGATAATATATTCAAATTTAGCAGTAGTCAAAAAAGGCTTTTTGATGTTGATAAATGGCCGAGAAGTTGGAGAAAAAAAAGAGTTAATACATAATTGCGTATCGCGCGGTTCGATCGTTCTCTTGTCTCGAACATATGTTTCACCCGAAAGTTTAACTCAACCCTTTTCTAGAATATCATTCATTTCTTAACCCTTCTTTGACTTCTTGCTACACTGCATTTTTCTTCTTTTTTTTTTCCTTCCTTGTCCTTTCTCTCCCCAATATTATTATCGCGCTGTAGGCGCGAAGAATGATTATTTCCACGCCTCCGCTACGATTCACGTCGACCACGTAAAATGATGGATCACTGAAGCTTCACCAAGTCCCGAATGTTTTCAAAACATTAATTAAGAGTGAGAAACGCTTTGCGGCTTTCCTTTCCCCACCCCCTACCCCTCTCCCTTATTTTTTTCTCTCAAATGTGTGTGTCGACATTCTGGTTTCGACTCTCTTCCAGCGATATTCCGAGTTCTTCGAGAACATTGGACAGGCGCTACAAGACAAGTCAGAAGAAATGAAAGACACGGTTGTCAGTCTGTTCTAAGCAAAGACAGCAGGCGCGCAACTTGCTTCGGGAATTAAAACTTTATTTAGAATTCGAAGAAGGCGCTGAGAGAGGAGAAACGTGCGTATTTGTGTGTTGGATGTATCGGTATGAAGGAAAAAAAGGCTTCGCGTACGTGTTCACGTATCTCTCTGTCTCACGCGAGGAGAAGAGAAGGAAGAAGAGTCTCGCAGTCAAGATTTCAAAGTGCAATATTTCAAGTGTAGGAGGGAAAGAAGAAACCGAGCGAAAGGGGGGACTTCGTCGTCCGAACTGTGGTGTTTTCAACGACGACAGCATAGTTATTTACGAGGCACGGTATTAGCGCGCGAGCGCCTCGAGCATCACCCTTCGCCGGGACGAGACGGAAGCTGCCGCTTTCCAAATGGTCAGATGCTTTCGGACTGCGCAGCCCGCGCTCACGGAGTTGATCCTCTGAGTTGTAACGTCGTCTGAGTCACGTCTCCAGGCGCCTGTAGACGTGCATTTTTTTTTTTTTTTTTTGAGAAAATGGCGCCATCTTTGAGACAAGTCAGTCAAATATGAGTCGGAAACAGTTTTCGGAGTACGTGTCGCAAGTTTAACCAATGCGGGATGTAAGAAAAAAAAACCATGAATTAGGAGTTTCGGACTTTCGATACGCTTTTTATCTTTTTTTTTTTTTTTTTTTTTCGGGACGGCGAGTCCGACAGGAGGGGTGTAGACGCCCCCGAAGCGTCGATCTCGAAGAGTTTATGTATTATCGACAGGGCTGGGTACGGCTAGTGAAAAAAAACTATATGACACGACGAGGGTGTAGAAACGACGATGGACAAACGTCACGCGGGGGAAACTCGCGGACGAGACTCCCGAGGGATCAAGTATCGATTCCACTTTCGCACGTCCGGGAAACTTTAATTCCCGAAAAGGCATCGTATTATTTTTTTTTTTAGAAAAACGATATGGATATTGACAGTCAATTTTTTTATCCCTATCGGCGATGAAAGTAAAGTTTGAGTTCTTTGACTCCATTTTTTTTTCGTGCTATTCGCGTTTGGAATGTATTTTTCCAACGAATTTTGTATTTTTCAAGATCGCCGTTGTCGTTTTTTCTTAATAAGACACGGAAAGTATGTATTGAGCCAAAATGCTCCGAGTCTGTAAGACAAGCGATATTCGGTGCCGTAAATGCTGGTGATTCGTCCGCAACAGCCTCCTGAAAACGAAGTATGAGGGGAGCGAAGAAGGTTTGGGCGACGATCGTAAAGCGTCATTCTGCCGGCGTTCACGGGAGTTAAGTAAAATAAATTGAAGTATAAAGTTTTCAGCGGTGCGGTGTTGACCGCGCGAGAAGAGGCGATACGCTTGGCTATAGCACGCGAGTGCCGCGTAAACTCTTTCGCGGCATCGCTCGCGCAGGTATATATATCGCGTCTCAAAGCTGTTTAAGTATTAAAGAAGCGGGACTCGCGGAATCGCAAGATGGCCCGACGCAGCGTTGGCCACCGACAGACGTTGAGAAAAGATCGAGAAAAAAAATATATAGATATAGAAAGTACCCGAATGATCGACATGTGAAGGAAAAGATCGAAGCAGAACCAGAAACAATTTTTTTTCGGCTGTTCAACATCATTAGGAAGAAATTTTTATTTAATCCTTCAAAAAAATGACGATCCACTTTCGTGAAAATATATAACGCTAAAATTCGGTCACGAGTGACCCCTCTCTCGTTATTGTTCGCTTGCTTTGTTCTTGCGGTCCTTCAGATTGTATACTCGAGAAGGAGGGGTAACGTGGGAGTTAAAGTGCGAGCGAAAGCAAAGGGATAAAATGATGAAAAAAAAAGAGCGAGTAAAAAGAACGGAGGGGGCGAAGAGGCGAGGGAAGAAAGTAAGAGAAGGGAAAGAGTTTCGCCACAGGCGGTACGCCGACGGCAAAGGGCACCATTTACTTTAAACTATAGACCCCGTACGCTCATATAACCGACCCCTCTGGCGGTGTTCTGCGTCTACCGGTGGATATGTGACACTCGTTTTCTCTCTGACTTCAAGGGTGTAAGTAAGCCAAGGGTTCTGCCCCGTGTAACGTCCCGTAAGACTCTTCCCCTTCGGGCGTTATCCGTCCTCTACATTGGCTATAGTATTATATACCACGCGCTCCCGTATACAACATCGCGCACCGAATCGTCAGCCCTGTCTTTAACATTCTTCGACTCTCAACGGGGATGATGGAACAAAATTTTACTTTGAATTTCCGCGAATACAGGAGCCCTACGGCTTATAATACGGTCTCGAAGTTGACTGTACAACGAAACCAAAACGTGAAGGATCGGCGAAGCAAAAGGGAGTACAAACCGGTTGTGTAGCTCTCGGAGAACTCGTAAAGGGTTTAAAGCAGTTCGAACGCGGTGACCACAGCACGACGCGATTTGTCTCTCGGGCGGCTCTCAGCTCGCCGTGTCCCCGAGCTATTAATTACCGGCCCCCGAGGGTGGAATTCGAGTCGGCGAGTAAGAAGATCGTACAAGACGACGAGTTATATACCGACAACTAAAATGAGATCGAGAGGAAGTCTCGCTGTGATTATATACCAACGATATAGTTGCTGTGAGATTATGTTTCGGTATTATTAACAAATAATACAACGAAAGATCGAATTTTAATCGATCGTTATTTTCACACTATTTGTAGATATTTTATCAATTATAATTTTTTTAAAAAATCATTACTCCTAACATTTTTGAAAATTTGAAATTCGTATTTACGATATTTAACGGAAGATTAACTAAACAGCTTGTAATAAAAATAAAAAAAATAAATACCAATATTTCGGACTTTTCTCAGCGCGTATTGTCGTTAGATAAGAATTATTCCGCGAAAAAAAAAAATGGTTACGATTTTTTTAAAGAATAGTCATATAGTGTTGTCGATAGTTAGAATTTTGTGTAAATGCCTCCATTATACGACATGTCTGACACATATTAAAATACAGCAGCCCCGACAGCACAGTAGAAAAATAAAGTTCGACGCTTCTTTCTTTCACCGATCGTACGCCGCCATACACGGTAGATCGGCGGCAGAAAATAGATATATAAAAAAAAAAAAAAAAAAAAAACAAGGACGAGGAGAGTGTAGTGCGAGAGCCCGAAAGCCGGAAGAGGAAATTGACGATGACGTTCGACCAGGCAGGCTTGGTCTGCATCGGCTCCGTCGGCACGACATACTGGAGGGAAAAAAAGGAAAAAAAAAAAAAAAAAATTCATCTAGGCCGCCGAAGCATAGTGAGAGAGTGCACGATGCCTACGACGACGGCGACGTCGTCGTCGTCGACGACGGGTGAGGGGTGTCATCGAGATATAGTGAAGGATATAGTGTAGAAAAGTAGAGGATGAGGAGAAGGACCGCGGGCGCGAGAGAGCAGCCACTCGAAAGAGCACTCGACTATCGACTGCACGTCGGGTGGGAGAGACCCTCACTGTTCCCTATTTCAACCCTCGTTCCCTGTCCTCTTGGCTCCTATCTCTCTGTCTCCCTCTCCCCACTTTGCCAATGCCTAGTAGATGCCGAGCCAACAGATTCACCGACAAAATCCCGATTCCATCGGTCGGGGTATATCGCGGCTACGCCAAAGGCCTCAACGATTTTTTACCTCTCAATGTCCTTCATACGAGTGGCAGCTTCCGAAGATTCCGCGAGATCTCGAAGCTCCGTGAAAGAACGCGATGGAAGGACAGCTCGAGTCTGAACGACCCGATGACGATACGCCATGCAGAGAAAACCATTCCGGCCAATGAATCTTCAACGATCTTTTTTTTTTCTACCTTGAAAATTCGTCTCGATCTGCCGGGCGCTGATTGACGAGGACGACAAAGACAAAGGGCCATGGGAAAGATAAAGAACAGAAAAAAAACGAATGCAGGAGGAGAAGAAGGAAGAATCTCGGTAACCTACGAAGAGACTTCGGTTGCTCCTGCTATGGACGGGATAAATGCATTCGTGTGAGTGTGAGAGCCGCGAGCTGGCTGCGCGCATTCGGGATTTATGGTGCACCCATTAGTTTCATGGGTAGAAAGAGAAAGAGAAAGAAAAGGGGGGCGAGAAGGGAGAGGGGGTGCGACGGCGAACAGAAGGACCATTTCGCTTCCCTATATGGGAAGTAAAACGTGGCTTTGGCTCACGCTGTTAACTTCTCTTCGACGACGGTTGGAGGAGAAGCCGAAGAGAGTAGCGGGCTTGATGCTCCGCAGCATCCCATTGGTCACTCTCTGTACGCCCTCGTCGTTGTTATTTGCCAAATAGATCGTTTCATTGCAATTCCGCGGGACGTTAATCGCGACAATTAAAATGACCTACAAGGTAGGTAGGAGTTCGGAAAAGGAATTCTCTCTTTCTCACGGAATTGTATAAATAAATGGATAAGCACACGTTCGAACGTACACAGGCGTACTGCCGCGTCTTCTCGAGAGGACACGAAATACGAAGGATTCTCTCTATCCGGTATATCTTTCCACCTTCCGTCTCGTTTCCTTTTTTGGCGAACGAAAAGCGAGAAGGAAAAAAGGAACATAGGATATTTTACACGGTTCTCCTCGGCAGTGCGCATGTGTATGTCGGTGTGTATGTGCGGCTGCTGCTGCTGCTGCTGCAGTCTGCACTCGAGGGAGCTGAGACACGGGTCCCTCCTCGTACTTCTCTTTCTACCTTTTCGTCTCTACCTCCGGAGTTCTCTCGCTTGGGAATAATCGATGGAAGCGACGACGTCGACAAAAAGAGAACTCTCGAGTCTCGTCGCCTCGACCGGAACGGAACATAGCCGAGAGAGGTGTGTATACCCTAAACTCTTGTTCGAAAAAAGGGCTGATACCCCCGTTGCTTCACGTGTAAGTCGGCATTGCCTAATAAGTTTTCACCCACGCGAGAAAACGACACGGTGATACCGTGTATCGGTAAGATATATGTGTAGAGGATGCGATCGCGTGAAAACCCATTGCATACTTAATTCAAACTAAACGTGGAATCGCTTTGGACCCTATTAACGTGGGCCTCCAGTTATCCATAACGAATCTTCGTGCCGTAGAAAGACCAACGAAATGTAGAAAAAAAAAAAAAAAAATTCTAAAAAAATTTGTAAAAATTGTTTTATATAGTTTCGTCGATCGCGAGCAACAAAATCGTTTATATCGATTCGTGTATATCGATGTGTTTCATCGGAAAAATGACACGGTGTTAGGTTCGAACCAAAGCAGCGTATAAAGATAAGGACTAAAGTTCGAAAAAAAAAAAAAAAAAACTATAAAGATAGCGCCATTGTTATGGTGTATCCATTAGCTATTTGTACAGTTTATATAGTCGAACGAGGATAATAGTTTATTGAAAATACGACAGCTGTCGAGATCGGTACGAAAATTTTTCTACACTATCGAGCGTGTTCTCGTTCCATCAACCCTCACGCCACTTTATTTTATATAGCAACGATAAAAGTGACGTTATGCGAACGAAGAGAGTGGAGAAAAAGGATTGGCTGTCTTTCTTGTCCCGGTTGCTTTTGCACCTGGAGAGTGCACCGTTAACCGGCTAATCGATAGTCGCCAATCCTTCCTCCCTCTCGTTCCTTCCACTACCCTCCGCGGCTAGTATAATTGAATCGATTCACCGAAGCCGGACGTAAAGTGATAAGGCTCTCGTAAAAATCTCACGATACCATGAAACTCTCGGGACAAACTACGTATACCTGGAATACTTGCGTGCTCCATATTTGCGTGCTGATGCCTCCACGCGGCTGTGCGCGCTTCCGATTAGACACGAGAAACAGCGGAGGAAGAAGCAAATGCATCGGATGCACTGTCGAAGAGCCGGAAAGTGCAGAGGAGACGCACCGATGGGAGTATCGATACATACATCGCGGGGCCCCAACGAAGATCGTATGAATGTTTTACCAATAGAAACGCGTATAGACGATACCGGATCAACGCGTATTCAGGGCAAAGCTTCAATTAGCCTTAGAAATCTCGCCGAATTTTTCAAGATCTCTGAACCGATGTAAATCATACTTTTTATTCGTGTGGAAGCGAATGATCGAAAAAAAAAAAAAATGGTGCAAATTTCTCGTGATCCGCATTGACGAGTTTATGATACGATATAAAGTCCAAACGGAGTAGTTGGCGTTAAACGTTCGGACAAGTCGGTTACACGGCTATAAGAGGCTAATAGGACTAATGGCTTCACCGTTTCTCTCGACCCCCTTCGACGGCGCTGAATTCATGAAGATCGTAACTACGAGTGTTGCGTCTATTGAACGATATTAGCGGAGTTAAAGGATCGCAGTCATTCACGGTACAAAAGTAGAAGTAAGAGTTAGAATGCCGTCTATGAGTTCGGATTCGTCAATAGGCCTGCGAGACGGAACGTCATCGGTTACAGTAACGCACAGCTCTCGCACCACAAGATTTATGGCAACGCGCTTACTTACAGCCCGCGTATGAGAGCTAAAGCTCAAACGAAAGCCACGTAACGAGACCGAACTATCGCTTACGTGGCTACAGTTAACGACAATCGACACTTCTCCCCTACCAGTCTCTTTCTCGCACTCGATATACCCACCAAATGTAATTCTATTCTCGGCGGGCAATAAACACCGGTCCCCATTTATATCGTCGCTGGCGAAGACCCACGGGGCCTCAAAGCGCAAACAAATAATAAATTGGCCGGAGATCGCGTGGGAACGTAAGTATTATTACAAACCCCCTTCATCCCCCCTCCCGCTCCCCCCCGCCATCTTTAAACGACTCCGTACGAATCTCTCTCTCTTTTCGTCGAATATCGGAGACGAAATCGAGTCGAATGGGAAAAAGTACGCAGACTATACAGAGGGCGTACTTTTTGCGATGTATATCCGTTATATCTATCGATTATGCATAATACATTTTCGAATATTCCTTACTATAATATTGCCGCGAGACAAAAAGTGGAACGTTTCATGATATTGCGGTCAGCGTCTCTCGCGATCTAATGGAAAATCATAAGGATGACTCTCCGGAAAAGACGAAAGTCGCGGAAAGAAAACGAAAGGATTTTTCACAAACATATAAAAGATTTGCCGAATCGTCGTTTCTCTAATTCGCCGAGTATTACATTTCTCCCAATCTCGTCGACGTCGTAACCGTTGTCGTCGACGTCTTCGAAAACAGAGATTATATTCCGAAGATTCTCTTTTCCTATTTTTCCCTTTTGCTTTTATACTTCGAAAATTCCGTTCTCTTACCACCCCCACCCCACCGCCCACCCCCTCTCTGCTTTTTGCCACGAGGACATAGGAATTTTTCGTCTCGCGGTCGAGAAATACATCCGACAGAGACGAACCGTCAGAGTTTTTCACGACGAGAAAAGCTTCACAGACGGAAAATATTCGAAAAAAAAAAAAAAAAGAAAAATCGATCGCGGAAATTTCAGTCTCCATTTTTTTGCTATTGTTAAAGAGAAACGCGAAAGAAGCTCTACCATTCGAAAAATGTTCTTTGCGAACAAAAAACCGTGGAGAGCTGACAGGACAAGAAAAGGAGACTTCTAAAGGGCGCTCTTGAGGATTTTCATCGATTTTATTAGAAACGAAAGCTGCAATTCGTTGTCTCAAGTCTCGAATGAGAAGTCGCGATATTGCGGTCATCTATCGCGTCATTGTCGTCACCCTACGGACTTGTATTACGTCACATACACGCAGCCACTCCTTCGTCTTGTCGAGATATTTTCGTCAACAGATATTAATTTCTACGAGCCGTATTATTGCCATACTCCCTCCGCTCGTTCTCTCCTTCTCCGTTGCTTCACCGACGAGGGTGAACAGTTCGAGAATTCATTCGTACTGCCTGAATGCTTGTATTCAGAATCTCGCGATGTGCCATTTTCCTTCGTCCCCCTTTTGCTTCGCAACATACAACAGTCTCGCCGAGAAGGCTATGAAAATTTATAGTACAGTCCTCAGCGTTTCTGTATTACCATCGTGGATTCGCGGAAATCCTGCCATCGTACTTCGGGCGTATAGTATGCGTTTATTCTTGTCGCTGTGCGCGTCACGCACACGCGAGGATAGGATCTAATGACACTCGGTGCGGTAATGACCTCCGATGGATCGCATAATGGGCGGTTCACGGTTCGCCATTTATCCGTACAGCAGTGCAACTTCCTTCCGGCACGTGTCAGTCGCGGCTCAACGACAATCGTTTCTCCATTGTTACATTCATCTCCCTTTCGTCTATATCGCTTTTCTCCGACAAACTACGCGCTTCAGCGAATATCTCGATGTTTTGTATTTCGTAAAAAAAAAAAAAATAAAAAAAAAATTATAGATATAAAAATAAACAAACGAAGAGAGTTCAAAGACATCGAATCAATTAAGTCGAAGAGTCATCGATAGAAGCCGATAAGCGTCCGGTAGGTATGAACTTGGAATTATTCAACTCGACGATTGAAGTGCATCCGGCTGTCCTCGACGTTCTCCCCCCCCCCCCTCTCTCCCTCCGCTCGTCAATCACCTTGCGCATAACGACATTTCCGCCTTCCGTGAATTATCATTGCAAATAATCTCGATCGTCAAAGCAAACGCAGGTGAACGCTCAACGAAAAAAAAAAAAAAAAGATTCTCGGAATAATATTTTTGTGAGTCGCCGAGATACTATTTGTTCAATCGAAAAAAACCCGGTGCGGCAATATTTGCCTTTTTCATGAGTAACGATGTATTCATAACTTTTCAAAGAAATTTATCTTTATTTGACACAAAAAAAATTTCGGGAATTTTGTATATGGAAAAAATTTTTTTTATTTTTTTTTCATCCGACGCTCACGTATTTCCTGTACAGTTTAAGGAGAATTTTAAGAACATTTAGACAGTAAGACTCACGACTTTTCCCAAATGACTCATCTCGTCTAGAGCCGCGAAGTGCTCTTCTATTCTGAAGCCTTCTTTTTTTGGGTACTCGAGAAAAACGCTTCGGATATATTCGCGAAGCGAGCGGAGAGAGCAACAGAACGAGGGAAGAAAAAAAAACGAATTAAGAGTGAAAGAGCGCGATAGAAAGGGAAAGGCGGCGTTGAGACTGAGCGTAGAATCGTCTTGGGACTGAAGGAGTCAACCCAAAGGTACAAGAGAGCTTCCGCGTGTACGCGGCAGAGAAGTTGACTGGTGAAGCTGTAGTTTGGTTCGAGAAGAGAAAACGGAGCGACCGTCGGCTATGGCAATAGTACGAGGGACCATGGGCCGTCGGGAACACCACCGGAATCGCTAATATCTCCGCGCTTCCCTCACGTCGTCGTCGTCGTCGAGCATACAAGCGCACCCTTCTGCACACTCGTCCTACCGAAACCTTCTACCTTCGTCCCTTTCCACAACACACTTGCGGAAATTCAAGGGATGGCTACGCGTTGGCGGCGCGCGCGCGTACAGTTAGAGTTCTTTTCGCATGCCCCGGTCTCGAGTTCATGCACGAGGAGAATGAAAGTATAAGAGCGAATATTCTACAAGTGAATTTCATTTTTCGCGCCCTCGAATTTTTTTTTTTTTTTTTTCTTTTATTAGCCTTGTAGCCTCAAACGCGACGAACGCCCATTTGTTAAATTCCAACGTTACACGACGAGCCATAAAACCAACTAGTCGTTCATTCCTTGTCGTTTCTCCGCTGTATTTATTTTATTTCCGGTAGAAATCTTTCTCTCGTCATGCTTTTCGAATCACGGCGGATATAGTGTAGCTATCATTTTCATAGCGCGTGAGAGATTCGCGGGTGAGAATTTCCCGTGGGAGAGGATCGTCTCGTACAAGAAACCTTCGTCTTGCAAGACGTTTTCTCACTGGTTTCCTCGTCTATTTGTTATTTTTTTATTCTACTCTTCTACACACGAAATCATATTTCGTATCAAAAACTAATAAATTTCTTACTTCCTATTTCCATTCGGAACCCATAAAAAAAAAACGTTTCAGTCAAATAAATTTCAGCCATTTATTTTTGGCTCCAAAATACGGAATACTGAAATATCCAATAAGTTCCGAGACAACATTTTTTTTATTTATTTCAAATAAATTCGTTTTAATCAATTCGTTTGTTCTCTTCTGAGTACAAAAAAAATGTAAAACCCTCAAAGTTCGAGATGAAAAAAAAAAGCACAGCTACAAAAGACAACACATCTCGACTCCGATTTCGTATCAAAAGCTAATAAATTTCTTACTTCCGATTTCCATTCGGAACCCATGAAAAAATCGTTTTATTCAAATAAATTTCATCCATTTATTTTTGGCTTCAAAATACGGAATACTTAAACATCCAATAAATTCCGAGACAAACAAATTTGATTTAATTCAAATAAATTCGATTTTTCTCTGAGTACAAAAAAAATTCAATATACTCAAAGTTCGTGATTGAAAAAAAAAAAAAAAAAAAAAAATTACAGCTACAAAGGACAACACGCATCGAATCGATATTTCACATGGTATAACCATTGGCACGTCGTCCTACACAATCGAGGCGTGAATTTTCGTGTGTGTCGTCTCGCCACCGATCAGACATGGAACAAATCGACCGGCTGCGAGGGGGTAGGTTTTGCTCAACGTCGTAGTCGTCGTCGTAGTTTTCATCCTTATGTCGTGTCCTCGTGGGCGAGAGAGGCAAATCGTTCCGTCGTCGGTTCGTAAGATTATTCGCCTATCTACACCGCACACTCGGTCCCAAGTCCACCCTATATATGCCTACTAGTGTAAGAGAGGATGGTGGACGTGTGGGCGATCATCCCCTCACGGTTGTCTGCCCGTGCACACGCCTTTTCAGGCAAATAAGGGCGCGTGACGGGTGTGTTCCTATCTCATATCTCTCCTTGTGTCCCCTTTCTATCGGAAGATCCTAGAAGAATCTCCGACCCTTTATATGTCGGCTACTCGTTTCGTATCCCGAATATCGTAAGAAAGCCAAAAGAAAAAAGTCCCCGAAAACGATCTTAAAAGAGTGAAGCCATTTGGTATCACGCAGAAAAAAAATTGGCGCACTGTGTCATCGGATGTAAAGTCCCGAAGGAGAGATAACTGAATGGGCGTACAAAGTTTCCACGTACGCGTTAATGAATGAACGAGTAACGTAGCTAGTGAATGAGATCTTCTGCCTCTACTTTTATGGGTTTTGAATAAGAAAAAAAAAAAAAAAAAAACAAAAAAAAAGTAGAAGGGGTGCCATTCTCGCATACCATTCAGAATGAGATAAGAGGGAGAGAATCCTCGTTACAGTGTAGAGACATCGCGACCACCACGTGGCAAGAGCGCATCCAGACACAAGGGTTGCTTCCCCTCGCCTCCCTTTACCACAGTATAGAATATACTAAACTCTTCTCCGCTATATCGTAACCCCGGAATAAAGGCAAGTCGCTGGCAAACTCCGTGACGTACTTTGCCAGCATATTTACTCAGTGACTGTGTGTGTATGTGCGGTGCAAGGCTACTAAACCCCCTTTCGCCATCGCCCTTTAGCGCACGCAGAAGAGCATCAACTCCCGAAAAAAAAAAAAAAAAAAAAATTTCATTCCACTGCGCGGCACGTAACTCGCCACGACCAATACCACGACAATAGTCGTCGTAGTCGTCCCTTTGCCGACGCTTGCGAGGGGTACTTTTGCATCTCTGTCTCTTTTTCTCTACCGCGCTTTTCCCTCCCTGATCTCCCCAAAGCACTAATACCACCAGCAGCGCTCGATGGGAAACAGTGTTCGCGTCGTCGTTTCGGCAATGGTGTAAGTAATGTTTAACTTATATATGTGTGTATATATATATATATATTTTAGCAACAGAGTAGTAGTATTGCTGCCGGCGAAAGTGACTCACCGTTAGCGAGGGTTGCGAGGCCAGCGACGAACGCAGGCAGGAGCAACGACGGCAGTAGCAGCGTCGACGGGGCGGGCCTCCCTTTCCGGCACGCCAGACCCTGCATCCTGAAACCAACGAGTACATACTCTCTATGTTATATTTTCATGCTATACATGCATATATATATGTATGTATGTGTACTATACGTATGCATGGGATTCTATATTCGGTACACAGGTTACGATGAACATACGCGTTAGATTCGCACTCGGTTTGCTTATTTCTATCACTCTCACCCCATGCATCCCCCTTTCGCTTCACTCTCTATCTCTCTCTCCCTCTCGCGCTCTCCTCCCCATTGGTCCATTCAAGATTACGGGGAAATACGCGGCAATAAGACTGAATATGAATGCAGTCGCAGTGCACGTATATTATATACAGTAATTTTATACAAAGAGAATTCGGCAACCACTCATAATGCGTTCCGCACTATTTTGACATCCGTGTCGTTTTCCCCCCATTCGTTTTTGATGCAGAATCGTGTAAGTGTCCCTTTGTCAAAGCTCTCTTCACAGTCAGAGTCTATACAGTAGCGAACTGATGGTCGATCTCTATTGGACGGATTTTTTTTTTTTTTTTTTTTCATCGAAAGAGAAACCCCGTATCATTTTTCACGCTCCCATTTCTATAATCTTTCTCTTTGTATCGGTCGACCACCTGAAAGATTGGGAAGGAGGAACCGTAGAGCAACCAGTGGGATACAGAGAGAAAGAGAGTGTTTGATGCGTGACGAATGGCGTGACACACGCTTCTAGATTTCGTTTTTTTTTTTGTCGAGAGGTCGTCACAGGTGAATCGAGATTCGAGGGTAGTATTTTAAGGGGGTGGAGAGCTTTTTTTTTATTATTCCTTTTCAGTCTCTGATTGTACGGCAGTCACAACCATCGGGGAGAAGAAAGATCGATGTAGCTACGAGATCTTCTTGGTGACATGAAATCCTGTCGATTTTCTTTGAGGAAAACATATATGTTGTCTCGTATGGTTGTTATATATATATATGTACTATATATGCTCGCTATCGTTTCTCGACTGGTCACTCACGTGCGAAGGATCGCACGAGATTGAGAAATTCGGCACGGCGTAAAGATTGCCATGAGGATGGGTAAGGGTACGAGAAATCTCCCGCGGACGAGAGAAAGAGAGAGTAGAAGTCGGCGATCATCAAAGCTATCCGATGCAATATCCCCCGAAGGCCCCCAAGAGGCAGGAGCGAGCCACTGGTGCAGCGTGTGTTGTACCCGGTGGATGTTGCATTGAAATTCCATCGGGAGTTACCCCGGTACTGTGGTCGTGATAGAAGAACGAGAGGAAGTCTCTCGTTGCGAGAAAAAGCGAGAAATGTACACGAATTCCCTCGTCAGTCTGACCCACCGGTGCGATCGCGCTGTGTTTTTCTTTATACTGTTATTATACCGCCTCTTCGCGTGTATCAAATATAATACGATATACCCGGCCTCACGAGTCATCCTCGGCTCTGCGGACGGTATATCTCTCTCTCTCTCTCTCTCTCTGCCTTTCTCTCGACAAGGTATTGGTCTTTCCATCGTACGTGTCACGTTTCAGATGATGCGATCCGTACCAAGAATCAGCAACACTGAGACATACTGCGCTTATCTACTCTCTTTCTCTCTCTGTCTCTCTCTCTCTCTCTCTCTCTCTCTCTCGCAAAATTGGAATATTATCCGTAAAGTGATAAGATTCCGGATACACGTATACGTGATATCGAAACTCATATCGTTAAGTGGTCATAACTATATAGTCAGCGCACCGACTCTAACTCTTTCGAGAGTAATGACAAAGAAAAGAGAATATACGGCAGGTGACGCAACGATGTGCCGATATAATTTTTTTTTTCCTCCTTTTCTTTCAACAAACAGGACGTGCTTCGCGTCACTCTGACGCATCCACACATCCTCTCGGGCTGACATTCGTTTTTTTTTTTTTTTTTCTCATCCTCGAAGAAATTCCAGCGCAGGCAGCTGCTTTTCGCAGAGGATCTACTCTCGTGATAACCAGTAATTACGAACAATTTCGCGGTGCCCCTCTTACACGCGAGCACATCGCTGAGACATTTTTGTCGCGTGCACGCCATCCAATGACGGTCTTTTTAAGTTTTGTCTGTTTCTTTTTTTCTTATTCGTCTTTCTTTCGCTTTTCTACCGCTCGGAGTCTTCTTCGACAATAAAACGCTGCTGGGCTTCTCCTTTTCTCGTGTACTTCAACGACAATACGCACACATACACGCGAATACATTCGCGTAAGATTTCTCGATCTACTGTGACGTATATCGCTTGTGTATATACTATATATATATATATAGAAATATATATATATATCTATAGTAGTTTGGCAATAAAGCGAAACTGCACGCTTCGTTGACTTAGGACGTAAATAGGAAGCTTAATATCTGTCATTGTGGTTGCACGCGGGCCAAGTCGACGACAACGACTAGCCCTCCGGGTCCCATACCCTCTGATATCCGGTTGTAGCGTAGCACACCGAACGATATAACTGCAGAA
Source organism: Cryptus viduatorius (assembly GCA_964006125.1). NCBI lineage: Eukaryota > Metazoa > Arthropoda > Insecta > Hymenoptera > Ichneumonidae > Cryptus > Cryptus viduatorius. Next base: position 11,121,076 of record OZ023224.1, on the reverse strand, counting down.
ACCATCCCCCTTGGCGCATCACGTTCTACTATCCTGTATATTGAGACGATGATATCGTCGAAAAGAGAGTTTCATGATCGATATATTTTTCGAAAAAAAAAAAAAAAAAAAAAAATTCACTCCTATCGTTTTACGAAAAAATGAGAAAAAGTTCGCTATCCCGATGGCATTTTCCCAATTTATCATTTTCCGGACATTTTACGATAGTTAGAGATATTTATGAAAAATCAAATAGATAAAATGATGAAATTATGAATTAATAATATATTTTACGGCTTTTCCAGGATAAGAAAAATTGAAGAACATTTTTAAGTCCGGAATTCCCAAAACTACTGAACACCGTGTAATCGTCTCCGAAAAAAATCGCACCAATTACATTAAATTCACTAAAAAAAAAAAAAAAATTCGTGAAGCTGAAAGCCAAAAAAAAACACGCAGAAATCCAAAAATCTTGCCAAACTGTTGCGTTACATATTCATAAGTACAAAACGTGAAAGAATTTTGCCGGATTATTCGTAATTGCTATGTATATTTCGCGGGAGTTGCGAAAGGCAAACATAAGCGTGAACTCCGCTAAGTCGCACTTGGAAGCTGATTAGTCGCTACTGTGGACGGTTTATAGATATCTCGGAGAGATGAATTGCGAGCGCACGACAAGAACCGTCAACAGAAGCTGAAGCACGACGTCGTGGTCTCTCGAGGTCTCGCAAAGATCGCCTCACGGAGATCGCGTACTAACCGAGTCGACTTCGTCCGGAGAGCGCAAGCAGAGCGGCAACCAAGTCGAAGTACCAAGAGCTCAGCCTTCTACCGCGAAATAAGGATTCCGAAACGGATATTGCCAATTTTCAGGCGGAAGGAAGCGCACCCTCGTTCAATACTCTCGCTCTACCTTCGTACCTATACATCGACCCTATGCGCGTATAGCCCGCGTTACCTCTATACTCTATATACCACATAGCGCTCGAAGTCAAGGCATTTCCTTGCATCGATGAGCGTATTTGTTGATTCGAAAGCGAACGTATAGCCGTGAACTTGATTACTCCGCAAAAAAAAATCGTCTTTCGTCGAAATCCATGAAGTACAACAAAAAAATTCATAAAATACGCAATTTCACAAACGAATCCGACTAAAGGGAAAAACATCGGATTTCATTGAAAAAAAATAGTTTCTTAAAAAAAAAAAAAAAATTGACTGATTATCGTTAAATGATAGAAAAGTAGAATAAACGTACCGTTAGTGGCCACTTTACCATTTATGGCCATTTTTATTATTTTTTTTTAGTTTTTTTTTAAGAACTTTTTTTTTTAATTCGGTTATATTTTGTTTTATTGCTTCGAGTCTGATGGCCACAATCGGATGTAAAGCGGAAAAAACGGTACCTCTATCCTATGCAATACCTAATCCTAACGCACAACTTCATCCTACCAATTCGAAGGTTTCGAGAGTATATTCGTAGCGATGTAGCGCAAACCGTAAAGACCACTCGAGCAGCGTACTCTTACGAGAAGAGGGATATACTACTACCTCGAGGATAAGCGTGCCTCATTAAATTAGCCTAACGAAGCTAATACCTCAATTAATTTGAGAAGACGACGTCGAGCGCCGACGGGCCCTTCACGGGGTACTACATCCGGACGTAATAAGCGCCCCGGCACTTCGCGTTTACTCCCTTCGAACCTCCGGAAGTGAGCTTTCTTCCTCCTTTTAGTAGTACAACTCTATATTTTCCTCTAATATGACTCAACAATACCGTTCTACGCTAACAAGCATACATTTTAATCTCATTAATAACTCCCAATCTTCCGACTACCAACGAAAAAAAAAAAAAAAAAAATGTTCACGACTTCGAATAATCCGATTCTCCGCGAGGATTTGTTTTGTCAATGGATCTCATTGCACGTAATCCCAGACGAAGGGATATGCCAAGAGCGTGTAAGTTTCACAGTTTGAATTATATATCAGTATCCCGAGCGGCTATGGAGAATACATCGGAGAGTTTATGCGCTCAGCTGCAGTTCTATCGAGGAGCAGACGCGCAACAGAGTCGGAAAGTCAGCAGCGTTCGCGGTGTGACTTATGAAAAACCGGCTCGACTGGTTCTCTCTCCACGGCGAACGGCAGACCACGATTCAGGCATTGAGACAACGACATAAGGGAACGAACGACGACGATCCTCTATACGTATAGGTAGAGTGTACGTGCTGCATACACATCGATATGTCCTTTCTGCGTCGCCATACCATCTCTCTGTATGTTCTTTTCTTCTCTTACACATTATAACTCCAATCCCGCAACTGCAATCTCCTATGTTCTCTGGACTCTCGCCAAGATAAGCAATCTCGATGACCGTTCGCTATCCATATCCTGGTCTGATAGTATCATAACCCACGGAAATACGATAAGCGTCGCGAAAAACAAGACCTCAATTTCACACCCTTCCGCTACCTATCTTCCCTTCCCAAGAAACTTCTGCCGCCGTTGCAATTTGATTTAACAACTTTTCCGAGGACACGTGTAACAAAAAAAAAAAAAAAAAAAAAAAAAAAAAAAAAAAAGTTTTGACGAGAAAAATACAGTATATAATCTTACGGTGACTGCCGGAAATCTATGAGTCAGAACCTCGGAACGGAACAATAGTGTAAAGAACAGCAAGAGTGGATGAACCGCGGTTGCGATAGAGTTGAAGAGTCATTTTGCTAAGAGTCAAGAGAGCCGGCAAGTGGGTCGAGCCACGTATGCTCGACCCCTATCCGCGTCTAGCAACTCTACCTATGCAACCGCATATCTATCAATACTTGTGTGCATAGATACTCGTATATATACATATATATGTGGTACCTGCATCGGCGATAAGTGTAAGCCGTGTTGTACGTACATACAAGAGGAGATAAATGCGAAGCATGTATAGAGGTATAGCGGTGAAGTCAGCCAAAGCATTTCCTTCCTCATCGCGCGATGATACAGACACGAGCAATTTCTCGGGACTTCGTTCCTACATATCTTCTATATATATATGTATTTGTTAGTATACCATACGAAGAACGCTACTCGAGGGATGTTGAAGGCAGAAGAGTAGAGGGTGGAGAAAAAAGGCGACGGAGGGAGGGATTCGCAAGAGTCAAAGCAAAGGCCGCGTGGAACTGCACTGCGCCGAAGTGCAAAGACCATCCCAACCCCCGGGTATATATACCGGTAAGTAGTATAAGTACGCGCTAGTACGCTGCTCAAGCAGCCGCTACCCGTGGGTAGGGGAGGTTTGAAGAGGCAAAGAAAGAGAGAGTGCAGCCCCGGCTACATTATTTATCGCGGTACACGTGTCCCACCCGGCTTGGCCAAGTGCACAGCGTCGTACGTAACGTACGTATACAACGTGTACACGTAACGTATAATGCATCCATCCGACCACTGGGTGTCCCAACCCCTTTTGGTTCGTACTTAGAAGAATAAAAAGACGCTGACCTCCCCTTCGTTCATTGCCTCCCTTGGGCCGTTGGCCACTTTCGATTCTTCGCGGAAGACATCTTTTTCGACTCTGAAGTCGATCTTTTTTTTTTTTTTTTTTTTTTTTCTTGTCGTTTCTTTGCTAAGGAAAGGGTAATCTCTAAACGATTGAAAGATTCGAACTGACACCTGTCCGAATGAGGAAATGACGATGAATTATGCAACGAGACTCAAAAGTCCAAGGCGGACACTAGCGGTGGGTTGGAAATGCGTGATGCATATTTATGAGAAACATGCGCTTTGGTTAAGCGATAATTATAAGCCGATCGAAGGTTTCTTTTTTTTTTTTTTCTTTGATTGATTTTTCATCGATGATGAGTTTGTTCTATCGAAGTCGATGAGTTCACTCTCAACACGCGGAGAAAAGCGAACGGCAAAAACATGATATGTATTTATTCATGTAAAGCGATGATACGATCGCGCGCGGTTTTTTAAAAGTTGTAATTTTGGCTTCTGTCGTATATAAAGATTATTGATCCTTTTTTTTCGTGTGAGATGTAAGATAGGCGTTCGTGATTGGGGTTTTGCGGAAATGTAAGGGTTGAAAAAAAAATATATTTCGAGTCGTTATTGGGGTTTTGCGAAAATGTAAGGGTTGAAAAAAAAATATTTCGAGTCGTTATTGGGGTTTTGCGAAAATGTAAGGGTTGAAAAAAAAATATTTCGAGTCGTTACTGGGGTTTTGTGAAAATGTAAGGGTTGAAAAAAAAATATTTCGAGTCGTTTTTGGGGTTAGGAAATGTAAGTAGGCGTGGCGCTCGTGGTCTTTCGCCTCTCGAGTGCCGATGAAAAAAAATGGGTTTTAGTGTAGCAACGGTACACGAGGGTGAAGACGAAACGAAAAAGGGGTAAACGTTTCCTCGCGAACCTTTACAGTTGCGTACTTTCACAACGGGGCACACGGAACGAACTTTGATGTTCGGGTAAAAAAAAAAAATTATTAATTCCGGGCACTTTAGCATCCGCGAAGTTAAGCCTTAATGCTCGCGCGAGCGCATGCACTCGTCTTCTGTACTCCTCGTTTGCTTCGAGTGCTATACTACTCCGTGTGTATATATACATACGAACGGAAATTTTCACAACGCCTCAACTAGCAGAAACGTGTTGCTGGCGCACTCGTTGCGTCGAGAAACTTTGCGCACTCAACTCGTAAAACTCATTGTACGCAACGAAATATATGAAACGAGCTTCGATAAAACTCAGTCGCGGTGGCAGAGGGGAGAGGCGAAAAAATAATGAAAAAAATTATTTTACTCCTCTCTCGTTAGTCTTTCTACGAGCTTCGCGCTCAATGGACTCTATGAATTGCTTCGCATAATTAACACAGCTGTTACTTATGTACCGTCATTGCGCCTATTTTTTCAACGCGGTGTGTGTAGTATAATTGAAGAAGAGAAAAAAAAAACAATTTTTTTTTCAGAACTCAACGGTAAATCGACGTTAATAGTATTTATTTTGCCTCATCGTGATTTTCAATCTTTACTCGGCATTCGTTGTTTATCTGATTCTGAATCATCGTAAAAAATATTTTTATCGAAGTAATCGCTTCCTTTTGCCTTCGGAAAAAAAATAAAAAAAAAACAGCACTCAAAGTACGAAAACGAATTGTCATCGAGATCCACGCGATTCGATTTTATTTGATTTTAAAAATATAGAGAAATTAATTAATGCATCGATTGCGATAAAGATGCAAAGATAACGGTAAACATTCAAAAAATTTTATAATTACGCGAATTTTATAGCCGAAGAAGCTTCGAGCAACAAATTCGAATCTCTTTATTATAAAGCGTCGAATTCTTTGAATCGTCAGCATCGGCAAACGCTTCGAAGGTATTCTTGTAAAAGTCTGCCGGTGCGTTCGAACGTTTCATAAATCCCAGGACGACCATAGGGCGCCAGGTGTTGTGCGTCCTTTGCCCTTTAGAGGCTGCCGTCTGGGGAGAGCCAAAAGTCCCTTCAATTTCCTCGTGTCACAAGACCGAGAGCCCAATTTCTATCCCTACAATTCTCTCGCTCCAGGTATATATCCACAATTTTCTTCGCTCGAATTTCTTTCTATTTCATCTCTCCTATTTTACGCGCACAAAATCATTTTTCTTCGTTAAAAAAAAAAAAAAAAAAAAAAAAAAAATGTCTCGATTTTGTTTTACTTGGTCTCTATCGATGGAGATAAGAAAAACAGCCCATAGGTTCAACGACCTTGACAGTAAGATTCTAATCATCTCAAATATTTGTCGAACTCAACATAAGATCGAGTCCCTCGGGTGAAATTTTGTGGCGGGCAGTGCGTCGTCGAGGAAAGTACTTCGAACTTACGCTTAGTACTTTTAAAATTTCTCTGTTATTTCGAACAAAGGATCGGCACGACCCTGACGTGAGACGCGGCGTTGAATACGGGTGAGAGGGGTAGAATACAAGGACGACCAGACGATTAAAATATAATAGCGTCAAGATTCTCTCCCTCTCCCCGCCGACAACAAAGAACATGCAAATTATTTTACGAAAAAAAAAAAAAAAAAATCAAAAAAATTTACGAACCTTCAGACAGAATTCTCCTCGTGGATAAACCGTTTGGTAGTCAAAACAGCAACAAAAAGAGGGGGTAACAAAAATGGGTTTCTGGGCGTCCAGAAAAAGACACGAATCACATAACTGCACCACTGGTAAGTCGTAAAAACTTGCACTTCACTCGTCTTTATAGATCGAAGAAAAAAAAACAACAACAACGATAACGTTACAGATGGTATAAAACGGTATCCACTGTCGATGTTACACTGTTCCGACGTTGCGCGTAACGCGTTTTTGCGTAACCGAGAAAAACCGAAACTCAATGCAAAACGTGGACCGAATGTTTAGAGCTCACAGCGTGGTCCACCTGTCACGAACTGTAGGAACAAACTGATAGACCGGGTAGATACGGGGATATAATGGCCAGTAGGCAAAAAGCCGGTGACCGAGCCTCCGGGAGTATCGAGTGGGAGTGAAAAGCGTTGAGGGGGGGAGGGGGGGGGGGGGGAAGAAACAAGAGAGCGAGAGTAGGAGGCCGAAGGGGGGAGCAGGGAGGGCGGGGGAAAAGCGAGAAGGTTTGAGGAGGGCGCTGAAGTAATATAATAACGTCGAGACGTCGCGACGCTAGACGTCGATCACGTCGTTCCTCTCGATGGACACTGTTTTTTTTACTTTTTTTTTGGCATAATCATCGAGCCAATCGCCGCTCGTGTATCTTTTCTCGAATAAGTTTATTTGATTTTTACTCGTTCACACGATAAAAATATTTCGTATTCGTGCGATGTTTTCACGTTACACTGTCGTTCGAAGCAGTATATTTTTTTTTTACTGACGATAGTAACGAAAAAACAAAGGAAAAAGAAAAAAAATAAGCGAAGATTCGAAATCTGGCGCTACGGTTGTTTCCCGTCGAGAGCTTCGACTCTCACTGATAACGGAATAGGGAGGGAGGGGGGGGCGGGGGAACCGAGATCTCGTTTGCACAGTAGTCGAGTAGGTGCTCGCGTCTGGCTCGATAACAATGGCGTCGAATCGGCGAGCGTGAGATACGAACGGAATGAGAATTTCGACGTGAACGACGCAGATGAGTACGACCAAGTGGACGAGGCAGAGAAACCGAATAACCTTGTTGAACGCCGGCTATTCGAACGCACCGGGACGCGCAGCAGTGGCAGCCTGATCGCGCGAGCATACATCCGACTCTGAAACGAGCGAATACGTACTGACTGGCGAAGCCACGGTTTCTCGCTGTGCTCGGTGTGCCCCCCTTCGGCCAGTAGTAGTATTTTCTTCTCCGTCGTTTATACGGCTATCTCTCTTTCGTATAACCGTCTGCGTTGCTCCCGTTGAGATTTTGATATTTCCCCGTCGTTCGGCGTTCCCGACACGGGTTACCGGCATCGGAGTACCGAAAGAGTGGGGCGCGGGAATAGGGAAGAGAGAAGGGGCGCGGAGGGAGGGGAGAATTCTGGCGTAGAGTAGTGGGGGGTTCTTGGCAAATTTACGAAAGTGGGGAAGAGCGCCGAAGTGGGAGCGGCGAGAGAGACACGAAACGAGGGAAACGCGCGAGCGCGAAAGGGATAGTAATGAAAAGGAGTCGAGGAGCAACGCGAAAACTTGGGCGTGCGAGTAACCTCGGGAGTAAGTGCGAAAGGGACGGAATTGCAAGCAGGCGAATGAGAAGAAGAGAGATAAAAAGAAATAACGAAGCGCAGGAGAGACAGGAATGTGTGGGTTTGTAGGTGGATCGCGTGTGTAGGAAATAGCGGAGAGGGTTGAAAGAGTGGGAGAGATTAAAGGACGCGGTACACGCGTGAGAGGGATGGACGTTCCACGGGGTGTGTGTATCACAGTTGTATGTATATACTTCGCGTGGAATCACAGGGGAGGCAACAGCGCCGGCAATGGGAAGAGAGGGGCAACCTTACATGCAGGATACACACAAGCAGACACTGGCTATGGATTCGGCTATATATATAGTACAGAGACGTACACAAGGCCCGGAGTTTGGAGGGGTAGGGCGTCGCTCGATCGCAGCCGCAAAACGGCTCGGGTTTTCCCGGAAGCCCTCGGCTGTGTCGGCAGGTATAAAGGAAGAGAATTTCGTTGGCACGTGCTCCAGATGATACTGGCGCTATCTGTTGGAAGCGCGACTTTCTCGCAACTAAAAATCTGCTAATTTTTCGAATCGACGAAAGGCTGATCTTACGAATCGGTTGAGAGTTATTTTCCACATCGTTAAGAGTTAATTATATGGTGTTTTTTACAGGACGCATGGAAAATGCTTTTTCTGTATTAAAAATTATTAATACCGATCGAAAAAAACGACGACGATTATTTAGATGATATTTTTATGTAGGGATGAGCATTTGTACCGTATTTACGCTCAAATTACGGTAATTACGGTTATGCGACTATTCCTTTTCGAATCTGACCTTTCGGAGACTTACTCGCGATAAACATCACAGTCCGCGACATTGACTATTTAAATGTCCGATAAGAAAAAAAAACGATAATCTCGTGTGAAAAGCGAGTCACTGAATCGTAGTACACGTATAGTAAGCGGGGAAAACGTATGGCAAAAGTGTTTACTGTAAAGGGTTTCGATAAGACTCCGATGCGTCTCGTAGCGTAACTCAATCCGAGAATATCACTGACCAGCGCTCGCAGCCATCGCGGACCCGGTACACTCTTCTCTACCTTCGTATTGGCTGCCGAAGGCCGAAGATTTCACTCTTCGATATCGGACTTTAATTTAACGGAAGTTTAAAGGTCGTTGTTGCTATGCTAATCATTACGAATTCTTCATTTGATGATTCAAAGATTTTTATTTACTGTCCAATTATTGATTTTTTTTATACGCGAAGACCACGTGCAATGCGCGTGTTTCGGATCATCCTTCTCTCTCTTCCCTCTTTTCTCTCAATTGATTGTCAATTTTACATAATTTGGTTAATTTCTCCGTTGCTTCGGCGACTAAAATCGCGAAACTCGCCGAGCGTAACAATATATATTTTTTATAATTTTTTTTTTTTCGCAACTCCTTAATGTTTTGTCACTCGTTTAGTTAAGGTAATCGCTAATTATCCGACGAATAAAAAACAGAGAGCTTTTTTTTTGCGGATGACAAAGATAATCCACATTTGTCTCTTATTATTTTCAGCGTTCTTTAATTGAAAAAAATAATTGAAGTCTTCTCGATGAAAAGGGATGAAGTACTTAAAGCAAAAAAAAAAATGAAAAAAAAAAATTGATTGAATCTTTTCTGCCGCAGCACTTTGAAAATCAATCGAATCGTTGAGAGACAAAAAACTCGAGGATTTACGTGAATTCTTCGAGATATTCGTATCTGTGAATGAATCGTAAAAAGTTCACATTGGCGCGGGGAGCAAAAAAAAAATCATAGTTGATCATTAGACATACAATACGATAATCGTCTGCTCCAATTCTTTTTTCCCGCGCGAATTCTTCATTAGAAAAATGTGACTCTTCTATACGCGATCTCAACGAGATTCGGTTGATTCTGAATCCGAAATATATTAAGACCCATACATACGAACGCAAACACACACACGACTGCGCCTCATTAAAGGCGACGAAAGCTTCGCGGCGCTGTGAATCTCCTCGCGAGCGTAACTTACGTCCCATAACGTTATACAGAAGGGAGAAGAGGCGCGTTCTTGTCTCAAATTTCGTTGCAGTACGATCAGAGAAAAGTGTTTTAGGACCTCGTATATCTATCGCGGGTTGGTAGACAGAATGAAATAAAAAGTGCACGAAGAGAGCTGAAAACAGCCGTGGCACCGTCTCAAGTCAACCCGATATTATATACATCAACCCCTGTCCTCCCCCCTCCCCCTCAGCCCACGACAAACTATAATTGGCCGTCTCTTGTATTTGCGCAGACTTCTAATTTCGAGCACTGCTCGTTCGCTCTCACCGCCGTTGCTTTTTTATTTTTTATTATTAATGTTTTATTTTCATGCCGGCTTTGCTTTTTTCCCCAACAATTCACTCTCCTCTCTCTTCGCATATTATAATAGTACGGCGTTTCCATCTCGGCGTATCCCCGCCGAACCTCGTCAGAGTCGCGAGTAATATTTGTTCGCTCCCTTGTTTGCGCGCCTCTCTCTCTCTCTCTGCCGCGAGAGGTTGTGCCGAGAGAGCCGACAAGCATCCCTTAACCTCCCTCCCCCTCCTCGGCACACGCAGGTTTCAGAAGTCACGGAGTCTCTCCTCCCAGCATCGTTTCTATGCGTGTGCAAGAGTCGCGGTACTGAGGCTAAAAGAGAGAGACGAAGAACTCCACACCGAAGCTTTAAATATTTAAATTCCATTTTTTGAAAAATAGAATGAACGTCCCCAAACCAGGTATAACCTTCCGTGTGTGCGTGCGTTCGCGTATCTATCGTACGATGTACAAACCAAAGTGGATTCTGACGCGTCCACATGCTCTCGCGCCGGCGTTACGTCGAGCTTTCGTCTCGTCATATACGCGTTCGAGGGATGAAAAATACGAACGAGAGAAGAGACAAAAGTCAAAGTGCTTCGGAGAGGAACAAAAAAAAATGAAAAAAAAAAAAAAAAAAAAAAAAACCTCGAAGCGCTAAAGAGAGAACAAAAAAAAATGCGATGATAAGAGCGCAGAATAAGGCGAGAAGCCACAGGAGGATAACGAAATTATGATAAGTGATACGGTAATCACGACGATACGTTTCGGCGAGAAAAAACGCTTTTGAAAAGTAAAACGCGGGAGGTTTCCCAACCCTCCGCGGACTGGATTCTCTCATCTCTCTTCTTTACCAACGTACGCGCTTTATAGCCGCTATAGCAGAGCTTTTTGGCATAAGCGAAACGACCCTCACCGCGTTGTATAACGAATGCGAGTAAAAAAGGCAATACTTTTTCCAACTCTCACCGCCTCCCGCTCTCTCTCTCTCTCTCTTTACCTCTCTCAGGCTTCGACGAAGGTGAAAAACAAGCCAATGGCACTGACTACCCGGGAGTAACCCTCAAGTACTGCGAAGGGTATGCGGGACGTTGTAGCAAATTCTCTATCACCACTACGGACCAAACGACGATGAAGCATCCGCGCCATCGGAGCGTTGCAGAAATTGCAGCAAGATGCAGAGAGCTTCGGCTCAGCACGCTGGGATGCTCCAAATTGTTTGGTAACTACCGACTGCAGCGAGAGGACCGCCGAGACGATAGAGAAGAGACAATGTCGTGGGACGCGCGGCCGCTTGTGAAGATTCAAGCATCGCGCGAACAAGAATCTGTTCGAGATTCCGCGGTTCGATGGAAGCGCGGAACACAATCTTCTTGACAAAATCTCACGGATAGCCCCTCGAACTCGCGAATTTTACCCGTCAAATATAGTTCCTTCCTGTTTTTCTACATTAATCTTAAAATATTGTAACGCAAAACTATAATCGCGATAATATTTATTTTCTTTGAAAGTATTGCCAATTTTTTAGGATAAATTGATACAAAAATTGATAAAAAAAACACTTTAAGACTTTAATTAATTATCAATTATTAATTAATTAATTAATTAATTAATTAATTAATTAATTAATTAATTAATTAATGTTTCGATATCAGAAATAATCGAAGGAAATTAATGGCGTCCCAAGGGATAGAAAATCGTTTTCACCGATTCAATTTTAAATTTAAATTAATTTTATTTAAACAATTGTATTTCAATGGTGCATCATTACCATTTCATAAAATTCCACGGCTGTTTCGATGTTTTTGTCAGATTTCTCGCGTATACATCAATGTTCAGTGAAACACGAGTCTCTTTGGTTATTTTCCATAATCGCGTAACCGGTATAAATCGTAAACATTCCCGTCTCTCGTCATTCGGTAACGTCGTATACCTAACGGTAGCTTCCAGGCAGTTTGTCGTGCAAGTTCAACAGGACGTACGTTAACTCGTCTCGCTGGTACTGTCCACGGTATAGTATATATACGTCTACGAGAGGCGCCTGACTAAGCGGCGATCCGGGGTATGGTCAATGGACTTTGCACTACGTGAGTTATCCGATCGGAAAGCTCGTTTTCATCCCTCTGCCTACATGCTTGACGCTCGCCCCCCCCCCCCCCCCCCCCCCCTCGCCCACCCTCTCTCTCTCTCATTCTCGTCTCATTCGAGAACGCTGTGTTTTCACAAATTGTCTGCGAACTATATACCATATACACGTATATAGAGCTCAATGATAAACTATATCCGGCATTTTTACGCTGATGTTTCCACAGAAGTATTAATGTCCCACAGGGATTCGCAGATACGCATCAGAGAACCAGAAAAAACGAAAAAAAAAAAAAAACATATATATATATACTGTATATATATATATTTATATTTATATTTATATATATACTGTATATATATATATTTGAAATCAAATTACGGCATCAACGGTTACCGCGTCAAACCGCAGGCATCTCATACATCATTTTCCACCCTCTGATATATATATGCGCGAAGCTTCCGAGAGATTCGTTGTCTGTTCTCCGATGGCCTCCCTCACGGCTTCCTCGTACACAACACCACGTGTATTTAACTGCACCGTTAAAAAAAAAAAAAAAAAACGATTTTTTTTCCCAACCCTGACCGCTGAACCGCTCGCTTTCCAACGCCGCATTTCTTGTTTTCTTCCGTTCGTTTCGCTTTCGTTTTTCTCGACTATACGCGAGGGCTGCTGCAAGCATTCTGTATCTCTTCTTTTCTCTTACTCGCACGCCGAAACGTGAGTTCCTTCCGTCCGCGATGTCAAGAGAGGGGGATGTGTTTCTCGTTGCGCGGCTGCTGTTGCCCCGTCACCGGGGAGCACGTACCGACCGTTTGAATTCGTAATTGCGACGGCAAAAAAGTCACATATACATGTACATATATGGAATAGTAAAAAAAAAAAAAAATACAAAAAAACCGAAGGGTTCAAGGTCCGGATAGGCGAGAAAGAGGCGGCACGTCGAGGTGGAAAAAAACGAGTAAAAAAAAGATATAAGAAAAAAAAGGTCCTCTGTATAAAAGAAACGAAGGCTTGCTGCACACTTTCCGAAAATTGCTCGAAGCAAACATTGAGAATTTAGCCGCACACACCGAGAGAAGCTTGAGGAAACCAAGTGAACGTTTTAAATAAGATATTTCTCTTCAGAAGGTAAAGCTTGAGTTCTTGTATTCGACTTTCCGACTCTGCGTTTCTTCCGAAGCTTCATTCACTCTCACTCTCCTTTGCCCTGTCGAGTTTTCCCACAGAGTTTTCTCTCTCTCTTGAGATATCTCGCCAAAGAAGTCGAGTATTAGAGTTTGCCGAAGCCCTTTCCTTCCCAATGCACTCTCACCTGTTTTTTTTTTTTTTTTTTTTCGCTTCCTTTTTTCATCTTCACTCTGGCAACGTAAATGTTGTAACTCGTCGTTTCCGCGCGTTATTTATAAATTGTTTATATCGCTGGAACGGCAAGGGCGGAACTCAACTACAAATACCTTCGCCCCGATAGCTTCGGGGTGTTGTTTTCCCCCGTATTCTCGTTAATTTCCATTTACAATTCCCTTCAAGAACCCCCCTTTACCTCCTTTCCTTTCCCTTCAAGACTGACTGTAATATCGATTAAATTTCGCAACAAAGATTGCATCGTGGATCAATATTTACGCGTGATCCACCGAAAACGCAAAGGTTATTTGTATATACGCGGCAAGAAAAATCTCTACGGAAATCTACATCCAGGAGTGATTCAGTATGTTCGCTGTCGGACCGCGGCGTCGTATAATGCGCCACCGAGGTTCACGACTTCCGGTCAGAGCTGTAGCTCGTGAATCCAACGATAGCGGGATAAAGAGCAGCCAACTAGAAGTAACACGCCCGTGGGCAACGATACCCGAACTGCCACATTTTTATATTCATTTTTATGGCTGCGCGCAGACACAGTTATTTTTTTTTTTTTAATGGTAAACGCAATAGAAATAAATATGAGCGAACTGTGTGTGTATATCGTCGGTATATTACCATTCGAAATCGTGAAATAACGTATATATCTTGTTGCGTGCGTTTATTACCGCACGCGTAAGAATTCGAATACATTGTCGTCTACGGGCGTTGAATTTCTCTTCAATTTAATACATAAGTATACGAAGAATGACCGTAAGAGAAGAATATATACAAGAAACATCGCGCAAGTCTGACAGCCGCAAGATTTATCGCTCATCTCGCGAGTCTCGGAAGCTCTCCGATAGCTTCGAAGTATCACCGCGCCGTCTGTCCATCATAGACGCGCGGGATAGTTGGCAAAATGGGTAAGGCGCGGGCATCAACTTTGTGATAATAAAACTAGAGCTCTCCCCCATATATCTCGACAGTAGCAGCGCTTTTAATGAAATATATAGTCGTTGAGTCGAACTGATGGATCGATCGATCGGTTGATTGATATCTCAGCTCGTACCGATGGAAAAAAAGATGAAATAAAAAAAAAAAAAAAAAAAAAAAAAAAGCTCCAATTTTATATACCAGTTAATTTGTCGTGGCAGACCGGAAATAATAGCCGCGGGATCTCTCGCGTTGTTCAACCCTCTTGAATATCCGGTAATGATATTCGGTATAACGAGTGCAACATCGCGGTGGCGTGGTAGCGATGTACATAGTAGTAGTGAAAAATACACGCGTATTCCACAGAATGAACACAGAAGAGAGAAGGAGAGAAAGAGGCGTGTGGGCGTGTGTAGCCGGTGCACACGAAAAAGATCTAATCGTCGTAGAGTCATAAATTCTTAAGGTAAAACGCGCCCGTCCGTTCTCGCGCGGCTTATTTGCTATTCATGAGTAATATACGGGTCACACCGGGACTGTTTTTTTTTTTTCCCGTTTTCCAACATACATACACACGATTGCGTATGTGTAGTATTTTTCTTTTCACGAATTTAGTTCCGCGGCTTTTTGGAATCTTCATCGTGAATTTCCCCGAAAAACTCGCACACACGATCTATCGTTGTCGGCGAAATGTTAAATAATTAAGTAATTGCTCCTCGAGGGCGGAATACGCCCCTTCTCTTCGACATTAGATACAGTCGTAAAAGTAACGGAGAGGGACAGAAATGTGAGGTTATAGTAATGAGCGTCAGGTGCTCGTAATTCATACTCGTACATAAAATAATATTTAATCGAACGGTCGTGTGCGTCATTGATTGCGATATAATTATCGAGGGCTTGCAGCGCACCCTTATAGCCCCCTTGGGCGGAGTCACTCGTTCACATCATTCTGTGGATTCTTTCATTTTTTTTTTTTTTTTTTTCGTCTTCTTTCGTCTATGCATTCGTAGAAAATGAGAATGAAAAAAAATTGATAAAAATGGATCGAATATACGTCTTTCTCACACACAATCCTGAGGGAAACGAACAACCCCTTCCACGTTCCTATTTTCCGGCTGAAGAGGGGCTCTCCATTTCCTCGTCGAGTGACGTCATTGTTCGATATACATATATGGTATATAGGATATAGGATAGGCGCACACAAGTACACAACTATACTGGTTCTCTCTATATCGTAAGGAAGGTTAGACATCGCGGTTGCTCGAGCCGCTGGGACGCAAAGGAATGGGCGAGTGTGTGTGTCCGTGTGTGTGTGTGTGTGCGTTCGAGAGGGATGAAAGAGAAGGGTAATAGTCGGTGCCGGCGCTCCGACGGAAGTCGTGAGAGCACCAGCTCGTGCGTTTGTAATGGACAATCGATAAACGTCGATCCCGCGACCAATTTCGAGAGAGAAAAAAAATAAAAATAATGGCGGAGATATATCATGGAAATCATACGATATACGAACTAATATACTTGGATCGAGCGATTTACATTATTTAAAGCTAAAAAAAAAAAAAAAAAAATGTTCATAAAAATTAATTACGAGTTAATCGATTTTTTTTAAGCATTGAAACGAATTTTAAAGAAAGAAATGTATTATTAACTCGGTTTCGACCGGATGGAGAAAGAAATATTTTTATTATCGATCGTCCTTTCTTCGTAATTTGATCTGATCGCGAGTGGCTCGTCCGGGAGCTCGATATTGCGAAAAATCCATATATGGGAGGGATGAGATTCGTGAGTGATAAGCCGTTATATGAACAGAGACGATGGGGGAGAAGAGGAGGCGCGCATAATTCATGGAATAATTTTTATAGTAGCCACTTTTTTTTTTTTTTTTCAAACGAAGCCCCCGAGGTCCCCGATGCGACCGTTGAGTCTATCTTGTGTCACGCGAGAAACCGGTAACAGGCGCAACGGTGGTAGATTCCCGTGTTTCTCTATATGTGGGTCAACTGTTCAAACGACCGGGCGCCCCTCGCGCTCTCTGACACAGTTAAATAATCGAAGACTATTTTCGTATATTCTTCACTTTACACATATGTATACGTGGATACATATCTCGGTCTTTCACCATCGATACTCCGGAAATTCTTTATCATTCGAAAAGCCGCGGGGGTCCGATTTCTATTTCGGTGACCCGAAAGACGATGGCTACCTCTACGCAAGTCGATAAGTTAAAAAAAAAATGTATGATTTTTATTTTTTTGTATTCGAAGTAATAAGCTCCGCGGTTTGTAGTTAGTTCGGCTTCAAACAGCTAAAAAGATCACCGATGCGTATCTCGACCAGACTTTCCAATCGTTCTCCGCATGAATTTGTACCAATCTCTTCGCCCCGATAGCTTCCAATGTATCCCCTATCTTTGCCGAGTCGAAGACAGATATTAAACTCAAATCAGGGATGACATTAATAACCGTCGGAGAGAACATTAAAAGGAAGCGAGAGGAGGGTTGGGGAGGAAGAGAACGTAAAGGCTGAAGGCTCGGAGGAGAAACCGAGGAAGGGATGGGTGAACCAGACTACAGCAATAAATGATAAAACGTCGCTATTGAATGTGCTATTGGCCGATCACTAACATATTTATAGCGAAAGTCTCGATGTGCCGAAAACAGCACGAGATCGAAGTATAAAAAAAAAAAAAAAAAATAGTGATGAAATCAAAAAGGTTAATTAATCTGTCGAATAATTGAGAGATGTTGGGGAGACAACGGAGCAGTGGAGAACGACGAGAATTTATCTACAATGGCAAAAACGAGACGCAAAATAGGAGTTTGGGGGGAGGGGGAGGGGGGAGGGGGCGACTGTATAGTCTAGACTCGCGTCTCATCGGTTGACGCTAGGCGGCTGCAAGTACAAGCCTCATTAAACATGAATTCGGCAGATCTCTCATACCAGTTCAACTTTCCGCAATCTTAGCTTCTCGACTATCTCTTCTTGTTAACTCTCCTCGGATTTCTCGGTGCTTACGGGCCATTTAAATTTTATCGATCGATGCCACACAAAAGTAGTCATTTTCTATGGTCTCATTAAAAATGTCTTGTAACAGTGAAAAACAAATCGTTTGAATTAATTCCACGCGCAACTGAGATTGCGCGCGCATAAAACATTTGGTTGATAAAAAAGAAATGCTTAATTGATCAAACGACCAATCAGGTGAAACACGTGTTTCTTCATTTATCGCGCCGAATTATTAATTTGATAAACGAAATTTTTTGTTCGACACCCGCAATCATTTATTCAGTTGATCCAAAAAAATTTATTTTTCATCAGACAACTCGAACGTTCCTACGATCGTTACCGACGAATGAAAAAAAAATGTCGAAAAAAATTCGTGTTTGCCAGTCGAATCGCGGCGAGAAAGGGAAATCAGACGGCAAAAGGGAGCTTTTTCGAGGTTTTTTTTTTTTTTTTTTTTCTTGCACTCGTGTGTTTACAGGTAGGTGTATCGAGGTCACGCAAAACGTCTGGAGCGCAGGTCTGCGACGAGGCAACCCCCTGAGCAGCGCTCCTAGGAGCTTACTTTCTATACCCTCTGTTCCTATTCGCTCTCTCGCACTCTCTCACATCGCTACCCCCCTAAAACCTCCGATCCAACCCTCCGACCGTCGCTACACCCGGTGGCCGAGGGAACGCCGGGGCGAGCCGACAGCTTCGCCGCCAGGTACGACCTACAAGAGGTACATAGTAAAACGTTCGACCTGCAACGTTACACCTGTTCTCTGCTCTTTCATCATATATCTCTGGTTTTCTCACCTAATCGCACATTGAATCCAATATCGTTCAGTTTCACCTTAACTTACATTATTCAGACTTAACCCTTTCGGAGTTCGAAGACTTGTCAAAGTTTCATTTTTTTGTTTTTTTTTTATCATCTCTACGAACGATTCTCCGGTATCTCTTAACAGTTAACCGTTTCGCGAGTGTGTCGCCGTTGTCGCGAGCTTTGCATCCAATTCGCGAGGTTACTTCGCGCTCGTCGTTACGATTATATATCAAGGATAATCGATAATCAGCTGTTGCGAGACTTGACGTTACGTATGTCTATCAGACTCGCGAGTGAATTTTTCCGGACAGTGCGCGTGGACTATTGATATAACGTGAGTTTTGCATTCATTATTATTGTTAATCCCACTCAGCTGTCTTTTTTTTAACTCGTTGGAAAAATGAAAAAAAAAAAAAAAAAACGATTCAAAACAATACAACACGTTCGATAATGTCGTGGGAGAGCTATGAACGCATTCGTAAGGAGAACAGCAGCGACAGACGACAATGGAGTTGCCGTGTTTACTGGCAGAACAAAGCGTCGCGGCTTTGATAAATAGACGAACGCGCATGTTCGATGTATGTCACGCGTTATAATAAAGTTGCAACCCACGTGTTGTCAAGAAATTCTAGTAAAAAAAAAAAAAAAAGAGGCCAAACCCGCGATTATAAACTTATCGTTGCGGTCTACGAAGTTGAATGTCTAGCCGAGCGTGCGATTTTATTTATTCGTGTTTTATGCACACGTTCGTGAAAACGATTTTGCATTCGCGAGATTCTCTCGTAGCTTCGTGCGCTCTCGCGGTACGATAATTCGATATTGGTAAGTCACTGGAAAAAAATTTATCGGACAACGGGGAGGACTCGCGGCTCGTTGTTTTCGCGTTCGCCAGAGTGGTTTATACGCCGCGTGGTACAGTAGTCGCCCACTTAATATCAACGGGGGTGGAATTCGAGAGCGCGTCATTGGCGCGAAAGAAACCGCGACTATCGGGGCGATACTAGCATTGGTAGTCGCCACCGGACGGTTTAACAAGGTGTGCTGCTTACACTGTATTGCTGTTATTGTTCAAACTATGCATATATATAGAGCTATATATACATATATATATGTACATACGAGGGTGGGTGCGTGTTCACTGGCCATCAACGTTTCCAACGATAAGTACCGCCGCGACGCGATGTGTCTAGCCGTTCGCGTATACACACAGACAGTAAATACATCGAAAGACAGTCGATAGGACATTAGGTATACAGGGTATAACAATGACGCTGACTAGTAGTGGGAAAAAGAGTAGTAGTCGTAGTAGTAGTAGTAGTAGTGCCTGTAAATGTTTTCGTCTCTTTCGATACCACGCGAAATACACATATACTGTATATAGTAACAAAACTCGCCTCTCAGCTCATCTGATTTCACCAAGGGCTCTATGAATAATTGATGATCAACCATCAACGTTGCCTAGTGTCGCCGAGCCGAGGACAACTCGGCCATAGAAAAACAAGCTAAAGCTTCGGGACACTGGGAAATTTCCGAATACCTTTCTTTTGTTTGGTTTTTTTTTTTTTCGTGTAACTGCTTTACATGTCCTTCAATTTTTTTTTTTTTTTCACTTCCGCTTAGGAAATGGACGATCCGTGGCTGAGGCTTCGTTGCGAAAAGATCGGGGCTAACCTCGAGGAGGAACAGTGCGGTGGATGCGATTTTGACGATAAAACATTAAGATGTGTGAGAAAAAAAAATGTCGCGCGATAAATATTCGGGAGTGAAATTTTTTCGAGGCAAAAGGTGAAAGGCTTTCTAAAAAAAAAAAAAAAAAAAAAAAAAAAAAGAGCAATGTCATTCTTCGGATGGGGAAAGACTGGAAGGGATGGCGGAGGTGGCGGTGAACACGAACAGCATCATGGACGCAATTTGCAGGATGGCCTCTTTCAGATAGCGTCCCAAGCTTGCCACATACTCGTACAGGTGCGCGGTTTTATCGTTAATTAAAATGAACAAACCTCCCCCACAACCTCTGCTTCACAGTACCAACTTTAACGAAGCGAAGTTTACACCGATATAAAGGCCTCTGTTTTACCGACAATATAGCATTTGAAGAGCCGCAAATCGATTTAAGTCATTGGAACTTTGGCGGAGGCAAACAATTTAATAGATTAAACTGACGAAGCTATAATTTATTATTTAAACCAATCAAATTTGAGTGAATGGCGAAGTATTGATTTATTTCCGGAACTTTTGACGCGTACGTGAAAAAATTTTCATGGTATAAATTATATTATTTTAAAAAATAGGGTGGAAAAGCTTCGTAAAAAAATGCTCACAGAAATATAAAAAACTTTCGAAAGCGCAATTCCCTTTTTCGAGCGGTTTGCACGTTGAGAATGAAAAATCTTTGATTCGACTAAATCGGCGTTCACTTTCGTTCAAATGAATTTTTCGATGGTACAACACAAAAGTTGGATCTCGCAAACTTATTTTTATCTACGAATGGGAATGATTAATGAAGAAACTAATTAATGGGATTTCGAAACTCAGTGATACCAACTAAAAATTCAATTTAACAAGAAAAAACCGCCGATTAATTCGCAGCAAACTTCTTTTCTTAGTGCAATATCGATAGGATTTTCCAATTAGTGTGATTTTTTTGAGTTTTAAGAAAAAAGGGATGAAGCGAAGCCTCGTAATGTTTCGATAACAGGTTAACAATACACACAACGTATCCTACGGTGGGAGTAACAACGTGACGAACGTCGCCTACTCAAAGTATTCCCGATCGGGTGGGTCAACGAATCTCGCATCTTCCTCCTCTACATCGAGCGCGAGAGAAGCTTCGACCTCGAGATCGCACGGGACTGGTCATCAAGGCGGTACGAGTCGAGCCAAAGATCAGGACGTCGTAGTGCTTCTACCGAGTCACCGAAAGAGCAGAACACCGCGAATACGACACAAGTTATCCGTAAGGAAAACATTTATTTCATTAATAAATAAAAATAGAAAAGAAAAAAAATTGCACACGAGGCCCCCGATCGATCGGTTTAATTCCATTCTGGTATGAGGATGGGACTCGAGAATCAGCGAAAAGTACGATAGAACTTTGTGTGGAGAGGCACTCGGCGCGTGCTAAATAACTGCGCATCTAGACGAGGTTTGTAGTTCGGTAATATGGGTCAGAATTTGAATACTATGCTGGTATCGGAAAGAACGAGCTAAAGAGAGAGAATGCCGAGAGGGAGGAAGATAGAATCGAAAGAGACGCGCTTGTAAACGGCTCTAAGGTCGTAGGTCGCCGCGACCCATTACATAATTCCGATCGGAATCGATGTATAGTCTACACGTTGAATATTTTCCACGTGAAAATATATATCGTAGAAATTCTTTAGAAAAAATATGTGAGCTTTCGACTCAAAAATTATTACGAAAAAAAATATATAGATGCAAAATATTTAAAAAATACACAACTATATGCCGTTTTTCCCGCATTTATGTAAATGTTATATATTTTATTAAGCATCCATAAAAGTAAAAAATTTTCGATGAAAACACTTTTTTATATACACTTATTTAATTATATATATTTTTTATTATTATTCAATTATTTTAAATGAGGAGTTACGGCTAACATAGCCGCACTATATGCCATTTTTTCCGCATTTATGTAGTATTTATATATTTTATTAACCATTGATAAAAATTCAAAAATTTTCGATGAAAACACATTTTCATATACATTTATTTAATTATATACCTTTTTTATTATTATTTTGATTATTTGATTATTTGAAAAAAGTAGTTGCGGCGAACGTAGAAACGAGACAGAGGTAAGCTACTCGAGTGATACTCGATTTTCTTCGCAAACTCGAGAGACTTTGTCGTCGTCTTGGAGACCGAACGAAAATTAGAACGCTTAGTTGCACGTCTCGGAAATGGTTTGCGCTCGTTGCCTTCTGGCCCTCCGGCCATTTTATCCACCCAAAATTACTCGACGTTTCGCCTCGTGTAACGTTGAGAACAAACCCGAGTGGCCTCGTATCCTTCGTCGGATATACTCTTTGCCAAGAATCCACGATTTCTTCTTTCGTCCCATTTGGCTTTTCCTTCCCGGTGGATACGCCATTCTCTTTTCCGATTGTTACATCGTCCCTCTCGCCGTGTGTTGTCTTCGGTCAGAAGGCAATGCAACTTCGGATTGTCAGAATTTTCACAAAATTTCCCGCTGCTATTTCGATCGAAACGATCGGTCGGTCGAGTTCTCGAAATGTCGAGATTCATGATAAGAGGTCGTCTTCGGGATCGCGTGATTCAAGGACGTTGCAAAACTTGCAATAACCGATGTAAGAAGAACGGGGTAAACAGAAACCCTCCCTTACGAGAGATTCTCGGCCCTCACTTCTCCTTACCTACCCTTCTACTCGCGACTCCCAGAAACTCGGCAATATCTGGTAATAACGAGATGTTTTGTCGTCCTTTTTTTTTACTTCGGAAATGATAATACCCTCTCATTCGACTCCATTCGCTGTGTTACCTCAATTTTTCGGTATATCCGGTACACGCGACTTCGTCGAACTCGTTTCGAACCGTATAATTGAGACTTTTCGCTATTTCTCACACCCTCCCGAAATATACCTGGAAGTCGAAATCCCCTCAATATATTGCTAAATATTGAGCGTCGAACCTTCGAGAATGCTAACAGAGATTCCTTTTAGCTTCGATCGATCCGTCCCGATATCAGACAGCAAATGCAAATGTCGATGCAAACAACAATGCAAATTGTCGAATTTGAATATCGATATTAGAACCGGAAATTTGTGAAAACTAATATATCAGCTCAACAAAAAAAAGACCTATGAAAGGTGTAATCCACAATCCATATAACATTTTCCCATACATTGCATAAATCCTCGTAAAGTTTTAATATTCCACGTGCCAATGTACGTAAAACAATATATCGAAAATATTAGATGTTTATTGAAATTTCAGTAAAAGTATAACTTCGAAAAATGTTTATCATATTCATTGCGCCTTTATCGCGTGTAGTTATCCATACAGATGATTATTCATAAGAGACGATTTAAAAAAAAAAAAATTCTCATCTTAAAAGCAGCGCTCGCGTCGTATCGTATGATCGCATAGACGGAAGCTGCATATTCTCACTTTTTCTCGGTGCATATGTACTCATATCGTATCAGAAATTGTTATTATTGTCTTTGTATTGCTGTTCAAACGTTTCTGCTACTGCGCATTCGTTTATATATTATTGTGGTTCAACTAAGCGTCACTCGAGCGTAGCTAAGCTCGCCGAAGTGTGGTCCCGATCTACCGTGTCGCGGGTATTTCGCACACAATCACAATGAGTAATTAATCGCCAGTGCGCACGGTTGTCGATTGTTCACTAACGCGAACGTTCCATCGGGGGGAGGGATTGTACAAAGGAAAATTCGCGGTTAACCTCATCGGCGCGAGATAGGAAGCGATAGAACACGCAACATCCAAGCATCGATATCTCTTCGACTCGCTTTATATATATATATAACGGCGCTAGGAACTTCTGGGGAAAAAAAGACTTCACCTCCTCCTTCGCGGCGCGAGCTCTCGCATTCACCGAGCTTTCCCGATGCTTTGGCCGCTTCCAATTAACCGTAACACAATTAACGGAAGAGATCAAAGCGAACGACGATGAGAGAGACGGAGAGCCCCGCGACATGCTACGGCTACGCATACAGCGACAGGACGAACAGCGAATATTAATCTGCGACCCTCTCCCATAAACGCAGTTCCTGTCCATTTCGTTCACTCCAATGAGAGTTCGTGTTCGCGAAAAGTATCTCCGAGCAAAAAAAAACTAAATAAAAAGGGCGAGACGATTGCTACCGTAATTTCCCATCTCGCTACCGATCTGCCGTTCATTTCGACAACTCTTTTTCATTATTTGTTTTTTTTTTTTATTTTATCGACTATCTCTCATCAACCGTTCATCGACTGGGAACCAGTCGTTTGCATGTCGTCGAAACATGAAAGAAAAAAATTAAGTGGATCGTTGTTCACACGAAGTTTCGATACTATCGGTCGGACTTTGTATTTGAACTTTAGACTCGGAGTCTCAATACAGGTATTAATTTTTATTTACCGAAGCGAAGCCCAATGAAAAAGTTATAGATATTCGCATTGCAATCAGTTCGACAAGTAACAGCTGTAGTAAAAAAGTATCAACGAAAAATTCCCAAAAAAACCTTACAGTACAGTAACATCGACGAAAAAAAAAAAAAAATTCCATAGCTCCGCGATCGTTGCTGCGGATAAAAAACCGTAAATCCAACGGTAGCTACCCGTTTTACCTTTAATCGTCAACGATCTCTATTCTTAATAGCCACGAATTAATTAACGAATTGTTATACATAAACTCGCGAATGAGAAAGGTATAAGTACCACAACGTTGTAATCGTCAACAGCACTTTCAATTTGTCACGCCTGCCGTTTTCCCTACCCTTTCCCACCCTTCGTCTTCCCGCGGTCTCATCGCCCGAGTGTTCTTTCCGTTCTCGTCGACGATGTCGATCTATGTTCGCGTTCTTGACGACGCGAAACACCGGTGCCGAGACCCGGTTGATTATAACTGGCGCGACCTCAACTCCTCGTGTACAGGAAGCACACACAGTACCAACGAAACCGAGAGAATAGACTATATATATGTATATATATATAACCGTAGTCGAAATTAAATTTGTTCGAGAATTAGAGAGAGGGGACTGTTTGCCGCGAGGCATCGCCCTCGAGCTTTTCTCTGCATTCTCTACCCCCTTAATTCTATATCCCTCCCCCCCCCTCCCCCACCCCGCCATTCTACTTTCTCTCATTTCATATCCCATATATAGCTTTACCACCGGTATACAGACTGGTACAATGGGTAAAATCCACGCGCCTCTCTTAACTGTCCAACGTCACGAAAGCCACCCTTGTCCGAGCGCTTATTAAGAGTGATTATGGTCACGTTCGTTTTAATTTTACCCTCTGTCTCGTGCGGCCTCTCTAATGTGAATGCCGCGGCAAACGACCACGCGGAAAGTTATACGCCTGATCAACACTGTACGCAGAAACAAGCACAGCCCCGGCGACAACGAGAAATAATAATACGAGGGATGCAAAATATGTAATCGTCCCGTGTTTCTCGCCATCGTTGCGCGAAGGAAAAGGGGAGTTTATACGACAACTTTCCGTTATGGTTCTCGAGGCTTTCGACGTTTTGACTCGTCTTTGCTGTCCCGTCGAGTGACACAACGTCTTCACGTCTTCGACGAAAGTGCATCCCACAAAACTCCCCCAACCTTTCGTCTAATAAGTCTTCCCACGTCTATACATCGATTCTCTCTCTTGTGTCTGCCAACGAGGGATGCACATAAGTAGCTTATAATAAGTGTACAGCGGCGCCAAAGAACTGCGATGAAGAGGCTTTTCCTACTATAAAATCGTGTCTCGACTTCGAAGAAGCCTTCGACGATCGACATTCAAAAGCTTAGGATAGCGCGTTTGTCTCTGTGGTTCACGCAACTAGCGGCAGAGCTCTCAACTGTCGGAACTTTGTAGATAGTTTTTTACTTTGCTTCGTGTCTCGTATTTCTTTTTTTTTTTTTCTTCACCTGTTTCATGACACCAGACACGATTACCAAGAGACTCTTATCGAGAGGGTACAAGAGCAAGAAAATTCATTGTATCCCTTTGCGATGAGAAAATAGTTTTGTACCTCGAGACAACGGTATCATTAATTTGAAGCTTTGAGAGAAGCACTCCACCAACGACGATTCATTAATTCTATTGTAAAGTCTAATCCTCTGATTAATGTACCGTTGTCCCTTCTTGTGTCATCGTCGTACATTCTCGTTCCATTAACTCATTTAGTATCCAGAGTAGACGAAGAGGTTACTTGATAGGGCCAAAGTACCTGTAACCATCATCTACTTATCAGAGGGACAAGTCTTCCTCTCGTTCTCGCGCACGTTTCTCGCTCGCGCGTTCTCTCGTGTATTCTGCGCTCGGTGCATGACGAGGCAACGCTCTATACTATGTTAGTGTCCCTTGTGAATAGAACAGCTTTGAGGAGCTCGGAAATTACTGACTGAACGGTCTAAGGATAGCTCTCGTCACCGCTACATATTATAACTGTACGCTATAGCACAACACTTTGCCGAGAACTATACGAACCCGAAGCTTCGTTATTAGAACGAGAACGTTGAACCAATGTTTCTAAATAGTCTTGACGAGCAAATTTCTGAATTCTCCACTCTTGACTCCAAAATTTCAACCCCACGGATATTGGCAACACATGCGGTGATCTGTGTTACCTGACAGCCTCCTTATACACCCCTCGGAAAACCGGTGAAATCAACTGGAAATTGCAGAGGCGGATTTACCTCCTGTGTCTACTCTTAGCCGCAGTATACCACCGGTTTCACAATATTCCAGAAATAGTAACATTTCTCAAAAAATGTGTTTTTTTTTTTTAAATCGATAAAAAATTTTTGCTAAAAAATATTTCACAATTTCTCTTTCGAAGACTAAATCGAAGTTTTTGGGACTTGTAAATAATAATTTTTATTTTCCCGGATGAAATTACGATGAACGAATTTTTTTTTTTTTTTTTTTCGGAAGAATCTAAGATCGAAAAATAAAGTATCGGCCTTCACATTTTTTGTATTTCGCGTTGAAAGCGAATCCGGAAGTAATTATGACTCAAAAATCAAGTAGGTCATTGCTAATCAGCGAAAAAAATCATTTTGCCTTCTCGTGTTTGTCACAGAAATTGAAATTTTCAGTAACCGAGGATCGCGGCAGTAGTAACAGTGAGTATACGATCAGACACTGCAGAGCGGTTGCTTTTCCGTCAATGTCAAAGAAATTATTCGATGCATAATAAATTCACGTATTGCGAGTCTCGTTATATACGGATTAACGATTAGTCTCGTACATAGTATGTGGATAAGTCTCGTGCGTGTTGGCTGTCGGCGCAATTGTACCGGAGGCCTACAACTGTTATACATACAGCAGAAAAAAAAGGGATACTAGTCTCACTCTTCATATATTTTTTTTTATATACTCCTCCGCTGCAGAGCTTTTGCGGAAGGCGTAATCTCGCTTTTCCTCACATTTACATGTACACGTTACGTTTGTAACCCTCCGCGTATATTACCGATATACCCCTCCGTAGTGTAGCTTCCCGCATATATAGTATTGTATTATGGTACCAACCAGGATTGGCTACCGAGGAAAAGCAGGTGAATCAAGTTGTAGATGTACGAAAGCGATATAACTCCCAGTCGCGCAGGCAGTTTTAGCGTGTCGCGTTCTCCGCCGTAAAACTCTCTTTCTTTGTTTCTCTCTCTCTCTCTCTCCGCCGTTCTCACGTTTGTCCTCACTATGCCGCGAACCAGTTTTTCCGTGACGGTTTCGAAGCTCGGACAGCCCCGAGAACTCACCCCCTCAGCAGTGTTATTGTCACCCGAAATCGCCGAAAATTAACCCGTTGATTTATCACAGAATTTCACGCAACATTCTTCGCAAAGGTGAGACGGTTAGACGAAATTGAACAATTAGAGAACACCGGAAGTAAAGGGAGAAAAGGATCGAAGGAAAATCTTTCTCGACCCTGTTGCCCGACCGATCGAGCAATAATCTTTATACATGCGAACAATCACCGTTGCAGCTTTTAGACGACTATACAGCGCAGTGCTGCAGTGTGACGTGCATTCGCAAATTACCGTCTCCTTCGCTCCTAACTTATCCCCTCACTTTATCGTACAATAATTACACTATATTCTGACAGTTCGGCGTCCCAGTTTCGATGAAAGTTGGTCGTCGACCTTCGTTCCCCCTGTCGCTGGAGACATTCATGCTGTTGTTTTCGTACCATGCGCGCAATTCTTTCGAAAGCTTTGCCAAGAAATTTTTTTTTATCAAATTAAAAAAAAAAATTCATGTTATCGAAGTTAAATGAATCTTTCATTTAAAAAATCCGTTTTTTCTTCGTAGATCGCGAAAATATACCTATATATGTATACATTTTTTTTTTTTCTAATATCTCATTTGTTTACGTTGTCGGTTGAGATATTTACGAAATATGTTTAAATAATTACTTATCTACATGTGGATACGCCGAGGAGAGTGAGAGTACGAGAGAATATTTCCCGCCAGTGTGATCCAAGCGTAAATCGATCGCTAACCCCACCTTCTGCAGTAAGCAACCCCTCTAGCAAGCCAACCATCGCGTTGGTATTAGTACTTACAGATACACAGCGAGACATGTTTCCACTCTCTCCCTTTCTCTCACATTTTCTCATATAGTAGCGTCGAAGCTAGTGCGGCAGGAGGTTGCGGAGTTTCGCAAAACGTTCGTGGCACGAACCCCGTACTGTCGGGTCAACGTTACACGGGTTGCCTCTGTTTGTTGCTGTTCATGCTCTCGCAACGGCACAAGCCAGTTAACTCTCGGACGGTCTTGCAGTTCTC
This sequence comes from Cryptus viduatorius, assembly GCA_964006125.1. Taxonomy (NCBI): domain Eukaryota; kingdom Metazoa; phylum Arthropoda; class Insecta; order Hymenoptera; family Ichneumonidae; genus Cryptus; species Cryptus viduatorius. The sequence continues at coordinate 11,092,453 of OZ023224.1, read as the reverse complement.
GTTGAACCGCGAGCCGGGCGAAAACCATTACCCCGAACGGCTTCGCGCTTTCGAGTCTTCTTTTTCGCGTATCTCGAATATCTCGTTCACCACCGGGAAAACCTTTTTTTTTTCCCTGTTTACAGTGTTTCCGATATTCTTCACGAGAAAAAGATTGTTATTAACCTCTGCAGGTTGTTTTGTTTTGTTTTTTTTTTTTTTACGAGCGCATCCTGCGACCACAAAAGGCTCGTGACCCCCGTGCGTTCTTCGAGTCTTACGTTCGCGACGTGTAACGTTTTCTCTTCCAAGGATTACAAACACAAACACACACACACGCGCATACGTCCACCAAAGCATAAATAGAGACGATCGCTTCTCGCACCTTCGAACGATCGTCGACATAAACTACCCCCTTGCTGTATACCTTTATACCCACCTATTGGTTCGATACGACGATATTCGCGACGACGTTGCGCGTCGCCGAGCGTCAATATTGACCCCGGCGATGGATCTTCGTCGTCGTCGGTGTTCCCATCGGACTTTCGTGAAGAGACAGCAACGTCTTGCCGAAGTTACTATCACACCAACCAACGTTCGCGTATACATCGAAAGCTTCAAGTAAAAAGCACAAGCCGGCAACTGTTAATTTCGCGAAGGCACACTGCCGCTTTGATCGATGGAACGTTAATCATCCGGAAAGGTCGTAACTCCCAGACGACGAGGACCAAGGGCCGCGACGAACCTGCCCGCTGTCCAAAGGACTCGATCGTGAAAGCTTCGGTAATGATATTAGAAATAGAATTAGCAGATATGGAACTATCTGCGAGTTTCGCTCTCTCACTCTCTCCGCGACATTGTTGCTTTTCCTTTTTTTTACTCGATATCGTTTTCTCAGGGTGGGGGGTCCTTTTTTTTATCGTATCTCGGGGCGAGTATCGCGGCTCGTTTTCACGCGTCGTTGGTTCATAACATTAGCCGCAGCTCTCGCAGACTTTTCTAATCTCTACGATACTTGTCATTAGAAGCAGAAACCGCGCGTGTAATGCGCGAAACAACGAGTATGGGTCGGAAAAAAGACGGGTAGGTCAACGCAAAGTTCATTTGAGGCAAACGGAATCTTTTTTCGTAATGTACGAAATCCAAAACACGTGCGACGAGAATTTTTGATCGATCTGATCGTATTTGAAGTTTGTGTGCCGCAGGGGAAGCAAAGATAACAACGCGCGTAGTTTCACAACGGAAATGAGAGTTGATGACAAGAATCATACGTCAACCCTTCGGGGGCTCTTTTTCATTCGTAGCTGTAGGAGATACTGTAATTTGTTTCTACTTTGCTGGTTCACGTCGAGCATCGATCCAGTGCTAGAAATTGCCACTCCATTCCGCTGCAGGAGATTCATTGTCGTTCATGAAATAAATCGATAAACTTCGTGTTGCTGCCGTCGATTTTTTTTTTTTTTTAATATCAAATGACTACAATGTCGCGAGAAATTCGATCGACGATCATGCCTCGTTGGTATTACATCCGGGAAATTAATTACTCATGGCTCACCGAACCGATAAATACATTATTCACTCGGAATACCTATCTCTTGCGCCACCCTCAGCATATATACAATAAGCAGATTTTTGCGTAATTTTTTTTTCTTTTTCTTTTTTTTTCAAAGATTTTATTTTATCAAGCGTTAGTAACGCAACTTGGGATAATATCGGCCCGTTTCACGATTATTTACGAATCAAAGAAGAGGCGAGGGACAGTTTTACCGATTCGAGACGACCGAATTAGCGAATATATCCGACCAATTAAACATCGCGTATTGTTCGGTAACTTAGACCGAAATTTTGTAACGCTTTTTTTTCACGTTTGAAAGACTTTTTTATGTATTTTACAGCGACTATAGACCGTTGTAAATCCTACTGTTAACCCACACGTATTTATACGGATATTTACGGACCTCGTTAACGCCACATACAGCTCTGACACACTTGGCGCTCATTATTGCACGACTTTGCTAGAAATCAATATTCATAATTTCTCATAGAAAAAATATGGTTTCCGTGATGTTTTTCATTTCTGTGCGATCATTATATCAACGACTTCGCCATATTTAAAAATAGAAAAAATCGCGAGGTTAAACTTTGTACACAACAAAGTACAACTACTGTAAGACATTTTAGCCGTAAAACTTGGGAAATAAATGACAAACCGGTTAAACCTTTGCGAAAATTGTTTTTTTTTTTTAATTTTTTAAAAAATTCCTTTTGCGCTTCAACTTCAACATCGATTCGAATTTTTCAAATTTAATATCGAATTTTGATACATCGAACGGAAATTTGATACCTCGCGTTTTCGTATTTATTTATGTCGATCCTAAACGAATATTTTATAGTTAATATTAGCGGTGAAAATATCAATGAATTATTGAATACCGATAAATTAAGCTATAAATAAACGAACAGTTGATCAATTAAATAAGCTGCGAATAACATGAAGTTTTTAAATTTTCGGAAAATCGTTCACCATATTCTCTATACTTTTATTGACAATTCTCTTTTATTCGCAAACCTTCGTTTACCATAAAGTCAAATATCGTTAAAAAGTACTTCTTTAGCATACTACGAGTTGTAAAACAAAATGGCGAATAAAACATAATTATACGGAAGTAATGTAAAAATATTGTATTTCCGGTTATTTCGGTTCGTCATAATTAAATCGAAACTTAAAATTTTAAAAAACGTTACTATTGAAGTTTTGCACAGATATAGTCAATATTTTCAAAATTTTATGCTTCAGAATCGGAACCAAACTCGACATTTTTATTTTTTAAAAATAATAATTTCTTCCAGCGCTTTGAGTCCACCAAACATGTGTTCAGTTTTCTAAAGTCGAAGAATAGTGAATAGCGCGCACGTTAGGAGGCGACTCCTTCTGGAGACGCGAAGAGAGCGAAAGATGTCGGTAAGACAGTGAATTTCTTCAGACGCTGTTTTCACCAAATCTTTTTTAAAAAAACTGCAAAATTCTGTATTTTCTTTTTTTTTTAATATTTTATTTCCATACGCATACTTCGACATGTATTCACGCGTTTAAAAATATTAAAATTTGTCAGTCAGTTGATTATCTCGAGATTATGGTACTTTATCGAAAATCGGTTGGCATCGGAAGAAAGATCATGAGACCGATGCAGGTCCGTATCTATCGAGTGTGCCAAAGATTTTTTATAAAATCATCGAAAAATTAATAGAATCAAAAGGGCATTAGTCGAACGACTAAAATGTCTCCACAATAATGGATTGCAATTCGCAGCATTCTTCAACAAAATTAGAGAATTTTTGTTTGCAAATGATATCGAATTCCTGGCACCGCGTATTAACTATGCATAAGTACGTCTATGGAATTTCCTGGCGTCGCCATGAGACCAACTTGAGCTCTCTAAACGCTTTTCTATGATGAAGAAGCATACAATAAAAATGCTGCTAAATAATAACACATTTACGATATCGATTTCTGCAACTACAGCTGAAGTATCGTATGAAATGCGTCGAGTGCGCTAAATGCGTATCATTGGCGATAAGAGAGTTGAAGTAACTTAACTCCGATATCACTAGAGACGGAACTAGAATATCAGAAAACGCATAGCCCATCATTTGTTTTCTGCTGAGACACATGTTAGTCAGCGAGTTGTGTAGACGGGACGATGTCCACAGTTGTCAATAAATTTGTAATCAGTTGTATTTCATTGTTCGTGCCGATTGTATCGGACGTGCAGTAATCAAAGATTTCGCATCGGAATATATATTTTCATTCATTATCTCTCGCACTGCCGAGCGATTCTTCACGAAGAATCCTCGCGGATAAAAATAAAGATCGATATGGTGGCGTCGAGTTTTTCATCGATAAAAAAAAACATCGAATCTCGCAACTTAGCTTCAGCGGGAAGTGAATCGAAACGTGAACCACCTAAGAAGGTATTATTGATACGAATAACGAGCAGCGTTTAGAGTTTCGTCAACATCGAAACAATGCAAAGCGTCACTGCGATAGCGGCAACGTACTACAGAGGGCGACACTTGAGCTCTTCATACATTTCACATACATTGTCTATATCACTGAATTAACGAGCGGCAATGTGTATAATTCGTCTTGGCGATACGGAACCCTCGATATAAAAAAAAACCAATCGACCTTCGTAATTATGCGTACGATTACATTCGATTATTAATCGTCATAACGATAATCTCAAAAAAACAACTATTAAAAGAAATTATCTTGTAAGTAAATTGAGGATTTTGTTTATTCGATGTATTGCAGACAGTCTCCGAAAATGCGAGACTCGATATTAATGCACCGGCTGCTGGAGACGACGAACTGGAGCTGTGGGACCAATCTGGTTTCATGCTGAGAAGCGACGTAGACGATCCCCTCACTCACTCAAAGTTCGTAAATTATCACATACGCAATGGACAATTTTATTTTTATAGACGTGAAAACAGAAACTCGTTTTCTTCGACGATAATTAATTCAAATTTAAAGGATCATTCTAGTGTGACGCGCCAAGAAATAGCTGATTTTTCCGATGGATAAAATACGCTAATCAGTCAGATTATTTTGTCAAATCATAGCATTCATGAAAAACAGCAGGAAAAAAATCAAAACGTTAATTTTTATTTTTTTTTTCAATTTTTTTTGGTCGGTTAAAATGGCTTCTAAAAAATATTGTCTCCTGACGGTGTACACATCTCTAATCGTAAATATTGTATAAAACATAATATGAAAATCGACACGAAAGCCGAAAAAAAGTTTCCACAACGTGATAAAGAATGGCGTGAAGAATGTTGTGTCCAAATTTGGGAAGGATATTGTAAAAACTCTTTGACAATGTAAACCGTGTAGACAGAGTGCAAAAAATTTCTTGACAATTTTACACTAAAATAATTCCTTAAAAAATATAAAAATTTAAAAAAAAAAAGCTTTCATAACACGATAAAAGAATGATGTCAAGAATGTTGTGTCCAAATTTGAAACGGATAGCGTAAAAACTTTTCCTTTCGGAGTGTAAATTGTCTACACGGAGTATACAAAGATTTTTTGAAAATTTGAAACTAAAATAATCCCATAAAAAATATGAAAACAAAAAAAAGCTTCCATAGCAAGATAAATAATGACATGAAGAATGTTGTGTGCAAATTTGGGAAGGATATCGTAAAAACTCTTCCATTTGCAGTGTAAACCGTCTACACGGAGTGTAAAAAGATTTCTTCAAAAAAATGGCACTAGAATGACCCTTAACTCGCCTTAGCCGCTCTTAACTAAATGATAATTTGATGTGATATTAAAAAGTTTGTCTTGTAGATGGGGGGCACAGAATTGGTGCAGACCTAGCTGCATACCAATATCGATAATACTTATCCTGATAGTCCTGGTGGTTTTGTTGCCGCTTCTGGACCATGCGGCCGAAAAGCACTCAAGCAATTCCAGTCTTTTTGGCAATGAATCGGATCACAAATGTATGGAGAGTTGCCGAATATCTCTCGTCGAATCGATACCAATTGGACTAAATTACAGTAGCAATGCGTCTGTGCATAGAAGCACTTATCTCGCGTGGATGGAGCTTGTGGGATCGGCTGAAACTACTATAGAGATTGCATCGCTTTACTGGACAATGAAGAGACAGGATGTCTATCCTGATGACAGTGCTAAAGATGTGGGACTTCATTTCCTCTCAATCTTCTTTAATTAATAAAACAAAGGAATCTCTTCTAAATCTGATCTCTTTTCTGCAGGGTGAGGACGTCTTTGAGGCTTTACTCGAAGCCGGTCGGGACAGAAACATCGCAATCAAAATTGCGCAAAATATTCCATCTCAGTTGAGTCCGAATCTGGACACAGAATACTTGGCGAAAAAAGCCGGCGCCGAGGTAAATACGATCTTCAAATAAGGATCCTTTTTCTCCGTTTGCAAATTGTTGAAATAGCGTTCTTTAAAAAAGAATCTTTAATTTAGGTTCGTAGTTTGAACTTTGCGGGTCTTCTTGGTGGCGGAGTTCTTCACACGAAACTCTGGCTAATCGACAGAACTCACGTCTACGTCGGCTCAGCGAACATGGACTGGCGATCGTTGACTCAAGTCAAAGAACTTGGTCTTCTCGCTATGAATTGCTCATGTCTGGCGAACGATCTTGCGAAGATTTTCGAAGTATACTGGCAACTCGGTAAAGAGGGTAGAATTCCAGCCGTTTGGCCCGATTCGCTCGGTACAAAGATCAACGTCGATAATCCTTTGAACTTTACACTCGACGCCAATAAGTACCGAAGTTTCATCGCTGTGAGTACGAAAAAATGGCTTCGCTTGAAAAATTAAAGCCTCCTTCGCGTTTTGTTTCTAATTAATACCGATTTTGTTTGTTACTCAGAGTTCTCCACCACCACTTTCGCCCAAAGGCCGAACGAACGATCTTGACGCGATTTTACACTGCATTGAGAAAGCAGAAAAATTCATCTACATATCGGTAATGGATTACTTTCCGCTGACGATTTACACAGCCAAAGTGAAGTATTGGCCGGAAATAGACAATGCGCTGAGATCGGCAGCTATAGATCGTAAAATAACAGTCAAGCTATTGATATCCTGGTGGAAACATTCGAGAACCTCGGAAGACTATTTCCTCCGATCCTTAGCTGATTTAACCAGCAGCTATAGGAACGTAAGGGTGGAAGTGGTGAGTTAACGCAACGGCAATCATAGATCAATAAATGAATAGCAGCATTCCTCTTCTAGTCTATAGTTCTAATGAAATTCATCATTTTTTTAGAAACGATTTGTCGTTCCGACGAATCCGGATCTCGACAAAATCCCATTCTCCCGAGTAAATCATAACAAGTATATGGTTACCGATGTCGCGGCTTACATCGGCACAAGTAACTGGTCCGGCGACTATTTTATCAATACCGCAGGTGGGAAAAAATTAAACAAAAAAAAATGGATACCGCCGATTACGAATATTTCGTTGCAAGAAGCGAAAAATTTTTGAACAACATGCGTAATGTTTTCTTTTTTTTGTTTTGAAGGCATTGGAATGATTTTCGAAGACGTCGGACACAAAAATGGAGATAGCATAAGAAAACAGTTGGAAGACGTGTTCAATCGCGACTGGAAGTCACCGTACGCGCATTCGTTGGAATCTTCGTGTCCGAGAAGAGAGACACCGTCGAAAGTGATACCGAGACGAGATTTCATGCTGCCACTCAATCCACATCATGTACCTGCGTAAACCACAAAAAAAACCTTATCTACTTGAAGCGTTTAAAATCGATGATCGATTTTTATCGATCTTTTTGTCGAATCGGAAGGCCTATTGTAAATACTATTATTACTTCGAAATTTCCCCGCATGATACAAAAAGCAAGGAAAAAAATGTTCGGCTTAATCGTGTAAAGTGCCTTTTGCCTTCTACTGGCCTTTTGATTATGAGAAATGCCTATTGTAACAGGCAATCATTTGACTAAAGCAAAAAATCGAATTACCAAAAATTGCCGGAGACTCTCGACAATCGAGAAGACGCCGATAGCTTTTATTTCCTCTTTCATATACCACGAACGTTTCCTCGTTGCTTTTCCATTGAGAGAGAGAAAGAGAGAGAGATACTTATACAGTTTAAGAATTGAGTCACGTATTGTTTGAAAGAAACGCGTGACATCGACGACGAAACGAAAAGAACTTTCGTGAGTAATATGTAAAACGAAGTCTTCGTCTATGACACTAACGTTACTATACGTTTAGATCTATACTACGAAAAAAATAAAAAAAAAAAAAACGAAAAATTTTACTTCGGATTAGAATTAAAATCTGTAGTTCGATCGAACATATGATAGATAAAAATTGATTTTTTTTGCTCAACAAGTACGTAACGCTTGTCTCGAGTAAAATGCAGAGCAGTTTCTCAAAAAATAAAAAAAAAGTAACAGAAATTACGTTAGTACAATAACAATAACAATAATACAGCTCGGCAAATATCAATACGTAATCGTCGAAAGGACGACGGAAGGATGTCAAGAGACTCATGTCACAGTTGATGGCAGGTATATATTTGTTCAGACGCTGATTTACAGAACAAACGAACGTCAAACGACGATTTGTTTAATCGCAAGAAAAGGAATAACTAAAGACAAATAACCTCGTGAAGCATTGAAAACCGACAATTTTCGCATTTTTTTTTTAATTTGAGTTTTTTATATGTTATTTCCGCTGCGGGATCCAAACGCCATTTTGAATTTTAGAGTCTTTCTAGAAGAGTATTATAGCAAAAATAGATGAACTTTTTCTTCACCTAAACGCTACTAAATTTAAAATTGTTCCGCAGCCGCAGCAAAAAAAAAGAATAAATTTTACCGATCGACCGCGGGAATTTCAACAGAGGAAACTCTGTGTTTGTTCCGTCGAAGCTGTGATCCTTTCCCATGTTCGCCTTAGTTTAGCAACTTCGCATATAATTTTAAGACGTTACGTACGCAACTCCTCAAAGTCAGCCGATACTTCATCCGAATAATTACGTCTTCTCTCATAGCAAGTATCGGAATCGTATATCTCTGTATGCTATAAGACTATTGTTACAATTACAAAATGTTGGCAGCGAATAATAAATGATATTATATGCTGAATCGAAAGAATTTGTTGTGACGAAAGAAAACTCGCCGAATGCGCAGTGAATGAACAGAGAATAAATCATTGGAGGTATTTTTTTTTTTTTTCGTGAAAAACTACGAAACGTGCGAAAAATGCCAGTCATACGAGAGTTTCTCTCGCGTAATTGTAAGTTTGACGAATGACGTAAGTTCAACGTTTTTGTGACGACGAAGCTTGAGCTCGTCAAACAAATTTTTTAATTACTCGGACAAAGGTGCAGCAAGCAGCAACACACTCGGGTGAGTGCGGGAAGGTGCGCAGCGTTGTTTGCACGAGCTTCACGGGGAGAAACCTCTCTCGGAGACATATTACGTGCAGTAAGTCAAGTGCGTATACTTATAACTGCAAATGCCAGAATGTCGAAGGAGACGATAGATTGCCTCGTGGCTATGAATCTTCCGCGTTTATTTACCGATTTATTATCGACTATTGGTCGAGGCGATGAATAGATTGATTGATAATAAAAATTCGTTGAGAATTTGTAAGATCGAATGGCTTGTGATTCTACCGCACGCGAGAGGAATTGTGAAATAACTTAGGCGAAGGGGTGATAAAATTATGAATTAATCAACTTTTTTGGGTGTTTTTTTCGCACTCGTGCGGAAAAAACAGCAGAAAATCGCGTTCGATATAAGTGCGGGAAAAATCGGTCTCTCGCGACAAGTGTGAGAGAGACCGATGTTTCCCGCACTTTTTTTTTATAGAAAATTTTTTTATTGATTTTTTTAATCGAAAATAACTATTTTATGCTGCCTGCGCGAGAAGTTCAACTTTTCGCGTCTACGTTCAGTGCGTAGAACGTCGTTGTCTTTGACAGCGTGCGTAGAAAAATCGACGCATGCGCAAAGCGCAATATTCGTCACTTTCTGCGCACCAATGAGTGAGGTTAGGGCGCTCAAAGTCGAACTTTTCACGCAGTTAGCACAAAAAATTATGTGTATGGCATTGGCGCAATAGGCAATTTTGCACTCGTGCGAAGTCCCTTCATACTCATTTCGAATTTCCTACCTTCGGAGCCCTTGCCATACAAATAACTATTTTTTTATTGGGTGATTGAAAACCTGACGATATGCGTGTATAAATAACTTTTGTCACTCTATGACATGAAAAAAATAAGTGGAATGTTTCACATCGGAAAATCATACAAGCGTACCGCGATCTTCTTTGACGTTCAAGGCTAATAATCTTACGATGTACGGTGAGGGAAGAGGTGAGAGATACCCGAGAGAGAAGTGTTAACGACGTGTGAATTATTCTCTCCGAATAATCGCTTCTCGGAATATTTTCTCATTCAAAGCAGTGAAAAATCAAAGAAAACAAAGAAAAAGTTATTTTATCCCAACGCCGATCGTCGATCTTAAATTATAGACGATCGGTCCAGATGTAGCCAACGATTCATGATTTGTTCACACGAAAGAAGCGTTGCTTTAGTAGATGCATAAATGACGCACGAATAATCAGAATTCATGTTCCATGTTTCGTAATTTAATGTAAATCTCTTTTTTTTTTTTCAAAGTGCAGCATTGAGTTTTAATTGTCTCATTATTCGTAATACTACAGAAAATAGTAAGTATGGAAGTAAATAAAATCGAAAAAACTCGTTAATCAGTAATACGTGCGCCACTGCCGCCGTGCGTCACCATTTTTTTTTGTTAATCGTGTCATTACAGAATGTAATTACGAAGATTATAGTAAACAGATTGTAGTGAAATCAAAATAAAAGACACGCACATAGAGAAAAATATGCAACGAGAACAAAATCTGAAACTTTTCCTACATTTTGGTGGAGTATCTCACAAAATCTATTAAAAAGTTCCACATTTTGCTCTCGTCTAACGATTACCATTCGAGTCTCGTAAACATTCATGTATTTTTATCTCCGTGTGCGGAATGTCTGATGGATGCATTTATGAGAAAATTATAGAAAAATAAAAGTTTACGAAGAAAATTTTACGATCGAAGAGGAAGAATGAGGGGGGGGGGCTAAAACGTATAAAAAGTTTTCAATTTTTTCAGCGTAATCTGAGATGAAAAAAAAAAACAATTTCTTGTCGTCAATCTCAAAATTGCAGATTTGAAAAAAATTTGTAGGTCTTTGTCGGCAGTACGTGATAATTCGGCAATTTCGATAGACAGCAAGATTACGGAAACGTTAATCCTACAAACTTCACGAGGAATATTGCACGCCAATTGTATCCCCACCACTATCGGTAATACGATAAGTAGTCGAGTACAGAGTGACACACAACAGTCCGCGTCCTTTCGGCCCCCATCGCAATCGAGCTCGCGCGAGCTCTGTTCGCGGACAATCGAACACACCGTCGTTGACCTTTTCACCGCGCGGATCACCGTCGTAGCACCTGTTGCCCTAAGAGGGAGTGTGCGAAATTCAAATCCGTCGTAAGAGAGAGAGAGAGAATACGGGGCGATTTCGACAATCGACTTTGTCGTATCTTTGCGTAAAAAAAAGTTCGTCGCTCAGTCGAGTCTCCGGTGGCGACGAAAATCGAAAGATCGCGGGTGACCGAATCTCGATCATAGGACGACCCGGAGCGCCCTTTATAAAATTAAAAAAAAAATCAACCGCGACAAATTCAGAATTTCGTCTTGATTTTCCATTTTAAGGAAAAAAGAAGAAAAAAAAATCGTTTTTTTTTTTCACCGTGACTGGCGAAGGCTTTGTGGAGAAAGTGTCCATCGGGCGCAATCGAAGACTCTTCGCTCGTCGGTGTTATAGAAAAGCTGCGTGGCTCTGGAATTCGCGGAGCAACGAATAAGGTTGGTGAAACTCTCGGCTAATCGTTACGTCGTCATAATCTTAAGCGTATATTTGTTTGCATTTGCGTTTTGGATTGACGGGACAAAGAGGAGAGTTATTGATATAATTTTGAACGGACGACATTCCTCATATTTCCGGCAACACGTCTCATATTTCTCGTATTTCCGGCAACACGGCATTTCTGTGAAACACAGTCAGCCTTTTGATCGACGCGTCTTCGGCGTTTTTTCTTTATTTCTGATTCATCTCGTTGTTATTATGATCATTATTTCTCATCGCTTCTACGATTTCTAACGGTGTCTACGAACATCCTTTGCTTTGTAAAATTCGAACGATCTATCGTGATACATACTACAATAGCCACTGGTCGAGTGAACGCGACCGCCGCCGCTCGATCGTTGCTCAACTCGCCGCAGGTACGAACCCACTCGGCCAACACACCGTCAGTTGCATTATTTATAAAGCGTCTTGATTTTGAGATGCGCCAACGACAAAAAGTAATGGCAGAACCGAATTGACTGACTCTTCGCGATCGTTTTTCTGTACTTTACGCTAACCTTGAAAGAACTACGTAGTCAGGAAATACTCGTAGTATCATTAGAAAAATTTATCTCATTACTATTCAAATGTATTTGACGCTCGGAAATTTTTTAGACCTGAATCTTCGACCGAAATCGTATTTTCTCGCGAAGTCTCAATTATTAGCTCATTGTCGGTAAAAAATCATTTTTCATTGTAATCCTGCGATTTATTTCGATGTATTTAATAATTGCCGTTTAATTGTCCATTACAAGATTAATGCTCTTTTCTCAATGATAAACGATCCTAACAATGTTCCAAATGTCTCATTTTTTATCGGCATTTTACGTTGCATTCGTCACAAATGCAAATTACGCGTAATTACATTGATAAATCGTTGTTAAAGCGATCAAGAAAAATGGAAACTTCTTCGGTACGCAGCGCTTAGATCGCTTTTTTTAAATATCTTTAATGCTGTCGATGCAACGCTCGATTCATCCGATACTTTATCTTTAGCGATCTTTTGCCGATCGGCTTAATGATTCACCAGCGATCGTTGCACTGCTTCTTAAAAAAAATCGTGTTAAAGATCAGCGCCGTTCTGTTTAAAGGCTCTCGAAGTTTACGCTCGTGGAAGAGCATTGCCCGGTTATTCGACTATTGACAAACATTAACGTACACTCACGGAACTTACCGTTCTTCCCGAATGACTTTTTTTTTTATTTTTCTCGCGTCATTCAATTGCTTCTCGTAGTATTACCGGCATAGAGAACCGTTAAAATTTCGTGACTCTCGAGTGCCTAGACATCGCGCGATTGTAGGTCAACTTTTATAAGACGCTCCGTTCGTCGACTTATGTTTTTTTTTTATTTATTTTTGCTATGATTCAACAGCTGCGTTGTATTGAATCGCAGCCCGAGGCTGTCTAGGAGTCGCAAGAGAAAAGGAACGCAATATGCGCTGACCGTGCGTCCCGAATGAACCCGGTGCGATGCCCGCATTGGAACCGTTACTCGAGAGAACGTCTTGAGATTCTGGTCGCTGCCTCTGTATCTCAATGATTCACGATGTTCCATCGCATTTTTTTCCATTGATCGATATTTGAAGACGGCATATTCTCGAACTCTTTAAACACTGACGCGTCTGTAATAACTAAACCTTCAAGAAAACCGGTTTTTTGGAATCGCATAACGATTTATGTGCGCGTTGACTAAAAATCGTAACGAATAGCACCTTCGTTAATATATCGACGTAGTGATAAAAAAAATCTCCGATTCATTTACTCGACGTAACCCGGAGGACACGTTTTTTATTCTTTATCCCCGATTATCGGACACAAGATGCCGACAAAACGGTTCTATAGTACGCGATTTGTTGACGGAAAATAAAAAACGAAAATCGCAATGAGAATACCGCAGTAAAGGGGGTTACAGTTTTATCCAAATTGGTTGATTACTTACGAAAGTGTATTACAACAATCGCGTTGAAGTCGACGTCAACTTCGATGCATTGCAGTTGATATTCAGTTGCGAAGAAATTGGCATCCGAATAATTGATTATACCGATTATTGAGAAAGGAGATGCGATCTTTTTCTAAGATTCTTCGTTGCACACTGTCGCGGCATTTATCGTACCGATATATATCGAGTTAATGGTTTTGTTTTTTTTCTTTTCGTCGACTGTTACGTATGCTAATAAATGCGTAAACAAAGGCGGCAATAACAATTCCAAGTTGTAGTTTGCGTTATCGACTGCACTTCACGAAGAATCGATAAGAACAAAGCAATTTTTTTTAATTATCTTTAATCGCAGAAACGTTGACTAAGCAAAATTCTTCGACGCATTGCAAAAATGCAAAATTCCTCGAAAGTAAAGCAACTATAGTTACTTTACTGGATCGATGCGGAAAAAAAGACAAAGTAAAAAAAACTATGAGAAACAATTGAAAACGATTTTTCTCATTCAATCGCTGCGTGAACGTCTCTTAGGTATTCAATACGATTTTTCGCGTTTATTCGCTAATACGGCAAAAGTCCACAGGTGGTTCATAGGCCTTTCATAGTCTCAGAAAGTTTGCGTAACAATATCTTCCGTGTTGACGCGTAACGAGACGCGAGAGTTCCTAAGCTTTTACCCTCATCAGAGAAAGATGCGGAGTAAATGCGGAAAGTGTCGACGCAGTGTCGGAAACTAACTGTTTGTCGTACTGTGTTGCGTCATAACACTTTTGTAAAGGTTATTATATAATAATTCAGTGATTTCAGGGGAACATTAACCATTCGCAATCTGCATTCGCGATGATTGAAAAGAAGATGAAAGTAAAAAAAAAAGATCGATATTAGAAAGAGTCGTTTGGAAAGTTCCGGACGTTTCGATCGATAACGATCGACACTGTTCGATCGTCGGCTAACTAGAACGGTTTTTTTTTTTTTTTTTCGTTCGTTTCGTTGTTGAGCGATTCCACGTGTATTCTACACGTGCAAAAGAATTCTACGTTCAGAAAGTGCGATCGTCGAACTCTCAGATTCCGCGCGATGAATAATTTTGCACAACGAATGGCAATTACATCCTATTGCTCGCGCACTCGCTTTCACGATCGCATCCCTTTGCTTATTTCTACACAAGAAGCGAAGATACACCGGGAAGCTTACCTCATCGAGTGATGTGCAGTCAAAGTCTCGAGGATAGTAAATAATAATTGCAGAGAAAGTCATACGAGCTGTTAGCGCATACGATAGGGAGGGATAAATCGTGTTACCGCAATTTTTATCAATCGCTCGGGTGCATGCAACATGCGCTGAGATGAAAGCGCATGAGAGGCTCACGCGCGTTCAGAGATCATTCGACGAATGATTGAATAACACGAGAATCGAACATCTTTCGCCGAAGCTAAACTGAGTTTAAACGTCAAATCACTTCAGTTCCGCCGTTTCGACGAGTGCACTGCGTCGGAGAAAGTTGTATTTACTTGTTTGTTCGTGTGATATTATCTCAAAGAACTGCAGCCCTCCGAGAGCAACAGTCGTAATCTATACATATAAAGTATAACATTTTTCCGCGCTATTTTCTCGTATTAATAATTCAATATCAAATTAACAATTATCAAAGCCGCGCGTGATAAATCGGATCATTGAAAATTCACAAATTTCATCCCCCCGGAAGCCCAATGTCTTAATTTCGATTTTCAATTGGAATTTCATTCATTGAATCGACCAACTCTGCCGTCACAGCCGATCGCGTTACTTATATTTTTTATATTGAGTTAAGCGTGTCGCGCGGGCGCGTGAAGTTCACGATCAAACTTTCACTCGCCGCAATTCCATAGCTATGCGTCTGGTATGCATGATAGCCTCCCGAGTTGTGTTCCACGTTTTTCCAACCCGATAAAAGTCTACCAAGCAATCTTTTAATGTTTTCTCTTTCGTTTTTTTTAAATATTAACAACAAGTAACACCACGTTTCACGAAGAATTTGCTGTTTCACCGTCGTCGGGAATTAACCGCGTGGCGATAACTACGTGACCAAAGGTGAATACGCAGTCGAACTTCCTTGTCTCGCTTGTTTCAGGTAAAAGAAAAAGCGGTGATTACGCGCCTCCGATGTACGTGCAATGTCAAACTAAACAGCCCGCGGGACGTACCGTGACACGACTTTTCTTTTTTTTTTTGCACAGATATCGCACAATAAACGCTGTTGCTAATGATTGATTCAATCTTTCGCGGTCTCTCGTTATTCCAATTTCTTCAGCTATCATTTTAGTAATACTATAATCAAAGATTCACGCCGACTACGCGATGAAAAGCTAAACGGTGGATGAAATTCATGAAAAGACGAATCTAAGAACATTACGAAATCTTACGATCACATGTATATATTCAATGCCAATGAGCGATACGGCCGCAGTATTTTATACCGGTGTACGACAACTTTTGTGGCAACCGCTTGAGTACAATTGGCAAAGATTACTTACCCAATACCATACGTAAATCTCCAATTTTCTCTCTTTCTGTGGCTATATCTCTTTTCTCTCTCTCTCTCTGTACCACTCATACATCATTTTAAAAAATATACGCCATCATTTACGGTTCACTCGAAGCGTTCGTTTACTCTTTACTCCTCTCTTTGAAGCTCTTTGCGCGTGCAAATACCTCGATGACTGTGAATAATTTTTTTTTTTTTCGTCTTAACGCGCATCTCTCGGAATTCACATCGATCTCGAGAGACGCACTTTGAAATTCCTCGAGATGCTAATATCGAGCGCCCCCTACCGCGGCGACATCGTTATACGTGGGGAAATACCCGCACTGTTCGCTACGTGAATTGAATTTACAGATGTATTCGACGACTAATAAAAAAAGGGGGAAGACATTTGTATATAGTATTTTTTTTTATTTATTTTTTTTCAGATTTATTAGAGATGGTAGAGGCTCTCCTGGAGTCGGGAGGTCAGGACGTCGCAGTGGCGGATAACGGGCAATCGAGGGCTGGAACGCCGACCGAATGTACACCGAAAATCGGGCAAATTATGTCGGAAAATCTTAATCTCACACCTATCCAGCGTTTCTACGCTGGAAGCAATATTTTCATAACAGGAGGCACAGGATTTCTCGGAAAACTGTTGATCGAAAAACTCCTGCGCAGCTGTTCCGGAGTATCGAACATTTATCTGCTTATTCGTCCAAAAAAGGGAAAGGATACCCACGAACGTACCGAACATATGTTCGATGAACCGGTAATGAAATTATTAAAATTTAAATACGTAAAAATGTAACCCTTTGACTCTCTGCTTTCGATTCGATAGTCATCTTCCGATATTTATAGAAGAAAAAAAATCGGAAATCGTTGAATGTCGTTACTTCTAAATGACGATTATTTCGGGCTGTTAAAAGGGTTAGCGATGAGGCAATTTGTCACGCGCTTTGCTACAATTAGCTTCGTCTTTTCATAGCTCTTCGCGAAACTGAAAGAAGAACAGCCAAAGTTCCGTTATAAGATCGTTACTATCGAAGGCGACTGTAGCCTTCCGGGACTCGGTATATCGGAAGCGGACAAAACGACACTCATGAATGAAGTTTCGATCGTATTTCACGTCGCCGCCACAGTCAGATTCGACGAGAAAATCAAATTCGCCGTCGCCGTTAATGTACAAAGTGTCCAGCATATGATAGCATTGTGCAAGAAGATGCCGAAGCTCAAGGTTCGTAACGCGCTTCATCTAAGCTATGTAAACACATTGAAAGCATTGAGAAACGCTTAACACTAAGACTATGAGCGATTATGTCAACGCATCAGTGATTCCACATTGCATCTCAATTACTCCATTGTTTAACATATAATGATTTTTTTTTCTTGCGTTTGTTTCCATTTCGATTCCATACGGAATGAAAGATCTGTTACAATTTACCATATATCTAGTAAAAAAAAATATCGTAAATTTCTTGTAGTGCGGAGTCAATGGCGCCACCTGTCGAAAATTACTAGAATTATGCGAATTTTTACCGTATAATATGGTAAAAATCCCCATAAATATGGTAAAAATTCTCATAATATCGAGTACTTGAGTCATAGGTGGCGCCACCGTCGAATTTCACCAGATGACATAGTAATTTCTAGTAGATCCTTCTCTCCGTGCATCTTTAAGGTTTTCATTGCCGTATCTCTTTGATGAATCGATTATTCACGTGAATGAAATCATTTTAAATTATTTTTCATAAGATGTTCTGTATCTCGAATGCGCGTCTGAATAGAACGATATATCAGAAGGATATAGAAAATATATATATCGAAGTATATATATATGTATATTACGGTATGTCGTAATCTATCGCATCAGTGTAATCAACTCCGCGGTGGCGTAGGACTGACCCAGTTGTAAAGCCGTATCACTAACCATCTGTTCGCCTACAGCCCGCTGACTCGTATCACTGACGCGCATACGATCACCTCTTGAAATCCTAAACCCTCTCAAAACGCACCCTCCCGCTCCGCACCCTCTCAAAACGCACCTTCCCCCTCCGCACCCTCTCATCTGCATAGTTGAGGCGCCTCTGGCAACGAATTTTGCACATTCGGACCGTCGGGCCAACGCGGCCGCTGATATCACTGATCTCCGAAGCAACTGGAGTCTCGCATTTCCGGTTCTCTGATCAACGCGATACTTTAACGTCATGACATTGAACAATGATCTCTCGCATTGCTCAATTATTTTAAAGAAATGATAATCATTTTTTATAATTTGATGTCGAAAATATTGTTTATTTTTGTATATCTTGGTGGTGAAAATGTTGTCGTATTTATTACAACTTGATGTTGAAAATGTTGCTTTATTGCAGTCTTTCGTCCACGTCTCGACAGCATACGCTTATTGCACGCAAGATCCAATCGAAGAGAAGTTTTACGATCCGCCGATCGACGCGGATAAATTAATAACTATGATGGAGTGCACCGATGAAGATCTCGCCAATGACATAACACCACAGTAGGTTTTGCGTAAAAACGAAATTTTTCTCATACATTGATCACCTATTAAAATGATTGTAGAGGAAACGAGCTGTCCGACAATTACAGAACTCGTTATCCGTCTGACAATATCATGCGTTCTGAAACGAGCGCCGAGCGCCTTTGCCACTACACTTTATGTGTTTTTCTTTTGGTTTTTTTTTTTTTTTTTTTTACAATTGCAACCAGAGACCAATTTGCATCAACACGCGCGTCTACAATAAATTTCCATCTCAGCCTCGATAAATCTAGAATTTCTTTATGAAAGATGTACCTTTAGCGCAACAAGTAATTTATTACCGCGGTCGGTAAGTAAAAATATCGTAAATTCCAGTCGCAGAGTTTTTTAAATTCAATCCCGTTAGCCGAATTCGAATTCTCAAAACCGAAAATGACATTTTTAATATGTGACCATTTAATGCCAATTGATGTACAATACTGATGACGTACTGATTGATGTACTGTTGTTTGCAACGACGCAACAACAATATTGCAGAATACGCCTACAGCAATTACCGTGTATATACACTTTGATTATCGTCAATTGATGTACAACAGCGACAATTGTTGGATATATGTAGTTACAGTCCAAGCTCCGTATTCTTAACTCGACGGGACCGCACACGTTTCTGCATTTCCCCTATCGTCCCGCCTCTCGGTCAGTTGCCGTGAGTAGGGGTAATGAGGGTTACACGCGTCCGTAGAAACCGCTTGGAGCGGGGAGAACGGACTCAGGGGAAATAAGGTTAAGGGAAATCGTTGCCATGGTAATGAGTTAAAATAAGAGAGCCGTTAAGCTAAGAGGAGTTAAGGATGCAGAGCTTCGACTGTAATTCGAAAAGCCTTCGTTCAAACTTCTGCCAATTTTGGTCGGGGAAATGAGCTTTTCTGCCAATTTTGACCGGGAAAACGAACTTTTCTGCCAACTGTGGCCGGGAAAACGAGCTTTTCTACCTTTGCTGAAAGATAAATTATTTCCGCGAGAAATTCGATAAGAACATCTGCGTTTATTACAAAAGAACTCTACAATGTGTGTTTATTTATCTTATTCGCAGCTTGTTGGGGAAATGGCCGAATACTTATTCATTTACTAAAGCAGTTGCTGAAAGCATTGTGCAGAAAGAAGTCTCGAATATGCCGATCGGTGTCTTCAGACCAGCAATCGGTTAGTTTATCCTTGTCAAACCCATCTGTCTCACTACATCTTGCAGCATCTTTTGAAAGCGAAATCGTAAAAAAAAATGATTTTTCTATTTCATTTCTTTTGTATCCTTTTCCCAGTTGTTTCCACATATCAAGAACCTATAAGAGGATGGATCGACAACTTGTATGGCCCAACGGGCGTAGCAGCCGGTGCTGGAATGGGAGTGCTTCGCTCGTTGCATTGCGACGGATCCACACATGCAAACGTCGTTCCTGGTGACATGGTTATAAGCGCTTTGATCTCCACGGCTTGGGACATCGCTGAATCAAAAAGGTACGTTTTTTTCTTGTTTCGTATTCAATAATTCTTCAGCTCATTTACAAAGTGGCATTCGAACGATTTTTCCAATGAGTCATCGTGTTATTTTTTTTAGGCAAAATCTCGACAGCAACTATGTACCGGTTTACAATTTTGTCTCAAAGGACAATCCAATAACGTACGACGACCTCAAAATCATGTCTGCGAAATACGGCATCAACTACCCGAGTACAAGGGCCATTTGGTACTACAGCTTCCGAAATAACAAACACAAAATCGTTCATCTATTCTACGTCTACTTTCTGCACATTCTCCCCGCTCTCATCATCGACGCAGCGACAGTTTGCATTGGAAAGCAGCCAAGGTTTGGAAACGGTTTAAAGATCTAAAACGCTTGTTGTGTTAAAATTCGACGGGGTTAAGACTTAAAAACGTCTTCTTTTTGGTTTTTTTAGATTACTTAAGCTTTACAAAAAGATTCACAAGTTCATGGATGTGCTGCGGTACTTTGTAGCGAAAAACTGGGACTTTGGGAATGATAACGTCCATAGGCTGTACGGCAAACTAACTGACGACGATCGAAAGATATTCTTCTTCGACATAAAGTCACTTTCATGGGACACGTATTTTCAAACTTATCTACAAGGGATTAGAATTTACTTGTTCAAGGATCCACTGGATACTCTGCCCGTGGCGCGTGTCAAATGGCAAAGGTATGATAATTAATGAATATCGGACTCCGCACTTGTTGCAGAATTAATTAAAATACGATGTCATTTATCATTGTTTTCATTTTGGGTTTTCATTGATATGTAATTTTAATTCCAGGATGTATTGGCTTCATCAGGCCGTCAAACTTCTATTGGCTTACGGATTATTGAGAATTGCGTGGGCAATTGTTTTGGCATTACTTTCGATAGCATAATAAGAAAATAATTGATGTAAAAATAAGCCATTACCTCGAACGATCTTACGCAACGCAATTACGCGTACGCAATTAGGCGTCGTGAGATCGGACTCGAACGAGAATATTCGAACCCTGTCGCTAAGTTTTGATGATAAATTGATCGCCATGCCATGCATACGACCTTTTTCGACGGCATTAAAAGAGAGATCGATTGTACCGACTGGGAGACACTGTTCTTCGCGTCCGGTGAAAGACACGCCGATACGAGAGTCCTTCACCATTGTTGTATAATAAAAATTCCATATTGTAATTAGTCGAAATATGTTTATCGTCACATAGAAACGTATTGTTGTACATTAATATCAGTTCGAGAATCGAACCTTTTGTTTTGTTTTTTTTTTCCATTGTTAGCATTTTAAGTTTTACGTCTTCAACCATCGAAAATAGTGTCCTACATACACGGAGAGAGAGATCTGATACAATTTACCACATATCTAGTTAAAAATATCGTCAATTTCCGG
Source organism: Cryptus viduatorius (assembly GCA_964006125.1). Lineage (NCBI taxonomy): Eukaryota > Metazoa > Arthropoda > Insecta > Hymenoptera > Ichneumonidae > Cryptus > Cryptus viduatorius. The sequence continues at coordinate 11,071,101 of OZ023224.1, read as the reverse complement.
TAGTGCGGAGTCAATGATGCCATCTGTTGAAAATTACGAGAACTATACGAATTTTTACCATATTTTATAGTAAAATTTTTTTTATGGTAAAAATCCCCATGATTATAGTAAAAATTCTCATAATATTTAGTATTTTCGGCATAGGTGCCGCCACCGTCGAATTTTATTAGACAACATAGAAATTTCTGGAAGATTCTTCTCTGTGTGTACATACATACATATATATATTATTTTAATTTGTATATCAAGACATGCAGTAGCGTCTCGAAATTAAGTACTTAATTTTTTTTTTGCGTGGTGCTGCCGCGTCCCTTACAAACTCTAATATGTTGGATGTTTTGTGAATTATTTCGCGAAAATAGAATGCCGCGTTGCATTGGTATTGACACTTTTATAATACCATTCAATTCGTGCAGCCAAAATCGAAATATCCGCAGTGTTATTGTCGAAAGGTTCGTTCACCGATGTTCTGTTACGTCATCCTATATTACACTGTCACGCTGCATTGTACGCATGACTCATCAATACGATCGATTCAACAGTTGTTACCTTCTGCACTTTTGGATCTTCTGCTATGCTATTGTATATTGTATCAGGCTATCGCATTTTTTATTAAGAATAATAACATTACAATTTTAGTTGAATGATGAGCGATGATTGTGCTGTGATGTGAGCGATGAATGTCATGAATTGATCGTGACAAATAAACATGTAAACTATCTTTCTTTTCGTCTAAAATATTACGATGATTTGTTGTTTTGTGAATATAGGATCAATGCTTCGATCTATAGAGATCTCTGCCGATCATGGTAAATTTTTTTTGTTGGTGAAATTTTCTTCCAGGGGACCAAATTCACCTATTCTAATTTTCATTTCACTCGGTGTGATAATGAAGGTTTTACTGACGTTTCGCCTGCGTACCCCCCTTTTCACGCCTTGCAAAGTAAAATTTTCGACGAAAAACCGATTCGATCGAATACTCGACAAAAAACTTTTCCATCGCGAAAAAAAAATCCGCACTCGTGTCGTAATATACTTTTTTACCCATTGAAATTACTACAAATTACAATAAAACCGATTTTTTCCCATCAAAAACGTCATTTCTCGCTTATTGTTGTTGTTGTCAAGTTTTAATGTTTTATTTGCAAAAAAAGGTTAAAAGCTTTGATCTTGTTACGATATAGAAATTGTCAGATAAACCTCTTAATCGAAGTTCCAAGATCATTTTTTTTAGGTTCATTAATTTTTTTCTTCGATAACTGACTTCTCAATATTGAGAAGTAAATGGATTTTCCAAATGGATTGATAAAATAAAAATTAGTAGTCGTATTACTCAATCTGATAAAATATCAAGTCAGCAGATCTCTATTGATATTAAATAAATAGTTTTTGTAAAAAAAAAAAAAACCTATTCTCCAAATTTGAAAACTTCGATCATTGGAATGCGGATAGATAAAACACGTCGTGTTAATGACGTCGATGAAAGAGCATAAAAGACGGGGGACAGAACAGAGAGCAGTGACCAAAACAAAAATACTGTTCGTTATACGTCGTCTAACTTGAGGCTGGTTTTCCCACGAACGATAACATGAATTATCACAATCAATCGAATGACGTAGCCGAAATACGGAGGCAAATTGTGAATTCATATGAGAAATATTCCACAAAAAAATTAATGAACGATCACACGGAGATATTGTATTGTCACGCGTAGAGATAAAATAATTGTCAAAGAAAAAAACACCCGTATCGATATTGTGAGCGTGAAAATTGCCGTCAATCATTCCAGAAAGTTCGATCAACATCGCCTACCGTTTATTTTATTCCCTGATTTCACTGTAATTGCGATAATTCACTCGATGCGCGTGTACTATAGACATTGCACAATGAATTATTCATTAGATTGGCTCTCGGCGAATCGCAACGTCACACCAGCAAGTATTCTCAGTCCTTGATTGAGATATGAATCCTTTTCATCCGCTTTTCATGAGAAATTGCGGTTTTTCAGGGAACGAAAAAATAATAATAATTCTTTTCGTTATTGTCGCCGTTCCGATTAACTTGAGATGAAAATCCTCTTGACGTCAAGTTTGAAGAAAAAATAAGATGAACGAAATAGTACTTTGCTACACTAGTGCGAGAAAGCGGACCTCACGGCGAAGGTTGGTAAGTGGCCGCACGAGGCGGATAAAGCGCTACGACGACACGCGGTGAAGTGGAGTCTTACTTGGACTGCGAGAGAAGGCGACTGCGGCTGCACGAGGCGGATACAGCGCTACGACGACATGAGGTGAAGTCGAGTGTTGTTTTTAGCACGAGAGACGGCGACTGCGGCTACTTCACAACCGCCATCGGAAGTCCGCCTTGTCGTACAAGTATTGAATGATACGTTTTGCAACAAGTGTAGGAAGAGTGCCACTGCCGTGCCTACCGATTGTGGCGCCACCACAGCGTACGCGAAGTATCAAAACGCGTGCAAGAAGTCCTGACTTTTCGCACACTACTCTCGCTTGCGCACGAGAGGTAAACTTACGTTGATGTACGCATGCGTCACGTCATTACAATACGACTTGCTATAAAGCGCCAATCACGTCACTCTCGGCACGCGCGAGAAATAGCACTTCTCATGCACGCGTTGGAATTTTTTTTTTTTATGAAATAAAAATAAAATGGAAATGTGATTACATCCGACAACAAAAACGTGCAATCCTGCTAACAGCACTTTTTTTTACATAAAAATGTAAACACGGCCGTGAAGGTGTTGAACGGTGTATTTACAATGTAAATATGACGAAAATATATCAATATTCAGAGAAAAAAAACAATTTAGGAGGCCAAGCCGGACGAGAAAACCCGAAAAAAGGATTATGAAATTACTGTAAAAAATTGTAATTCCTGTAATTGCGTACCGTGGGACTAATTAATACGGAGACATACATTTTTTACAGCCATTTTCTATATACCTACTCCTGAATATTTACATTGTAAACGGACCTTTGATCTCTTTGTCGACCTTTCTTTTTTGCATTTTCTGTTAAAAAACGGGAATATTCAGGAAAACATGTGGTCCAGAATATTTTTCTGGGTCCTTTCGACGATTTGAATAAAAAATGACAATCGAATAAAGTCTAATCATTCATCAATACGTTGCAATTTTGGGCAGCGAAACTAAAAAATTTAAGTTATTGACAGCCATTTTCTATATACCTACTCCTGAATATTTATATTGTAAACGGACCTTTGATCTCTTTGTCGACCTTTCTTTTTTGCATTTTCTGTTAAAAAACGGGAAAATTCAGGAAAACATGTGGTCCAGAATATTTTTCTGGGTCCTTTTGATGATTAGAATAAAAAATGACAATCGATTACCTTGTCACACTTTGTATTTTGTGTCTTCCGGTAAGAATCGTTATTAATCATTGTACTATGTACAATATAATCCCCTTGTTTACGTTTTTTTCCGCATTACCATCGGAAGATAATTTCCATTGACGCGTGTTACTGTAATAAATTACAATCCTGACCTCGATTGGATCTTGACGTACTTATTGTTTTTCTCGCTTTGAGTTTTTCAATTATTCAACTCCAATGCCAATGTACCGTATGAAAATCCGGATAATTCAAAAAATATTACGTTTTTTTCTGTTTTTCTAACTTAGAATCTTTTTTGCAATATCTTTTAATCCTATTTTCTCGATAATTTCGGAAGACTCGACAGACATAAACGACGTTAAAACAGATACACTACGTTCCGTGCATTATTCATGTTAGTTCGATTTTAAGAGGTTCTCCTCGCTATCTCGCGATTCTTAATTCCGGGTCTCTTAAACGATTCCATCCTATTCTATATATTATATGTCACATAACGAGGACCAGAATCTTTCGATGTATTGTAATTTGGCATTCGTCTCACGGCACTAACTCTTCTGTTTGCAACAGACTGGATCTTCGTGATTCTTTTCGGACTTTGGTTCGAAGCGAGAGAAATTCCGACAACCTCGAAAGTTTGCACAGACCGTACATAGAATTTCCGATGGTCCAAAAATTACTTTTAAAAAAATGGAGAAGAATAACCAAAGTAAAGTTCACAGCGTGCAGCACGTTTTTTCGGTGGTACGACCTTCCTACGCTTTAGGCACAAAGAAAAATTACGAAGTCTCTTATGTTGCTGTTCGTATTCACAGTGATTTAGATCTAAAGGTGTGTAAAACACCTTTCCAAAAAGTCTCAAAAGTACCCGATGTATATATTATTCTCGCGTGTACATCGCGTGACTTAAAACAGAAGAGCGCATTTGTTTGTCTACAAAAACTGGTAAGTTGCGACCTTGTTATTTCACTCAAACGATGACTTTTTTTTGTTACTAAATATAGTAATGGAAGTTGAAAAAAAAAGGCCCGAGGGGAAAAAACGTTAATGAAGCGACCGCTCTGCATCCATCGAACACCTTTCAAACTTCTCTCGTGGATTTCATAATCCCTAATACCGAGTTGCGATTCGAAGTTGAATGCTGCGGTTTCTGCTTCGCAAAGTCGCAGATTTCTTTTTCTTGGTTCGAAACTCCACTCCCAAGATTCCCTTTAGGAGAGTAGAACGTTGAACATTTTTTCGTTAAAACTACTGCAATGTGCAATCAGTTATACGGAGTTCACCTTCATAGTGGAAGTCGCTAAACTCTCGAAATGATCGTCGTCTCTAGTTGTACCATCGGTGGTACATACTAAGCTAATCGATCTTCTCTTGCTAATCCCGAGTGCATTATATATGAGAAACGGGTCTCGGTATTACCAGAATGTTGTTTTCGCGAGTCGCATCGGCTATTGGTAAGTATAGTGACATCCATTTTGTTAATATGTCGTATTAGTCAATAAAATATGAGAATATTGTTATTAGCGGAAAATAAGGTATATAGTGACGATTCAGCCGGCAATACGGGTCACTAAGCACTAAAACGGTTTTACTCATTTTCATTAACTCCCGATTGCCCGCCAGAGCAAAAAAACGGGAGTTATGCATTTCACAGCGACGAGCGATTTCGTTGTCGGGAATGTTCTAGGAAACAGCAGAAAATTGGTCGGCAAAATTTGATACACTGATTCTATGACGCGCAGTCAATAAAATTTTTTTTTTTAATAAATAAAATTAAAAAAAAATAACAAAATAAAATAATTAAAATAAAATTTTGATCCGTTGAATATCGGTAGAAATAAAAGCTGTCTACTAAATAGTGTATCGAATATATCGAGGATTGAGCGCCATTTTGTGCAATATATTTTTTTCGACTTCCGGTGGATCACAAGGCGCTCGATTTCCGTGCAATATAATCTCAAATTTGTGAAAGCACAGGTCTTAGTGAAAACATCGTCTTTAAAAAAGGATGAAACAAAAAAAATTTGCAAAAGTTTAAAAACTTAATTATTCACATGTTATAGTCGGGGGATTTCCATAGTTAATGACAAAAAAATCGCTCGACTATAACAATGAATTCTTCAAATGTTATAGTCGGGGGATTTCCATACTTAATGACGAAGAAATCCCTCAACTATAACACGTGAATAATGAAATGTTACTTCACTCTTTTTATAATCGGGAGTTTTTCAATTTTTGTAACATTTTTTATTTCATCCTTTTTTTAAATAAATTTATTGCGATATTGATAATTACTTATTATTGATTAAATAAAGTCAAATCATTCATTAATTGGTTGCAATTTTGGACAGCAAAAAAAAAAAAGTTATTGACATTGCTTACCTATTGCCATTGTCCCCCCCCCCCCCCCCCTCCGCTCCTTCCCAATGCTCCCTTATCAATGATTTATCATCAGCGTCACGTTAACATCGATACAACTAAAATTTATAAAATTCCGCCGAAAATAAATTCAAAACAAAAAAAAATTTATGAGAAAGGAATATTATCGACTAATAATATTGATCCTAACGATCTCATTCGATACCAGAATTTTTTGGGATTCTGCTATTACGTCAGAACTAATATAAATAATAATTGATAATACGCAATAACATAAAAAAAGGAATAATAATAACAATATTTCGAATATAATAAATATTATAGACGGAAATGTTATGATGACCATGAAAATGAATATTTTTCGATTCTTCGATAGAGAGCCTTAATTTTGCGTTGATGTTGTAATAAAACTAGAATTGCGTTAGAATAGAAGTGGATTAAAATTATTATGACATTGACATTGGCTAGGAGCGATGCGTATATTGTCGATTAGAAGGGATCATTATGAACTCATAACTGAGCATTAGTCAGCAGATATTCGAAGATCAGTCATATCCGAACGATTGAACGCGATGGTCAAACAGACTATAGACAGCAACGAATTTTCTGTGGTTTAAGAAGTCGAGTTTAGTCAATGCCCCGCGTGTGTGCGTGTCGACTAACTCCCGCCTCTTGATCCTCGCCTGAGGAGGTTTTCTAGGATAGGGCAACAGTATACTACGCTTTTAATACTATTGAGAGAGAAAAGAGAGGAGACAGTCGTTAAAAATTCGACGAGAGAAGGGGGTCGAGCGTTCTTCGCTTGCATACCTATATAAGACTCGAATACAAGAGCGGTAGTGTTGCACTCTACATCACTTCGTTCGACCTGTGCCCAGTGGTTCGAGAATTAATAACCGGAAGTGTTAACACGCGTATCGGCAAAAAACATTTTTTTAAAAATTCAAATTTTAGACCTTCGTCTGGACACTAACGGCAAGAAATTATTACTTTAAGGATCTTTTAAACGGTGAGTGATCATTTAAAAAACGTGTTTGAAAGAAGTGTTACCAATGTGATCGGCAAATTATATCGACGATTTTTTTTTTAGTTTTTTTTTTTTTAATTTTTATTGTCACCCCTACTCGCGCAGAAGATCGATAAATATTCGATGTAAACGAGACGAATGATCCAATTCGAATCTCCGTGAGGCATTGGGTAGAGGGAAAGTCGCGAGCTTTGAAGCCTTTTACTTTGGGTAGTCGGTCACAGTAGTAATAGACCAGCAGTGAGATCGGTTGCGTTCAGACTGCCGTACAGTGAAATACGAACAGTAGATAAAACCATTTTATCGTTTTTATTTTTTTACGATTTTGTTCTTTTTTCGAAAAGTATAATAATCCACTTAGTTTTTGGAAGGATAAACTTTCGATAAAAAAACGGTGAGAAAACAGTTCGCGAATCTCGGAGGCAAGAAAAGATCGGAACCGGCAAATGACATAACCGTGCGAAACGTTCGAGGGTCGGAGCGCGTTAAAGAACAACCTTTTGAATCAATGCCAACAGGAAGATAAGCGTGTCGTTAATCCAGGGACAGGACATTCAAACTTATTAATATTAACTCACCTCTTCCCACTGGATAGGGGATCAATACGCCGAACTTTCAGCAGGTAGGAACGAACCGCGAGTTTTAGAGTGCAGGGATGACATTTTTTTTTATTTTTTTTTACAAATAAACGAAAAGTTATTCTACAAAAACCGACACCACAGAGATCGATCGAAATCCGATTAAAAGTGTGGTAACCCTCTCTCGTCCGATAATCCCGAAAGTGCACAGCAACAATCACTGATTCTACGTTTCGCTAAACATTCGCGCCTTCGCACTTTTACTCGTTGCGAAATTGTAATAAATGTCTGTACGAATAAAATGAACGCTCGTCAGTCGTATCCCGATCGGTAAACTCTTTTTTTTTTCTAATGAGTAGTATCGATGCTGGAAGTAGCCGTAGAGCCAACTAAGCAGAGTCGTTTCGTGAAAAACAAAAACATTCTAACTGTACGAATATTTCGCAAGTTTCGTCAAACGCCGCGCACCTGTTAGCGCGCATTCAGGCGTGAATTAGGATCGGAATTCGATCGCGTAAAAGAAAAAATGGATCGTTAACAGGTGTTTTTTAGCGACGATGCCGTTGTATTTTTTTCGATTATTTTGCTTAATTGTTGCACGGGAATTCGTGATCGTTACGTCATACGAACAACAAGAAAAATGCAAGCAAGTTTGATGCACGTGATGGACATCGTCTCCGCGAGGAATGCGTGAGTTCATGTCGCTTCGGGACTATGTACTGCAGTTCTCGATTGAAGAAATTGTGTTAATGCGCGCTGGCTGCTGCCTATCGCCTAAGTTTCTGTGTCGTGACTGAAAAAAGTTGTACTCACTGTTCCTTGAGCAAGGAAAGTGGTCGAACCGGACAACTCTCGCAAGTACTTGTGACTATTACGCCTTTCATAGAAGCCGCGCGTACTAAACCCACAGATGCCGAGAGAAGTTCGTCGGGTCAAGGAGGTTCACCGAGACCGGCTTACTTCTCTACTCTCACAATTCGAAATCTCCAAAACTTGCTAATTCACACGACTCACCCTTCTATAGTTCAGGTTAATCGTATTTCGAACCGATTCCGACTCTACTTGTTCGAGAAAAAAAAAATTGAAAAAATGTAAACACGATGATTTCATCAATTCTGAATAATTGTGATTATCGTATCCACGACAATTTATGAAAATTCGTTATTACGCGTATATCGAATAACGCCGAACGATCGGAACCTTTGCTATGATTTATTCGCGTTACGCAACGTTATTTTATTTATCGCGCGTGGCGACAAATCAATTACTATGCTGATCGATACGGATGTGGATTCCCTTGAGAGGAACATCTAAGTTTTAGTGTCCGGAGAATGGCTTTTTTTTTTTATTTCATCGCTCCTTTAGTCGGACAAAGTAACGAAACGAATGAGGAAAGATCGGTATCGTCGAAAGGAGGTCGGTTGAGCATTAATTTTATATTTTTTTTTCTGTTCGAAATTATCACACGTGTTGAGGAAAAAAAATCTGACGACCGCGAACCGCTACGCAAGACGCGGGTACATCGATCCAAATGCGAGAATCCCCAATAATTGTCGCAATTATAATAATTTTTTTTTTTTTTTTCATTTTTACAGCTCTACAATGACGGTAATCGCCGATGAGACTCAACTCGATCTGCGGACGCCGATTCAACAATTTTATTCCGGACGGGATATCTTCATAACTGGTATTTACCGTTATTAAATAGTTTATTTACTCGTTAATGAATCACAGCTGTGTCACGAGATAATTTACAATTATATTCCTTCTATTCTGTTACGATAAGGCGGTACCGGATTTCTCGGCAAGATACTTATCGAAAAGTTGCTTCGATCGTGTCCGGACCTATCGTCGATTTACATTCTAATTCGACCGAAAAAAAATCAAGACATTCATCAGAGAATCGAAAATATATTTGACGATCCGGTGAGCAAAAGATACCGAAAAAAAAAAAAAAAATCGATAAAAAATATCGAAAATCGATTCCGATCCCATTGGTTTTTCCCAGCATCTCACCATGTGGTTTTATGATCCTACAGATCTTCGAACTTCTAAAGAAGGAAGTACCGAAATTTCGTCACAAAATCGTCGCGGTGCGAGGCGATTGCGCATCTCCGGGTCTCGGACTCTCGGTTGCCGACAGAGAATTACTCCTACGCGATATATCTGTCGTATTTAACGTAGCGGCAACCGTGAGATTCGACGAGAAGCTGAGACAGGCAGTGGCTATCAATATTCAAGGTACCAAAGAGGTACTGGAGCTCTGCAGACGTATGCATAATCTCCGAGTAAGTTATCTTTACCGTAAAAAAAAAAAAAAAAAAAAAACGAAAAAAAGTCCGATCTTCCGACGATAAATCAAATTCCAGTTTTTTTTTTTAACGATATCATTTCTTTAGTCTGTGGTCCACGTGTCGACGGCCTATAGCAACTGCAATAGAAAGGATATAGACGAGAAATTCTACGAGCCACCGATCTCAGGTACGGCAGCGTATAAATACCCAAGTCAAGTGCCATAACTTTCTAATAGCTCAGCGCGATGTTATAAAATTTATTAATGTGCTCCGAACGGATGCTTTCCTTTTTGATAATATAACGCAATCCGTGTCTTAGGGGACAACATAATACAAGTGGTACAGTGTCTCGACGATGCAAAACTCGACGCCATAACGGAAACACTTCTTGGTGATTTCCCCAACACTTACGCGTACACTAAATGCATCGCGGAGCAAGTGATACAGCAGCATGGCAAAGATTTGCCGGTTGGAATATACAGACCGGCTATAGGCAAGTAAATTTTTATCTTTCTTTTTTCCTTTTTTATCATTCAAATCCCATCGAAAGACAAATTCGCGATGATTATTATATTAATATTAATTGGTTTTTTTTTTTTTTTTCGAATTCTACAGTAATATCTTCGTACAAAGAACCTGTGGAAGGATGGGTCGACAACATTTACGGCCCTACGGGCGCTCTGGCCGGCTGTGGCGCGGGATTAATCAGAGTAATGAACACCGACGCGGACTGTACCGCCGAATTGGTGCCCGTAGACTTAACGGTTAACGCTCTCATCGCAGTTGCTTGGGACATAGCTAATAACAAGTGAGCTAAAAAAAAACTCTCGACCGTTCGGTCGGTTTACTTTTTAAAAAAAATGTTACAAATAGTAAGAAGACAAAAAAGGTGAAAGTTCGACAAACTCGACAGTTCTCGTCCAAAAAAAAATGATTTTGTGGTTCCGGAGATAATTCTTCTGACACGAATAGCTAAATTTATTCTCAAAACTGGTTTACCTTTGAATCTCCGTTGGTACATTCACGCCGCGTGATTCTCAGCTCCCGCGCGCGCCGGCGCGTCTTTATACAGTCAAAAATACCCGTTAAACTTTCGTCGCGCGAACATTTACAGATTTCCGAGTTAAATGTTTTAGATACGAGAAACGAACGTTGATACCGTTAAAAACTATTTTTGTAACTCGGAAAAGGAAAAAAATTGATGCCGAACGAAATATCGATGCGTGTTAATGATTTTACGAAAAATGAGAATTTTTTTTTTTTTTCTTCAGAAACGAAGCCGCCGATCCACCAATCTACAATTATATTTCATCGTGGAACAAAAGTTTCACGTGGGGAAGATACATGAAACTTGCGCTGGAAAATGCTTACAAAGTACCGACCTGCAAAAGCATTTGGTGTTACAGTATGATAATCACGAAGAGTTACTTGTGGTTCTATATTCTAAACGTTATTTTACACATATTGCCGGCATTTATTATCGACGTTGGGCTCTTCGTCATCGGGCAAAAGCCCAGGTAAGGGAAAAAATTCTATTAAGATAATACGAACGAGCAGTCGCCTTTGATTACGTTTGCGTGATATTCAAAAAAAATTTACGAACACTTCTCAATGGAATAAAAATCGAAAAATAAAATCAGGCATATAGAAGGTGCTGGAAAGATTGATTTTTCATAATAATAATATCGATATGTTGTTAAAAAATTAACGAAAAAATTAATTGTTTGACAAATTATCCGAAAACTTAACTTTTTTTTTAATGACAATGATTCGTTAATTTTTCCGAATACGTATAATGACAATGATTCGTTAATTTTTCCGAATACGTATAATGACAATGATTCGTTAATTTTTTCGAATCCGTATAAATTTTTTCATAAGTTTGTTTAATTTGGTGAAATTGCGTTTTCTTCGTTTATTTTGTAAAAAAAAACGCAATTTTCAATAATTAGACAAAATTCTGAAAAAATTCATACGTACCCGGAAAAATTAATGAATTATTATTATTACGAAAAAAAGTTAAATTGCCGGGTTATTTGTTGAATAATTAATTTTTTACGCGCGAAAAAAAAAAATTAATAATCATTTTTTTTTTTTTTTTTATGTTATTTCTTTAATTTTTTCAAGTTTTGCATTCGTAGATTCTCCGCCACTATTACTTCAAATTTATCGGCGATATTATACTGGAATTATAAAACTAATTTTGATTTTTCTTGTTTAAAGGGCACTGAAGATCTACAAAAAGATCCACAAGTTTTCAACGGTGACGACTTACTTCAGCAGAACAAATTGGAAATTCGGTTACGCTAATGTAGAGAGCCTATGGGAAAACTTGTCGTCGGAAGACCAAAAGCTATTTTTGTTCTCTATGAAAGACTTCGATTGGGAAGATTACATGGAGAAATGTATATTAGGCACGAGACTTTACGTGTTCAAAGACGACATAAGCACAATTCCAATGGCCCGAAAGCGAATGGCGCGATTGCTTATACTGCAAAATATTATTAAATTAGCTTCGCTCGCGTTCGTTGCGTGGATTTTCTACGAGCTTTACACGCTCGTCGCGTCGATGGGAACGACGAATATTGTCACGTCGGTCAGTAAGAATATAATAGATCGATAAGATAACGATAGAAAAGATCGAAAAAAAAAAATAAAAAAAAACGTATCACTTAAATGCTTCAAGGAGCATATGACTCGTATCGAGTTTCGCAAAGATCGTTATAAACACAGAATTAAAATAATAATTACGGCACAGCTTTAAGACAAAATAATCGAAAACCTCTCACACTGTCCCATTTCTCAGTACGAATAGTTATATTTATCTTTTGACTTTGTTTTGTAAAGCAATGTGGCGTAAATAAATTAAATGAAATAAATACTTTTGTAGCCAAAAAAAGAAAACGGTGATTACGTGATAACGAATTATAAAAAATCATCGTTTCTGCCATAGACTTCAATTTTTATATAACCTAAAAAAAAGGTGATTAATTGAATAAAACGATCGGGCAAATGGTGTCAACGGTATATTTTATGATTTTTATTTGATTTCAAAATCTTACAAATTTGCATTACATCGAAAAAAAAAATCACAGAAAATTGCGATATTTCATGCGATTTGTTTTAAACGCGTATAAAATTGTGAGGATTAGAAATAATTTCAAAATGAAAAAATATGCAATTGACACTATTCTTGCGGTCGTATTATTGAATCAATCACAGTGTTTTTTTTTTTTTTTTTCGCGTAGACTCGCCGAGCTTGCGGCTAGTCGTACGAGACCCCTGAAGGCGTCGAGGACAAGAGAAAAGGTATAATAACGAGTCTTCTGAATGGGGGAAAAAAAGGAAGAGAGAGATAGGTAATGAGATATCTTTCGACTTTCACGTTGCGAAAGAATATCCAAACATCTATCCCCTCTTGACATCCCACACGTACTCATTTCCAGCTTACATAATCGTAACTCTTAGCGGCCCAATGCGCTGGTAGTTTGCGTCCCTCGTGTCCATCAGACACGTGGAATATTGTATAATTCTTTTACTAAGAGGTGTAAGCGATGTCTTCAACAATTACCGTAAAAAAAGTCAACACATTTTTTATGTTAATGTTTTACCAGCCGGGAAGCCGGGAACGATTCTTCGAAGGTTGACGCCGGCAAACAGGAAGAAGACGATGTACCGAGCGTCTCGATGTTATTTGCATCCTTATAGATCGGCATAGACATTTATTTTTCGCTATGACCAACGAATATGAAGAAAAAAAACTATCGCACATCTCACCTCAATAACTAATTAACATCCGAAAAAAAAAAAAAAAAAATTCGCGACGATCGCGAAGTGTACAGAATCGCAGCAGCTGCGAAGCGCGACCGCGAAGCTAAGAGTCCTTCTCGGCGAATTAACTTCTAACTTTTACTAATTAAATCACTTTCGTGGCTCGCATTGCCACGGGAGTTACTAAACTTCTGTGAATAGAAAAAATTAACGAACAGATGCAGAACCTTCGGCCGAAGATTTACTCGAAAGATTTGTCGACGCATACGAGACGCCCACGTATCGAGTATCGAATTATTCGTGTCCTCAGTCACGTTCAAGGCTTCGCGGCACTTGCTCCTTGGCTCCGCGAATACTCAGACATTGACGATCTCGATATACATCGACCGGGGAATTCCCCGATAGCGTACAGAGTTTTGTCGTTTAAATTGAATAAACGTCGTTTGCTTTACAACTTCATTGACCGCAGATTTTCAACTCGATTATCATCGATCGGATGTGACGATGCATTCGGGAGATCACGAGTGAAAATTAAAAAATTAACACTCGTTCACTCCCGCCGATGACGTCACCGATGGCTTTCCGGCGAGATACGTGAATCGAATGACAAGTGTAGAAAGCAAAATCCCGAAATGCTTGTCTTGCGTCTTGTCGATGAATGCGTACATTCGTACGACGCACGATGTGACACATCTACCATTGCGAGGGATAATTAATTATTTCTCTCAAATTATGATAACGATACGGCTTTGGCGATAAAATACTTTTTTTCCGATCTTCAGGGCTTTTAATCGATAAAAATCTCTCGATTTCTCTCGAATTATGATAACAATACGGCTTTTGCTATAAAATACTTTTTTTTTTCGATCTTCAGCCCTTTTAATCGATAAAAATCGAAATATCGCGGATAAATCGGCACTCGAAATTAGAATTTATTTCGTTGAATCAACAGATGAAAAATTCTCACCTACTGTAACTATGTTAACGATTTCTTCGAAGAATTCGTCGATTGTTGCGTCGTTAATGGACGCAACAATTTTGCGGCTAATTTAGGATGTGAAATTCGCTTCGCGAAATTTTGTTTCTGTGAATCGAGAGTCACGATCTGTACCTTGAAAATATTAATAACATTTTCCTCGAAGAGTCTTGAAACCAATGGGAATAATCTTGCGGCAGCTGTGACCCGTAAAATTCTTCGCTGCTTTGAATCGACGCGCGAGAATCCTCGTCTATCTTACCGATTTTAACAACGATTTTTTGCAACACTTCTTAAATACGAATCTGAATTTTTTTTTTTCGAAGAAATTGTAATGGGGAAGTTATCACTTTTCGTGACACCGATGACCCTGAACCTGACGCCCGTAAACTAAAATTCTCAATTCCGATTTGCAACAATATGCATCAATGTAGCATAAGTATTCATTGATTATCGATTCCACAAGCGGTGCAAAAAAAAACAGCAAGCATTAAATAACGATCGCGTATGCAATGTATGCATCGGACAAAAAAACCTCATAACAGAGCCCAGCGTCAGCGACTGGATATACCTGAACGAGCGGAGGAGCTCGAAGTTTAGTTTACCCTGAACCATCACCGACTACTATCGTCTCTTTCCGTACGTTTCGTCGTCGCGAAATAATAGAGATAAAAATTAAGAACACCGTTTGTCACGGAGATGGAGTACAGAATGCTGCAGGAATCTTTTCCAGTGAGTCTTTTTGAAGCTTAAAAAAAGTTCTTTCATGCGAAGTTTATCTCGAAAAAAAAAATTGAAACATACCTAATCGGAGTCGAAGATGAAGTTTTAAATTTTTTTTCACCAATTTTTCGACGCCCTCGGAGTCCGGAGCGCAGTCTTTCGTCGGAGACACAACTGCGACTCACCGCGGCGGTGATATCCGCGTACTATTTTACGAGTTGCCGTTTTGATATATGCACTCATATCGGAGAATCGCGCGAACGAAAAAAAAAAAAAAAGTTCACTCGATATAAAGTTCAAACGACCATCGGCGTGGCTCCCTTAAAACTCTCGTTTCGCGAGTTAAACCGAAAGAAATCGATGGGATACACATGGATTATGAAATTGTTATCGAGAGACATCAATTCCGCAAAGATCTAAGCGTTCAACATCGCGCGGATAGAGAATTTTTCGAATTCTCTCGGGCTGTCGACAGAGCGCGCGAAAGAAAGCTAACCGTGGGGGTCTGTTACACAGTCGGTGAGCTCGAGGTATAAGCGTCTTCGGCGCTCTCGGAGTCTCGAATTATTCGCCAAGGAACGCGGTCGCGGTTCGGCCGGGCAGCCGAATTAATAATTCCCGCAATATCTGTTTATATACATCGCGAGTAAAGGTGTCGGAAAGTTCACTGGGACGTCGATATAGATATAATAGGAAATTTTATCTCCGCACGCGGCGAGCGATTATCGAAAACGAATAAACGGCCAAACGGGTGGTCCAGAGATACGGCGACAAGATGCTTCTGGAAGCTGAGCAATTCAGAGGATACGTGAGCGCAAACGAAGTCAGTAAAAAAAAATTATGAAACGAATGAAGTGCTGTTTACGATTTCGTGATATCGGTGCTTTGTTATTTCATTTCGAACTTCTTATGTCGCGCACAGTACGGTGCCGGTACAGTAATCCGCGGAGAGTTTTGTATGTATAGCGAACGATGCAAAAATCGACGAGTGACAACTCGCGACACGATCAATGGAATGCACTTCGCCGCGCACATTCCTCGTGACCCAGTGACTCCGATAGTCTCAAAAAAAAAAAAAAAAAAAAAAAGAACAACGATCGATATTCCAATCGTAGAAACGATTTATTAAACTCCGAAAAAATTTTTTTTTTTTTTTCGCACAAATAATTTCTAACAGTGCATCGAAGTTTTCGCTTACTATTTTCTACGAATTTTCCCAGTTGTGAAATCGATGCAATTGTGTTACGCGAAACGTTAATTCTAACGGTATCATACAGGACGATGGATACGATTATCTTATGTAACGTCAAACTTCGTAATAATATGACGAACGGAAGGCGGTGTAAAACGATGTAAAATCTCGACGATAGAGCCCCTCCCCCCCTTTATAACGTTTTAAGATACCGTAGTTACATAAAAGTCTCTGTGGCATATCCGGTTAAACTTTCCTAACGTAACGAATCGTTTCTTCCGAGCGAACACGGGCCGATGGAGATATCTCTTTGGTGGGCCGAGAGAGCGCGAGAGCTAAGAGC
Source organism: Cryptus viduatorius (assembly GCA_964006125.1). Taxonomy (NCBI): domain Eukaryota; kingdom Metazoa; phylum Arthropoda; class Insecta; order Hymenoptera; family Ichneumonidae; genus Cryptus; species Cryptus viduatorius. Next base: position 11,054,449 of record OZ023224.1, on the reverse strand, counting down.
GAATCAACACAGCGTGTGAACCCACCGGAGAACTTAGTTATTTTTCAACCAAAGAGACGAAGACGTGGAGAAAGCATCGCATGATTTCCTCACAATGGCTCTCGGGCTCCTCGCGTCAAACGCCAATCTTCGATAGTATTATCCGTCAGCCATTTTTTTTTTCTAACGCATTACTTATTTGTTTTTTTTTTCTTTTCGTTCCAATTTTACAGCCTCGTAGCATCTACGAGAGTCCGCCAGTCACAAACGAATCGAATAACAACAATCACAACAATAATAATAATAATGACGTGATAAGAAGAAATCACGAAGAAAATGGATTTACTATCGGTCGTGGAACACCCATTCAGAATTTCTACGCCGGCCAAAGCGTCTTTGTCACAGGTAAAGTCGCGATCTCTAACACGCGTCAGCGATGTTCGACTTTTATCATCGATTAGTAGAACGCGACGTAATTTCATTCGTATCAAATTATTTCGTCGTTAAATTGGAGACACGCAAATAAAATACCATGTATATCATTTTTTTTGTCGATTTTGCTCGATCGTTAAAAAAAATATATATAGTCAATGATAGAATAGATTTTCTCGAAATCGCTCTGTACTTCGAGTTCAATGTATATATGTATATTCGAGGACTGCGGGGAAAGTTGGTCGTACACGTTTGTCGATCATAACGTTACGGTGAAAAGTGTTGACGGATTTTTCTCAACGTCTCGAAACCGGGACTCTTGAGCCTTTCACCGTTTTGTTTATTTTCTTCGTCTTTCTCACTCTCCGGACTTTTTTTTTACTTTATTTTTTCAACATCCGCGCAGCCTAACGCAAACATGTTGAAAGTCGCGAATGAATGTCTCGAAATATAGAAAAAAAAAAAAATTCGCGTGTTTCTCACAAATTTTTCAGGCGGCACCGGTTTCCTCGGCAAAATTCTTATAGAGAAAATATTGCGAAGCTGTCCCGATGTATCGACAATTTATCTCCTTATGCGGTGCAAAAAGGATAAAAATGTCGAGGATCGAATCGAAGATTTGTTCAACGATTCGGTAAGCAAAAAAAAATATCATCTATAGATCGATAGATCGATAGATCGATAGATATCGATGAAAATATCTCGTCAATTTATTCGCAAGAGCAATGACGATTTCCATTTTTTTTTTTTTTTTTTTCAATTTTTTTTCATTCCCAAAGGTGTACGACCGGCTGAGGGAGGAACAACCGAAATTTCGTCACAAAATCGTTGCCATGTCGGGTGACTGTAGCGTTCGAGGACTCGGACTTTCTTCCACCGATCGTGAACGCCTCGAACGAGATGTAAGAGACGCATGCAATACTTCCATCCGTAACGTGACGTAATTTAATATACGTGAAGGATCGAGAATCGAGAGATCTCTCGCTCTCTCGCGCGGTTCGATGATCGGAACAGTATATATAGGAAGGGAGGGAAACAAAGAGTCCCGCGACCTTTGAGAAAACTTTCGCTTCAACGATATAATAACACCACACCTGATGTACCAGGAAATTGCATACGACAGAACAATAATCGATGTGCCCTCGTTATCTATCGTTTATCTCGAATAATCTGTAAATACCTCAAACGATTTGTACGACGAAAGGAAAACACTTATTTCTCAACATCTCTTTTAATTTGTATGAAAAGTGGTTTTTTTTTTCGCAATATGTATCCACCGATTATGCTAATCGATCTTCTACTGCCGCATTTATATCGAATAATAACAGAAAATCACTTTTTTTCGCGATCTCTTTTAACATGTATCGCGAGAAATAACATTTTTTTCCCGACATCGTGTGTCAATCAATCCGCGAATAACTATACTGCGTCATCTAATTTCTGATCGAAGAAAACCCGTTTTTTCGCGATATCCATAATTCATCCCGATATATTTCTTAGTTCGATTTTCAATGTTTATAAAAAAAAATGATTTCTGTTTTTTTTTTTTTTTAAGGTATCGATAGTCTTCCACAGCGCAGCTACGGTGCGCTTCGACGAGAAGATAAACACAGCTATGGCTATCAACGTGGGAAGTACTTCGGAGATGATTCTCCTGTGCAAACGGATGCCGCGACTCAAAGTGAGTTAACGATCTTTTAACGTATTTTTTATTTTTTTTGTTTAATTTTTTTTTAATATTATCCGACATTGTTAATTTGCGACTGTAACTCGCGGAGACGCGCGCACGGCGTTCTGTGACACAATTCTATCGAATGATAAATTTCATAACCAACCCTCATTCGTATAACGGGGTCAACGCCGAAATCTCTCTTATGGCAATCGGAATAAACGCGTAGACCGCATGAGTGGCACGTATAACTCTCGAGTCTTCGTGTAATAATACGTGCGTTATGTCACGAAACGGTCTTTCTCCGCGTGCCACAAGTATCGTAATACCTGAGCGACGACAGTGTACAACGGGTGAGCGAGCGGCGTTCGGGTTCAGTAAAGAAACTCAAAGACAAGTCGGTGCCGCAGGCGTACCATTTACCATCGTTCTCCGGACGCAACGCGCAACCATATCTTCTCGCCTTTGAATAATGCGCGTAGAATGCCAAACGGGAAGTTATTATTTCTCTTTCGTTCGTAAGATAATTAAAATTCGTGGAAATATTGAGGAGGCAGAGGATGAAGAAAAATTTGAATAAAAAAACTTAAAGATCGGAGGAACGTTACGCGGACGGTAACGAGAGATACGCGCATCCGGAATAAAGTCTTCCGATCGAAGTTGGGAAAAGTCCGGTTGCGCGGATATTCATATTTTCTTTTTGCGATTCAGCTGATTACATAATGAAACGATCAAATTTACTTTAGCTACCAGTTTACGCGTGCGCGCCGCGACTGCGCGGATACATCGAACACCCTTCATGACGTACGCGGAAGTGTTAATATTTTGTGCGTTAATGCAAATCGCAAATAGAATGGCGGATCAAGTACTTTTGTATTCGCGTAAATACGAACGTATTCACTGACGACTCATCGTCGTTTGTTGGCCGCAGATGTCTCAAAGACGTATATAGATTCGTTTTCTTTGGATGGACGCGCGAGAAACCACTTCAGCCTTTACGCGGAAGACTTCTCGCACTCTCGACGATTTCATTGTACTAATTGCCGCTTACAAATCGATATTTTTTTTTGTTTTAAACTAATATTAGTCCGTTGAGACCGTTTCGAGAAGACGAACGTTTAGGTACGTTATTTGTCGTTTCAATATTGAGAAGACGAACGTTTAGGAACGTTATTTATTCTGATTAATATTCACGAGTACACATGGTCCGCGAAAGAATGAATTCCTCGAGTTTGCATACTTTTTTTGTGGGCTTTGAAAGACGCAAAAGATATTAAGACGAAAAGTCGATAAGGCGGAGAGGTTGAAAGGTGAAAAGGCTAAATCTACACGCAGTTCTTCGAAGAACGCAAATTTGTCACTTCCGGACAAATAGCAAGAATTTTAAATGAGGCGGACGTTCGCACGCGGACGACTTCGTTTTTTTTTTTTTTTTTCGTTTTATCTCCGTTCTCGCGTGAGAATAACGGCAGTGTCAACGACTGCGAAAAAAGAAACTTGTAAATTCATTTTTTCGATAATTAAGAGATTTCGCATCGTCGTCTCGCCGGTGCAATGGCCTTTCATGAAATTTCGCGTATTTGTTAAGCGGTTACGTCGCGTTTACGTGTTACGAATTAATTCACAGGCGTTTATCCACGTGTCGACGGCTTATGCAAATTGTCATCAGCCAAAGATCGAAGAATCTTTCTATCCACATTCTGTGAAATATGAGGACCTAAACACCCTGTTGAACAGCCTGCAAGAACGCGAAATCGAAGAAATGACTCCGAAAATTCTCGGCGCGTGGCCCAATACTTACACCTTTACGAAAGCATTGGCCGAAGACGTCGTACGGGAAAAATGCGAGGGACTCAACGTTGGTATATTCAGACCGGCAATTGGTGAGTTTAAAGTCAAATTATTATACTCCTTTTTACAATAAAAAAAAACAAAAAAATAACAAAAATTCTCCGACTACAAAATGGTTAATTTACAAAAAGTTTTAAGTAATTTTACAGATTAGAAAAAGTTTTCGATGCAATTGCGGAACGCAAGTTAAAGAATTCAACGCGCGTTTCCTCGACTGCTTCGGAATATTTTTCATAATTTGCAAAACTATTTTACTCTTTTTGCGGATGCATTTTTCAGTTCAACATTTTTTTTTTTTTTTTCAAAATTTCTATATTACTTTTTATTCTTTCGTTTTTATTGGGTTTTGGATGTTCATTTCTTTTCGCCGCGAATTTTCTTTGATGCTTCTTTCAGTCGGCTTATTTAATTATTTATTTTCATAATTTTATTACGATCTTCAAATCATTGCTCCGTTCCGCGACTAAACGAAACTTTATGAAAAAACAGCGAAACGCATCAACGAATAATCGATCTAAAAAAAAATCGAAAATTCGAAAAATGTCAGTTTTGGGGTATTTTACGATCTGTTCCGCGGCTCAGACGCTAGAAGAGCACAAATGAATCCCCTTTTCCGTTGGGCATTGAAAAAATAGTATATCGACAACATTTTTCAACTATCGAAAGACGCAGCCGCCTTTCGACGCCAAATAATAAAAAATAAAAAAAAAATTACAGATCGCGCCGTAAATTTTAATAAAATTTGAATCCGCAGTGATATATAAGGGACTTGTAGCCGGTGGCGAGTAGAATTTAGACTTCGATAAAATCGTAACCTGTAGGACAATTATGATTACCGCTCTAATTAAATTGGCACTCTAACGACAATTAATACGAGAAATTATGCGCATATCTACACGGTTGCCAACGAAGCAAAACTGTGTTCCGCATCACAAAGTTATACGAAGGTAAACCAATGATGAATTATTTTACATTTTAAGTATTCGATAAATTCGAAAAAAAAAGAGTTGCAATAAATATTCTGCTCCGAATCGATAATGGCGTTAATTATAGTCCCGTTCGGTGCTCCATCTTTAGTCTTGACGAGTTTTTCTAACAATTCAGTATAAATCAATGTTGTAAGTCGGCATTATCCCGACGATACTTAGGCATTTCATTTCATCGTTTTTTCCTAATCGTATTTTTCTCCTTCCTGATATTTCCTATGGCGTGAACTGTGGTATTTCCTTGAACGTCGCAACGTAGTGAAAAACTAATGAATTCATGAAAAAAAAAAAAACCGACCTTACCCAGCGAGCCTTGCAAATCGAAAATGCTATTACAAAAAACGGCACATGTCGATTAAATATTAGCAGTCTATTAATACTGAAATAACTACGGAATAAACTCAATTAATCACCCAAATGCGCATAATGATAAAGTAATAGAGGGAAAAAGTGTTTACAATACATAAAAAAGAAAAAAAAATCCAATGACTTCGAGCGGTCGATCTTTTACGTTACTGAGTTTCTTGCGTGAGGCGTCAGTTTTTTTTTTTTTTTTTTTCGAGTTTCTTGAAAATTCCAGTAATTCAATTTCGCGATTCTCGATGATTCACAATCGTAACAAAACTTTTGAAATGATGCATCGAAATAATTTATTATCATTTTCTAATTATATCGATCGATTGAGATGCAATCGTTTTTCGAAGTTTTGATTCAGCGAACTTGTTGCGGCGCTTTGAAACGCAACGATAATTTGTTGCAAAAGAAATTACGACTCTAATGAAATTCAAGCGGAACATAATACGCGCTCCATGCATAAGACGAAACTGGAAGAAAAAAAAAGTCTAAAAAAATTCGGACGGCGACCGGGAGATTGTCGAACATTCGGTTATTGGCTTTTGGACTCATCAGGTTACCATATTTAAGCGGATCCCGCGCATCGAACGCAATATTCGTTCAGTGGGACACGAATTCTCGAGAAACCGCAGATTTCGATCGTTATAACGGTGTAACGGATAAGGAGTTGGAAACGGTTTTTAATGTGTTATTTAACTCGGAGGTCGAATAATCAATGTGTTTCGCAGTATTCGAGTCACGCAATTGCGAAACTAAAAACCCTCAGTTTCAATGTCAAAAAGTTAATGTATAAAATTGGAAAAAAAAAAAGAAAAAAAAAAGTACATGAAGTTGAATAAAAAATCTCCTTCGACGCATTACCGTCACGAATCACCATTTCGCCTATAAAATTCGCCAATCTCGATATTCATGATATCTTTATTGCAATTTTGTTTTTAATGGTACGATGCACAATTTTTTACTGTGCAAAGGTCGGCAAATTTTATGACTTCTGAATTATCGCGATAGATACTCTGAAGCGTACGACGCGAATCGGTAAAATATCTATCGAGATTATCGAACGGTATTTCGATGTTAAGGATAGTAGGACATGAGGCTAAACGGGATCTAAAGTATCACAACGAAAAAAAAAAAAAAAAAAAAAAAAATCACGAGCCCCAGGCGCACGTTGGAATAAATCGCGACAACTTGCGGTCCCTATGCAAATTAGCCAATGAAATGATAATTACAACCGGCTCCGCACGAGATGCCTTTCGAACTATTCGCTACTGGGACATCGCTGAGAACCAAAAGAATTCCGAAAACTGACTCACCCATTTTTTTTAACGCGTCCCATTTTGGCGTCGTACCGTTCGGAAGTACGGCATCAACGGTCGATGAACCGCAAGATGGATTATCCATCTTCGGCAGCTCGTGTGTTCAGTCTAAAATTTTCTTCGTTCCATTTGGATTTTTGAAATTTCTCGTCATCTGTCCATATCTTTCGATGTCTAGAAAAGATCGACGATTGGATTTTTTTTTTTTTGGAGATCAATTACTTCGTATTTTTTTACATTTTACAATAATATTTACTTCGTATTTACATTTTACAATAATAGGCCCCGAATACGGCAATAGTACAAAAGGTCAGTTCTATTTTACGAAAAAAAAAAAATGCGATTTATTCAACAAAATGGCCGACTACATATTCGATAAATCGGCTGATAATAAAATGGTGTTAATAGCATATTTCTTTCAATTAACTATTTGTTAACTATTAACAAATTTTATTGGCCTTTGGTCAAATAAAAAATTACTTGACTCAACTGAAATGTGGTAACGACACCCAAATATCGGTCCGTTTTAACTACAAATAACCACTTTTCGCCGTGCCCCCCCCCCCCCTGTCTATTTTTTGTTACTACGCATTTATTATCAAATCCGGCAAAACATCTGTCCAAAAAATAGAAAGTGATGCTACGATAATTGTTCGTTCGAAAAAATACTACCCGTCCACACCGTTTTATTCTACGGCAATTTCTAATCAAATCGTGTTTCGAAAGACGGAATTGAATCATTCGGCAAAACGAAAAAAAAAAAACATTAAATATGGCAATCGACAGTACAAGCGCGATGTATTTAACGACAGAACGTCGTAACATGAGCTGGAAATTTGTAAACAAGTGGATTGCAGCATCAGCATCACGACCGCGCGACGCTTGTCGTTAGCGGTTTTTTGTCATGAAGGAATATGGATGAAATTACCGAAGGACATTCCCGGATTTTGAGTCGACTCATTCACGAAAGTTTCGGAAAGGGATGAAAACACTTTTTTTAACGTAGAAACAACTATTTTTAACAGTTATGGGGGAATATACGCGAAGCTACAGAGTTGCTATAAGTCAGCGTCCAAGATGGTGGAGAACTGACGAGCTCCAGCTGGACGCGACAACAACTATGCGCAGACGTACTACGCGCATCCGAACGCGATCTCTGTGACGATCAGCAATCATTCTCACTTTTTTCTCTCAACTTACGCGAATTAATGCTTTCAATTGTAAAGTATGTTAAATTCAGTTATAAAAACAACCCGACGCGATTTATTTTACGAAAGATTACCAATATGGAGGCTGAATTAAAAGGAAACGATCAAAAAGCAAAGAGGAACGTGGTATCAACAAAACGATTTCAACAAAACGATTTTTAGGTCTACACGTTAAAAAACGATATGGAAAAGGACGATATTATTGATTTTAACGCGTCAACTATTTTTATCGCGGTAATACATCTCGCGATATAGGGAGCTTAAAAACCGCGTCCGGCTGGGAGCCATAATGGTGGCGGAATGACGAGTATCAGCAACCCGCTCCACAATCATGCGCAGAAGAGGCTTCGCGCAACTCCATACCCACGCACTACGTTAAACGGCAACTCTTTCCTGATTTCTTAATCGAATCACAAATTTCACTACCGCACCAAACCGTTACCTTAATTTTCAGATACCGTATATATGATATTATAAAAACAATAGCCTATCTAATACGTCAAACATAAAAGTTTTAACATTTTCCTCTGTAAAAAAATTATTTCCCAAATTAAATAATAAGCAGATATGTGTCTCGCTATAGTTATGTATCTCGTAACTGGAACGATCAGTATAGTCGTGCATGTATTCATCGTTATTGGAATATTTTTACTGACCCTCCTCGGGAGAATAATTCTTTTCGTTTGCGCAATGATTTACACGGTCGTGAGACCGAGACAAGAACGCATTGACTCGATTATCAATGCACCCTTCGAGACTATGTATCCCGAATACGATTTCGAGGACGATCTCGAAACTATGACTCGGGTTTCTCTCGAGACACTCACAAGTCAGGATAATTGTACCCCCGACAGCAGTTCCGCAAGCGAGGCGCGAACTCGTATAGCACTGGCATCCGATAGATTACTCCTTACGCAACAAATGCAAAAATTTGACGGAAGAATGCAAATGATCACGAGATCCGTAGACGTCCTCTGGCCTGACGAAAATAATACAACCGGAAATATCAATAATTCCACAAATACGCCGGACGCGAAAAGGGTCTCAATCCTCGGAGACTTTAATGCTGTTCAGCGACTCTCCGTTGCTGCCTGTTAAGTTCTATTTTAACGAATTTTTTTTTATGATTCAGTAATATCGAGTGCCTTCGAGCCGGTACCAGGCTGGATAGATAATTTTTACGGTCCTACCGGTGCGGTGGCCGCCGTAGCGACCGGAGTCCTCCGAACGATGTGCGTCGATCCAGCACTTCCGGCGAACGTGGTACCAGTGGACATGACCGTCAATGCGCTCATAGCAAGCGCGTGGGACGTCGCTAATCAGCCTCAAAGGTAGAATACTATGTTCTTCTATTATTATTCATCGACGGACAAAAAAAAATCAAATTTTTTAAATTTTTATATAAGATCGATAAAATAATTTTTTTTTTTCGTTTTTTTTTACCCCGCAGGAGAGACAAGAATATGCTGATCTACAACTATGTCTCGACCGCGGAAGCTCCCATTACTTGGAGAGAATATTGCGAGATTAATATGGTTTATGGACACGAATTTCCGTTGCATCAGGCGAAATGGGAAATGTCACTAAGGCTCGAAAAATACAAATTCATGGAAACCCTCGGCAGGCTATTTCTTCACTATCTACCTGCCCTTTTAGTTGATTTCTTCTGCATTTGCCTCGGGCAAAAACCATTGTGAGATGCTATTCTTCTTTCTATCGATTGATCATTTCAAAAAATCGCAGACTATTGTCGTCAAGTTTATTTCTTCATCGATGTTAATTCATTTACAGCCTCATGCAAAGTTACAAGAAAATTCACAAATTCGTAAACGTCGTGACGTGGTTCACGATACGAGACTGGATATTCACGAACAACAATGTGCAGGCAATGTGGGAATCGTTGGACGCGAAAGACAAACAAAACTTCCGATTCAGTATGAAGAATTTCGGATGGAAATTGTATTTCAGAGATTACATGAAGGGTATAAAAATTCATCTGTTCAAAGAGGATATCAGCACGTTGGATGCCTGTCGGAAGAGATCGAAGAGGTGAGTTATCGTCGATATATAGTACGACACATGAAAAACCAAATTCCAAAATTTATTTTTTTTATTCTTTATTTATTTTTTTTTTTTTACAGAATGCGCTTATTCCACGAAATATTCAAGTTTTCGGCATTCGCGCTGCTCCTTTGGTTCCTCTGGAGAATCGTCGCCGCAATTTTATTCTAAGTCGCCAAAACATGTTTTCTTTTTTTTTACGGCTCATTTTATACGTCATCTTTTGTAAATATTAGAATTAATAAGTGTAAAAGAGACCGATTAATTGTACGAGTGATATCCGTCGACTACTGTAATCACGGGATCCACAAAATTTGGACGAAATTCACGTCGTTTTATCTGCTGCATTATTACATCCCGTGAGTTATAACCGTCCGAGTGCAGATACGCAACAAAAAAAAAAAAGAAAAATATCTATATATTTCGGAAGATGCGATTTAAATTTCTCTGACGAATTCGTAAGTTTGAACCGGTGGAGGTAAAAGAGTTTGAAAAATTAAACTCGGGCACCGCGTGCCATAATTATTGTCGATACAGTGATGAACGGCATTCGTCATCGTATCCGACAACATTCGTTATGCAATTGTTTTTTTTTATATTGAAAACGTCGAGTTACGAAGATTTTGCAGCATCCCGCTGCATCTCATGAATCGGCGTGTAATGCAGTCTTTGTTATTTTTACATAATTTCTTTAGGACAAATTATTAATTGTGTACAAAGTAAGAAAATTTAAATAAACAATTTTTAGCATCATCACTTATTTCTTGTCATTTTTTCTTACTTCTTGTCATTTTTTGTTTCTGTATATCGTTAAGAAGTGGAAGAAGACATTGGAATCAAATGTTTATAACGGCATTTGCAGCTTTATCGGTTTATTAAAAAAAAAAAATCCTCAGAATGCATTTACAAATATGAAAAGATTTCGACGAAATACTAAAAACCGTAGAAGACTTCAGTCAACATACGACCAGTCAAATCTTACGACTACACATTGTTATGATTGTAGTTATCGTTCGATTGTAAAACTAAGTCTCGATTTTTTATCGATTATAAAAGATATATATGTATAATATATATATATATGGTACTTTAGCATGTAAAAAAAATGGACGGAGTATGAGAATAGAAGCTTCAAAAAGTCTCTTACAATCTATCAACGCTTCGTAAATAATTGTTTTACAATAATTCCTTAACGATAGTAACATATGCTAAATCGTACTCTGGTGCAATAATATCTAACAGATCTTTAGTGCAGCAAAAACACTGTTCGTTAATCTCAGGTATGCTTCCCGCGTTAGATAGATCGGTATGCGTAGATACTTCACAAGTATTATTATTATTATTTTTTTTTTCTTTTGGACGGAATACGTTTGTTTAAATGTATCATCGATAATTATTATGTACAAACGAATGTTATCAGTCGCAATATGGATTACGATCCATTGCGTGGCAGTGGAATGAGGCACCGTGTCAAAAGCTCAAAAAAGCGTATACTTGACTGGAAAATGAACGCGAAATCGTCGCCTCATTTTATTTTTTTCGTTTTCACGTGTCTCATGTCCGTTGTATAATCGTTGTTAATTAACTGGCATCGTGGATACGGTGCTGTGCGGTGTCGTCGGTCGAGAACCGGCAATCGAATGAGTCGTCGATGCGTTGAGAGACTGCATTGTTCCGATCTGTAATAAAGTTTAACATTCGGAATTTTTGTTCTCAAATCTAAGGACAGATGAAAGCTATTAGTTACCCTCAAGTGCGCCAAGTCTTCGAGTCGCGTAAGATCCGAGAGTTCGATGTATAAGGAGTAAACGATTAGCCAACCGTATGCCGATAAACACACGAAAACAATCCATAGGAGACACATCATGACGTTGTAAGCGAATATTAAATCGTTAACGATGCTGAAGAATATAAACGCGAACAATCGAAAGATCGTGAAAACGGCGAAACTCCATAGCCACGGAACTATTTTCTTCTCGTATTCCTTACGCAATGCGGTAATCAGCAATATTGAAGTTATAAAAACAACAATAGCGCCCAGCAATGAAAATAATGCAAAGACTATCAAAGCATTGCGCACTGAAAGAGATAACAGATTTTCCACAAATTAGAAATTACTGCGTTACACTGCGAGACAATGGCAATAATAAGATATCATCGACTAACCATTCTGATTGCCAACGTAAACAAATTCATAGGATATTATGTAGTATCCGTAGTGAACAGAGCCGGGCGCTGCTTGCGAGAGGCAATATATATCAAAGGCTGCCGTCCCTATTGTGAATATCGCGAGAAGCTGAAATAATTTTGAGAAATAAGAAAATTACAAATATTTTGATGGTATTCATTGTGTTAGTAGTAAAGTAGGAAATATTTATTTGTATACCAGTGAGAAGACACCGGTCAGCAGCGCTCCTCTTTGAATATCGATTACAAAGGCGTTTGTGAGTATCGGCTTTTGATACCATGGAATTTTAACGCTTTTGGCTGATCTGGACGATCTGAGATTGGCGCTGCTTCTCGTTGTAACGTGTGAATATACCGATGGGGTGCCCATGCTGGGCGATTTCTTTCCGTAATTCATCCTTGGCGTTCCTAACGCACCAATAACAAATTATTCAACAATGAAAATTATCCTTATGATGCATGCGTTTGCGGTGAAACTGTCAATTGGCACGCCCTGAACATGCACGCCTGTGCACCAAAATAAAGGCGAATTACAGTGGTTGGAGTAAAATTAGAGAAAAACCATTGTTTCGAGTTTATAATAAATCGTACGTGACGCACCGGTAAAACGCTTCGGGTACTCCGTGAACTCGTAAAATTTGCGAGATTAGGTCACGTTACAACGAAATTAAATGACACCAGGGACGCGGACACACCTAATGTTGTAAACGATCCACGAACCACTGATAGCGTTAGTCATACCGAGAGAAACATCGCTCTCGCGCAATATGGAAAAGACGCGCCCCGAGCGCAACACGGTCGGAACAATTGCGCGCTACATTACCCTCGGATACGCGACGATGGATGTTGGAAAATGTTATCTTCTGTTCACAAAAGTTGCTTCGCGTTTAGTTTCACTTTCATTCGGAGAGCGATTCGGCTAATACGGAGTATTTTTTATACAAAAAAAACAGCACTATAACCTCAGTGCAGGTTATTCGTCGATATTATTACACCATCAAGCGTAACATCTTTTGATTGTCGACGAAAATGAAGCGGATGCCGAAGACGTCCTTGGGGGACAGGTTACACAGAGGATTCGTGTGGACCTGCATCGGTTTAACAGGACTCGGTTTTCTCAATATCGTCGTGAAAGGTGTCGAGTACATGTTGCTCGTGAAACCGCAGCGTAAGCTCCAACAGGCAAAGACCGACCAAGAATTATTATCGGAAGGCAGCGGATTAACGGGCACCGCCGGTGAAACTCTTGCCGCGTAATTCCATTCGTCAACTTGTTCAAGAATGATCAACGGGCGATAAAACTAGAAAACATCTATCCTGCGTCAGGAAGATTGAAGAGGAATAAATGTTGAACTTTGTACATAACTATTCGCTATCCGTTTTAATCGAGTATTAGTGAAAAACGATGGAGATCCGTTCGTGCGATGATCCACTAGAATGGCTACAAAATCGTTTGCTTCAATTGTGTTTGATGAAATTGTATACCTTTATCTCATGAATAGATCCTTCGATGCTTCTTTACCAATGTCAGACGCATCAATGTTTCACTCGTTTGTACGAATCTAAGAGATAAATATATTTAAAATTACGAGTTTTTTCGTTCACGTTAATCCTTTTAAAAAAATCTTTCAAAATTCATTGCAATTTTGCATTTCCATTGTTCGTTTATTTACAGCGTCTCGCCAGAGACAATAAAAACAATAGGTAGTACAGATAATCTCTAACATAAAATCGTCGAATATCCAACTATGCGTTACAACGTCGATGAATATCTCAGGTTTTTTTGTTTTCTTCTTTTTTTGCTTTTCTTTTTTTTTTCATTGGCAAATTTTGTACTTTTTTTCATAACCGTCTCCGAAAAGGCGTTTGAGACGGCATCCTTCATATCGTATGTTAGGAAATGTTATTTTCTTTTTTTGCGAATATCCTTCCTCATTCGCATGGATTTTCATATAAAATTCACGATATCAATACAAAGGATCGAAAAAATGTGACACTACAACGTCGTAAAAAAATCCTTTGGCAGTTTCAGCGCTCGAAATGCGCTTTTTTTATGCCCCAATTTTGATGGCATTTCTATACGCTGAACGTCTTTAGACGATGAGAAAAAAAAAAAAAAAGTAACTTGCAACAACAGAATAATCAACTTGTTAATGTATCCGCTTATTCATATAGAGCTATAAAATCTTCATTCTGAATGAAATACTGAACACCTTAATTTTATAATATTTACATTCTTAGGCGTAATAAGTAATTATTGTTATTATAGTTTTTTTTTTATAATTGCGTTCGACTTGTGATTTTTTTTGAACAGATAATAAGTGCCGAACATATTTATCTATACGTATATATATGTATATCTATATATATATGTATAGTGTGTGATGCAGCATTAATGTGATGGTATTTGCATTTACGTCTATGACAACGCATGGGAGACGCAACTTTCGTAAATTTCAATATGAAATCGTGAAAAAAACATATCTGAGAGAAGCAGCAACCTTCGCGTTCCGTTCGCGACGTGTCTTCTTTCTTTTCGCAAATCGATTCGGAAACTCGAAAAAACAATAGATCTCTTCTCGTTAAACGATACGATAAAGCGCAAGATATGTTTCAGACTGTATTGTTATCCGTGGTCTCCTTTTTCTTCGTTTTCGTCTCTTCAATGTTGTCGAAGTAAATTCTACTGTAAGAAGGCTTCGTCCGTTCGCTATATCCAAAGTACATGTAATAGTTATACTATAGCGGAAGTTCGTTCGACACTCGTACAACAAAAAAAAAAAACAACTTACGACACCGTAGAAATATTTTTTTTCCTTCTACGTTTACTTCACTGACGTTCATAACTCACACGACGCGACGACACTTGGATTTAGAGTTCGATAAATCTCGTCGAGTAATTTCAGTGATTTCTCGTAGGAGAAAGAAATTCTTGCACAGACCCTGTAGCCAATAGGATGATTCAATGCTTGTTAGGGAACGAAGCCTCTTCGATGCCTCTTTCAAGCGATCGCACTTCACGAACTGCTGTTCGACGATGGCGACGATGAATTCGGCATCAATTCGTGTTTCATGCAGTCGATTCTGGCGACGATTTTTAACGCCGGTCCGAGCTTTATGCTCATTGCCGACATCAGATGATCCTCTTTGAGTAACATAAGCGCCTGACCGTCGATCTCTTGAATAGCGAAATCTTCGGCGTAATCGGCGCATCCTGGCAGTCCTCGAATAAATTCGCAGACTTCGTTGACCTGAAGAAGAAATAAAAAAAGTATAGAATTTCGATCGATACGAGAAAACGAGACGTTGCAATTTTCTCAAAACTGTACTCACCGTCCAGTTGACTGGTTGTATCTTCGGTATCTCGTCTTCGACCATTGGAGTCGCCGTCGTGGACAAGGATTTCTCTTCTTTCATTTTCGTCGATGTATCCGAATCACTTTTCTTCGAATCGGTTTCCATGTCCGTCCACTGTTTCTCGTTTGTTTCGCGTTCACGCGTTTCCCTTCGTTTACTGGAAGGCGAAAAAAAAAATCAATCAAAGTTCGAACCTAAATTGCGCGGAAATCAAATGGTCGCGAGAAACATACCTTTTCGCGCAAACGGATGAACAGAAACGTTTGTCCTTCTTGAGTTTGCAATTTTGTTCATCAACGGCAGTCCCGCAGGCTTCGCACTTAGCGCTCCCGATTCCGTTTCCTTCGTTATCGTGCGACGAATTTGGCGCGTGTTTTTTTCCTTCGTAGACGAAGAAATATTAAAAATGTTAGATACAATATTGAAATCCACGAATATCCGCAGGAAACGACAAAGGCGATAGTAAAATAACCCGAAGTTTCTTACTTTTCTTAATCGGTGGTTCCTCGTGGCCATCTTTGTCACCCAAGTTATTGCGATTGATCGAAGCCGTTGTATCCTGTCCGATAGATCCGTTCAGCGACGATCGATTAACTGCAAATGGTTCCGAAGCTGTAAGTCAGAATTTAAGCCGATCAATCGAAGGCTCGGGTGATATATTCGATTTGTCAACTTAATTTCTCAATTGTTGTGAGTTATAGAGTTTTCTTTCACACATCACAGCCACAATCCGATTGTCACACGTGACTCGAAAAACAACAATTTTGCTAATAACAATTATCTCTTACAAACGATCTATAGATCGCAATGTATACCTTCTTGTATGACGAATCCCTCGATAACGTGGGTGAGGACTTGCGGTTTTACAAGTGCCTTCGGCGGAGCTTGTTTGCTATTCGCCGATAGTGGAGTCGTCATTGTGCCGACGAGAGGTTCCTCGTTACTAACTCCGTTAGTTATGGAATTAACGGCGTTCGCGAGATTCATCAGGGGATTCCCGCAAGATTTGTCTTCGTGCTTTCCGACCGGCGTTGCCCGATCGTCCTTCGTAGCGTTTTTGTTCGTTTCCGCTTCTGAAAAAACCCAACAATTTTTTTATATCGTTAGAAAAAAATGTAAAGGAGGAAATAATAATTATTATCGAATCTCTCGGCTACTAACCCGACGCATTTGTATTTCTCTGCGGTGTTTCCTCAACGGAAGGTTCATCCTTTTTCGCAGGGGTCTTTGATTCCTCGACGGTTGTCGGTGTGTTATTCGTCACGTTACACGAAATTATCGTGCAATCATTTTGATGATTTCGGTCGGGCGACGGACCCACCATTGCTGTGTTGCTGCTGTTATCCTGTTGCTGTTGCGGCTGCTGCTGCTGTTGCTGCGGTTGTTGTTGTTGTTGTTGTTGTTGTTGTTGCTGAGGTGCTTGCGCCGTCTGCGTTTGTTGCAATTGTTGCTGATGCTGCTGTTCGCTCGGTTGACTTATCATAGGTATCGTCTGAACTTGCGAATTGCTGGTTACAATTTGATTACCGATCATCGCTTGATTTAGCGATTGAGGCATCGGTTGCGGTTGTTGAGAAACTCCGGACATCTGGGAAGGCTGCACTTGATTCATCTGCAACGTCGTAGCGACCATAGAAACGACTGGCATTATCGGTCGTTCCCCACCGAGAACGACACCCGGTTGTTGCTGCTGCTGCTGCGGTTGCTGTTGTTGTTGCAAAGTCATTCCTACTGCAACGAGATTATTAAAGCAACAATTAAAAAAACTCAAAAAACTACATCCCGTTTACGAAAAAAAAAGGTTAAAAATCCTCCAAGTACTGTCAATCTTTGCATTATTTAGGACAACACGCGGTTCACTCGCCAATTCCTTCTAAATGAAAGAATATTGTCGTAACAAGTATCAAGCAAATAATTAGTCTTTCTTTTAACTTTATTATTCATAAATAAACTAAAGAAAAAGTAGTTTTCGCAATAATTGTATCAAAAAAATATTTAGTCTGTCCTTTAACTTTACTATTGATAAATAAGCTAAAGAAAAAGATGTTCGCAATAAAAATGCCTAAACAACCGCTGCACCTACCCATCAACGGTTTCGGCTGTATCTGCTGTTGCGGCGATTGATTCTGTTGTTGTTGGCACTGTTGTTGAATCTGCTGTTGATGTTGAAGTTGTTGCATCTGCTGCATGAACATCTGCTGATATTGGGGTTGCATCGGTGCCGGTTTGCATTGCAACCCGCGACCTTGCGACTGTTGTTGCTGTGGTGATTGCATTACTGTTTTGTTTTGTTGTCCAAAGTTTTGCTTGTCAGCAGTGGACATAGGTGAGCCAGGTGGTTGCGCAGAAGTCACCACAGGAACATTCGCAGTTATAAGGACTTTGCTATTGTTGTTGCTATTGCTCACTTGGGGTTGCTGTTGCATTATCATTGTTGCGTGATGCACATTAGATTTCGTTTGATTTGCTGCACCGGCCTTTGTAGCGTTCTGAAATGCATTTGGACCGGGTCTTGTGCGAACCACCGGCTTACCACGGCCTTTAACGCCACTGCCATTGCATTTTCCGCTCTGAATGAAAAAAAAAACGATCCAAGACCATATTTTCGTATTTTCGTTGGAGGATAAAATAAATGAAAAGAAATAAAAAGAAATAAAAAAAAAAACCAAAAAAACCAAAAAAAAAATAAAAAAAACTAAAGTAAAAGAAAAACTTGATAATCAAACAGTTGGGATACGAGAGAATAGAATTTCTCGGTGTGTTGTATCATAAAACGAGGGAAAAATTCGTGAGATTCTAAGTATTGTGCGAATAAAATAATAAATGTTTTTTTCTTTTTTAAATTGACGATGGGATTGTCAAATGAGTCCGACGGGGGAGAAAGAAAAGAGGTTTTTCTAGTTGACAATAAATGAGCTCATGGCTTCAATGTATACCTGCGCGTGTACCGTCGCCTGTACACCGTGAACAGTTTGCGTTGAAACCGAACTTGCCGGACGTATATTTGCCCCTTGAACACCCTGCAACGAGGACGGAAGTATACTCAGTGGTCTTTGACCGCTGACACCCTGTTTAGCTTGCTGTTGCTGCTGCATGTCCATTACGCGAGGTTTTCCAGCCGCTGCGATCTGCTGTACACCTTGCAGTTGCTGCTGTGCGGCCAGTGCTGCGTTCATATGTAAAAAAAAACATAACCATCGATCGTTTAAAAAAAAAAATTAACGGAAGTAAGAAATCAAAATTTGTCTCGAGGGCTGAAAAAAATTATTTACCGTTGTGGGTCTGTATAGCTTGGGGACTTTGTATAAACATATCCTGTTGCGCGGGACCTCTAATGAATATTTGATTTGGCGCTGCCGTGAGAAGCGTCGGTGTCTGAAGACCGGCCCACGCGACTTGGGGAGCGAATTGCCACGATGGAAAATGCATCCCTCCTGGTTTTCCGGCCGTCGGAGTTCCGGGAGTGCAAGTTGTATACTGAGCGAAAGAATTCATTGGTCAAAATATAAATGAAATTAAATAAAACGTAAATCATTAAAATACAGTTTTTCCGGTCAGTGTATTCGAGAAATTACCTTTTGCACCTGATCCTGTTTATTCGCCGACTGCTGTGACTGCTGTTGCTGAAGCGACGGTGGAGACTGCGGCGATCCAAGAACCCCGACGTGTCCGAAAAGAAGCGTTTGACCGCCGCCCGGATTGCCAGAACCCGGTCCCGGCAAATAACCCGCCGGGAATCCTTGAACCTTCGCCCCTCCCGGACCGGGATGTCCCTGCGCTTGTCCAGGATTCGGTGCAGCGGTCAACATGTGAGGCGTCAATTGTGCTGCCGACTGATTTCCATCCCCAGCGGTGATCACCTGCCATCGTGTTTATTATTTTTACATAAAACTCCCCCGCAATCGCCACGGGCTGATGCATTATATATAGACGATAAGATCGAACGAACAATTGTCGGGACAATAGAATACCTGAATCGATTGCGGATTAAGGTACAACGGCGTTCCTTGCGTATTGTAAAGATGTTGCAAGTGATAAACTTGACTTTGCATCGGTTGTTGTATCACTTGAACCGCTTGGGGATGAGCCGCCATCGTTGTTATCGCCGCTCCACCCTGTTGTCCCGTTAATGTCATCGACACTCCATGTTGTTGCTGTTGCTGCTGTTGATGTTGCTGCATCGACACCGCAACTGCATTCTGCAACTATATTTTCATTTTTATAACAAAGTTTTTCAATCGAAATATATTTTTTACCCCCATTGACTCTTTTTATTAACGACAATAATCTCTCGAAAAAAAAAAAATCGAAAAAATTAATTCGAAGTATTGTATAAATTTCTTTACAATTTATCAATAGGTATAAGAGATCCGGTATTTGAAACAAAGTAAAATACGCCAAATAACCGGAAAGTCAATGAATTAATCAATGAATAAATATAATTACACGTTCCCCTACTTGACACTGAATGCAACGATTTTACTTGTAAGACTCAAAGACATAACTTTACGTTCCATAATGTTACAATAAAAAATGCAAAGCAATGCAATAAATGCAATGCATAGTAAATGTGCAACGTGTGCGATTGCCGAGCGGTTTATTTATTGCGTCGGGTGGTCATTCATCGGACTGTTTATGTCGGTAGATATCATTGCGCCTCAAAGGTTAAACGTAATGTGGCATTTATTTGTGTAAATTGATAAATAAAATTGTTGTTTTTGTTTCATCAGAGAAAAAGGCGTAAAAATTACACACCTGTTGCTGCGGTATACTCGTTGCCACTTGCGGCTGAACTTGAACTTGCGTCACATTGTGTTGCGCATTTCCTTGCTGTTGCTGCTGTTGTTGTTGTTGTTGTTGCGCTTGTTGTTGCGCCGCTTGTTGCTGCGCTTGTTGTTGCGCTTGTTGCTGCGCCTGTTGTTGCGCTTGTTGCTGCGCCTGTTGATTCTGCTGTTGTTGCACTTGCATTTGCTGCTGTTGTTGTTGTTGCTGTTGTTGTTGCTGCTGTTGTTGCTGCTGCTGTTGCTGCGGCTGTATTTGTTGCTGTTGCTGTTGCATCTCGTGTGTCGTCATCATCATTTGTTGCTGCTGCGGTTCCTGCTGTTGCTGCGATTCTTGGATATCTATCGCCATCGTTTGCAACTTACCGCACACTAATAACTTTCGCAATATGCTGAGATCCGATTTATTTATCGTTCTTGCAAAACTGCCCGTTTCCAGCGCCGTGATTAATCATTCATCAACACTTTCTTTTTTGCCATTTCAGCTTTCAATGCAATGCTTACAATGATCTTTATGATTCTGGATTCGTTATCGTCTCGATCGTCAATTGATTGTCGAATCTGTAAAAGAAACATTTTTTTTTTCGTAAGTATATCGATTTTCGTATTTTTACGAATAATCGAAATTGTTAGTATTTATTTTCCGACTTTTCGATTTTTTTTCGTTTTCGTTCGATGTTAAATTTCGTAAAACAAGAAAATATAACATTTTGAAATAACAATTTTTGTTTACACGGTCATTACGCGGCATTTTACGAAATAATCTAATCTGTTAACGAAAATTTCAAAACATCAATGAGACGAGCTTTTTTTTTGAATCGCGAAATTCTACTTTGTACGATATCTCGTGTTTAGATTTAGATAATACGATGACATTTATGTTTTCTACAAAGACGTAGAGTGCATGTATTCGTTTATCTGTCTATCTTTCGAATTATAATTAACAGCTTGAAGATTCGATAAAAACAGAATGGTGACAATCGCGATATAAATCATCGGATTTTCATGCATGCCGTTCAGTGTTATATCGCGGGCTGCAGCGCTCGCGGCTCCGAATCGCTCGAGATACATTTGGCGCGCGGGGGGACTTCCCAATACATACATCGGGTCACGAATCTTATCTGTGTTGCGCAATAATTGACATGTATAAAATAACGAAGTATTTATACACATCGATGATCGGTTAGTTAATTGTCGCAAAGCAGTCGGTGCCACGTTCGTGAACGAGAATCTTTGTGTGATTGTGACGGGAGACGAGTGCATAGCTGGCGAATGCTTTTGTCTACAGTGGTTCACTTGGTAATCGTAAGTACCACCACAGTGGAGCACGAGCTCCGAATTAATTTCAACTGTAGATAATAATAATTGCTTGAGACACCGTTAAATACCTCGAAGCTCCATATCGCGAATTATTATTTTTCGAATAATGAATAAAATTACAAACTCGATATCCGAAAGGTATAATCGTCGTCATATTTTCGAAGCGACTTATCGGAAATCGTAAAAATTTATCAAAGGCCATCGTTTTTTAACAGAAAAAACATACATTTTTTTCATGGGCTTTCGTATTGAGTAATATTTTCGACAGTTTTTCGGTTAAATTCCTAACCTAAAATGCAGGTATAGAATTTTCGATTTTTCGATGGTTGATAACCACTGATCGCGGCTGATGGGACGAAGCGATACGAATTTCTGGGCTCTCTTCGCTCTCTACTCCTGCTGGTCGCAGGGATCGCTTAGCTATAGAGAGAGGGCCCCCGTAAAGGGCCGAAGTGCCGGGCGCGCTTAACCGAGAGACAAAGATAAAGAGATCCCCTGAAACCCGCCTGCCAGCGGGTAAGGGAAAAGCATCGGCCTACGAGAAATAGGAGTGAAAGGGAAACAGCCCCAACCGGGCCAAATACGTGCTCTCTGCGAAACGCGAGCGAGCGAGATAGATAGGCGGACGAATGCGGAGCGAAGCGGAGAAAGGGGAGAAAATGATAAGGCTAGGCATTGGCTTCCACCGGCAGTGGTACTCAAATTTTTCTCGTTGACCTCAAAACCCATACTCGAGAGCTTTATCGTGACATCGCGAGTATCGAGACTCAGTTTTGAAGCAAAAAAAAGAACCTTTTACTCAAAAAACACGAAAACACGATTCAGCTTTTTCGTGACTATAGCTGTGTGGGTCATTCGGCACACGGACGCTTGACCGTGAGGTAGTAAAAGCCCTTGGACGCCGCACCACATGGTCCCGACAAAACCCCCGAGAGAGTTCTCAACGCCAACTTTCTTTTTTTTTTTTTCTACCAACCGTCTCCGGTTGAGAACTCGCGCGATGTTTTCTCGCTTTGTTCTATCGAAGATTAAAGTTTCCGGCGAAGTATAATATATATTACAACGAAAAAAAAAAAAAAACTCAAAGAGAAGAATCTCTCCGCTGACGACGAGAGAGGCGATGTGTTACGTGACGAGAGTTGATAATATACATGTATATATTTTTTGTTTCTCAAAACTCCACGGTGGAGAGCGGTAAGGAAGGAAACTGAAAGGCTTTACGTGAGACGCGCGGGGGAATCGATACGCTGTGGGTTTCTCTCTAATCGTAGCGAAACGCGCGAGGGGGAAGAGACGACACAGAGAGGGTCTCGGGGCGAGATCCATCTTGGAACGTAGCCGAACAAAATGTCGTCCTGCCCGGAGACCACCATAATTAACGTCACGCCGGAGGTGGGGGGGGACAGGGGAGAGAAAGGGAATGAAGAGAGGAAAAAAAAAAAGAAATACGACACGAAGCAGAGAGATATGCTTGGGTAGAGGGGCGGTTGAAGAGAGGGAGAATAAGCCGCAGCGAGAAAAAGATAGAAGAGAAGAAACATGGACGCCGAGGTTGAAAATGAACAGGCAGGTAGTAGAGCGAGCAAAGGCTGTGGCGGTTGGAGGGGACTGAGGGGAGGGGGGGGATTTCGCCTGCTGAGAGAAAACGAGAAGGGGGATAGAGAATAATGAGAGGAGGCGAACCGGCTAGGGGGTTACTGACAACATGGATCTCGCCGTAACAATAATAATAATAATAATAATAATGCTCGCCGGGACTGGTTGCCTATATACGAAAAGTATAATAACAGCAAGCGGTTCTTATTGCGAGGGCGAGTTTCGGTATCACAAACCTTCGTATAGGAAAAAAAAAAAAAAAAAATCTCTCAAGCGAATTCACAAAAGACGTTGGTAAATAAAATGTCGCAAAAACAAAAAAAAAATTGTTATCGATCGAATATTTTTGATTATCGAAGAAAGTATCGATAATAATGTTTTTTTCGTATGCGAGACGAAAGCGGCGAGAATTTTTCAGCGCTCCGGGGCGTTGTGCACAGTTCGTACACCTACTTCGCGATACAAGTTTTTATTCCCCCTCTGGTAAGCGCCCGCGCGTTATACGTCACTGGGAGCCTCGCGACCACTGCAAGCAACGCAATCTCCCCGTAACGCGCGGGAGTGAGAGGGAGACGAAAATACATCGCCGACAGTGACGGCTCGTGTACGAGACAGAGAAAAAGTGAGCGGTGATCGAGGCGAGTGAAAGAGAACGAATTCAAAAGAAGAGAAACGAAAAAAAAAAGAAAATACACAAAAAAAATCGAAAAAAAAAGCACCGACGAGGGTCCCCCGATAACTTGGCTCGGATACTCACATGGCGACTGCGCAGTCACACCTCGGCACGTTTCGGATTCACGTTGAGCGATGTCACACGACATACATATATACCACCGATATATAGCCCGAGAGTGTCAGAGCCGAGTAACACCGAATCGTACACATACGTACGCACGGGCGAAAAAAAACCCTCACAATCACAAACACACAGTCACAAAATCCAATAAAAATTGATGCACGAACTCGTAAACTTCACAGGTATAAAAACACGCGAAACACCGTTTTTTTTTTTTTTTTTAACAAACTCAAAATTTAACTATTACATTTTAAATGCGTCGTCGTTGAGAAAAACATCGAAAAAAAAACAAACATTTAAATGAAATAGCCGCAGTCGTAGCAGTTTGACTGCGAGAAGAATCGTCGCGGCGAAACCGAATAGCAACGACGAAGCAGATAGAGAGCGGGCCAAGAGAGTCGGTGAAGTGTTTCCTCGGGAGCGTACCCAGCGTACCACCACACACCGTGTTCGTTGCCGAGTAGAGGCCTCGGGTAAATGGCGTTGCGCTCGGGAAGGTTGCACGTCGTCGGCACGGGGTACCGCAAGCATTGGTAGATGTACTTCGTTGTCTGGCCTCCCTCCGCGTTTCGAATCGGTACGAGACGCCCCTCGCGCCTCTCCCTTACCCCGTCGCAGCTGTAATTTATATTCCAAACCGTCCGCGAGAGATAGATATACCGAAAGCTGGTGGGGCTTGGAAACGGAGCGTAGAGAGTAGGGAACGCGTTTGGTAGAGATATATATATTTCCTTCGTCTCACCCCGGGCTCTCCCTCCCCCACCATATTGGAGCGAAATTTTGCACCCCCTTTGGCGTCGGGTATCCCCCTCGTCCATGAGAGAGGGCGAGGTCGTCCGCGAGGATTGGACGGTACTCGACAAATCCCAGAGGCATCGTTACCGAGCCGAATAGGGGCGGAGCAACGGAAACTCGTACGACTGCTCGAACCGCAAAGCATTAAGTTTTTTTTTTCTCGTATGAGGGAGAGAACGTCGGGGGTGAGGGGTCGAGAGAAACGCCAAAACGTGCCGAAGCGCATGCTCCGGGTAACGGTAACCAACACTATCGCACGGCTTCGGACATTCAATCGTTAACCGTGTCTCCCCACCCATCGAGACGGCGTCGCCGGAACGTCGCCCTTGCGCGAGAGACGGAGATGAAAATAATATACCGAACTCTCTCCGTCTCTCTTCGTTTCTCTCTCCGATGTTGAAGCTATAGTTTAAGCTTTAGCGAGACGCCAGCCGATTTCGTAGTGTAGAACTCTCGATGTATAGGATGTGCTGCTCGCAGGGACGTAGAAACACTTCGAACGAACCTGCGCGCTTTTTATTCTTTCGAAGTATCGTCACAATTTTTCGTCTACTGATCGATCATCGGAAAACTTAATGCGTAATGATCATTATCGGGATAACGAAAAGCGTTTATTAGTACTCGCGGAATAATGACGAAAGTATGACGTTTATATTTTTCGGGATTTTTCGAGCTCTTCGGGGTTCTACATCTGCAGCTTATGCAAATAGGAAGTTTCCCTTGAGGATTCAGATATTCAGAGCGAAATTAGTCCATTTCTCGATTATTCGATTATTTCCCGAAATCTTTGCATTTTTTTTTTTTTTTTATAGAAAAATGGGTATATATACGCGATAGCAAGATACCCAATGAAGAAATTAATAAACGCGATGATAAAATAGCTGAAGAATTCGAGATACTCGAACGGGGCTCTCGACAAACAGAGCGGCCCTGCGCCCCTTCCGCGCCAGGCGCGTACGCGATTTACGAGCCTTCGAGGGAACCCCTCGTCTCGTTACAGAGAATATACCCATAACAAACGAATTCCAATCTCAAATTTGCTCGTAAAAAAAGGTTACAACCTTTTTTTATGAATGCTTTTTTCTAAACCAATGACGATAAAGCAGCGTGTATAATCTCTGTCGACGCCCGACAATTACGAAGTCTCGTGTTTCGATAGGCGTAAAAATCGGGGTCAGTTGCTCCATTTTGCCTATTTTACGATCAAATTTTTTTATCGACATTTTTTTTTACATCGAATCGATAAACCATTCGGTAGAAATCGATATATCGATCGCTATCTACGTGCAAATAAATTTTGATACCTCCGGTCGATCGGCGTTTTTTATTCGAGTTTCGAGAGTTGCAAAATCGAGTGAGTCAAGTGACCCCGGTCTGTCTTGTATTTCGCAAACGAAGCGCTAAGTCAGTGCGAAAGAGTTTGCAGTTTAGGAAAAATTCGTCGAAAAATTTTCGTCAATGTTTTACGAACAATTGTCTCGTTAAATTCAAATTTAACCTCAAATATTTCGATTTTTATTTTTTTTTTTATTAAATTTTTCGTTAATTTGTTGAATAAAGAAAGTTTTTTTAAGACCCGGGGTTTTGGCTTTTCGAAGGATAATACGTACGGCCCTGTCACAGCTGTCTCCGAGAGCCACGTTTACACTCCCCGTTCGCGAGGCTCACGCACACAAGTGTATCGCTCGGATTCACGCACACTGTGCGCGCCGTCGACTCTCGGAGAGCCCACCGTGAATTGGCGGCTGATTATCAAGCGAAAAATCTTCGGCCTATCGGATTCGAGAGAATATCTCCCTTTCGTTCTTTTATCCACTGTACATCGTCGGACCCTCGCGCGGTTAAACGAATTATGAGCCTTGATACGATGTTAATTTCGTTGATGCAACTAACGCTCCATTCTATATCGGTGAGCAGTGGTTGCGAGATCTGCAACAGCTTAGCAATTCGAAGCCGATCGGCGCTTTTCGCATTTTTTATTTCTCGAATAAAAAAAAAAAAACAGTCCGAACAAAAGCGCAGCGTGTAGCAAACGTTGTTTAACATTACCGCAAAACGTGACTCCAAAAACAAAACAAACGAAAAAAAAAAAACGATTTTCTCTCGAATCTTCATAGCCAAACGATCGATAACGTTGATAAGATGCGTTTTCGATACAATAGCTGTAAATTCTTCCGACCCTGAGATCTGCATTGCAAATGAAAAAAAAAAAAAGATCGAAAAAAAAAAGACATAATTTCGAAATCTTCGGATCCCATCAAGACTGACCACTTGCAAACGAGCGTAAAAAAAAACAATGCAACGGTCAAAAAATCGAGAAAAAGAAGGTTTCGGCGTGCGAAGAGGATAAAGTACCCAGTACACGCGTTCAGGATCATAAATATCGTTATGCGCTATATGTAGAGTGCGATACGAGTTCGGAGTATAGAGAGATCTTTCTCATAGATATAGTCAACGAAGCTCTCCCAAAGCTCATATAATACGTGCTCTCCGGCGATAGCTATGCAGTAGGAATAGATATATATACGTATATACGTATTCTCTCTCTCATTTATTCTCCGATCTCTCTCGGTGGCTTATCGTTTCTCTCTCTTTGGCTCTTTCCTCGTAAGCCGAGTCGAGGCGCACCTATACGACGCGAGGAAAATTGAGATCGAGCGTACAGTATAGATACATCAGTAGCGAAGAACGGAGAGAGAAGAAGAGGTTCGGTTCGTTGATAGTGGGCGCGCAATCGTGTGTTAGTGTGTCGAGAGAAGAGAGAGCCCACAGCCCGCATGCTCCGTGACTATATACACTTTTCAGGTATACCAACGTTTCGATGTATTGTACGATCGTTCGATGTATGCGATCGTGGGTGTCGGTGCCGAAGCATCCGAGAAATCCTCTCCTCTCTCTCCTCTCGTCACCCATCGTTTTTCCCGATGTCCGTAACGCGGATGGGTGGTGGGGCAACTTGGTAACCGACCAATGGTTTAGTTCCGTCGGAGTTGCCAAGGAAACCGGTTAATGATTCGAGCCGCCACTGAGGAATTGGCTTGTACGCTCCCCGCAGGTTTGGCTCCAAGTCGGCGCATGCGTTCATTCCCCCCACGATGAGCTTTTGTATAGATATATATACATCTATATATATATATCTATGTATAGTAGTCATATATACATATATATCTATACAGCTCTATCGTTTCACCCCGCGTTCCACAACCAAAGAGCGGGAGACCTCACAGGCGCGATTTATTAATAGCGTATCCACTCGCCGCGTCTGTAACTGTGTGTGTGAAAAACGCACACACAGCCAGACGGGGGGCCTTTCGACGTGCGTGTCGCAAAAATTCTCCCTCTGGCGTTGCGCGAATGCGAATGGATCTTCTCTACCGTACGTGCGTTTCTCTCCGGGGGTACAGTACGCGGAGAGGGGAAGAGTATGGACTCGACGCGGAGAGAAACCGACCCTACTCCGTTCCCCGGCGCGCATACCTATTAAATCGTCGCACGCACATTGAGACGAAATTCTCGCGTTACCGTGTCTATTTCTATGTGTTTGTGTCTCGGGGACTCTTGTACGTGAAGACACGAACGGGAGAATGAAATGAGCCGCTCGAACGAGACAGAGGCGAGAGAGAGAGAGAAAGCCTTGTAGAGCGTAATAATGCGGAGGGAGAGAGACGAAATTTGCTGGGTTGTAGACGACGATTGGTTTCCTTCCCACCCCGAACGAAATATTTCCCTTCCCAGTTAAGCTCCGAACAAGGCTGCCCGACGCTCCCCCCTCCCCTCTCGCAGCCCTGTAACGCACCGCTGTACTACGCCTTCCCACAGCGTATGAAAATCGTCAGAAACAACCCCCTCTGTACCCCCCACTCCTTTCCTTCCGTCTTCGTGATGCGTACATGACGAGACGTGATCATCGAAGAGGCGAAACTTACCTCGCGGTCGATGAACGCTTTACTGATTCGATGATTGGGAGCTCTCGGCGGTGAGGGGATCGTAGATATTTCATTATTGTTATTCGATTTGGTTGGGGTATTTATGCAGCTTTGTCCAATCGGCAAATGCCCCGAAGGATTCCAAGCAATTTCGCATTAATTCGCGGTAATTATCAGCGATTCCATTAATTTTCGAATTTTCGGGGAAATTCATATTTCTGTGAGTAATTCACGTAATTATGTGTAATATGAGGAAATATGGCGATTGGATTTCATATGGATAAAAGACGGGAAATCGGTGTTTAGTATTCACCAATTTTCGTACACAGGTTTCATTTTTATGAAAATTTCGAAGTATATGACGCACGATATATGACACAAAGAGAAGGGAGGGAAGAGGGGCAGGAGGAGTATAAACGTTGTGCAAGTTCTTCGGCTTTGTTTGATTTTTTTTTCAATCGCTTACAGGTTATTTGCGGATCTATTGCGCACGCGAACTTATTTATTTTCGGTCGATTAAATCTTCACGCACAGGGAATTCTTTCTCGATGTCGTACGGCTTCAAATATAAAGATAAAGATACGCTAATGACAAAGATACGGAGGTGTATAGGGAATTTTTATTTGACTGATTGCAACATCGAAACGACGACTTTTTGTCGATTTTTTTTTCCTCTTCTACACCCGAGAAGGCAATCTGACGGAAGCCCTCGTCGATGGGTAGAAATGCCATTTTGCAAAATCGAAATGACGACTTTTTGTCGATTTTTTTTCCTCTCCTATACGCGAGAAGGCAATCTGACGGAAGCCCTCGTCGATGGGTAGAAATGCCATTTTGCAAAATCGAAATGACGACTTTTTGTCGATTTTTTTTCCTCTCCTATACGCGAGAAGGCAATCTGACGGAAGCCCTCGTCGATGGGTAGAAATGCCATTTTGCAAAATCGAAAAGAATTTTTGTCGATTTTTTTTCTCTCCTATACGCGAGAAGGCAATCTGACGAAAGCCCTCTTCGATGGGCAGAAATGTCATTTTGCAAAATCAAAATTACGACTTTTTGTCATTTTTTTTTCCTTTTCTACCCCCAACAAGGCAATCTGACGAAAGTCCTCTTCGATGGATAGAAATACCATTTTTGCAAAATCATAAAGACGACTTTTTGCCGATTTTTTTTTTTCTCTTCTATACCCGAGAAGGCAATCTGACGGAAGCTCTTCGGTGGGTAGAAATGACGTTAGCTTAGCATATAATACCCGTCCTCGAGAGATTAACAAGTGACTAATAAAACGACCGTTTTACAACCGCACGAAAGGTTTCATTCCAAAACCGACTCCAGCGCGGGGGGTCCTGAGGGCTATGAACTTAAAGAAAATCAGTTTTTCCGGGGATCAGTGGTAAAGAATCGGTATTCGCCGCGTGCGACAGTTAACGGTACACTATAGTCGACCCAAAGTTTGACTTTTCAGTGAACTAAGGGTTCGGTGGTGGTGCATGGACGGTGCATCGTTCTTCGGAAAAGAATTCAGGACCGCGGGGGACGAATGAAAAAAAAAAAAAAAGGGAACACCGAGAAGAATCTCGCCGAGAATTCGGAGAAGCTAGTGGTCCGGTCGCAAGGTCGCAAATCGCGTCACCGCGCAAACTCACCGGTGTGATATGCAGTCGAAAAGAAAGGAATTTATCGAACGCGATCCGACGCAAACGTCGTAACTCACTCGCTATAGACATGCAAAAAAATCGCCTCGGGAACGGATAAGAGCAACGATGGTGCGCGCGAAAGATCGAAGCGTCACTTTACGGAGTCGTCACTCACTTAGGGGTCAACGGATAGCTTTACACGAATCATTTATCATTTACCGCCATCGCTCGTACATTATTTCATCGATGATGATATAATATCGACGCGTACGAGCGGCCGCCACGAGTAAATTGTATAAATAGAAATCATTTTTTAGAATAACGATAAAGTATCTTAAAAATATCGGAATATTGTAAACTTTCGCTTTGCTTCCTCATTAATTGCTCTTACTCACAAAACTTCTACTATGAGAAATCGTCTTTTGTCGTTTTTCGAATTTCTCGTAGTGCAAACTTCGTGAGTCGATAAATGAAAAAAGTAAAAAATAAAAAAAAAATTAAAACCAAAAAATGAATAAATTTTTTATCAATTTACCGATATGGGGAAATTTC
The DNA here is from genome assembly GCA_964006125.1 of Cryptus viduatorius. Taxonomy (NCBI): domain Eukaryota; kingdom Metazoa; phylum Arthropoda; class Insecta; order Hymenoptera; family Ichneumonidae; genus Cryptus; species Cryptus viduatorius. The sequence goes on along the minus strand of OZ023224.1, from coordinate 11,023,646 downwards.
AAATTTACCGCGTTAATGTTCTTCTTGTCACACGTATCCACAAACAGACCGATCATTTTTTTTGTAAACGTGATTTTCGGATTTTTTCGAACATTCTGTACATTTCGACACGAAATTCTCAGTAATTTCTCCGTAATACGAAAAACGAATGTTTTTAACGAAAACAAAGTCTCATCAAGAATAATTGTTTTGACGATCGATAATACCGATTTATGAAATCGATTAGGCAACAAAAATCGGTATGATGAAACGACCGTAAAATACGAATGAATGTATTTTCTGGTCGCGCTAACGAGAAGTAGCAATTGACGATTTACCGTTCGCTTACCGATGCCTTTTACCCTCTAATGAGTCATAATTAAAATTACGCATAACGTGACGCACGCGACAGACGGCAAATGATGTTCTGATACGTAGTTATTTACAGTAGCGATGGCGCCGAAGCCTAACGATGGTTACGCAATTAACGCACAGAACTAATAGTATTTTTTAAAAGAATTGTCGCCGATTACCGCTGCATCCGGTTGTAAATAAATGTATCGAAGTCAAAATAAAAATTAAAAAGAAATGGTAAGTGGCGACAATTAATAATTAGTCCATAGAACTGTTCGTTAATTGGTAAAACTCATTTTTTTCTTAAAAAATATTAGTTTTCCCGACCATTAGTTCTAATAATTCGCATACAAAGAACAGCATAATGAAACTTAAATTACGGAACGAACCGCTTTTACCGAAGGTACATACGTAAAAGTAGGGTACCACTCACGGCAACCGATAAACTGCCAAAATGGATCTTTAATCACTCATTACTACGTAACAAGTTGTCTAATTTTTCCTATAACCGTTTCTCCGCGTATCAAACGTAACGAAATCGCGATCGCGTAAAATTTCATAACCTAACATTTCGCACGACTGCCTCTCGTCGAATGGATAAATTCGATCGCGTAACGATCGAAGTAAAAATTCGATATCGCAAAAAAATACGAAAAGTGTACAAAACTAAATGGAGAGATGATCGAAAATAAGTTTTTTCATACCATTTCAAATACCTCGAGATGACACGATCGGGTACCGCGTATCCCTCACGAGCAGACATTTTGTCGGCGCATCGCACGACCTTACGATGTAAAATCGATCGCATTTAACCACCGAACGAGAATAAAAGTACAGCATTTTAAAAATAAATAGTATCCATCGAATTTCTCCGCGAAATGATCGTAAGATAAATTCGAACGTCTTCGCGGGTACATTCTACAGGGATTTCTTGGGCGGCGGGGGGCGTTTGGCGTCGCGGTGAAACACGGATGCAGCGCACGACGCCTGTGCAACTTGCACCGCGACTCGAGTGCAGGAAAGCTCAATGCTCGAGCGGAAAATCCTGGTAATACCCGCGGCATCTCTGTAACCGCCATTGTGTTCTCTCCTATTGTATTAAACTCCATTGCGAACCTCCCAACGACGACAATCTGTTCCATAATCTCTCAAAGCTCTCGAAACATACGCGGCTTTGATTTTTCTCCCTGACGCTAGAAAAGCGCTGTAAAGATGTATATTTTCTCGTATCTCGCGATATCGAAGTTTTCCTCAGTGTCATGGCCGATCGCGCGGGTATCGGCAATGCCAAGTGCAACAGCGAAATATCCTTGGAAGCCGAAGCCACTCATCTATCATATTTTTATCCTTTCCGCGGCAACACGCGGCAATCGTAGCAACGAAACTCATGCATTAGATAAGGTTAATGAAAATTAATGACGATACGCCAGACGACCCGTTGTGCGACGAGACAGTCGACCCGTTGTTCGACTCAGTCTTGTTGCTTCGCGATTAAATAAACGAAAAAAAAAAAAAAAAAAAAAAAAATTACGAGAAATGTATCGAAGTCAGAAAGATCGACAGTGGAATGAGCCGAAGACGATAAGATACAGGAAAGTAGGAGGTTACGCCGAAGAGGAAATAAGAATCGGGCAAAAATTCGTTCTCCCCACTACGATCGTCGTTTTGTCCAAACCCCGCGTCCCTTTCGATCTCCGGTCCCCTCTCCCCGGAATCGTCGAGTTTCGAACGATCGCCGCGCCTTTCACGCTCTCATGCATCCTATATATACATTCGCACACATGAATTTTACACCTACTCGACGATACACACGAATGCGTTTTATATATCTATGCAACAGCGTATACGAGTCCGTAAACATTTCGTTTCATAATATCCCCGTGAGCCCCGGCGATGCGACGAATTCCCGTTAAACCCGTCGGTCGCGCCACCGACTACGCGCGTCTATAATACGTTTTTGCCTCGTGCCCTCTCTCTCGTGCCTTTTTCCCCTTCTACAGAATATATACATCCATCACACAGCCCGTGCTGTTTCTCTCTGCGCGGGAGACTCCGCAAGCTGTACGGTTTTCTCTCTTTCGTTCTCTTTTTTTTTTTTTTTACTGCTCCGTCCCTAGAAAGAGACGGATAGATTGTCGGCCGCTCGTTTACTCCCCTGTCGTTTCTTCCATTTCTCTTCAACGCTCGCGAGAGAGCTTCGCGACTTCTGCCTCTTTCACCTCTCATCGTTTAATATATATGTATATATATATATATTTTTTTTATCCTTTACCTCTTTCGCCTCTCGTGCTCCGCCGAGCGCATGGTATACCTTTACGTTTTTTTTTTCTTTTTTTAATTATCATCGCTCGCTATAGTCGCTTGGAAAAGTACACTTTTTTCCCTCTTTCCCTTTCTACGCGGTTTTTCAGCGATTCTCGTATTCGCTTCTCGCTTTCTCGCGTGCTTTATGCATTTTTGCTGTAAGCGACATTGACTATATATCTCCTTCGTACTCATGCTATACGTACGCTCTCTCGACAAGAAGGAGCAATGACTAGTGCGCGCGTGCACGGTGGGCGTACCGCACACTCCGCGCGCGCCACTCCACTCGCGAGTCACCGCGTTTCCGTAGGCGACGGTCGACTCTCTCCTCTTCCTCTCTCTTCCTCACCTCCGTTCGAATATCCCAAAGCTATAACCCCTCTCGAGGTACCGCGGGGAGTTGCGCGTCACGTTGCATTTCACCGGAAGGCGCATACGTACACTCGCTTCAGCCTCTCAAGAAGAGGAGACTATTTCTATCTATGTACGTATGTATATATGTTTAAACGTAGAGAGAGAGATATATATATATGTATATATACATATATACATATCTCATTCTTCATTTTCTACACGTAACCGAAGGCGAATCCGATGCATCGACTATATATATGCATCGAATAGCCAATCCTACGATACTATCTTTATCCGCTCCGAATTTCTCGTTTACTTCATTTCTTTTACGTTTTTTTTTCACAATGTTCGTCTAATTTGTGTCTTAAACCTCGTATACGATCTTTGAACCTCACCTCTCGCGTCGATGCATGTAAAATAGAAACAGTATCCGGTTTATGCTAAACGAAATATGCTAAATGATACGATGGCATTAATCAATTTTGTGGGTGCGATACAAAGTCGTGACTATCGATGTTTGTAAATTGGATGAGAGAGGAATATGCATTATTGAATGAGAAACGAAAATTTGGATAAGAAAAAAAAATTTATTGCGAAACAATGGATCTCTGGGATGTCATTGAATTTCTCGATCTTATAAACGACTCGATGAAATATCACGAAATTTTCGTGTTTAGCGAAATAATACCATTTTTTTCGAGAGATTTTTTTTTTTTCAAATTTTTTCGATGTCCTCTTAGGCTTTCGATCTTTTTTAGCTTTGAATGTTACGTTACATATTAATTTCGAATATTAAAAAGAAATTATTGATTATAAATGCAATTTATCGAACGACTCGTTAAATGGCTCTCTCTTCCGAACGACTCGATGAATAATAACCAAATTTGGGGGATACGTTCAGTGGACCAATACGAAGGTATTACAGAGTTAAAAAAAAAATTCTGCAAGCTCATTTTTTTTTTAAGTACATATTTTGTCTATAGACATCATAAGTCGTAAGAGATAACATCGACCCGTGGTAATCGTAATTTTCCGATCGATTTTTAACTTCGATTCTATAAATGACGTAATATCGACCAGTGTTTGTAACGCTTCTACGTTGCAGTTGCGCGAGTTTGTTTTTTTCTATCCGTTCCGTCCCCTCTTAGCATTCCTGCATCCGCTGAGCGCAATCAGTGTTTCCTTAATCTCGTGTAGTGCGTAGGCGCGCGTAAAGTGTGCGGTCCCCCTACGCGACTTAGGGAGAGTAAATTTACCGAGGCACCCGCGCGTATCCCCCCGTACAATCGGCGAAGGGCCTCTCCCTCCTATTAGCAACACCTTCGACAGTAGTTGTGTGCGTGTTGGCCGAACGGCGCTGGTACGGTGGTGGGGGAAGAAAACCGCGCATGGGCGAGGAATATAGATCTGGATTATCACCCTCGAGTCCCCCCGAAGCCCTGTGGGCTTTTCGTGGCTATACCTCCGCACAAACCCGACGCACAACTTTGGTGAAGGGCCTCGAGAGCTCGTCGTTCTCTCCCCGTCGCGTTGCACATGCGCCGAACAAGCGACGCGGCTCGTTCAACCGTATACAGCTTTCGTCTACCCGGGGGAGGAGGCAGAGCGTACGGAAGAGGGAAAAAATTAATGGAAGACCACGGGGTCAGAAAACGGGGGGGTTTAGCTACGCAAACGTGAGGGTTGCCTTTAGAGAAGAACCCTTTACAGCATCCCCCGGTCAGTGGAAAAAGCAATGTATTCGTTATCTTTCTCTCCCCTTCAGTCCCGTTCTCCCTTCCCGAGTCCTTCGGTCCCTCGACTCTCCCAATCGAGAATCGAGAGAGCGCCTTGACTCGATTTCGCGAAAGCCGCGAAGCACGAGACTCGAGTGGTACTCTGCTTGTTAAATGCTTAAGTAGCGACTAATAGACTCGGAATCATTATTACGCCCATTTCTATGCATAGAAATACCGGACTTCATTTTGTCGCGATATTTTACGTCGGAGACTCGACGATCGTCGGCTCTCATTGAGAAAAAAAAAAACACCGTTTGATTAATCGGTATTATTGAAATTTATTTAAATAAAAGGGATTCGCCGTCGGTAACCGCGCGCGGCAACACCGAGCGAAAACGGTCTGAGTAATTTAAGATATAAAGTATATAAATAAATACGAAAAAACACCGATAAACATTTGGAGACACGAAGCTAATTGTTCTGAACACGCTGAAGTAAAAGAAAGTTGTGGAAAACACAAGCCGCAAGAAATAACGAGGGAAGATATCGACGCAACAAAGTGAGGTTAGGGTGCAATAGAAATCGGCGGCATGGGGGGCAAAACAACAGCTACGTGCACGACCACGATAAAAAAACCAACCAACACAAAGATCACAACAATGTTCGGCTCACAAGGTAAAAGTATCTCAACACTGAGAACCCCGCCGCATGAAATTGTTACGAGAAGCGTTCAGCTAACCTCTCCAACGACAGGCACAAATGACACGGCCTTCATCGAGGCAATAAACAAACTAACAGAAAAGGTAGATAACCTAACTTCGGAAGTGAGGGAACTTCGTAGAGAAAACGCTGGACTGCGAGATGCCTTCAAGGAAATCCATTCACTCAGCGATGACATACGAACCAGGGCTACGCTTTGGGACGCAGACATCTCGAGAATGAAGCAGCGAATAATCGATTTGGAAAGAAGAGAAGACGGGAGAGAACGCGAAGACAAAAAACTAAATATTATTATCAATGGACTGGAACCCACACACGACAACGTAGCTGGTATAGTACAAGAATTTGTACACAACGAACTCGAAGTGGACTGCGCAGTGGCAACAGCAGCCCTGATCAACAACAGAAGGGACGGAGGCAAGCCGCTGATAGCAGTCACACTCGCGAACCTCCAAGACAAGAAAAATATTATGACGAATAAGCATAAGCTTAAAGGCACGAGAGTTTATATAAATAACGACGAGACGGCTAAGGATCGGGAAATTCGCAGGAAAATTACAGCGTACGCACGCAGCGAGGCAAATAAGGGGAAGAGAGTGCGAATTCAATATCGCAAACTCCAGGTAGATGATAAGCAACTCATCTGGCACGACGAACGAGGACTCGTTGAATTTTTTCCATCCGACCACCGCCGACCCGGCGCGCACGAGGGCACGAGAGAGGACGAGTACACTCTCTCCCAACGCAGAAGCTCCGAGTTCCGTACGCAGTCCGAGCAACCGACAGGAGGAGATACGAGCCAACGCAGCGACGAATATTCAGGCACGGACACGCAATACCCCCGACAATACGCCCTACGAAGCAACGCGGGCACTCGACGATCGCCACGGTAACCACAGGGAAACTAACGACGCCGGATCAACGCAGGATGCCACCGTATGCGCGTCTCTCGTAAACAAACCCCGGAGAATAGAGATAATATTTTGGAATGTACACGGCATGCAAAACCTCTACGAGATAACGAAAGAAGATTTTGACGCACAGCTTGCGAATAGTGTAATGATATGTCTAAGCGAAACATGGGTCTGTACCACTGAGCCTAAAATTCCGATAGTATTCGAACAATTCGAATGCAAAGTTAGTGTTGCGATCAAAGAAAAAGCGGTCGGTAGAGCCAGCGGAGGTTTAATGATAATGTATAAAAGAGATCTAGTCACAGACGTAGAATTTTTAGAGTTAACTGAGTCATGGATAATAACCAAATGTAAAATAAGAGGAACGAAATTTATTATTGTTAGCGTGTACATGAGGGATGTTTTTTACGAAGAAAGACTTCAGTCGTTAATAGAAACACTAAGTACGATTTTAGAGACTTGCGAGTATTCGGTGATAGTAGGGGGGGATTTCAACGCGCGTGTAGGAGAGAGAAACCAACTCGACGACGAAATTATCGAGGACTCGCATTTGTCAGCCCTTCGGTCAAACTGTGATAAGAAAATAAATAAAAACGGCGCGTTACTCGCGAACGACTTTGGTACGCTTGGTCTAATACTAATGAACGGACGAACATACTCTGATACAGACGGTAGACCGACGTTTATCGGAAACAAAGGAGCGAGCGCGATTGACTTGGTATGGATAAATACGCGAAGCCTACGGTACGTAAGGGACCTCGAAGTCAGGGACGTAGGACTCTCGGATCACTTGATGGTAACGGTTACAATAGATATCGAACATGAGAACGAAGGTCCACAGCCGTGTGAGACACCTCGTATAATAGAGACGGTAAAATGGGACTCGGATAAACTAGAGGAATACCAGCGGAAACTGTGGACACGAGCGCCGACGGTTTCGGAGAATATAGATGATTTAAATAACGATATCGCGATTAGTATTTTGGGGACGGCTAAGGAATTGGAAATGGTTCATAAAACGAATATAAATAATGCGAAAGCGAAGCAAGATAAGCCATGGTTTAACGATTGCTGTAAATCTTTAAAAACCGAAAAGAATCGCGCGCATAGAGATTGGGTAGATTCAAATACAGACGAAGATAAATTAAGATACATAGAAGCACGGAAAAAATACATTCAAACGACAAAAGAGAAAAAGAGGGAATACGTAAACCAAATAAAAAGCGAATTATCAAACGCAAAAAATCCCCAAGCGTTCTGGGCGCTGATTAAAAAATACAGGAAGAAAAATTTCTCACTTTGCCCAATCTCGATCGCAGAATGGCAAGGCTTCTACGAACGCGTATTTCCTCCGAGAGCTATAGGACAAACCGAGTTTCGAGAGCAAAGACAGCCGGACCTTGACGGATTAATAGAAACAACCGAAGTAATAGAAATATTAAAGGAACTAAAACTGGGTAAAGCCTCGGGGCCCGATAAGATTTCGAATGCTTTCTATAAAGCGTTACCACGAAACTGGATTATATCCCTGACTAAACTACTGAATAACGTATTCGATAGTGGGAGAATTCCTACAAACTGGAGCCAAGCGGAAGTCGTTCTCTTCTACAAAAAAGGGGAGCGAGCGGACCCACTGAACTATCGTGGTATCTCCTTGGCAAATTCAATCGCAAAAATATTCACGAAAGTCTTAACAAAACGATTAAATATTTGGGCCGAACGACATGGAATACTTCCAGAATGTCAGTCGGGATTTAGAGCAAAAAGATCATGCGAGGACAACATCTTCACACTTAACGGGAAAATAGCGATAGCATTGGCAAAACCCAAAGGCAAATTATATGCAGCGTTCATCGATTTCCGTAGAGCATTCGACTCGGTTGCCCATTCGATTCTGTGGCGCAAGCTACACGAGGCGGGAGTTAGCACGAAAATAATTAGGGTATTTCAAAATTTTTACCAGCAAGCCTGCTTCAGGGTACGAGGGGAACAGGGACTTAGGACAGAAACAATAGAGGTAACACAAGGGGTACTACAGGGCGATCCGAGTAGCCCGACACTATTCTCACTTCTGCTATACGATATAGCAGATTACTTCGTAAACGCAAACCACAGCAATATAAAATCTAACATAGAAATTCTATTATTCGCTGACGACTTGGTTCTTATCTCAGATGATATAATAGATCTGCAACAAAAACTAAATACACTAGAAAGCTACTGCAAGGAAAACCAACTTGAGGTGAACACGACGAAAACAAAAGTAATTATATTTAACAAGGGAGGACGAAAAAAGAAAGAGCGAATACCAAAGTACAACAACAAACCCTTAGAAGTCGTTAGCAGATATGTATATTTAGGAGTCACTTACTCGAGGTCGGGCCTCCAACTAGAAGCGATAGATCACGCGACAACAAAAGCTAAAATCGCCATCAGCTCCGTATGGACCACGATGCTGGCATCAAAACTCGAGAGTTGGCAAGGAAGAAAAATACTGTTCTCAGCAATTGTTGCCGCCACGTTATTATACGGGACGGGCGTTTGGGGCCTAAGACATCTGGAAGCGTTAGATAAAGTACAGACAGGCTTTCTTAAGCAGTTGTTGGGACTCCCAAAATGTACACCGGCGTATTTAGTCAGGCTAGAGACGGGGGCGACGCCCCTTGATACGTTAGTAGTGAAGAGAGCACTCACGTTTTGGTGTAAAGTGCTGGAAATGAACGATAATCGGTTCCCAAAAATTATGTACAATCGCCTTATCGAACTCGACGCTTCGAATTGCAATGACGAAAAGCGCAACTGGTTTACGCTACTGAAAAAAATCCTGACAAAATATAGACAGGAACACTATACAGTCGATATATCGAAGGTAAGAATCGAGAGTGCGATGAACACAATAATCGAAGCAATAGCTGAAGCGAGACTCCACGCGGATATTAGTCGAGCCCAGGAATCGTCGTATAACACGCGCTTCAAGAACATTACGAACTTAAACGATACAACATGCCAAAAATATCTCCTAGAGAAACAACCACTAGCATTCTTAAGAGTGGTGGCACAATGTCGCCTGGCAGGTAGGAAAACTCTCTATCTCAGAGTGAAAAATATTAGCTACAAAATCGACGAAGATGCTGTTTGCACAATATGCAACATGGGAGCCTTAGAGACGTTAGAGCATTTCATATGTCATTGCCCAATCTACGCGGCAAGCAGAAGACACTTCCTTGGAGTTCCAATCTTTCCAGACGTATTGGCGATAAAGGATAGCACAGAAACGCGCAATTTTTTCTGTTATATACAGGTGGCTTGCAAACTAAGAGCTTTCGTGTTGAACGAATAGATAGAAAATTAAAATAAAGATATGTCGCTTAAGAATAGTCTAAGATAAAAATGTATATATTCAAAGGTGTAATAGGTATTTACCTGACATACACGATAAATAAACCATATTTAAATAAAACGTAATATCCTTGTGGGGAAGAAATGGAGCAAATTAATTCAATGAAAACAAGTCGCGTCTGTAGATTCAACTGTTTTAAAAGTTCGCTAATATTCGAATGGGATACTGTAGATGAATATCTGTATTTTGCGAATTTAATTAATGATAGGCTAATGGAATTATTATACGCCGACTAATACCGTGTCGTTATTATTTACGAGCTGCCGAACGCAATAAAACGTATATATATACCTGCGTTCGGACCTCCCGCTGTTATTGCCGCTCTCTTCGGTCGGTACGCGTTTAGCTTTCTTTCTCATTCCCTTTAATCGCTGCCCTTTAACGGCATAAACAGAAAACGAGAGGTGTACAACCCGTGACGCCATAAAGACGTTTTTTTTTTCTCACTTCGCCAACGGGTCAGCATCCGACTTCGGTTAGTCTCGATGACCGAGCGAAACATTATACTCGCATAATTTTTATATATATTTTCATTGAAATATAATGAATGAAAAAAAAAAAGAAAAAAAAAAGGTCTTGAAAATCGTGGCGTCACTTCTCGTCGCGCGTGCTTCGTTTTCATAACAATTTTTTGTTGAGCATCGAGTAATAGCGTCGTAAATGCGTGATTGGAGGAATGTTTGACGCTTGACGAGCGAACGAGGGCAAAAAATGCGTCATTCCGAGAGAAACGAAAGGTGACTGAAAACAAGTGTCGTGAGACGTATCGTTCGTTTCGTATCGTATCGAAACTTTTTCGAAAGAATTAAATCGTTTTAAACTTCGAAATTTTCGATTCAAAATCATTTTTTTAACGGAAATTTACTGGTTAACTAAAATTTATACACAGGAGCGGCAAATGATTGAATTTTTTTCAAATTCTATTTGAATCGCGAGAAGAAGTTTAGCAATGCAAACGAATGTGTGTCGCGAGACGTATCATTTGTTTCGTATCGTATCGATACTTTTTCGAAAGAATTAAATCGTTTTAAACTTCGAAATTTTCGATTCGAAGTCATTTTTTTTACGGAAATTTACTTTTTAACTCAAATTTATACACAGGAGCGGCAAATTATTGAATTTTTTTCAGATTCTATTCGAACCGCGAGAAGTTTAGCGATGCAAACGAATATGGGACTTCAGCAACTACTGCGAATATGCAGCACAGCGCAGAGAGCGTCGATATTCCGAGGACAGGAAGGCATAAGATTGATAGGGGCTGTGAGAGAGGCGTCGGTTAACGCGATACCGGATTTGACTTCGGAGAGATACAAAGTTGAACGCGGACTTTACACGAAGATAAACGATGGCCACGTTAACTTTTTTACGAAAATTCTCGATAATAATCGCGTCATCACTGATGCTGAACAATGCGATACGTATAATGTCGATTGGGTGAAAATGGTCAGAGGTAAGAGTGGCATTTATCATCGTCTTTTTTGTTATTTAAATGATCGATTATCGATTTTTTTTGGATATAAATGTGAAGATTATTCACAGGACAGAGCAGAGTTGTACTGAAGCCGAAGACAACGGAAGAAGTTTCGGCGATACTGAAATACTGCAATGATAATCGTCTCGCGGTATGTCCGCAGAGTGGAAATACCGGACTAGTGGGCGGAAGTGTTCCCGTTTTCGATGAAATTGTTATATCCATGAAGCTCATGGATAAAATTATATCAACCGACCAATTGGCAGGTCGAAAATTAAAAAAAATATATCCTTAATTATTAATTAATATCTTAACAATGAATTTATCGATAAATCGTTTATTTACCGATGAAAACGATTGTTCGATAATCGAAAAATCTTTGAATTGCGTAATGATTGAAATAACTAATTAGTTGCGTAACGATAGATGAATCGATAGTTACGCAATTAATCAATTGATCGTTTTTTTTTTTTTTTCGTTTTGTTTTCAGTTTTCATAAGCAATTAATCGCTCCGAAAAAATAACCAATTAATCCATTAACTGCTCATTGCTTTAACCAACGGATTGTTTAAAACAGTTTATTATTATTTTATTAATAACTCAATTCTCAGTGATAAAAACGTAAGAAAAGATGTAACAACGAAACAATTAATACGTCAATTAAAAAATCAGGTTCATTGACCTGCGAAGCTGGATGTGTTCTGGAAACACTGGATACTCATTTGAATAATTACGGCTTAATGATGCCACTTGATTTGGGGGCAAAGGGAAGCTGCCTAATAGGTGGAAATATATCGACAAATGCCGGAGGTATCAGATTATTGCGTTATGGCAATTTGCAGGGTAACATTTTGGGACTCGAAGCGGTGAGTTGTGTTTACGGCTATCGAAGCGGTTGGGAAATTTTGCACAAAAAAAAAAAAATGTCTGCAATTCCGTTAGGTTTTAGCCAATGGACAAGTGATCGATTGTATGAATACGTTGAAGAAGGACAACACTGGCTATCATATAAAAAATTTGTTCGTAGGAAGCGAAGGAACGCTGGGAATAATAACTAAAGTAGCGTTGCAATGTCCCACCAAATCCTCTGCGATAAATGTTGCGTTTTTAGGTGCGCGTGTTAAAAATTTTTTAATTTTTTTATTTTTAACGGCATCTCGGTAACTCGCAAAAAAATTTTGACGTAGGATTGGACAGTTTTGAAAATGTTCTCAAAGTCATGGGCCTCGCCAAGCGAGAGCTGGCAGAGATCATGTCGTCCTGCGAAGTGATGGATAAACCATCATTGGATGCGTCAACGAAGAATCTTGGACTGAAATCTCCGCTGTCCGACGAGTCTCATAAATTTTACATGCTAATCGAGACGGCGGGTAGCAATCAGTCTCACGACGAGGAAAAACTCGGTTCGTTCGTGGAAAAGGCTCTTTCGGAAAAATTAATAACCGACGGTACGCTGAGCGGGGAACCAGCGAAAATAAAGGTTAGAATGACGCGCCAATTCTCCGAGAACGCCGGTCGTGTGTATATAACCTCTAAATTTTCGTTTGATTTTCATCGTTTTTTTTCGCGATCTCTCGCGCGATCGTGAATGAAAAAATTATAAGCAATAAACGAAAAATATAAATGAGGATTTGTACCTTTTCTAGAATATGTGGGATGTCAGGGAACTCATCGCTGAAGGACTCATGCGCGACGGTTACTGTTTCAAGTATGACGTTTCGTTGCCGCTCTCGAAGTTCTACGAGATAATCGAGGTGCTGCGCGAACGCCTGACCAGCCCCAACATCAAACGCATCAGTGGATTTGGCCACTTGGGTAAGGGACGCGACTCTTCTTCCCCTTCTTCTCGTCACTCCATTCTACTGGCTCGTTTATATACTACAGTGGCCGAGTTTGCGTGCGGTCTTAAAATACTTCTCTACGTCAAATCACGTGGTCACGTGCGCGAATGGGGCTTGATAAATATTTGCGGGACAATCATTTAAATGATCAATAAATGTTCGCACTATTTCGGCAAAGCATTTTTATGTATATTCGTCTGAGGGATGAAGAATTAATGGAACTTCGTATTTCGATCGGGCGCCATTTTGAAACGAAGGGCTTACGGAACATTATCGATTAGCCGCTTCTTCTCATTTTTTTAAACTTTTGTTGCACATTGATATTAAATGATTTAATAACGATTCGTAAATAAGTTTATCCGGTTACTTTATCATATCGTGAATTATCAATGGTCGTATTAATCATTATATAGTTTAATCGATATTAATGTCCAGGCGATGGGAATCTCCACGTGGTCGTATCTACGGCGTCTTACGACGCCGACGTTGAAGCTCAGCTCGAGCCATTCGTCTTCGAGTATATCTCGAAACTGCGCGGCAGCGTGAGCGCTGAGCACGGTATTGGTTTCAAAAAGTCGAAGTATCTTCACTACAGCAAAGATCCATCGGCCATCGAGCTAATGCGTCAAATGAAGAAAATGATGGATCCCAATGGAATTCTCAACCCTTACAAAGTTATTTATCCTTTATAAAAAAAAAGAAATGTATAGCCCCTCGAAGATTTTATTGCTCATTAGCTGCGGGACAGAACCAGCAATTTTCGTCGGACAAGCTAAGAATACTCATCAAAGTTATATTTTTGTAAACTGTACTCATAATTCTTATCGATACCTCAATAAAAATTGAACATTCCGTCAATTTTTTTTACAGTACAGTATAAATACTGATTGAAATAATAATAATAATAATAATAATGAGATGAACGTTATAAATTCGTTGCTGAATGACTTAGCTACGTAATTTCTGGCAATCACGTACTGTGCTCCACTTTCCTTCGCCAATCCGTCACTCTCGTTCGGCTTGTAACATATCGTACTTATTTTTTGTTCTTCAAATAAACATGCATCTCTCACGATTAAAATACGCAAATAAAATGTACCGAAATGTCTCAGTCTTATTTATCTTATTAAAAAAAAAAACACGAAAAAAATTGTTAGAGTTCGCCAAGAATTACTTGGAAACTCGGCATTTATCTCCGTATATGTGCTCCGTATGTGCCGTAGAAAAATTGTTCGTCGCGTCCCCTTTCGATTTAACTGTACCGCGTCGTGTTCTCGCCGCTGGCTAGTCGAACTCTCGTTCCTATCAGAAGTGGAAGATGTTGCGATGAAGGGAACAAAAAGAAGCAAAAAAAACGACAACCCACGATTGCGGTTGCCGAAGATAGATGAGACTCGTTGGACCGAGTATCTCGCAGCGATACTTCCAAACGTATACTGTATGTGCCGTAGCATCGTCTATATGCTACAGTTACCGTCTACTCCTCGCTCTCTCGTTCTCTCTCGGGCTCTCGTAACTTCGGTTACCAGGTAATACTGAGTATACGCAATCAATAAAATGCGAGACAGCACCCACAGCAGAGCATGGCACAGCCTCGCGGTATAGAGGTCCTATATACCCGCTCTCTGGAAAAGCCAGACGAAGCGGTGAGAACGGTTCGCGGGTTCGTGGGGGACCGTTATCGTTCGCAAATTCTCGCCACACGGCCCCATCGCGGGCATTACTCCGCTGTAGCTCTTCGATGATGAAGAATCGATATCGTCAAAATGCAAAAAAAAATAAAAAAATAAAAACTTCGACGACTATTTCTCGTCTATTTTGGGTTTCTTATCGCGTATGAAAACTCGAGCGACAAACTTGAATTATACATGCGGCGCATAGTAAATTTCAGACGGGAAGTGAGAGAGCGAGTGAGAGTGAACGTCGACGCGTCCGACGTAATCGATAACTGGAGGGTGCGGGTGAGGAAGCGAGGGAGGACGACAACGCCAAGATATATATACGCGAGAAGCTTCGCGCTTAAAGTTTCAGGACGAAATCTGCCGCATATCCCAATTTAACTAATACGTTATGAATAAAAAATTAATCGAAATCTCTCGAAGTATTGATCCGTTTCTCCGACGAGGCATTGCAAAAATTAGCGCGGAATATTCACGACAAATATACGGGGGATCGAACGACGCGAGAAAATGTTGTTCGATCTCTGTGATATTTCGAGACTCGGGGATTGCGTACGAACGAAGCCTGACAAAGGTGTAAAACTCCCGGGATTATCCGTGAACACTACGCGTCGATGGGCTAAGCTAGTTTGCTTCGTTCGGTCAATAAACCCCATCGCGCTGCTACAACTAATCTTCCGTAACTAGTAAACTTCATTTATTGGATCAACGTTGGTAGTGGTTCTTTGCATTTCTGTTTTCTGTTATTTTATCGTTTATAGGGTTCTAAATGCATATCTTATTTTATTTTATTTTACTTAATACACGATTCGTATCCCATTCGATGTTCTCATTGCGCGCTGCGCGTTAAATGATTAAATTAACCAATAAGCTGTGTCGTATTAATAAAAAAATGTGTACACGCAGTTTTTCGTCTTTGCGTAAAAAAATGCATTTATTAAAGATCGCTTATACAGGATTCTTTTAATATCTAAAGTTCTTCTTAGTTCGCGATTCCTCGTGGTCGGCTGGCATATTACCCGTCCAGTAAAAAGTCCGGTCGTTGATCGACGGGACCCATTCTACAGAACCTAACTGGTGGCAGCGCCGAATGGCACTGTGCGCTCTCTTTGGTAAACGTTGCCCGGTATCCTCGGAAAGCGATATAATAAAGCGCCGGGCGAAACTGCTGCCACTAACGGCGACGCCGTGAATATCGTTGTTGTTTTCTGCGTTTGCGCCAGTCTCCGCTGTGGCGGCGTCGCGAGTAGTAGCGGCAGTGGGTGGAAGCGCTGTCCATCCACCTGCTATTGTCGAGACGCCCGACGGTGCCCGGTCCCCAGTCAGTTACTGATCCCATAAACGTTCGGAGCGCTGCTCGGAACACTCGAGCGCGTGAGGCGGACTCGAGAGAAAAAATAAAAAAGAAAGGAGAGTGTCGCGATGCTTCGGAAGGCCCCTCCGTATTTCTTCTCAGGAGAAGCTTTGTATGCACGAAAATACAATGAATGCTATTTAACTGTATAATAAAGTCATCTCACGACGAGGCTGCATCGCAACCACTTATCGCTATATCTGTATTACTACTGTGCTTCTCCTAACATCCGTTCAATGCGAGAAGTGCTGTGTGTAACAGCGGAGCGGCCGACGCGGAGAGAAAGCGAAGAAACGAAGCCAGTTTTTCTTCTCAAAACAGTTCAAACTCCGGAGTTTCTCCAACGATAAATAATCGTACGATAAATAAAAAAATAAATTGTAATGAAGTCTCAGAAACTCCGCACTTCCGTTCGTTGTACGATGAACATCCTTTCATATTTCGAAAAGTGGCTATTTATCGTTCCCAGAGTTTCGTAAAGATAATAAATTATTATTTTTACGATGTTAACATTAATCGTGGTGATGCCTCCCCGCGACCTCGTACACCGGGCATCGATGTAACGCAAACAACAATAAAATAATAATAATAATAACAATGATGTAGTAGATCGCGCGGTTGCTGCTTGACGTTCGACGTCTCTCTCGCTCGTTTCACGACCCTCCGCAGGTTTTGCCCGAGGTCGTCGCTGCTGCTGCTGCTGGTAGTTCTGGTGTCTCTGGTGGGGGAGGCCTCTGGCTCAGGTTCCTCCGTGTGTGCCAGAGAGCCTCGCTGTTCGAGGAGAGTGGCTGCGCGCAATTAGGCAAACGCGCGCCTCCGCAGTCGGTGCGCAGGAGCCACTGCGAGAAGAGCTCGTCACGGACGTGCGTGCGAGTTATCTGCGTGCTTTCTCGCAAAGTTTTTTTTTCCATTTCTTTCTGCCATCGTCGTCTATGAGAGTTATCGATAACTCTCTTGTTTCGACGTAACAGAACTAAACAATGACGAGGACAAGAGTGTCGTGTTCGATATAACGAAAACATTGTGTTCTTTGAGTGAAAAATAAAAAGATCGAAGAAAAGAAAAATTGGAATTGTAATAATTCGTTTGTAAAACATCGACAATAAAAAAAAGAAAAAACAAAACATAAGAATTTATTTTAACTACGACTTGACTAAATCTCATTGATGCACGTCGAAAATATTTATCTTCAAGGTTATACCTTGCCAGTGAATGTAAAAAAATTCGTGTGTACAGAAGACGTCGAGGGGGAGCAGTTTATACGGGCCATCGCATCCCACGATGCTGCCACCCCCATTGGTAGTCCCAACGGAGCTATCAGCATCGAAACACATCCCTTCGCTGATAGAACCAAGAAAAATACTTCGCTAAAAACGTCGTTACCAGACATTGTTTGGACCATCAAAATTTGATGAGATTTTTCGATCTTTTTCTCCGGGTCTTGACAGCTACCAGCCGAACGAGACTGCCGCACGTGCGACAAGAATAACGAAAATATTTTTTCGCCTCGGATACCGCTGATACTGAGATATATATACGTATATTTGTAAACCCACAAAAATATTAATAAATCGTGAGGAATATAAATGTAGTACCGTGTTTAATTCTTCGAAATTACTGAAAACTCGTGGGAACGCGCGTCGCGTATAAATTAACATCATTAAAATAGTAGAGAAAAAAAAAAAATGAACGAACGTGAGCATCCGGCGGACGTGCCGGTGAGGGGTGGACTCAAGTCACTGCTGAAGAAACCCGGTCAGTCACGAGGAAAATCGCACAAAAATCGTGTTGTAATAAACGAAAAGTTGAATGAATTTTTCGCGGCGGATTACATAATATTGATAAAGGAAGAATGTTGCGCGGATTACGAGGAGGAATGCGATTGTTGTTGTCAAGAGCCGGAGATGATCAGACTCGGTAACTGCAAAGAGTGCCGCGCGGATTTGACTCGTCATCTCAGCAACAACAGCGCCAACAATACCGATCCTCGTTACGGTTGCAACGATTCGCGAAACGTCGATGTACTAGTAAGCGGTTTGGATTGCGATCCCGCATCGACGCCTACGATAAGAAGAGACTATCGACAGCAAACTTTCGGCAGTGAGGAATCGCAAGAAGAGGAGGACGACGAGGACGATGAGGACGAAGAAGAAGAGGAAGAAGTTTCGGAATCCGAGGATTCCGAAGAACCGGATAAATGCGAAAGGGAACAAAATTGCAATATGCCAAATTGCGTTACACCATCGAGAATACAGCAGCAACAGCAGCAACAACAATTACAACGACCGCAGCAGCAACAGGAAACTTTGAGTCCACCTGAGGGTTACAAGGACGTTTGTGACGAGGAGGCTGCGCTCAGCGGTGATCAACAGCAGCAGCAGCAGGGACGTCTAGTTTGCGGCGAGTGTAACTACTACCACCGTCAAAGGACTGCCGCTTCATCGACAGGTGAGTCACACGGAGCCTCCCCCTCCTTTCCCCCCCATTCTCCGCGGTCGTTTATGTAATACATACGCGTTTCCGACACGCGAAATAATTACGAGGAAAATCGCATGCAAGAAATATTCAACTTTTTGGGGTTAAGTTATATGCATATATCTTCGTATTGGTATATGTGATAAATTTTGTATTTATACATATCTAACATCGAGAAAAATCGCATGGAAAAAATATGCAACTTTTTGGGGTTAAGTTATATGCATATATCTTCGTATTGATATATGTTATAAATTTCGTATATATATATATATATATATATATATATATATATAACATCATTTTTTTTTATTTACGCATATTTAGCAAAGATTACTTTTTACATAGTTTACATATGTTTTTTTTCTTCTTACGAGTGGATTCTTCACTGCTCAGCTCTGTGTAACCGCGTGCACTTGTCTCGTGTTTCTTTACCCCCTCTCCCCCCGCGTGTATGTCGAGAAACGTGAGACGTACACGTACGAGTTCACGGCCGTAGGCGAGTTAGAACTACAGTACTATTCATTCGTTGTTGTTTATATAAAAAAAAGGATACATATATGTATTTTTATGTGGTATTTAATACTGCACGAGAGATAGAACGGAGGGAAGTGTATACGTGTGTTTGTACTTTCCATTGTGTAAACTGTATAGTTATGACTGATACTACCTCTTGGATACGTGGACAATTCACCCTTCTGCACCTGTCGTCTCAATTTCTGTGTAGATTGCGTGCGTGTGTGGCCTTTCCACGCAAACCCCCCCTCGAGCAACAAACACGCGAGGCTCACGAGTTCGGTCACCTATTTCTATATATGTATATCGAAGTGTATATGTCGGTACAAAAATCATTTTTTTTCCGACGACGCTAAAATGACCACATTCCCTGCCTGCAACCGGGGGGTGGGGGGGAAGTAGCTGATTTTTAAATTTAAATGGAAAATTTGTGGGATGAAAAGTAAATTTGCGGAAAAAAAAGTAAAATTTGCAAAAAGAAAAGTAAAATTCGCGGGACGAAAAGTAAATTTGCGGAATAAAAAATAAAATTTGCGGGACGAAAAATAAAATTTGCTGAACAAAAAGTAAAATTCGCGGGACGAAAAGTAAATTTGCGGGACGAAAAATAACTTAGTGGGAGGAAAAAAGTTGCAGGCTTTCAACATTGCAGGAATAAAAATGTGGTCATTTTTAGTAAATGTGGTCATTTTTGTGGTAGTCGGGAAAAGTGCCCTTTCAATTCGTGTAAATTTCTGTCCTCGCTTCGCTCGGGCATCAAACTTCAGATTCGACGAAAAGACGCACTTTCCTCCCTCGTAGCATAATATACTATTTATATAGAATTTTAAAAAATTTCAGCCCGTTGATCGAGTATGAAACGATATTGTTACATCTACAAACGCACACTAAACGCAAAAAAACGCATAAAAGCTGCAGAAAACATAAAAAAATTACTGATCGACTCCAGAATAATTGCGATCTGTAAAATACGAAAAAAAAACTCACCTTTTTGGGAAAAAATCATTTCGCATGTATTTTTGAAATTTTTTATAGATATCACCCGCCAGAAAAATTCGAGAATATTTTTTTTTATTGATATTATTATTATTAAATATTTTCATATTTCGATATAAATTTCATAAAATATAGATATCGAGAGACGAGAGAAGATGGATATGTTGAAATATGACGCTCTATGCGGGTTACGAGACAAGCGATAGCTCCCGCGATTCTCTCGACGTATGGTTTCCCTCTCATAGGTGTATAACTGAAAGCATATTACCCGCTCTCATATATGGCGAAGCTAACACGTAACCGAGGTATTTTCCCACGAGTCGGGCAGCAGACAGCAAACCAGCATAATACTATCGCTCCTCTAAGCTTCGTATGATTCGCATTATGCGTATGAACTTCCGGACTCGTCGGGAATAATGTACGCTTCACGCAGCAGCGTCGAAGCTCTCGCGTAATATCGAGAAATGTATAACAATATACGATAGCAGCGAGAGGAGCGATCTATGTATATCGTATCGTCTGCGAAATTCCATTAAAGGGCCGCGGTGCGCTCCATAATTCAATTCGACGCAAATAATTAACGATGTTTTATCGATGCAAAAATAGATTATCGATATCGTGATAAAATCGAGCGAATGAAGATACGACTATCGTGCATAAAATGCCATACTATTCTCGATGCTCATCTTGCCTTTCTACGCTTACGGAAAAAGAGATTCGCAATGAAAGCGGATCCGGTTTGAGCTCCGCGGCTCAAAGGATCTCTTCTCTCCTATACGCCTCGCGTGTACATCACAGTCTGCCTCTCCGACAGGATAAACAAGACCGGATGTGGTCATCGGTGCGGTTTTACCTTCCGCGTCTGTGTTTGATATACGTCCCGACGGTTTCTACCCTTCGGAAATTCTCTGCTTCGACATAAAACACAATCTGTGTACCTTCGCGTTCGAACTATTTGGTATCCCAACGAAGCAAACCAACGTCGAGGCGAGAGGACTTTTTTCGTTTTTTTTTTCGTCTATAGTTACGAAATAATACGCGAGTTCAGTGGACGTAATTATTTTTTCTACACTACGTAAGTATTTCCCGCGTTTCCGTTCCCTTTCACCGTCGTTAATTTTTTTCTTCTTTCATTCACAATGCTTTTCGAGCTTTTCGCGTTTCTCGTATTTATATTCAAGAATTCGCACACGTTTTTCAGCGTATGGAACGGGAAAAAAATTGAAAGCTACGGGTATATAGGTTCGCGTGAAAATTCAAATTAATGATGTCTTCAGCAGAAAGTGCTGCCTATACATCCCTATGCGTGTGTATATGTATCTATATATGTATATATATAATATATACATGTATACGATGCCAAGTTTCATTACGAAGCGGAGAGAGAAAGAGATAAGCTAGAAAAATTGCGAAGTGAATGCCTTCTTTTTTTTCTTCTCGCGGGATTTAAAATTCTCCATTTCGTTCGTTATCCTCTGCGTCAGTCGGTCCGCAGTACCGAGTTTCTAATAACGCTTCACATCTGTAAAGTGCAATGAAATCCGAGTTTCCACAGTCGTTCAGAGGTCTCCGCCTACCTGCATTTCTCAATTGCATCACTTATCGTTGGATATAACCAGAGCTCGAGATTTTAGACTGAGAAAACGAAATCGGCGCGCTGTGGCGCTCCGAAACTTTGGCGAACAATGGGCAAACAACGCGCGACATATCGCACATGCATTTCGCCGAGAGAGGTGTAGACATATGTGTACCAACGGAGAATTCTATAGCGCTTTTCGCTTCCATTGTTTCCATAGACTCTTCTCCAGTCGACCATGTGCGCAGCTTCCCGAGTGAAGCTGAATGCAGATAAAATGCATATATACATATATATATGTATATATGTAGTACGATGAGCCGAGAGGGTGGAGAAAATTCCGCTACAGCCTCTCTGACTTCCGTTACGTGCGGCAACGACCCGCAAAACGAACGAAATCCATATAAAAATTATTTATATAACTTTATTGGTTTATAGGAAAATTCGTTAGAGAACTGAACTTTGCGCGCGGAGAATTTTCTCCGGCAAACGTTAATATTCATTATCTATAAAATTTTTTTTGCATATCTATCTTGTATAGTAGGTCGACCGCAGGAATTTTTTTTTGTTTTTTTTTTTTTTTTTTTTTTCGGAGTAACTTCCGATACGTAGAGTAGTTAATGAAAAAACTTTTTTTTTCATACTCTCGATTGAGTTCGCGAGATTTTTATCTATAAAATAAAAAATAAAAATAACATTTACACTCTAAAGTTCGTTCGAGAAAAATTGTGTAGTCAACTGACTGCATGTGTCGGATGGAACCGACGAACGAGCGACAGAGAGAATAAAAGCGAGAAGGGCGCGTAGCAAATTTCCTAAGTCTTCCTAATCAGTCCGTCGTGCACGCCGTTCAAGGTATTCTACTCTAAAAGGATCAAACATGAAAAAAAAAAAAAAAATAGAGAGATAAAAAAAGAAATGAGAACGCGCGCATCGTCTAACAACGTCGATGAGTCGTTTATACGATTAACTCGATACCGGCAAATTGAATAATTCTTCATCGATTACCAGTCTCTCGTACCACACAATTCTTTCAATTTCCAGCGTAAAACAAACATAGATATTGCTAAACGATACCCAACAAAATTCCTTCACATTTTTTTCAACGGCTCCGTTTCGCAATTTTTCTTTCCACTCATTCTACTTATCAGTACAATTCGTTTTTTTTTTTTTATTCACGAAAAAGCTTAATCAAAATTCTAGACGAAGAATGTTCTCTCGCTGTGCGAACCGAAAGAATGAACGAAATAGTACGCGAAGTAATATACTACATAAAGTATATTGTGTAACGCGTTGGAAGTATATATGGCGTTGAGTATATACTATATCTATAGAAGTAATAACGGTTAGACGGGGTGAGGAAAGGGAGGAGAACAGAGAAGGAGAGTGAGACAAGTGTCCCTAACAGGTGGACGGCTCGGCGTGCCTTGCGCGCGCGAGCGCTCTCGATCAATACCAGTTTGATGGAGAGAACACGAGAGAGAGAAGTGGGTAAGGTGCATGGGGGTCTCTCGGTCTGCTTCGATCTTTCTCCTTCTTCCTTTCGTCTCTATATAAATGCGAGGCGCCAAGCAGCAGCAGCAGCAGCAGCAGCGGCAGCAGCAGGTTCCTCCTCGTGGGGTTCCGCGATGTTTCTCAGCTGCTTGTGTTTCTTCCTTCTCGGCATCGTGACTACGGTGAACTAGTCTCGTAACCAGTAGCCACAGAATTATGTTGAACTTTAAATAAGAAACGTGTATTCATGGCTCGTCTTTCACACCGACAAATACCATCCGCCGACTATACCTACGATCGGTTTCTTTCACGTGATCGTTTCTCGTTGTATGTATGCATGTAAAACGATGAACCGACGGGTTTACATCTGAAGCGGTGCATTAGTAGTAATACTACGCGGGGATATGCGAGCCAAGTATGAGAAGAATGAAATACGGAAAGAGGGGATATAGTATTATAGTGAAAGTACGGTAAAGTGGAGGGATACACGATGTACACAATGTGCAGTATACGCACACGTATCGTTTCGAGAGATCGCAAGAAAGAGAGATAAAACACTGGATGCTCCGGACGATATACAAAGCATTAACGGAGCGCTCTTCGCCGTCGTAGTCGTCGTCGTCTGTTTGACTCGAGACTCACCGGCTGGCTATGTCGTTTGGCGTCAAGCCAAAGAATTTCGCGTGCGAAATATGACGATAATTCGACCGGCGTTATCAACGACGCCGGGGTCTTTGCTTCGAGTTCACGAACAACGCCGGTGACTTTTCTATCCGATTATTCGCGTGTTCTTCACGAATTATTCTGTCCGATAAAAATTCAATACATCCGGAAGTGGAATTTCGGTGATGAGAAAATCTCTCGAACTACGGAGGCCGATATATATATATATACACCCTATTCAGAGACTATAGTTTATCACGGAAAAACGAACGATAAATCAACCCTGTAGGAGACAAGAATCCATTCAATGGATGAATCGCGGAGGGGCGGTATCTGGGGTAATGCGTAAACGAACGAATGACTTTGGTAAAAATATTTTTGAAACCGAATTTTTCGTGGTATTTTCGTTCGCGTTTTTTTTTCGAAATGTTAAACTTTGACTTTTTCGTAAGATCGTTTTTTCGTTTTTTCGTGTTTACCAAGAAATAGTTTGGATTTGTTGAATGGCAAAGTTTATTTTACATAAAACAGGGATTCGTAGTGTTTTTTTTTGTTCCATCCCTTCACGATTGTCCGAATTTAACTTTCCGTTAAACGGAGCCGCGTCGCTTTTTCTTTGGATCCCAAGCGGAAAGTTCGCGTTGAACGAATGGCAAATTTAACTTCAACGTTCGGCATAATTTCGCGATTTGTTTTTGTTGTTATTCTTTTATTTGCTTCGCGATAATTCACATTTTCGCTGGGAAAAGCGTAACTTCGTCTGTGCGCGGTATGTATCTTTCTCTTGTTTTACTTCGGCGAGTGGACAAATACAGATTGAAGTAGAGAAGCACATAGTAGCTACAGACGTATAGAGATAGAGAGTTCGTGTTAAAATTCCGTGTGTGTATGGAGTTGGTCGTCCGACTCGCGCCTGCGCCGCAATATTGAATCCGAAACTGTGTCTGGGCATAGCGACGCTTCTCGCTATATCCTCTCCAACATTTCTCTCTCTCCTCTCTCTCTCTATATCCTCTCTCGCTTTCTCGTTTTCTGCACGCCTGGTGCTACTTGCTTTTGCTGCTGCGGGTGCTGGTGCTCGGTACGACTAGACTATATACGTTTATGATGATAGTACATACACGCGCGTACGCGTGTTCATACACGGAGTCTATAGATGTAGAAGAGATGGTATTGCGGTGGGCGGGCGGGGGAGGCTAACCGGCGAGACGCCGGGAACGTCGACGTGGCGTAGCCACCCTATCACGTCGTCGCCGTCTCGGATCTGCTTCCACCCTCGTCCGTTCCCTATCTCTCTTCGCTTGTCCTTGTTTACGTGCAAACAAATGAGCCGACCAACAGAAGGAGCAGTAGAAGCAGCAGCAACAGCGGTGAAACCAGTAGCGACTCTGTATAGTTCATCCCATCGCCCCCGCGAGGGAGCAAATCGATTCTCTCGCGGTCGAGTTGCCTCATGCAATGCTCGACAGAAATTTCTGACGGTGTACAAGAAACATTGTTTATAGATCGATATATACGGCAGAGAAACGTATAGAGAGCAGAGAAAGCACGACTAATCCGCGAGCTAAGAAAACGATCAACTCGAGATGAAAAAAGGGTTCAGTTACAATTGTGTGCGATAAAACACAATGAAATATAGAAGAAAGAAACTTGTCGGGGGATACACATGGTCTACTTCGGTACAGAAGAATTTTTATGTCGCTTTGAAATTTTTTTTTTTTTTTTTTAAATGTCCCGCGGAGATTTAGCGTTGACCTTAAAACGAATAGAACGTATTGACTGTGTTGATATAAATTCGAGTTTCAACGACCGGCAAATACCCTACGGAGCTTAAGCAAAGACAAAATAATTCATTCGACGAGAAAAAAATCTTTCGAAGGTATAGAGATGAGAGATTTAAGCACTATAGCGTTTTTTTAAAGGCCCCGAAGCGAATTTAAAAAAACACTCGTCTCTATTTTCGCAGAAATTTTAAATATCGTAGTTTAAACATGGAATACGCAGCAAAACGAAAACAACACTAACAACCCGCGATTCTTTTAATAAAAAAATAACGAAGTCGAGAAGAAAAATACTTCGAAAAAAAAAAAATGGGGGATCACAATAGGAGTGACGGGAAAAAATAAAATCGACGAAAGTTTCTCTCGATACGCACACATATACGTAGATATATAGCATTTCGGAGTACAGAAGAATTTTAATGGCGATTTGAGGTTTATAAACGCCGAGAGGGATCGAAGGGTATAGCGAACGTCTGTACGTGTTCCCGACAGCATTGACCCTTCAGAAACAACGTATTCACTGTGTTGCATATATATATCTACAGTCAAGCAGTCGAGGGCACGCGGGTAGTCTCTCCGTTTCTCTCGCAACTGACGAACTTACACGTGTACTGTCTCTCTCTCTCTTTCTCTCCGGCTCTCTATACATCTCTGTTGATGATGGCTTACTCACGATTGTACAGCTTTCCGATGTATACTCCGAGCTTCGGCGTCGCGAAGCTCCCGTATAAACGAGGGGTGGGTATGAAGTCTCTCCCTCGCGTTTGGGGGTAAGTTATCCGGGTTTACGCACGTGATTCAAAATTGAAGAGCCGTTTCTCTCATTACTCACGTCACATTCAGAAATTTCAACTAATAGGCGAAACACCGGTATCCCTACAAGTCACGTGTATAATCCCTCGTATATCGTACGTTCTCTTGAGTGGCCGTAATGCTTGGAGAGCCGAGCATTTGCACGCTGACCTAATACTATAGCGGATCGCGCTCTCTTCGCCTTGTCTCCCTTCCTCTTACTACGAATTAGTCCCCGCGTGTTATATGTTGTCAAATAGTACATAGTACTCCATATCGTACATTTTGTATGCGCGAGTGTCGGTGCGCGTGTACGCGACTCCGAGAACTCTACACTCAACCGCACCTTGTCCATTGTCTGGCACACCAAGCGACTCTCCGCATTCTCTATGCATTGCATAAATTTATCCTAACGCACACGAACGCACACACGAACGACCGAACACACCGCTCTCCCGTTCTACCGCCACACATTTATATTCGAGGTTATGGAGTTTGACGTCGCAGAAGGTGTGATAGACTAAGAAAACCCGCCGTTCGCCGCCCTCGTAAAATTGATGCTCCGAATACATATTTATCAGAGATCGAGAGACAGACAGAGAGAGAGAGAGAGAGAGAGAGAGCGAGCAAAGGGCTGCGGGTAATATTGTCTAGAATTCGTGTTCAGCTACGTGAGCGCAATCTGTGCTCGGATCGTGGAAGGGTTTCGGAAAATGGAAATCTCAAAAACGAAATTAACGATTTAATGAGAATTAGCCGTATGCGAATGTTTTACAAATTTGATAATTCTTCATTTATGAAAATAATAATTGATAGCCATTTATTACCGTTAAAAAAAAAAAAAAAAAAACCGATTTTTCTTTTACTGATGTTTAATATTGCGAGTAAAGTTAAAAAATAAGCCATAGAATAATGTTAAGTAAAAATGGAAGAAAAAGGTATTGTACTTATTTCGTATGGAAAACAGGGAAAAGAATAGTGCGGAATATCTTTGCCAACTTTCGCCATTCGTGCGTTTATCTTTCTTGAAGGTTCGTTCGTTCGTTCAGCGAGAAATCCGAGAGGATTTGCTGCTCGCAACGGTTTCACAAATTTGTCCCGTAAAATTCGCGGTTGTGATTGTCGGGTTGTTGGATATACGTTGACGAGAGTGAAACGCGGTCGCACACAGCTGAAACCGAGTTGAATAGGCAGAGGAACATCCCAATCGGTCTATCATACGGGGGAAACGAGAAATTACTCTGGCGAACCGCGAAACCGCGTTTTATCCGCTGTCTGTCGTCGAATTATAGATAGTTTTAGTGTCGGAAAAAAGGAGACAACTTCATCATCCACATGAATAAATCGCCGCAAAGTCCTGAGAAAGGTGAGCGCCGAGAATTCTCCTTGGGAGTGTTATCCTCGACGGAAACACCTTCGCTTAATTATATCTCCGACGTTGTAAAATTACATCTCATTGGTCGTCGATTACGCTATTTCAATCTGCGCGATGTAATAATGAGGAAAAAAAAAAAAGTTTGAAGGTCGATGCGAGGGACGCATCCTTGCGAAAGATACGTCACGGCTGTTGGCCACCGAATAGATGAAACGTTTATTAAAAATAACTGTTCTCGATCGTGTCGTGCATCTCTATACCGGTATCCAGCGGCAGTAACGGGCGCGTCAACATGCCTCAAAGAATATACACCGCCCACTTGCGCTTCCTATATTATTTATTCTCGTCTGTAGTCCGCGTTTTAAGCGTTGCTGTATGTATATATATATATATGTATGCATATAGCAATTCTCAATGAAAGGGTAGCAAGGAAATTACGGTAGAAAAGCGAGCAACCAGGAAAGAGGAAAAATGTCAGAAAATAATAAAAATATGAGAGACGATATAGTGTGGGGGAAAAAAAAGGTCAAGCGCGTCACCGTGTGTATTCGCTAACGCGATCTTTTGCTAAAAAGCACTGAGGCGTTAATTTTTGTTAATTGTTGCGCGTAAGGGTTTCGTCATCGATTCTCGCTGACATTTTTTTTCTTTTGCGATTTCCATGCCGTTTTCGGATATTTTATTATTTTTTTTTACTGAATATGGAATAAAAGACTTATTATTTTTTTTATGCGTATTTTTTTTTTTTTTAATATGTATGCAAGTTAATGGGAATTCGAGATTTTCAAGATTTCTCGATGTTCGATAGCACAGATAAGAAAATCAATGCTGACATCGACGATATATAAAAGCGGAAATAGCCACGTTAGTACGAAGAGGGGATAGACGAGGTCGAGTAGAGTAGGCTTTTCCTGCAAGGGTTCGAATTTTCCGTACGAGCGAACACAGAGAGCGTTAACCGCAAATGCTTGACGGTAGGTAGGTAGGTAGTAGCGTTCGCGTTAAGAATTCATGAGAAGTGAAGAGGAGCTGCTAGAGGCGCAAAGCGCCAGAGAGCTCTGGTCGAAGGCGACGGGAGCACGAGTAAGCGACCCTTCCGGCTTGTCTGTCTGACTCGAAAAAAAAAAAAAAAAAAAAAAAAAAAACAAACAAACCGGAAGAAATATAATAAATTCATGAATTTACACGGCATTCCTCCCAATTTGCCGAAAAATTGGATATATGTATATATGGTTATTATCGTGTTAAACGTGTTCACCGAATTAACCCTTTTTTTCACTTTACGAGAACCAAATAACATATTTTTCTCAAAATAATTCGTATTGTAAGTGAATATCAGTGAAAAATTCTTATTCGCATCGCGAGACGAAATTGTCCTCAATTTTAATTAGCGCTCACGAGATCGCTCCCGACGCACGGTCCAATGACTCGTATAACGAGTTTACGCTCATACAACATGTACTGCTATGTATGGATGACGCAGGCGTTGCATGCTCATCGTCGTTATTATAATTTACCCCATTTATTCGGTCACCATGATACGCATATATCTGCAGCGTGACGGGATTTGTTCTCGTACTCGAGTACGACAGAGAGATCACACTTGTTTTACGCAACATGCACGTTCCGTGCGCAAAAATTCCTCTTCGCATACTTTTCACTATTTTCTAACTGCGTAAACACATCGTGACGGCTCGTTACGCTATTGTCTTAACTGTACGAACGGTAATAATTCAACTGGGGGGTTAACGGAAAACGGAGTTTAGCGCGTCTATAGTGCGATTGCATTTAAAAAAAAACTGAAAAATTTTTCACCGGCGTACGGAGTACGGATTTCTTTTTATCGTGTTTTTTCGTCAAATTATTCAAACTATCTATCGATTCGGTGAAAAATTCGCGTCTTTCATCTGTGAAATATGTTTCGTTCGATTTTTAGGTTATGAGAAACATTGCGCACCGATCAGTGTTATTTCGAAGTCAAACGCATAAGAGTTCGCATTAGAAAAAAAAAGAAACAAAAAAGAAAACAGCAAACCTTTTTTATTATATAAAAGATCGATAGAGCAACAAAGGTTCACATATCCGTATAACACGCGAACTTCCGTATACAGTAGTCATTAGAAATTGCCGGAGATTTGCGACTAAAACTCAACGGTGCATACCTATCGTAATTGCCTCTGTTCGTTTCCTTATCCATTCGCTTCTTCCGCGCTTCCGGTACTTCCTCCTTGTGAACACAGCCGTATGCGGGTGCTGTTTCCGTTAAGTTACCCTCTGTTCGGTCTTTTGAAATCGTAAGCGTATCGACAATTCTGCTTCGTAGAAAAATCCATCGATAATTGGGAAGATTATAATTGAATGTTTCCGATGAATACGACTATTCAACGCAATGTTCGATCGGCAATTCATAACTCCCTTTTGTTTTTTTTTTTTTTTTCGAATCTAATCTCACGTTCCGAATAAAAAAGAGAGGTATCATTAAAACACCTACGCATCAACCCCCGCAGAATTTTTATTTATTTTCATATCGGCAAATGTATTGTCGTCACAACTTGAGCAATCAATTCTTTTTCATCTTCTTTCGACGCCCATACGAACGGCGCCAGTAATTATCGCACGACTATATCACGATATCTCCGGAGAGACCTTTTTTTTTCCAACCCCAATTAATCCTGACCGTTTTTTTTCCGATCTCCCTTTCGCACTACTTCCCTCGCTATATAAATAGAACGGAGGCGTATACACACGTGCTGTTCCGTTGTATCACGATCGAAAAAATTTGCTCGAATTTTCTCGACTCCATCACGATAATTCCACCTTACGAAATCGTCTGTTATTTTATTCCCCCGGATTATAACTATTTCTTGCTTGGCGCGACTTTTGTTTTCCGGTAACACGCGTTTCTTCCTTCCGGTTCCACGGACGAGGGGCCCTTCGATGTTCCCAACTAACTTTACGCACTAACGAGTATCAGTGGCCGAAGGCTGTCCCTTTTTTCAAATTATTACATTCATTCTATATAGTTAAATATTAACGACCGAAATCTACCAAATTTTAAAGGAGACTCCAAAGTTCTCGGGTGTATACTTGCGCTCACCGGCGACATACGAATGCCAAGCGGGTTCGTTCTCCGCATTAAAATCCGACCGGATGTAGATACACAGAGTCAGGCTAGCGTGACTCCGGTTTGCGGTGCCACCGAGAGCTCGTAAGCAAAGTTAACCCCGCGCGTTCCCTCTCTTCCGTTTCTCCGCTACCCGCACCCTTTCGTACTCCGGTTCGATACATCGAATCCTTCTACGATTTTAGATAGGTTTGTTCAACGGGTGTCTTCTTCCCAGCGATAGTTAAACCATAGAACATCAACTCTCCGCAAAAGCTTTGTTTTTCAACTGACGAAGTGACGATTAGCTCTCGAACATTTATCCAAATAATAGGGGAATCCCCTCTGGGAAGTCCTTGCGAAGGTATTGTCCTCCTTCCTCCCCTCCCGCCCTCTCCCACCTTTAGCCAATCTTCATAGAATTGTTTCAATCGCGACGACGACCTCACCGTATATTCTTTCGTTTTTCTTTTTCTTCCTGCCGGCTTGTCTGCTGTACGAACCTTCAGGCACGCAACAACCGTGACCCCGAATTCCCACGATCTCGGGGCAGCACTATACCGAGACTGTTGTATGTACGGCTCTTGGCAAATTATCGTCTCGCGGTACTCGATTCGAAGACGGTGCGAAAAGTACGGCCGTCGTATATTATCCTTCAGTGAATAGACGAAGGAAAAAGTCACGTAATTTTTTTTTTTTTTTTTTTTTTTTTTTTTTAAGGGAAATATGAACTCTAAAGGGGAAAAAAGTATATCTCTCCCGAGAAAATAACATCACACGAGGACTCACAGAGCTTCGTGGATTATTCGGGAATCTGTCCGCGGATACGGTATTAAATCGGATTCAATTTTCGTGTGATCCGACGAGACTGCTGAAAGTTGTATAGATATATCTCTATGGATCTTGCATAGATGTAACTTGCACATGACTGAGCTTATACTTTGCTATAAGCTTCGAGCTTATAGCGCGGATTTTGTCGGACAAAATTTATTCAGCTACATAGACGGGATTGGAGGCCCCCTGGCGGCGGTTTTGCGCCTGCTGCGTTGAAGGTTCGGGAGATCCTGATCATCGCGCAATGCTCTACTTGTAACGCAAGGGCTCCGCGGTTTTCCCCGTGTCGATGTATGTGTGTTGCATAACGCGCGAAGTATACTACGTACAGAGGACGTATTATGGTAGTAAATGGCGAAGGCAACTGCATGAGCATCGAGTCGGAACGATACATTTCTTGGCACTGAGCCATCGATATTGCGCGATACGTTTATACCGCGAGATTTCGGATATCCGCGGCAATATATACGTTTCTCATATTTTTTTCTATCTCGATGATTCCGATTCCAAAGGTACAGCGGAAGATTTTTTTTTTTTTTTCATTTCCAACGTCAATATTAATTTAATTCAAAGATTCGTACGAAAAAAGTTTCCGTAATTCAAAGATGCGAATTTACGCCAATTAATGCATAATTTTTTTTTTTTTTTTTTTCATATATCGCAATTTCGCTGTTGAAATTGTTCTCGTAGGTGACGCTTCGGTGAATAATTTTCTTTATTAATTTTTCGCGAGAATGAAAAATCTAATATATTAAAATAATTGACGTATTCTGGTAGAGAAGCAACAGAGTTCAGAAAATCGTATTCGTGCGACATGAAGTTGAGAAAATTGCGGGTAAGTTAACTGTGAAGTCCGACACTTGGCGGCAACGTATAATCGGGCATTATCCACTCGTTCGAGTTATCGTCGAGTTTAGCGAACGCCGCGCGAGTTTCTATGTATATATATAGATATACATATATATATATATGTTCGATATTCACACGGTCAGGAAACCCTTCTGTCTTTCTCTGCGAATAATTAAATTATCCGCCGACGCTTCGGATAAGCCGAGAGTAGAGGTCCAAAGCCCGCAACGATAGACGTACAAATATATATACCTATACATACTGTGTTGTCGTCGCTGTTCGTGTCTC
This sequence comes from Cryptus viduatorius, assembly GCA_964006125.1. Lineage (NCBI taxonomy): Eukaryota > Metazoa > Arthropoda > Insecta > Hymenoptera > Ichneumonidae > Cryptus > Cryptus viduatorius. The sequence goes on along the minus strand of OZ023224.1, from coordinate 10,990,816 downwards.
CCCCGAAGCTTTTCACACCCGCTTTATATTCTAACCGTCGCGACCACGCAGTCGATGGAATTCTCGTGTGTCGCGTGTGCTCTTCGTTACAAGAGTGTTTTCACTTGTAAACGTGGTCGCCACAGACATATACGTGCGTCTTGTGGTCCGTGTATTCGTCGTTTCGTATACCTTTCTTCATTCACTCTCGTGCATAATAAATTCGGAACAAAGGGAAGACACACGCGGTCGTTCCGAGACGCCTGAGACGCTTTGGCCCACGTATCTTCGATCAGCGTTGGCACAATGGAGCGCAACGAAGAAGACGTCCCATTTTTTTTTCGACCCTCGTGAGTTCGAACAACAGATCGAAAAACCTTTGAAACGGATGAAAATTCGAGCGAAACTAAAACTTCATTCATCAGAGCCAAAAAATGAAAAAAAAAAAAAAAAAAAAGTCGCGTTTAGTCAACTGTGAAGAAATTTCTTCGTAAAATCTTCATCGATTTTACTGTTAATCGAAATAGATAAAGATTCGAGAAACGCTAAAAATTTTATTGTCTGAAGGTAAAAAAGAAAAACAAAATGGCGATGCCAACTTTCCTCGACTTTGGCACTTATTCAAGTGCGAAGAAACTTTCTTCACATAATCTTTATCGATTTCGCTACGAATTTATCATCATTAGATCTTTTATTGTTTTTCTTTTTGTTTAATGTTCCGAGGCGAATGCTAATTTTATGGAGCGCTCGTTTGAATCTGATCAGCTTCGAGTCGCGCTATAAAAGTAGTAAACTTTCTCTCTCGTATTCCGTGCCGTTGTGATTGACGAGAAGAGAATGAGAGACTCTCATTCGGAGGGAAGGGGGATATGATCAAAGTTGGAAAGCAGTGTGAAGCCGTAGGAGAGGCTTCGAGGCTCACGATAAAATGCATCCGCGTATTATACTCTACGAAAATCGATCGGTATGCACGAGGAGTACACGTATACACATAAATATACGTGTGTATAGGGTGTGTATTGAGAGTGAGAGAGATAACTTAGGGAAAGAAAATGACTTCGTGTGAGTGAGCAACGAGTGGTATGACCCGAGTAGGCGATTACCTACTTCGCTGTGCCTGCGGAACGCGTCGCTCATACTCTGTATCTCGTTCTCCCTCCTGGCTGCTCAACAGTGCCGCTCTACTTTATAGTTTCTCTGGCCACTCACTACGGTGGATCAACTTTTCGAGGCTTCGCCGACAGTCATAAACTTTCGGGCAGTGCACCCTCTCCCGCTGTATCTATATGCAATCCTTTTATCGAACTGTTTAGTCGCGTGGAGAAGAGTTTAGACGGCTTTCATATCGCGTTCTCATCGCGTTCGCGAACGATGAAGAACTGACGTTGATAACACGAGCCAAAAGGTATTAAGAAGGGGGCGAAGAGTTGATTGGCCAAAGTACAAGGCAAGACTTCAATTTTCGATAGTTTGTATATCCAAAACTTTGCAACACATTAAGGAGCTTATAGGAGAATTCTGCTTCTTCGAAAAAAAGGAGATAATTCCATTTGATTGATTAAAATAGAAGAGATTGGATTTGACGAACGCGAAAACTGACAAGTTTACCAACAGCGTAATTACCGCGATAATAACAACAACAAAAAAGTTTATTCTGACGCGAATTTTTTCCGATGAAATGCTGAAATAACGGAATAATAATGAATAAATTCATGAATCGCGAACGAAAATATATCGGATATAAACATTGAAACAACGTGTTTTAAATTTCTTTCCATAACGAATTTAAAGGGAATTGACTATTGTTGAAATTTTGAAATTTCTGCTTTTCTGCGAAATTTCGAAAAAAAAAAAAAATACAGACGGCTATTGTGCATACATTTTTTGTTCTTTGTATTTTTCATTTTTATGGAAAAAAGGGAATTTCTTGGAATTTTTTGCGCAAAAATTGTAGAGTTCGGGAAAAAATGTTTCGCGTCACAAGTTTTCAATGTTTTTCATTTTCTCTCAGCACGAAAATTGCTTACCCTTTTTTCGAGCCCTAAATATCGTACAGTGGAGTGCGTCGGAGTGAACCCACTGTATCTACTTGAACACTCGAGTTGCAAGATGATACGAGAATATAGCTGATAAGGAGATAAGGACAAAATGCCGCACGAGATATTGTGAACGCTCCCACCTTCTCAGTGTTACACACGCGTTCGAAGAGACGCAATTGCTTCAGTGAATGGCAGAAGAATTTAATTTACACATGAAAAATATCCTGAAAAAAACAAAAATCGTCATGTCTCTGACCGCAAGGATATTTTATACACCAAAAACCGTCATCAGTGGGTTCAATTCTGAAATTGAATCTTTTTATTGTCATAAAAAAAAAAAAAAGAACAATCTTGTGAATAAAAATTATTCGTTTTTCGTGTTTTCAGACGAAACTGACGATGGAAAAGTTGAACCTGCAGAAGTCAACGGAAAAGAAATCGTCAAACACGAGGATAACAATGATCAGCCGACGAGCGATCAAGCGCAGCAAACGACGCCTGGTGAGTCCCAATTGTTATCGCGCCACCGAGTAAAATTTTCAGCGGAAAAAAAATCAATCGAAAAAAAAAATTTTTAAAAAACTTATTTTTGTTCACCGTTTCTTCTTGCAGATCTTCATCAACGTTACCTCGTCGAGACGATAACTATGACGACTGTGACCGAGCGCCGGATAGTTCGCGAGATAAGCGAAGAAGAGACGAGGCCCGTGAGTGCCGACGACGCTGACACAGCGAATGCAAACGAACCGATTGAGAATGCAAACAATTCGGTAGAGAAAAAAGTTCCGAACGAGGAAACCGACAGAGTTCGTTTCGACGAGTCAACACTGAGATCAGCGGAGGAAAATGACAACAAATCTCAGTTGTCCACCGAACAGGATAACAATCAGAGTGTAAATCAGCGAGAATCGAACGATCCATCGGAATTGTCTCTAAGCTTTAAACTCGGTAACGTTTCGCTCGGTATGACCAATAGCTTGAAGCCAAATTCAGCGGTTCGTCAACTATTTCCCGATCCGCGTTTCATATCCCCGCCTCCGGCGCCGACGAAAGGCGTCGTGGCTCTCGATCCCGGAAGCGATATCGACAACACTTCGGAAGCTCAAAAGTTTCTCATAACAACGGAGAGTCTTCGTCTTTTTGATGCCGTTAAGAGATCGAAGATGGCATCTTCCCGCAGCGATTCGTCGGAGAGCGAGTCGTCGAGCATAAAGCGTACCATCGAGAGAAACGCTCTGCGCCGCAGTCTCATCTGCAAATACGAGACGAGTTCAAGAAAGAAAAATTTGCGCAGCAAGGATCTCACTCTCGAGGAAAGAATAAGGCAATTGACTTGCGTGGATCAGGACGACGATAACACGGGCGGTAGCAGTGCCTCGGAAACGGGTGTACCAACAGCGGCGTCGACGACAACGACGACGATGACGAGCGTCGATGCTACGGATTACGATGCCGAATTTCCGGTGCGTACATCACCGTCGGGCGAGGAACGTCCGAACAAAAATGACTCGCGCGTTTGTTCATCCCGTTTATCAACCGGTGGAAATAACATTCAAGAAACAACAACGACGACGACACTGGTACAGCAAAGCAGCAGCAGCAATAATCATCATCACCATCACCATCATCATCAGTCGACGTACAAAAGAATAACCGATTTATTTGCCCAGAAAAAAATCGTTGATGCCAATTTGCCGGATCTCGGACTCGGCGACAAAGCCGCATTGGCAAAAGAATATTCATCAAGATCGTCGATCTCGAAGATGAATTCCGACGCGAGAAAACAATTTTTGGCGAGTCTTGCGCCGCTCTCTTGCGTCGCATCGGCCGGTGTCGATAGCCGAGAGGATTACTATCAATTATCATCGAAACAATTGAGCGGCAATGGCGGCGGAGTTTCCGGCAACAGAGACTCGATAGGCTACAATTCGGATTCGTCGTATAGTCTCGAGGACATCGAAGCTGCGCTGAGGGGTGAGGAGAGAAACTGCAAAAACGCCGGCGGCCCGCCGGACGTGACGAGAGGCACGCCAACGGGAAATGGTCCGGAAACCGGTGACGCAACGACCGACGAATTGTTGGCTTTCGTTGAACAGGACAAATCGAGAACTGAACGCATTAGAAGACGTTACAATGATACCGAACAGGAGCCCATTTATTCGTCTTCCGCGTGTCATCGCAACGAAGAAGTTTTCCCAAACAGCGGACTATTGACCGCAATGGGAGAACATCACGCCTCTCACGCGGAAGAAGAAACTGCAGCTAACAACGGCGTAACGAACGAAGCGGAAGACGACGATGACGAACTGAACGATTACGGCTTCAATCGTCGACCATCGGTGAGAGGAATAAAACCGCAATTTGAGTCGAGCAGCGAAATCGTAAGACAATTAAGATCGCGTAGCGCGATACCGAGCGCAATAGCCGAGAAGACTCGCGCGAGTTTCCACGGTACATCGTGGCCTTACTACGAGATAACCGGCGAAACCTCAACGGACAAACAAGCGAGTACCACGTTTCTCTTAGCCGGACCGGCTGTGTCTCTCGAAGACGTTGATCAACGCGTTCTCAATCCCGATGGTCAGCTTCGCGACAACAACACGATCAATCGTATAAACACAATGCAAAAGCAAATAGACGATATATATCAAACAATCGCCGAGACAGCGGTTACGGTTCAAGGAACGCTGGAACGCGGCTCTTACCTCGAGAGCACTTTGCCGCGAACGATCGTTCGCGGTGCCGTAAACGACTCGTGTCATCGTTACTCTCACCAGGAGCAGCAAATGGCGCATAGTCAGAAAAACGGTGCGATTCACTATCACGAACAGCAGCAGCCGCCGCAACAGCATCCGATTCCCGGTGGTAGAATGCTCCGCATTGCCGGCGGGGGTGACGGTGCTCCCGGTTCCAACAACAGCGTTTACAATACTCTCCCAACGAAATCGCGAAGGCCTCAGGCCGTAGCTATCGCTAATTATCCCTGCAGCGTTTCCACGAGTCCTCAGCCGCAGCAATCAACCGGCGAAACGACGAAATGCTATCGCACAATGTATCTTGTACCTTACAACGGTATCACGGATCCTACTTATCAGAATATTCAGAGAATCTTACCGCCTCACAATTCGCCGAATTACGCGAATCACATTGAACGCTATCCTTACGCGAGAAACGGACGTGTATTGTTGGATCAATCGAACTTGACGCAGCAGCAGCTTCAACAGAATCAATTGAGTCCACAGCAACAGCAACAGCAACAACAGCCTCGTTATTACGCGAGAACCGTTCCCGGAATTCCTGGTAGCGGAACTCCGCAAAATCTTCACAATCAACCGACCGCTCTTCATCTTCATCTTCATCCACAAACGGATGATTATCGCTTTACCGGCACTGCCGTCTCCATGCAACATCCGATACAGTCGCAAAATTTACAGATTCAACATCATCCGCATTTACCTCAAATGGCTTCGTATAATAATGTTCAAACGATACCGACCTATTCGGTTCTTCCTCCTTCGAGGCCCAATGGACCCGGAGCCAACGCTGGTTCTGGTTACGCGTATACTCTTCATCCTGCCAGCAGAACCGGAGCCGCCGACGTTCAAACTCAAACGATCTCCTTAACATCGCCGAGCGTAGCGGCCACAACGACCTGCGGATCGGCTCTCTTAAGTACGAGTTACAACAATGGAACGGCAACGCATCTCGGCACATCGTCCTCGTCGTCGAACTCCTCAGCGCTCTCGTCACCGACGAAAATTCAACAGATTCAGCAACGCAACAGTTCTTGTAACGTAGCTGAACGCGGAGTTCCCGAGGGTGCAGCGAGCGCACCCTCTCACGATTACAGTCAGTCAAATAACTCGAACCTCTCGTCACATCCGCTTAGCAATTCTTTTCTCGGACATACGAGCAATGTGCCTCCACCGAATACACAGAATTCCGTGTACTACGCAATGAATGTTTAAGCTGCTGCTTCCTGCGAGGGAGGAATTGAAGAAAAAAAAAAGATGAAGAATGAAAAAGAGATTTAAAAAAAAAGATTCTCATGACTGTCGTCTGCTGGGCAGACGTTGAATTGACTTTTTTTTTGTATTCTGACTCGCGACGCGAGATGGAAGAGAAGAGACGGAGAATTATGAAGCCGCGGGCTGCTGGGAGTTCTCCGACGGTACGCGCCAAAGCTCTATGCGTATTGATTTCTTTTTCGCGAGAGGGATAGAGAGAGAGAGAGAATGAGAGAGTGAAAGAGAGAGAAAGATTGCTTGCGGCGCTGACTGGAGCGACCGGAGGCTTTACAATGATGGAAAAGCTTCAATTTGCCAACTACCTTTCGCTGGCAGTTTAATCATTGCATTGTTGATTTTTTTTTCTTATTTTTTTTCTTTTTATATATTTGAATAATTGCCGACTTGTTTGTTCTGCAAGAAAATTAGAAGAGGTTGAAGGGACGGTGTTCAGTTAGAAAAACAATTATCGAATAGCGCGAATTAATTTAATGGAAATTTTAGCATTGGGTTGAGACGCCGATATTTTCAGATATCGTTGAGGAAGTCACAGCGTTCAATGGTTGCGACGAGGAACGCGAGAAGTGGGAATTTATTTGCTTCTTATGACCCGCGGCAACGACAACTCGGTAAACGGATCTCCTCGTCAAGTTTCATTTTCCAGTAACGTCCGGATACACATATATCTGAGGGCATGCGGCGCGTCTACTTCGCAAGCAATTTCTTCGATACTTTCACGGGTAATGTAAACGTTTCTTCGATATGCGCGCGACGAAAGGAGAAGAGAGAAACGCGACCGACTTCGATGCTGTTATTTTCCTTACAGCGCATTCTCACGACACACGGCTATCGCGCGGCAAAAATCTTTTGCTTTACTTTTCTCGAAACTGACGAGCGATATCGCCGTCGATAGAACTGCGAGGCATCGGAATGAATGATATTGCAAGAATACGAAGATCGATAAGATGAGTTGTAAAGTTGAGAATTAATACGCGAAGAAAAACGGGAAGACGATTGAACGATGTTGGAGCTCACAGCATCCGATTATCCAGTCCAAAGAGTCCAAACTCACGTGAGAGTCTGCGACAGCGATGTTTTTAAAGAAAAAAAAAGAAGAAGAAAAAGAAGATACGACGTGATCAGAATTGTATATAGAAGAAAAAAAATGTTATTATTAATATACGAGTTTAAGATTACGCTATAGAGAAAGAGAGATGGAAATTCATGTATCTGGGGAGAGGATGCTGCTGACGAAGGTTGAATGGACCTGAGACTCCTGTATTACCAATATACCGCTCCCTCGATCCGCCGACCAAGAGGATTATATATATATATATATTATTATTATTGATAATTATTATTAAAAAAAAAGTCGCAGATCTGCTGAGCTTCGTTTGCAATTTCGTTGTACCACAGTTGCATGATAATGTGACTGATCGTCGTCGGATGTTATAATTGTACCAAATATTAATTTATCCGTCTCCGTTCGGCAGCGGCATGTTTTACTAGGCAATTATTTTAATCGGAAGTAGAAAAAAGACGTGTATCGCGTAGGTTTAGTAGGTAAACCTGCCATTATAGTAAAGAAGATTGTGAAGTTTGAAGAAAAAAAAAAACGGAGAACTGGAAAACGATGATCGTTAGAGTTTTAGCATCGCGAGCTGATTAGCATCGCGGTGGCTCTCTGCTCTGGTACTGTCTGTCGGCGAATTTAACAATTGTGTATCGTTATTCGATAATTATGTATGATATCTGTGCGAGAAAATCGTAATCTATGGACGTCGTACGAAGTTACGAGAAAAAACATTACAGTCACTAAATAACGCGATTAAGCGTCGTGTGCCTCCAGCATAAAGGAAATGAACACGAAAAGGACAACAACAACAAAAAAACACGTGTATTTAACTTAATTGAAAGAATCATAATAGTCGAGTTGCGCTAATTGCGTAATATTATATTTAGAAATAACTGCGCGTTTAAACGAGTGGAATTTGTATGCGTCGAGAAGCTCTCGTAAGCTTTCGTAATCGAAATATTTCACCATCGTTTATCGCTTGAATTATCAAATATTGATCGTTTCGAAAGAAATTCTTTACGTGCGAATCGGCGTCGTTGCGATTATTCTTTTTCGTTTTAATACGCGCGATCGATCGAAAAAAATGAATAACCAAAGTTGTAGAATCTGTTAGTTGTTGATGTGATAAATAATGTTTTCATCTATTATAGCTTAGGAAGCCATACGGCAAACGGGACACGAGAAACGGATTATATTTAGGAGATTTAGCGAAACGACTGACTATTTTTTTTTCTTATTTTTCCTTTATCTTCGACTATTTTTTTATACAACATAAATTGATTCTGAAGTGCGCAGATATTTGTAATGCCGATCGGAAAATCGTATTTATTGAAAAAAAGGGACGCGAATCATTCCAATTTTCTTACTACGACAGAGAGCCAACCGCCTATCATTTTTCCACTAATCTTTAACTTTGTACAAATACGCCAGTCATCTTTTATATTAATTGTCCATTCTATTATGCCGGTCGATATGAGAAAAAAAAAAAACATCGTACGCATGCGATCACAAGTTTTTGAAACATTGAAGACTGCAATAATTACAACTCTGGCCTATTAATTAACGTTAGATAGCTAGACGTCTGTCGACCCGTAGAATTGACCGAAGAAGCGAAAGAATGATTACAAAAAAGAAAAAAAAAGAAAAGACAACTGTTAGACTTAATAAGTATTATTGTAGCAATTACGAGATACAGCGCGGATGTTTGTGTTCTACGATGCGATCGTAACTCTCACACCGATAAGAAGATCGTTTCATATTTATACAAATCATTATTTATTTATATTTTAGTAATTGTATTATTTGTTTTTCTTTTTTTTAGTTACCTTCGATCAGTAAACGTCATTCCAAAGAAATTATCATTTTTTAATATTTTTTACTTCGAACGTATATTCCCTGCGAGTGGTTCGTGAAATTTTTTTTTTTTTTCGCCGATCTGTTGACCATCGTATTTATTATCTTCTTGAGTAAAAATAGTTGCAAGTAGAGTCCTTTTTATTGGGGTAATTGGCACGGAAACTGTAGCTCTACCGAGGGACGACGATTATTATTATACGCTATACACGACTGTGTCATTATCGCTAATTTATCTCCATCATCATAATCATTCAACGCGTACGTGTGATACGAGGCTGAGAGAGTATTAGAGATCGAGAGAAATAGGTACCACATAATGCACAAATTACTTTAACAGGCCTTTTGCAAAACTCGAATTGTAATTATGATAAATGATATATATAGTTGCGTACGTAATATCGTGAATATAATAATTACCGCGAGGCTATACAGATTGAGATAATTTAAACAGTATGTTTGGGACCCCTCCGTAGTCAGATTTTTAGATACCAAGAATCGTCGTTAGTAGTATTGATCGAATATTCAAATTATAATGAAGTCGGTGCGTTGTACGGAGCCGCGCGAGAGAACGTATTTGCAGAATTCGTTTAGCGCACTGAATTCGAAAAAAAAAATGGAATCGAGTATTACCAGTGGTATCGACTAAATCTTCTTGTGTCTCAAAAGGAAAAAAAATGCTCCGATACAGTGCCAAAAAAAAAAATAAAAAAAAAAAAACGTACGTTCATATCATCGTTCCCGTGTGATCGCTAAGATATTTCCGATCCGTTTCACTATTATCGGGTTCCGAATAGATTTTTGTAGTTTACGAATGTTAAAAATTGTTTATCGATTCAACAATGTCTCGTGAAAGAAGAAAAAAAAAAGAAAAAAAATTAGAAAAGTTTCGAAAGGAGAGAGCAAAAAAAAACGTTATGGCGAAATGATTTTATGAACGGAAAAGCTTGAATACCGGGAAAACGGTCATCTTGGTTGCAGCCGCTTTTACAGCGAATGCTTTGCTAAATAGTATAGATATAGAAAGTCCAATGAAGTACTATAATTAGCGAGAGATCGAGACGAAGAGAACGACGACTACCGGAGTCTTGAAAGCGCGCGTAGCGAATGCATTTCTCGATGCATTTGCCAATTTTTCGTGAGAACGAATGAAAAGTGAAAGAAAGAAAAAAAAACTGTAACACCGGTATGTTAGTATTTTATGGAGGAAGCGCCCGGATTCCTCCGCATCGTTCTCTCGAAACGATTAAAGTAAACGTACCAATGAAAGGCACGGAGAATTTCCGAGTTCCATTTTCCGGATTATTACTTATAGCTCTATTAAACAGTAAGAGCGACGGAGTTTCGAGAAAACAAGCGGAATTCGGCAACTCCGCTTGACAATTAAACGAACTCTGGTGGTCGTACGAGAATTACGGATTGACCACTGTCCGCTGTAGAAATCAGCGACCCATTAAATCGACTCGAATAAATTCGGAATGGCGTGCATTTAATTATTACCGGCGGTATAAACTTGTAGCACAGACTCGAAAATCGAAGTCCATTAACAGATGGAAGACAACCCTCTCCTTCGCCCATTTGCAGTCATAGAAATTTATATAAAAAAAAAAAAATTGTATCGTACTTATAGCGATTGAGATATTTTACGATAGAGTCATGGAATATTATTGTACCGTTATGATAACGTATACTATATGAAATGTTGGTTTAAAAAAAAAAAAAAAAAGAAAAAAACACATAAGTTAAATACTTTTATGATGAATGGCCAAAAAAGTGAGATAAACTGTATATATCCACTTAATTGTTAAATCGGTTAGTGATTTAGTATGTAAATAAAAAAAAACAGCTTTACTCACAGAAAAACGTTATCGCTATCTGTATACGCGGCTTTTCCTCATTTTCATATAATCTTTGCGGCAATCGGTGCGAAATAACAAATCGAACACTGCGACCACAGGTAAGGATTGTTCATGATTTCGGAATGAAATTACAAAAATGCAAAAATTTTTTTTTTTGGAAAATTCCTTGAAAATTTAATATCAGTGTAATTAATTGGTGTTTTTTCTAACTCTCGTTCGTTCGGGAGAATTGTGTGCGTCAAGCACATTATTAACCAAACGGTGAAATTAAATATAATAATATAGTTTTGACTTATTCGGACAATGTTTACTCCCCTATATCGTACACAAAATGCGCTTATAAAAAAATACGGATACACGAGGAAAGAGGACGCACGTGATATGTATTACCCATTATTTAATTTTGTATATTTTTTTTTCTTTTCTACTATCGTTTACTACTATCGTCTGACTACACTAAACCGAAGCCGAGATACCACCCTTCACCCATTTTTCCACCCTTCTCCCGAAATTATCACGTATATACGTACGCGCGTCTTTCCTCGCGATCCACGATTGTTAAACAAGGATTGCATTATCAATCGATTTTTTTAATTATTGATTTATTAAAAAATTCACATTAGTAACTTATTATGAAAAATGCCTTACTCATTATTAAATATTTGAGGGTCTGGCGCTCTCTTTCTCTCTCTCTCTCTCTTTTTTTTTCTCTCTTTCTCACCCCTCGATTACAACTCACAGACGGGGGTGGGATTTTTCCTCCAGTCCAAGGATAGTGTAGATTCGTTCTGTTTATGCGATCGTAAAAAGTATTCATATTCAATTATGTAATCCGCCCTAAACAAAAAGGTGTTTTGTTGTTGTTGTTGCTTTTTTTTTTGTTTTTTTTTTTCTTTCCTCGTGAACGTCGAAATTTGCGAGAATCTCCTAAAAATCAAACGTCGCTATACAGCCGAGTGCATTCAGTGGCATACACCTTGTACTTTGATAATCATCGATTCGAAACGAAGTCGAGATCTCCTCTTTTTTTCGTTAATGCGGTTCATCATTAAAAAAGAAAAGTGTATACTACGTGCAGCTTGAGGTAGATATGGCACAATCTTGCAAATGCACACGTCATTTTTCTTTCGTTTTTATTGTTTTTATTACTTTTTTTTTGTTTTTTCATTTTTGTTGTTATTTTTTTTTTTTTTGTTTCTCTTTTATTTCCTTTCTTTGCTTAATCACTTCAATCTGCCTTCGTAAGTTTTACGACTTTGGGTTTCGACACGAGAATTACGAGCACGTATTCGTTATACATTATATAATTCTCGAAATACTTGTGCAAAAGCGAATCTCCGTTTTGTTTATGTTACTTTTTTTTCCATGCGATCGCAAACGGGATGTCGCGTATTGGAATATCAAAATTGCGGATTTTTGTTTTTTTTTGCCACCACTGATTCTCTCGATATATCGCGTTTACTGTAGTGAATATTAAAACTTACAATGTAGGGCGTAACAAGCCAATTGTTCGACGATAAGAAGAGGAAAAGGTGTCGCATAGACCTTCCTACAAAATGACGCACTTTTTTCTTCTCACTACCTCCGGTGGCTCTAAGGCCGCTAGGATCGCTTCGTCGAAAACGTTCTTCAGGCCTTTCTGCAATTTGAAAAAAAAAAAAAAAAAAAAAAAAAATTAGGAATTTTTATTATTTTGTCTATTACAATCGCGTAATCATCGATAGTCTCTTACCTGCGTGAGAGCGCTACACTCGACGTATTTAACGGCTTTGAGTTCCTTCGCAAGTTTCTCTCCTTGTTCTCCCGTTATTGGTTTCTGTTTATTTTTTGCGAGCTTTTCGATAGTAGCCGCGTCGTCTCGTAAATCAATTTGCGTTCCAACTAATAGGAACGGCGTCTTTTGACAATGATGCGTTATTTCTGGTACCCACTGGAAAATAACACAAGATATTTGTTGTTTAAAATCGCTCTCATCCCCGTTGATCGATCGTAAAAATAAGAAAAACGATATTAAACCTTTTCTTTCACGTTCTCAAACGATGACGGTGATACCACGGAAAAACAAACGAGAAATACATCGGTCTGTGGATAACTTAAAGGCCGAAGTCGGTCGTAGTCCTCCTGACCTGCAAAGATTAAAAAAAAAAATTAGTCGTGTAAATAACGATTTTTTTTTGTTCTTTTATTTTTTTTTTAGTTTTCATGTAAAGTAAAAATAATTTACCAGCTGTGTCGAACAATCCCAGGGTATAGGGCTCTCCGCCTATCATTACAGTCACCGCATAATTGTCGAATACAGTCGGAACGTATTCCGATGGAAATTTATTGGTGGTATACGATATCAGCAGACAAGTTTTACCGACCGCTCCGTCCCCAACGACGACGCACTTTATTGTCTGCATCTTTAGAGCCGCTTTTTCTCTATCCTGTTGACATAAAACACCGATTAAACGTCTTCCGTCGTTACGTTGTCCAATTTTTTTTTTTTCTTTTTTGCATGATGTTTTGAATAACGTCAATTTGTATTTATAGTGTTGCGCTGAGATTTTACCGAACCCTTTCTGGCGTCAAATGACGTAGGACACTGCGTGTTTCACTGAGAAGTGCTTTTACGAGTTGCGTATCGAATTATTGCGCGTTTATCAAACCAATTTGATAAGCTGAATCGTCAAATTTGAGTGTCGATTATTCATGTTCATTGGTCGAAAGTGAGTGCAGTAAATTCTGAAATAATCCGTCAAGCGAAATATCGTACTACTGCATATCGCCGGAATTGCTATGCATGGAGAGGAATGAATAATGAGCAGTGTGACATATCTATGATGTGTTTTCTAGGCACGTTTATAACTTTTCGCGTGTAACGTGGCTTAACTCGAAACAACAATGGAACCGACGAAAGTGTGACAAACGTATCGAATATTCGGCGAATCGTGTATATCGACTATATACGTTTTCGGCTAAAATCGCACATATGCACCATGGAGAATTGTTTTTCGAGGAGCCATTTTGCCCGACGTTAGAGACACTTTGAATCCTATCGTGATATTAAATTTTCGTACGTTAAAATCGTCGCTACGTTTGACGGAAATCCGCGGGGCACGTGCGGGATAATCATCCACACTCAGCTAACCGTGTGAAAAATCGTGAAAAAAAATTAAATTGCAAACCGACTCACAAGCAACTGGGCGTCGACAACACTTCACTGTCACAAAATTCCAATTACCGTGGCGTGGAAACTCGGAGGTTACTGCAGTATTCTTCTGCGGCCCTAGTGACATCTGTGCGAGAACACGAAAGATACGATTGAAATTTTCGTGCATCGATGTACAAACGTACAACGGAAACCTCGAATGAATGCCTCGGTCTGACGGAATTAATTTAATGGTGAAAACAGCTGCTCTGCGGTAGGGTTTGCTCATCGATAACTATACGCAACTGCTGTACTAATGATTACGACGATAGAATGGCGATTAGCGATCAAAGATCGTACTATATTGACGCAATAATTTGTACTGTAGATAATCGAGATCCCCAATCTCTTCGAACTTCTATTTGTAGTAATATTCTTTGGATATTTGTGAACTTAACTGTACGCCGACTATCCTAAAATGCGCGATCTCCTTTAATTCATAGTCGCTGCGCTGGCATTCACCATTGTATTTTTTCATCTATCCGAGCTATTCTTGGATTGGACAATCGAATATAGCGCTGAAATGCGCAAATTTCCACACAAACAAACACACCCACCCCTTGATCTTTGCGGTATCAAAATTCCCGAATCTCGTATCATACTTTATCTATATTTATGTAGACAGATAAGTGCAGGTTTATCGGCGACTTGCGTCAATAAAAAAATTTATGTAATGCAAAACTTTATTAATTGTTTATTATATTTCATTCTTTGTATCGTCCTTGAAAAAACAGTATCGAATATTCATCGAGTAAAAATATATGTATACTCTATAGATCTGTACATTAATAATATCGAGAAAAAGCAAACATCGCATTTTTTTTTCTCTAAGTTTCTATAATTGAAAAGATCACGTAGTACAAGTGTAAAATTCTATTATATATATATTACGTATATATATTATCGGCGACTGACGTTGCAGTCACCTAGAGCAATCGTCAATGAACGCAAGTCGGAAGATTTACAAGGAAGAAGTAATTGAGTTCCGTGAGTGAAGCGATCACCAAAAATATGGCGTACATCACGAGACAGGTTATACCGACTTTTCGATCCAATTTGAATTTGTTCATCGCTAATGCTCCGTACAAGAGTATCAATGTCGAAAACAAAGATATCGAACTGTAGACGAAACCTTCGGAATTGATTTGCACGTAACTCGTGCCGGGTATCTTTGGTAAAAAAACAGCTTTGATAAACCATGGCAAGCCAAGGCACAGCAATACATCGAAAACATTCGAGCCGATAGAATTACTGATTCCCATCGTTCCGTGGCCTGCAAATCAACAAAACGCAGTTGTAAACACGGCTGTGGCAGCTGGATGAAAAATAACATAAAAAAAAAAAAAAAATGATCTCTTATCGAGTTTCGAAGTGTGATTACTCGGCCCACCTTGATTGGTTACGATAACGCTCGATACCGCTTCAGGAACGCTCATTCCAGCGGCGAGGAAAGTAAGACCCATAACAGAGTCCGGAATCGCGAGAGTGTCGCCTATTCGATAAAAAAACAAAAAAAAACAAGAAGCTATAAGTATAAGTACATATATGTATATGTAATAATTCGAAATAACATATTTCCCGATATAGATGCCGAAGCACCAAAGACGTCATTTGAGATCGTCCAACAGAGGCCGACGATCGCGTCCGTGTCATGATAAGAATGATTATATCACGTCACGCGAACGCGCTCGGCGGTTTCCTTCGCATCTCTCACCTCCCCCACTTTGTCCCCCGCCCCCCTGCCGTACTCACCGATAATCGTTATATCCCACGCAACGATGTACGACATACTGGCGATCCAAACGATACACATGAAAAATGTAATGGGATACCATGTCGTCAATGATCGTCGGCGACAATCGGGTATCGTGAATAGAAGAACGAGATTTATTGGCCAGGTCAAGAGCCACCAGAGTCTCTCGAGCGTTGGCTCTGGCCATTGGGTCATATTCACGATTTCGACTGCGAGTAAACAAAAATCGTTCATTAAATCGATAAAAAATAAAAAAAAAAGCTAAAACGAAATAAAAAAACGAATTGTTCGCGTAAACTTACTCGACTCGTCTTCGGCCGATTCGAACAGATTCGCCGATTCCGCATCTTCGAATTCTGTCGAAAGATCGAAAAAAAAACAAAATCGTATCAATCGGTAAGGTAAATTTCGTGAAAATTAAAAAATTTCACGAATACTAACTTTTGACCATTAAGGGACTTTCGTCGCTCAAATTCATGTACTCTTTTCTTCGTTTAACAATCGAACCCATGCAACGACTGATGCGACGATTAAAGTACATGGCTGAGACAATGGAAGGCATCGGAAAAAAAAAAGCAGATAACACGTCGGTCAAGAAAATTGCGTAATAGAGATTCGTCACGTTTTTCTTTTATATGAGAAAAAAAAAAAGAATAATAATTAATCTCTTTCGTGACGTTTAAGACATCGCCCTTCGAAAGTTTTACATACCCAATATGTACAAAATATATGTAATAACGAGAATTAATGCTTCGTACCACTCGATACGACCATCGCGCAGGACTAATATCAGTAAGACAACGGTGATACTATAGGCAAGTGAATCACGGCTTATGGGCCACCAATCCAGATCTAGAACCTGAAAATATATATATGTGTATTAAGTTAAATTCATTCAACGTGTTCTACGATTCAATGGCTTGATTGTCGAACGGGTTCGCATCGCTTAACGGTAGTTTCACCTGATTGGCGAACAATCCGCAACAGGCTGGTACTGCGAGAATGTTAAAGACCGCCGAACCGACGATAGTACCGACTCCGAGATCTCCTTCGGTTATAAAAGTACCGACTACGTTTATGAAGAGTTCCGGACTCGATGTTGCCGCTGCCATGAATGTTGCACCGGCAACGTCCTCGGTAACTTCCAAAGCTAAAAAAAAAAAAAAAAAAAAAAAAAAAATGTATTATTTTTATTGAAAATAAAATTTCACAATAGCGATCTGTTAGATCGATAAATTCTTCATCAATTTCGCACGTACTCTCGCATATCTTCTGTATCGATGGAACGAAGAAATCGTCACAGACGATAGCGAGCAGGAGAAAGAGATAAATGGCGATGATCATGTGAATGAAAATATAGCCGGATTGTCTCTGACTACGTGTAAAGCCGTCGGGTGGAAATTCTTGAACGGACGGTTGAGTGCAGTTTCTCAATGCTTCAAGAACAATCGGTTGCGATGTATTGCCAGGTTCGTCTTCGATTTGCATTAATTTTCGTAACCCTTTGTGGAAAAGTAACGAAAAAAAAAAAACCATTAAATTGACGAAGCATATGACAAAATTTGCTTCTTTCGACGACTTTCGTATGTAGAGATTCGCAAACTCACGCGTGTGATCGATACTGTTTCTTCGTGCTTCCATCGCGCCGATTTCTCCATTAGCGAATAATCCGGCGACGCTAATGCAAAGAAAATACATTGCCGGTATTGCGATGACCAATAATATCCGATAGCCAACCATGTGTCTGTGTCTTCTCGCCATTTTTCGGGCAAACGGACGAGGTAAAACCTCGTTTTTCGTTGAAGTATCAATAGTGATTGTTTGCCAAATAAACCGCGAAGGGAAAAAAAATTAATCGATCAGCAAAGATCGATCGAATGAGTAACGATGCGCGCGGCAGAAGGTTCGACTGAGAACTGAGGAAACGTAAAAGGATACGAGGAGTAATAATACCTACTAATATTCGTGGAATTATCTTAAAGATAAGATTAGAACAACGCGACAGAGTAAACTATCCCTTTGAGAGAGTGGGGTGCTCTCAGCGATCGGGCAGACACCGCCGTGAAAATATGTATCGATGAGGCGCCGTCGCGATCGAGATGATTCAATTTTTTTTGCTCAATACGCATCTCGATAATCTTTGCCAATCGTTCGAACGCTCGAAGTTGTCGTCGACTATGTTTTTTTTCCTTACTCGTCGTTAATATAAGACCTATTTTTTTAATATTACTCCATTGGTATCGTTAATCCTCTCGCAATCAGAACTCTCGAGTTATGCGTCGGAGAATTCACGGTGCTTTCCACGCGACACTCGAAATCATATCGATAACGTCAAAAACTCGTGACTGAAATTTGGAGTAATGCGTCAAACGAGTGAATGGAATTTTTCTTCAGGTGGGAGATCTACCGCGTGGAAAAGTTTCAATGTTACGAGAGAAAATTCAACGTTGTCTCGGTACATTGTATTTTATCTCTTCAACGGTATTAATCTCTATTGATGATGAATCGAACTGTTTACATTCGAATACTTAAAACAATGTTATCGATGTATCGATCTGTAAACAAAATTGAAACTAAGAACTACCGTCCCGCGTCTGATACGAAGCTTTATAATGAAGAAATTGAGTTTCGTCAAAGTGACGCTCTCCGTACCCGAACAAGATCTCGCTGGATGGATAGCAAATGTACCTAGCAGTGTATACGAAGATATAAGTAACAGCTCGCCTCCTATTCGCTTTAGCTCTCTTATTCAAGCGCAGCCTACAGTGTGCATCGTAATATATATAACATGTCGGACCAGTGGTCCATATATACTTGTAACGTCGACGTCTCGTTACAATTCGCTCCCATCATCGTCACGTTCGAGACTCACGTCGTGGTTTCTCTGTAACATCGAGAGATTTCTTCTTACGAGTCTGAACTCGGGCCGTTCCGTTGATCTCAGCAAGAGCTATTCAATCGCGTTTAAACCATAGAATAATCATTGTATCGCTAATGAAAAAGGGTCAAACAATAATATATTGAAAAAAAAAAAAAAAAATTATATAAAAAATAAAAAAATACGATAAGAAGAAATAAAATTACGAATGATATAACGAACGGAGGGATGTAAGGGATTATTAATCGCGTGTGTAAAGAGTTACAAGCCAAGTGCCCCGGTGCTGTCGGTGAGTCGAACGTTCGCAGGAGTAGAGGAGCACAGGAGATCACAGGCACAGCATCATCGAGAGTACGTGTTTAACGAACGAGTACGGAGAGCGCGAGAAGAGAATCGAGCAGAAGGGAGGGGCAGTCGAGGCACATCACGATTCAACAAACGATGTCGGACTTCGGAGTAGTTGTTAATGTAGTATGTGTGTGACAACGGCATTGACAACATGGATACGTCTGACCTAGGAGGAGGTTGGTCCATTCCGATACTTATTTATTACAAATAACATTGATATAACATTATTCGTATCGTGTTTAATCCATTAAAGTCTCACGTCGCACAATACGCGACAACTTGCAAAGTGAAAAAAAAAGAAACACAATTTTACTTTAAAACAATCGAACGCTAGAAAAAAAAAAATTATAAGACGTCTCGTATAGAAGTATCGATTCTGTGATAATCATAATGATAATCGTAATAATTGTACTTGTTAAGGGATCGGATTCCCTTTAATACTCAGTTGCACCCAAAAATATCATCCATTAAACTCAGTGCCAACGGTTCGTACTCCGAAAAGACCACATGAGCAGCCGCGTGAATTTTGCATCATGTCAGACAAATTTCGAACGATTTTTTCGTGTTGAGAGCCGTAGCAATATAACGAAACAGTGTTCGGGTTAATGAAACATCGACGAAAAAAAATAAATTTCGGAATACTCGCGATGCAAATGTCGAAAGTTTTTTAAATAAATAAACAAATGATAAAACGGGAAAAGCGGTGATAACTGTTGGAAAAACTATATTGCGAATTGCATGAAAATATTCACGCGATTGTAAGGAAAAAAAAAAAAAAATTTCATATCGCACGAAATTGTTCCGTTGACGTTTCTACGATAAGATCAGTTATCGCGTGAGATTATTCTTCGAATTGTCTCGAAGCCACGATCGCAAGTTTCATTGATTAACCTCACGTTTTCACGGCGCGAAAAGAAGGTGATCATTTCAATCGAGAGTTTGCTGACTGTGGGACACTGCGTGAGCGTACTTGCAAGTAGTTGGAAAACTTTTCGTCTCGACACCGGAAACGCCGAGACGCCGGATTGAAATATCTTCTCTCCCCCGGAGGATATTTCGTTCTTCGACAAACGGAAAAAGACTTTTTTTTTCGGGGATATCACTTGCGAGTTCGATCAAATTTCTATAGCCGTCGATATAAAAATCAATATTATCGCACACTCTTCGACGAGTGCATTCGTGAAATTGTGCGGTTCGCCGCCTCGAATGAATCGTTATAAACGTCGACACGCTGTAATAATCGCCGATCGAAAATCCATTGCAATAGACATTTTAATAGCAGTAAACAATCTGATTCACGCGATTTCGCTTCGCGATCGTCGCGAATTTCTTGAAATCTGTTTAGTCGCCGTAGCTTTTTGTTGCATCAACGAGAATTCCGCGAAACATTCGATTCTATAAGGCATTATCGCGAAGTATCGAACACACCGATCGATTTGCTCGAGTACGAGATAAGCCGAACAACGGGTATCACTCGCCATTTATCAAAAATAGCAACCAACGACACAAATGTATCTCGTCTCTATCGTCTCGCTACTAAAAACATCGATTGCCTACAATATCTAAACATCCGAAACAACGCGTCGGCGTTAACCGCGCGAAACATAATTTTCTCTAATATGAAAAAAAAAAGAAGTAAATGTTTCGTGTGACACTCGATCTTCGGGGTCATGACAATTGATATCAACGAATATGTCGTCTTTACGTGAGTCTATGACCAGAGGCCACGGGTTCTCTTACTCCCCCTTCATTGTCGGCGCGATCTCTTTGATTATTCCTCTAAACGAGGTAAACGACTAATCATTGATTAATCGAGAGCGTGACTGGCGCTCATGAGGACGACTCGAATTAAGCGCGATTAATATAATTACTTGAATCGAGAGATTGACAAAGGGGGTGGGGGAGCGCGGGGAAGGATAGAGAGAGTTAATGAGTTCTTAACTTATTATCCCGAGGGTTAGAGAATTTCTGTCGTGATCCAAGGTTTCCTCACGGATTGTTAGGGGTCGTTGAGTGGTGTCATAGTTCGGTCACGGGACGCAGAGAGAGAGATAGAGATAGAGATTCCGTCCTTCTTCTTCTTCATCATCTTCCTGTTCTTCATCTTCTCGTGCGTGAACGCGTGGAGCATAGACTCGGGAGCCGGGAGCCGTACGGAGAGACCCCGGGATCCGTCCACCGAGAGTTGTTGAGTCGTGTTATACCCAGTTTATACGACGTACATTAGGCATGAATGGCATCTACTCTGCCCAGTTGAATGAGAGCAATTTAACTTCTTTAGGTTGCTTAATCGGTAGGAAGTCACATCAGGCAGTCACATAGGTATAACATACACGAAGCCACCTTCGCGTATCTCGAACGTTCGTCTGTTAGTACTGCCTGATGCTGCTACTTTTCTTACACACTATACAGCCGTATAGTATATATATATATTTGTGGTATATAAAGATATAGATATATATATACATATAGTAATCTCTATCTCTTGATATCTCTCTCCCTACGCGATATAACATACAAGTGACTAATATAGCAGTGGCTCCTGGTCTTTTCTTCTTCTTCACGATTCGTCTTAATCGCCCGTATTGCTTATGAAGAACGCACCCGTAGCTCGGTACGATTGTTCCTCAGCAGTCAGAGAAAGTACGAAACAAGTATATACATCGAGACACAAGCGGTTGATGTGCTGTAACACGCCGGAGAGCATCGGACAGAGGTCGAGGTTCGCTAAAACTTCGGCTAGTACGCTGGACCTCCGGAGAGGCTGTGATCGCGTGGAACGCCTAACGAGTCGTTTCCTACTTGGCCTTTCGTTATTTTACAATTGTATGTACATGTACCTCTCTAGCTTCGCTTCTCTCCTATGATCTCCCGGTCGGCATCTCTACGCGCTTAGTTCGCGCAACTCGCCTCGTAACCGATTACGTTCGAGATGCCAACACGGTGGAGAAAATATATAAATTAACGTTCGAGGAATTCGCTTGTCTCGAAGTAAAAAAAAAAAAGCTTATCTTTCTACGGTCGATGAAATTGCATATTGTCAATGTCGCGATTCGCGCTATGATCAAAAGGCGGTTAGAGTAATATCGGCGGGCGCACGGTATATACTTATTATCGCGATACAAACTCGCTTGTGCCACGGGTACATTACGTAAAACCGCGGCACATTTCACGACTTCCTCTCGAGGGAGTGGAGCATCCGCGCGCGCGAACAGCGATCCATAGGCCGCTCAGGCTGTCTATACGTGTGTGTTCGAGGCTCACGATTAACGCGTAAAATTCAATAGCCATTCCGACAAATAATATAATTATTCGGTGAACCGGCGCGCCGGTTGTTGTTATTGTATACGCAATGAACGAACGAGGAGAAGGGAGGGAGCAGGCAGAGGATGAACTCTGAACGGGAATGCTGATGCTTGATGCAGGTGTGAGATGCGAGAGAGGAGAACTTGGGCACAAGGGGGACATTCTGGGGGCCCTCCCGAACGCGGCGTTTTCATCGATTGACCCCGATTTTATGACGTCACTGAGGAAGGCTTTTAATTAACCAAAACCTCGTCGACGTCCAGTCCACCGTCTTTCTCTTCGACTGAGATCCGAGCTTTCGATACTTTTTCAATCTCGCTACACTTTGGAGTTGCAGAGAACGGAGTTGCACGCTGAGGAGGGGGGAGGGGGGAGTTTATGTATCGGCGAGAAAATTCGAATGCGATTGCCGATTTCGTTACTGTATCCGCGCGCAAATGATTATGCCGGGAAATTCGTAATGTTTTTCCAGTATAACAGCTTTCGGATACATAAAAAAGAATTTCTATTTTAATTTTTGGAAAAACTTCATTTTTATCAATTTTAGATAATTTTTTTTGCGTCATCTGATCGAATTCGCTACTTGTTTATTTAAATTCGAAATTGAAAAAAAAAAGTTGATAACTTAGATATACATCGAAAATATATCGGACGTTTCGAATACTGTTTCGATCTTTTAATTGGACAAATTAATCTATAGATTGTACGTACCACTTGTATTTCAAATGTATATCTTCGCAGATACACGTGCAGATATAGACATTTTTGACAAAGTTACACGTGTTTTTCTTTTTCTTATCGTATATATTTATCCTTTAATCTTCTTGTTCTTTCGATCCCGTGGAATATCGACAATGAAATATAATTTTTAATGTATAAAAATGTACTCCTCGAAATTAGGTATCAATTGCACACCGCCAGCGATCGAGGACTTTCCACACGATCTTTTTGACGAGAAGCAACGACAAGCCGGTGCCGTTGTGGTTCACGTAATCGTATCCCTCTACCTCTTTATCGCGTTGGCGGTAGTATGCGATAAATTCTTCGTACCTGCAGTCGAAAAAATATGTCACGGTAAGGACAGCGATGCATTAAATTATTTCGCAGATGCGGAAGAAATGTCGGTGATAGTAGAGACTATTCACCCCGTGTATGGATATTGTTTTCCGCAGCGCTATCGATGTCGAAGGACGTTGCAGGCGCGACATTTATGGCAGCCGCAACGTCGGCGCCGGAACTCTTCGTCAACGCGATCGGTACGTTTATCACCGAAGGTGATATCGGCGTCGGCACGATAGTCGGATCGGCGGTATTCAACATTCTCGCGGTTCCAGCCTGCTGTGGAATTGGCGCGGGCATGGTACGTATTATTCCATCGTCGAAGTATCCCCCCCCCCCCTTCCCCCGTGAAGAATCATCATTTTATCGAACGTTCAACGAGCCTTTACAGTTCAATCGGCCCGATCGAACCTTTGCCGCGTTTCTCCCGCTTCGTCGTCAAAGAAACGTCGTACTCGCGGAAAAAAAAATCTCGTTAATTTAAAGCTTAAAGCGTTATTCGAGCCCAAGAAGCATCACCCTCGGTTTTGCTTCGTTGGAAATTCTACGCCGTCCAATTGGTATCGCGTTACCACCGCGGTATCATAAATAAAATACCAGATACAAATGAGCAAAAGCTCAAATTTCCGCGCCGACGCGCAACGCGTGGGCAGATAATCATTCGAATTAATTTAACGCCGAGTATAATACAAGTCGCGGATTCGCTTTTAGCTTTTTCCAACTTTCAATCGCAGAAAAAAAATGATTGGAAAAGAAAAGTAAAAAATTTCAATTTTCGTAATTGGGAATACTTCGAAACATAAAAAAATTATTACTTTTGCTGTTTCAACCGGCGCGCTGTCATAAGCCCGAATTTTAACAATGAAAAACCCGAACGGTCATAAGACCGAACATAGCCTAAGACCTGTTCGGTCTTGTGACCGTTCGGGCTTATGACAGCGCCCCGTTTCAACCGTTGTAACTATAATTAAAAAAAAATTCGACGTAATACCAAATTTTCGTGGTTTCCTCAACAATGATAGATAGGATCCTGTTAATCAACCCACACGAGTTAATATCAACAATTTTGTTGATCAGGTAGTGCCGCTGGACTGGTGGCCGGTGAGCAGAGACTGTCTTGCTTATGGCGTCACAGTAGCAATCTTAATTTGCATTATACACGACGAGCGAGTCGAGTGGTACGAGGCATTGACACTGGTGCTTCTCTACATCGTCTACATCGCTGTTATGTATTGGGACAAGTCGTTTCAACGTTGCACGAGATTTCGCACCAAGACGAGGGAAAATTCTTCGGAAGATTGTCACATCGGTGGTCCAGGTGATTATCGATATAAATATACATATATATATAAACGTTTATTTCGAAGTGTATAAACATAAATTTACCGATATAAACGATACATAATGAACAATCGTCCAAAATTTGAAAGGAAAAGTGACTAAAATGGAAGAAAGTTGCGAAATTCCGCGAAAAGAACGTTGCGATTTAACGTTGTCGTAGGTAATTGATCTCGTGACCGGGTCACGAGTGCGTTTTATCGATCGCACTAGAGGCCGGCCGACCGAGAGGTCGTCTGACTTTTACCATTGTTGAACGAGGGAGAGAGACTGTACCTCGTTCCGCAACTCCCTCCCTCGATGCTCAATAATGCAAACGGGTGTATAAGTACGTACGCGTGTTCGATTCCCCATACATAGGCACCGATTATTGAACAGTTTATATCGACCTTCCAATTTTTTTTTTTTTTTTTTTTTTTCGTAGATTATTTTTATTCACGGAAACGTCGCGTCCCCCGTCTCTTTCTCGATTTTATAATCATTCCATTCCGGAAGATTCACAAATTCAATAAGACGTTGAACGAAAGAAAGAAATGAAGGGAAATAAAAAAAAGAAGATTATCGAGACCGGCGAACCGTGAGGAATGAATGTTTTCTTATTGATCGTGTACAGGAGAAGCGAGCGAGATTCACTTATCGAGATCCGATAAATTGCAATCACCTGGCAGCGAGAGAGTCGAGCAAATTGCGACTATCGACGTGCCGCTACAGAACGGGGGCGCCAAGACTCAGGAGGAAAATCACGAACCTCGTGAGTTATCCACGACTATATAATCACCGGTTTGCTGTACATAGTTGCAAATTCACCGTACAAATTATCAAATATCAAGTTTGAAAGCGAAATTCACGAGAATTCAACGGTTATTGTGCATTAAAACGAGAATTTCTAAACGCCGAAATCGCCCGATGGACTCTCCTCGATGTTTTCGCTGCGCAACCCTCACTCCTCATTATTTGCCTTTAGAGTACGAATACGAACTGCTGGTATGGCCGGCCAGAGGCGGATGGATAAGAAAGACAGCGTGGATATTAACTTGGCCTATACATCTGGTTTTCATGTGCACCATACCTGACTGCGAGAAACCGAGATTCAAAAATTGGTTCCCCGTTACATTTCTCATGTGCATCATATGGATCGGATCTCTAAGCTACGTTGTCGCGTGGATGATCACTATTATCGGTTAATCAATTTTTTTTCATTCTTAAAAAAAAAAAAAAAAGAAAAACCCCTTCAATGGTCAACTTTCGAAATTCTACTTTTTGACGAAATTTTTTTTGATTTTTCAAAATATTAATTGTTACTTTTTTTTTAAGATGTGATAATTACGAAATAAGAATTTCGATGTATTTGGCCATTTTTGGGTGAAATCACAAAAATTCGATTAAATTTCGTTGATGATAATATTTTCCGATCGCATATATTAGGTGACACCCTCAAGATTCCGGACTCGGTAATGGGTATCACATTTCTGGCAGCTGGTACCAGCGTACCCGAGGCTGTCTCGAGTGTCATCGTGGCGAAGCAAGGTTCGTAATTGACAGAGGAATTTTTCTTTCGCCGAGTCGAGGGACTTTTATCTTCTTCTCGGGATTTTGCGCGAAACAAACGTTTCTTCGTTCTCGACACGTTTTTCGATGTATTTTTCGTGATTTTTTGTTGTTTTTCGGTAACAGGTCACGGCTCGATGGGAATCAGCAATTCGATCGGTTCAAACACATTCGACATTCTACTGTGTCTCGGCCTTCCGTGGCTCATCAAATCGTCATTTTCGCCGACGCAACCGGGACGACACTACATAAGCATCAATTCCGGTGGTCTCGAGTACAGCGCGATATCACTTTTGTCGACTCTTATGCTACTATACATCGCGTTTGCTTCGAACAAATTTCAATTGGACAGAAAAGTCGGACGCGCATGTCTCTGCATGTACGCAGTTTTTCTAATACTTGCATCGCTCATCGAGCTCAACGTGTTCTTCAGGGTTAATCTGCCAACCTGCCAGAGGACGGTGAAATGAAGATCGGTTTAGTCGGTGACAAAAAAAAAACCGATCATCGATCGATTTCGCAACGAGCCAAGCGAATTAAACATTTTTTTATAGCGATTAATACAAACAAAAAAAAAACCGACGAAAAAAAAAAATACAAAAAATTACACAAAAAAAAATAAATGAAAAAGTACAGAACAGACGACACACTTGTACACATACATCACACAAGTACGCTAATTACGACGTAATTCGTGAAACTTTTACCGGGGGGACGGCAACGAGAGTAAAAGCACAAAAAAAAAAATCAAAAAAGTTGCCACGGGGATCGCATTCACGAATTTATGTTGCACGATCTCTCGTCCTCCGTGTGTACAGTTTGTAATTTTTACAGAATTACATTTATCCCTCTTACTCTTTATTTCTCACTTTGTCTGTTTCTTCGTCAAATCTCTCTGTTATTATTATTATTATTTTTTTTTTCGCGATATCAAACATATTTTATACGTTGCCCGCTCTCTATTGTGCTCTCTTCACACCCCCTTTACACCCCTTATTTACCCCCGTAGATCTTTTGCATTATCGTCGTTTAAGTTAATCGATGCACTGCGTTTTAGTTCGACGTCGAGATGAATCGAAGTTTCGCGTACAAGACGTGCACCACCCCCCCCCCCCCCCCCCCCACCCCGCCTCCCTCCACCCCCATCTTTCCTCCCCTTTGTCCCAATTCCTCCACATAACAGATATTATATCGATTATATATACACAAAATATGAGATATTACTATTATAATCGCGATTCGATTGATCAAACAACGAACGAACGAATCTCTCAAATGCAAAACGTTTTTACGTCTAAATATCTATACGTTACGAAAAAAAAAAAAAAAAAGAGAAAATAAGCACAAATGTAATTTTTACACAAAAAAAATGAAAGACCTCTACACGATTCACCTACACACGAACACCTTATGCAAAACGCGATGTTTTTTTTTTCCTAGTTTATTTTACAACTTAAGGGGTTAATGAATTGCTGTAATAAATTATTATAAAAGAAAAAAAAATCGAAACATAAACAAGAGAGTCAAAGTAACTTGTTACTTGAGTCGAAATTTGTCGTGAAACTAATCGTTTTCTCTCGTAGATAAGAATTTATTTATATCGTTTATTTCGAAATAAGAGATTTGGAAAAATTTGAAATCCACTAATTTCGAACTTGCGAATCCCTCGTCGACGGGATAAATTCAGAATTCGAAAGCGCATCGACCAGTTTGAAAAGCTCATTTGCGTCGAGTTATCCGATAGTGATGACATCATCGCGGATTCGCTCGAGTCGAAGACTTGACTCGAGTTCATTTAGTATCTCGTTATCGCTTAACGAGGTCTTCGCTTCAAGGCGATTGTTGAATTTCAAATTTTGGGTAATTCGATTAGAAGAGAAGAGAAGCGTTTTGCAAAAGCCTCTAAATTGTTGGACAAAGTTGCGTAAGAGAATGCAGGGTACAGTTGCGATTAAATTCGTATGTTCCGGGATGGGGATACGAAGGGGAGGGGGGAGGCGGGGATGACGAAACAACAAGGTGAAAAATTGTAGCCGAAGTTCGAAAAGGGCGGAGGTCACAAAACCTCACACGTGTCAGTCCCGCGAGACTCGCGAGAGGCACATTTTGTGTATATATTCGAGTAAATTGTTGGGTTCCTCGACCCACTTTTTCTCTCATCCTGCAAACGATCTTTTGTCTCTATCTCGTTGCTTGTGGTTTTATCGAGAGTAACAGAGAAAGAAGACGAGAAAAATGATTGCCAAGAAAACGAATATGACGCGATTATGTAAGCGTTTTGGTACGATAGAATGAGAATGGACGTTGCATCGGCGCCGATAAAAGCGTAGCCTCGACCTTCGTTAGAAAATTCGTACAAGGAATATAAGAGAAACTCTGTGGCGGAAACGAACGAGTGGGGAAAATCAGGACGACCTCGCGAAAACGAGAATCAAGGGTACAACGGAACGATTCGAGTACGCGGAGTTTTGGGCGTTTGCGCGAACAACAGATATATATTTCAAGCTTGCAGCGACGACGGGGGCCACCGAAAAGTCTTTCTCGTGCGGGCTGCATGAATATATACGCCATCATCCGTTTGTTTTCCCTCGAGAAATTATTTTTTCATTCATTTACTGTCTGCAACAAGGGAAAGTCAAACTTAATTATCGTACAAAGATTCCGATTCGTTTTTTACGAAAACGGAACGTTTTTTTACGAGTCTACAATATTTTTCGACGAAAAAATGTTGGCTTGCGGATAAAATTGTTGAAAATCCAAGGGATCGATCGCGTTTTACGAAAAAAAAATCGCGAAATAGTACATTCGGCGATGTATCGCTATCTATTTTTTTTTTTTTTTGAGTCATTAAGTATCGACGAAAAGCCTAAAAATAGTTTGACAAAGTTTTACATTATTTTGAAAAAAAAAAATATATATATTTTCTTATATATTCTTCCGTATTGACGATAAATCCAATAGCAATTTTGTGTCGAAAGTAAAGTCAGACAATGGTCAATGATAAAAACAATTTCTTCAATTTCTATCGTAACCGGAAGTTCCTCGCAAAAACCAATATCCAGCTGGCGTATAACGATATCCGAGAAATAAGTGGTTAAAGCCAGTAATACCGTGTCAGTAGTGCATCCGTAGAATAGCCAGCCGCGCCACTTTGTCTCGTTGGTTAAAATTTTTGGGTCTAGGTAAAGAGGTCGTCGCGTCGCTATAAACTTTTGTCCCTCATATCTCTTCGCCATGTGGCTTGACTGTCGTAGTTCTCTCGAACTATCTTCCCAACACCAAAGTCGAAAGACGATCGTCGTGTGGAGGTATTCCAACGAGAAAGCGAGAGGAGGAAGAAGAATCAGAAGAAGAAGAAGAAGAAGAAAAGACGAAGAAGAAGAGTAAGAAGAAGCAGAAGAAGAAGAAGACGAGAAATTCGTCGCTGGCTTATAGAGAGAAGCGTCGAATAAGGAGGGCAAAAACCAGCGTGGAGGTTCTCACAGAGTCTTGTGTAGAAGAAGAAGAAGAAGAAGAATAAGGGTAGGGGAATGTGGTAGAGGTCGAATCGTGCTATTCAGCTCGACGGGGGTTTGTCCACGGTGTATATACGTTTTATACCCGTTATACTTGGGGTAGTTGGGAGAGGGTGGGAGGGGGGTAGATTTCTGGAAGCTATAGGAGAGAGAGAGTTCCGCGTCGCGTCAGCGTGTGGATCTGCAATGCGGCGTTGCCGACGAGCAAGTCCGCGTTTCTGGTGCTCCCGTTTGCCATGAGCGTGTATACTGGCCGAGGCTGAACGCGCCAACCTCCACTCTCCAACTCTCCTCCATCGCCCTCGTGCGACTATCCACACAACCCTCCCC
Source organism: Cryptus viduatorius (assembly GCA_964006125.1). Taxonomy (NCBI): domain Eukaryota; kingdom Metazoa; phylum Arthropoda; class Insecta; order Hymenoptera; family Ichneumonidae; genus Cryptus; species Cryptus viduatorius. The sequence continues at coordinate 10,960,738 of OZ023224.1, read as the reverse complement.
ACTCCCGTCTTCCAATCTATATAACTATACTGTAAGCGGCAGAAAATATTTCCCTGTATCGGTGCGGAGGGGATATGCTTCCACACGTGCAAAGTTGCGCTGGCATGACTATCACATCGAAAGCTCAACTCGTTCCTGTACGCACGAAGCTTTCACCTCTACGATCGTTTCTCTGTGTTAGACTTCTACCATCTCCTACACTGTCTCTCGTATACCTCACACAAGAGTTTCGTATATATTAATACCGTGGAAACCCAAGTCGATCCATGCGCGCTGAATGCGGCGGCGTCATGCGCCCTTGCAACCTATCCATCCCTTCCCGCCTCCCCCTTCCCTCTCGCCTTGTCTTTCGTTCTCTTCGACTGTCGTCGAAGGGGTGGATTTCGCCTGCTTTTCTCCGTACAGTTTATATTTCTCTCTTGCTCTTGAAGAATTTCAACAATTTTCATCCCTCTCGCATATAGGCTACGGGAACAGCTTGTTCACTCGCACCTGAGCAAAGGAGGAAAACTACCCTCCGCGCTCCGACTGGCGAAAGCTGAAGACTGTGGAGCTCTACCCTAGCGCACGGTAGCGTGCGCGAGGGGTCGGTGGTAACAAACCTCCTCCCGTCTCTCTCTATCCGCTCCTTCTTTCTTCTTCTTCCCTCTATTTACTTCCACCTTGCTACCAAACGCGGCTTTACCTCTCTCGCAATTGCGCTCTCTTTCCGCTTCTCCTTCTCGCTCACCGAATCGGCGAAGAGACCTCGAAGGGGGGAGGGGGGTCACGACTCCCTCCCGCCACTTTGGGCAGGCGAGCAGCGCGTCGATCATCCCCTGTGCTGGTACCGGACTCCGTGCACCTCGCAGTGTTGCCTACCGCGCCAGGGAGCACAACACTCGCCGTTCGAACAATATTATACATACACACACACATACAACACCATTTTATCTGTACATTTAATTATATTGTTACATTACAAATATTTGTCGTACACATTTTTACCCAAAAATTAAAAAAAATTAAAATTAAAAAAAAGATTACAAAAAAAAAACAAGAAAAATCGTAAAGATCGACGAATCGTGTTTTTGCGGAGAACACGACAATTGTACTTCGAGCATTACGGGCGCGTACGACTTGTATTGTTCTTCGGTGAGAAGAGAAGAGACAAATTGGAATAATAAATTAATAAAAATCTTTAAAGCGGAAAACTGCTACGTTATCGTTGAATCTGAAATCATGTTTTCGTCGCGATTAATTAACCGAGCTTTCGATTGAGAGAATAAAAAAAAAAATTTCGCGCTATCACGCGCGTGTTTGTGTGTGTGTGTGTGTCTTTTACGAGAAAAATAAAACAGCAAAGAGACCGTAGTAGAGAGACAAACGGATGAGGAGAATTGACAAAAGTCTCAAGGCGTGTTAGACCTCCTGCAGAGACACAGGAGAGCCTTCGTCTGCAACCCCCGGTTAAGCTGAGACGATATACAATTTACAGAACTGGCATCGAACTACACGAGATCGATGAGTTGACGAAAAAAAATTTCACCACATGCCTGTTAAAGAGTCGTGGACTATAGCACGGGGTACGTGACGCACGGGGTGTACACGCGTTTGTACCCCTCGAAAAAACGAAAAAAAAAAAAAAGTAATACAATTAAAAAAATAACGAAACTTCATCCGGCGTTCTCTGTATTTCACGAGAGAGAACGAGGCTGTGCGGGGGTGTCTGATATACAGTGCTGTGATCCCGTGTTCCTTTCGTTAATCGCTCACGGTATTATTCTTCTAAAACGGCAGGTCAGCGAAAAATATTCGAGAAGAAGAATTAAAAAAAAATAAAAAATTATCTAACAATAATAATAAGAAAAAACACGATCAGCGGCTTAAAAAGTTAATCGAAATTTTTTGAGTTGGTTGAGAGCTGTGATATGCAGCGGCGTGTGTCACATATCCCAGGCTCATCGCATATCGACCACCGAGAACACCAGCCACTAACACTTACTCGCTGTAAATAGGTGTTCGGTTTCTGTTAATATCGAATATACGAAGGTGCGTTGGAGAAGCCGCTCGTAGCATCACCAACAACCGAGAGAAGAGTAAAAGGCAGCTGATAGATACGAGAGAGATTTCTCCTCCCCAACCCCCGACCCCGATAAAAACTGCAGCGTCAACGGGATCGTCGTGTCGATTCGATTCGATTCGATATAATGTACTTCTCGAGTGGAGCTCATTAATTCAGCTGATAATTCATTTAGTTGATTAAAAAAAGTAAATAAAAAAAAAAAGACAGAGTTCAGTATACGGATGTAGTTGCTGCACGCATTATCTATTAGGATTTCACACTTGAAAGGTGCCTAAAATCATTCAATAAACTAGTGCCTAATAATATCGTATCGTGCAATAATAACGCAAGAACGAAAAAAACGGAAAGAGTTATTTCAAAAATTGAAAATAAAAAACCCGATTCTCTAAGTGGGTGAGAGAAAATTTGGATATCGAGAGGGAGAGAATATAATACGAATGAAGGAACTTATTGCAATTTAATTATTAAAAAAATAATAATAATAATAAATCATCGATGATACTGATCCGTTAGTGCTCATTAATTCGTAAAATTATTGCTGAGACTAAATAAGGAAATAAGTTTTAAAAAATAAAAAAAAATAACACACATACACACGTGAAGCGTTTCACCTATTTATTCTTTGGTGATTAACGCACGATAATAAATTAGGACTCGATAGCAGTTATTGAATAATCAACGGGGCGTGAGAAAAGTCTCAGACTGTATATATATCTATATACATATATATATAATATATATATGCATATTAATTTTGATTTTTGCGGTTGAACTGCCGACAGTTGTGCTCCGGGGTCTCTTCAAATAAGAAAATATAAACAGGAAAGAAAAAAAATTAAAGGGTACGAGCGGAAAGGAAACGAATGTACTTCTCGCAGGGGCTCGTGACGACGAGTTACCGAGTCGCGGGGTGCAAGACGGAAGCGACAAGCCCCAACGTCATAGCCAACGCTGCAACAATTCACCCGTTATATGCGAAGAATTTTCGTCGTCGTCGTACCCTACTGCCGATTATTCTAATTAACAGTGATGTCACAATTAATGCTATGCAATCTGGCAAACACCTCGAACGCGGGAAATGATACGAACAACAACGCAAACACAAACAGCAGCATGGAGGACGACGATTCTTATCCACTGCCTACTATTTATCGGTAAGAAAATTTCGATAAATAATCACTTAAAAAAAAAAAAATTCTGTAGGTATAAGAACCCCCTCCCCCCTCATTTTGTCCTCTGCATTATTTCGCAACATAAAATTTGGGTCAAGATTATTCGATGGACCGTAAGAGGGGTTGCGGAAGGATCCGCCTCCCTACACGCCGCCGAAAATTTCAAGTGCATTCCGTCCAGTTGTCGTTGCGCGATGTATTAACGCATTTACGAATACCGACAGTTACGTATAAAATTATCAACGAAATACAGACGATTCTTTTCTCTCGATCATCACAATTGACGATCGTAGATTTCATTGGATTGCGGATTAATTAATCTCACGCGCAAACATCGCAGATCCGCGAACGTCACTCAGCGCCCTCTTATCTTATTCGCGTCAACGATAAAAGTCGATGATATCGAATCGGCGCCAAACATATGTATCAAACTGTGTCAAGAACAACGAACTTTGTTCCCACGTCCAAGGTTGGGCGATTTATTTTACCGGGTAATATAAATGAAGTAATAAACATTCGACAGCCTTTATTCCGTTACATAAGATTTTATCGATCAGTTATACACGCGTATATGTATAGTTCAAAGTCTCGGAAAGTCAAAAGCGAACCGAGTCAAGAATGAATGGCTGCTGTTAAGTATAGAAAAAATAGATTTGTATTTCCGCAATGACGCCGATAGCATCGGGAGGAGAGAGAGATTGATAAGTGGAGAAGCCGCGATGTCGGTGAACCGCTTCAATGGGGTTGAAAAAAAAAAATAAAAAAAAAATAAACAAACAAACCAAACACCGAGAAAATTGAAAAGAGTGTATTGGACAATGCTCGCCGGTGCTTGCGCTCTATGAATATGGGAATGAAGAATGAGACGAGAGTCGAAGCAAGAAAAATGGTTTTCACTTGGTCGACACTGCGCACAGAGGGGCACACAAGCGATGAGAGTTAAGTATATACGGCAACGACGGAACGGATAACCCCGCATTTCTCGCGATGCGGCGAGCTACCGAAACAAAAAGCATTGTTCTGCTAAAGTACTACGCGTAGAGGCGTTTATTCCGGCACCTATACCTAAAAGTTCGAGACAATACGAAACCCGCGGGCGGTGAGGATGCTGCATCCAACCCTTCCGCGAATTGCAATTGCCGGATACTTAGCAATATTTTTATATTCCCAACTGCAGCAGACTATATCTTCTTGATTTATTCTTTATCGTTGCTTCATCGTACGAACTATTTTTCCATAATCGAAAAATTCGTAAACTTTATTCAATGGTATAATATCATTATACCAAAAAAAGTGACTTTTTATATATTTTTCTTCAACTTTTTAACAATTTGTGGTACTATTGACACGAAACTTCAATTTTCGATTAAATAAATTAAATTGAAATGATTTTAATATGAATTCAATATCGGTGGTAATTTTATTGAAAATTCGGTATTTCAATTGCTTCGATGTTCTTGCTCAGCGGTTTGATAATGAAGAGAAATTAAATGGCTTCAAATATATACGATGTGTAATACATAATATAACACATATAATAAATATGTTATTATTTATGTATTTAATGGCAAAAATAAATAAATTCATTGATGAAACGCTTATAATAACGCGTTTAATAAATATGTTATTATTTATATATTTAATGGAAAAAATAAATAAATTCTTTGATTAAAGAAGGAAAAATGTCTACGAAACTTATATTCGCAGGTGTCGTGCTCCCATAGCGAGTCTGGATTGCATGGAAGAGTTCAATGGTGGCGGAGGTGGACCCGGGGATTCCGGAGTCCACTGTAGCACTACCGGCGGAACGAAGGAACAATTGTTGACGAGCTGCATCGCCGCTCAGGCTCATCGTTCACAGCATCCCTCGCCAGGTATTCGCTACCGCAACTTGGGCAAAAGCGGTCTACGTGTTTCCAATGTTGGATTAGGTACGCTGAATGTCAAACAATCCCAGACTCTCTTTTTCTTATTCTCATTATTTTATTATCGATTATTCACACGATACTATAATGGTTCATCAAGTTCACTGATCCTCACAGTATAATCTCATCGCTTCAACACCTATCGTTTTCATCCGACCTTAAATAATTATCGTCTTTGCAAATGAGGTCAAACGTTACCAATTTTAATTATACCTCGAAATAAATTCACTTAAAATATCGATCGAACTTTACATTTTCTCTTTTTTTTTTTTACAGTAATACTTTTCGACTTTTACGTATTACCTCTATTTTTAATAAAAAAAAAAAAGGTTTCTCATCTGGTATTAAAATTAATAAAGTGTATTTTAGCACCGGATTATCGATAATTCGTGATCCACAAGATTTACAACGAAGTACTACAAAAAAATTAAAAAAAAAAAAAAAAAAATCAGCTGCCCAACATCCTTTCCTCATACACGCAGATCTGTGTAATAATGCTGTGTTAATCTGTACTCAGTTATGTTAAATAATTTTTTTCCCACAATACGCGATCCGGCGAAAAGTTAATAAGCAAAAAAATGGCAATTTGAATTATCTCTTCAAAACAAATAGTGATTCATGGGAAAAAAAAAACAAAACACGGAGTATAGAATAGCACTGCTGAGCTCTCGTAGTCACAAGTAGAACGTGCGTGTGCGTCTCGCTCTCTGTTATCGATATATTGTCATACGAAAAATAATCTGTTTATTACATGTCGCTTTGATATATGTTTATTCAAAAGTGTAAGAGCTTTCGTCGATTATCGTACGCGATACGAAAACATGAATCTCGCTTTCTAAATCTTATTATTACCTCCAAGACACGCACGGTCTCGGATTATTATTCGTTCTCTATTCATTGTGCGGGAATATTAATTTGGCGTCGAAGTATTAATAATCGACAGTATGAATAAATGAAGTGCGCATGCGCCAAACACGAACGAGGGAAAGATTTTTTTTCTTTTTTTTTTCTAACGCGCACGATATCAGATTATTATTCGCTCTCCATTCATTGTACAGATCTATTAATTAATCGTCGAAATATTAATAATCGAAGGAATTAATAAATAAAGCGAGTATACGCCAACCACGGACGGGGTTTTTTTTTTCTTTTTTTTTCATAACCTAACATAATTTTACCGTAACACGCGAGACTGGACTAGACCGCTGGGCGATTAGATTCGACCGTTTTTACTTGCGACCGTATGGCACCTATCTAGGGCATCCTCGGCTTGTACTACTTGCCAGCCTCGGGGTTACTCCGCTCGCGAGTATCCTACCTGCTGAAATGAGAACACGAACACGCGCGCTTCGTTAATGCTTCTGTTGTCGCCACTACTGTCGTCGTCGTTGTTCATCGTCGTCGACGTCGTCGCCGCATAGTTTTGACCGATAAACTGACGTTATAATAAAAAAAAAAAAAAAAAAATGCGAACTAAAAATAGAGACGACGAAAAGCGGCAGTCGACGGCAGGAACGAGAACGGAGACGACGATAGGTATGACGAGAAAGGGATGAATGTGTTACATTGCTATCGGCATCATTCGAATGGTATAGTTCGTGTAAATAGGCGTTCGCGCATTGTTCTCGAAAAAATATCGTCACAGTGAGTTGATATTAATTCAATACGAAGAATAAAGCCACTGTCGCTTCTCTCTTCGAGGAAAATGGAGAGTGAATGGATGAAAAGCGACTCTCGACTGCCGAGAATACGTGCGAGAGATGAATAGCTTTGTATTCTAACGAGCTGAATGAAAGCTTTCGTTACCACAATCAACTGCTCAGTGAGATCTGTTTCAGACGGGCATTGATTGTCTGACCAAATTGACTGTTGTATTGATACTCTCGATCATTTTTTTGTCTCTAGGAAATGTTACCGAGCAGTTTACTGTGGTTTTTAAACCGTTTTTTCGGCAATTTTCGAATAGTCGAATAAATATATATTTTTTTTCGAAAATTTGCGTTATTTTATACATCGTGTAAATGTTTCGAAAAATGGAAACCGTTCGAATAAATTTTTTTTTGTTATCGACGGAAATATTAAGGGAAAGTAAAATTTGCTCTATAATGCATTTCGCAAAAAGTTGGGCTGTTTTGAAGCGATCGGAGCAACTTGAAACACACCGGAAGTCGAAACAGACGCAATAAAAAAAGATCGAAGATTTCACACAGCAGGTATAGCACTCTATGAAATTAAAATATGATACACAATTCCTTAGGGTGCCATAAACACTCCGTGAAGTCTTCGATTTTTTTTATCAGCTGATGTATCAACTTGCTCCGTGTTCTCATTGGCCCCGTTTTCTACGATTTTCGTTAAACAGCGATATCTTTGCGTCTCCCACTTCCGATGAAACTTCGGCACGGTGTGTTTGCCCATAAAATTACGGGCACCCCAATCGCGTTGTAAGGAGAATAACAAACAAAACATCAACACGATCGAGTCACAAAAGTGGTTTTTCGAATAGTTACATGTCAATTAAAAACATGAAAAATCGCGAAAGAACAATGTTTTCAGAAAGAAACTAAAAAAAAAAAATTAACATTTTTTCGTGTAAAATTTTGCGTTGGATATCAGTAAAACAGGTTTCGTCTAATATGAAAAGGGATTTTCGTAATTTTCAACACGCGCGATGTATTTTTTTTGATTTTCGTTACGATTAAAGATGATTCCCCGAGAGGATCTCGAGAAGGGGAGATTTCCTTGTGAAGAATTAGCTTCAGTTTCGCGCCGCAGGTTATTGTCGGAAGACTAAAATGACAACGGCAGAACAAATAATAATAAAGTTCAGTATAAGGCTTCGCGGAACGTCTTGAATACAGTCACAATAAGCTAAGCAAATCGAGTTATTGTAGACCAACATATTAAATACACAGTTCATCCGGTTATACGAAAACATCTCCATACCCAATCGAATGAAAATCATAAATGACGAATTCGAATAACGACTCATGACTAACGATAACGGAAGGATACAGAAATTATGTAATTATCACGACGAAATCCGCGTACTTACGAGTATTGAATGGCACCGATAACAGCCATCATCGATTCACTGCATATTAATGCAATCAATACGCGTAAATATTAACCCTACCAAAGTTATGTCGATACCAAATTCTTTATCCGTGAAAAATTTCGCTTGAATAAAAATAAAGAAAAAAAATTCGCATTTTTAAAATTCATTTTATTGAAGCAAATTTCATGCCGTGGGTTCTCGTAAATGTTTGAATTCTGTGTCTAGTCGTCCGAAATGAGAGGATTTTGAAGATTTCATTCGATCGAAATCGGATGTTTTAGTATTCTTTATTCGTCGATCTGAAATAAGTCGATTTCGTCGTATCTTCATTGGATGATTAATGTCGGCTTATTCGTGCGATGGTCGGATGATTAACGATATTTTGCGATTATATCGGACGATTTAAAAAAAATTATTCGTCCAGCAAATGCGCAATTGCACTCTAAGTGTCGACGTCTACTTGTCGGACGAATAATTTTCCCATAATCGTCTGAAAAGTCGGACGAATAATTTTCTCATAATCGTCCGAAAAGTCGGACGAATAATTTCTTCGTTTCGCCTATTTTTGGACAATTGGACATTTCCACGTTTAAGATCTCTGTGTTTCGTCGTAATTTTTTTTTTTCTATCTTTCGACGATTGCGCATCGTGATAGTTCTTACGACGTCGAGGGTCAATATAAATAGATTTATAAACGTCTAAAGTGTAATTTGCATTGTTGATACGCATCTCGGCTGTTTGTATATCTATGTTATGGAATATAATGCGCAGGTACTTGGACAACGTTCGGCGGTGTCGGCGGTTGCATAAGTGAAGAGACTGCGGAAGCGGTGGTTGCTCTCGCCTACGACAGTGGCATTAATGTGTTCGATTTGAGCGAAGCTCACAGTGGTCATCGAGCCGAAACCCAACTAGGTAGGATTCTCCTGCGGCGTGCCTGGAATCGCTCGAGTTATGTCGTTACGACGAAAATATATTGGAACACAAAGTGAGTTATCGCTCAACATTATTTTTGCTTTTTTATTTTTTCTTATTCAATAAAACTTCGTAACTCAAAAAATTGTTCGGATAATAATTTTTTACAATTATTATTATCATTATTATTAATATTATTATTGTTATCTATATTACAAAAAAATACATAAAAATGTAATATAGTTACCGATATATAACGGTAACTAATTTTGCGTTATAAAAAAAAAAAAAAAATCTACAGGACGGAAGGACGGGGTCTCTCGCGCAAACACATTATCGAATCCGTTCAGTCGTCACTGAAAAGACTGCAACTGTCGTACATAGACATCGTTATGATTCACAAAGTCGATCCAATGTGCCCGATGGAAGGTAAGCTTCGATAAATGTTGGAAAATAAAGGACGCTATACATGTATACTATATATTTTATATATAAACCTACTATATCCTACAAAAAAGTGAGACAATGGTCTCATTCCCACTTTTGCCTCTTACTGTCGCACAAAACAGACGTTCCGCCTGTGACGGTAGTCGGACGAGAAACACACGGGTAGTTGGCACGATCGAGTTTCAAAACTACTTCACGAACAAGCTTCAACCTAGTTGTACTACACGCAATTCACGTGAAATATACATACGTATTATAAGCGGTGAAGCAAACTCGTTTACGTTGTCCAGCGTGTGCGATAAACGCCTCTCAAATTGCACTCTATTCTCGCCGCGCAAAACGGAGCAACGAAGCGTTTTCTCGTAATTGCATTCGTTATTTTTTTTTATAATATTGCAGTATCAATCTGTGATTGATAAAGCTGTTAATTCGTACGATGAAACGAAAAAAAAATGTATACGAACAAATTAATTTTTTTTTTCTTATGACCTAAAATATCGTTTCATAGACCAAAGAAGACGATTAGATGGGATTCATATGAGGAAATAAATTATTTTTTTCTTTTTTTTTTTCTCTACAACCGAATAAACAAATTCGTTCGATTATCAACATTTTTTTTTTATACGAGAAAATTTTTTGGAGCAAATTGAATTATTTTTATCTTACGACCTAAAATATCGTTTTATAGACCAAAGAAATGCCGAGAGACACAATTTATTTGAATAAAAAAAATCGATTATATGGGATGCGTTAGAAAAAAAAAGCGTTTTTTTTATGCAATAGAATAAAAAAAATTTTCGATTATTTTTTTCAGAAATAGTTCGCGCTATGAATTATCTAATAAGCAAAGGTTTGGTAATGTATTGGGGTACTTCGCGATGGACTCCAGTCGAGATAATGGAGGCGTATACCAATTGTAGACAATTCAATTGCGTAACACCAATCGTCGAACAGGCGGAATATCATCTTTTCTACAGAGATAAGCCGGAGCTCTACATGCCGGAGTTGTACAATAAAATTGGTAATAAAAAAATTTCATATGCCGTGCGAAGCCTTTTTTTTCGTAATTTAGGTCGTATATGAAAAAATTCATGAAAAATAATGAATTTTCAGGTGTCGGGCTGATGGCGTGGTCCACAGTGACGATCGGAATGGTTTCGCCAAAACCCGACGACTGTGGCGTATCTCTGTTATCGCGATCTTCATACAAAGTACGAGGGACCGTTTTTTTTTCTATAAATTATTTCGATGAGATTTAACCCATTCGTTTTTCAACAATTGCAGAATAAGTACTCGTCCTTCAGTTGGACCGAAGATGAGACTCAATCCCTATACAAAGAGGTGCGCGCCTGCGCGTGAAATTATATTGAAATAAACTTTATAACCGAAAAAAAAAATTAATTTTGTTTTTGTTTTTTTTTTTTTTCGAAATTTGCAGAGTATCCGCGGCTCTCTGACTCAAGAATACGGATGGAAGGAAAAACCGGTCGAAGATGAGACGCGAAAGTACTCGGACAAGTTGAGGGACGTTTGTGCTCTTGCCGAGAGACTCGGTTGCTCCTTCGGGCAGCTAGCAATAGCGTGGTCCCTCAAGAATGAAAGTGTCCAGTGCCTTCTTCTCGGAGCGTCCAACATAGATCAACTCTACGAGAGTTTACAGAGCTTACAGGTAAAGGAGAAAATAAATAAATAAATAAGAATAAATGGCATAAAAATACCATATTTGCATCGGCATAGTCGGCACATTGCGAAAGACAATTATAGGGGTGGAAAAAGATCGAAGATTTTTTTTTTTTTTTTTCAGCTCATCCCGAAGCTCAATACTAACATGATGAACGAAATCGAGAGAATACTAGACAACAAACCGTCCCGACCACCAATGGTATCGACTTTGGCGCTCAGATGACAATCGATGTGCCCCCACGGTAGCACTGGGGGCTCAGAGGAGGGCGCCGCGAGTCCGAAGAGCGAGGGTGGCAACAGCCAAGATCAGGAGCAGACCAATAAAGACGTGACCAATAAACTCCCTTTCTGTGAGATACAGTGAAACGATCCCTCGTTATAAAGAAAATGAAAAAAAAAAAAAAAAACGTGGTAAGAAAAAACGTAATCTCCGATGCGGAGATATGACGACGAGAACGGGTCGTTTTCGTCGTGAAAAAAAAAATGAAAAACAAAGCGTCGTCTCGAGAATACGATAAATTTGCAACGTGGAAGACAATTACGCGTCATTCGACGAAGAAAAATATAGAGAGAACTTTAATAATACGACAGCCGTATAAACGCGCTTCACTGTCTCTCGGTCGCTCGCTCAGGATAGAAAAACAAAAAAATTGCGAAATAAAAAAAGCGATCAATCCGACGTGCGCTTAAATAACGAGTAGACGACAATATTTGAGAGAAGAAACGACGCGGCTAAGAGGAACTAAAAAAAAAAAAAAAAAACGAAAACGAAACACAACGTCAAGTCTAAAATCGTATTTTATCATTATCGGATAAAGCAAAAAAAAAACTTGGCTGAATGAACTTTTTTCTTCTTGTACCTAATATATTGTATCAATAACTTGAGGGGACAAAAAATTACTTCGTCGCTGATAGAGTGCTATAAACTCCAATGGTATAACGAAAAAGAAAAAAAAAATCACAAAATGAAAAACGACGCACTAACTCGACGCAATACTTTTAGCGTTTCTTCTAGATCGCTAGGGGCTGTTAAAGAAAAAAAAAGAGAAAAACGTATGTCGAGTGCGTTAAAACAATTAGTTGCTAATTGATTCGCGATAGAGCGCGTGAACATGCGTTAATAATTATATATTAATATATAATTCACAATTATCGAGACACGGGACGGATCGTATTAAATTAAATATCGGAGATATCAATATTATCGAAAGATATGTATATATATATACAGCACAACCCCTCTTTTCTTAACGGGACGGAACCGGACGCATTCGCCATTTTGTATTTCCTCTACAGTCCCCACTCCCCGTAAATTGCTGCCGGTAGGGGTAACGTGGAGCATGCGCGTCCGTAGATACAAGCCACGGCGTGGGTCTGCGCATGCGCAGTTGACATATTTCGCTCATAGCGGGACGAGCGGACACAGGGGAAATTCAGTTAAGCGAAATCGTTGCGATGGTAACGTGTTAAAACAAGCGAACGGTTGAGATAAGTGAAGTTAAGAAAAGAGGGTTTCCTCTGTACATATATATATATACCGCAATTATATGGGATAAAAGGGATTGCGCGACTCTTGCCGTGCCGATTCCCGAAACTCATCGAACTCATCCCCTCCCCGCGTCTCCCATTACGCACTAAATTTATACTAGTACATTACGATTCGATGCTTCGTAATACATATGTACTGTTATATAGTTAATGTTCGCGACGCAAGCGAAGAGACATCCAGGAAAAAAAATTAATAAACACGTGCGCGTTTACATTTTTGATAATTCGTTGGATAATTAAAAAAGTTCTCGAATCTCAATTAAATCTTGAAAGCTCCTTAATAAAAAAAAATAGTTTGTAAACAAAAAAAAATATCGTACGAATGATGTGACGAGAGGAGTTTAATTTTATTGTAAGCGTTCTCTCCGACAAAAAAGGGAAGATTATTCTACAGAAAATAAAATAGATCGAGAGAGCGGCCTCTCGTCGCGAACGGACGAGGCACTTTCATCCCTCCAACGTACTTTTTAATCATTCATTGCTCACGAATTGCCCCTCCTTACACACTTATACACGAAGATAAAGAACGAGAAGATAAAAACGAATACGAGAGTTATAGGTCACAGGGACACGAAATCACACCTAATAGGCTAAATGAATTAAACCGCGAATTCAAAGTTACAATTAATAAACAGAAAGAAATTTAATCTCAGTGTAGAGGAAAAAAAAAAAAAACGAAAAAAAAAATGAAAAGAATGAATTTTTGTCCGCTTAGCGAGAAGACAAATCTCGAAGGATCCGCTCGCAGTTGACAAGTCATATACTGCACGTTATTAAGGAAAATGAAAAACTTAAAAAAAAATCTATTCTCCCGAATATACTGAATTATCTTAGTCGATTGACGCAACAAATTATGTATACATATGTAATTATGTATATGACGATGATGATGACGAAAACGAGAGGAAAAATGGCGTCGCGTACTTAACGCGACGCGCTTTATTCTTCTTCACAATCTTAGATCATTTATTCACAAGCTATTTACGTTAGGACCGTTATTACGATTTTTCTTGCTTGGAATTAATAAAGAATGAGCGCGTAATCGAATAGACGTCAGATGTACGCAATAAGATCGAACAAACGAACGATGAGCAAACAAAAAAACAAAGATGACAGACACCCTGTTGAAACGGAAATGTAATATATTTTTTATCGCCAAGTATCTAAAAAAAAAAAAATAATAAAAAAAATAGCAATTAGGTATGCCGGTCCATACGAGAAGAGATTCATTAAAAGAATGACGATATGTACTACTATGTAGGATATTATTGCCGAAATGAGGTTATGACACGTGGCTGTCGAGAGTTCGCGAGTTTAGACTGCCTCGCTAACGCGAATTCCGACAAATTTTATTAAACGATTATTACTTAATGAGGAAAAGAAGAAAAAAAAAAAGCGACGTTCAAAGCTTATATCACCGCGGATACGTTATCCGGTTATCACGCGAGCGCGATAAACTACAATTATAAACTACGAAATAATACGGAAAAAAAACCCATTAAACCGGTTTATTATATCCTAACAATCTTTTGCAAGCTTTGTCAGCCTCCATAGATTTGTATACGCGCAAGCGCACTAAGAAAAAAAAAACCTCGATATACATACGAACATAAAATATAATCTCATTCGTTTTTTCGAACACAAAAAAAAGGATGTACGCTTGATTACAGTCGCGACAGAAAAATGTAACGTTAGCGGGTTTTTTTAACTAATTTTTTTTTTTTTTCATTATTATTATTATTCAAGCACTCTTCGTTGCTCACTTGCGGTCAATATCTGGCGACCAAATTTTTTCGTCCTATCCGATTCACTGTTATTCCCTATCATCTCTTTTTCAATCATTGCCGAAATATAACGAAATATATAGATATATCAAACGATTTACTCTATGTAGAGAAATTTTTTTTTTTTTTTTAATTTTACGTTTCGTATGTGAGACAAGAGACGACGAGGGAAGATACCTTGATAAATCATTCCGTGCGATATGTAACTTTCGAGAGTACGAGAGCGACAGATTTCGCTTTGTTTCGTAGAGATTAGCCGCGTATTATACACGGGTCACTGGTATATCCTGCCTCGACGAGCTCCTATCACCTTCGGATACCATCTACGCAGTTTGCAGAGCGAAAACATCCGATACGCAGGTACACGTTGTAACACACACTCTCACACAAAAAAAAAAAAAAAAATACGAGGCACAGAGATTGTTAATCGTTTCGATCGAAAAAAAAAATAAATAAAAAAAATTAAATTGATCGATCATCCAAGAATTTTTGAGACGAAGAAAACATCAGTGCGGGAATAATGACTAATTAAAAAAAAAATGCTCCCGAGCGAAACACGAAATGGAAATTGTCGTTGAGCCGACACGATGGATTGACTCGTAAAGCTCGTAAAGACGAGCGCGTATATCAGCACTTGAAGGAAAGAGATGAACAATTGTTTTTATCATGTTAACGTCGACATGAAAAAGTTGTTTAATAAAAATTTAGACCGCGGCGGAACATTGATATTGTGTCTCCACAAATTTGTTTTAATTTTTCTTCGTATCTTATACTCTCCTTTCCCCTCCTTTCTTAAGATATACTGTACAAACTTTACATTCTATTGTTATCACTGTCGTTCAGTGGTGTCATTATAATAATTAAAATATTTATTATTTACGAGTGTTGATAAATTAATTAATAATTTAAACGCCCGGCGACGAGCTCTTGATATATAATAAACGAAGACGATGTGCTTTAATTTCGAAGTGTTTGTACTGTTGAGACACTCGACTAGACTAACGGAGGATCAGCCGCGTCAAGGTTATCGCATTCGAGATAATAAAATTCTCTATCAACTTGCCGATCTTCTCTTTCATCGTCTCGTTTCATCAATATCAAGATAATGCGTTATAATATTAATGAGAATTCTCGTGGCGATCGTTGAGCTTCGAAACGACCGAACGAACGATTTTCAAAAAACGTTTTAAATACTAAATAACTTCGGTGCAATGATAATAACACCCGACAGCGGCGATATGTGCGGTTCAAATAATAATAAAAAAAAAAATAATCCGCATTCGTAAATTCTGATAAATAAGTAAATGCTATTCGAGAGTCTCTTCCGTCATTTACAACTCTAATTTAGTTGCCTCTTTTTTTCCATTGCAGTCTTATCGTCGCGTACGCAAGAGACTAATTGAACCGCTTATCGCTCGTACGTGCGAACTTTAAAACACTGAGGCGCACTTCAGTAAAAAAAAAAAAAAAAAAAATAGCTTCACACAATTTCGCACAATCCGCAATCTCTTGGAACACTTCAATTTAATCCACTCGAACGAACCGGCAGAGTTTCCATTGTCGCACTACTCGTTATCGTAGCTGCAGTTGTATTGATGAAAAAAAAAAAAAAAAACAAACAAACAAAATTACATCGATGCGCACACTTTTGCGAAGTATCTCACGTGTCGCACATCGGCAAATTAACTTCGTAGAATACGTTCGATTCCATGAGAATAGCGAATGTGAGGAAAAACGCGTACATCACTAAACAAACTATGCCGACTTTTTTGTTCAATTTAAATTTGTAGTATGCTGTGACGGCGAAGAAACCAATGACGCAAATGACGATCGACATAACGCTGTAAACGATTGCACCCGATTCGATTTCCACGTTTTTACCGGTCATTATAGTGCTTATTATCCACGGAAGTCCGAGGCACAGTAGTACGTCGAGAGTATTTGCGCCGAGTGTGTTGCTCATCGCCATGTCTCCGTTACCTAAAAAAAAAATAACCGATTACGATACTCGGGGTAAATAAACAAGGAAAATCGATGATTGTCGACGGTAAAAGTCGATAATGAAATTTTCTTGTTTCAACGATTGACGTACGCGAATTCCGATCGAGGAAACAGATATGCCGTCGATAGAAATTTGCGATGAATCGCGCGAAGCTTAAAGGTCATCGAAAAATCGATGCCGCAATTTGACAACACGAGAGCCGGATACCAGCGCGATTAAACGTTATCGCGTTATTATCTTCTCATTATTACAATGCCGAGACGTCAATCAAAGCTGTTTAATCGGTTGTTTTTTACACGGGGATTCACATACGCGATCGGAGAAGAAAATTCGTGTATAGCATATATATACCTTTTCTCGATAGGATAACTATCGAGACGAGTTCAGGCATATTGCCGCCAGCCGATAGGAACGTTATCCCCATTATGGAATCTGCGATTCCGAGCGTATCGCCGACAACGGTCATCATCCAGGAAACTAAATAAGAGGATATAGCGATCCATATGACGCACATGAGGAAAGTCAGCGGATACCAATATCTTAATTTCTTGTAACGACAGTCCGGTATCGTGACGAATAGGAGAATCTTCACCGGCCACGTGAAGAGAAACCAACTTTTTTGCCATATCGTACCGGACGGCGAGATTCTGAATGGAAAATCTGAAATTTTTTTTTTTATTATTTTTATAAAGGTCGAGAAATCGAAAAAAAAAATTAACGAGAATTCGCGGAAATACCTGGTTCCACATATGCCTCGATTTCTGATACGACAGGCGGATGCCCATTGCCATTCTCGATCTTTTTGAGATTCGTAGCTTTTTGGCAACTGTGTCTGTACTCAGCGACGAGTTCACTATGAACAAACGGTTTGTACGAACCCGTCGACATGCAATCGGGTTCGGGCGTTGCTTGATCTACAATTAAAAAAAAGTCTTCGATAGCCAAAAGATCGAAAAATATAAAGAATATATATGCGCCGATTTTGTAATTTTATTCAGTATATCGTTGATTTACATTATAACTGTTTTCAAATCGTTATTTCTCCGAATTCTCGTGGCGATACTTCGTATTTATTATACGTAAATTTATCGAAACAACGATTTTTAGATTTTTTTTTATTCGGAGTTTTGCTCTTCGCGATAACGAAAATTAGACGGAAAGTAGACAAAAATCGGTGCGCAAATATAATTGCGTAATTTGGAACCAAAAACTTGCCTATTTCCGGTGTAATTTTGGAACTCTTCGAAAATCGTGTTTTCATTCGGCTGACACATCGAAGAAAGGCGTCGTTGAGGAATAGAAAAGTAAAGTACGCGGTGAAGAGTATCATAAGTATTGTCGCCTCGTACCAAGTAACATAACCGTCCCACATTACCATAACGAGGACGCTTACCGATATAATATAAATTATACAGTCTCGAGAGAGTATCCACCATTCCAATTGTATACCCTGCGTGAATTTGGAATAAAATTTAAGTTATAACAATGATTATAGTATATTATGCCACAAGTGCGTAAAATACGATTTGACGCACGAGTGGCGATTGTACACGAGTTACCGGCGAAGTCGGCCACGAGTGCTATTCGATCGCTGCGAGTGCGTAAAATCGTATTTAACGCACGTGTCGCATACGATATATTCTGATGTAGAATGCGTAAACTTCATGCGTAAAAATTCATTTTACGCATCAAAAACAGTGCGTGAAATCGAATATTGCGCATCAAAAACTGTGCGTGAAATCGAATTTTGCGCATATTAATTAAAAAAATATTTTTCATATAGAATTCAGTGTGCGCGCGTGTTAAAAATGAAAATAGAGTTTTCTGCGAAGAATTTCGAGGTCAAACACGTGGAAATACGACATTTTTGCTTATAATCCGATAAGGAAGACACTGCCATTTTCTTAACACAGTTTATCGATCGCTAACGTTACCACGTGCTTATCCGCGGATAATATAATTGCGATTAAATCCTAGATGAGTAATCAGAATTTTTGTTTCAGTTATTTTTTCGATTAAAATAATCGATGAATCGCCAATCAATCAATTTCTTTTTACGTACGTTTTTGTAGTCAGTATTACTGTATAACATCGTACGTCGAGATATAACAGATACCTACTTAGATAGCGTCTAATCTCGAGGGCAACAAGGCGTATCGAATGTAATGTATCGAATAGCATCGCAATAGTACATTCTACGAAGCGAGGTGAACTGACACTTGATAGACAAAGTTGGAGCGCGTGAGAACAAGTTAGCAGACAGTTGATACAGTGTAGATATTTCATTAACAATACCTGAGCCGCCGAAAGAGCCCCGAAAGCCGGTGTGGCGAATGTATTGAAGACAGCACCGCCGACGACGGTTCCAACGCCGAGATCCGATTCGGTCAAAAATGTGCCGACAACGTTGACGAATAATTCCGGAAAACAGCTCGCCGTTGCGAGAAACGTTGCACCCGCGACATTTGGACTGATGTTTAAATCGGTGCATATAAGATCCAAAGCGGGAAGAAGATAATCGTTGCAAACGTAAGCCGTCAGTAAAAAACAATAGAAGCCGAAGAACGCGTGAAGTATAACAGCCCCGTGTCTTCGTTGATCCGCCGTAAATAAATCGTCCGGAAAATTTTCTATCGAATGTGGCGAACACGCGTTCGCGGATTCGGCAGAATCTTCACGAAGGACGTAAAATTCCTTGAACGTAGGTAACTCGATATATAGGTAACTCGACATCATCTTCGCGGGACCGGTCTCGTTCGTAATTGGCGATGAAGAACCGAGTGCCAACGATGTATCTGTTCACAATTTTCATCCGGTTTAACGGAATAATTCACAACTTTTTTTTACGCCCTTAAAGATCGATACTATTTTAATTCTGCGTATTTTTCTTTCTCTCGAGAGACTTACCATTCACGGAACTCATAGCTTCGGCTTCGAAACACGACAACGCAATGACGCCTATGGCGCAAAGTGTAAGCAATTTTCTATCCATACTTAAGTGATAATTTATACTGCCGTCCTTGGCAATGGCAGTAAAAAAAAACGTGTTTAAAAAAAAAAAAAAAACAAGAAGCAACGAATAATGAATAATTGAGCGCGCGACGAGCGCGAATCAACGCGCCTTAAGCAAAACGTTTGAATGCTTGTTCTCCCTAAAGAATGCGCGCTGAACTGTCTTCAGCGACATCAGCCCTAGCATATCATCATATGAACTGATTACACGCTCCCTCCTACGTCGATACGTTTTCGTATGCCGTAAGGTTTATCTCCGTTAGTCGTCGAGTATTACAGAATGAAAGATAATAATCAACCGTACGATGATGATGATTTGATGATTGAGGAAAAAAAAAGGAGAAGGAAAAAAAGGAGAAACACTAACGTCACATTGAAATCGAAGACTATTGGCAAACTATCGTGTGCTATACAGTAATCATTTTATTGAAATAATAATCGCAAAAAATGAACGCCGTCGGAGTCTCTTCGGAACTTTGTCGCTCCATACATCGAGTTATTTATACTAAAAGGTAAAACTGAAAAAAAAAAATCGATAACAACGTAAGTAATTATTCATTTTCACCTTGGAATTAGTTCATGAATTATTAATTGTTGTTTGTTTCTTACCGTAGGCCCCATCGCCTGCCAGCATTTGTTCGTTTGAAATGCCGTGTCACAGTCGTCCACCCCCTCTGTAACGCAATTACGCAATAACGAATATCAACAAACGCTTTTACGAGTTTTTAGGTATTTATTCGTTTTTCAACTCACTGATTCCGTGACATTTTCGAAATATCGGTTCAACGAAAGGCGCGTACTGCGGTGGTACGATTAGATCCATTATCAGGTCCGTATCTATCTCACCATCTTCACTCATCTTTAATTATTATTCGCGGATTAATGAAACTTGCGACGAATTCGTTCTCCAGCGGTTCGATACGAGAGAAATTAAAAAATTTTATATACTTTTCATTTACCATTTCGGAAATATTGACTATTTTATAACAGTGATGATTCTATCTTGCAATACAATCGTTAAGTGCACTCGCAACTAATACTCGGATAACACGACGCCAAGTACTCGTAACGACGACAAGTACGACAAAAATGTATTACTTACGACATTTAATGCTTCAAGCTGACACTTCATATAGCACTGCAATAAATTATTTTCTATGAATGAGTCGAAGTAAATGCGCGCCCCAATTTATCTCACCTTTAAGTTTTGGTCCTCCGCGAAGTCGCCGTAATTTGCGGCTTTTATGAGTTCTAAAAAATAAATACGCATCTTCGTCCTCATCCCATATCCTTATTTTTATCTCGTACGAAAAAATTAATTTCGTTACGATATTCGAAAAAAAAAAAAAAAAAAAACGAAAAAAAGAGGAAAAAGAAACGAAAAAACCAATGAACTCACCTTCGTTAACGGCGCTCTCTCTTGCGCAAGCCAAGTGCATTATTTTCGCGAGTCTGAGAACATCGTTCGAAAGCGCCTGGGAAAAACCATTGGGAAGGTGGATAAACCAAGAAATCATTTGATTTTCACGTTATTCCCGATTTATTTACGATAATTCGACAAGACAAAGAATGACATAATTACTCACGGACGCATCGCCATAGCCAATGAGCAATAAACCGATCACTAGACACGACGATATCGCCATTATTGCGTTAAAAATATAAAAATTTGTGAACCGATCTGTAAAGAGTTTCGATATCCAGACGTGCGATTTGGTTAACTGAGCTTTGCTCAAAGCCTCGAACGGCGTTATATATTCCGTGAATACGTAGTTAGTGGAACAAATAGTCGGTTATGCAGATTCAATGACATTAATAAATAATTAGACGCGGCATCAGTCAATAGGTATGATTAACAACAGAGATGATCTTCCTACGATGATTCGGAAGTTTGATAAACAGTTGTTCTACGAAATTGCATTGTGATTGACGCCTAAGTCGCGTGACGTTTTACTTGTTACACACGTATCGCGCGTGCAGTTTTATCGATAACATCGAAAAAAAAAAAAATGAGGCAGGAATTCGCAACAACGGAGAAGTCGAAAAATCGAAGTTCCTCCGTAGTCTTCGAAAAATTAAACACGCAATTTTCATTTACGACAATAGTTTTTTGTTTTTTATTATTATTAACAACGGAGAAGTCGAAAGATCGAAATTCCTCCGCAGTCTTCGAAAAAATTGAACACGCAATTTTCATTTACGATAATAGTTTTTTTATTTTTTTTAAATTATTATTAACATCGGAGAAGTCGAAAAATCGAAATTTCTTCGTAGTCTTCGAGAAAAATGAAAATGCAATTTTCATTTAGTATAATAATTTTATGTTTTTTTTAATTTCCGATAATTGTTTTTTGTTTTTTTTTTACTATTATTAACAACGTAGAAGTCGAAAAATCGAAATTTCTCCGTAGTCTTCAGAAAAAATTTAAAACGCAATTTTCATTTAGTATAATAGTTTTTTTTTTTTTTTTTTATTGAATATAATAATAAGCCGTAGCAAAAAATCGCTACTTCATTGACCTAAAATACATCGTATGCCGTGTACAACCGGAAAACAAAAAAACGCCTTTTGTGCTGACAAATGAAGGTCTCCGATAGCTTCAATGAAGAGTAACCCGTGGCGTAGTCTCTGTCGCGGAATGATACGGCCAATAAATTATTACTCGTCATTCTAATGCTGCATTTGCCAAATGATTGTCTCTACTTAAATCAAATAAACGAATTATTCAAAAAGATTAGACAACAGTGCGATTGAACGGAAGTATAAATATCGTTCGTTATATTTTATGGTAAAAAAATATACAGTAAAACCTCTCTATTAGTCCAAGCGCTGTTTGGAAACCTCTCTAATAGTCCAAAAATAGGGGTAACTCTGCCTTCGCTTCGTAGCCAATGAGCGAATCTCTGTCAGGGACGACCTATGTTAAATATGTACGACTCTAAACTCTAAACAGGCACCCGGGTATTTTTTACACTTTCCTTCGCGTTTCAAGATTTTTTATTTTACTGCATCCAAATCGACACAGATACTTTGTCAGAAAATCTATACCAATGCAGTTGAATGCATTTTTGTACAAAATGCTAGTCTAGTGCATTACAACATAACAGACAGAGTAAAAAATTATTAAAAAATTACAAATTAGTCGTTATAATAATATATATTATAATGTTCTATGATATTATATTTTTGCAGTTATTATAATAATATATTTTAAACTATTATAATAAGAGCAATGTAAAGAATATCAATATTTTTATTATAATCATTAATCAATCTACTATTGAACTTTTGAATCGGCATAATTAAAATTATCTTTTGTTCTCCACATTATTTCGGTTGTCATAAAACGCATTTCTTCTAACAAAAAAAATTGATAATTCAATGGTTTAGTACTGGATATTTTTATGCGTAATCAATAAATTTAATGTACAAGTTTATGCATAAGAACTTTTACTCATGGTAAGTATATTACATTTTTAGCAAATTTTTTTGAAAGTGTAAACAAAAATAATCTTCTGCACACTATACTTTGTAGGCATAACGTTATAAATTTGAATTCGGTAACGGCGCACAGCCGTGTACACAGACGCTAGGATTAGTTACTTTGTGTAGGTAACAGGTAGGCGGAGGCTCTGGACTATTGGAGAGGTTCGGCTTGGACTATTGTAGAGGTTGGACTAATATAGAGGGGACTAATTTAGAGGTTTTACTGTATGTACGAATGAAATCGGAAGTTATGTCCAATGCGTGTCGGGTTGTGTACAAGAGAATTGTTCTATTCTGTATTATTAACTGATTCATCGTCTGCCGTAAACGGCGTCCAATAACAGACCCGAGAACACGACAAATGTGCCAAACCACTGTCTCGGTAGGAGAGTATTACCGAACAGTAACACCGATCCAAGAACGGTGAAGAATTTTCTCGTCGTCGTTATAATGGAACACGGCAGGGGTCCGAAATCGGCAACAGTCAAGAATATAAAATATTGGCCGAGCGCCCCGGCCATGGAAAACGACATGATATGCCATAGAGAACTTGGATGCCTCTGAAGAAAACCAACGAATTCGAATAATTCACCGGACAATACGATTACCGCGCCGCTGAAGATCATTGACCAAAGATTCATATTCAGCATCATGGGACTGGATTTCGTTTTGTGTTCGCCACGCATTCTTTCCTGTACAGAGCTCGTCAATCCATCCATCGTTAGCGAGAGTACCAACAGAAATTCACCGAAACCCATCTGCGCGTCTGGCGACGATTTACTCGATTTTCCGTCTTTATACATAAATATAATGACTCCGGTGACTATGAGAAGTACAAAGAAATATTTCCTCATCGGATAAACCTGAAAAATCATAAATAGAAAAATGGTTTAAAGATTTTTTGTTAAGTATACATAGCGGATAGATTTTTGGTACATATTGAGATAACGGTGGATATTGCGATCGTTACCTTCTTTCCAAGAAGTACTCCAAGAATCATCACTGGTATCGGTTTACCAGCTTTTCCCACAACCTGCGTAGGGTAACTGACAAACTGAAGGGCCATATTGCTGCATACCATTGCCAGCAGATAAGTAAGCGCCGAAGTCGCGTAGTATATGGTGCGAGTCGTATCGTCGCTCTCTTTGACGGTAGCGAGTAGAATAACTTTGGCAAATGCGTAATTAACGAGACATTGGAAGAACACGAGAGCAAACATATATGTAAATTTTTCCTTTGGTTCAACGTCGCCGTACTGTCCTCGCGTTATTTTTTCTTGCAGCATTCCCCAATAGAAATAACATGTGAATATCCCGGCGGCACATATCAACAATTTTAAACTCTTGTTGCTCGTCATGTTTTTCGTGTTTTTTGTTTTGTTTTTCGATGTTTTCGATGTTTTTTTCAGAGCTCAACAGCAATGTGCGCAATAAATACTATGATTTGTACTGTTCGCCGGGTATGTTCTACGTATATCGCTACGAAAAACTACGATAGGTTATTAACACATTACTGGAGCTATCGTGTCGGAAGCATGCGTGGCTCGCGACAGCTGGAGATTGTGCGGTGCGTGGCTTTCGCCAGTTTGACGGATTTTTAGTTTACGTTTGCAAGATACTGACGGCTGCTGACGGGGGCGGCGGGTTGTTAGCGAAGATGATTCGACTCTCGAACTACAGATGGCGCCACTCTCGCGTGTCGACAGCGGGCGTTGCCGCACCTCGATAAATTAACAGTTACAGATGGCGTTTATGCATTTTCCCAGAAAATTCTTATACTTCGAAATGAGATAATTGTTTTTATTTACAGATACATCGTCGGTCACTTACCGATCTTTTTTTTTTACTCTTATCACAAATTGCACTGAGTTTCGTAAATCTGCACATCGTTATGAACGAAATTAAAACACACAGGAAAAATCAGTCGTGTGTGCGTAAAAACGAAATAATAATAGAAAATAATGAAAAACATAAAAATCTTTTTTTTTTTTACGAAACATCGGCTGCACATCGAAAACCAAGATTGCCCGCGGATGTGTCGGGTGTATTTTGACTTCGTGCCGCACACCTGTAGCGATAACAATAACTCTTGTGACAGAGATAGGAACCTCCTTTCTTTACCTTTTCCTTTCCTTTGGCAGGACCCATCTAATAAATTAATTATTTTTAATCAGCGTCTGGCGTTTATTATTATTTTTTTGCCTGTACAATGAGAGAAATTCGAGAAAAAAAAAATTTAGAATACTAACGGGATTTTCTTGCGCTTCGCTTGAATGCTGAGTGCTCCACCAATCCGATGTCCACTCCCAGACGTTCCCAACGATATTGTGAACTCCGTATTTGTTAGCTGGAAATTCTGTGACCGGCGCTGTTCCCGCGAAACCATCTTCCTGAGTGTTTTTACTCGGAAAATCTCCCTGCCAAATATTCGTCCTGAAAAATTCATTTGCGTAACTCAGTTGCGGCAAATTCAATAAAAAAATTACTCGTTCCATCAAAGAGCTCTACGACACTATTATTAATCTTTTTACCTGTGCTGCTCATTCGGCATAAGTTTATTGCCCCACGGAAAGAGTCTGTCAGCGAGGCCTCCGCGACAAACGTATTCCCACTCAGCTTCCGTCGGCAAACGTTTCCCCAACGATTCACAATATTTTGTTGCGTCGTTCCATGAGACATGAATCACCGGATGATCCATTCTGTCTAAAGAATTCTTACTAAAACTTCGAAAGGCTCTTGAATTGCAAAAAAGTTTGAGAAAATTAGATCTTACGAATGATATTGGAATCCAACCCCTCGGGATGGCGCCAAGTTGCGCCTTTGACCGGTAGCCACCAAGGAGCTTGCGCCACAGCCTTGTCGATCTTTGATTTAGCTTCTTCGCTCATCAATCCTTCGAATACAAAAGAATCACCGATATTCTCCGCTTCGGTTTTGTATCCACTTTTTTCAACGAATTTTTCGAAATTCTCATTGCTGACCTCATATTTATCGATGTAAAAACTCGGCAGAGAAACATTTCTCTCGGGGCCTTCGCCGTCGATTACGAATATCGGTTTGTTTGTTCCCATCGTAAAAATACCAGCCTCGATCTTTACCATATCGCTCGTGGTTGGTTTGTCGCGTATCCATTTGTTTTCACTATCGTTTTCGCACGATTTCGTCGTGGTATCGTCGAGCGTGCAGTGAGAAACTTCGTTCGCCGAATTGACAGTGTTTCGATTCAAGATCTTACCGCACGCACAATCGCCGCCACTATCCTCACTGACGGTCCAAGATAACGTGCTGAGTAGCAGCATATGTATCGCGACAAACCGTCGCGACATTTTTTTTTATGGTTTTTTCTCTATGATACCTGCTTCTTCTCGACTGTCGTTTCGAACTGTTGTGGCTGCTTCACTCTAAACGTTTCGTACTCAGATACCGCACGGTTTACAAAACAAATACGAGGTCGCTGTATTCATTCGAGCGCTAAGTTTTTGCGTTGTCTCTCGAAACTCAATCGTCCAGAAACGAGATAACTCACCGGCTTTCCAGTGTCGGCAAAAGTAAACACGTCTCAAAATTCTCCGCGTTGCACGCAAACGCATTGACTATTCATATTGTTCGCGAATGAGATAAAAGCATCCGACGTTTGCATAAGTTCGCGGCAAGTTTGAGCGGTAAAGAAATAATCCCGAGACGGGAGTTCAGCGAACTCTCTTCCATAACGTAATATAAAAATTCAAATGATCAATGACCCCGTGAAAGATGAGTAGAATGCGCGACGGATGTTCTCTTGTTTTTCTGTCTGAACTCATCCGTGAACTGTCTGTCATTCGTCGTTAAATAAACGAATTGATGTCATTCTGAATTTGTTTCAATCGCGCGCCATATACTATTAATGATAACTCGATATTATTTTTGACGTTAGCCTCAGAGAGCGAATGTAGTATTTTCATCGGCGGACAACGAAGATTCTGTCGGTCGAATCTCGAAACAATTCGAGAATAATAAACACAATTGCATTAAAGAAAAGTTTGTTGATTTTCCTATTTTTTTTTCTCGTAATAAAAAGCTCAGCGATGATCGGATAATGATATCTTCGGTACTGTCGCATGACGAGGAACTTGAAGTGAACAACGCTTATGCGAAGATCGGTCTAATAGCGAACCGTGTTTGGGCGAACGATCAGGAGGATTCCTACATAAAATTGAATCGATTACTGTGGGTTCAGGTAGGGGCGGTTGCCGATGCCTGTTTCCCCTCGTCGGCGTGTAACTCGTACGATAAATGGGATAAAAAGATTATTGAATTATTCGGCTTCGTTAGAACTGCAAATTCAACGAAATTCACGATGGCAATAATGAAAAAAAATCGCGAAGAGTACGGGACGTTAT
This sequence comes from Cryptus viduatorius, assembly GCA_964006125.1. Taxonomy (NCBI): domain Eukaryota; kingdom Metazoa; phylum Arthropoda; class Insecta; order Hymenoptera; family Ichneumonidae; genus Cryptus; species Cryptus viduatorius. The sequence goes on along the minus strand of OZ023224.1, from coordinate 10,933,262 downwards.
ACCGACGTCGCGTCTCGCGCAGTACGGCGATTACGAGTACGACGAGGAACGTGAAAAAATTTACAAGGCCAGCGACGAGACCCGAGGTACGCGACCCGATCAGCGAGACCAATCTTATCCGGATGATCGAGTTCGTTGCAACGAGCCGTGGATGCTGAGACAAGTCGAAGATTATTTCGTCAAACTCTCGTCGCCCGTTCACAAATTTTCATCGTCGTCAAAAATTCATGCGAACTATCGTCACGAAAATGGTTAGTAGCCACGCGAGAGTATCGAGTCTTTTATTAAATCAGATGAAAAAAAAAAAATGCAGGCACCACGACGAAAACGAAAGACTTCGAGGCCGATTTTGGAAAACATGCGCCACCGCCGCTTTACACCGTCCGTGATCGAGCCGAGTTAGAGTTGCAAGCACGTGTATGCAATAAGCTCGTCAAGGATTTATGGAACACGAGGCCAGGCCACTCGTATCGGTGGGACAGAACGCCAGGATTCTACGATTGGCGAACGTTTAACGATGAAAAATTGTACAAATTTCGTCACAGCGTAGACAAGCGACACGACAATAAAAAACATTACGAACAATCCTCCTATTGTCCGAATACCGATCAGACTTTACTTCTGAAAAGACAAAATGTCGTCGACACCGGTGTTACGGAAAATCGAAGACCCGTTTTTCCCGTACTGAGTGCGGAGGTACCGGAATTTTTTCCCAAAGGTCCCCCGAGCAGCGAAAAAGATCGCCAATTACCGATACAATTTTTTCCTTCGTCCGCGGAAAGAAATTATCACGATGAACTTTTCCCCTATAATCAGCGCCACACGGCGATTCCTCAAGTAACGTGATTTTCCTTTCGTTGTATTTGAGCATTGATTTTATAGCAACCGTTTTACGATGTTTAAACATCGATTGTAGAATACCGGATGTGTACCTATAGCAGTGTCACATCCAGCAACGGTAAACAATATCATACGAGCGCCGCATCAATGGATTCACCGAATGGTTCCACCGATTCGAATACAAGTTCCAGCCGTTTGTACAGCTGTACATCATCATCAGCCTATCTATTCCGCTATTCAACCGATTTGTCCGACGATTATACATCGCCCTATTAGTATACACGAGAAAATAATAGCACCGGGACAAGCGAATCCCGTGCCGATACCAGTTTATCAGAGACCCGCGGAACTCTATCAAGAATCATCGCACAGACGCGGAAAGAATCATCACGGCGTTGATTTTAACAATCTGATACTACTGACGAAAAATGCGATGAAAGCGCGTCGTAATCAATCGAAAAACCCGCAGCAAGCATCGAGTTTTATATTGGAATCCCGACAACCGAATTTAAAGTCCGAAAGAGACGTTCTCCAGTGGTTAGACAAGGGATATCCAAAGAGGGCGCGCGAATTCAATACGGTAAATTCGCTCGTTTCGGAATTAAGTAAATTCGGGGATAAGTGTCAGGAGTATACGGAAGAAAATAAAATCGCGACTACGAGTGACGTTCGAATTGAAAATAATTCAACGCTAACGAAAATGGAAGAAAACGATGAAACTTCCGCGGAAGATTCGGATGTACCGATAGCGAAGCGCCGATTGTATCGCGATGTTCTCACGAATTCGACATCCAGCGATATTATTCTCGAAACTGTTGTCGATCGTAGATACGAAGAACTCGAGAAACAAGCTATGGAACAGTACAGAACTTCCGAGGAGTGTCTCGCGCTTCGTTATCAGGTGATAATTTGCGCTTTCAGCACACCGCTCCTACAGACGATAGTTTCGAGAATATATTTTTTTTCCCAATCCCACCGCCACCGCAGGAACTCGAACGTCAGGCTTTGGAACAATACAAAAATAGTGAGAGCTCGTTGAGCTCCTCGGAGAGTATGAGAGCGAAAAGTTCGTCGACGATGTGTGCGAAGAGAGATTGGAAAAATGATGAAAGAGAAGGCGAATCCGGAGAGGATGGAGGAACGAGTTGCTCGGGGTTCGGAAACCGTGCATGTAGTAGTCGCGGCAACGATATTTCGTACGAAAGAGGTGACGGTGAAAGATTCTCACCATTATAGCTAATAAAATGTACGATGATTACTAATGGCAATAATTTACGATGCGTCAAAAGGCACGGCGTCGGAACGGCAAATAACCATTCTGAGATCCGAAAATAAATGTTCGTCGACGCCATTAACGACATTACGAGGTTCGGTTGGACAAAATATAAATTTAAGAGGGACGACGGTCGTCACAAAGAGTCTAACGGCATTGAACAATGAAATTTTTGAGGGAAACTCGAAAAACACAATAAAGGGAGCATCAGGCGACAAAATTGAAGATCGCGGTGAATTTTTGCATCATAGCGTTCGCAGTGTATTCGTTTAAAAATAATGGTAAATCGAACGTAATGCATTCGCAGGTCAATCATCGTTAAACAATCGACATCTGTTACTGATGTCTCCCGTGAAGCAATCAATTCCAATAAGAACAGATATTATAACGGACAAAGCTATATCATCGTATTATCGAAAGCCAACGACGGTAGACGGCGCAATAGCTAGCGGCGGAGGTGACGAGAAAGTTACTATTCTACGCTCGCCGTCGACTCAAGTTTGGCTTTCCAGTATCTGGGGATAGGCGTTGTTGCAATAATAAAATTCGGCTCCCGAGTCATTTTGTTGTTATTATTTATCATCGAAAGCGTTAAGCGCGCATAAACATCGAATTAATTAGATCGAAAATTTTCAATCGACTCGAAAATTTTTATGAAAAACTGAGAAATAAAAGAACAAATTTCCGGCAAATGTCTGATGAAAAATACCTCCACTGCGCGAAGAATGCGCTGCCTTCGATATTTTTTTACGGGATTTTGATTTGTTACTTTTTTTTTTTCGTAACTCAGAGCGCCCATTCGCGACTATTTGGTCGTTTCCAACTGCCTTGTGAGCGTTTAGAAGGGCTATTGGACGCGGGACTAATTATCGCGATAATTTCTCTAGTGGTATGAGCCCCTCGCGCCGAATGGCAACGTCGCAATATCATACTGAGGCTTGTAACGGCATCAGATCGAGTTCAGCACAAGTACCAGCAGCAGCAACAGCATACAACTCAGCACAGCGAAGCAGGGAGGAGTAGAGCCTCGTCGCTTAGCAACGCGAGCCAAGTCCGACGAGGTCAGAGACTATTGTATGCACGCGAGGTCTCTGAGTCACGGCGCTTCTAGGCAATAAGGAATGAAGCGAAGCGAGCTAATAGAATTCGCTTCTCTGCAGCTGCGTGGAATCGAATATATATCTATACATCGCTCGTAAGCGTTATTATATTCGGAATTTTCAGAGTCTAATATTTTGCTTGAAGAACGATACGAGTGTTCTACACGTAGACAAAATCGAATGATGTCGCGTATTTCGAGGACAAACCATTCAGGTTACGACCGTAGAGACTATTATTCGTAATCTATATGCGAACGGCGTACTCATTAAAGACATTCCAAGTCTCACGATAATCCGGTTAAGTCAGATATTCGATCGAAAAATAGAGGTTAGGTTCGGACGTTTTTAACGGAAATTGAATAAAAGAGAGGGAAAAAAGATTCGGAAGAGAAGTTTTCGAGAAAAAAAAGGTTTGTCGCGGTAACTTGTTCAGGGTGTGCGACCAAGGATCGCGGGGATGGGTGGAGCAGCCACTATAGCTGCGTCCCGTGTTGCCAACTCGATCGTTTCAGGGAAGAGCGTGTGTACGCAAGCTTGAAAATTCTAGCGCAGCTGGGTCTGGGAGCGAAGCTACATCAACCAAACGGAACACCCGATGGCAGGAGGAAGTACAGAGAGGGGAGAGGCGCGGCTTGTGCTCTCAGCGCGCGGGCAGGTCAATGCACGTCATACAACCCTCCTCTCCTATCCGATTATAATGTATATATACACCCAGCCATTACCCCGGATGAGGAGGATTGAGCGACGTTTCTGCATGACAAAACGCACTGAGGCAACAACCAATTGCCTGTGGATTCTACGATTTCCCATCTCCCAACCGGCTAACGGCGAAACAGCGGGGACAAAATATCGCGGCACGAACACTCGTGGTAGCAAAATTTCTCGATCAATATGACGGCTCTGGCGATTCTGACCCCGAGGCTGTTGCTCTCTCTCTCACTTTATTTCGTTTTCGCACAATATATAACGGTTCGCTCGTTTATCCGCAAATACTCTCATAAAATCCTCGACATTATGTCGTTAAAGTTATACGTACCTATGCAACGAAGAGAGGGTCCCGTTATACGAAGACGTTATAGTTTTTTTACGTTGCTACTCGTGATAAGAGAATTGAAAAAAAAAAAGAAAAAAAAAACGGAATTAATCAAATAGGTCAAAGCGGTGTTTCAATTTTGGAGGATGAATCGCAGAAAATCATCGAATGCATTCCACGCAGTGTGAGCGATTATTATTATAATTATGAATTCTCATCCGAGCCTCGAAAGACCTCACGACAGTGCTGTCGGGGTTGGGGGAGAAGGGGGGGGGGGGGGGGGGGGCGCCGTAAAACCGTCGAGGAACACAACTTTAATGTTTTCACAAGCGAAGCATTGGTTGATGGGGAAGAAGTGGTAGGAGAAGCAATTGGATAGTTGGAAATAACGTTTCCAGCTTCGCTGTCTGTTGTATTGTGATGACATGCGATGTGGACGGGGTACAGGGGGGAAGGGAATGAAGATTGGAACACGGAGCTTCGTAGTATGCTATGGTTAGAGCGAAACTGCGCATGCGTTAAATGGCTCATTCGGATTGAGTCCATTGGATCCCTCCCTACTCGGTTGGCTTGAGCTCCGGACGCTGCCTCGACGTCAGTTTAACTTCACCATGTTTCCTATCCTCCTTCTCCTCCCCTTTTCCCCGCGCGCCCTGTTTTGACTCCTACTCCGCCCATTCGTACAGAGCGCGAGGCCCCGTTTTGTACTTGTTGGGATCTAAACTCAAAGGGCTTTTTCTCTCTTCCGTTTTCTGCTTCTGCGCTCCTGTCGCCCGATAGGTAGCGTAAAAGAAGTTGATAGCCGCTACGAACGAAGGGCCGTGATGCATGACGTGGATAGCTGAGGTCTCGTCCCTTCTCTTTTTGCCGCATAGTGTGGTGCGTGCATCGCATGGGTATTACATGGAAAAAAAAGAAGCCTGGATCCAGGACAGAACCTCCCGCTTTTCCCCGCTGGGAACAGCGATAACGGGGAGGATCGCTCGGGTGGGGACACAGAGAGGAAAGCTCGTTGCCGGAGGGGATAATGTTCGCGCTCTCTCACTCATAATGTAGCCTCTTCGCCGGATAAGCGAACGGCGTCGCAGACAGCTTCCCGCGCGTCCTTTGACAAAACAATACGTCCCTGAAACGTAACGGAAGAGACGTACGACTGAACGGAACGGGGCCCGAGCAGTTCGGCCCGCGGCTCTGGCTAACTTGTACGACGTTGTTATTTTTCGTTTTACATATATATATTGGGAATTGAGTTGGTTGAGGAGACGAAAAATTTTGTTACTCGATTGAAAACTTTGTACGGGCTACGAGCGGGACGGGTTACCACGTCATATTGGCAGCGAGCGTGGGGCTGCGGTCATCAGTCGCATGGGGTCTACAGTCAGCGACTCAGTAGCAGCAACACTAGTCTCGAGCGCATAACCCAGAATTAACACATTTGCGTCTATTATTGGGTACCGCGGGACTGAGCTTGCGCGTGAACAACGAGCACGGTACGAGAGGCTCAAAAGTATTATTGCTTTATTTTTACTTTCTTTGTATTTTAGTTTCTCGTTTTTTTTCTCTCGTCAACGTTCGGCGACAACAAAATTGGTTGGGCCGAATTTTCCATTGTGCTGCGTTACAGTGATCCCTCCCCACCCGTAACCTTCTCTGTCAGCCATTTTAACAAATGTTCGGGAAGCGTGAGACAGAGCGAATATATCGCGTACCGGGAGAGGGGACGAATGGGACACGAGTCTGAACAAATACCATTTTACAACGGAACTTGTTCCGATTCGATTGTTCAGTTGTTCTACACGCGTGTGCGTCCGTGTGTGTGTGTGTGCTACGCTACTGAGTACGAAAAACACAGATGCATTCAATACACATAACTACGATTGAGTTTACACGATAGTAGAGAAACATCACCGGCGATTCCATTATTGTTATTATTCGTGACACTTTTTTGGCGCTCAAAAGATTGACATTACGACAAATCGAATTGCAATCGAATCGACGCGTGACCCACGAAGCTTCGATGTTATGTAGCTGAGAAATAATAAAGAAAAGCACAGACCGACGATCGAACAACCAATTACCGCGCGATCTCCCGACTTTCGTTTTATTTACCGCGACGGCACAAAAAAAAACGATTTTTAAATATTTTCGATTTATTAGTAGTTTACACAATAATTATCTGCAGATAATAAACGGGAACAGTTCAGAGCAAAGATTAAAAATCGGACGTTCAATCAAAGTTTGATACATACCACTATGTCATATTCAACGTATATCCAACTTGATATGTGCCGAAGTAACAGATGAATGCGCAGTTGACAAGACGTTATCCTGTAGTACTTTGCATTGTGTGACGACAATGCTTGTAAGTATACCGTTTATGAGATTACAGATATAAACATTGGAGAGCGATAACTGAATCGTCGTCTTTGTTCATTATTTCAGATCGGCAATGAACAGTCAATTGGAACATGATTTTCATGACTACAATTACAAACCCACTGACAAGTTTCCGGAGGATACGACGGAGGAACTGCCGGAATACGGTGCGTACTAATTTACATTCCGTTAAGATTACGCCTATAGGTTGTGTTCTACGATTGGCTCATCATTGAAAAATGTAAAAGAAAAAATATAATGATTCCTCATTAACCAGTGCAAATATTTACGCTGTAATTCAAAAGAAAAGTTATATTAAATTTATGTGTGTTTACGATTCATTTCATCCTCGTTGTCGTCTCATTCTGTGATTATTTTGCAAAATGTTTAAAGTCAAATTTCAGTTAAAATATTACGTGAGTTTCGACGAATCATGCGTTTCCATTTTATTAAACAGAACCGTTAAAACTCACGTAGAATAATTGATTTTTTGCGGCAAAGTTTGCTTCGTGAACTTTGCTAATTAACCTCGAAGCTCGTAATTTCGGGGATTCGAGTTAAATCGCGAACTACTCTCCTCGTCTGGAACACACGTGTTTCTCGTTGTTAACGTCCATTATCAGTTTCTCGTCTTCTCGCAACGCCACTCAATAGAGTTTATTACGTCCAAAAGAGGCTTAATTGTTAATCACGTCTCTCGTATGTGTAGAGAAAAAATATTTGATTCCGGGATCCTAGCGTCGTTGCAGTGCGAACCCATTGGCGATCGGTCTCCCGGAGTTTTTGTATCGATTTTAACCCCGTAGTATCCAACTCTCGGCAAAGCGAAAAGTCGCACGATTTGCAGTTGCAGCAGCATAAAACAGCAAACGATCGCGCTCTGTTGACGGATCGTGTCTTGTTTTTTTTTCATTCTCGTGTCTGTTGCTAATAGCAATTAGGTGAAAACATAATTTTATCGTAATAATCGAAGTATTTAAGTGGTTACAATATTTCAAATTGTCGGCGGCCTATCGTAGTTTACGCGCGGACTTCGTGTGTTGTAAATTCTCGCGTGTTTCGACGTTCGAGCCATCGATTGACATGATACTTTGATGCCAATGAGAGATAAGAGTCTCGCGACAATGTATCTTGGGTGTTGCGTGTATCCAAATACACACGTGAGAAGCTTTTAAGCGCGCGGACCATCGTGAGGGATGGTCAACGTGTTCACACGGGTAATTAAAAACAATAGAATTGTAACAGTTTTACACGCGCGAGAGAAAATCTTCAGAACCGCAAATAAAATGTAAACACCAAAAAAATATAAAAAAAAAAAAGATCGCGTGCTGAAATAACATCTGATATCGATTTTTTCGTTACAAGCCACGTATTATCTAATGCCGTAGTAAACATGCATTTTTTTACAATGATGAGACCGACGGGTAATGAAAACATCATAATGTATGTTTACTTCACATCCGTTTTGATAAAAACAGTAGTAATTGTAATTTTTTTGTTTCCTGTCTGCAGGCGAGCGGATAGAACTCGACAATTCCATTGAGAGTTTGCCTCACAACTTGCCAAAGTGCGAAATCTGCGACAGACAATTTGTCAACAAGAAGGACCTGCGAGCGCACATTGTCGTTCATCTTGGACAACCGAGAATAGTGCTGAAGCGTTGTTCCGGCGCAAAAACCATTAAAAAAAAAGAAAAAGAGACCTATTGGCTTGATCCGGAGACCAAAGGATCTCTGAAGCTCACCTTGAAAAAGCATCAGTTGCACACAACTGATGCGTTGAAATTGACTCTGAAAAAATCGTCCGAATCGGAGGACTTTACCGTGGTGAATACATGTGCCGAAGCAGATAAAAACTCAAACAACTGTAACGCAGAGGAAGAAGTGACTGCAACGGTGGAAAATGAACAGATGGATGACAAAACAAGAGACGACGACAGTGAACAACAAACATTCGAGAATATCATAGTAAACGAGAGAGTAAGAGGCTGAAACATAATTGTTTTATAAAAAAACGCTAAAATCCCTCCCATCCCTTCAAAATTTCATTCTCGATTCGTGAATTACGGCTCTCAATATTGACGTAAAACTTTTTTTTCGTCTGCAGAAACTTTCAAAACGACTTCTTCCAACATATTTTTTCGGAGCAGCGTATTTAAAAAAATTCTATGCACGATGCTACGATCGGCAAGAGGGTCCGAAATAATTTCCGAAAGATCTATTATCCTGACTTTCGTATAGACGAATTTTTTTAGCCGATATTTTTACTTCACGATACACGCGCGAACTGTTAATAATAATAATATCGCTGATTTGATTCAGGATGTGTACGAGAATGAGGAGGATGAGAATTATGAGAACGAAGAAATCAGCAATCCATTGGGGGATAATGAAGTACCGTCCATGGAGGCGAACGAAGGAGATTCCGGAGTAGGAAGTGATATGGCAAATCCTTCGGAGAGAGAAGATCAAAATGTCGATGATCTCCACGGCGTTGTCGATAGAAATAGCGATAATAATAGAACAAATAGCGTAAACGAAGAGAACGAGGATCTCGAGGATACGGAAGCGTTGGAAGCTACTTGCCGAGAAACTATTGAGAACCTCAAGAAACTCGGTGAACAATCGAGGTTTGTCAAATGTTAAATCATTTATTGTTTAATCCTTTCGATTGTATATTCACGAAATTCTTTTCTATTTCATAAAAATTCACGTAATTTCCCTATACAAGAAAAAAAACATCCGCGATATTACAAATACAGAAGAATAACTAACATTTCGCTGAAGAAATTTGCAATTTTTTTTTTCGATCTCTTTTTTTTCGTTCATAGAAATTTAACACAATTTTACAGTTTTATTGTTTCGAAAAATCTTACTGCTTGAATACATTTCAAAACTCTGTATTAACGGTCTCTAGCGGATGAATAAACGAATTTGTTATTAATCGAACAGTTCCAGATCTTTGAGTGGAATCGGTATGTCACCGAGAGGCGACGATGATAGCGCGGATCGGCCAGTTAACATGACGCAACATTTGGAAGACGAAACAGCATTAAATTTGCTGTCGAAGTCTCCCGCTTATCCCGTGCGTTCGCCGAACGATTGCGCCTCACCTTCGACAATAGAGAAGGAACACCAATCGCCCGGTAGCAATTCGAATTTCAATTGGAATCATTTGTCCGAAGATGTGACGAACAAGAGTAACGAAGACGAAGATTCACACAGAGATTCACAAGTGAACGGCGGTACCGACAGCAATAACGACAACAATTCGCTTTTGCAAAATTTTCTCATCGAACATCAGAGACGAAATCAAAGCGAACGAAATCTCGGTAACAATTTACCGCCAGTCGAAACGGAATACGTATCGCTCGAGAGACTCGCCGAGACTGTGCGTACGTGTCGCGTTTGTAACGAAAAATTTCGGGACATAACGCAGTTGGATGAGCATAGATCGAAGGCCGGTCACTATCAATGCAATCTACCGGAATGTTCCAGTCTCGTATTGTCAACTTCCATCGAATTGGCTGTGCATAAGTCTCAAGTTCACGGAGCTCCGCTGTCGCCCCACATAAATCGTAATTCTCCCCACGTTAGCGAGGGTTCGCCTCACGTTAATAGAAATTCGCCGCACCTTTTGGCAACAGCAGCTTCGGCGTCCGCGAGCGGTAGTTCACCCCACGGAATTTCTATGGGATCGCCGAACGTGAATATTAATTCACCGATGACCTCCCCGCAAAATACCCACTCACCGGGTTACCCAGCCGGACATTTGACAAATTCTCCTCAACAGTCGGCAATACCACCGGTTAATTTCGAACAATTACCGGCACCCGTGCAACAATTGGCACAACAAGTTCAACGTATGCCATTGCCGAATTTGCCGCCCGGCGCAAGTACTATGATTCCCGGACCCAATTATTACGCTCAACCACCCGGAAGGCCACCGATGTACAGAATGCCGGGAGCTCCGCAAGGAATGCATTATCCTCCGCATTTGGCGCATCTTTACTCGCAATACGCATCGGGACCGGGTCCCTATCCACCGATGCCGGGTCCCCCGCCGATGCATCCACAAATGACGCAACAAATGTCTCGAGGTCGCTATCCTCAACTCGGTCCGAATCCAAGGTAAATCTTTGCTCGTTTAACGCACTTCTTCCAGTTATTGATCCTCAAAACTGTTGCATCATTTCTTAATAATAATTTTTTTATTCACAGAGCGCCAAGAATGCCTCAACAAGGATCCGCACCGCGGTTACGTATGAAAAGGCCTCTTCAGCCGCCGCCGCAACATCAAATGCAGCAGTCGCAGCAACAGCGTCTCGTCGATCCGGCGAGCAAACAAAGACGTATGGATCTTCTTCTGCCCGACAGAAACGAAGACGCCGATTGTCACGTTATTGCTCAGCAGAAGCGAAACGACGGACTTCCAGTTATACAAAACGTTCAAGGATCGGCCGGCCAACAGTCGAATAGAAACGATTCGACTATTCATCTTACCGACTCGATAACGCTTAGCGTTCGACAACCCGGTGAGTTATTTGCAATATACCGTAATAGACATTCGGCTGTTGTATCTTTACCTGTTCTCTCACGCGTAACAACATTCTCCTTTCGACTTCTCTCTCTCCCCCTCTCTTGCATCGTCACCTACACCAGTCTTCTCTGGTCGATGTCACGAGGAGAGAAAAAAATCCGCGCGTATGCAGGAAAAAAAAAGGGGTGGAAAAAAAAGACATCCGTTTGTTTTACTAATCTAAAGGTTCCACTGCAGCTACAGTACAGAGCCCCGTGGGCCCCGTTGCGAAAAAGCCGGATGCTTCAGCAGTCGCCAATGTACTCGCGGCGCGCGGTATAACCGTTACACCGGCTGCAAATAAGAATAAAACGAGCGATCCGCAGAAACAATCGACGCAACAACAGCAACAATCACAACAGAGACAAACAACCGCACCGCAGCCGGTTAACGTTACAGCGCTCAATCTCAACTCCGCTATTTCGATTATACCGGCGCAGAGAAAACAACAGGAACAACCGTCGCAACAGCAACAACAATCCCAACCGCAAGCGCAATTCGCTGTTCCGCAAAATAAACAGAGCAAACAATCATCCGCCAGCGACGTTGAACGCCCTCCGCGACCGCCCACCGTCGATCTCACGCAAGACGCTCCGGTACCGGCGCCCGTCGTCAGAAGAGGACGACCACCAAGGTAAACGTTCGACTTATCGAAAAAAAAATATATCGATTCTATTCTTTGTCACGTAACATGCTAAATTTTTCTTTTGTTTTTTTTTTTTTTTTTCAGAGCGCTGTTAACGTGCCAAGTGTGCGAGAAAAACTTTCAAAATCAAGAAATGCTCACGCAACATATGGCTACTCATCGGACTAATAGCAAATTGCTTCACAAGTACGTTATTTGATGTTTTTTTTTCGTTTTTTGAACAGATGAGTTGTATATGAAGTTATGTTTTACCTATTTTTTTTCTTGTACTTAAGGTGTCACCTGTGTCCGGCACAATATCCCACGGGACAAGCGCTCACGATGCACAAACAGACCTATCATAAGGAGGTCGACACGTTTGGCCCCACCGGCGGTATCGAATTAGCACTTCCGGTTGTGGATCTCAAGTCTCCTCAAGTACTCAATAGGCTGTCGAATCTTGGTATTCAGAGTTACATACCACTTTCGCAGCTGAGCGCTCAGACCGGCGGATACTTCGGTTTACCAATAATAACAATCGACGGTGCGCGAAATCCGAACACGTGTAATCTTGGAGCACTCGGTGCTACTTCTATTCTTAGTTTAGGACCTCTCAAACACCTGTCGAACAGGTAACTATGGCCACTCTATTAATTTTTTTTTTCCATATCCCTCACCCATCGTCATAAAACGCACGTTATTGCGTCACAAATGTTCTCATTTCGTTGGAGATTCTTATTACGCGTTATCGATATTTTTATTTAATTTTTTTCTTTTTAAATTTGACTTCCTTACCGCCTTCCATCGAAAAAGCTTTAAATACAAAAATGTATAAAATTCGTTAATACTTTACGCGTTCGTTTTTTTTTTCGCGTCGTTATGCTAGAAATTTTATCTATCGCTAACGAATAATTATCGATATTTCATTTGCGTATCATTATTTATTTCAACTAACATTATTCGCGCGTAAATATCGTGCAATTTCGCCGCCCATTTAAATAAAAATGTACCTACGAAACTATTAATCAACATGAGAATACGCGTAAAATGGAAAGATTCAAAAAGTGGGGGACATAAAAACGGCAAAAGCAAAGACATTATATTACCTGTGAAGATACTATAGGCCAGAACTGACTTAATAATATATTACCACTGTAAATATCTGTACGATAAGTAATGTTTATTTTAGGTTTAAACAATGACTATTGTTTTACGGTTAAAAAAGATCATTAATTATTTGTGCAAATGCTAAAGTGTAAATGGAAAGGAAACGAACGTTTCATTCATTTAACTCAGTCGACGAGACAATTGTTTTTGTTTTAAGTCTTCGTAAGAACGACTTTCGTTCGTCTCTATAATTCGCGATCTAAAAGCGGCTTTGGATAACTCCGTTCAAACGAATGAAAGATAATGAATATATTTGTGTTAATGGATAATGTATATTCAACAAATCAGTATTCGATTGCGATACTCGAGATGTGTCGAGAGAATTTTTTAATGACATGTTATTAAATCATATTTCTTTTTCATAAAATAAGTTACGTTTGGACTCATTTTGACATCCCAATCGAATGTTTTCCCGGTTTTTTAATTTAAATTCCTCGTCGATATATCCTCATCATCGTCAATTGACACAAGCGACACATACCGTTTACGTATGTTAAAGTACTATGTATCTTTCGATATGTACATATCTTCGTCGCGTTGAGAATATCGTTTAGCATAAATGTGAGAAACTAGAGCGCTGAAATAATTGAATTTCAAACGAGAAAATTATAAGCGCGCTTACGACTTACGATTGTAAAAGCGCGCGGTACTAATGTATTTTTATAAAAAAAAAAAAAAAAACCCAATACAAGAAAAAACGTTAAATTTTTATTCCCACTCGTTGTAATGTATAGAGGAAACCTCGAATTTATTAATAAATCAATGAGATAAAAAAAAAACTATCGTTTTCGTATATTTCTTTGAGTTTTTCGAGATTTTTTTATCGGTCGCGATAGTCAGCTGTGACACGAAAACAAACGAAGCCACTGCTCGGCTTCGTGAGTCGGGGCGTCGTAAGAAAGTCTCTGTCAGCAATATATTCGTTCGACAATGTATATATCTCTCGTTTGTTTTTCCAAATTCAATTAACGCGCTGAAAAGTGTCCGTGAAACGATTGTACACGAAGTTTGCTCGATAATTCGTCGAATAGAAATTGTAAATACGGACTTCGAACGTAATATACATTTACGCACTATAACCTCAATAAACAATCGTCGCAATACACCGTAATCTTTCGATGGATTATGAACGATAGATTAGAATATGTTTGGAACGTTGCGCAATAAATTTCAGACTGTTCAGGATGGGATATCCGCGAGGTATTGTACAAAATTGATTTTTAATACATCACAACCGAAGAGAGAAAATAAATTGTAAATTTTCCGAAAAATGTGCAACGGACAATCGACGTCTTCGTAATTCCGTATTTTTTTTTTATTTTTGCTTAATCCAGCATACGGGGTCTCTCCGTTTCGGAAGTTCCAAAATCGAAAAATTCGAATTCGAATAAAGTGAACTATAACGCTGGAGCGGATGTTCTCCATCATTTCCAAATGCAGTGGAATCAACTCCACGAACTTGCGGAGGATAACGCTGGCAAAGCTCACTGCATAGATGCCCTCGTAGCAGGAATCTATGAGAAACTGGAGCGAGAATGGAACAGCATAACGTGTCTCAACAGCGCATTGGCGTCGATACCAAAGATCAACAACTCAATTCAAAACCTCATGGATCAAATAGGTGAGATGTTAAAAAAACTTCCGTAACGATACAGAAAAAAAAAAATAAAAAGAAAATCGATTATAACTTTCATTTGCCGATGCTAACGTCAATCAATGTTTTGCAGGAACGCTGGAAGAAGCATTTGATGAGGTAGAAGCGGCTCTCTTCAGATTAGAGGATTTGAATGAGACGCTTGAATTGCAGAGCCGGCAACTGGATCACAGATTTCAATTGGCTTTGTATAAGGAAAAAAAATTGTCAGAATTGAATTCCACGAGAGGTAAGAGCATTTATTTCTTTTTTAAATTGTAAAGACAGAAAAAAAAATTAAGTATCTTAGATTTATCTGTAGTTCGCCAGCATCGTAATTATGTAAATTTTTTGCGGTCGTTTTACAGCCAAATTGGCGAGTGACCACTCAGAGAGAGTGCTGCAGCAAGAGCTCAAACAGCAGAAAATTTTGAAGGAGAGACAGGAAACGTTCGACGGAGTTTTTCGCGATGAACTGCAAGACTATAAGGCAACGGGTATCTTACGACGTAAGTTTACGTATCCCCGAGCATTTTTTTTTATTATAATTTCATTATGGCGATAATTAAAATAAGAATTTGTCGATCTTATTGTTGTTTCAGAAACTCCGACCACGCAACAAGGACCATCGCTTGATAAGATTGTATTAGATAACGATACGACCGAATTTGATGAATTTCTTAATAGTTAAGCATTTACCGTAGAGAGCTTTAGTCTACGAAATCATGTTATATGTTTGCAAAGTTTAACAAGCAACAAAAAAAAAATAGACTGATGTTGTTGCACAGTGATTTCTAACGTAATTTTATTGCACCGGTTTTTTAGCGGCAGTAAAGAAGAAAGAAAAAGATTGATCACAGCGTTCATCGTCGTGAAAGGATAAAGAAAAATTAACGATAATCGTAGACGTTTTTAGGTGATCAATATTCCGCGTCTTCCGACTGATCAATGGACATTCGACATTATTCAATTAATCCAACGATTCTCTACCCTTTTGCAGACTCAGGGAAGAGAGAAAATTCGTTTCGATCGCCGTCTCGACGAAATTTCGTGGGAAAAACGGCGAACTTTTGTCATTATTTTCTTCATTTTTTTATAATGAATAAAAATGCATACTTTACACGCGCCGTAAGTTCGATATATAAAGAATTAGAGAGAAAGGCAGATACAGAAATATAACTTTTGATATCGCTAAGGTAAATTATCGGCAGTTTTCATTATAATTGCCTCCGAACACACCGATCGATTGAGTAATAACCGAATTTAGTGTGTATTAATGAGTAATTCGTATAGAGGGTCGCTAACTAAATTAGCAGTGCATAGATCGGCGGGTGGGGGAAATACGCGTTCCCCGAACGACTGAAAGTTCAGCCATTTTGCGCCAACGATGGCTCTGAAATTGCTTTTCAATAACAGGAAGAACCCCAATAACTTTCACTAAACAAAGAGCGTATTATCAGAACGTTCCCCCCAAATGTCGACTGCGAATCGCCACGAACCATCATTGGCTAAAATTGAAACTATAGCGCGATGGCTAATTCCCAAATAATAGAATTTTTTTCTCGTTATCAATAGATTAATTAAAAAATCGTAAATAAATAATAATAATAATAAATCGATGAAAAAATAGTAATAAAAAAAAATAGCTTTTGCTATGATTTATCGAAAAGAAAAATCTGAATAATTTTTTTCCGAAAAATCCCAAATGCTCTTCACTCAAATAAATCAGAGTCTCTCGTAATTTCAAACATCTCGAAACGTTACGAAAATATTAAATTCCGTATGTTTTACGAGTAATAAATTGAATCATACATGCGCTCTTCTCGACAGACGTTCGGTACCCTCAAGTGCCTTAAACGCCTTACCCGCGACAATGCTCCTTCCTCCGTGAATAAAACACGAGCGAAAGTGGATTGGCGTTAGACGGGTTGTAGCAGGTAAGGACAGAGGCGTCGTTAGAAATTGGGATACGTCGGTGTGCGACTTCGTCACAAGCCAACATCGAGGTCTATTACCCCCGCACACAGGTCGGAGAAGATCCATACAAATAGTCGAGAAATGACGGAAAAGCCGTTGGTTGCGCGCTTGCTGGGTATTGATCGCCGGTGGTGGCTTTCCCATCGCGCGCATCGCATGGGGGTGCGAAACCACCCCCATGAATCGCGCGGCCATTATAACCATAGATGTAACGGTGCTCACGGTAGCATAGCAGAAGGGTGGTTCGTTGGTACACGCCGATGTCGAGGGAGTAGGGAAAACTCACGTTTGCCCCCCCGACACGTCGTGACAGCGGCAGCAGAAGCGGCAGCCACGCTGGAGGGTTGTTCTGGACTTTTGACCGAACGTCCACGGCGACAGCGCGCACCCAGAGCAAGAGAAGTGCTATTCTCGTGTGCGATCCGCCGAGAGCCGGCTGTGGCAGTGGCCGCGCATGCCCTACGTCCTTGTTTACATCGCTATTAGTATACCAGTAGAGTTAAACATAGGAAGATCGCTCACTCGCGCGAAGTAGCAAAATTCATAGCTCGTCGGCTACGCGAGATCGTATAATAACGGAACGGTGTTTAACGCACTCGTAAGTTTCGTTCAACAATTTCGAGGTTATCGTTATTTTCAAATCATTATTTCGCGAAAGTTTCATTTGTAACGACGAAAACGTGCGCCGTGTTTTTTCGTTTTTTGACGCACGCATCCCCGTGGGATAACAGAGTCTCGACGTTATACACGCCGGGTCGAGTGTTGCTGCTGCTGCTGCCGCTGCTTTCTCGTGGTCCCTTTACTCTCTCGTTCTCTCTCGCATGCGTGCGTGTGTGTGCAAACGCGCGCGGTAAACGAGTTAACGGGAATATAACCATCGTGAGCCATAGCACCGAGCGAGAGGATAGTAACGAAGAACCGGAGAACGCGAGAGGGTTGTGAGTGCATCATCATCATTTGCTTCCCCCCTTCTCGAAGCTCATCCGCGTTCTTACGATATTTTTAACAATTATTCGAGTGTTTCGTTTATCGCTGATTTTTGGCGGGAATATAAAATAAATAAAAAATCTATTAACCGAAATTTTTCAAAATTAACGGAAAAACGATAAAAACGAAGAAAGTCGAATTTCGGGAGAAATTGGGACGAGAAGTAGCAGAGCTGGCGCTGAACAAGCCAAGAAAATCGTCGATGGCGGCACCGGGAGAACCAGCAACGATCGTTCGCTGTCATCTCGGTTCGATCGAAGTCTAGCGGCTACGTGAGTATATTATTACTATTTTTTCGTATCATTAAAATTAATAGAGATTGCGTGCCTATATTTTCGTGATAATTATTGTATCACGTCGAAAGAGCCGCGAGTCCGAACGGTAGAAATCGAAGGGATGAAAAAATCACACACATCCCCCCTTCACGAGTAGTTTGGCACGCCGGCCTGTTCGCCCGCGCGTTCATCGACACCGGTTGATGAAGAAACTCGATTTCCATCTGCGTTTTATATCGAACGACCAAGAAACTCGGGGCCAATTTAATGATTTTTTGGTTTGGCTCGCGTTTCCTCTCGGCCACGAAGTTACGATGCAAGATTTTTACATTTTTTTTTTCAATTTCTCTTCTCCGCGCGCGAGAGAGAGAGAGCATCTACCCCACGCTTCTTCGTACGTAAATACCCACACGCGGAATCGATCGATTTTCTCCCCAACACACTCGCCACTGTTCTCTATCTGTCCCTATCTCTCTCTGACACATCGTAGTCTACAAGAAGCCGCGAACGATTTTTCTTTGTTCCTGGGAATTCGAACGTATAATCATCACATGCAAAGCACGCACGACGATTTCTAACGGATAATTTCTTATGCTCTATACCGTAGACTGAAAAAAAAAAAACACAAACAAACAAACAAAAAAAAAATTACATGCAAGGTACACTTGCTGTATACGAAACGTTGCGCACGTGATGCGTGCCTCTGCTATATGAGATAAAAAAAAGAGGTATACAGCATGGTACACCCTGTGTGTACCACAGGGGTCTCGCTTACGCTCGAACAGTTTTCTGAACAGTCCCTCGCGGTGTAAAAAAAAAAAAAAAAGAAGCAGGAAATTATAGAAGGGATGCATCGCCCGCGCCTTCACCGCGACTCACTGTGTTGGAAAACGAAATTCGTGGACCCACCGTTCACCGAGCCGTGGCATTGAATCCCTCTTGTCTTGTGTTTATACGCACATATATATACGTACACAGAGACGTTTGAGTCTATACACCTATGTACCTTCATCCCTTGTTTTAACTCTGTGCACCCCGTAGCGTAGCTTCGAAATGGTATGTTGCCCGGTACGTGGAGGGTGCAAAACTGAGAAAGACGGAGATACATTAGAAGAGAAGGGATGAAACAGCGTCCCCCGACCCCCCGCCCGCCGTAGTCACGAGGGGTTGCTACGGTCGTGAACGCGTCGGCGGCGTCGGCGTCAGGACGCTCTCAACTTCGACGAAACGGCATCGGCAAAACGCTTTTTACTTCGCGATCGGCTTTCACACGCGAATATTATCATAAAGAAGAAAATAAATAAAAATATTGTATACAAAAATCGTTCGAATACATAATGGGACGGAGTTATTTGACGATATCTCGGGGGCATCACGAGTGAAAGAGTGGAACGTATTTTTTTTTACGAGAATAGTTTTATTTTTAGATTAATCTGTTTCAAACGCACGCGAAATAAAAAAAATTTGCGTAACTGGTTATGTTCGACACGAATCAGGTGCATTTAGTATACTAAAGTACGAGATACATATAGTCACGTGCAACAGCATCTCGAGACGCGAGAGAGAGTATATCGATAGTAGATAATTCTTGTTTATACCTTCTCTCCGTTCATTGGTGGTAGTAAGAACGAGAGAAAGGATACATCGAGGATTGTAGGCCTCGAGAGTCTTGGGGATTCAGTTACCGAACGTTTATTCGCCTGTCGGGTACAGCTCTCTCGCGAACGCGATCGGGAGCATCGGCTTTTTACAATAAATAAACGGTATATACAAACTTTCGTCAGTGTTTTTTATTTCCATCGAGTGCAACTATCACGGGATTGTCGATTACTTGTATCGCTGCAATCGACTTTTACAATGGAGGTAAGAATACAATTCGCATTGTTGAGACATGCGGATATACCGGAGATTTCGATAACAAAGAAATGTCTCAAATTAGTCATTTTTTTTTAATACATTGTAACAATACGCGAAGATTCATTGGAAATCATTATTTTTCATCATTATTTACATATATATATTTGTATTTTCGACTTTTCCGCTTTGT
Source organism: Cryptus viduatorius (assembly GCA_964006125.1). Classification (NCBI taxonomy): domain Eukaryota; kingdom Metazoa; phylum Arthropoda; class Insecta; order Hymenoptera; family Ichneumonidae; genus Cryptus; species Cryptus viduatorius. The sequence continues at coordinate 10,913,351 of OZ023224.1, read as the reverse complement.
CGCGTTGTTTTGGTTTTCCATTTTTTTTGGTTGGTTTCAATGCATTACGAAGACGTCACAACGACGCCGGCGCCGGGACGCGTTCACAGGTGGTCGCCACGCAGTCTACCTCTTCGACCCGGTAGTCGAGGCTGAACGTTTTCGAGGTCTGCGACCGACAGCCGCGTTTCGCGTCGGGGGTGTTGCTAGTGTACATCGATTCGGGGCTTCGTTTCACGTTTTATCGTATAACCTACGAATATACGTAACGCGATATACAGACAGGGAATACAAGGTGTAGTACCGCGGAGTGGCTATTGCTGCACGGAGGTTGGGTGTACTTCCGCGTTTCTCGCTTCCGTTTGTTGTGACGCGCCCCGGCGAGCGAGAGGGCAGTTGCGCGGGGATCGCATCGCGGTCGTTGCTTTATTTCCGACTCCGCATCTCGCTCTGTCGCACGCGATTCTGCGCCACCACTTCCCCGGATAGTTTGTGTTTTCGCAACGTAAAACGCGACGAGGTGAATGTGTACTACTACTACGTTTACTACGTACGTGTTGCTCTCTCACGCGAATACATCGCGAAACGAGTGAGTGACCCACCGACTGATAGAAACTAACGATAACTGACCCTGCGCAACTACGAACCGGAAGTTACTACGAATTCGCTCAGCGGCATCTTGATTGTTCGATCTGATGATAGAAAAAAAAAATTTGCGTCTTTGCCGTACGCTGTGGTAATCGCGACGAGATACTCGTATTTGATCCAAAGTCACGCGTAACGTCTGCTAGAATACGCGAACATCCGAGTGAAATTAAAACGACGAAATAATTAATAAATGGAACGACCAATTGAGATTCATAGAATATGAACGATGCATTAAAAAATGTTTTATTAAAATCCGAAAAACGTTGAATATTCCGAAAGTTGCCCTACAATTTATTAAAACGGTAATGAAGCGAGTCAAAGAGTAGAATGGAAAATTTACTTTGTTTCTGAATTAATCAATTCTTTTTGCGGTGCTTCGAAGCTTTTACGAAAATATGTATATATAAATACTAATTACGAGAGAAATCTTTCCGGGCGTTCTTTCATCGATCAATCAACGAGGCCCACTTTTCCTCGTTTCACTCGTTCACGTCTTTATCTATCTTTTTTTTTTCTTTTTTTTTATGCACTCGTTAGTTAAAACGCTGACAATACGACGAAAAAGAGCTCGAGGTACATAGGAATGAAAAATTATTCCATATTTCCGCGGATAAAGGGAAAGAACGACGGGGATGGGAGCCCTCGGGGATTCCAATGCTGAATCTGTTTCTGTCCTCGGCCTCTCGTCGTTGTCAACGTCGTCGTGAATTTACACCCCCGCGTGTGTCGGAGAGAACACACGTGTGCCACGTCGAGGAAAACTCTCGCTTCGAGTCATCTCGTCTGAATAGATAGGACGAATACAGTAGTGTTCTATTTCTCTCTCTCTCTCTTTTACTGTTTTTACCTTCCGTTCCGCGTTTCCACGACTATCTTACACCGTTGGATACATATGCACAAGTACAACGCGTACCTTCGCTGGTACTGAATATCGTCGTGATTAAAGCGACGAGGCAAGCAGCAGCAAACCCTCGACGAGCGTACCGCGGATATTCTAAATATATACGACGAAACACGAAATGCTTTTTCCGAGTATCTCTCAGCCTCGTATTTAGCAATACAACGAGAATAGGAAAGCTACGATGCTCTTCGTGGAAATAAGCTGTAGCCGTCGCTGATGTTTGTCCCAATATCGGGAGAATCTTCTGTGTTCAATCGATCTTTATCTTACCGATCGCGGAAAAAAAATCATCCAAATAAAAAAATTCGATACTACGGTTTTAATAAAAAAACATTAATTATGGTTATAATTAATAATAAATATGAATTCTCATCGTCCAATTGATTTTTTTTTGCCTTCCATCTGCGCAATTCACGTGTTTAAAAATAATTTGAAGCTCGTAAAAGTCAAAATCTTCAACTCTTGACCCCATTTTCCGTATCAAATATCGATCGACTTTTGAAGAGGTTGATTCTCGATTTATCGTGAATAAATACATAAATCCTAATTCTGATACAACGAATCACAAAAACTTGTTACATCGAAACTTTATACCCAATTGCGCGAAAAAAACAACAAATTATATACTTTGAAATAAAAAACAAACAATCGAACAAAAAATGAAATATTGTTGCATAAATTATAAAAAAAAATATGATTATAATTTTTCGCCGTCGATCGATTTTTTTCTCGTACACTTAATAATAAAATAAATACGAATCTAAAGTGTCATGAAAGCAGCGTAAGTAAGAATTAATTAAATACTTTCGAACGTATATTTGGATCGTTTAAAAAGTCGAGTTAATGCTGTTATGAAAAGAGGAATTTCTTTCCTGCGTCACTTGAGATAAAGTTCGCTGGTCCCTTCGGGTGGGAAAATGTGAGTTCCGCTACGCGTTTAATCCTTTATTAAGTATACACACGTGACAGTTTTTCTTCGCCGCGCGGGATGCAGGTGACTCCTTGTTGGGACGTTCGTCGGCTACTATATGGGGAGAGAGAGTGCGCGACAGGTTGCAGGCAATGGTTATAACGCGAATCGTCGAAGTATCATATACTCTGCAGTTATATTTCTCTGTCTGCGAACTGTCACGGCTCGATGCTTTCTCGCGAACGACAGGAGAGTTATACTGTCAGACGCCGGGTATCCGCGATCAGACAGTTATCTCCACTCTTGTCAGCCGCAACAGTCGACTTCTCTCTTCTCGGAGGATATTTCGCGACGAGTATAATCGTATAATAACCGGAGTCTCTTCGAGACTTCTCAATTATTGAGAAAAGCCGGCCGGCCATACGCGTTATGGAAGCCGTCGCGGTGTTTCCGCCGCGGAGTAAATCAAATAAAACGAAGACGACGACCGCGAAAACTTGGCTCGGCAGATGGATGATGGATCAGAGTAAGATAAAGGAACGCGGAACGCTCGCGGAGAGATTAATTATTCTTTGATTCGAGTAGAAGCTTCAAATACAATTTAAAATAATAAAAAATTCAATTAACAGTGAAAGTTTAGATTATTTTACGTTGTGAAAAAAAAAAGTATATATCCTCGAATTATCGAAAACTATCGATAGAACGATCGAAAAAAAAAAAAGATAAAAAAAAACCGAGTCGCGCTTTGTTATTAGAAACAATGTTACCGATTGAAAAATGAATCGAAACGAAAAATATGAAAGAAATAATGAAAATTAATGTGTCGAATGCGAAAAAATAAAATTAGCAACGTGTCTATAAGATCGAAAAAAATTATTGAAAACTGAAAAGTGTGGAAATTACCATTATTATTGCTACAATTGAGATTAATATTAAATCGGATAAAGAAGGAACAGATTTTCGGAGAATTTCGAACGATTTTATTATGGACTCAATATTTTCATCGTTTCTTTTCGGCAAATTTCCATGTATAGATAATCTCTTCACAAATCTTCGTAAATATCGTTTCAACGTATTAATAACGATATTATGATTACAGATCATCGGAGGAACACCGATTCCGAAGAGATGCAACGCTGTCCATATTTGCACGAGATGAAAGAGCGTCTGCTCTCGCAACCAACGCCCACAGACAGCCTGGACATGGAACGTTTGGACGGTGGTACACCCGTTAAGGAAGCTAATCTTCACAATGATTATCCGGCGCACGCGAATCCCGGTGTTATCCCCGATCCACCGGAAATGCCACCTGATTCCTTGATCGGTACGGTTGTCAAGGTAAACGCGCCTCAGGTATCACATCAACAACCCTTTTTATACTCCGCTTTGTATATACGTCAGCAGGCAATGTGTGCAGTCGGTACAGTGTTTGTTGTATAGCTTGGGTCCTCGTGTTGCTCGCATTTTTTGTGTAAAAAAAAAAAAACCGATATCTCACATTCATCACCGGCATATTTGCATCGATATTTTAGCTAAACTCCGATGGTTATGGATCCCACACATCACCGGCTCACGCGAGGCAACCATTGGTACCACAGAATGCGATAAATCAGCCGCTATGCCTCACACCCACACATTCAGCGACTGGCAATGGAATGCTTCCAAAAAATGCCAAGTAAGGAAATGTTTTCATTTTACCAATAACGCTATAATAACGAGAAACATAGAAAATTCCAGGAGATCGATATAAAAAATCGACTTATGCAGTTATCGTCTAAAACCAACAGCATTTCTTTTTTTTTTACTAATCGATTAAATTTCAATATCAAAGTGTCGATAATCATATTCTCGTTTAAGAGTATAAGTAGTATGTATATAAATTATCGGGGACTCCGGGGGTTGTTGAGGGTTAGCATGAGGTCAACGACCCCAAACAGACAACACAGAGGTACGCGATCGAGATATGAACGTACGAGAACACGAAGGTACTCTCGCGGGGTACACACAGTGGCGCGAGAAGCACGAGAAGAAAATAATCGCCGTAAGGGCGATACTCAAATTTGCAGAGTGAGAAAGATAGTGCGGAATTAGCGTCTGGCGGAGGAAATTCGATATAGTAAAGCGAGGTATAGGATAGTTCAACGAGAGAATGCTGGTGGCGCATCCCTACGGTTAGCCTCGACGTTCATCCTTCCTCACTGGTACACTCGACTCCGTAGGGTAGTTTTCTCCCTCCCGACGTTACGTCGACCATCGGCGAGAAGGAGGCGGTCGGTTTTTAGTTCATGGGCGGTAGAAACGCGGCAGCACCGCCAGACTCGAGAGAACGACGGTGTTATAAACCGAAATCAATACTCGACGTGCGTGGACGGTACACACGTTCGACGCAATCCCGTTCCCTTAGATTACGAACTCGTTGGACACACGATATTCGAGAGATAAAAACTGACCATAAGAAAATGATCCATAATAACACGAATCAGTTCTCTCTTTTCATCCGTATATATCTCAATTTTATTTCGATTCATGCCGCACGGTTGTTGCTGTTCACGATCCCTCGTCAACGACTTGACGAGGCGTGGTGACGTTAAACATGCGCTCCCCGTGTACGACCGCTCCAATTCGCGAAACTCCATCGTATACGATCTCTTCACTCGAGAAACGAGAATCGATACTCAATTACCAGTCAAACTTGACTCTCCTCTTTCGCACGTGTGACAAATACGCGAGCCGATAATTACGAACTGAATGGCACTTTTCGATAAGGATTATCCCCGACTTTGCCGATGTTCTCATTTCGCTTTTCGGGTTGAGTACAGAATCCCAGGAAGTGGGTGTGGAAGTTAAGCATTTCTAAAGGCTTTCTATTCGACACCCATTCTATTCCAATATTGTTAATGTCTTCCGCGCGCGTGGCTTTCGAGAACTTTGCGGAATTAGCTTTGGGCTCTGAATGGCTATCCGGGTCGGAGGTATGCCGGTATAATCGAAGCTATACAACGCGGACAAACGGCACAAGGGCTTTTTCGGAGGATCTGAGAAACTGCACGCTGTGTTGTAGCGGTGACGATTGAGTTCGAGGGAAAGGTCAGTGACCGGAGTGACGGTGGCAGCGTTATCGAGCGGGTCAGTGGGTCGCAGAACCACGGAGCAGCTTGCCCTCTCCCGCGTTCATCTCTTCCTTCATCCCCTAAACCGCTATCCTCCTTCCTCTACCTTCTCTTTACCTGCTGCGGATGCTGCACAACGCGCCTCGCCCATCCTCCTCTCACGTTATACTTAAACCTCCTCTCTCCGCCAACCTAACGCCGGATTATGAATTTACCGAATCTGCGGTTTTGTCTAACAGAAAAACGAGAGAGATCAATCCTTTCATCGAGCGGTAAAAGTCGAAGAGATGAGTAGAGAGCGATCGACCTACTGAACAGAATATCACGCGGGCGGATCAATAATTCATTGATCGTGGAGGTTGGAGTTTCGCGACGGGGAGACGTGAAAACACGAGAGGAAAACAAAGAGAGCTGAGGGAACGCGAGCTGCGCGCGAGAGTTGGATTCAGCGCGGGTATGGACCCGATATGGCCGACACGAATCTCTCCCACAGAACCCCGGAGACTCCGCGGCTACGAGACTCCCGTAACAACGATCTACAGGGTCGTGCAGAATTTCTTTCACCGTTTTTCATTCATTTTTTCCTTTCGCAACGATGACTACCGAGAGCTTTTCAAATACTATCTATTGTGCGTCAAGTTTGAGACAATTCAACAGTCCGAAATTCGGGACAATGAATGGATAGGATGGTAGAAAACTTCTCTCAGTTGACCCGTTTTTTGCGTGACAAACTTTCAAGGGCTGTAAGTCAACCTTGAGATTGACTTTCGAGAAATCCGAATTCTCCGTCGTAGTCTATCGGAAAAATTACTTCGGATAGCGTAGAGGAAAATCCAATATTTTCATAGAACGTTTCCTGAGTTGCTGAATCGCAGAATTGACAGCAGATGATTGATATGAAAGCGAAGAGCAGATTTAAACTTTTTCATTTGTTTTTTTTTTTCAATTCATTTTTTAAGCGGTTCTACTATACAAACAATCGACATAGCATTTGAAAATCGATTTCCTTACCGAACCGATAATGAAAATTGATTTATTTTTTATTTTTTTTTCCTCAACACCGAATCTTAGATATTTCTTATCACCGTTCACGAATCAGGCCGCGAATTCTCTGAAATCTCAAAGCTTATTGATTGAAAGTTTATCTTCTGTTTATCTGCTGAAAAATCACGTAAAAGAGAAAAATCTTGAAAGTTTCTCCGATTCTGTATCGCTCTGTACAGTCGAAATATTCGGTGAGTGAAAGAGAGAAGTTTTGTAGTCGTGAGAGTGGTGAGAGGAGGAACAGAGTAGAGAGGGTTGGAATTTGTGCGCTGGCGCAAGAAGCTACCCGCTGCCCGGGAAGAGGTACCTCCCGGCCAGCTTCAGTCTCCGGGATGCTGGGGGCGGCGATCGTGATTCGACCCCTATTTCGGCGTGTTCACGATAATACAATATCTTATATTTGTGCGCCATAGTTGTTAATCTCTTCTCGAATCCTCGACGGTAGTATCTCACGGCCTCGAAACTCTTGGGCCGCATAAGCGCCTTTTGGTATCTCACGGTACAGCTACACGAACACAAAAGTATACATCACCTGCTTGTCTGTCTGCCCTGCGGTGTCCACGTACGGTTTACGCTCGTGTACTGGCATAAGTGATCGGGACGAACGTTTGAACGCAGAAAGGAAGATGAAAAGATATCCGAGGGATGCTGAGAGGGATGCAGAGAGAGGGGAATCTCTTAGAGTGTAGAAGATAATCCACACGCTCCGTGTGTGTGTATATGTGTACCGAGTATCGTGAAGATGTTCTCTGTCCTTCTTTCACCATATTCACACGCATACGAGAGGAGAAACTTCTACTGTTGAGAGGAGCATCAACCCTCTCGCTCTATGTTCAACGATCCTCGTCTCACCGCGCAGCCCCTTTCGCACGTACCCAGGCTACGAAGCCCGGTGCAGTCACCGCGAGAACCTTCGCGGGTATACCGCGCGCGCGTATATTCCGCTCCGTGTTAAATTCGTTCCGATATACAAATGCAGATAGAATTTCGTTATCAATTCAAAACCGAGTCGACCCCCGTCGACCTCCGTCGACCTCATCTCATTTTTCTTCGTCATCACCAACGATCCGCTTTCACGATAAATCGTTTACTCTTTCGGAAGAAAGTGCACGAAATCTTAGAATAGATCGTTAGTACCACGAAAAATTGAAGGTGCCGTAGTATAAACACAAATGTAATCATATATACATACAGTTACATAAAAAGAAAGGGATGGCGTCTCGTTTTTTAATATCTCCTCATCGTCAACCGCGAAGGACCCGCGACCGAGTTTACGGAGCTCGACTAACGACACTCTCGAGAAACCTTTCGACGTGGTGATTCCGCAACTGTGCAAAAGTACTTAAGGGCGGAAGAGAGGCTGTGCCGACCCCCTCCAGGGGGGATGCTGGAAAAACTCAATGTTGCGCGGCTCTCCACGCGTCGATTTTCGTAGTTTTTCGTGGTTTTCGATATCACTTTATATTTTTCTATACGATATCTAAAAAAATTATTAAAAAACATTATGTATCGATCGTCGATAAATCGCGATTAATTACAGACCGGAAGTTGGCACTCGGAAGTGTCTTTGATAATTAATCAATTCCGGAAGACTCCGTCGACGAGAGCAACAGCTCTCTTCATCAATCATTTATATACATATATAAAATATATATCTATATATGTGTTTGACAAATCGGTCTCAAGTTTGCCAATACTTAAGAGTCGCGCCGTGTGTACAGACAAATACATATATAGTCGTTCGAGAGAGTGAGATACTTTCTTCCTCTCGAGTTCGACCCACTTAAGCGGAGGAGTGGAGGTATAGTTAGGGAGGAAAGGCAAACACCTCGATGAAATTCCCGCGTCTCGAGACTACGCGACGACGCGCGGGACATCGTTTCCTTTGTTATCGTGGGACAGTTTACACGTCCGCGCAACATTAACTTTTCATTGTAACAAACTTTCTTCCAGAGATTCTCGCGGTCGAAGATCACATCTAAGTTAATCGGAAAATAATTCAAGGAAAATCGTATTGAGATTAAAAAAATTAATTAGGGCAGACGGACGGGCAGAGGTTATTAGAGATAACGCAGTGGTCGTAGGTACTGTTGGAATCAGAATGGCGCGGTGATTCTGCTTGCTGCGGGGGGGCTGCTTCGATCGGATCTCCGCAGTAGCAAAGCAAAATGACGGTTTGATTCGCAACCAACAGCACCTCCCCGGTAGACGACGGTGACCCGAATCATTCCTCGCGCAACCAACCCCCCGATTTTCCCTTATTGTTATCCATTGTTTTGAATCGCTTCCTCCGCAAATCGCAGTCAACTAAAATTTATATATATGAAATAGAAAAATGAAACTATAAGTACGGAGAAGGGAAGAGGGTGAAAAGTGTTTAAAAAGAAGAAAAAAAAAGAACTGTTGATAAAAAGTGACCAAAATGGTGGGCGGAGGAGACTGCAAAGTGGCGACCGTGGAGGTTGAGGCGGCAGCCGTGAACGACAATACGGCGACGCTTCCGGTCACGAGGCCGTTGAATCCACAGATCGTCGGCGCGCCTCCTAATGCTCAGGACAACGCCGAGAAGAACAACGCTGCTAACAAAGAGATGGAACTAAAAAACGTTCGTTCGACACCGGCGAAAAAGTAAGAGTTCATCAACGAGAATAGATATGGTATATATATCTATATATATGTATATGTAACAAAAAAGAGAAGGTATAGTTTCGTACTTTGTGAAGAGGACGAATAGAACGAGAGGAATTTTAAAAAAGTAGAGTGACTTGAGGGTACGCTGATTGTAGTACAAGGGGTGGGACTCGGCGGATGCATCGCTGCCGAGGGAGTGGCGCGACGCTCCAGGGATGAAAGGACCAGAACAGAGCAGAGGCGCGCAGTCAACGCAGGGAAATACGCTTTCCTTTGAAAAGAGGAAAAAAAAAAATTGCTTTCCCTCGTTACGCGGCGGGTAGAGTATTCGGATACAGTTACAATTCTCTATAGTCTCATGAAAATTCGCAACTCATGAAAATTATGGAGTTTTCATGAATAAATTTTAATGATTAAGGAAGAAGTATAACATCGATGATATTTATGATATTTATGAAAATAACTTTTCGCTTTTGAAAAAGATAGCCGATTGTTTTATTAACTGAATGGGGCATTTTTTTTTTTTTTTTTCGAAAATTAAATTTCAGTAATTATTTGAAAATCCATAGGATCGAATATTGATAATATGTTTTATAGTATTTTTTCGCAGACTATAATCGTATTATAATGAAACAAAGCTGTAGGCAAAAATCGGGAAAAGTGCGCTCCACGCGTAAATTAAAGATTCGTCATTACGGGGATTTAACTGTCGTTAGGCCGTTGAGAAAAGCGAGAAACGAGGCGAGTCGAGGATTTTTCATCCCCTAACAGCAGTCGCCACCCTCGCCGCAACGAGCTAAATGAACGAACGTCTGCTTGCGAATGAGGGAGGCTGGCAAACAAGAAACAACAAAAAAAAAAAACGAAAATGAAAATGAAAAATTAAAGGAAAAAAAGAAAAACAATAAAATAAAAACGAAAACATTTCGCGGGGTCGCGAGTAGGAACCCCGAGCCGTGTCTTGAATGTCGATGCTGGTATTAGTGGCCGTAGCGGATTCAGAACTCAATGGTGGGCAATATACGTGCGCAAGTTGTACGAGAGATGCGCGTTGTACGAGTGGTTGAGCTTTAGGAATTACGGAGCAAGCACCTTCTTCGCCAAACGAGGAAGGAAGCTAAGTAAATCTTTCGCACATATATATCTAATATATATAACCGGAAACCGGTTTTTTGGTGTCCGTTCGACGCTGACGCTGAGCGTCTTCGCGTCCAGCATCTTAACGTCCAGCGTCCAGCTGACCGTACGTTGATGTCAGGGAGGGAGAGAGAGAGAGAGAGAGAAAGAGAAAGAGAGAGAGTCTCTCAGCATAGAAATTGAAAACCTTTATGGCCCGAGAACGTTTCTCAGAACGTTTTAACTACAATTTCTGTAGTTAATCAGATTTTCAGCGATCTAAATGATTGGCGTGAGCGCGCGGAGCGCACGAACAGCACGAACGAAATTAACTTGCATACGTAATACATATATACGTAAGACACACAAACGTAGACGCAACGATGACGAGACGTAAACGTGTAACGATGAAAACGAGTCCAGTATATCAATATATGTATATCGTGAATCTCTATAACATGCGAATGGTGCGGACATACCATGCGCTGCAGGTCACGATTTTGCAAGTGCAAAAACCGACACCTACGACCCTTTAACCCGATCGAGAGCGCAGCGATGCATGCATTAACGAGGGTTAAAAAAAAACGCGTGGGATACGCTCATTATAATAATGACGATGAATTGCTATGATACGAATGAGTATGTAGGTCTCGATACATTAATTAGAAAGTTTAATCGATTGACTCCATTTTTTTTTTGACAGAGACAAGTTTTTTTTTCAATATATTAAAATAACAAGAAATAAATAATTTATAATTTTTTAATTGATAGATTGGTTCGGGGAATTCGAAAAATATTTTTTAGCCGCCATTTTTTTTTTTTTTTTTTCGAATTATTCGGATCTTTTGACGTTTTCATAAGTTCTCACTCCCCTATGGGCTGCAAAACTGATACAATGGGCCGTAATATCAAATTCAATTAGACTAACAAAACATCGACGAACTGTCGGCACGTAGTAGTCGATTTTATGAAATTTGTATAGCTGAATCAACGAATACGATGTTTCGAAAATTTTTACAATTTTTTTTATTTTTTTTTTTATGATTTTTCACGTTTTTCATTGTTCGGGTTAATTACATAATATAGATCGCGCTGTGCCAGAATGTGTTATAGAATTCGAGAAAGAGGGTTGAAATTCGAGATCGCGAATATTTCCTCGTCTGGTTAATTCTCGAGTGAGCGTTGTCATCGATCCGGTCGGTGAGCTCTCGAGGCTCGGTACACGGGGTTCAACGTGTATTACACGGGTAACAGTATCTACTGCTCCGTAACTCTCACGTACCGACTATGTTATAACTGCGTGGGTATTGCTTGCTCGGGATGTACGAGGGACGCGATACTAGATAGGGAGAGCTACTCGAATGTCACCTGCAGCAGTAGCTAACTATACGACGGAACTATAATGAGAGGAGTTGCGATATATATTCGCGGTGAGTCGCTGTGCTTTATTAAAGGCAATTGCGGTGAGACTCCCGCCACGTATCGGTCGCGCGTATTAATCCCCCACTCGCTATCGAATAATTGAAATTAAAAACTCCTTTCATATCGGAACATCGAAAAAAAAAAAAAACCGCGCGTGCGAATATTGAACGTTATTCCCAATTAATAATAGAGTTTCGTGACACCCTCCGATTTGCCGATTCCGTTCAATTTGTCTCCCCATCGTAGACTTCCTCTATACATCGATTCCTTCGAAACTCAACCCTTTTCTCGGGGAGTTTCGGTTCGAGAGATCGAAAGACCGAAAAGCCCCGCGTCTAGAATCGAACGGCGCGATATAATACCGCGCGAGGGAGCGAAGCGGCTCCATAAAGGGTGGGAGGATATTTCCATGGGACAAAGATGATTTTCGCAAGGATGCTGGGCTGAGGTTTGCCCAGAGAGGGGTGAAGACGAGTCAGAGGCAGGATTACCGTGGGGATACGCTGCTGAGAAAGATAGAGTCTCTGGAGAGTCGAGTATCCCCGTTGAGAGGGAACAGAGAAAGAGAAAAAGGGGAAGAGAGAACAAGATGAGAGAGATGAAAGTAGGTACTTGGAGATATCGACCAGAGCAGCAACGCCTGCTGGACCACGCGCTGAAGTCTGCTGTGCTGTGCTATGTGCACACCACTGTTTCCACTTACGGTTCTCGTAGTCGTCGAGCTTCTCGTTCCGTCTCTCACGACGACGATGAGAACGCGAGGAGAACAGATGAGTGGAGAAGATGAGAGAGAAAAAAAATGACAAAGAAAGAAAAAAAAGAAAAAAAAGACGCTGACTACTACATGCGAGCAGTTTCTCGATGCTTTCTCGGTCACAGCGTGTACCACGCCCCGTATAGCATAGTGCACTCTGCACTGATTCTAGCGCGGTATATACGCGATATAGCTATAGGGCAGTATTCTGAGCTCTGCGTTTGCTTCCTTCCTCGCGCTCGCAATTAAAGCGGCCCATTAACCTCGCATATTAAATTCGACTGTGCGATGAATCTCGTTTCCATTCATTCAGTCGCGATGAGAGATCCACAGACGATACGCTTTCGTTACCTATACGAAATATAGTTATATATCGCGCACTTGCAGACAGCATAGGTATTCAGCCAGGTGAGGCAAACGTAACGATCCATTAGCGAGGATGAATCCTCCGGGACTCAGGCGCAACATAACGACGATTATTGCGCGTACATGTATACGCGGCTGGTATCCTTTTGGAAAGCGCGATGTATGCCTATGTGTACTCGCGCTGCAGAGACTTTAATTCTCAGCTGAGCCCTTTGAGACGCGGATCGCACAAACTCTCCTTAATTAGTTCGCAACGAGGGAGTGTCTCTATCTAAGCGGCTCTACTGCTATAGTAATTTATTTCTCGCAGACACGGGCTTCGCGGCCGATGCACGCGATAAACAATGTCGACGACGCGTAATTAAGACGATCATTTTTTTTATTTTGCTTTCGGTATTCTCGAGAGGTATTATGAACTCCGATTGATCAGTTTTTTTATTCGGCTTTTTTTTCCGCAAGCGCAATTTTTTTTGTATTTTCTGCGCATGCGCGATAAAATTTGTTAATTGGTTGTTTTGGGTCGAAGATCGATATAAAAGGTGCGATAAGTCTATTGAAAAATGGAGTGCTGCAAATTTGCTTTCGTTTGATTTTTTTTTTTTTTCACTGATACATAAACATCGACCGTTTAAATGGCAATTTTAGCGCACAGCGCGAGCGAACCAATAGCTCGAGTTCAATGGAAAAAAAAATTGTTTGATCAGAGTGTACGCTCGCCGAGAGGGTCGTACACGTTTTTTTTTAACCCTGGAACACAATAAAGTCTGCGTCTGAACCTCCCCTCGAATGGGCTGACGCTCTCGGTACACGACAAAGAGTGGTTAAGCCCTTGTTGAGGAAGATGCAGAGAGACATCAGCCAGGTCGATGCTGCCGGTGCATCGGTGCACGTTTTCTTCGTGACATAACGACGCTATTTTTCGAGGTTTTTTTTTTATTTTTTTTTTATTCAACATGAAATACGCGACCTTCGAACTATCCGCGTGAAGCTTGAAATTTCATACTATTATTGAAATCTTTTCGCTATAGTAAACTATCGATTTCATTGCCCACGCGACGGAATCCCTTTCATCGCGCTTTTCAACATTATCGACAGATGCAGAGGCGGTAAATATCAAAGTATCACAAAGTTAACAATAACATCGAGCCTTTTGTATTAAAAGCCGCTTACCGTTTTATCGGGAGCGAGAAGAGGAGAGTGAAAGACTAAAAAAAAAAATGATAATAAATACATTTTCTACGTGTCTACGAAGCCTCGGAGCGTGAAATTAAGCGGTAAAAAATGCATGAGGGAAGCTGCGTAGTTCCGTGATATCGTAGTCTCATACGCGCAGTTTGTCCGGAAACTGCCTCGAGTGCGGACGTATGTTTCTTCACGCTTGTGGAAATTTATCTTTCGAAAATAAGAGATGCTGCGAAGATGATCTCACGCGCGATTTACGCAAATTACGGTGTATCGCTAAGTTCGTCAAACAAGTTAACCTTTTGGCCCCTAAAAAAATTAATAGTTATTATCTCGACAAAATTTTTTTTTTTCACATTTTTTATATCGAACTTTAACCAAATATGTAGAATTTTCGTTTGTCAAGCAAAACTAATTTTTTTTTTTTTTTGGAATTCGAGTCTCAGTACGAAGCGTACTTGACGCACGCGTTTGAATATAATAACGCATAGTTCTGTTTGCGGGTGTATGACACGTTCAGAAATAGCGCGGTGCCTCTACGGTGTGCAAACGCTGCCGTCTTGGTCAGCCCTCCGAAATACAGTAGTTCGTTCGGCCAAACAATCGCGTCGGGACGTGTTCGGCGGGCGAATGAAGACGTCGTTTTTTTTTTTAATTCATTTTTATTGATAACACTCGATGATATAAGCGCCGAAGAGAAAATAACACGTCGCAAAACATCGAAGAGAATCGGTGATGTGGTACCATCAGTGTCTCGACACTGGTAGCGCGGCGGCTCACGTGCTGTACAGTAGCGCGGGTTTTGCTCGGTTAGAAGTAAATGAAAAGCGCGTGTAACTTTATCTATACAACACGTCGGAGAGTTTACCAGTATAGGAGCAGCGAGGAGTGGCCTCCTTAAAGAGTTGGATACAAGTTTTGCGAGAAACTATCGGCGTACGAAGGCGTCGAGTATCGCGAGAGGTTTGCAAGAGAACAGATTCGTCAAATACGAGAAGCATCTCGCGATCGTCAAAGGCGTTTCGCGCGATATCTCGAAGTTTTATAATAACAATTAGACGATTGAGGTAATAGCCATGGAAACGGAAATCGTTCCGTTCGTCGAGGTTGAACTGGAGGTCAGACCACCACCACCAAAATTATTGCCCCGGAATAGTAGAGTCGTAGTGATTGAGAGAAAATGGTAAGAATATTCTATTCATTGTGTTTATGATTGTTGCATCGTAAATATAATCTCCATAAGGTCTCCGCAATCAATCTGCTCGTCGATAATTGATAAGACTATACGAAAAAAAAATAAAAAAATAAAATACAAATATATATAAAATATATTGATAAATAAATAAGGAAAAATAGAACTCTTTACTATTTTTCAATTTTTATTAATTTCACGATACGATTTTTTGAATCTCTGTTGCCAGGACCTCCCTCTTCATCATCATGAGTTTCATCTACGCAAAGTTGTTGTTAATCGTTTGCGTGGCATACGTTATAAGCGAAGTCGTAACGCACAAATTACCGCTCTACTACTTCGAGGGTTTCTTCACTTACATGTATGGAATGAGTATTCTATTCCTTCTGTACGTTTTTTGCTTCCTTCTGCAAGAGAGCGCATGTTGTTCGCGGGGTGCCGATACACCGCCACCGCCGCCGAGACCGCCGAAACCACCCAAAGAGCCCAAAGACAAGAACAAGAAGAAAGACAAAAAGGATAAAAAAGAATCGAAGAACGCTAAGAACAACAAAAAAGATTTCCAGGTTGGTAAAAAAAAAAAGACAAAAAAATAAATGAAAATATATACATAAAAAAAAATACAAAAAAAAAATGAAAATGTTACATTTAAAAAAAAATTACATTTTACCCGTTCTATTTTTCTCAAAGGGGTAAAAAAAATTCCAGATTTATGAAAAAAAAGACGGAAAAAAATATAAAAAAAAAAAATAAACAAAAATATATACATAAAAAAATATATATAAAAATGTAAAATTTTTTTAAAAATAAAATTTTACGCGTTCTATTAATTTTAAAGGGCTATATGGGTCGAATGGCTTTGAATTCAGACTAAAAGATCTATCGATCTTGAAAGTATTTTTGGGTAATTCCGCGTACAACACGCTTCGTATCACGCGTGAGTCAGTCTCTGGTGCTGTAACGTAACTGTGAAACAGAGATTCGAGTTCTGAAGTTCGTTTCTAGAATGGCGCTGACGCAACGTGCGTTAGCCAATATCGTTTTATGGGGAGACATGCGGTAGAACGGGCGGGTAGGAGGAGGTTATCTGCACTGTGCACGCGAAGTCTCGAAATAAATCTCGCGCCCTCGGCTTCTCCCACGTTACTGTTTATTTCGCGGGAACAACATAGCGTCGCCGATCCATCGCGCGCGCGTCTATAATCGTAAATTTCTCTTCTTCCGCCTCGAGATCATCTTCTTGATCTTTGAAGACATAGAACGACTGAAAAAAAAATGACATCATTGACTACTAATAAATTTCATATGTACTCAAGTCTCTCCCTCAGGACGCCGCGGACGTGGAAGCCGGTGTCGCGACCAGAGTATTGCGAAAAC
This sequence comes from Cryptus viduatorius, assembly GCA_964006125.1. Taxonomy (NCBI): domain Eukaryota; kingdom Metazoa; phylum Arthropoda; class Insecta; order Hymenoptera; family Ichneumonidae; genus Cryptus; species Cryptus viduatorius. The sequence continues at coordinate 10,896,719 of OZ023224.1, read as the reverse complement.
GAAAGACATCGCAGAATGATCAGAGTTACGGAAGTTTCTTCCTCAGAATTGGTGCCATCGGTAAGTTTTCTCTTTCATTCTTTTCGCCTCAAAATAAATGAAAAGAACATTAATTACATTGTAATCGTGCGCAGCCTTTGGACTCGGAACGATGGTGTACAACGGTCTCGAATTTGGTTCATTCTTCGAGATCCCACCGACTTCGCCGTGTTATCAGATTCTCCAGGGAGTTAATCCCGTTCTTCAGATGATTTTTACCTTCATGCAAATGTACTTTATCTTCATGAACTCGAGGGTAAGAAAACTAAATATAAGTAACGTAAGAAAAATTACAATATATCATAATTACACTCCGCTTTCAAACAGCTCAACATTCATCGATTCAAAGTCGTAGCGCGATTCGGCTTGATGCACGTAGTTGCCACGAATCTCTGCGTTTGGGTGAGAACTCTCGTATTCGAGACTCTAAAGGATATAACGGCCTGGAGTACGAAGTCTCGAAAGAACGAAGACGGAATAATCGGTACGCGTTACAACGATTTTACAGAACGATACATTAAACCCTTTAACGCCGCCATTACTTCCTTTACAAATTTGTACACTTCGTCCGGAAGTCAATACATCGATAACTCTTTGTTTTTCGTGGATATTTTTTGAAAAGCCGCGTCGTTAGAGGGTTAATGCAATAGTTTGCAATACTTTATCAGCTTTATTCGAAACGTACAATCCTTTTGCAGAGAGCATAAAGCAACACACCTTGAAACACGGGGAGATGATATTAGGTAACGAACCCCGTGATATGGCGCAACTGCGTTTGGCTCCCATTACCACAACTTCGACGACAACTTCCGCCGCCATCGCGCGACTAACAACAACAACGACCGCGTCGATAGGACGCTACGTTCGTTCGACGGCGCGTTCGGTTGCTCGCGCTATTACCAGTGGCACAACAACGACAACTCCCGCTCCGTGGACCACGACGAGTACGACAACTCTGAGACCAATAACGCGTTCGATACCGACAACAACGACCACAACGACCACGATGCCGAAACTCGCGACTTTCATGGACGCCCTCACGAGTACTGTGAGAACAAACATTACAACTGCGAGTAATATGTTCACAACTACAACCGAAATTCCGACAACCATCAGCAGCACCACAACGGCGTCTACTACGACATTGGAACCGATTACTCTTCCGTCGACGAGTACAATCGCACCACTCTTACGCGACTTCTTCGACGCTCCGCACTATGCGAGCAAAGAATTTTCTCAGATATTCGACATTAACAATCAGACGAATGCTAGCAGCGTTTGGAGTCCGACATTCGCTTTTTACGCCGACCCACCGGATATCAGAGGATCGAGCGATAATTCATGTGGACGCATCAATATTATGGGACAAATCGTACAACAAGCGGCACCTTATCTGTTTCCGTTTATCATCGAATACAGTCTCGTCGGCGCAGCCGTCATCTATGTTATGTGGAAACACATCGGACGCCATCCCCGTTGGCCACATCAGGCTGAAGCTGATTTGGAACGCCGACTCGAAGCTATGCTTTCACGCAGAGCTGTTGCACTCGCACATGCCGGTAATTATTAGTCTTTACAATTTTTAGCGCCGTTGAGATAACTTTGAAACTTTCGAAAGGTATTAATTATACGATTTATCGAAGAAAATGATACCGTACCATTTTAAAACGCGGAAATTTTTTGAAGAATTTTTGAAAAAAAATCGATTTTTTTTACTCCTATTACGTGAAAGTCAATTAATCGAATTTTTTTTTCTCTCGACGATTAAAGAATTTGTTAATTAAAAAAAAAATGTTTTTATTGTTTCACAGGTCACGGGCGCGTGGATTGCGTTGGAGCGAGCAAAGGACTATTTCTCGGTCTCTTCCTTCTCGTTGGGTCTCTCATCTGTTTGATTCTATTTTTCGTTCTCATTCGACACCCGACCCTCGGACTTTTAGCTATTTATCTCGCGGATGTATCGCACTGCTTGCTGATGGCTCTCTCGATAATTGCTATAATAATCGGTTTCATACGCGTGCAGAGCCTCAAGTTTAAAGCCGAAGAGCAGAGCGATCTGAACGACATTCTCTTGCGCGTATCCGGCTTTGGTCTCTTCCTGTACGCTGTTTTCAGCGTAATCGCCGGTTCGTTCGCTGCCTTCACTCACGAACCCAATCTCTTCGTAATGGTTACGGGACTCTTGTCGGTCGCGCAAGTTGTTCTTCAAATGCTATTTATCGCCGATGTATCGCGCAGGCGTGTACATCTACCGGAACACGATCGCAGCAAGCCGGGACGTCAGATCGTTACATTTTTGCTCATTTGTAACGTCACCATGTGGGTCATTTATACTTTCGAGACAATGAAAGTTGTCGCTAATCCGGTACAACTCGATTTCTACGGCTATCTTGTTTGGACGATGGTGCAGAGGGTCACACTGCCTCTCTGCATCTTTCACAGGTTCCACAGCGCTGTTACGCTTGCCGAAATATGGAAGACCAGCTACAAGGCGCGACTCGAGTAAATTTCTTCTTCATTTTTTTTTCCACTTTCATCGATTCATCGCGAGACTCGAACGACGCGTTATTTAAAAATCGCCACGTGGCGCGCGCTCGCGCGCTTTTGGAAGACTCGGAAGAATAAACATGTTGCTTCGTAACTGCGTAGAGAAGAAAAAAACCTTCGAATTTGTTGCACGATGGAGAAAAAAAAATCTGAGAAATCGGTGTGAAACAAATAGTTCACATTTGCATTGATATAGCAATTGGCTATTTTTTAATTCTTTTATTTTCATCTCTCAGTCGTTGAATCGTGTGCCAAATTCGGAGATGTTTTTTTTTTTTTTTTTCGGCACTCAGCATCGTGTCTGAGATGCGATGGCAGTGTAGCAGCAGATAACAGATGAAGAGAGTCTTCCGACAGTTATATACCATACCATTAAAATGAAACGCTCATCGATTTTTTTTTCGCACGATTTTGTCTCATCAAACGATTTTCGCTGTCGACGCATTTTTATACTTTTATACCTCGACCACCCCGTCGTGCATCGAGGGGATATACTAGAGATCGCGAGGGTTAGCTGATCGGAACTCCCGACGAGCGTAATCGGATTTAGGGATCGCGGAGCATAGAAGAAGGAAAGAGAAGTGAAAAAAAAAGCGATATGCGCGTTTACAAGAAACAGTGAGACTCGATGCAAGAATAGGGTGAATTTCATTCGGTTAATTTTTAAGAATAAATAACGACGAAGATTGATATAAAATTTTAGGTAAAACACCGGAAATGAGGTCGGAGTTGGTGAACTTAGTCGGGATAAATTCGGAAATTATACAAAGGGATAAAAACAGATGTGTATTTAATGAACGGGTATCCGATGATCTTTCCTTTCGTGCTTTTTGGTATTGCACCTGCGTTCGTTGCGTGTCGTAAAGTACAAAATTGTTTCTACGAATGTTTGAGAAATATTTTTCCGGCATTTTTCTCCCGATTCGCAACCACCGGTCATTCGAAAGCCGGTAGTACGTGGGATTGCCAAAAATACTCTACCCGCCCCCTCCGCCTCCGTAATGCGTTCAATTTGAATTTTTTTTTTTAACGCTGTCAACGATTTTTCGCGTTATCTTGTTATCGGAATACGCGATCGCCGGAAGCTACGTGTGTGTGTTTGGGCGCAATAGCGAGGGGATAGGGGAAGTTTCAGAGGTATGGGAAAAAAAAAAGAAAAAAAAAACTACCAGACAGAAAGGGATGGGAAGTCTGAAATAATAAGGAGAGAAAGTGATAAGCGATGAGAAGAACTTTGATAAGAGGGATGCAAGAGGAGAACGAGACAAGTCGGTTACAGGCGATGAGATGCGTGTACCTATAGAGAATAGAGATTATTTTTTTTCTAAAGCGCGAAAGACACCCGAGTGATCGTGAACTGAAAAAAAAATAAATAAAAAAAAAAGCAAAAAAAAACAAAGCGTAAGAGAAGTAAAAGAACCGAAGTAAAAAAAAGGGAATGACGCGAGGGAGAGAGAGATCCAGTCATTATATATACGAACTACGAACTATAAGGTAGATAATTATCATTAGATATTATTATAGATGAGATAATAAACGCGGAGTTAAATACGGAAAGTAGTGGTTGAAAAAAAAAAAGAAAAAAAAAAGCATCAGCAGCAGCAGTTAGCCGCTCGCGTACTCAGCATACGTGTGTTAGACGGTAAAAATCATATTAGTAGAATATCAGAGGAAAAAAAAACGATTTAATGAAGAAAAGAAAAAGAAATGAAAACGATGAAATAACAAAAGAGACACTTCGCCATTTCACGAAAGATAAATATACATTATTAATGATCATTGATTAGTCGTTAAAATGATGAGATAAGGGAAAAAAAAGTGTGAAGGACTATCGATCGCTCCTGAGGGATAAATGAGGAGCGATCGGCAAGTTCGAGATTTAAAAATCGTTGATACACGATTACACGAATATAGGAAGTAAAAGAAAGAAAAAAAAAGAAAAAAAAAAAGAATTCATAATAATTAACTGTTCCGCACCCCTCGATCCTCTCCGTGTCAACTGATCCCAAGCAAAGCCCTCCCGCCCGTGGTATCTCTCACTGTTAGCTTTCGAGTCTAAAATACAGCTATATATACACACTTTCACCGACACTATTATTATGCATTATACATATAAAAATGATATATAAATAGAATCTAAAGTACACGATATTGCAAAGACTAATATATTGATTCGGATAATAATATTATGTGTACGTTTTTTCTTGGGGTTGACGAATGCGATGTAAATAATCGATTGATGATTAACGGGCAGGCAGAGTGTCTGTGAAACGATGTTAGAAGAAAAAAAAAAGAAAAAAAAAAAACATGAAACAGAAATCGAGATAAAAGAATTCTACACCGCGTTCCATCAAATCTTTTCACCAATGCTCTGCGCACCAAAAAGGTTCCGCGTTCAAAAAAAAATAAATAAAAGAAACAAACAAACAAACAAACAAAAAGTGATGAAAGTCTAAAGTACATCGTGGGACTGTGAAGTTTCAACGTGTGACGTTGAAGTCTCACGAGGATTCTAGACTATTATAGATAACGAGGCACTGCCACACAGGACCAACCTCCCGCGAGACGCGGCAGAGAGAAAAACAAATCTGATCCATAAAAAAAAAAAAAAAAAACGAACAAATCTCCGCGCACCGCATCAGGTCCAATTCTTCGATAATCCCCATAATCAATCCATCCCCGAACGTTTCCCTCCCGAGATAAATTCGAGATATAATGTCGCGACTACTGTGAATACATGAGAGTGCGAATGACTTTATCGTATGACTGACAACTCTCGAACGAATGTGATTCGATGAAAAAAGAAAAAAAATAAAAACGAAATTTCATTAAATGAACATTTTTATTCGGCAAAACGACATCTTTGTACTCTGCCAAATTACGTAAAAGAGTATATAAATAGAAACAAAAAAAAACATTCTTGTGTACCGAGACACAGACCCGATATCTTCTTAATGGTAGCCGTAAGACTTAACCTGTGAAATCGACGATTTTACCCCTCGCGGGAGATGAAAAATTCAGAATATATTGTGTATCATTGAGATCGACGTTTGGCAGTTAGTGCAATTTCATCGGCGAAAATAACAATCGGAATCTCGAACGATGAGAAAACGTGAAATAAACTTTCGACTTTCGCTCGATTAGTTTGTACACCGAGAGTGAGAGATTTCTTGAGTTCGAGAATTTCGTGAACATCGTCGTTGGGCTGCGCGTTACATGGGTTGTATGCAAAAACATCTCCTTCGGGGGCAAGACGCTCGGTTGTCGCTCGTTACTTAACATTACGTAGAAAGTTTTTGATGTCTTCGAGTGTAATTGAAGTTTGTACACAACACGCGCACAATGTGACCGTTTTATTGCGTCACCAATGATACGAAACGAATAAAAGAAGAGGAAAAAAAGAAAAACGTGAAGAATAAGAATGAGATAAAACTGATGATAAAGCATAAAAGAGATGACGATAATGAACGATTGGGGGAGTTAACACACCGACACACACGATATTATACTTATAAACACGATTTAAACATTAAATGTAAAAGAACAAGTATAAGATTACAATACATGTTGTCGAGTAACCCAGTTATTAAGTCGAGTAGTCATTTAAAAAGTAAGCGACCTTCGATTATAATTTTATTGTATTCATTAAAAACAAAAAAAAAACAAAAACAATTCATTCATCGTGACGTTATTAACAGCGTTCCATTGTATCCGTTTTATTCGACGACACGTACGATATTGTCGCGTCCGCGTTATTTGTAACGCTAAAACCGCATTGATTGGTTAATAAAAGTTATCTAGATGTATCTTCATTCGTAATAATTTATTTCCCCTCCGCTTGATATCGAGTTTCCTTGAAGTATATAGCTATTTTATCACTGATCGCGTGAGTAATCGAATCATAACAATTATAACAACAACAGCAGGATATGCGCAAAGGGTACGGAGAAGGCGGAAAATAGAAAGGTGCGAGCAGTTACGCGCAATTCACGTTCGACGACCAGCTGTGGTCAAGAATGTAAACCAGTTTAGGAGAGTAGCGATAGTTTTGTCATACATGCATAAACTTCAGTAGTAAGTAGCAAACGAAAGTGATTTTGTGGCCGAGTGCGCAGTCTGTGAACGGGACGAGCCCCCAGCGATCGAGTCAATATATATATATATGTTATCCCACCTCAAGAACGTAACGGGTCCCTGTCTACTCACAGTTTGTGTTCGTGCACTATACAGTTAACTCGTATGTGCATTAGCGCCCTCAATCAGTACTATAATTACGCAAAACTTTCCGCATTTTTGCAAATAACTCTACTGATTATTCGTAAATTAAAAAAAAAAAAGTTAGGTCGAAGATTCGTGATATCAAATCTTCGAATTAATTCGTATGCGAACCATAACGAGATTACCGTCTATTTTAGTTTTTACATAATATCTCAGGCGGCATGTCGAACAAGCAGCAAGGACGTGTTATGCTAATCATAATTAATGCTCGATGCCCTGAATAACTTTCATAACTTTTGATATCGTATCTGCACGTTATTTTTTGCCTCGCGAAAAAATAATCGAACGATTCATTTGTGTGCTAGTGGAGTAAAAAATCATACCTTATAGCGCGGCGAAAAGTGGATCACGAGGTATTAGAAAGGCTTAAATGTGAGGCTGTATAGAAGGTGAACAGAAAAAAAAACTCATTCGTCCGCTCGGTGACGGAGTAGTTACTGACACCAATCCGCATTTCTTTTGGAGAACTCGAAGAGTCTGTACAAGGACAATTGACAATCACCGAGTGTTTTATTCCGTCAGTACGGTGTATCATACCCGGCGTACCACCTGCGTCTGGGGGTATTACCCAGTGACTGCGCGGTGTTTGAGTTCTTCGCGTGCAACGCGCGTTCGTTCTGCGGTGCCGTTTTGTTATAACAGAAAAATCGTGTCGACCGTCAGTATTACGAGGAAGCTGACGTGGAACGCATGGAATTGAACCGCGTCTACGAAAGATCCGAGAACCGCGTGGTGCACCATGGCTGACGAAAGTAGAACGAAGCTACTCGAGCAGGTGAAGGAACAGGGAGAAATTGTGAGAAAACTGAAAGCTGCCAAAGCTGATGGGTCGAAGGTGAGTTAAAATCATCTTCGTTTGTCATCAAAGCTACTCGATCATTTCTTGCGCGACATATGGAACTGTCTACTCAATTGTCCCGGTCGCGATGTCGTCTCTCACGGTTCCGAGAGCCACGATCGCGAAAATTCATGATCTCTTTCCAAGACATCGAGGACTTTCACTCGATCTCCAATGAACTGAGAATCATTGCGAGTTGAAACGAACGTTTTTTTCTACCTGCGAAAGTCGAGCGTGATCGATCGCCTTTGATACGTTGTTGAACTATCTCACGCAATGTACTTCAGAAACGCCGGATTTCATCACCTTTCGTGTCAATAATTTTCTTATCTCACTATTGTTATGAATAATTTATGATCGAAAGATCGTCACTGTTAACACTCGATAAACTGATAACAGTCTATCGAATCAAGTGTTACGTTATCTTGAGAAACGGTTCACCCGATACGGCAATTATCGTTTAGGTTATACATTGCGCGGTATGGGAGGATAAGAATACTTGAACAGAGTTGAGCAATTTGACATTTTGGAGTTCTTCTTTTACGAAATGCGAATGACTATTTAGCGAGATGCGACTTGCTGTTTCCGTGTATAATATATCTTGCGCTATTTTTTAAATTCACGTTATTTACGAAAATCGAAAATTAATTATTTCTCAATAATTAATCAATGTTACTTTTTGATGAAAAATTATTGACTTGCCTCGCTTGTCCAGTGCTCCGAACAGCCGCAGGATTTTGGTACGGCATTAGCCAATATCGATGCTGAATTCGCAAATGTCAGCTATGTGTGTGGCTGGACTCCGACGTTGAGAGACAAGGATCTCTATGAATTTTGTGGTTCGAAGCTCAATGGCGAGTTAAAGAATTGGCCTCATCTCAAAAGATGGTTCTCTAACATAGAGAGCTACGCTCCCTCAGAGAGATCAAAATTTCCAGAGGCAAAGGAAAAATCAGCCTTTGAAAAAACAATAGAGAACTTGACTAACTTCTCGTGCGCCAGTAGTCTAAACCTTGACGACAAGGTGAGACGATAGAAATCGTATAACAACGCTGCCACAGATAGTACTGAAATCGTAGACAGTTTGCACCTGTAGAGTAGATCAGCATGTATTTTCTCACATTTTATTTGATTTTTTTTTTTTCACAATATAAAATTTTACATAAAATTTAAAAAATCAAATTTATGAAAAAAATTCGAAAAAAAAAAAACTTTTTTTAATTAAAAAATTTTATATAAAATTTTATATGCAGAAAATCGGTAGACTGTGGCAGTCGCGTATTAGCTAATATAGCGTTTGCCTCTCTGCTCGATTCAGTTCGAAAAATCGGCACTGAGCGGGCGGAGCTTTTCTCTTTGATTCTGGTTGCCGCGTCTCTATCCCTTCGTGTACGAAACTTCTGTTGCATCATGATACGGCTGATGCGCTTCAATCTCAGAGTTATTGCCGGCTGTAAAACTCGCAACGCTTCGAGTACCGCTACTCCACAGGTAGGGGAGAGAGTCAGAGTGAAAGAGAAAAGCATTGGCCTTTTCTAATTTTAACGTTGGGCAAACGGTTGTTAAGATTTTCGATTGATCGATCCTCGATTTGTTGTTCGCAGATTGCCGAAGCAGTTGGTAAATTATTGGAACTTAAAGCGCAACTCGGCGATGGCGATGCGGGACCACAAAAATTTATTCTCAAAACACCAAAGGGAACGAGAGATTACAATCCCGAGCAGATGGCACTTCGACTCGGTGTACTCGACAAAATTGTCAGCGTATTCAAGCGCCACGGCGCCGAAACTATCGACACACCGATCTTCGAACTTAAAGTAAATTATCAATTTTTTTCAATAATTTCATAAATCATTAATAAACAATATGATAATAACACAAACTATTATGCAGGAAGTCTTGACGGGGAAATACGGCGAGGACTCGAAACTCATCTACGATCTAAAGGATCAGGGCGGTGAAATTTTAGCATTGAGATACGATCTCACTGTACCATTCGCGAGATATTTGGCGATGGGAAAGATCACTAATATAAAGAGGTACCACATCGCCAAGGTTTACAGGAGAGATAATCCGTCAATGACGAAGGGCCGTTACCGCGAATTTTATCAATGCGTAGGTCTTCGTTTGTCTCAAAAAAAATTTATCTTAAAAAAAGAAAAAAAATACAACCATTAGGCAGATGAATAATTTAACGATTTTTTCAGGATTTCGACATCGCCGGTCAGTACGATCCGATGATACCGGACGCTGAATGTATCCGAGTTGTTTACGAAGCTCTCTCGAGTCTCGGACTCGGATCGTTCGTCATAAAACTCAATCACAGATGTCTTCTCGATGGTATATTCGCGGCGTGTGGAGTGCCGCAAGACAAGTTCCGTAGCGTTTGCTCGTCCGTTGATAAACTCGACAAGAGTCCATGGGACGAAGTTCGCAAAGAGATCGTCGAGGAGAAACAATTGGACGAAGCGATAGCCGATAAAATTGGTGAATACGTGTCGAAACGTGGCGACGCTAAACTCGTTGCTGAACTGAGAAATGACGAAAATTTGATGAAACAAGCGTCAGCGAGACAAGGTCTCGATGCAATGGAGTTATTGCTGAAGTATTGCGAAATCTACAAAGTATCGGACAAAGTTGTGTTCGATCTCAGCCTCGCGAGAGGTTTGGATTACTACACGGGTCTCATCTACGAAGCAGTACTCTCATGTGATTATCACTGCTTTACGGCATTTTTTATTTTTCCTTTACATTTAAAAAACACGCAGTAAAACGTTTTTTTCCTTTTCAATTTTCAGCTGAAAACTGCGAAGTCGGCAGTGTAGCTGGCGGCGGACGTTACGACAATCTCGTCGGTATGTTCGACAGTAAGAAGAAAACAGTACCCTGCGTCGGTGTATCTCTCGGAGTTGAGCGTATATTCAGCGTTCTCGAGTCAAGAATCGCGAATCAAGGGCAAAAAACTCGTACCACTGAGGTCGAAGTTTTCGTGGCAACGGCGCAGAAAAATTTGCACACCGAGCGTATGAAAATTCTCGCTGATCTCTGGGAGGCGGGTATCAAAGCTGAACAATCCTACAAGAACAATCCGAAGCTTTTGGCGCAATTGCAACACTGCGAGGACAGCGGCATTCCTCTCGCTCTCATAATCGGTGAAGGTGAACTTGCGCGGGGCGAGGTAACGCTTCGCGAAGTTAAAACGCGAGCGGAAAGATCCATCCAACGGGGGAAACTTGTCGAAGAGCTTCGAAAAACTTTAGCAACGCAAACCTCGTAGGAAAATTATTTTTGTGTTGTGATTTTTTTTCTTTATCTTTTTTTGATACGAGAACTGTTACCTAACTGCGATCGTAATCGATCAATTTCACGCATATGTACAATAATAGTTAATTTCGCGCGATTTTCATGAAAGTTTTGTTTGCGAAGCAACGAACGTCCACGGAAAAGTCGCTGTTACGTCCTGACTTTTTGATCGTACTATTCATAAACTATTCACCGAATTTCTATCTCTCTATATTCAATAATTAAAATCAAACCACCGGGAATTCCTTCTCGAATTACGGCAATGCATATCCGGTCGTGAGAAGGCCATCTTTCCCACGAAAGTCGTGCGATGAACCTAATAGTAAGTTTCAAAGGTCAGAACGTAACAGTCACACAAAATCATAACTGGTTACTTTCGACAATCTTTTTATTTATTGCACCAATATTTCCAATAAAAAGTTGACGGCGAAAATCTCGATTTTCAACATTATTATTTTACATCGCGGACTCGTCTCGACGATTACGTCACGTCTCGTTATATCGTACTTATATATATTTCTTCTAAAATATAACAATAGCGAGTAAATTATTTACATCATACTGTTGATTCGCGTTTCTTAATGACTAAAAAATTTACCAGGTACTATATCACAGTATTTCTTTTGGATTGAGTGGGCATTACAAGATCTCTCCGTAGCTATCACAATGAATATTTTCTCTTCTCTCATTCACGTAGTTGACTCTCGCGGATCACGTCCGAGTTTAGTGGAAAATTTTCTCTCCGCTTCGACGAAACTTTCGCTCGCTGAACTTCCGTTATCCGGAGAATCGATCTTTACCTCTGTGAGCGAATCGGCGTCCATCGAAATATGTACACTCGCTTTGTAACGCTCGAAGGGATTCTCAGTGGGTTTCTCGATCTTTACTTCCATCAGTGGTTTGTAAGAGTCTATCGATACTCTCGGCTTCTCACTTTTGTTTGTTGAACTTTTTCTGCTACTCGTCGCTACGGATTCTGTACTCTGTTGCGATACATTGGAAACTTTTCGCGAAGCCGGTTTTCTCGTGTCGGTCCAATGGCCAATTGAAACAGCGGATACTTTTCGACTCGCGCCTTTGCTGTCGGTTTCTGCGGTCGAACCCGACGATATCGAAGAATTTCTCGAAGGTGTAACAGTCTCAGCGGGCGATATCTTTCTATCGCGGGGTTTCGCGATCGTCCCGACGTTTTCGGAACTCGTCGACACCGGCGGTGAGGCTTCGATGTTTTTAACGCTTTGCAACGCTTCGTATATCGTTCGAGAGTTCGGCTCGTTGCTTTGGGAATCTTCGACGTTTATTATCGAAGCTTCGATACCGGCGGACGAACTTTCGCTGCTTGTAGACGCCGCGGACGTCTCGTCACTGGATTTTCTCAATGCGTCGCTAACGACGAAAGGATTCGTGCTGACGGCAGGTCTCGCCTCGGGAAACGCGGCAAATGGATTATTTAAGGCGGAAATTGCTCTCACGTAAGGCACGCGAGGCCTGGAAACAGCGGGCTGGTCGTTGCTTGAATTTTTCTGAAGAGCGTTTTCGGCGGTTTTCACAACGGGACACTGATTTGGATCGTTAGTTCTTAGAGACGCGAGTTCCTGGGCACTCGGTGAAAGTATCGTCACAGTCTTTTGACTCGAAGTTTTCGTATTTTGGTCCTTCGAACCCTCTAATATTCTGACTCCGTCGACGAGAGGGCTGATCGCCGTTGTTGCATTTCTGTCCGCCTTTACGCCTTCGGTATTAACGTCGCTGAGACTGAAAGCTCGAACGCGTCTTTGCAAATTTATTTGGTTTATCTGTCGCTGTAACATTCCGGCGCGCCAACGAGGCAATCCTTTCGTCAGAGCGGATGGGGTTTGTTGCGGCGTTTGATGAATATCCGTCGGAGCGGTCGGTCGAAGCGAAAATCTTCGAACTCCCGTAGACGCTGTTATCGGTGTCGAGACACCGGGTGCGCCTTCCATCTGCACAAGCGATTCTTTGGGACACTCGACGACGAAAGCCTCCGAGCTGTAGGGTGGCGGCGGCGAAGTTGTCGACGGTCCTTGACGTTCCATAACGTGTCTCGGCATCCCCTGTGAATACAAAAGTTTCGTTAGTACAATTTGAAGAAAAATAGTAAGTTTTTTTTATTTTTTATCGTAACTGTTGAATATACCGAAAGATATGGAGATCCATTTTGCGGTGAATTTCCTAAAGGCGTAACGACCGGTCTTAATGAAAATCTTCTTCTGGGTTTTGCCGCCGGTTGCTGTGCCAAACTGCTTCTTCTGTTGTAAAGCGGCGTCTGAGTTCCCGAACTATCAGCAGTACGAAGAGAAAATCTTCGACCCGCTGCACCGGTCACAGTGTTCTGATGGCTCTGACTTGCCGAAGCCGTGCCGTGCGGCGGCGAAAACAGAGTTAGAAGACTCGGTAATTTCGGCGGCGTAAGACAAGCTGTTCCCATTTTACGCTGCGGCTTGCGAACGTATTCGTCGGGAACGGCACCAGCAACTCGCGTATGCAAAGCCGTCAAAGCTCTCAAAAAATCGGCTAACGAAGTTTCTTCAAGGAGATTACTGCCTTCGAGGGAATTCGCCAAATTGGCTGCTCCCGTGTGCGTGAAATACGGTCTCGACGAGGAATCCGTGGGATCGTAATCCGTAGAGAAAGCATTCGACTGTCCACCGTTTATGTTGAAACCACCCGATGGTTGAGTCAAATAATTTTCTCCCTCTCGCGCTTCCAAATCTCCTACTGATACCGAATTTCTTTCTCTTTTGTTTGACAATTGTTTTATCCATCGCGGCCACAATGTCTTCGGCACGGAAATCGGTAAATTCGGAAATTTACTTTTACCCTCTTTGCTGCTCGCGGCGGCGCCGTTCGCACCGCTTCTACGCGCTTTTATTATTTCCTGAATTTTTCTTGATGCCGCTGGACCCGACCACGTCCACTCGACGTTTCTCTGCGAGAGATTCGGATCGTATTTTGGATCGAGACGAACTTCACTCGCCGCTCGAGATCGCGGCTTACGGCCCGTTGCTGCAGGTTTGTCGGAACTACCGCCGAGTTTCCACATCGAGTTATTCCATCCCTTTTCGTTCGACAGAATCTCTTTATCGCTGAATCCTTGCACTCCGGATTTGCTGGCGTCAACTTCCGGCAACGGCTCTTGTTCGTTATCATTTATATCGTCGGGAGGCGGAGGAATGTATCCGAGAATATTGATGAGACGGGCGAGTAACTCGGCCGGCTGTACCATCGCGTGTGTCGCGAATGTTGCAGTTTTGTCGATTCTCTGGAGATCGGTTTCCGAAACTACTCTCGCAACCGGTGTCTCCTGAAATTTTGAATTCCATATATTAGCACACAAAACATCGCGAATTTCGAAGAAATTCGATCAAAAATTTAATTACCATTGGTACGACTTCGCTGTTTGCTCTTCGTCGCGGATGCGGCGGCAGAGGATTTGCCAAACCTCCGAAAACTAAGTCGCGGAGATCAGGGAAACTGTTGCTCCGTTGAAATTTCGCTGGAGGCGCTTCGTAGTAATACTCGTCCACGTAGACTCGCTGTGGAAGTGAAAATCGTTAGAAAAATATTCGGAAACGAAATAAAAATCGTTAAAAAATTTTTCGGAAACAAAATAAAGATCCTTAGAAATTTTTTCGAAAACGATATAAAAATCGTTAGAAAACTATTTGTAAACGAAATAAAAATCGTTAGAAAACTATTTGGAAACGAAATAAAAATCGTTAGAAAACTTTTCGGAAACGTAATAAAAATCGTTAGAAAACTTTTCGGAAACGTAATAAAAATCGTTAGAAAAGTTTTCAGAAATTAAATAAAAATTTAAATAAATAAATACATAAATAAAAATTTTTAAAAATATAAAAATTAACTCGCGACTCACTTTAACCTTCGAGAGTTGTAACTCATTGAAGACACGTCTAAGATAGCCAACCTCCTTGTTGAACTCGTTCCATATCTTGCTTTGTGTGTGTTTCAAGTTCATGGCGAGTTTGTGTTCGAGTCTGACGATTTTCTTGCTCTGCATACCGCGAGCTATGAAGGTCATTATCATGACGATGTATCCGAGACCGAAGGATATCCATGCGATCAGAAAACTCTTGTATAGAATGAATAAAACGCCGCTGCCTTTTGTATTGTCCTGACCTGCGATGGTAATTTACGAGGAAAAACATTAATTAATTATGTATAGCAAGTATAGCAAGAGCAGCGCGTCGTCGACAAACGATCGATCAAATATGATTAATTGGCTGCGCATTGGTAGAGCAAAAATTAATTTTGTATTTTTTTTGTTTGTTTTAATAACTCGAAGTCTGCGGGTGAAATAATGAAAATACCAAGAATTTCATTAATCGCTGTAGTTTTCCCAAATTCGTTCTTTTTTTTATATTCGTCGATAAACGATCGACAAAATATGATTAATCGGCTGCGCATTAGTAGAGCAAGAATTAACTTTGAATTTTTTTTTATTGTTCGAATAACTCGAAGTCTGCTGGTGAAATAATGAAAATTCCAAGAATTTCATTAATCGCTGTAGTTTTCCCCAATCCGTTTTTTTTTTTCTTATTTCTGAAACATGTGTTTCGTCACGCTACACTGCTCTTCGATACATAGATCGACCGCTCGTAGGGCCACTGATTATTATCTGATCGTTCTAATATCCACAATCGATAATCCCGACACAGTTTATTTAACTCGAAAAAAAAAAAGAAAAAAAAACCGAACATTCTGTGTAAAAAAAAAAGATCGCGTTCCACTTACCTCGGGAAATTCCCTGCCGAACGCGACAGCATGTACAATCGAACGGAAACATTTTTATTTTTATTATAAATATACGTTAAGATAAATTGTTTTTTCCCGGGAATTAATCGATTCGATATCTCTACCGAAACGGCACAAAATTACATATTCTTTAATCTTACGAATAAACAACTTTATTCGTATGCGATGATCAATACTTGTTTTCTACTGACAGATTAGAACGAGAGATTCTATCTATTCGATATAATTTTTAATCGCACGTTGAAGTGTCTGATCTCAATAATTCGATTAAATACCGATATTATATACTACATTTGCCGAATAACGATGAAATTTTAGCTTTTACCGAAATCGACGAAATTGAAATTGATATTTCGGCATTTATCGACATTTATCAACCGTTCGCGTAATTTAGCATAAAGATTTGCGTAAAAAAAAATTCGCTAAACTTTGCTAAGAAAAATAAACCGAAACGCTTATTTCGATACTTAAAAAAAAAAATTTATGTAAAAAAATATTTTCTTACCCGCAACATAGTCGCCGAAACCGATGGTGGTGAGAGTGACGAAAGCGTAATAAACAGCCTCATCGTAGCTCCATCCTTCGTAATGAGAGAATAGAAACGCCGGAAAAAAAATGAACATAACGAAGCCGGGTGTGAGGTACATGAAGATCTGAGCGGCGAGTCCGGCTTTTCTCGTTTCCAGTGTCGTTAGTTTCTTCGTGTATTCGCTGTGACTGTCTTTGTATGATTTGTACTTTTTGTGCGCTCTGACGAAAACGAGACTGAAAAATTCGCCGAGTTGCGTGAGAAGGATTCCGTTCATCGGTATACCGACGACACCGTAGAATATCATGAGAACGCGGCTCAGCATGTTCGTCGGTGCGAGATTTCCGTAACCTGTTAAAAATTTATGAAACATTGAAAAAATCGATAAAAATCGATCGGATATTGCGATAGAGAAGTTCTATCGCCGATTTTAACTCTGCTGTCGGACTTTGAGTAGTTTCATTGGTTTTTCCTTTCTTTAAAGGGTTCATGCTGTTTCATATCAGTTCATTTGCCGAGAGCGTGATATTTTTCTCATCGCGCCTTCTCGGTAATAACTCGCGCGGGATAATCTAATCTATCACTCGGTGCGATGTTCTTACACAATTGCAGGTATCTCCGAACAGCAGCAGCCAAAGTGCTTTCAACGTTATATGTACACATATATATACATATCTATGTACATATAACAATGTATATAGAAGTTTATACGAGGTAAATAACGCGTAAATAATGTCTCGGTCTTCTTGAAATACATCGCAAGAAGGACACTTGAGAAATCGGACACTTGCCTATAGTGCTGACCACCGTGTAGGCGAAATAAAAACTGTTGTAAAAATCCCATTTCAGTGGATCGGTCTCGTTCTCCGTATAATTGTACACCGACTTGCCGCAATATCGCGTCAATCTTTCCAGAATCTCGTGCTGTTCCTGCGTCTCTTTCGGCATGTAGTGCTCGTGAAGTAAAGCTGCAAATTTGTTGTTTATCTTTCAACTACATAATAATTCTTAACTTTCCGCTTACGAAATAAAAGTAATGTCTCTACATTTAAGCGGATGATGAATGTGGGAGGCGCAATGAAGCTATGAAAAAAATAAATAAAATTATGTCGCGATCTTGTGATGCCGCGATATGTCGTTAACGTCGGGGATATCCTTGGACGTCGAAATTCGCGCTATATTTACGCAAATGTCGAGGACACGTGAAAAAAAATGAAATTGTAGCGAAATTAATGATCAATTATTAATTAATTACTTTTTAGGTTATATATTTATTAAATATTCAAAAAGTGCGAGACATTTTTTTTTCGAAGCGAAAATATCAAATACGATGAAGCGCACGTTTATAACTCGCATCTTCGCGGCGTCGAGTACTGTCGCTGCCTCGGGATTAATGCGAGCGTTTCTTGTTCACTACCGATTAGCCCGTTTCTCTGATCAATCCGTACCCTTGATACTATACACGCTAACATGCAGATCTCCTCTGAAATAGACTCGAAAGAGACTCTCTGTGCTCTTTAAACGGGGGCTATCTTTGAACCAATTGCTTCCAATTATCTTATCAGCTGATATTTGCCAGTTATATGTATATATATGTTGTCGGATAGCCGGCAGGCGTTTTCTATCGGTCGCGATGGACGTACAGGATAGCGAACAGACGAGACGTTTGGCCTATGGCCGGTTTGTCCTGTAGACGCGTAGAAAATGTTCCGATAAAAAAAAATGCGTGCTCTCGACATCTCGAGCTAAACAACGCGTGGAAAATACCCGGAAGAAAACGCGAGTTTATCGAGAATAAAATCGACCCTCGTACCGGTAGACCGTCTAAACAACATAAAGTTTACGTACGCGCAACGCGTGATTTCTATGATTCACTGGGATCTACCATGCGAAACTCAACGCATTGTTCCATGAAAACAAGTAGTAAGTATCTCCTTGAATGCGAAACCGACGAAGCATCAAATCGGAGTTTGTCGAAATTATAATCGGCACAATTGGTCGCATTTATCGACAAATTGTTATACATGCATTTCGATCGACATTCGGTATTACGAAACGCACGAATGCGGCTCGCGAAAGAACTCCGCGACATTGTGATTCCTCGTCTCGGCATCGAACAAAGCGTACCTATAGCCTTCCAGTAGCAATAATGGCGGGGCACGGCTTTGCATACAAACATCGTCGCAACTATTCGGGTCTTTCTATTGTCACTAACCACGCGTTTCAATAACAAAAAACAAATAAATAACTTCAAAACTTCGATCAATCGAAATACTACGCAAACGATCGAAAAGAAAGCTTTATAAAAAAAAGTCTATTTTGTTTCGTATTATCACGATCCATAAAATAAAACACGAGATGATAATCAAATTTCGACGAAAAATGTACGATAAGTGAAAAAAAAAAAAGAATCGAGCGTTTTCGCGGATCAAACACACGTGTGCGCTGTCAAACGTTGCGTTGCTATTACTTCAACGACGGTAATCGATGAATCACGCACACACGTTCGCAAAGAGGTTATAATGGTACTATGTTGCGGAGTGATCGATGATCGTAACGTCGGAGCCGTTCGAAGCGGAAGGAACGAATGTCGCGCACGTTCTTTTTTTTTCTTTCGTCGGCAGTTGTAACTGAGTATCGTTGTCACGCGCACGTAGTATTTTAGCACGCGTATAGTAACGTTTAATAATGCGTCACATAGCCGGCATAGAATGAAAACTCGCAGGGTCGTTCGCGTCGGTTATATGCCAGAATCGTGGCCGAGAACATAAATCGCTGATCAATGAGAAACTTCACTGAATATGTTAAAAATTAATAAAGAGTGTTAGGTGAAGACGTTCCGATGTTTGAGTTAAAGATGATGTGCTTTTTATTTTTTTCGACATAGAATTTTTTTTTTTTGAAAAGCTTACCATTGATCTCAATGCGCTCTTCTCTTGCCTGCGCAACCTTGTCAATCTCCAATCGGCTTTCGATGTGATAGAAGATTGATGCCCCAAGCAAAAGGTAGGTCAGGAACAGCATCAGCAGGACCATCCATTGCTTCTTCGACATTTTCCGTTTTCTTATTATTCGTTTATTTATTTTAATTCAACGTTTACGACAAACGCGGTCGTGAAGCCCAAGGATGCGTTGAATTCCGATCACCGACGAAATATATGTATCGTCTGAGATTTGTATCCTCCGATTGTAAAGCTCGGATGCACCCAAAGAGAGGGGGGACTTAAATTTTTCGTCACGAAATCATCGTACACGCTGCCGCGGCTCTTCGGTCGTTATTACTTTGACGAAACGTCGTGATGATTTTTATTTCTCCAATAACTGGATTTTCGATCGATTTCTCGTCTTTTCGATCGCCGTAAGCACTCGTGTATCTTGGGTACTATCAGTCTATCGCGAACGGGGAACTGTCGTCGACTCGCACGCCGGTCGCGCACGCCTGTAGAACAGAGCCTAGCAGCTGGGCTTCTCGATGTGATTTCGCCTAAGTGCGAGAGCTCGGGAGCTCGTGGAGCTCGAACTACACCGCGGCCCCCGCTTTTAAAGCCGACTTCTGCGCGACCGTTCTCCCCTGCAAACTCTAAATCCCCCCTGTTTCTGCCTTTTTTTTTCTTTTTTTTTTATCAAACCGACGCTATTATCTTTTCTCGTGGACTACGCGAAGGAGAACTTCGTAATCGATTAGCTTCGATATCTCTTAACGTTTATATGTGGCAAATAAGAATTTTATGCTATAGTTTGAGGTATGAAATAGCCGCGCGGACCCCAATGATCTTTCTTATCCTGCGCTCGGATCGGTGTCTTGTTAGGGATTAAGTGAGCCACTCGAGAAAAACGATTATAAAGTCTCGTCGGCGCCGTTGATGGAACTCTCTCACCACTCTTCTATTTCCTCTACTTATTCGACCCATTTTGCGATCTATCGCCATACTTATTACCCCATCCCCACCCCTCGACCCCTCCGGATAACACTCGCTGTTACTAATCATTCAAGCATTTGATAATTTTTCTTTTATCGGAAGAAACCAATTATATTTCGAGTCATAGTCAAGAAATATCTATTGAGTAATATCAATTTTAAGGGGAAATGCAGTATCTGAATCGCGGAAAAATTATCGTTACTCGGATCGTATTTTTTTATGGCTGCGTATTTCGGCGTAATAGTGATATTTTTGTTATTATTGTTATTAAAAAGTGTACTTCAATAAATAAATACTATTATGTATGAAATCATTTGTCATTTGTCATATTACTTTATTATTATTATGCTGAAGTTGTACTTGTTTTCGGACTTTCTGCACCGTGGAGTTTCCCTTCGGCCTGCCAGCGGTCTTAAGTCCGTTTACATCGAAAAATAAAATATATATATCGATGTTATTGCACTTGATGCGTTCATAACTCTCGGCAAACATCTGGCTTCACCATTTGCGTTTTTACTCGCAATCAAGTCAAAGGGTTGTGTAGGCGAGATGAAAACAAATTATATTCGAGTCACGAATGCGCGACTACTTTGTTTGGTACTGTGCAGCACCGTCGCCGTTAGCGATTGACCTCGCCGTGACTGTAGCTGAGGATACGAGTAAACGCGCGCGCGAGTCGTTGACCCTGGCGACATTCACGAAATCGCGGATTCCCCGTAAAAATCCGCGTCAACGTCAATCCCCCGCGTGAGGCTGCGGAAACGGACGGAGGTGCGGTTTTTCCTACGCGTTTGATCAAACGTCTCACGTTTCTTTCGGTGAAACACAATACGTTTCTTTATATCGTCACAATACGCAAGAATCGCGTCAGAAGGAAGTGTAGAAATGCAGATAAAGTGCATTGATATAGCGGCGACGATCAGTATGTTTCGCATGAAAGAAAAAACAAAAAAAAAATACTACGAGGATAATGCGAGAATGAGATAAAAATAGAGACATGTAATGACTCCATTATGGAATTATGAAAGAGAGTGAGAATGATTCGAACGTCTCAGCGTTGAACAAAGTAAAACAAAAAAAATGTAATTCAACGTCGATGTCGAGACACTTTCCTACACGACACATAAATAAATTATTCAGATCTCGCAAGCGATTTAATCCTTTGAAGGAAATAAGAACAAAAGTTGTGTCAATTTCGTTATAAATTATATTAAATTCGAGCATCGTATGGACTTTCCTACGAGATATGCGAATTATTCACATCTCGCAGGTGATTCAATCCTTTTAAAGAAACAAAAAATGGTGTCAATGCTATACTTGTGCTATTAGATTTATTATTAAATTAAATTAACATATATTCGACATCCAGTGTTCCGAGACGACTGGAATATAAATCTCGACGATTTTTTCACCCCGTCTATGCTAATCGTTCGGCATGTAAATATTATTCTTCGTAAAACGATACTCGTTACGAAAATACATGCGAATTGAATAGAACGAAAGATGAGGAAAAAATCGCGATTGAATTGTCGGGAACTCACGAAGTGTTTGCCGATATTTCGAATTGTTTTTCGTCACAAGAGGAAGTCTCTTTAACGACTCCCTCGTGACAACGAAAGTACTGTGAATGGAATGGAATGACATTGAAACTTTTGACGAACAGCGACGAGATCGTTTCGCGTATACAATGCGACACGTTCTATCGTCGTAACCTCGTGACTCCGATAAAAAGACTCCCTTCGACAATGGCAATAACGAATAAATATTCTGTTTTTTTTTCTCATTTTTCCCCATTATTTCTTCGCTTTGACAGTGAGAAAACATCCACCGCGAGTTTTCCACTCATCCCGAGCGTCCAACATCATTGTTACTCTGTTCTATTGCATATAATGGCCACGAATATGTTTGCGCAAGCTGCGTACATCAAACGTCGTGGCGCTGCAGCCCGTGAGGTGTCTCGTTATTATTTACGACGCACCCCAAGTGCACGAGGTACGAAAGATCGTTCAAATGTTAATTTGCAATTACGTGTCTTTCGTTGAATATAATTCACTTCCGGATGATGTATCAATAAAAAAAAAAAGAAAAAAAAATGTCGATAATTCTACGATCTTATCGATAGCCGATTAGCAAATACTCGAAGAAAAGGAATGTCGTGAAGCTGGAGCACACGTAGATAGAGAGACGAGCGGGTAAACACGGTCATCGGCGCTCGTTAGCACCTTATTTTTGCGCTTCGAGATAGTTCTGCTGATTGATCGAACGCACACGAGACAGGATCAGTGTAAACGGCAAAAATTCTTGGCGCTTCGAACAACTGCCGATCGCTAGTTATTGGTCAATTTTTTCAGCGTGGTCTTCTATTTTTTTTATACCGTTTATCGCGCGCTACAGATGGGCCTCTTGTGCCAATAACTGTCCGCGTGTACCTCATTTTTTTCTGCTCGTTCCTGTATGTTCTGGAGATTTGAACTTTCCTGACAAGTTTAGCGTATCTGAGTACACAGATCCACGATGGACCAGCGAAATCGTTTGCTTTACCGCGTCATCATTTTTTTTTACACGCAAAAACTGTATCGCAAACAGGCCGAGAGGCACTGTGTAGCGTAAAAAGAACGATCTTTACGAAAGCACGAGGGACGTTCTTCTCGTTGGGATTATTTATCGTCCAGCCGTTCGAGACACTCCAAGACCGAGTAAAGCGATCGTGCTGCCCTACTCTACGAATCATTCCTTCTCGCGTAAAATAGTATAAAATATACGCAGAAAAAACAGATATGGTACATTCTGAGATGATAATCTCTTCGATATATTTCGAGATTTGTTTTTTTTACCGATTAGGAACTCTTTGCTATAATGCAATAACGACGAAGTTGAAGAGATATATAATTGGTTGAAATCGATGTCGGTACTCGAATTATCGATGAAATTGAGGACACAGTTTTCTTGCTTACGTTTGCGTTTTTATTATACACTTCGATGAGAGATCGAGAGACACGATGCTTCGTGATATCTAACCTCAAGAGTTTCTTCGCGCAGTTCTCGGGCGTCGAGGCCAACTTGGACTCTGGATAATCCCATATAGAGAACATAATCTTTCTCGTTGTAAACGATGCATCGAATCGATGAAAAAGAAAAAAAACTCAAAACTTAAAGCCGAAAAGTCTGCGGCAGAGAAGGTCACGTTATATCCCTCATCGTCCGAGGACATCTGGGTACCTCGTTGTTGTCATCAATCTCGAGAACCGTGCGAACGCCGGCCGGGAATCTCGTTTCGTTATTATATATATTATATTATACTTCGTTTCGATGTTTTTTTTTAATAAATCTTTTCTATCACCACGCGATCTGATGAGCGTCCCCTCGATGGTGCGATACGCGCATTATTATCGGATGAAAAATCATCGTTCAAGTACATTCATAACCGAGAGTCCAACGGGCGTATTAACGTGTAAAACACTGTGGGGGATCATTCATTCGCGCATTTTTAATCAATTTTTCGCGATTCACGCGGATATAATGATATTGGTAACAAATCGAACGTGTTGTTGGTGATATGAAGAACAACATTTTCGACTATTGGAAAGGTATTGGAAAGGTTGGAAAAAATATGGTGAAAGCACAATTAGTATCCAATCGATGGAGCCCCCCCCCCCCCCCCCCCTTACGCGATCTTTTTTCGTAATTTCCATCAGTTAATAATGTATACGACTTGAATAAAAGCTTCTGTTCCCCGTGGATCTTTTCCCGGAAACCCGAAACCCGTTAAACTTTGATACTTCCGTTATTTCATCAATAATCAATGAAACCGATATTCGCAAATCGCGAAAATCGCAAAATTTCGAGATATTGAAATTTCATTTATCGATCGTATCGAAATCGAAGGCCGATGTATTTTTTCCTATTAATCGCGAGTCGGATAATCATTTTACTCAGATTATAATTTATTGCAAAAAAGAATCGCGTCGAAATGCAAAAATATATATACATACACATTATTTCGGACGATTACTAAACTGTAATTGAAGGATCTTCGTAATAACGTTTATTATCTCCGCAGCGTTTAGATTAAACGGTGAGGATGATCTCTGTGATATATTGTACAGCGTTTAATGTTAAACCGCAGTAACGGGGGACGACGACGACTCGAGTTCGTTTATTCAACGACATGAGGGGCGCCACGCGAAAGATAAAGAGTAAAAGTTTGCCTTTAGCGTCCGAGAGGAAGTGCACGACCGCGGTAACGCGATCTCTCTCGCCCACCTCGGGAGTAGCGCTTCGAGATAAAACTGTGACGATAGTTTCTATGTATATACATAATAAAACAGGTCTCATGGGAGCTTCTGGAGTCGGGAGTTACCACCAAGCTAACAATGTACACATATATATATATTTATACATATATATACCATTACGAGAGGATTCTAGTTGAAGCGCGAGTGACGCTGTCCCCATTAGATTAATTTACATTAATTTACCTAATTGTTTACCGAGAGCGAAGCCGCCGGCGCAAACTTGACCGAGAGACATCGCGACAACGAAAAGAATCACTCGAGCGCCGATCGTTTTTAAATGCGAGCAGAAAGACGCGCGCGAGAGAATCTTCGCCAATATTCGAGAATAACTCTCTCGCGGTTTTCCGTACAACAAGAATGCGACACAATTAATCGGCATTAGTCTCAATCTCAGCTTTTGCACTGCTGACTCTCGAATAGACGAGTCCGAGTTTCCGATGCATTTGAAAAATTATTCGTTGCAACGGAGACGTACCGCTGCCTCGACGACCGCGAGAGCTTATCTTGTCGTCCTATGTACACTTGCAAGTGGCTTCCGATCCGCGATACGTGAAAGCGGAACGATAGCCTATTACAACGCGAGAGACTACTTAAAAAAAAAAAGAAACTCGTCAAACGCGACAATGATTCCGCGAGATTTTTCGTCATCGACAAATCCTACGAGATCAACGTCGATGCCGTTGAAAAAAATCCCAACTACTCCAATTTTTTTTTCGCTCTCTTTATCTCTGACGAGAAAGAAACTTCGATGCCTTTAAATGCTGAGATTTTTTTTTTGCTTACGATAGGATATCGCGTCGACGCGCAACGATTCTTCGTAAAATTTATCGCAATTATAATCGAGTCGATGTGTATATATTGTTTTTTTTTCGTTATCGTCGACGACGAGAATGTCTTGCTGACGATTATGACGATTCTTATTACGAACGTTCGATCTCACGTGGGTAAACTTTGGCGAACGATGTAGCGCGTGCGACGTACCATCCCACTGATCTATTGTTCGTCACTTCGATGTACTGTGACACTCGGTTCAGCGAAGACTATTCGCTCTGTGGGATGGCTGCTGACACTGGCCTTCCGGTACAGTGGGAGGACACAGGAAACAGGAAGTATTTCACGACATTGCTGTCGATTCTTCCGAAAAAAAAAAACATATATATACAAAAAATAAAATAAAATAGATAAACGTTCGATTCATCGATCGGCGAACGCGCCTTTTGCCAATTCACAAGAGCGCATTGTGTAATGCCTCTGTGTGGCCGAAGCTGTGAGAGATGCGGAGTCGTTACGTTTCACGAGGCACGAGACAAACCGCACCATTCATTATGCCACCGCAGCTATCGTAAAAAAAAAGAAAAAATTGAAAGGAAGTTTCGCGCTCTTCTCCACTCTATTAACGCCGCAAATTGATTTGTTTTACGATTACACGCTCGACGCTTAAGCGATGATTAAGTGTACTTTGATATTCCGCAATGACCCGCGAGCTTCGCGTTACATTAATCATTATGATTTATCTACGGAGAAACTATTTACGGGTGAATACATTGATTGCCGATCGTTGGCAGTTGGTTATCGGCATGAATTTTTGATTAAATACACTTTCGGATTCCTCACGTGCGCTATTATTAAAAGAATACTAAAAATAACTCGCGTCTGTTAAATCAATTATATTTTTGTAAAGTTTGCGCCAACTGTTTAAATTCGACGCGATTGTAACGATGATCGGCTCGACACGGGAGTTGCCGGAAAGATTCGCAGCCACTCGGACTTTTTTTTTTTTTTTTTTCTTAGCGTTACGAGTAGAATAAACAATGATTGAGGAATTTTTAAATTTGATTTTCCTTTTATTGGTCATACGTCGAAATATCACTTGCGGCGAGACGCGTGACAAGCCGCAGGTTCGCCAGGCATCAAATTATACAGAAACGCCTCGTGAGGCGTATAGGCTGCGTGTTTTTTTTTGTCTTACGTCCAAAGCGACTTTCGGGCGAAACTCCTACGTCCATCCGAACTCCATGTCCTCGATTTTGATATTCAAAGCTTCCAGAGATGTGTCGATCTGCGAGTGTCCGAAATCTTCTTCCAAATTCATGTGCTACAAATATCGTTTAATAAAGTTGCGGAGGACGAAAGATCGAAAGGAAGGAAATGAAAGAAAATTTAGAAAAAGTGTATAAGGAACGTACCTGAAGCGCGGCTATCTGCGAAGGATGACCTACCAACAGTATTTGCGTTTCCGTATCGGTTGAATCTTCCGTTGTTTCTGTTATCTGTAAATGGCCGTCTTTGCCGACGGTGATCTTTCGAAAAAAAAAGAGACGAAAAATGCTGATTATTAATACGATATGATAGAAGAATCGATCGATAAACGCTTTCGATATAATTACATTTTGTCTCGTGTGGCTTTTGCGGCTCGTAGTTTGATCGTCGGACGGATCCGATGGATCGGTCAAAAATATATCCATTCCATCGTCGCTCTCGATTAACGCGTGAGCCGTTCTCTTGTGCATAACTAGAGTGCTGCTTTGTCTGTATCGTCTTAGACAGAGTTTACACTCGAATGGTCTCTGTTGCGTGTGAACCAATTGATGTTTGTAGAGACTAGAATACTCGGTGAATCGTCGATCGCAATTTTCCACCGAACACGCATACGGCTTTTCGCCGGAGTGTATGCGTATGTGATTTTTATAATTAGTCGCACTTGCGAATGCTTTGCTGCACTGATCGCATTTGTACGGACGCTCGCCGGTGTGAGTTCTCACGTGAACTTTACGAATATTCGACGTCGTGAAGGAACGACCGCAGCCATCGAACGGACAGACGAAAGGCCTCTCACCAGTGTGGGTTCTCACGTGTTTCAACAGATCGCCCGATGTCTTGAAACCCTTGTCGCACGATTCGGCAGTACATTTGTACGGTTTTTCACCGGTGTGCGTGCGAAAATGTGCTTTCAGACTGTAACCGGTTGAAAAACTTTTTTTGCACTTTGGATGCGTGCATCTGTAGGGCCTTTGACCCGTGTGAGATCGCTCGTGCACCTGGCAATGAAAATTACGGATTAAAAACATCAGATCGGTAAAGAAAAATTCTGAAAAAAAATGAAAAAAAAGTTCTCAAGTCGCGATCTGTAGTTTACCTTGAGATGATGAGGCGTACTGTAAACTTTGGTGCATCCTTCCTGAGGACACGGATGCTGACTTCTTAATTTGTCCTTCTTAAGCTTGTTATCCTGTATCTCCCAGAGTTCGTCTTCCATATCTACGCGACTCGTTACCATGTAAGCCGTACCATCTATTAGTTGGACAAACGTGTCCTCGGGTTCCTGAGAAGTTCCTGCCTGAGTCTGCAAAAATGTCGGCGGCTCCAATTCGAATTGTAGGGCTTTTCCGTCGGTAAATTCCGACAAATCTCTGATTAATATGGCTCTGGCGTTCTCCAATTCCAACGTTGGCTCCTTGTATTCAGATTCTGAAATATTACGATCTATGAATTCCGGAAGATGAATATAACGAATAATTATTTTATAATTATAAAAAAATAAAACAATTAATTAATTTTATTATTATATTATTAGTTCGTTATTATAATTATTATTGTTGATTTTTTTTTTTTTTTTCTGTTAATACTGACCATCACTGTCCAAATTGTTTGTGACGTATGCCTGCGTTCCGTCGGGTAGAGTTATCGCCGTCAGAGTGGCACCCAACAGTTTGTCGTTAACTATGACTTCTTGTACTTGTGTCGCGTCGGATTCTTCGTCGTTGACCAATACGCTGAGACAACCCATTACATCGCCGGAACCATCCTAAAGAAAAGAAAAAAAAAACTGTTGCAGAGTTGACGTAATTATTTGGTGCGATTTGTAATTATCGGTATCTTACGCCGAGACCATGCAACAGAGCGATGTCTTCGCGTCTGATGATAGGATTGTCGGGCGGTTCAGCATCCTCCAAAGGCATAGTAGCTTTCAACTGTCGAAACATTGCAGACTATGAGGCATTAAATTTTTTTTTGCACCAAGCGTGCGTCCGATTAACATTGTTAGTTCTCCGCCGCAGCAACATCGCTTAGTTCTTTTTTTTTTTCAGTGACAAAACATCGCGACGAGTTTACATTCGGAGGAATTTTTTTATTTATTTGTAAATGCCAAATTGCAATATTACTCGGAAAGTAAAATTTCCAAAGTGGATCTTAGCGAGTGCTACACATTATTCGTATTACTACGAAATATACATCGAGACTCGCCATTTTCTTTGCATCATTGTCAACAACCTATGCAAAACCTTCGAATAACACGAATTTTTTCATTGTCGCGACGTTGTTTCGATGATAATTATTGTTAATTCCTATAATTGAATAAATTAATTTTTCTCCGGTACGAGTCAAATTTTCGACATTTCGCACTGTTGATACCAAAGAATCTTGGGAAATATTACCCATAAACTCGGGGGGCCGCCCGCGAAAACTCCGGTGCTCCGGGAGCAACGCGTGAACGAACGTGCTTTGCGGCCGTTCTAGCGACATCTTGCGTCTGAATTAACGTACTTTTCGTAATAGCTATATCCTACGTTGGTATTCCAGTGAACTTCCTTTCTCATACTTTATCTGTAAATAGATCTGTATTGTTCGGGATTTCCTTAGTCTCCAAAACTATTTTGGTTTCAAGCGGAATTTAACGATTAAAAAAAAAATGTGTAGCACTACGAAC
Organism: Cryptus viduatorius; assembly: GCA_964006125.1. Taxonomy (NCBI): domain Eukaryota; kingdom Metazoa; phylum Arthropoda; class Insecta; order Hymenoptera; family Ichneumonidae; genus Cryptus; species Cryptus viduatorius. The sequence goes on along the minus strand of OZ023224.1, from coordinate 10,867,465 downwards.
CGATAGATAATATTAAATAAATTTAACACAAGTTTCTCAAAATATTTTCTCAATATTATCGCGAACCATAAATATAAAAACGTTCATAGATATATAAAAATGTATCGCAATAAATTATGTAAACATCGTCCGCGGAATCATTATTTTTTTTTAATGACTTAAAACCTTCAAAATAATACATCGTAACTCATCGATATTTTATCTTCGCCATCAACGTCTATAACCGCGTTAAATAAAATAAGATATTAATTGCGTCAGCTAAAATAAAGCGATAGTTGTCTATGACATCATCATGCAGAGTTCACCGTATTGCGGTATCGTAAGATTGTACTTTCCTCCTATGCATACGCTATCATTTTAATATAACTATACATAATATCTTACGAATGGCTCAACTGATCCGTGACACACGGATTAGTACACTTCTAATCTATTCGTGTATTGAACCGTGAGACACTGGCACTCTCAATTACAGTAACGTATGCATAATCTATAACTCCAAAAGTCAAGAATATTAAATAATTAATGTATCATGTTACGTGTATCAATCGATTATGCCGGCGGAGAGACGCTGAAGAAATTTCAATAGTCTCATCGGCGCATCATGCACCCCAAAGAAGTTACAGTTACTCAATGAAGGAGTATAGGACGATAATTTATCGTCGTTCGCCGGGTCGGTCTAATGACGGTGAAAGGATAATCGGTAGGATCCCACTATGAAACGAACCATACATACCAATGCATACCTATGTGTACCATTGTATGTGATCTCTCGAAGAACCTCATATTACATTACATTCGGAGCTAATTCGCGACGATCACGTGCATATATTGCGTTACCAGACATCGCCAATGGTTAATAGTTTCGTTCCTGTTTTGTTACATTTAAGGAGCCGCGCTCTCAATTAGCGATCGATCTATAATAGCCGTCGGCCGAACTTTCGTTGATCTCATACAAGTAACTCGTTGGTCCTTGAGTTCTTCCTGCATCGATCTTTTTTTATCTCCTTTGTTTTTTTTTTTTTCGCCGAAAGTCCTGTCTTGACTCGCGTGTCCTCGCGACACCTTCTCCAATCCTTCTTCAAGCTATTGCTATTCTCCTACCGCTGTCCACACTCTCCTTCGTCGACGGCACAGCTTTGATTCAAATCAGGTGGGGTACCTTCGCGAGTAGGGGGATGCTGGCCAGTTGGTTACCCATGCATCGCGACATTCACCCAACACACGTCTAAAGTAGATCAATTCTTGGCAGCCCGGTGTGCGAAGTAACTCTGTTTTTCTCATTTTCAATCAGTGTTTTGAGTTAAAAAAAAATTTACAAAAATATACTTCGTTTATAATACATCGCGTAAGAGTCTCGAGGGTGTTATTGAGTTCGACGACAAAAGTTTATGTACCGAAATTTCATCGAATCGAAGGAATAATTGTTAAACTGCTTCGGCATGTGTACGGTGAGAACTGAACAATTAAATTTTTATTAACGATAGAATTGAATAAATATGAAATAAATATTAATAATAATAATAACAATATTTGAAAAAAAAAGAAAATTATTAATTATATTATTTTTAATAAATTTTTTTTTAATTTTAATGTATTTTTAACATACATAACTTCTGTAGCTTTCCCAACGCGAGGGCGGAGAAAATATATATGTACGCTTTCGTTATTACATATTTTCCACGTCAGTATAATGCTCAAGCCGGATTTACGGGGGGTCTGAAATTGCATTATATATATTATATCATAATAGCGATAACAGGCGAGAGTGAGCATTTACTCATAACGCCGCGTAACCCGACTCTAACGGCTTTTACAACTCTTTGTTGTAAAACACTCCGTAAGTAGCGATTCTCGCAACGCGCAATTTCTTTCCGCGTCCATATATATTATTCTCGTGAATGTTGCGCGTACATGGACTTCGCTTTTGTTGATGCAGAAGAATGCAATGCCAAAGAGAAAACTGGTTTGACCCTCGAACTCGAGAAATTCTTTAAAATTTCCTCATGCGGAACGCGGCTATTATAGTTCTTGATACGCGTACAGCGTAAGATACGGGAGGGCATTTTTAAAACTCCTACGCTTTTTCGGCGGATCTCGCGTCGATCATTTAGAGAGAAAACCGGCGCGCGGGAAAGGATTACGGAAGCTTCTTGTTGCGCGCCGGTCGGGGTTGTTGTCCCTTTCTCTATCTCGCAAAGGCGACCGGTAACTATATTGAATTACGTACATGTCGTATACACGTAGGTGATATTGCAACTAACTCCGACGGTGATGGAGGGAGTAGGTGGCGGAGGAGTGATGCAGGATGCGGTCACATGCAGTCCCGTGACTCTCCGACTACGGTTGCCACACTATTTTCTAACTCTTCGCCGATAATCGCTCCGTGTTATATTCGCAGTCTGTCATACAAATTCGCGAAAAAAAAATAGACGATTTGCATTTTACGAAAATAGCCAAACTGTTCGTCTATCCTTTCGGACGTATTGCGTGGAGAAGATAAACGCGATTTCAAGATGAACTTTATTAATGAGAAATCTCAATCGTACCGGAAATTGATAAAGAAAAAAACATTTGTTTTGGCGATTACCAATATCTTCTTTGTTTTCAGGCAAAAAATGCAGTTGTATTAACATTGAGCGTAAAAAAATAGTCTCAAGTACGTGGTACAGAAAATCGAGAATACATCGATATTTTGGAAAAAATTTGTAATGTTTTTCGGTCTTCTTTCACCATTTCGTTAGCCAGTAACGGGTTAAAAAAACTGTTTTGAAACTCTGCTAGATATAGCATCTTCCGTATTTTTTCCGTAGTTCCCGCCAGACCCTCAGGATCTCTAGATAATCGATTGATAATCGAAGATATCGATGTTTAAAAATAGGGGCTAGCGCATTTTTTATTTTTTAAATTTCATAGTCTTTTTTTTTATTTTAATTTAATTTTTAAAAAATGTTATCTAATTTTCTTTCATAATGTCTGTTTCTATATGCCAATTTTACACGTGCAGAAACGTTTAACCCCGTGACACGTTTATTCACAAATCTGCAATTAATTTTACGCGTACGAAAATATGTAATAAACGAAAAACGATTCTTTTATACAGAAAATAAAACGGTTTGTTTTCAAGCAAACGGCACATCGTACGAAAAAAAAAGTTGAACAATAAGTACATTACCCCATACAAAGATATATCGTCCTTAAGACAAAGCATCGAGGCCATTCGGTCGAATTCTTATTACGTGAACAATAAAACTCTCTGTTGTCCCTCCGTGTGATGAACGATCAAACTCCCGATGACGCAATTTCGACGAGTTTCGCTTGTTCGTTCCCCGATGAGATCGTAAATTTTCGATCGTTATCGCACCCCCGCGATCGCGCTTTCTCTCTGATCCATTGACGATTCGAACAACGCGCCAAACTTATTTTATTCCATTTGCTTCACCTCTCGGTACAGAGAAGGTAAATAAATATATACGACGATGATAACACCGGTGCGCATGAATATTGCGCAATAACCCGCAGAACCGCATGATATGCTGTTTCTTGCAGCATTACACTGTAATATAACATGTATAGTCGCCAATCACCGCGAGGGTCCGAGGAACTCAGTAAAGAATTATACTCGGGTGGTGTTCCTGTGCGCTCGCCTTGCCGAGAAATATTTTTCAAACCGGCGCAAGGACTATGCTAATTTTTTTTTCTTCTGCGCAAGCTGTATCGACTTCTCTGCGCTAAGATAACGATGTGCCAGAATTCCAATGCTGTAATAGGGTAAACGGTGTACGAGTCCTGTGTAACAAAACGACCGACAGCCACAGCTATTGGCATCGATCTTTTGCTCTCTCGCGTTTACTTTGAAGCGACGTTTGAGTTGCGCTCTACGCATTCTTAAAATGGTTGTAGATGAAGGCAACAGAGATCGTTGGATCTTTAAGTGCGTTGTCCCCTCCGTCTCTACGCGCTATTGCATATATATGTATATAGATTCCTGTGTTTGAAGGACGCGCGCGTAACCACCTAACTGGTTCACCCTCACAAATTTACTTGCTGATTTACGCAATTTGCTATCCACTCGGTATCTACAACATTGGATTCGATGAAATTTGTAAATGTCACCGATTATCGAAGGAACGATCCCGTTTATGCGTTACGTATCCGCTTTTGCGTGGATGACCTCGATTGTCATTTTATCGAAAGGAATGCATATACGGATTTATCGAGATTACCATTATTGTTATATAATAAAGTTATCCGATTGTTTTCATTCGATAGTTGAATCTGATGGTTTTGCTGCTATCGCTAGTAGCCACAAGTACAGCCGCACCTCTCGCCAGTGTTCACGTTAAGTTTGTATCGCCTCCTCACACTTACGAACACGGATTAACGACTGACGGTAAAATTAAACGTTTTGCAATTTTCATAAATTATCGTCATTTTCATTTTATTATTATTAAGTTTACGATCAATTTTTATAGGAGGAAACACGATCGCGCAGAAATCTTATCTCTCGATAGGACGACGTACTGCGAGACAATATGGTGAGAAACTAAAAATTGTTCTCGAATACTATATTTTAATATATCAGAGCTTTTGTCAAAGTTGAATTCGTCGATTTTGCTTCGCAATATACATATATATGTAATCGTTTCTTCGCCATAGCGACGAGTAGAGTCGAAATGAACTTAAATCGACCGCCGACTATATTATATAATAATAATAATATTTCAATGTATTTTTATTTAATTATTTTCGTTTCTATAATTTTTCAGGCCAAAGAATAGGGAGAGTCATAACAGCTGAAAATGCTGAGGCTTTGTGGCCCGTTGGAGTTTTTATCGCGCCTATAGATATTAACGATTTGGGATTCAGCTCTCAGGACTCGGGAGGCAGACACGTGACTCCCGATTTTTCGAACGGACTCGGTAAAATTTTTTAATTTTCTATTATTATTATCCTTATTATTATTTAGTTTTGTTATTATCCTTTCCTAAATATTGATTTTTTCGATCAAACATCGAATTTTATCAGCAATAAAAAAAAATTCGCATCTTGTATTTTCGCGCAATAAAATGATTTTTTTTGCATAATTTTTTTTCGCGCCATAAAATAATTGTTTCGCATAATTTTTTTTCGCGCAATAAAAGAATTCTTTTTGCGTCCTTTTTTTCGCGCAGCAAAACAATTTTTTTTCCTTTTTTTTTTCTCGCGCAATAAAAGAATTTTTGCGCGATGTTTTTTATAGTGGAAGATATCTCATACGGATATCTTCAGGGTCATCCGTCAATGAATATTATATGCGGAGAGAAATAGTAGCTTAAGCCAAGAGAAAGGATACATGAGTCTCAAGGACGTCTTCATTCATAGAGTTAAAGAAATTTCTTCTTTGCGCGCATTCCATTATCGGATGCTGTGTCAACGACTGTAGAGGAATTTATCGGAAGATTTCGATGTATTGCATCGATGTAGCGATATGATGATAATAATTTAACCGCAGAGCATCCGGATCCGTTACTACTGAACGGAGAACAAGCGATGAGAGCGATAAAGTATCTCTACGGACGCGGAGAACTGTTTTACGATGATTTTCCACACGTGAGAGCGATACTCAGAAATCAAGAAGATCGAAGAAGAAACGGATTGCATGGAAATACTCTCGGAAGTTTGAGACCCGTATCGCCTTTCTACAGAAAAGGTAATATGAGGAACTAACGAGACGCTAATCATCAATAAGTTGAAGCGGTAAATAAAATAAACACAAAAAATATAAATATCAAAGTGACTTTAATATCCGATACGCAACTACGCAATTGATACAAATGTATGTAATCGTTTTTTATTCTGCGTATCACTCACGATGAGACGATAAAAATAAAATAAAAAAAAAAAAAAAAACAGAAAATATATATTTCGATTTTTATATTTTTCCACGAAGTCCGTAATATCTATATTTACAAAAGGACATTTTTTTTGTTTTCGCGGCGATTTTTCTATTTCTTCAAGAGGCGAGTAGAGAATTACCTTTTTTTCTATATATCGAAGTAACTGATAGTGGATTTATAGCCATCGAATTATTGTCAAAAAACTCAGCGAAGTGAGTACAAAAAATCCGGGACTCATCATCGAAGGATTCGCCGCATTGCACAAGTCACCGAAGCACAGGCACATGTAAACTCTTTTATAATCTTTAATTGTATAGGCGCAGCGTTCCTCGCCGTCGTCGGGACCTCTCTGGAAACACATTCGTTGCGTAGCTGTACCCCATTCTGAAAATTAAACAACGCCATTAGCTATTTAAAAAAATTAATTTAATAATAATATTAATGATAAAAAATGGATGCTATACAATTCAAGTGACTTTAAGGATCACATGCAACAAGATGCAAAAATACATTTTTCGTCACTTTCGAGATAAAATTAATTGATTATTTTACCGAAAAAAATCGAAAATCGAAAGTCAGCCGAAAATTCAGACGGTGGAAAAAAAGTTCATTCTTAAATTTTGTATACATTTCGAATGCCGATAATACAAGTTGCTACAGTGCATTGTTCGCAACTTTCGAGATAAAATCCATTAAAATATGAAAGGTATTATTTAATTGCACAATTTACCGAAAAAAAAGAGAAAATCGAAAATCAGCTGAAAATTCAGACGGCGGGAAAAATTTTTATTCTTAAATTTTATATACGTTTTGAATGCCGATAATACAAGTTGCAACGGTGCATTTTTCGTGGCTTTCGGGATAAATTTAATAAAAATATAGAAAGTATTGTTTAGTTGTTCAATTTATTCATCAGCCCGAAATTTTTCTATTTTTTTTTTTTTTATTTTGCATCATGTTGTATGGGGAAAATAAAGATTGAGACAAACCATTGTTAATATTGGGACTTTCGATGATTTTGCCGCACCAACCAGACCCACACGGTACAACTTCCACGCCGTGTTCATTCTGTATCTGCGTGGTATTCATTGTGAAAGGATCTTTGCAAGAACCGAGTTCTCCTCTCGATCGGCAGATTATGCATCTTCGCTGTGAACCTAACGCGTCGTTCGTTTAATTAATTATACTCGCAGCGCATATATAACACACGAACAATATTTCAGCTCCTTACAAATTATCGTTATTGCATTTAAGATTTGTCGACTGTCTCGACTACTTTTCAATCGATTACGGAGCAAATAAGTCCGTGAGAATCGTTACCGATAGATAAATCTATCAAATTGTTCTTTTTTACCATCGATTCGTACGATAAATTTGCCAATTTCGTCTCAAAACGAACGAAATTTGTTATTCGACGAGTTGATGATAATTCGGAGCATTAGTCAAGGATATCAAAAGATTTGTCACTCGCGGAATGCGGGTGAAAGCCTCGAGTGTAAAGATTGATAATAAAAAGATCGTCAAAGGTAACTTACGTTTCCCGGAAGCTGCAGTGAAGACAAAGTGATAACAAATTATTGTAAGAAGAAATATAGCTGTTCTCGAATTCATCTTATCGTCGACTAGATATTTATTATTATATTTTTTTCACAAGAAAACACGGAAGATCTTCACCGACTACTCAGCGCACAGCCATGTTGAAACGCGCACTGAACTTCTTTCAGAACCGGACACGTAGTTGTCCTTTCACTTTGCTTCGCTGTGTTCGTAATAATCGAAGCCGCTCATCCACACTGACGGAACGCTCGAAGGCTACTTTCTTATAATACAATACAACGTCAAATAAAAATAAAACAGGAATTAAACAGACGTCACTGTGTTTATAATTGAAATAAATATTTTTATGCTGAGATAATACGATTAATTTCAAATATAAGAAATTTAACGTGAATTTTTTAAATATATTTATTTACAATATGTTTATTTATATCGCGATGAAAATTTTGGCAGTCATTATTTTTTTTTAACTCAACAAGTAACAGATAACGATAAAGTTGCAGATATAACGTTAAATAATAGAGTAAAATATTTAAATAAATAATTTAACGCTATTTATAACTGTTATGATAATTTTAACGTTACTAACATCGAATTGCCAGTTTCGTAGTTCATTCGTTCTCAATTTCTCGGTAATCTTTTATCTTAAACTTGTCTTTCTCTCGGCACACGACAAAAAGTCCGGCGCAGTAGCAAAAAGACGTAAGTAAGAAGATGAATCCGAGATATCCCATGTGACGAAAAAATGCTACGAATAATAATTGATTAATCGATATTACAATATTAACAATGAATAATAAACATTCATTCTAATACGCCGCTGCTGATATCGCGTTGGCAAGAAACCGGGTCTGTTAGTTCGAAATCTGACGCCAGATGGCGTCGAGCATAAAAATTGTACTCAAAATTTCTCGAAAATGGTCGGACCCCCTATTAGTTAGTATATAAGACTGCAGTGTCGCACGGCTAGTGTACTTGCTTCGGCAGTACATATACTAAAATTGGAACGATACAGAGAAGATTAGCATGGCCCCTGCGCAAGGATGACACGCAAAATCGTGAAGCGTTCCACATTTTTTGGAAATATTGATTTCCGAAAAAAAAAATTTCGCAGTCAAAAAAAAAAAAAAAGACAAAAAAAATTAAATAATAATCTAATAAAAAACAAATTCATATATAATTTTTTTTTACCCTGCGTCAGGAGACGCGATTTCGAGACGACGCGTATCCTGACTTGCATCATCTTAACGTCATTCGCGTAGCAGGTATAATTTCCCTCCTCGTCGTTTGATACATCGATTAAATACAGTGTCGAAAACGTGTCAACTAATACTCTGGGTTCGGCATCTTTTTTTCTGAATGATCGTCCCCTCCCCTTTTTGAGAATCAGGGCGTCCTTTCGCCAGACTACTTGGGTCTCCATAGTCGACCTTAGGACCGAAGTTTTAAATGTTGAGATGGAAGTACCGAACTGCGGTTGAAAAAAATCCAGCAACGAAGGACGAATTACTCAGGACAAACGATCGCTAGATGAGCTCCTTGCGCTAAAGTGTATCTTTTCATATATTTGAATTTATTTTTCTTCGATTTCTTCACTCGCGGACAATTCTTGCATTTCTCTTCCAATATGAATTCGGGAAGATCTCTCGTTGCTCTACTTATACTAGGAAACTCTTCGGCCAATAGCTGCGATCTTCGCGGCAAAAAAGTCGAAGAAAATTCATGAATTTCTAATTTTCAAACGTGAGATTATAAAAAAATTCCAACCTGCACGGTAACAGAGCGGATTTCGAGAAGAATTTCACAATTTTTGAATCTTCCGAATCGACTTTCGTCTAAAGTAAAATTTATTGTAAACGTGAAAAATTATTAAATATTTGAGTACTTTTGTGGATTTTTTATAATATATTACTTGATTAATTATACGGCGCTTCAATCTGCACAGCGCTCGACTCGTCTTGAATCCGCGTTTTCGAATGCATCGTTCGCACGGACTCCAGGGCGACCATTCCGAAACTACTTCTAAAATTATACCTGCCTCTCGGATTTCTGCCAAATCATTCATTCTTGATACCTGAATTTTTTTTTTCATTTTTCGAACTCGTCTCGGAATTTTACGAATTCCGTAATATACGAAAGAAATACACACAGCAAAGCGAGTCGTAACAGGTTCGAGATTAACTTCTCGATAATTTTCCCAGTCGGTGATGTTACCTCTTCCGACCGCCGAATCTACGGATTCTTTCGAAACTGTTTCGATTCTATAATTGAACTTATTCTCCGTCTCTTGTCCGTTCACGCCGTGACAACGATAAATTCCAGTATCTACGTCATCAAAATCTCTGATAACGAGAGAAAAGTCGGGAGTAACGTGAATTCTGTTGTAGGACATGTTATTGTCCATTCCTAACTCAACTTCTTTTTCTAATTCCGTTTGATAACGATCTTGGAAGTACCATATTCTCGGCTGTTTATCGTCGGGCTCTTTGCTACGTTTATCGTAAAGTAAAAAATTTACTTTCGATTTTATGAATGAATGAAATTTTATGTACCAAAAATGACATTCGAGCAGAACAGTCCCATTTATTTCCGCGTCTACGAGAAGATATTCGTCCAATTCTTCGGAGGTTATCAAGCGATCTCGATCCCTGCAGTATCGATTGATTTCCGGTCGGACGTCGACGCTGAGAATATGAACGAATCGTGACAGCGAGAGAATCCAAATGCAGACGAAAACCGGACCCATAATAACGAAATCAAAATTTGTGCGCCAAGCGTCGTGAACGATGGGAACAAGCGAAAGTGAACCAAAGTTATCCGTGAACGAAAGCGCGACGGATGGGGGCGCTTGGCGGAAACACGTACCCACAATGCATCAGTCGACATCAACATGGCGGACGCGATTGAAAGTGAGTGATATTTACGGTAATTCGCGATAGTTTTAAGTCGTTAATAAACTCGTCGAAAAGTTATCGCCAATAGTTTGTTCGTTGATCCAGCAAATTCAACGATACGCGGATTACGTTCGTTCGCGTGTGTTGGATCTTTCACCACTAACGTTTTAGTTATTCGCACACTTGGCCCGTGGGCCTAGATGGGTTTAAAATTTCAAAAATGACCAATGTACAATTCAAGCGGGACGGCTTGTGACTTCGAGACAGAATTTTTCCGTCTATCGTGGAATCATTACGACGCCGTTTTGCCATTACGATTGTTCATTACAAACGTCAAATAGTATCACAATCGTGAAGCTTCGCAGTTTAACGTTCGAAAGTAATACGCGCGTACGCTGTTTACACAAGTTGCGCCTCGTAGTTTGGTTATGTCGGAATACAGAATAAGGCTATCATACACGTACCACCGCTATCCACGAGTGTTGCCCTCGGTTACCCTTCGAAAAATCCCGGAGTTCGGAATATCAACAGATACGTAAACACTGGCGATTATTGCAAATGGATTGTACGTTATCATTCGTCGACGACTTTGTTATTATTATTTTTTTTTCACCGCAAAACATCGAGTCAACAGTTGAACGTTCGAATAATCGTTTGCTTGCCAAATAAACGAATTTGAAGTGTTGCATTTTTTGTGTTCAAAAATATGTCTCAAATATTTTTCAAATTAATCGTTTTTACGAGAAACAATAGCAGATATTTTATTCATCACTCAACTTTCATGAATGTCATACTTTTTCTTCTAAAAATATTTTTTTTCCACATTCATTGCGAAGCTTGAAATTATAAATGGAGCAAATTGAATTTTTTTTTTTTGCTGACCCTGCAGCAAAATTCGTGGAATTAGAGAAAATCTCGTGTTTTTGTTTACAGACGAATCGGCGGAGACGTTGCTCTCCATAAAAAATGGAGGATATCCGTCCATCGAAGATATAAAGACGGAGATGGGAGACGACGATCCTATGGATATCGAAGAACATCCCATATCCAACAATTCTTTGGATTCAAGTATGGATATCGAAGAACCAATGCCAGAACTTGGACCGGCGGCTCTGGGGTTACAGAGAGTCGGTACCAAACCTCCGCCTAAACCCAATCCTCCTACTCAACCGGTTCAAGTACTCAATCGCCGAGGAATGCCCGCAAGAATCAGAAAAAAGAACAAACTATTCTATGACGATATATTGGTCAATCATCCGCATCACAGGTTATTAACGATTCTCATTTTTCTCATATGCATTTAAAACGTATTTTTGTGTAGTCGAAATTTCTTTGGATTTTCACTATCAAATTAAAAAAAGTTTAATATCGGTAAAAGATCGACTATTACAGAGTATTGATTAATTAACTATTTTATCTTAATTTTTTTTTCATAGAATAAAAAAAGATCCATCGATAATGGACGTGAAGCCATCGCCGAAAAAATTATCACGTCCATCACCGATAAAGAAACAACCGAAGCCGATAATCGAGCCGAAGAAGCAATCAACGCCGACGACCCCAACGACGACATCACCGGTCGTAATTCCACCTCCGCGGCCCGTAACACCGCCGATAAAAGAAGAGCGGGAGACCGAAAAGCCCGTACAGCCGGGTTCACCCGATCGGAAAATCGGACAAAAGATCGGTATGCGTTTGCGAAATCTTCTGAAGCTACCGAAAGCTCACAAGTGGGTGTGTTACGAGTGGTTCTACAGCAATATCGATAAAACTCTCTTCGAAGGAGATAACGATTTTATGATATGTCTGAAAGAGTCATTTCCGCAATTGCAAACGCGAAAATTAACGCGTGTCGAGTGGTGTAAAATACGAAGAATGATGGGAAAACCTCGTCGTTGTTCGCAATCGTTTTTCGAGGAGGAGAGACGCGAACTTGAGAGAAAACGGCAAAAGATAAGAATGTTGCAACAGCGAAAATCCGGGGATATGAATAGCGTTAAAGATTTGCCACCGGAAATACCGTTGCAGCTTGTTATCGGTACAAAAGTAACGGCGAGATTGCGTAAACCACAGGATGGTCTTTTCACCGGAAGTATCGACGCTGTCGACACGAGCAACAATACCTATCGAATCACATTCGAAAGAGCGGGTCTCGGTACGCACAGCGTTCCGGATTACGAGGTTCTCTCGAACGAACCTCCCGAAACCATCAGCGTATCGTCGTTCGCACAAAAATTTCGACCGCGACACGTACAGTACGTACCATCGCCACCTTACGCGTTAAAACTTCGCTCACCGCGTTTAAACAACGATCCGCTGATATCGAACGCATCTATGGCGATTCCCAAAAGAACTCACATTGGCGGTACAATGAACGGTTATCCGCTAAAACTTCTCGAATTTATGGTAAAAGTCAACAAGATACTTGCCGCGAAGAAGATAAAGATAAAGAAACTCAAAGAGATGAACAGCGAAGCCGAGAAACAGAGATCGATCGGTGAATATCTTCCCCCGGATTTCGAGAGACGATACGCCGGGTAAGTTTCACCATCGAACACGCGATATGTGGAAAAATTAAAGAAATTTTAATAAGTCGCAAAATTTATTCATTTTCAGAATCGTCGTAGAACTCGAGAAGATGAACGTCGCCCTCCATGAGTTCCTCAACGACATTCAAGACCTTTGCCTGGAAATGGCTCCGGAGCCAAGTATGGCAGCTATGTTGGCGCCGTCGCATCTTCGAGAAAAATGCCGTCAAGAAGCGAGCGATATGGTTGAGAGAAACAATACGATGAATGATAAAGAACCGACGAAGATGAATCAACTTGTTACCGACTTAACCGCTCTTATGCTTCAAGTTAAGGTAATTGTTGTTATAAAATCAAACTTTCCGCTTAACTCCATTTTTTTTATCGATCGCAATTTTTTTTAATTTCGTACTTTTTCTTTGCAGTGCCTCTCGGATTCCGATCGAAACGCCTATGAGCTCAAGGTGTTGCAAGGGACGATGGAGGAAATTAGATCGCGACTCACGCCGCAGAACGAACAGGTGTTCCAAAATTACGTCGAGGTTCACATGCAGCGCATTCAACTGGGACTCGGACAGCTCGGCGCGTTGACGCCTTTCATGGGGCAAAAAGCTTAACAGCGTGCGTAGGGGAAAAAATCGCTGTAACAATCATGCGAACGTAAATCTAATGAGAGACAGAAACTTTGTACAGACTAATTGCTAATATAATAATAAGTCAATCGTTTTGATTTTTTTTTTTTTTTTTTTTTTTTTTCGGTCGGTGAGAAGATACGATAAGTGAGTTTATGTTGCATAAAATGCACAGTCGGTGACCGCCACCGGTCTTCGGTGACTGAAATAAAGTAGCAATCATGCGCTCTCAATATTTTTTTTGGTTCATCAATCAGATCAGCACTCGGATGTAAGAGAAGATTTACAATGAGTTTGCATGTCACTTTTACTTTACTTTAATTTTTTCTTTGTTTTTTTTTCGGAGAGCATTTATTGTTCAGTTACGAAGTTTCGTTTGGGCGGCACGACTACGATAAAAGATATATATAACTTCGATGAGAATTGGCAGATCCAACGTTTGACGATTTCTAAACATTAGTCGTTAGTTTAAACTTTAAGTAAATATAGTGAAAAAAAAACATTGTATATTAATATTATATCATTCAAAGCTTAATATTTTATTGGAGATTCAGATAATGATTATTAAATCCCTAAACAAAAGGTTGCGTTTTATGATTGTTTTAATTTTTGTCTCACCGACGAGATAAATGAGGGAATACCACTAATTACTTTGTTGACAATCGATTATTTTACGATGTTTGCTTTATTTATATACAAATGGCTATATAACATTTTCGCGTGCGTACAACGATTTTCAACTAGCATGTCGCGTTGTTGGGTGAAAATTATCACTTCCACATAGCCGCGCGCTTTCTCTTCTCGTAAAAAAAAAAAGAAAAAAAGAAAGTACAGCGGAAAAATAAAAATGCCGAATGCTAGAGATCGAACACAAAAAAATACAAAGCCATTGATCAGGAAACCGCTGCGAGGGGTTTCGCGATAAATTCGTAAAACCAAATTTCATTTTGTCGCAATTGAACGAACGAAAAAAACAGAATTAGAGATTTTTTTTCTTCATCGAGTTTCGTGTTGTACAATAAAAGAAATCTCCTTTGGGGAATGCATCGCCATTCAATCGATTTGGAAACGGAGTCTTACGTAATTTAAAAAAAAAAGGTCGTTTCCGAGACGACGAACGGCGAAGCCTCTCGAAATTACAAATTATAATGATATTGTTATCGCGCAGTCGTGCAACGATTTTTTCACGGATTTGTTTTTAGTATAAAGCTAACAGTCCCTCACGGCTACAATTGTCGCTTTTACGGAATATACAGAAATAATATAATCACATTCACGCGTTATCGTCATAATCACATTTTCACATCGAAGTCAAAATTGTTTCTCTCGTACGGTATGTGTTAATTGCTTTGACGATTCAATATTTCTTTATCTCATGTGAACTATTATTTTTTATTACTCTCGAGAGTTTCGATTAGATTATCGGCGTCTTCACTGGTTTTGACTCTCAGCAATACAGGCGTTGGCGGAGGTTCCGAGTCGGGTAACGGTAGACAAACCAACATAACTGTATTTTTATTCATACGCTTTGTTGGAATCGTCGTCGTCAATAAGGTATTGAGCAACAAATTTCCTAAAGAATTATCGGCGCGTACGATGAGTTGAGTTTTGCCGTTCGGTGTCGATTTCAAAAACAATACTCCTATTCCTCGATCGCTGAAGTTACCCTCCTTTTTCACGAATACTTTGCACCTGTGCGGGAAAAAAAAATTTTAGCAAAAAATAAATCGATTTAATATGAAATTCTCATCGATTCTTTCTGCTCTCACCGTTTCTCGAAGAAAGCATCTTCTTCGGTTATCGGTTTGAAATCCGGTTTCGGTGGTTCGTCTTCGTCTTCTTTCTCCTCGTTGTCGGCTTTAGTTTCGGTATTTGCTGGAGTTGCTACGTGCGATCCGAAGGAAAAGGGTTTAGCACTGAAATATTAAAAAAAAAACAGCATTACTTCCGGTTCGTAAAAAATCACACGATTCCGAGTGTTACCTTCCGAAACTAAAACCAGCCGAAGGTGTAGTACTGGTGGTGGAGCTTTGACCGAAGCTGAAAGTCGCTGAATTACTATTATTTTGTGAAAATGACCCGATATAACCCGATGACGATGATTGTTCCGATTTCGGTTTATCCGCGTCTTCCTTACTTGACACAACGCTCGTTGTTTTATTTAAAAATGGATTATTTTCGGTATTAACGTTGCCGAAAATCGATTTATTTTCCGTTTTATCGCTCGTATTAACGCTGAATATTGATTTCGATCCCGGAGCCGACGCGCCAAAGACTGTTGACTTCGGATTCCAATCGATATTCGACCATTTGCTCGCCTCGGCGGTCGATTTCTCAGTTTTTTTTTCCGGGCTTTCGCTCGACAAATTTTCCATACTCGGAGTGCTCGGTAGCTTCGAACTCGTCGCTTGCGGTGCTTCAAGTACGATATCCGAGTTCGACAATAATTTCGACGAATCGCGTCCGTGATTAGCCTCTATATCCTTCAGGTATCTCTCGTAATCGCGAAATATAGGCGTTAAGATGCAAAACGGATTCGAATCAACGTGAGACTTTATCCACTCCGTTACGCTTTCGTTTAGTCCCTTCAATTTGGCATAGTAATCCGACGATTTCTTGAAAATGTTTGGCTCCTTTTTTTCACTCTGTTCCGTTTTTTTCGTTTCCTCTGATTTGGGAGCGGAATCCGTCAAAGGCGAAGTTACGTTCGTCTTTTCAGTTCCGTTTTCGGGAATTTTGGACAATCCATTGCTCGTCGCATTAGCGTTGGTCGTTGGGTTGACGATTGACGAGAGATTTCCTATGGTATTTGATTTGGGAAGAAAGCTGAAAGGTGACGACGATGACGTTGCTGATGTCGTCTTGAATCCAGAAAAACTACCAAACGCACTCTTCGTTGGTCCCTGAAATTACATTGTTGCAGTTGAATTAGCAAAAATGAAATGGTCGATAGACGCAATATGTTAACTTACCTCCGTACTCCTTGGCAACCTGCGGCGAGCCGATTTGACCACTCGCTTCTCCAACACGTCTTGAGAAGCTTTTACAAATGTTCCCGCCTCCTCCGGCTCCTCCTCGTCGTTCCAGTTGTCATGATTCAAATCGCTGGCTGCGGTACGTTTGCATGCCATAGCTCTGCGCAAAAATATATCTGAAAAAAAAAAATCAATTGCGAGTTTCGTTTTTGGACGAAAACATTCGATTGTTTTGTTCGATGGTAGAACTTCGCGGAATGTACGAATTTCGCCTCACAAATGTTTCGTAAACAAACGCTCTTATTGGAACGAGAAGCAATGTCCGGGACAAAAAAAACCTCAAGATAACCTCCGATAGCGTTGGTATCGTAGCGAATTCTTCGATAGTTTTATCGATTTATCAAACTAGTTAAACGAATGTGTAAAATCTTACCGTGCTTCGCGATCCCTTTCGTAAATCTTGTGTAAACTAAGCGAAATATTCGATACCAATAAATTCACCGCCAAATATCGTTCGCGTGATTGGAAAATATGTATCTGATACAGCACTGGGCTGGCGCTGGCACTTGCTAAGCTACGCGGGCTCTCTACCGTTTGTGTGTGTGTCCCTTTTTAGTACGAAATTTTGCAACGCGCATGCGAACCTTACAAGCGAGACTCTCGCCAAGTCGGAGTCGGAGAGGAGCAACTGGTTTACCCGACTACGACACACGTTCTAACGATGTGTTAGTAATTGGTCTGTTTCTTTTCTATGGGTCAGAAAAGTTTTTGAGTAGAAATAAAAATGAGAGAAAGTATAAAAAAATTGGATGCAGCGTAGCGAGATCACGTAAGCGCAATCAGCTGTTCCATAAGGGATGAAAACAACATCGAGGGGGGGTGAAACTATGAAGTCTTGGGGTCTGTGAACTTTAGGGTCGAATCTCGCGCCGGATAATGATCGATGTTTGCGCTTTCCAATGTTGCATCAGGGACGAATGATATAGAGGGCCTTGTTCTTCGTAAATGAGTTGGCAAAACAATTCAACATTGAAAGTATATCGTATTGATTATATCGAAAAGAAAGGATTTGCAGGGTTGTAAACGTAGGAATAATGTATTGAAAAACAAAGCATTGTTCTGCAGTCTATACTTTCATCGACAATTATTCTTCGAAATGTTGTCGTAAACTACCCCGTCCAAGCGCATCATGAAGGGGCGCTGGTATCGTGAATATTATAATATTTTAGTTCAACACCCCCTACCCCTTAATCTTTACTCATGTTTCTTCCATCGTACATATTATTTGGCTGATAATTGAAAAAAGGAAACATCTGCCTATCGACTGAGCGTTATTCATTTGAATGCAAAGGTCTCGTTGGTGTTTCGGCAGTGGTGAAGCGGTGGCGGCGTCACCTTGTTCAGAGAACGTCCGACCGCCGTTCACGCTGGTCGTGAAAATACATCGCATTGTACTAGTATGTACCCAAAACTACTAGTACTACAACATCGCGTTAACTCTAGCATAAGTAACATAGCAATTTCGTTAACGTTAACCTCGCGTTCTCTCGTGCAATAACCACAATCTGTAGAATCATTGTTTTTAATACAAACTTTTCATCGCCCGTCGCGAAACCGATTGAATATCAGAGACTTAATACTATAAGTAACGCGCGTACGCGCGACGCTGAAACTTCTATCTTTTGTGTGTGTGTGTCCGCGACTGGCCGAAGGGGGAAAAGGGGGCACCACGGTAACTTGGCACGGCGGTGGGAGAAGCACGACGACGAGCGAACGACGAGACGGGGCGACGAAGAGTGTTGTCAATGTGTGAGAAGGGTCTCTCACGAGGAGAGAAACTCCACCAAGAAAAAAAAATTCATTAGCAAACATTTTTTTTGTTTGAAAAAAAAAAATTCTAAACGTTTCCGGTCGATACATTAACGTGACAAACATAAACGTAAAAATATCGAAAAATCGTCAATTATTACAACGTTTTACCAAAGTGTCGTGTGTGTATTTTTTTTGTTCGTATCGGTGAGACTTTCCGTCTCTATCTTTTCGATTGTAAACGCGTGTTGGTGCGCAGCCTCGCGCAGCGGCAGAGCACCAGCGAGTCTCTCGTTTCGCTTGCGTGTTGGTTGATATAAATATATATACATATATATATCTATGAGTGTGTCGAAGCAGGGACAAGTGCCGTGCCGTGGTGGGCCACCGTGCGGTGCCTCACGGTGACTACTATATACGCGATTTTCGGTCAGTTCCTTCTTAGTGTACCGCCTGGTTTTACTGGGTACGAGTGCGCTTACCTCCTCCGTCGCGGGGTTCGGAGATTCGTCTTCGACGGGAGGCGCGCGCGAGACGACAACGACGACGACGACGACACTTACTTTTTACCCGACAAACACACACGCCGCTCCTTGTCGGAGCGAGCGAGCAAGTCAGCCCGGCGAGGAGAGCGCACAGGATCTCGAGCGAGAGAGCGACGCGCTTCACACAAACATCCGTTGTTGCATTACTTATAAATCGTATTAGCAGTAAATCCGCCTCTTGGTGTCGTCAAACTCCCCCGCAGTTGTCAAATAAATAAAAATAAAACAAAAAAGGGAAGAAAGAAAAATAACAAAAAAATTACAGACTGAAACTGTGGTGTTAGATTAATTATGGAGATATCGAAAGGGCTTCAGCAGGAGATACAGTTGGTGCAAAGCAAGCTGAAAAATGCCATACGCGATCATCAGGTGAGAGCGATTAAAAAAATATTATGTATAAGTACGTAAAGTTGCGTAGGATACATATATGTTGTCTTGCATGTAAAAAGCATGTTTGACGATTGAAAGTACGAAATTGTCACGACAGGCTCGATTCTCTCGATCTATCGCGGTACGAACCTTCAACTTTTTAATCTCTCTATTAAATGTGACTTTTTTTCACTCATTCAACTCGCGTACACGAGAGAATTTCTCGTCATACGCACTGCCGAGTTTAGCTCGACAGAGTCGGAGAGGCACATTATTAATCGAGCGCGTCCCTCCTCCGTTTTTTTTTTCATCATTCTTTCTTCTATCTCTTCTCATATAATGTATATATGTCCGTAGAAACAGTTTTTTTTCCGTAAAATGTTGGCATACAGACGTGTCGCATTTCCCGTGCATGTTTCCTATTGGGAGCGCGATCGAGTTCTCACCGAGTCTCGTAATCGGTTTTGAGATAGTTTCGGAGACTTGAGAAGTGTGCGTGTATATGTGTTTTTGCTTTTTTCAATATTATTTTTATTATTATTATCTCTCGCTGACGAGAAAACTTGTGCGTGGGGTCACGAAGTATCAGCTGAATTGTTACGGTGATCGATTTACACTCTGCGCGCTATCTTCTCGCATTCCACTATCTACCTATATACCATTTCTTTCATACCGGAGTTTCGTCGTTGAATTTTCGATAAATCGCGTGGAGTAGCTCTCGCGCGCTCGCGCGCCACAACGAATTATCGGTCGATCGTTCGGTGCACGACTAAGTATCACACGAATACGCCGGTAGTCAGGTACTTCGAGGCGAATAGATGTGTTGCATCTGCAACGGGTCTCGCAGGAGGGATCGCGTTTTCAAGGTGAATGCGTTTCTGAATAAAAGACCTTCAATCGCAAGAAGGCAACTCTATGTTCGTTCCCCTCCATCGTTTATGAATCTTCATGAGGTTATAAAAGCTCATCGAGTGCTATCGATAACAAAGACCGTTGATCGATCAAAGAGCGACGATGTCCCGGCGATTGGCAATGTCGTTGGGAATAACGACGACAGTGTTATCCCTCAAACTATAAACGACAGCGACTGTGGGAAATTAATGTCCCGAAGCTCTCGGCAACTTCCAGAGATAGATAACTTCCGTCAGTAAGCACAAAGTTTACGAAGTACGACCCGATTGCTGTAGATTCAAGCGACGAATATTCGGTTTAGATTCACTCGATCGAGTGGATCAATGGATGCTACACACAAAAAAAGTTTGTCAAACAAAAAGTTGATTAATTTTTTTAAAATTTTTGTAACTATATATTATTAGTGATTTTTTTTCATAACTTTCGGAAAAATTGAAATTTATGTCCACTTTAAAATACAATCGATATTTCGTTATTATTAAATTTGAACTTTGAACTAAATTTAATACGAAATCGATTTTGTACCAAAATAATTTGAATTTTTTTTTTTTTTTCGTACCATGTGCACGTAGAATGCCGTATAAAAAGATTACCGCAGACTTTACTCCCTCCTACCCCTTCAAGGTTATTCGCGAATATCCGTCGATCAATGATCTCGAACTCGTTCGTTGGAGGCTCTCGTTGCGGGTACCAGCAATTGGCACAGTCCAATTTTCACACGTATACTTTTCACCGATTACTTCCCACAAACCAGGGTCGTTAGACCCGATTGACGAGGGAGTTAGAATTATTTTATTCTCGAACGAGAGATTTTCTCACTCTCTTTCCATCTTTCGGAAACTTTAATGCGTACGAGAAATCCGGCTGGTTGCGAGAATGAAGAACGTTGCCGAATCGTGACGAGAATCTCGTAAACCTTTTTGACTCTCTCCCAACCCGACACGATTTCAACAAGTTATACAAGTATAACGCGACAAAGTTTCGTCGTTCGTGGTGTTTTGCGCTCAGCGACGAATGGCAATGGAGTTCCCTAGATTACGTTCGGCAACTCGTTCCTATGTGTTCGCCGTTCGACTATTCTCTATCTTTCTCTCTCTTTCTCTCTGCCTCTTGCTGTATGCCAGCGGAAGTATCTCGCTCTCTGGTTGCCTTCTAGTCGCGGGTGCCACGCGACCAGAAAAGCTTTACATAACTGGCTTTGGAGTTTCGATCTCATTTATATCGTCCGACTTAACTTCTAAACAGTATTAGTCTCGTGTTAATCGTTGCAACACAAAACTTTGAAACATTGCCTCCGAAACATTGTTAAAACAAAATTCGTCGAAAACTTTATGCGACTTTATCTTTTTTTTACAGATATGCGTGGGAAAGTTAAAGGACGATCCGGACGTAAGTTTTCGCTTAGCGCGATATAATTTTTTTTTTTTTTTACGATCGGCGTGAGATGGAGATAAACTAACGATGAAAAATTGTACGCTTTCAGAATGCCGACGTTCTCGGACGGATCCAGGAGATTCAGCTTCATATTGTATCGCTGGGACGATGCCAGGTGAGTTACGAGAACTCTTAATCCCTCCCTTAGTTTTCAGTAATGAAAGAGGAAAAATTGCTGCGAGCTTTTGCACAGCAAGTTGCGTCCAGAATGAAACTTGTCTATCGTTATACATATATATGTGTTTCTGCATATATATATGCATATAACGAAGAGAGGATGATGGCTGCAAGGTCGGGCACGCGCTGCAACGCGACCAGGTAACCCAGAAAACTTTGGTACCGGCGCGTTCTCGCGATCTCAGACTCGCATTCGCGTGTGCATCCCGATACGAGTTTATAAATACAATGACGGATCCTCGATAACAGGATAGGATGATATTAAAAGATTTTTTTTTTTCATCTTTTTTACACACGAAGAGTTTATCCGGCAAAATGAAAAAAAAAAGATCGCGAGAAAAACGGTTTGTGTACCGAAACATAAGCAAAGTAATTTGTTGGATGGAGTTTCGAGTTGGCAAAGGGTTAGAAACGGAAAGGGATCCACCGGCGGGCCGAGTTTGTCGCATCTCTCGTAGTACCACGCGGGAATCGGTGCTGCAGTGTGACGCGCACCCGAGACACATCGATCGCCGACACTGCAAAGGCCGAGAGAGAAGACGTTCGGCAGAGGCTTCAGAAATTCTATTTATTTCTTCGGCGGGAGATTGTCCCGCGTGGATGATTTATTAATAATTCTCCGGGGGGTGTCTCCTGGAGCGTATAATACGAAGATACGATATACATCGAAATTTTGAAAGATTGAAAATACCGCGGTAACAACTTTCGCAATATCGTAGAAATCTCGGATAGTAAATTTCAGTCATTGATTCGATTTTACGAAGTTTCCGCGTCAAACTTATTCGGAGAAAAGTATATTTAACTTTTTTAGATCGCGAAAAAAAATTCGATTCGTAAGTCTTTTTTTAATCGTAAAAAGAGATCAATGACCGAAATGCACGATCGAGAATATCGATTAGTATCGAAACGGAGTTCGAGAAAACAACAAATATGTCGCTGCATCGTTCGCGAAAGAAAACTTTATCCTCGTCTCTGTGTAGGGAAAGTTTTCGAACGCCGGCAGGAACCGCTCGACAAGGTCGCCACCCCGATTCCTACGCCGTGGCGCTCAACCTTACGGGAAAACTCTTCCGTGCCGAATGAAGTCTTTGTCGAGAAAGTGGGAGCGAGATAAATGCGCAGAGGGTACGCGCGAAGCTCCCTTAACTTTGAGGATGTAGTTTGGCACCGGAAAGCTCGATTAATAATTGATCGTCTTTCGTGTACCATAGCGAGAGATTTAACGCTCAACTCTTTCGCCGTTAAAGCTCAACCCGCTCGTTTGACTCTCACGTTCTCTCATCTTTGCGACTCTCGTACAGCATCAGCCCCCTTCTCTCGGCGAGCAAAACTTTTCAGTCTTATTACAACGTAAGACCGCTGAGAAATTCATCGTTGCCGTCGTCTCTTCGTGTTTAACGTCGGAATGGTTAATTTCATGATAGGTTCGCAGCTGAATCAACAGTTAGAGTTTCTTGATTGGTATCTTCCCATTGCTATCTTAAGACATATACGAAAAAGCTTTGGAGTTTAGGGTTGTGTTGTCGAGACTTTCGCCTCATATGGCGGAAGCCACGATCGATCCACAAAGTTCAATATCGCTTCGACGCTCCAATCGAATTTCTCGGACCCTTCCGGTTAGTTTCGAATCGCAAATTTTGTATACGTTTCTCCGATATACAAGAGCGATGGTCCAATCCCACGGGACATTTCGAAGCGGAGTTTTCCCCCCTCGCATTCGTCGCCCAATCGCTCTAACGTTCGCAGCACGCGAAAGCGAAGCTCGTTCTTATTGATCTTCGGAGGTCTCTCTCTGTCTCTCGCTCAGTCCGGAGAGTTCAAACCGCAGCCCCCACTTAAGCTCTGGACACGGAAGCCGACGAGAGTATACGGCGTGGGGCAAGGATCCGTTCTTCCAAAAGCCTACAAGTTATTTTCAAAGATCGCGCCTTTGAAAGTCCCGCCACGCGATACGCGCACTTAGCCGGCGTTACGCTTTATCCAACGGAGTCGGTACTGCTATATAGGTACGTCTCAGCCTGCAGGGCTCACGCTATCTTTGTTAATCCTGCGGTTACCAGCGGGGATTTAATTTCAGCCCGAAAATTACCCAGAAAATTTGTTAAATTAGCGCATCGACCGTGTAGAGCTCCTTTGACGCTGACGAGATTTCGGCAAAACTTCATTCGCCGGTGGATACTGTTATAATGAATACCCCTATGTATCGAACCACCTTGTTAAATTCTACCTGCAAACGTGATCCACGGCCGTAGGAGAGACTGTACGTAACTTCGAGGAGCAATCGTTGAAGTAATCGCTCGTAACAAAGTTTAGTACGGAGCCTCGCGAACTTTCCGCGCGATGGGCTACCGGGCAAAAAGTTACTTTGCGGTCCATTCGGGAAACTCTCACGGTTACGGAGTCACACGGAATATTAGTTACGGCACACGAGCGCATCAGTGATACTCGTTAATCGAAAAAGTTCATCGTGTCACTGAATTTTACCGTTAAACTGACTATAAATATCATTTTTTTTGGCATTCCATAACGCGACGGTATTTTTTAACCCTTTAACGACTGATGGAAAGCTATTGCCTTAAACTTCATTTTTCAAGAATTTTTCCGTAAAATTAATCTCCGAAAACGATTGATCGCTTTCTTTGGATGTTCTGCGCCGCAATTCCGCGTTGTTATTGCATCGGATTATTTACGAGAAAAACAATAAACTCTCTTTCTCTCTCTCTGCTTCGTTAAAGAAGTAAATAATACTTCTCGATTTATTTTCAATCCGAAGAAATATTCCTCGTAAGTTTATTCATTATTTAGTTACACGGAAAAGTCGTTTTCGATGGAAATATCCGATTCTGGAGCAAAGGGTACGCGCAGCATCCATGGGTGGAGAAGCGCCAGACGAGAGTATACGCAAAGCGGGAGGGGAGAGTTTCAATCAATAAAATAACTTGCAGCAAACGCGCTTTCTCGATAGAAAAAAAAAAGGAAAAAGTAATTTCCAAGTGAAAAGACGAATTTCTTTACCCACGAAGTTAAAATTTCTAATTGATCTGATGCAACTGCAAGCTAATTACGTTCCGGAACTCCACGCTCGTCGGCTATCAAACTGATCGTAAATCTCTGCGGAAACTTGCGAATTACTTTGACGAGACACGTTGTTCGATCGTTCGAGCATTTATCGGGGTTCCATTTGCTCTCCCGAGAGACTACGAAGTCGAAGAGGGACCTGTGGATTCCTGTGGGATGAACGCAGGTCATCGACAGCGTTGGGGGTCGAAACGGCATTGTGGGCGTTGAGAGATCGAAACAGCGTAACGCATAAACCACCGCTTGATTAGTTACGATTTCAATCGTTAGTCATCACGTACAGCTACTTGATTGCCCAACAGGGTGAATTAACATTAGCGAGAGTATTCGCTAAACTCAATGCGATTAATCGATGTATATGTATACATCTATATACCTATATATGCATTTTTCTATATATATACGTTGGATACCTCGCTTTTCCGAGAAACTTCGACGACGCTATGGGGGGGCGAGTACGTCGATTACGAGCAACGAGTAAAGTTAGTTTTGTATTTTATCTTCGCGCAGAAGCAAGTTGTACAACGCTTGCGCAAGGAGGTCGAAGCATTCAAGGCGGACAACGCGAACGACGTAAAAGTTTCGTTCGCCTCGCTGCTCGGTCTCAACAACAACAATCACATAACTGCGAACAACGAGGCAACGACCGACGAGATATCCGAAGTCAAGGTAGTCACCAATGGTCTTGACAGTGGAAGACACGCCAAGGAGGACTACGAGGAGATTGTGCGCAATGGAGACGTTACTACACCTCCCCGTGAGAATCTTCGTAACAAGTAAGTTTCGCAATCTCTCCGAAGCATAAATTTCAAATTGCAATCTGTAAAACGGTTAATTCTTCAACGGGAAAATGTCGACGTTGTAACTTTCCGAAGAGATTTATTTTATTCATTAAAATGAATCATTTTAGATTCCGTACTGCGAAAACTGGAGCGCGCGTGTCATTTATTAACGAATGACTAATTAACAAATGTTTATCTTGACTTTGTTATCCTTTGCAGACAACGTTCCGTCTCCGTGGAAACACTTTCCGCCGAAGATGAAATAATGGAGGTCGAGGTTGGCGATAATTCGAGGGAAACGGAACGTCCGAATTCGGAAGAACGGATGGAAGAACGAAATTTAAATTTCAGCGCGCAACTTGATTTCTTGGAAATTCTTGGACTCATAACAACTTCGAGATTCACGGATTTGCAGAACAAAAGGGCTGAGAGAAAGCGCAGGAGCACAACGAATCCACAATTCGTTTATTCCAATTGGGAAATACCGACGGTAACTTTTATTCTGAAAGATATGAAATTACATTTCGTACTGCAGAAAGTTTTTTCGATTATCGTAACTAACCGTTTACGATTTTTTTCTTTGCAGAAACGAAAACGACACAATTATCTTCAGTCGGCGGGTAATGTGCCGCAAACTCGACAAACCACTGCGCGCCTCAACGGTCCATCCCCACCGCCGAGTACCGTCAGCAAAACCGCCACAACCGTTGCACCACCGAAGTCGACTTCGCCACCGACGCGAACGATCGCTAAATCGTTGATACCAACGCAAAAAGCAACAACGCGACCTAATATTCTTCGCAACATGTCGGAGAGCCGAGTTTTCGTCAACAAGGGAAGAATCGAGAATGGAAATAGTCAGATGCAATTATCGAACAGCGCGAAAGGTTCGCAGCAATCCAACAGCAAAACAGTACATATCCCGGGTTTGCCGTCGGGTCTAACAATCGAGAGAATAGAGAACGATTCGGCGGTCTGCATAAACTGCAGAAATCCAGGCAAGTTTTTTGGTTTTCAATCGACAACAAAACATCATCGACTCGTGGAAGCAATTATTTTGCGAAATAAAAAAAAGAAAAAAATCGTTACGGTTGCACTGGCAAAATAATTGATTCGAAACTCTGGATATTCGAGTCATGGAATGGAAAAAAGCCTATCGTTACATCGAAGGATAAATCGTTGTTACAGGGACCTTGACGAACTGCGATAATTGCGAAGCAAATTACCACGTATCGTGTCATACGATTTCGCCGCCACCGCCGAGGCTCTGTCCGAAATGCGCTGTTAGACTGAAGGACGGCGTTTCAACGACGACGATAAAGAAGAACGATGAGCTCGGTAATGAAAAAAAGAAAAGAAAAAAATTCTCGGCCTCAGAGAGTCCATGAATATTGAAGAAAAAAAAAAAAGAAAGATCAAAAATGCCGTGTCGTTTTTTCATGCGATTGACAAAAAAGTTCTTGTTCTCTGGCAGTTCAGCACTAGTAGCTGTCTCTCTATCTCTATCTCGATCAATTAGTTGTTTTTTTATAAACGCTTTTTTTTTGTCGCTGTTGCCGTCAACTCGGACCTCGAGCACAACGAGGCGTACATTACGAATGTATATATATAGCTTACGAAAATTCTAGATATTGCCTGCAAGGAGATTACGTGCCTGGCTCGTCGCAGACTTCAATGATCTTACGCACGATGTAGACGTACGATATGTCCGTACAACAAGTCTGCGAAGCTCGAGAGACCGACTACTAGTCGGCCCGTCGAGAGTTTGCGCATGAGAAGAACTTTTTGGTCGATCACGTGTAGGGAAACACAACGTATTGAACGCGAAATGTCTTGCAGAGGAAAAAGAGAGAGAAAGATATGAGCAGCGTGAGCGAAACTCGGATCTGAGATTGCAGGTTTACGAGTTGGAAAAACGCTCCCAACTACTCGGCCAGTCGATTCAGGTTCGTCCTGTGGCCTGCGTAGAAAAACAAAACTTTATTCTTTTACTTATAATCATTCAAACTTCGTTAATTTTCGTTATGGAATGCCCGTTTATGGTTTTTTCTCATTTATTACCTTCACACGAATTTAAACCGTATTTTCGATATTTACATTTTTTTTTCTACTCTGAGACATTTGCGTAGTTCTTTTAGACGAAAAAAAAACCTGCAACCTCTTCACGTTTATTTTTCTTCTTTCGTTTTGTTATGATTATTATTCTTGTTTTTTTCCGCAAAACGTTTTCGTAAATGAGGCTATTTTGAGATATCGTATATATATTTGTTCGACTCTCGTAGAAGTGTTTTTTAATCTACAAATAGTAGTTTTCATATAAAACAAACAAAAAAAACTGCAAAACTTTACTCAATTTTTACGGAGCCGTATTTTTATCTTAACATTATCGATCGTTTCGTCTTTCGATCTCTTTGAGTTTTGCACACACGAAAGAGCATGTCTGTCGTTGTACAGTGTTCATATTTACTATGTGATGCAAATATCCATATGTATATATATATATCTGGTGAAATATGCGACACAGATAACTTTTTTTTGTTACGTCGATAACGTTGACGAGCGACGATCAAACGTGGATAAATTATTTTACATTGATGTCCGCAGTTGCAGCATCGTACGCGCCAGGAGTTGCTGGAAAAGCAGGAGAAGACCCAGAGATCGATAAAGCGTCTTGTGGACTTTATAAAATTGGCGCAGCTGCGAAGCACCAACAAATCGTCGGTACCGGCGGTTGTAGCGTCAACCAGTTACCATCATCCACCTTCCTCATCCCAATCTCCCCAAACCCCGTCGCCCCATCGAATAGCTTCAATAAGTCCGATTTCGTTGTCGACGAACAATCGCTCGAGATCGTCAAGTCCGATAGTAATAGCAACACCTCCCCCATCGCCGACGGCAACGAGTTATCCTTCAACACCACTCTCGTCATCGGTAATCAGTTCTCAAGATCGAGCGTCACCTACGTACCGCAGTCCGACCCCCTTATCCCCTACGCCTATCAGCTCCCGTTTAACAGTCCGGAAATCTCCAATCAGCCATATTTCATCGTCAAAAAGATCCCGGAATCCGGAAAGCAAACGGAACAAACAACGGAAGCAAAATCTCTGCAACTCGCAACAACAAGTTCCGGTAACATTGATAACGACGGAGGAAGCGACGTTGGAAGCGGCGGAGGAAAGCCCTTTGGCGGTGAGGCGGGTTTACAGCTCGACAAGCTCACCGGACGTCTCGCCGAGTCGATCGCCCGTGGATCGAAGAAGTCCGCCACTCGCGCGATCCCCGGTCTCAATCGGATCGTCCACGCGGACAACAAATCGATCGCATTCGCGTCCGAATACGCGAACGACAGCGAAATCGACAAATTGTCGAGCAATGGCTCGCATAACGTCGGAAACTCGACGAATGGAGAGCCCGAACGAAGCGGCGCGAGTGGAGGAACAGAGACAATCGGATGCTTGCGAGAGATCGCCAAGTCCTCCGAGAAATTCGAAGCATCAAAGCAGAATGAACATCGGCCGAAGAGCATTTCTTCCCGTGACAAACGCAAGTCAGAATCTGGCGGACACAACGCAATGTTCGCAGGCTATAACCAGTCCGATACCGTCGCCGATTGTTCTGATCACCCGAGGAGACGCAAAGGACGCCCAGCAGCTACTCGCCTCAACGATAACAACGACGACGACGAATCCGAATTGTCTCGAGACGGATCTCGCGATAAACACAGGTCACCCGCCCCTTTACTCCACGCATTGTTCGCAGGCTATAACAAGTCCGATAACGTCACCGATCGTTCTGACGAACCTAAGCAACGCGAAGGACACGGAAATGCCGATCAATTCGCCAATAGCAACGACGACGAGTCCGAACCGTCGCGAGATGAGTCCAAAGCTCAGTTGTCACGCTGTTCCGTTGTCGCCGGATCCACCGAACACGTGAAATTGGAAGAAGCGCATTTATCAGCGCCACTTAGAGCAAAGTTAGTTCGCGACGACGCGAAAATGATCATTGAAAGTAAAGAATCGATCGGCAGAACGCGCACGACGACTCGAATGTTATCGAATCGTCGACGCACCACGGAAGATCGACGACGAACGCCGCCGCTTCAGCGAGCGTTAGAAACTTCAAACAAAAGATCGAAACACGAGAATAATCGGCAAATGCCACGAATTTTGATGAGACCCGCCAGAAAAAGTCTCGAATCGAGAGACGCGGTGAACAATGAAAATGCTGTAACTAACAGTTCTAAACTTCAGGATACTCTGGACTTCGCGTCATTTGAGAAAAAATATAGCAACGCCTTCGTGAAGATAGTTCCAGGAATGAATAGGAATCTTCCGAAGGTCGTGAGCACCGATACAAGTTCCACGGATACCGATGAGGAAGAATCGTTGCCGACGAGTGCGACGGATGGATTTCTTCACGGTACCGCCGTTAAAGATAAGGCTGAGGATATCGAGAGCAAAGACTTGATCAGCGAGGAACGGGACACAGAGGCGATAAGCGAAGAACGAGAACAAGTTAATTCCGACGATGATGTCGACGAAGAAATTGACGACGAAGAGGAAGATCTCGAGGATACGCCGATACTCGACGAGGACATTAATGCGGATAGGAATAACGATCGTTGCAACATAAGCACCGTATCACCCGAAAGTATGAAAGTTCTCGAGCAATTTGAATCGGCGATTCGCGACGCCGATAGCGGTGATATAACTGCCAATCCTTAAGATAATGTTTTTCCTCCACATCCTCCCCATCCCTCCTTTTTCAACCCCTATGGATCACAATTCGATCCTTACCTCGCGCTAAGCGCAAAATAATGATAAAAAAATATTAATTCCGTGTCAAAGTACGCGAAAACCTCATAATCGTAGATTTGATATCTACGAATAACGTCGACCAAAGTATCAATAACGATCGATCTCGAGTTATCCGAAAACAAAGCAAACAAACAAATGGTTACCCACTACGTAATAATTATTATTTCACTCGTACTTCCCAAAAAAAAAAACGTTTTGTTTCCGAATTTCCATCGCGACAAGTCGCGAATTCGCGCACCAATTTTCGCGCGACCGTCGGTAATAGAAGATTTAGCGTATTTACTGTACGAAAATAGAAAATCGTCAATATGACGAAAAAAGTCGAAAAAAGAAAAACGCACATATCTTTAAGCGAAGAGAGATGAAAATATTCGCCGCGAGAGTGTTTTGGGTTTTTTTTTATTCATGAGGCGGAAATACCAAGAGTACGACGTACGCCTGTTTATACGTAAAAAAAAAAAAACGAAACTACAACAACAACAACAACAATACCAAGCCATATTACCATACTGCCTTAATAGTGATTTAAAATGGTATTCTTACCCTTCCCTTCCTTGTTTACGTTATAAGTTGATTATTTATTTGATAAGCGCGTTGTCGCCGATTGACGATCGATGCGTCAAGTCCCTGTCGAGATTGCGATAGAAAAAAAAAACTATAGTAAATTAAGTGTAAATAAGCACTGAGCGATAAAAATTAAGGGCCGATAAAACGCGACAACGGTTTTTTTTTAAGTTTGTTAGTGAATAAGTAATTATCCTCGTTTTCCTTTCCGATGCAACAAACAATTCTCGTAACGTGTTGCAAGCCTCGCAAATCCGCCTGAGGTTCGAAAAGCCAATTCTACGAATAGTAGAAATTCGTTTTTTTTCCAAATAAAACTTTTATTCGTCATTTTTTTGTTTTCGTTTTATTATCGAATGATACAAGTTTGGTGAGCGCAGACTCGCCTTCAATTATACGAATGACGAAGATGCCTAGTGTATTAAAAAAAAAAAAAAAAAAAAAAAAAAAAACGAAAAATGAAGCGAATACTAAATTGTTATCCAAATGTAGACTACGAGATATCGATCGAAATTCGTATTTTTATTAATAAAGCAATTTGAAAGAAACTTTTGTATTCTCTATTTTATTTAATTAAACATCTGACCAATTTACCGCCGGTGCTCAGGTTTTTCAAAAAGCTATCGGTAGCGCGAAGTTCGAACGTTAGGTATTTCGGAGAATTTTTGTTCAAACACTCGTTACACGATTTACAGAACTCATCGATCTTTTTTTATTCTTTTTTTTTTTTAACGTACGTGTTTTCAGCACTTGCGATATCGTCTACCGTACATACGTGCAGCATCCGCAGCTAATTGTAAATCGACGTTGGACGATTCGCTAAATTGGCCTTCGGTCGAACGAACCGACGAGAAAAGGGTCGGTGGTGTCATGAAAGCTCGGTATCGTTCGACTGGTACTCTAACCGCGTTGAATTCACTCCGTTTTCGTTCCTCTCGCTCTCGCTTCCGCCTATAATGAGAGGGGGGAGTGGATAGGGGGCTATATATATAACCCGCGAATTTCGATTGGATGAAGGGTACAGTAACGCAGCATGTTCTCGTAGTGGATAGTGCGGAGTTGAAAACGTGGTCGGCAGATAGAACGTTTCAGATCCGAATCGACGTGAGAGAATTAAAATTCTCCCAATAATTGGTCAGTATAGTAAATAGTCTACAAAAAAAGTAAAATTTTATATTGAAATCATTTTATTAATCATTGTTTACAGCATTTTAGGACTTTATTACACTTGTAGCGACCGTACATGTTAAGTTTATTGCGTGAAATGAATTTTTTTTTTTCATTATCTTCTCGATGTTTTTGCTGAGAAAATGTTTTTTGCGCTAAAAAAAGCAGCTATTTTCTCAAATTAAATATCTGATTATCTAAATGATTGAAAATTTGTAACAACAATTAAAAATCGTTATCTCATTTTTACGAAAAAAAATAATAATAAGAATACACAAATATCTATCGTGTGTCCGAATTCTTTGCAAAGTCCACACAGACAGTCTGATGACTAAAGGGCCAACGACTGAACCACTTATCCCCGCGACGGGCAGAAACATTCATGCCGACGAAGGAACGAGGGAATTCCTGTTCGTACAAACAATCGGCTAATGATATGTAAATATGGCGTAGCTAATCAAGCGGCTGTGCCAACACGAGCAGATGAGTGCCTCGTCGCGTGTGAGTTCGATCCCCGATGCATTTATGCCGCGGGTACCGTATGCATTGTACATACATATAGTTCTTGGTAGGCGCATACACGCGCGCGTACATTACATACATTACGCGGCTGGATCGCTTGGACCAACCAACGTCCCTCGGCCCAGCAATCCCTCTCTCTCCCTCTATCTTTCTCCACGGCTACCCCGCAGCTCCGCGTACATATTTAATGGTTGGACGTTAATTGCGCGCTGTTTACTCGCCCCCACCCCACCACCCCCTCGAAACTACCCTGGTAGGCCAAACCGAGCAGAGGCCCGGTCGTTCGGTCGAACCCTCTCTCCTTTGCTGAAACATCAGCCACTGCACGCCGAACGGCTGTAGTTTGATTTTAATCAATTCACCTCTAGTGCTCGATAATCGAGTCTATCGAGTCCTCACTACTCCTCCTCTTGCTTCCGCGATTGCGCATCGCCCGATCGGAAATACCTTGACCGTTGTTCTATCCTCATGACCCAACGTGGAAATAAACAACATTTCTATCAAAACTCAGCTATCTACAATTTGTTTATTTTTTTTATCGACTTTTACATTGATTATTTCGCAAAAATGTAATCGCAACAATGATCAGTCGTCGCCGGATTACCTTTTTCAGTTAAGTATAAAATTCAATACATCGAAAAAAAAAAATCGGTTGAGTCGAATAAATCGGCATTCGCGACTGACGAAATAAATATTTCGTTCGTCAAAAAAAATCAATCGTCAATTTTTTCGGACTGTTAGTTAAATTCACTATTTATTTTTTTACTGTAGCAATTGTTTAGTTTACTCAACCGAGCAGTCATACCACCGGAAAACATCGATTTAGTCGAAGCAGCATATTTTCTTTTCTCTTCGTAGTTTACAGAGTACCATGAAATTTTTTACGGATTGTTAGCACAGAAAATTATACCGTATTTTTTTAACGCCGTATTGAAATATTTACGAGGTGACGAATAATTGACAATAAAACTAATGAAACTATAACAAAAAGTGTTAAATTATTTTCCCGCGAAGAAAAAAAAAGAAAAATTGTTGGTGATAGCGTTCTAAGCGAAACGAGTACGAAGAACGCACGGAGGCGAGACGCTTCTCAGCGCTACGAAGAAATCGTCATCCGCGACATGAAGAGAGACCTTAACCCAAAGGGACAACACCCGCTCTAACGAAAATGAGTTCCATAAAGCTTTTAACCCACCGAGCAGCTATCTGAGTGGTGAGAAAGATGCTCGATTTTGCCGAGTAACATACTCCGATGCTTTCGCGTTCTCCCACGTGGCACACGCGGAGTTCTCGTGGGGTAAGGAGCGCTACAGGGAACTCTCGTCGAGCCGAGTGTAGCCGGGGGTGTTAAGACGTCTGACAGTTGTATAAGGATAAAGCCGCTCACGCTGAGTGCTTTTATTTGTCGCGCGCCAGCTTGCTCGCTCTCTCTTCGCTCGCCTGCGTGCCATTATTTCAAATCGATTCACTTTTGTTTGTTGACTCCATTAGGGCGCCGCACGGCAGCAGTGGCAAGCAGAAGCAGCGGTAGCGGCACCGGCAACGGCAGCTTCCACACAGGCAGCAGCAGCAGCAGCAGCAAAGCAAGGCAAAGCTCTAACATAGCCACACCGCACTTTCCGTGCACATTCATCGCGTGTACGGGAGCGAACGGGATGGAAAAAGCCTTCAACTCTGTCAGCTTCGGCTCTTCCAGGCTTCTTCGCTATTGCACTACTATGCTGTTTTGTTACTGTCGTCGTGCAATACACAACGAAACTTCACGATTTCACGAACTCTCCCCGTTCCCCTCCCCTTTGCGTTCGTTACGTTTCTCTCTTCGCTTGATGCTTTCAACCGTTCCTCGCCAAAAGCTCTTTCAATTCTCGAGTGTATTGGTTGCAATAATACTTGCTAACTATAGTTATTATGCGAAGACTATGGGCCGCCGCCCAAAGATTTCATATGGTCGATAGTGCCAAGTTTAATAGCCATCTCGCATTACTCAACGCCGGCTTTTCCTTCGCATGCCGTCTTCGAGGGAAGAACTTGAAATTGAAACGGCAACTGTAGCTTGTTGCTACGGTACAAACCCCTCGTAATTAAATACGTGAAAGACGCCTTATCGGAGATCTGCAACTCGCCGAAGATACGACTTATGGTATCAATTGCTTTTTTCTTTCCTCGCAGTATCTCATTTTGCGACATTATTTTTTTTATTAAAGAAATCTATATTACCGACTCACTCAATAAAATTTTTCCGATTATTCCGAAAAAAAAAAAAATCTCGCTGATTATATGGATTTGGTGAATACAATAAAAATGTTTAAATAAAAGAATATTTATTCAAGTAGCCACAGATATTTTTTTTTTTTCAATTTTTCGGTTAATAATGTTGCTTTTGACTTTCGGTGAAAAATGATATTGAATTCGCGTTTAGCGCGAAGAGTTATATTGGTTTTGGGGTTTATGATTAACAAAACGTTTCGAAGAGCGCGTGTTGTTTGAGTGGAAGAGGCGCTACGATAACATACTGTTCCAGATGTTCGAGTTTCATTTTCACGTTGTTTTACGCAGTATAGGGAGATTCTCTTCGTTTCGTTGTCTAATCGCCTAGGGCTGTCCGGGGAGCACTAACGCAATCTATTCCAAAGTTGCGGGGGGACCCAAGAGTTACCCCACGGGACGTTTCGCTCGGTGATCCATCGGTTAACTTCACCGCTAGTTTCGAAACAAGAGCGTTTGCAAAAGTTTGTCCGGCCCACGTTGCTCCTCTCTCTACTCTATTGCCCGGCTGTGTACAGCGGTATAACAACGAGTATGTATATGGGGCGCGCAAGGAGCTCAAACGGAGACTTTCGCATACACACGGAACGGTAGCAACAACAGCACAAGTCGAATTGCTCCCCGATGATCCTCGTCGTTGTGCTTCGCGCCAATGAGACCTTCCGGCGTGCGAGAAAAGTAGAGAAAAAAAAAAAAAGAAAGAAAAACAGAAGACGACGACGAAGAAGATGAAGCAAAGTAGGAGAGCTCCGGGCTTCAACTGTGGTATAGTATATATACTATATATACCTGTAAAGTGGTTATTACGGCTACCGGAAATGGTTCTTTGGGCAAAAGTCGAATACGCCGACTGCTACGTCCGCCGTGGGGCGTCGAACGCGGGCTCGTTACTTCCTCGAGTGGGGAAAAACAAATTACCGCTGAGGCGCGAACAAATATTGGCTCGTCGCGATAAAATAAGGCAAACCGCGGGATTTCTTCGCTGTCTCGCTGGTAGATGCAGAAATATAACATCCGCACCCGGAAATGGCGCGCGATATAGATTTTTCATCGCCTGAACGCAAAAAGAGCGTCGAAAAGAGGATTCTAAGGTTGGATATAGCGAATGTAGAGAACTACGGTAATTCGAGTCGTGTACCGTTCGTAAAAAATGTCGATTCTCACATCGGCGATAAACAAAAAAAATCGAAGTAGCGATGAAGATTATATTTTTAAAAGAACTTTAATCAACTAATCGATTAACGTGTTTTTTTTTTTTTTACGTGTTCGAAGCCGACGCGATACTTCGAAGGAAATTACATCTCTCAGATGAAGTTAAGAGGGTTTTCCCCACTCAATTTTTCGTATCCGACGACGCGGAAAGCGTACGGTTCTGGAATTAGTTCCGTCGCCAATGAGAAAGAGAAAAAGCTCCTCTATAACTGGTGAACCGTTCCCTCCGGAATCTCGAGTAAATGAACGCGCATCGAGTCGTGTATAAAATGCAACGATGTAATATATATATACGCGACAGGAAAATGTTATATATGCGGTGCGATACCAGTTGGGTAGACGCGTTTAACGGTCGTTTTATATGTGTCGGTCAGTATTTGCCTTTGCAAACCGCACGTACTATTCCTCTGCGGATGCAGCGCACGGCAACGTTGATGCGAGAGCGCGAGAGAAGCAGAGAGAGGGAGAACGAGTGATCGAGCTCGCGCGACCAATTAAAACCCTTCGTCGTCCATGGGAATTGATATTGGAAACAAAAACTCCAATTTCAAACGCGTCACGCCGAAGCCGGCCGCGTGTTAATTGACCACTGCCCATTACACGCCCGATCGCTATTGGTCAATGCGTTTTCTAAACGCCTTCTCTCTGCTTTCTTCTGCCTTCCGCGCTCCATGCGCTATGCAATGAAAATAATTATTTTTGTTTTTTTGATGAACGATTTAATACCCGCGTCATGGAATCTGATGGCAGAAGAATTTTCCTATGCATATTTCATTCGCCGAACTAATCTCGATGAATCAACGAGCTGCTTCCCTATTATGTAGAATGTATTATTTTAGGAAAAGCCGCACTCGACCTCGCCGCCATGTCAGGCGTAATAATCTATGCAAACTATCGAACCGTCGCGTCTCGTGCATAAAACCGGCCGGTGGTGATATGTCTTGACCGCGATTACTTAGTCGCTCGATTTAACGCCACGTCGATCGAATTAATATGAGAAATCGTATTATCGTATCGTTATTAGCTCCACGTGGTTTCGTCGGATATCATAAATACCTCGTGAAGATTTTCGTGGGCTTTTACGTCGGAGAAAAATTGTTGCTTCCTTTTAAGGTTACTTTTTTTTAAATTAAAATGGCGGTCTTTTGACTATCGTACTTTAAAAATTATTGTTCCGATAAAATTATCGATCTTTACGAAATTTTTATAAGACTATACATTTGATTAAAATTTTTGCGGGAATACTAGCAGAACGCGATACAGATATTTCGCGAATCAGCTTTTTCCCATTTGGTTGACTAAACAATAGTTGATGAATTTTTGCACAATTTTTTTTCAGAATTTTTTTTTTTTTTTTCCTCGATGTATGCCATGTAACGAGTTGCAATATCGATGTTTATTTTTTGTGCGCTGTGTATTTACAGTCTCGTATTGTCTGCGAGAATACTAAATCGTGTAAAAATCGAATTACACAATTCGACTGTGAAGACATTTATATTTATGTTCGTACGCATACGCGTACATTCTTTTTAATCTCAATAGAAATTGAACCATACAATAAATAATTGGATATTAAGCAAACAGTAGAAAAAAAGGCGAAGAGATGACCCTCCGGGCTACAAATACATCGAGCGGACAGATGGGCGAGACTTTCCTGTATGCGTTCATCAGCGACACGCACGTCGCCGATGTTTGCTGAGTAGGAGTAGTATTATGCTTCCACCAATACAATCATTGTTCACATACACGTACAATACGTACGCCTATACATCGCCTATGTATGTAG
This sequence comes from Cryptus viduatorius, assembly GCA_964006125.1. Classification (NCBI taxonomy): domain Eukaryota; kingdom Metazoa; phylum Arthropoda; class Insecta; order Hymenoptera; family Ichneumonidae; genus Cryptus; species Cryptus viduatorius. The sequence goes on along the minus strand of OZ023224.1, from coordinate 10,829,558 downwards.
ACCGCGAATGCGTCGTTTAACGTGTCGGCTTAGCGTCACTGCGTAGTAAAAAAAAAAAAAAAAAATACCCGAATCCCATTGAAGCCGACCTCCATACTCTCGTCGGGACCGGGGCGCATGTTTGATTTCAATTAGTATTACAAATGAACGTTGGCAGAAGCTGCTACCCTATGTTATTGTCCTCTGCGTTCGATCGATCGACCGCTTCGAAATCGAACGCAGCAACCGGGTTTGGTCAACTATTGTACTCCGAGCTGAATCTACATACATCGAACTGTTTAATTAGCCCAATTGGAAATAGAATGATAAGTTGCGCGAAACTCTGACACATGTGTGCGCGCGCAGCTCGGTCGGGGGTTATGTATGCGTATAGGAGAATCCGTTGTATATTCTGTCAGCGTATGTTCGATGAGGTTTGCGATCCCCAGGTGTCGAGCGCGATCCGTCGATAGAGAAACGCATGAGCGATGGAAGAGCCCCCATAATGATTCTCCGAGCCTCTCACGGAACGCGATATACACTGCTAGTTGCTCCGAAACGACGAGGTCTCGTCGGCTAATTAGTTCGCAACGAGGACACAGCCGACAAACACAGAGCCACACGGGTACACGGCTACACTATAACTATCGTACGTGGGGACTCGCCCTACCTAACGCTTCGGTAAAGCACCTTAATATCGAGTTTTCGAACTTAAATACGGTAACGCACCGAAAATTTTCGCATTACTCAAACTACCGCGGAATTCTCTCAAACCCCTTAACATACTTCGCGTAATGCATGCTAAACATGTTGGGTTATTAGTTATTATTCCGTGCATTAAATTTAAGGCATCGCGTATGCATGGATTATAGCGCGAGATGTTACAGTTGAATGCATCAAAAAACTAACGTTACCTTGAAAGGTTTTTTTTAAACTTCGAATGGAAGGGAGGAGTGTTATACGTTTGACGTTGCCGTGAAATTACATACTATTTACGCCTCTGAACCAATCGTTAAATGCCCCGCGGTTACAATGTTCAGAGGTTTTTTGCTGAGTTCTCTTAGCGCGGCGTTCATTGATTCGTTCAGCCGGTCGTTCATTAAGTTCCGTTTAGTCGCGGATCGGGAAAAACATTTCAATATCGTACAGGAAAAATACAAATAATATAAAACATATGGATATTTATATTTAATGCCGTATTAGTTGCGCTGAAATTCCTGTGATGGTCGGTAAGTTAAGGAAAAGTTAAAGGTTATAGGAAATTCACGTCGGAGAAAGGGAAATCTCCGATCGACAAAAAAAGCTAAAAAAATTAAAATACCAAATAAAATTATTGCGAAAAAACCGCCGAACGAAAAGCGGTTAACCTGAAAAATGATTTGAAACTTTTTTCCGATTTCTATTGCTTTCGACTTTAAAGCGAATTTATCAAATAGATAAAGTAAATTAAAAATGAACATAAAAATTGCGCATAAAAACCTCTGACTTAAAAGTGATTAATCCGAAAAATTATTTTAAACTTTTTTTTATTTTTTATAGTTTTAAATTATTTTTCAGATTAACCACTTTTTAGTCGGAGGTTTTTATGCACAATTTTTATTTTCTTTTTTAATTTAATTTATCTATTTGATAAATTCGCTTTAGAGTCGAAAGCGATGAAATTAATTGTGTGATTTAATTTCACTTAATATGCGGTCCGGACGCGCATTAGAGGTCATCAACGGTCGACGAAGGATCGTTCGAGGCCCGCATAACATCGTCACAAGTGACTCATGAGATGAGGGCTCAAAGAAATTCTAATCGAAACTCTCAAATAGTAAATGGTCCCCGACGTGAAGGTTCTGTGATTGCGTTTTCGGAACGCGGCAGACGGCTCACGTATACGGGTTCCTTCTCTCGTTGATTCAATAAACACGCATCAACGATCCAACGAATCGTTCGCGCGCTTACGGGGAACGAAAAACGAGTCTCCAAGATTTCAATGGAATTCTTATTCTACAATTTCGATCGTTAGATGCGGGCGAAAAAGCATCGGGAAGTCAGAAAACGAGACAAACGTTCGGAGAAATAGGTGGCGCATTCTTTACAGTACTTTAACAATGATACATCACTCCCGAAGGCTCGGAAAATGGTCAAGAAACGAACGACACCACTTACGTCACTTATTGTTAAGTCGAAAAGGCGCGAGAAGGAATTCCCTCTGCAGGAAAATAGGGCAGCGAAGATGCTGTGGGACCGGAAATGTATAGAGAAACGTAAAAAAAAAAATGCACATTTTTACCGAAGAATGGTAGGTAAACTTCGAGAATGTAATAGAAAGAGAAACTTTCATTCAAATGCCGATCCCTAAACGCCGAAAAAAAAGGTCAATATCCATTTACATCGAAATAATCGATTAAAAAATCGAAGATACCAGAAATCGGGTACCAGAATTAAAGTTCATAACTATTAGGGTAAGTAATTTTTCGAAATGGTCGACTCTTCTTTCGAAATCGACTTTATAAAATAGTTTTTTATAGTGTATATTTCGATTTGCCCCGTGTTTCAACTCTCCCCGGTCTCCCTACGCGAAGGACATTCGTCGCTATACCCGGACAATCCGGAAGTAAATGCAGACCCGAGAGGGGCAGAGAAAATTCCCACTTGGGAATTTGATAGTGTCGACGAACGGGTAGGAGACTATTTTTTCAGATTATTCGCAAACTGGTACCGAGTGGCGAACGGTTGAGTTAAAGAACACGGGAAAGCACTTTTGCTTTCCAGGTGAGACGATGGATCCTGGGGATAGCTTCGTCGATCCGAGGAGTGCCGCGTCGGCCAAAATTATATTATTAAATAACGAACAGTGGAATTATCGGGACCGGAAGTGGTATCTCGACTTCCAGTTCGCAAAAAAGAAACAGCGAAGAAGCAAACGGGCTTTCGGTGTCGATTATCGATGTTGAATTTTTCGCTGCAAAGATCGCGGGGGTGAGAGAGAAAAAAGGTTATATAGCTTCGATAGATCCGTTAGAGTTTTTTGCCATACGATCGTGCGGAAACAAGGGATGATGGGTTGGGAGGGATGAGGTCATAGTGTGACGGTGGCGAGGAAGGGCACAGAGGAGAGGGGGGGGGGGGGATGACGCCACTCGAAGCCGCAATAGCTGACTCCACGCAATTATAGGCCCCTAATTACAGCTCCCCTGCAATACCCGCCCCTTCCTCCTCTCCACACGAGCTTCGGTTAATTAATTCGTACCTCATTAACGGCACAACCAGTCCGTGCATTCTCTTCAGCGAAATCCCCGCGCGCGCACACCGTTCATCCGGAGCTCTCTCGTCTCATCTCTCGCGTCATTCAACCGATCGCCTTCGACGTTATATTTCACCATATAATGGTCTAATTCATCTCGTTATTCAACGCTCCGTAACGAAACGTTATGTATAGATGGCGCTATCTTGTCGAAATATGTTCCTCCATCTTTTTTTTTCGTTCGTATTTATTTGCTCTGCGTTTTTCTTTCCTATCGCGTTTATTAAAAAGTGAATTCTAATTAAGCTTCGCTTAGAGACGCGCATCGCTGCTCTCGTTATCATCGACGCACGACGGGAAACGCCAGAATCGTTCGAGCGGTTTCATCAGTGACACACATTTATATATATATATATACGTCACACACCTACGAGGAGACAGCAGCTGCGATAAAAATTATAACGAGAGAAAAAATAATACGCAGCTCGCTTCGGTCGCTTTTATTAATTACACCGTAGTGACGCTCGACGGACGTACAGTATCAGCTGTCGGGACGACGAGAAAAAAAAAAAAGGACCGACGTCGTCGGAGGGTTACGAAGAGTCGCTGAGTCGGGAACGAAAAAAATTAAATAAATAAAATGAAAACAAACGAAATCGCTTGGAAGAAAAGATAACGGGGATGACGAGTCAGCAAGGGGCAAAATGAAACATGTCGCCTGTATCTTATCGTATATTTTTTTTTTCGTTTTCGCTTTTGTTTTAACGCCAGACGAACGTCAATCGGTGCGTCTTTCGAACTCTCAGATATAGATCGCGCCTTTTTTTTTTTATTTGTTGATGACGCGTAGCGATTTTTTTTTTTTTTCGATTTTTCTATCGGCTGGTAGATGTCCGTTCGGGAATTATATAGAGACGTACAGAGCTCATAAAACTATCTGGTCAAGAATGAATAGTTCGCGCCATTGTTCGATCATGAGAGTGCTAACAGCAGGAACAGCACAGCCAGCAGCACGCCTGTGGTAATCGAGTCGACGATCGTTCGTTCCATTAGACAGGGAATCGAATCTGGCGAGAATCGACTCGAATTGAGTTAAAGCGACGATGGCCCTCCCTCCTTCCCTCCCTCCTCTCGACTATTCGAGGCTCGTGCCACGGCACAAATTGGGCATGGCGCTTCAATGTTCGGTAAACGAATTATTTTCTATGGCCAGGGATGAGCCACGACTGCTGCTCTCGTCGCGTGTGTATATACGATTTTTTTTTTTTTGTTTTTTTTTTTTTCATTGACACGCGCACGAGTTCGGCGCTCAACTGTGGGAGAAGAGACCCACCCCCATTTTGCCCGGGGGGTTTTGTTGCCTGTGCAACACCGATCGCTTACCGTGCGTAGCGTGCATACTGCGCGAACCACCAGCTCGTTATTTCATCAAAAGCATATCACAGCCCGGATGAACATCCATTTAATACAACAAGGATGTGTCACGGCAATGAAGGTTCAATCGGCAATGAATTTTTTTTTTTTTTTTTTCCGATTGAAACCGCCGCGATGTTTTTTTTTTTTTAATTCCATTTATCCGCTATAGAATGAAGAATATTTTTCACGAAAAGTGCTTGGAGTCTCTTAAACGAAAAGTCTCGTAGATCTGAATAATGTTCACGACGAAGAGTTTTTCCCTATATTAATTAGACGCAATTAGAATTTTTTTTTTTTTTTTTTTTTTTTTTTTCGGTAGAGTTTTTCTCAGGATATTAGCGCAGTCGAGGCTGTGCGAGTATATAGATACGGCGTTCTAGAATTCCTCGGAGCAAAAGAGCTTCAGGAGTCACTGTCTCTGGCTTCCCGCCCGCGCTTACCCCTTCGTAACGTTAAGAGGGTTTGCTTGTATCCCCCGAGATGCGCATGCGTCATCCGATTAAAATTACTAATTAGCTAATTAACTTAAGCGACCCACGACTCCTGCGCCCAGCTTCGCGGCCTTTCCTCTAAGTAAGTTGACCGCCTGATTATGATGCATCGCTTTGAAGCTTCGCGAGAATAAAAAAAACATAGAGAAACCGCTCGGAGAAAAAGAACCACTGATGTCTGGGTGTGGTGCTGCGAGAACTCGCTTCGCTATATTTCTCACCGTCTGTTATATCAACCATAATTTTGCCGTCATAATAAATAACGTAACGACGATGTTTGCCGTACTAATTGGCTCTCCAAGTCGGAACTTCTGTCTGACGCTATTTGCTTCGACATTGAGAAGGGGAGAAGCGCGCTACAGCCGATGATCCATCTTCTTACAACGGTAATACACACAATCATAACAGTAAATTAATGTATTGTCTTTTCGAATGATCTAACGACGGCGGGATGAGACCAAAAATCTTTCGGATAGATGCGCCATCTGGAGAACGATGATAATGATCATTCGAATTCGTGATTAAAATCGGAAGAATCCTTAAAAGATCGAAAATCCTTTGAAAGCGCTAATCTAACCTCAAAATGAGACTCTTGCTGCTGATTGGACAGATTCTACTTTACCGAGCGAAATATCGAGTAACGGATGCTGCGATTTTTTTTTTTTTTTTACTTATTCGATTATAATCGATCTGATATTTCTCCCGAATATTACGAAACCGACAAAGAGTAACGAGCCATTCGAACATCTATCGGCTTTATCCTTAATTGCTTCGGGACGAAGTACAATCATCGTTGGGAGAATAATTCGAACTAACGATATAGCAGATTGCGCGTGTCACGACGATTCGATGACTAATATTCTGGTGAAGTCAAGAGAGCACGGAAATGCTCGCGGGATGTGGCTTATCGAAGGCGATAGTTACGACGAGAGATAATAGGAGGACATAGTAGTCGAACGGCGACAACGAGCTAACGAGAAACGGTAGAAAGCCGTGTAACTGTGTATATACAACAGGGATATACAGAGAGAGAGAGAGAGAGAGAGCGAGAGAGGGTGATTGGATGATGGGCCACGGGTACCGGTTAGTAGTTGAACGCCAGAGGATCGAACCTCGTCGAGACTAATCTCGGCTCTAACGCCCCAGCAGGGATCGCGATATTTCGAATTGATTAATCCGTGAGAGAGTGAGACGGAGACGAGAGAGGGAGAGATAGATAGACGAGAGGGGTTATAGCACAGGACCGCCAATTTCGGTGTGTGCTCTCGGTCAGCCCTCTCCGTTTCGCCTCACTCGACCCTTTGACGCTTCCGGACGCTAACCCTGAGGCCACATACAAAACTTCTATCGTCACTCTATACACGCGCAGCCGAGAGCAGAGACTGATGAATTTAGTTTTTTTTTTTTTTTCGATTTTTTAATATCGTTTTATTAAACCCATTACGAAGTGCATTGAATAAGCGCAACTTTGCCATTTGGTACTTAAATTGACGCAAAAGATAAAATGAAAAAAAAAAAAAAAAAAAAAAATTAGAAATAAAAAAGTTTACGCGATAGAAGCGTAACGAGTATCAACGAAATTGCAAATTTGATTCAAAGTCGCGTGTGCGTTGCGGCTGACAGTGTAGCTAACAGTAGAACGAGCCATAGGCGCACTCCGAAGAGAATGGATGCAGCGACGGATCGTCGAAGAGAAGAGTGAAGTGACGGACGGGCGTGCTTAATGCGAATCGCATCCGGTAGAACGAGCGCATTCACAAGACACGCCAATTACATCGTCGCGCATAGCTGACGCACGCGTTGTATATGATGTCTGGTTCGCTCTGGGGAACACTTCTCTCATTCTCTCTCTCTCCCTCTCTCTCTTTCTGTATGTTGCAGACAACCCAATGGTTAGAGGCAGTCTCGCGCCGGAAATGATTTGATTTTCGTCATTTTTATCATTCGCTGCACCCGTAATCGAATATCCCGTGGCTGACACGAGCAGAGAACGTATACGAGTTGAGGGGGTCTCGTAGTTGACGGCAACCCCTGCGGTTTATTCGCTAGTGGGGGCCCCGAAGGCAGCTATGATTTTTGTATGTGATTCGTATTTGGCGCTCTATACCTGTATTGTTACTGATATAATTCCGAATTTAATACGAAAAACCGAAAAAAATAAAAAAACAATAAATTTAATTTAAACAATTTTTTTTTTTTTACATTTTTCCGAAAATAATAAAAAATTACAGATGAATTTACAAAGCCGATAATCTTTAGCAAGAAAATTTTATGCGTTCTGCAGAATCGATCGTCGGATAGGCTTCAGATTTTCGACAGTATTGCAGCCGCATGAAAATCTCGAGAGAAAGAGAACGAACGAGGGGAGCCCGTGGAAACGCGGTTAGACACGCGTCCGTTCGCTATCTACTCCATTGCACGCACTGTTCCCGTTCGTCCCTAAAAATGTATTTTTCGTTAAATGTATCGAGATGGCAACCGGTAGATAAGACTCTTCGGTGGCGACTGTAGCATATCGTTTGTGTGTGCGTTGAGGGTGGATTATTGCATTGTGTCCTCCCGGTTTTCGGGGTGCGTTTCCATGCATTCGCATAGTGTCCGATCCCAGAAACGAATGCTCATTTATTAGGATTTCACGCCCGTGGTCTCTGACATTTTTTTTTTCTCTCGGTCCCTCGTTTTACGGGGATTATAATCCATTCTAAATCGTTCGCCGCACCGTGTGACTCTTTGCATTTATATTTTCGTTCGTTAATCGTGAGAATTACGAATTTCTCAATTTTTTTTATTATTTTTTTTTATTAATGCTTTAGTTTTTAATTACTTGGGGGTTCGTTTTTTCGTCACTTCGCGACAGTACTTCGGCGAAAAATAGCGTTGAAGACCATGCAGATCCAGAGAACGAAGATGTTTTTCCAAAGCGCAGTTTCTCTCAGAATCCAACCGATTAACGAAGAATCGACGCGATTTCCATTCGACTTTTTTGAAAATTTTGAAAAATTAATTTAATATAGTTACGGGTTTGTGATTGTTTCAAATTAAATAAAAAAAAAATATCAGTACGTCGTCATCGTCGATTCTGTTCAGCTGACTCGCGCTCTCGTGGATATCATCGACGCTTAGAGGACCGAATTGACCGCGAACACTTCTCACGGGCATCATGAGTGACTGATCCTGTCTCGTGCCGATCTCAATGAGAGGTTTCATGTCGGCTGAAGTCGTCGGTGTCGATATTGTGCCGCTTAGAATCATCGCATCGCCCATTGGATTTTTTAACTTATTTCGATTTAATAGAAATCGACGCGATTTTTTATCGAAAAAAATTGAATTTAGAGATACCGAAAGGTTAAACAGTTTGGAAAAAATTCAGTCCAAAAAAAAAACGTGACATTTCGTTTGACAATTTTTCGTGAACTTTCGTATCGTAAAGTTCCGTCGATTGTTTTGTTTTAACGAATGTCGCGCATTCGTAAAAATCAATTTCTCAATTTTTTTATTTTATTTTTTTTTTTATTCTTAAAGAAAAACGGCGGATTCTTTCGGCGCATCCGATACGCGAATTACGATTGAGCAACAGCAATGGGTAAGAGCCTTCGGGAATAAGTGTTATGTACGAAGAAGTGTGTGTATAAAACTCAAGACTGGAGTTCCGTCGGTGCTTTCTACGGGTCGACAATCCTTCACAGTTAAAGCCTCTAATCGTATTCATTAAAGTGCTCTCAATGCTTTTACACGGCTCTCTTGCCGCGTTGGTATACCTCTCGCTCTCATCTACCCTGTAAGTATATACGCTCTTCAGCTTTTTCATCTCGTTCTCTTCCTCGGTCTCCGTTCGTTCTCAGCGGCGCCGCGGCAGAAACGCACACTTACAGCGTTTCTACAACGACAACGACGCTGACGACGACGGCGACGTCGGAGCGAGAGAGCTTTTAAGTTCGCAACAATGCGCGGATTTATAAACCCCCCGGTCATTGTTATCGGGAGCGAGTGATTGAGGCTACGGGGGTATTTCGACACTTGCCGAATACCAACCATTGGTTAGACCATTGTCGATCCCTTTATCTTGGAAATCCTGGGCGTTCTCTCGACCGCGCGCGCACACATACATTCACACAAACGTTCTTTTCTCTCACGCTGTTGGCCGGCTCTTGTTAAATGACTCGGTTTTATTGATGGAAACGTTCGGAAATGCGAAAAGCCGTACGGGACTCCCGAAAGGATCGAAAAGCGTACCATGGTGTGCTGATAACGGGCCATTGTGCCTCGTTTCTCGCATTAGACATCGCGTCTGGCAACCACCTACGAATTTCCCACATTTTCCCGAAGTCCGATGGATTATACGCGAAAAAAACGAGTAAAAATTGAAAAATCGTACGACGAAAAAAGGGGAAAGAAAAAAAAAAGAAGGGGGTTGAAGTCTGCAGATGACGAGACAAAACTCTCGTATGACGTACGCAACTGAAAATCAGTGGACCAGCATCGCTGAAGCGCGCACAACCTCACAATGCCGTTGCAAACGCGTTTGAAAGCGCAGCGAGAGAGTGAACTACAGAACAAACAAAAAAAAAAGGTGAATTCGGGGTAACGTCGTTCGCATCAGAGACCGCGAGAACGCGCGGGCTCAGCGTAACGAACGAACGCACGCGTGATGCACGCCGTCGAGTCTCTTGATGCGTGGAAATTAAATTAATGCCGGGATACTGTAGTATAGCGGTACACGCAGACAACGCAGTTCCAATGTTATTTACTATATATAACAGAATCACTGCGGGGCTCTCGCGCGGTATAATATATATATATGTATACCCCTTCGAGGTACGCATCGGTGACATCGCTTGCGCCCGAGGACAATGGTTATGATGGGACGACCGCCCAATATACTATACATGTATGAATGACACTCTCGCTCTCCTCTCCTTTCCGTGAACACCCCTCTAGCAGTTTCACGATTCTACTGACTTTCCCATGACGTAGGTACTTGTAATCAGATCATCTCCTCTGCACCCCTGTATCCGCACTTTCACCCTCGTGCGCTGTAGCGCTTTTACCAGTCTCGCTATTGCAAGGGAACCCCCGGACCAAAATCGCGGACGCAGTGGACCATCACGAAATATCGTCATCAATGGCACACAGGAATGACTTTAAGTATTATCTATCCCACGGAGAAATTATCTCGTTTCGATGAATGTGAAAGAAAAAAAAAAATTCGGAGGACAAAATATATGCAAAAAATACGAAGAAATATCTTTAATTTATTTATGCGTCTGTTAAAAAAATGAAAATATAAATATATGAATTTATTTCGTGTCATTTATTACTTACGATAATTTTTTTATCTATTTTATCTAATCGAAGCGGGAATTTCTATTATATGTCATATATCGGCTTGTTGTTCAAAAAATTTACGTAAAATGAACAAATTTTCTTATTTGGGTGACTTTTCGGATAGTGTATCGGACTATTACGAGTACCGTTTTCGTTCGAATGCCTGTAGGACAGAATAATAGGGGGTCGTTTTCGGGCCGCAAAGCCTTTTGCAATGACGGGAAAGCCGGTACATTACGCATTTGGAGTATTTCTCTGTCCGGTCACGTGGCCGTACCGCATAGAGGAGAATCGAGATCGAGCGATAGCAGCACGGGCTGCTGGAATATCGTCGACCTCCCTACGGGGAAAGCTCAGCTTCGCTCTCTCGTCCGTTTGTCCGTCAGTTTCTGCTGTTACTGCTACAGCCACTTGCTACCGCTGTGTTCCAAGCCATGGTATACCACCGCGGTGTCACTGCATTCTCAGCAACACCCTCTCGACGGTACGGCGTACCCGACAGGGACCCCTTCGCGAGTGGAGCGACGGCGCCAGAGAGCGAGCAGTGCCATTCATCTAATCCGTAATTATGCTGCTGGCAACACACTCGCGACCCTCTCTCCGCGATACTCCCTATGCGTTACTACACGGCTAATTACTGCGCTTTCCTATATACGACATTACGCGCAATGAAAGCTTGCAGTACACACACAAGAGTGAGCGAGTTACCGTAACGGCGCGCAGGTTAATACCATGCAATTGTATAATTGCTACGATTTCGCAGAATGAAATTACGATCCTTTTTTCGGTCGATATAATTTTTCTTTTGAATTGTAGTATAACGGACATTGTATTAACTAAAAAATAGATCGTTATTAGATAGTTATTTTTTATTGTTCATTTTTTCAATAAAAATGTCTATACCGTCCGCTTATACTGAGAAAAAAACCTGTTGAATATGCTAAATCGGCGCATGCGCGTGGCGAAACAAATGTTTTGTAAATTGAAAGGAATACCGCGTTCGTCGTATAAACTGTTAGTGAAATTGACCATTTCTTTCTTATAGTGACATTTATTTCGTTTAATCAATGAAATATTTGTTTCGACATTTCTCTGTGAAGATTTGGGTGATTCAACCCTTTGGTCTCTCAGTCTTCGATGTTTTTAAGGCGACTTTCAAAAAGCCGCAGTAGCGCAAGAAAAAAAGATTCTAAAAGCACCAACAATAGAATTTAATGTCAATTTTTTCCCGTACAATACGATAAGCATCTTACGATTGAAAAAATGTTAAGGCAATGTAAAGGTCGAGAAGATCGTATCGAAAATGTATTGTTGAAACGTATGTAAGTTGTATAAACGAACAATAGCTTTGAGAATCTATCTGATGAAATTGCCGCGATTCTATTACGGAACGTGAGGTAAGTGAATTAGTAGTTTATTATATTTATAGGTTAGGGAAGAAGGGTCGTAGTTGATGGTGCGTCGGCGTATAGGAGAAATCAATTCGTGAATGGTATCGTTAATCCGAAAAGGTGCTTTTCGGATGCTCGCGCTCGACTCTTACATCAAGTAACGGGAATATCGACTATGGAAGGGATGGTGGGATTCGAGCGGATCGAGTCTGGGCGTTCGCAGTCCCTAAACCACTCTTCTACGCGGGCAGTACAGTTGCCAGTAGAGTGTAACGTACCGGTACTGGGGATTCTCGAGGCCCGCGCGAGCGTCGAGTGACTGAGTGGTTATTTAGGTAAGAGCCATCCCCCTGCAGGGGCAACCGGCACTGCGCGATCCGCAGTCCCCGCACCCCCTCCCTTCCATCCCCTGCTAAGTAATGGTACCACAACATATTGTGCAAAGAACTCGCGCTTCCCGCTATCTCGATTATTTATACGGACGTATTGCCCATCAGCGTTGCAACTCCGATACTGCCGCATCTCCGAAAGTATACACTCAAGAAAATCTCCGTGTATTTTTATTCGGCGTCATATTCCTCAAGATTTCAGACAGAAATAACAAAGTTATTAATAAAGACATTGGTCTAAGTAACCTTTTCCCAGAAACCAATAATTGAGAGATGACCCCTTTTACCGATTGAAGGTAAAATGGCAAACAGTTATTTGTGTGACAATAGCGCGAAAAGTAGACTATTCTGCATTAAAAAACAAGAGAATTGAATTAATAGAACAGCCGAGCGAATGGTGTCAGTTGCGTATTTTATAATTTCGGCTTTAATTATTGATTCTGATAATTTTATATGACATCGAAAGAAAATCGACACATTTTCGGACTTTCGTGCAATTATTTCAAATAACTCGTAAAATTGTGGGAATTAGAAATAAATTTGAAATCGAATTATTACTCATGCATATGGTATTTATAAAATTGCATAAAGGTTTTCCCCGTAAAAAAAAAAAAAAATATAGTTCGTATCTCACTGAGCAGTGAGATTCCACGGTCGGCATTGGCTTCGGAGGCTTTGCGTACGTGCTGACTGTGCACATCGCACAGTCCGAAGGCAAATCCATTGCGTAATGGTGCGGACAGGCTGTTGCGGCTCTCTTATCTCCGACCGCCATAGAAAGCTCGCAGCCGAAATACATTGCGTATTACGCGTCGTTTAGATTATTGGCTCGAGATATTTTACGCTTTTCCGGGCATCTCACACGCGCTGCGGATCGCCGCGATAAGATGCGCAACGCTCATCGTAATTTCCCGGTCACCCCATCGATTTAGCTGCAATATCTTCTATTACCGATTATTCTCCGGCGAACGACGCAAAGCACATATTTGCCCGAACGTCGATACGCCGTTGCGGGTTCGTGACGTTCGCAGGAAAGGTTGCTTCGCTAACGATTCTCGTTGTGATGGTCCGCGCAGTTCGGATCCAAACGCATTTTGCCAAGAGCGCAAGTTCGGGTTTCCCAGGTCTCGGGGAGAGTCATTAACGACCAAGGGAATGGAGCAAATCTCGATGGTTGCGCCACGAAGCGAGCTTTAGAGCTTTCGCAAATGTACAGACACGCACAGCTCCTCTGTTACAATACACAGAAGGATAAAGGGGGCGAGGGGACGGGGGGGGGGGGGGGGGAGAGAGAATTATACACAGATACGAAACATGAACGCGGAAGGAGTGACAGAGAGAAGGGTTTACGGGGGGCCGGTAGTGACGACGACGACGGCGACGATGAGGAGAAGGCGGAGGAGGGGGTTGAAGGGGTAGGAGGGTTTTGCAAGTGCGATAGAAACAGAAACAGCAGCAGCCGAAGCAGCGGCGGAGAGAGGAGAGAGCGGCAGGCGAGGCACGTAATGGCGTGTCGGAGTTAACCGGTTGATAACCATCAGTTATAATTAACTCAGGCCAAGCAGCGAACAAGCCAACCCTGGTATAACTACCACCCTCTCTCGGAGCCTTCCACTGACGCACCCCCCCACTGTATTACCAACCAACGGATTCCTCTTCGCCTCTTCCTACACCCTTGAATAACCTGTCTTTCTCTCGCTCACTCAATACCTCACACCACTCGTATATACGCCTCTACTCCTATCGTGTACATACATCAACGGTATACACTGTATTACAGCTTCTGAATGGGGAGAAGCGTGCAAATGCGTCGTCGTTACTGGGCTTTCACGAATCTTCGTGCAGTTGCAATTTTCATTGTTTCGTCATATCGATCCCGTTTTTGTACATTTTTTTTTATCATTCGTATCGAGATATAATTGCGAAAGTAACGTTTTTTAATCGAGAAAATATGAATTCTCTATTACTCGAGTGAAAATTTCGAAAATTTCGATATGCTGTATTTCAATTTTTTTTTTTCGGAGATTGACTTTTCGATATCATCGTTCGAGAATAACCGGATGAAGGGATCAATTGTGTTCTCAGCGCTCATAAATTATCGTCAATTTATAGATGCAAATATTACGCGCACGATTATTATAATAAGCCTTTGAGAGATGCCGGGACAGCAGTGTTGCTGCCCTTCATGCTGTGTTGTTCTTGTATACCCAGAGATCCTGGGATCTGAGAGCACACGCGCGGGGACTTTCTCGACGTGTCTCCTGCAGTCCTACGGCTAATCCCTATTGTCGTGTGACACGCCGTGCGCCGTAATGGATCGGCGTCGATCCCCGGCATATGCCCTACCGTTGAGCCGGCGCATGCAAACATACATGCAATCGCTATGAGAGGACGACGACAACGACGACGACGACGACGACGACGGCAATGGCGATGGTGCAAGGCCGTTGTACGACGCGTCCCTAAGCTCCCCTTGAACGTTATACGCGATTCACGTTCCATTGCCCATTTGCCTGCCGAAAATCTCTCGTCTAAATATACGCTCTCGAAAGATAGACGGCCGAACGAACGATATTATCGAGATGTTTATCCGCGTTGCGTGGATTTTCGACGCGGTCATGAGAATCTTCACGATGCACATAGCGATTACGATAATGGAAAAAAAAATGTTCCGTACGTTTGAGTTGCGATCGATAAAAAAAAGTTAACCTCGTTAATACCGGACATGTAAGTTGTAAAGCAATGTAAGTTGGAAGCTATTAATAAAAAACTGCACTTCACACAAAAAAAAAATGTTTAACTTATAATTTCGAACTTAATTACGTTTTTAAACATTTTTTTTATATTACAAATTCGTTAAATGTAACGGAATAATGTTGCAAGAGTTCGTCGTGATTTTTGAGTTTTTCAATGGGAATCCTGCAATTCCGGAAATCAGTTAAAAAAATCATTTTGCAATTCCCCCACAAAACACAATAAACTGTTGATTTTTCTGATTATTCCATTTCTAAGAAAAGTATAAAGTTTTAAAAATCTAAAAATAAAATTTTTTTCGGAAAAAATCGGTTAATGAACATTGGTCACTCGTATCACTCGTGTCACTCATGGCACACGTAACATATATTTTTCAGCGTACGAATCTATTCCGTTTTTTTTTCACCGAAATATTTCCAAAAAAAAATAATTCAAAAGAACAAAAATGCATTCACGTGTTCCTCGATATAAAAAAAGTCGTAATTTTACGGTTTCAACATAATAGAATAATCCCTGTGCACCCATTACTCCGCCATAGCGCTCACTCGATATCAAGATTGGTTATCAAGCTAAATTCAAATCCGTGGGTATTAAGCTACAATAGCAACGTGTTATGCAGACCGTTCGCGTTGCCCTCAGTATTGTTCGGAATAGGATAGGTGATTATTGAATATGGGTGTGAGGATGGTATAATAATCGATTGAAGAGCCCGGGCGACGGGTCTCTCGCACGATATCGTTAGCCCTTCGCGAAGGTCCGTACGTAGGAGGGGTTGGGGGTGGGAGGGGGTGGGACTAGGGGTGGAGGATGGGTTGCATTAAATCAAGAGTGCTCGCGCGTCCGCGATCGAGCGCAAACTCCTACGTGGTACTTTGCTCAACATTGGCAAAGGTCCCGAACACTCTTTCGCACGATATTCATCTACGAGACGAAAAAGCAAGGAGAGGGATAGTCAATCCCAATCACTTTTCCCACCGAATGTGTGTTATACCGCGAAGTAACGTGTCTATATATATATATATATATATCAAAGATAGAAACTACCGTCGAGCAATCAACTGATTCTCGGCCGGCCTAAGCAGAACAAATGTTTTCGTTGTTATATAAAAGCCAAGAGAAAGAAAGTCGTACACCCGATGTAAAGGTGTGCGATGAAGAAAGTAAAAGAAGAAAGTGGCGGCTATATAGACGATGGGAGAGGGGATCGAGTCCGTGTGCCAGTGCAATCATCGCTAAGTCTTTTAATTTCCTATATTGGGGGGGTAGAGTAAGAGAGTGAGCTGCCGCTAGGGGTGTAGGGGGGTGAAACAGTATAGGGTGGTTGCGAGATATAGAGTGAAGCGAGCGCGCTGGAGTTGAGCGAAGGACTGGCTCGTGCGCGCGAGCGAGGGTTCCACGGGGTGGTAATTGGCTGTCAGGGCTTCCCAGTCCTACGATACCCTCCCACTCCTTCCCTCCCCCCGACCGAGCGACCGACCAACAACCCCGAGAGAGATTGGTATCGCTTATAATTAACTTCTCCGTGCCACGAAGCCACCGTTTCCATCGGTGGCGTCGACGCGCAGGGCCGAGGAACTAGTACAGCGGGGATACTCCCTGCTACCGGAGATATACTAATACGAGAGAGAAAGGAGGTTTGTAACTAGTATACTGGTAGATGCCCAATGAACGCCAGTTGGACGAATGAATGCGCCCTCGTTGCCGCAACGTCGGTGTCGGTAGATCGCCTGGGAAATCCGCGAACCGCGATCGCACAAGTCCATGCGCTTTCGACCCTTCACACTGCTCGCTTTCCTCGTCTCTTCTCACCCCCTTCCCCCCCTCTTCTACGGTTAACTCCGTATATGCATTGTTAATTGCGACCGGAATGATTAGTCGATGGATAAGCGATAGCGCGAAGAAATTAATCGGGAAACCGTAACGAGTATAACGAGCTTCAAATCCAATGGCTATATTTGAGACAATACTTCGAAAAATAAATAGAAAAAAAATGATTTTCGTAAAATTGTAATACACTTAAGGTTAAAATATCGTATATAATCAATGGCAGTCGAAAAAGAACAATTCTGTAGCATGAAGATTTTATGCTTCGAGAGGATTGTGCGGTTGCCTCGTCGTCGTGTCGACGTCCTCGGGAGTGGAGAAGCCTCCCGACAGCTTCGCAAAGAAAAGCTCTTTGAGTGTGAAGGATACGGCGAGAGTCCCGCTCGTCCCGTGGCGTGGTGTGTCACTCTCTCTATACCTATTGCCCGAGGTGCGAGAGAGCCGAGAGATGACTTGTTACCATAGGAAAGAACGAAGAACGCGCGAGCCGAGGTGCGACCGCTCGACTCGCTTTCGAAGAAGAAACTGCGCGAGAAAAAGAGAGAGATGGAGAGAGAGAGAGAGAGAGAAAAAGGACGAGATAGAAAGAGAAATCGCACAGAGGGTGAGAAAGAAGCTGAGGGAGCTCTCTGAAGTCTAAGTAACATCCATTTCCCAACGCCCTACCTACCATGTGCTACCGAGAGAAGAGCACCCCTTTTACTTTGCTTTACCTTTACTATACTTTACTTACACTACCCTTGCCAACCATAGCTTTTTTTTTTCTTCTTCTTTTATTTGCAATTCCACTTCTTTCCGCGAGTATAACACACCTCGTGGAACCCCAGTGACTCTCACTTCGTGAATTTCTGCTCGATGTATTTTTTGTATTTTTTTTTTTATCTCGAATTTTTTTTTAGTTAGACTATGAAGACAATTTGTTTGAGATTCGGTCAATCCTTAACGAGATTTCTAACAAACAGTGGGCGGTCGGAGAAAGAGGTATAATTGAGACGGGGGGAGGGGGAGGGGGTGGTTTGTGAGAAAGGGGACGGTGAATTGCGAGGAGCGTAGTGGCTTGAAGCTTCTAGGTGTTCTACGTCGTCGTTCTCGGGTCGTCGTTGTCCCTTACCCGCGCCCTTCGCCAACAGGTCCCCTCCCAGGAATATCAGTGGCTCTTGCCCGCGGTAACTAGTTTCCGAGCAGGTCACCCCAATTAACGTTTCCACATACAGCGTACTAGACGCTTACACACACCGTAGAGTTGAGAGTGAGTGTCCCCGACGATCTTGCCGTTTCCTCCTATCGCCCGCTTCTCTGGCACCCACCACCCTTCCTATTCGTATACTCTCGCGGCGAACACTCGTTGGCACACTTGCTTACCCTCGTACACTCATACAATCGTCGCGTTTATATATATATATATTCGTTTATATAGGTACACGATGGTACTCCCTCGTGTTCTCTGTTCTCCGCTTGTGATGTGTTCCTTCGTTTTCCTCCCCGCGTCTCGTGGAAACTTATAATTGCGAAAGGAGCCGGCAATTATAATTGCCTCGGCTTGTGCGGCCCGTGCCTCGCGCCCGAGCGGGGCTAACGGAGATGCTCGTAATTATCCAAAAACCCTCGGCGTTGCAAACGCGAATCCTTGTCCCTGCAGGGTGCGGTTCTTCGTTCTATATGTATATATGCGACATTTTAGTCTCATTGTGCAGCGAAAAAAAAAAATTCGAAAAAAAATTTCGTTTTTTTTTTTTTTTTTTTTAAGTTTCGTGAGTGTTGCAGTGTTGCTATAAATTGTTAATAATTGATCGACTTAATTGTGAATTGTTATGTATTTTGCTGACGATCTTTCGACAGAAATATAGTTCTACTTGCTGCTGTTTCTATGCTGCACGGTTGCAAATCGATTATTTAAATGTAACCCGCACACGTTCGAGACTCCGTGCAACGCGCGGTCCGCACTTGTGCACACAAAGAATCGGGCCGATGGAGAGAAGGAGTTAAACTACTACTACAAGCTTTTATATATATATAGATATACACGTTGCGACTCTTATCGCGTGTATATGTACACAAAGCGAGAGTCAAGAGGGAAACGACGGGAGCAAAGAGAGTCCGGGCGAAGCAGAGCGGTAGAGCTACGGTCCGCGGGGGGAGGAGAGGTGATACCGGGGAGCCAAGACTCCGGTCAATTAAGTGCAGGAAATTAGAGTTTTAATTACGCAGTCATTCAGAAAATTACATCGGGGCGGCCGCGAAGGAGGCGCCGTCGCCTCCGCGCCTTCTCGAACCGACGACGCAACCTTTGCAGAGCTCACCTATTGATACCACTACTGTTATACACGTACCGTGTGTATAAACGAGAGGGGAGGTTCTCTTACGTTTCTGGAGAACAGACTTCTCGTACACACTTAACCGATGCGGACCATCGTCGATTTTCTCTTTGTTCGTCTCATCGTTTCGCAATATTCGCAAATAAACTCCGAACTCCGAATTTGAATTTTTTTTTTTTTTCGAAGAAACTTTGATCGTAACCTAAATTTGAAGAAATTTTTTTTTTCTTAGTAAAAAAAAAAAAAATGTATGAAAATGGAGAAAAACCAATTGTTGCGTCAATCTATTGCCGAGTATATTTGGAAATTTCCTCTAATCACGCCTTGGACATCGATACATCGATATATGTGCATATATATAGTACACACATACTGTTATTCGCTTCGATTTCTGATTAAACGTAGTGCCACTACATGTTAGAGGTGTCGCTTTGCATTAATCGCGTATTGCTGTAGTGGCCGTTCAGAATTGCTGGCCAGCGGTCAATCCGTTAACTCTCTCGTAGGCAAGCTAGCAGCAACCTCTGGAGGGAACGGAGTTGAGGATTGTTCGTGGTAACCGACTCTCCTGAGTCGAAACTATACAATGGAGCCTTCGAGCGAAGGAAGCAGGAAGCTCTCTCGGTACAGTGGAAGGGAAGGGATGATGCTATGGTACAGAGAGAACCCGAGGAAGGGCTCTCGTATACATACGATCTATTCTCCGTTCCTCTATGACTATATATATCCCTAACTTCTCTCCTATACGCGGAGGGTGGTTAGCGAACGGCCGCACGAACGGAGGGATCGGGGGGTTAAATCTAATTACATGCTCTGTGACGGCTACTCGATGGACGTATGCCTTCGACAACGGCGAGCTGTGGACCACCGGTCGTACAGCTCGTTCTCCATTCGCGACCGTTATTATACCCTCTATATATTCCTCACTTCCGGTCTGAGTTACACTCTCGAAGCGCGTGCGCCTTCGATTACTATCCATCGACTCTGTTTCACTGTTCCCACACCGCTAAACCCAGAAATCTCTCAATGTATATTACCTTCTCACCCGGCCTCACGACGAGACCGATTGACGAGCGCGGCACGCCTCGAGTTCTATTCTAATGAGACGGAGAGTACCAACCGAGTACGTAGCATGTCCGGTCGAAATTCTACCGTCGAAACTAATCCAATCTTTGCTTCAAAATTGCTTGCGAACTCGCTGACCCTTCTGATCGACATTACCGAATTTGGGTTCAAATACATCGAAAGATCGCGTGGGAATTAATTATTTTAGGAAGATGAAAAAATAAAGAAAATAATTGTAATGACGGAAAAGAGAGGTTTGGCGCGGAGAAAAAATGCTACCAGCCAACGCTCATTCGCACCCTCCGCGTTGCATTATAACGAGTGACTGTGTTCGGGGGACGAAATGGGTTGGATATAAAACACAGCAAAGAGAGGAGCAGAAAGACACGCGCAGTTGAAGAAGGAAAAAAGGGACTCTCGCTATCTTGTTCCATTCTCGAGAGTCCACCAGAATGCGAGATAGAAAATCTCGAGAGTGGCTGACTACTGGCCGTGGAGAGTCTCTCTGTTCTGCTGGTTGAAGCTTCGCGAAGCGAGAGAGTGAGATTAACAAAAAAAAAAAAGAAAGAAAGATAGAAAAAAAAAAATAGCAGAGTTCTCCAACACCAGCATACCTACTATAATGGAGAGTGTTAATTTTCGAAATGAAAACGAGAGATCCATCTTTGGCGAGGTAACGTTTTAGCTCGTTTCGTTAGTTCGCTCCTCCATACAGACACGCAGACGCACACATCGAGCGAAATGTGTACAGTTGAGAGTATAGAGAAACGAGAAGCAGAGCACTCGACACTTGAGCACTCAACGCGGCCTCGCAGTTGTCGCTATTCTCTCACTCGACGCATTAGAGTAATGAATTAATTTTCATCCCCCCGCTGAAGAGAGCCCACGACTTTCGTTTCTCATTCCGCGTTGCGCCCTTCGTTGCCGCGTTTTTTAAGGTCGATCGAGTTCACGAGAGCTTTCAAGCATCACAATCGCTTTCAAACCCCTCGTGGATTATGTATATGTAAATTATTCGAAGTACATCGTCTTAATTACGACGAGGTGACGAAGGCTTTTAAATTTTTTCGAAATTTAATGTATTGCAATTTTACGAGTTTTAAATAATAATTCCGCGTTTATACGGGTTGCGAAGCGGCAAAGTGAAGAAAAGGGATACGAGAGGTGTCGGCTGGTGGCTACGGGTGAGTATCAAGATCGGCAGGTGCGATCACTCGCCGTTTTACCTCTCACGTATAGTTTCCATGCCTTACAGAGAGCTGAGCTCTCTGTTCCTCTCATCGGCAAGCCGGGGGCGCGCGCGGCTTCTCCGCAAACTCATTAGCACTCGTTAACGTATTCATGGACTCATGAGACGGCAATCAATCCTTTGAGGGACAGTTTAATTACAGAGGCGATTAAACGTCTCGATACATAATTTATCGGGCGCGCGGAAGCAAGAGAAGAGCGCCTCAGCTTCGTTCCGCGGTGCTACCGAACGATCGTTCTCGATCTCATTTCGGCGAGGGGCCGAATGAACGACGAGTAACGTATATTCGCGTCGTTGAGGAACGCTTTGCCCGGCTACTGTCTCCATATCGGATATACAGGTTGATACAAATCTTGATATCAATTTTTTTAAATTTATTTAATGCTCTTCTAATTATTGTATATCGAAAGATACGCGAAAAAAAATCTGGTAGACGGGAAAGTGAGACTCTTCGGTGAGATCGAAACACTCGTCTACAGTAGTCCTTTTCTATACTCGATAAAGAATCCTCGAGAGCGATAGCATCGAGAGATGTCTCGGTCGAGCGCTTGACTGATCGTAGATTGGTTTTTTTTTCTTCCTCTCGTCTTCTCTTCGTCGGTGGTAGAGAGGTTTTTTTTATATATATAAAGAAGGAAGCTAACGCGGAAGAGAGATGAATGAATAGATAGATAAGAGGAGGAGAGACGGAGCGGAGTGAAGGAGATGGCGAGAAGTATCGATTCTAATCGAAAGAGTTTCTTCCCCAACGATCCTTCTCTCTGTATATTTCTTTCTTTTGCTCCCTCTCTCTCTCTTCCCGTTCGGGGAAAATAACGACTGCCACAAGAGACGAACCCGCGAGCGTCTCTTTCGTCCGTAGATGCCGAGGAATGAAAGTGCTTTCTTATGGGGTTGCGCCGTCGCCCGTGAAACAATCTAAATCTTACACTTGCCGTCCGAGCGCGCGAGAGTGAGCCTCACTCCGACTCTCCTCTTCCTCTGCCCCGCGCGCTCGCGTTGGTGTTTTATGAGTGTAGTTCTGAAGGTAAATGGGGACACAGCTTCGCGGGAGGAGAGTATATCCTGTGGGATGTGCGCGAGGTTTTAGCTAATTGTGCCGGGCACGGCAACGAGAACACCCGAGAGAGAGAGAGAGAACTTACGGGGTGAGGAAGGACGTGGCAATCTCGTGATTTGTTCGTTGGGACTCTATATACTATTTTCTCTCTCCTATACGCGAACGATTGTCTCTCGTATTCTTTCTCTCAACGGATTCTTCGTCTTCGCGCGAAAAAAAAAAAAAAAAAAAAACCTCGGGGACGCGGGGAGGACTATTGTGTGTTCGAAGCGCGTCGGAGTGTGAATTCGACCGAAAGATCTAAAAGTCTGAAACGCCCCGGAATCTCTCTTTGCTTCTGTACGACGCGCTTCTCTGTAAAGCAGGAGCGCTGGTGCTGGGCGCGCGCAATGTTAATAAGCTAATTGCAAGTACGAATTTATTTAATTAATATAATTGGAATAGAGAAGCTCGGTGGATGAGGGAGATTGGTAGAGAGGGGATGGCGAACGAAGAAAAACTTTTCAAAGCAATCTCTCTCTCGCCTTCTACTCGCTACTCTCCCGTGGCGTATTTAATGACATTCGTTAACGAGAAACTCTTAAGTTTCAAACGTAATGATCGTTACCGCTTTTCGGGATTACCAATAGCGCGGCGTGCCAACCCCCCTCCCCTCTCCTCCTCCTTCCCTCCCCCCTTCGTCGTCGTCTCTCTTTCGCGGTACTAAATACATATAAAATGAACGCTCGGAAATAAAAAGACGTATAGCCAATAGTTTTACCCGCTGTATGACGAGAACATACGCCCCTATGATTCTCGATGTTTCGATATATAGTTATATTTATACCGCGTATTCGTCGTCGTTGAGCGTGATGAGATTCGCTAAAGGAATAAAGTAAGAAAAGGGTACCCGAGAGGGCTCTTTGAAAAAGCTCGCTGGATGACCGCGGTTGGTGCTTTGCTAGCCGAGAGAGCAGCCCGGCATGTTCCTTCGGCTGCCTCGGAGACCTTCTTAATTGCGTCGCGGCCGGGCACGCGGGAAGTTCATTAGTCCGGTTCGTTAACTATACCACGCCGGTTATCCCCGACTCTCTCTCTCTCTCTCTCTCGCTCTCTCGTTCCTTTACTTATTCTCTCTATATCCATATAGAGCTTCGGCGCAATAATCAACAGTGCAACGAGCGGTAAGTACGCGCGGAAAAATAAATAAATAAAAACGCGAAATCATAACGCGTTTTCGTAAATATCGTTTTCGTCGCTGAATATCCGTTTGGCTTTTTCGCTCCCTCAATGTTTCCGATTCCTCTCTCCGCTTCTCTTCTCATACCCCTCGCGGAAAACCGTAATCGCTTCGCGGAGTCGCGAAGAGCAAACAACCACGCCAGCTGATACGCCACTTTGCGACTCTCTTCACAGCCGTGTAGCAGTCATCTATACTGTCGTGAGGTCTCGCGCCCGCTTTTCTCGTCCAGTCACACCGGCGGCGCGCATCACCGAGAGAGAATTCGCGTTTCAGCGGAAAGAGAAAAGATATATATCGGAGATGAGACTCGAGAGAAAGAGAGAGAGGCAGAGATGGAGAGTCAAGATAGCCTGTGTTTCGGAGGCGACACGCGTCCGCCACCCCCGCTTTCGACAAGCCGCGCAGGCGTCTCGTCGCGCGTGACGTCACCTCGCGGAGTCGCGATCCTCGCTTGGCGCGACTCCACTCCGAGTCGGACCGTCGGGTTGCGCACGTTAAAACGGAGCTCTCACCGCTGAAATATCCAGTGCCGTTTTACTTCTTTTCAAAACGAAAAAACAATATATTTCGTGTGTCGTCGGCGATCTGCAGTGGTTTTTTATTTTATAACAAACTATACGTTCTCACATATTACGATCCCATCGAGTCAAGAGAATGGTAACGAGGTGAATTTTTTGGTTCTCTTAATAAAAGTGTTGTTTTTTTTTCTTCGTGCTCGATTTTTGGTGCTCAAATCTTCGAGAGTAGAAAGGATTCAAGAAATTGAAAAAAAAAAAAACGAGGATAAATCTACGAGTCGAAATTTACGAGGATTTCATCGTGGGTTATCGGTCAGTTTGATTTATTAACTATACTATTATACTTTGCACGATTATTCTGTTAAGATTTTTTTTTCCATAGTATTAAGATAGTTTTTAGACATTTCAGGATAACGTTGATGAAAAAAAAAAAAAAAAAAATTACGCGATTTTATTCCGATATTAGTCGAGGAGAATATTCGAGTATTTTTAGAGATTTGATTATCGATAGGAATCAATTCACTGATCGATCTATTTTTATTATATCTATCTATTATTGTCATTATCCAAGCGCTCGGGTTTTTTTGACGTATAGGTATAACACGATGCGGGCACGTTGCTGCCCGACTCTCTCGATAATTGGGAGCGCCTTAATTGCTTCGGCGCGTGCGATGACCGATTGTAATTGGCCTCGCTGAAGTGTCGATCCTAATGGCTCGAGCTCCAGCAGCCTCCTCACCCACCCCCTCGTTTTCTCTCCCTCTCTCGATCCTATAAATCGAAACCCACGCGTATTCTCTCTCGCGCACTTCACCATTTTAATTTGAATCCAACCCCTCCGACTCTCCCCTTCCATCCAAAAACCTCGTTAATTGACGCACCACGTGAATGCCACCGAGAAATTTTTCGCTGTTAATGCAACGAAAGAAGCCAACTGTAGAGGTATTGAAAAAAAAGAAGGATTATCGCGGTCCTAATACTCGCGCACTCGTACCTTAATTAAATTTTCTACCCTCGAAATACACCCCCTGGCAACCATAAGCGTACTGTGTGAGTGATCGAGCATCGAGACACTTTATAATCGTTAATTAACGAGCACAACATTATTTTTTTTTTTTTTCGTTAATTGATCGCAACACCGACTTTGAGAAATATGTTCAATTTATTTTAACGAATTTTTTTTTAGTTTTTTTTTTTTTAATAATTTGCGGTTTCGGCGAGAGAGGAGACGCGAAATGGGATTTCGCGCAAAAAGAGCAACGAACGAATTGATAGGAAATCAATCGATGCCAGACAGACAGCCGACGAACGTGTGTACGAGAATCGTATACGAAATTAAAAGACTGTTTTTTTTTTTTTTTTTTTTTTTTCATTTTGATTATTGCTTTTCAATGAACTAGACGACAGTAAAATGAGAGTGAGACTTGAGAGACTCGTGAGTAACAATAACCGCGTGCTAGAGGGTTGGCGCGGGGGCTCTGAAAGACGATTGGTTTCTTTCGCTCGCTTTCGTTTGGGGTTTTGTACATAGCTGCTAGATGGTGGAATATATGTATATAGTTATAGCGTAGTAAAGTAAAACGGCGGAGGAGTAGTTGGTATAGGTAAGGGAAAGAGTGTGGCGGGACTGCCGGCGCGCCAGTCCACACAGAGGCGAGTCGGAAGTCAATCTTCGCGGCCGGAAGTGGTTCGCCCGAGCAGAGCCAGCAGCCACTCCCTCCCTGCGTCCCGCGCGAGTTCTCCAACGCCGCACCAGCAGCTCGTCGTCGTGGCGTCTGCACCCCCTCCTCGGACTCTCTCGCGCTCTGTATACTATACAACTCGGGGCATCCCCTCTCGAAATTTTCTTTTTTTTTTTTTTTTCGTCTCTCTCATCCTCGCGCTCTCGAAGATATCCCGTAAACGAAATCCCGAAATTAAAGTCGTATATTAACCTCGCGGCGTCTTTTAAATTAAAAAACAACATTTTTACGAGATAGAAGTGAAGAAACGGCGGAGGGAAGGCAGAGGAGTAAAGCAAACGTCTTGCGATGCTCGCTCTCCTTTGCCAATCCTTCCATGTTGCGGCGGACCACCCGAATTCGCTCGAAATTCGAAATTACGAGGATATAATACCCAAACAGATAAAAAGCAAAGGAATGATAGTCCTCGGACTTTCAACGAACCGCCATTCTATTACACGTAAATTGCGTTTCTGAATTCATCCGAAGGGGAGAGCGTGCGGTTAACAGGCTGACGGCACGTGGATGCCACGCGAGGAGTTACAAAATTTATAAAGTAACGTCTCTCATAATAATTCATTTTTTTACACTAACAAAAATGATTAATTTTTTTCGACGACATTTTCATACATCGAAAAAAAAAAAATGTATTACCGTCCTAATTGGTTAATTTAGGGGATGATTATTAAAAAAAATGGTTCAATTGAACAAATCCTGCGCCGAAGCATGTGTACTGGTCGTATCGAATGTGATTTTTACCCTTTTTTTTCTTTCATCAATTCGATTACAAACGACTGTTAAATTAATTGCAATTCGACAAAATTAAATTTTACATTCGCGGCTATAGAAGATATTGCAAATTTTTTAACGAATTTCGTATAATCGGAGTTCAAAGGGTTAAAAAAAAAAAAAATATCGGGCTGAAGCGCGAAGAAAGTGGCTCGAGATACGTTCGACGCGAGTATACTTTGGAAACGCTCGAGTCGCATCAGGAGAGGGAGGGGGAGGGGGTAAGGGTGTATAATGGAAGTTGAAATTGGTTGGGCCTGTCCCGGCTGGGCAAGCAGTACCACTACCACTTCCACACTGGCATCAACCCTGTACTAGCAAGCTATCGAGGGAAAACGCATTCCATGCCGAAATTGCTTCGCACTGTGCTCTCGCGCCCCCGCGCGCGCGCGGGCGCGCGCTCCGCTCTCCCTTTCGCTCCATCTCTATCCCTCTCGTTCTCTCGCTCGATCCAACAGCTATCCGCGAAATATACAAGGTACTGGGCTTGAGGTGAGGTTTTCGCGTCAAAAAATACGCGACTAAGCCGACGGTACTCCTCTGCTACTGGGGATGTACGGGTGTGCGAACGAGAGCGTCGTCGCCCACGGGGCGTTGATTAAAACCGCCCGGGCCAACGCGAAAGAGGAACAGAGAGAGGGTGATTGCGAGTGCTCGTTCTCTCACGGACGCGCTTGCGTGTATGTAACTAAATGTATGTGTGTTTCTGTGTATATGTGAGTTTGCACGAGAGGGATAGAAATCGCGGCGTTGGCGCGGGAGGGGAAACGGGGAACCAACCCCCGAGAGCGCGCGAACAGGACAAGCGAACGAGCGAGCGAGTGAGGGGGAGTGAGAAAGGTGGGTACCAAGGCGTTGCTTGCTTAATTACTAAAAGCTAATCAATTCCAGAGGAAGTAAAGTTTAAATTGCAAACTAAAGTATAGCTTCCTCCCCCTCGACCACCCCCCTCCCCCTGCCCACCCGGGAGAGTAACCTGCAAAGCGATATTACCGCTCGCTGCATTCTGCAATTAGCCGACGGTAAATCATTGAAAACAAATTATGGACGCGGGGGCGAGCAACGAAAGATTGAGGAAAGGGAGACCCCCCGAGCGAACGAACGAACGGACGAGAGAAAATGATAGTCGTGCCGTTCAGCAGTTACCTACGATTATATTCGTAAACTCTGGCAATGCAAGGTCAATCGACTTTAGCTGAACAAACTTAGTCATTGGGAAAAAAAATTGTCGAGAATTCATGGACGACTGACAAATTACACGGAAATAGAGCACCAATGGCGGCGAAGCAGCAGTTTCGGTATCGCGAATTTTAAATGCCGCGAGATATAAGTAGTGAATCGAGAATGAAGTTTTGCCGGTCAAAGTATACGCGATTTCTTATATATTACATATAAATATATAAAAAAATATATATATACAAACCATCGATGTTTTATCCGCGGCGGAGAGAGAAAATGGCGAAACAAGCAATAAAATCAATGTCGTTACCGGCAATTCAATTCGCAAGACACATTGCACAATTTCACATACAATTTTACGGGAGAACGGTCAGGACTCCTATTTACTTCATGGGTCTCCTAAATCCCTTGAAAATGCCGCCGTCGTTCCTCTCCTCCTTTCCTACACTACTCTCTTCTCGGCATGCGGCAACAGCAGCGGCGGCTATTCTATAGCCGTGTAGCTATACGCTATTCGGCCCGTACTGGTGGTGGTATACAACGCCTATAGCGGCGCGGTAAAATAATATTGTGGAGAGAAGGGGATCGATGCAATCAGGTTCGATTCCGCTCGGGGAACGACGGATGAACGACGAGGAGGAGACGCGTGACCGAGAAAAATCGATCACTCGATACAGTCGACAAGCTCCGCGCTACGTGTGTATATGTGCGCTGCACGACTTTCTGGCAATCTTTCAGAGTTTATTTCATACGATACGACAACGTATGCTTTTTTGTCTACTTTCGGTTGGATCATCGACTTCCGAAAAAAAAAAAAAAACGGATATTACGCGTAATTTTCTAGATAACGAAGTTCCTGCGGCTTATCGACGAAAAAATAATACTTTACTCGTAATTATCGAGAAATTAATTTTTTAATTTTCCCCGATTGATTTTTTTTTAATTTTAATTTAATTGAAACTTTTTAATGTTGCTATGTTTAATAAATAAAAAAAAAGGTTGAAATTCGTATTTTATTGACTTCCGGCACACCTGTTACGTATCCTTCAGCCGCAGTCAATTCGTCTATTCTTTGCCGCAGTGGGAAGTAGGTTCGTCAAGTGAAGAAGGGGGTCGAAGCAATAACGTGAGATCCAACCGTCGAAATTGCGAAAAACTAATTCCATTTTAGCGCGACTGCGGAGGATATATATAAGTCCGTCTTCACTCTCTATCCTCAGTTATGCTATACGGAGTCTGGTAAATCTATCTCTCTCGGTGGGGCAGTAAAGCAATCACATTAGAGGCGAACCACCCGTCGTCTCCGTTTCGTCGAACTCCGCACGACGACACGCGTCTGCTCTTCCTCTTCTTCTATCCCCGTCGTTATCGTATCTCCATCGCGATCTATTCTATTTTACCTAAAGTCATAAATACGCTTTCGCCTGTAGGACCTTCGGAAATCTCGCAACTTTTATAACTTCTCGATTTCCCCGTTCGATTAATGTTCGCCAGTAATTAAATTTTAATCCGAGTCATCGATGTGTACAGTGAAATGCCAACGGGGAGGGATGAGACAGAGAAATCAGGCATTGGAGAGAGTCGGAGAGAACGATACGCGATTGGATTCCATCGACACGTATACCGCGCGTCTGTACACCGCGGCTTGACTATGGTGAATGGGGCTCGTCGAGAGCAGAGAGAGAGAGAGAGAGCGAAAGAGAAACAGAGAGAGAGAGAGAGAGAGTCGATGCTGGCGGGGAAAGGGTTGCGCACGAGCGTTTCATCCAACGACCGTACGAAGTTACCTCGACGTATGTTGCCATTCGCACGTATTCACGTACAACTCGAATATTGTTATATGTATACATACATATATATAGTTATAGTGTAGATGTATGTATGACGTAATAATACGAACAACACTGTAGTGATTGGGACGCATTCGCGTATATACCAATACAGTTTTGAAGGTAATATAGACGCGTGCGTAGAGGCGAGTAGTACCAGAGTCGGCGATCATATAGGGCGAACAGGAAGGACGGAAGGAAGGAAGGGCGGAGGGTCGTGTTTCGCACGAAATCGAGTTGGCCATTCAATTAGAAAATTTCATGACCCCAACCCGCGATCTCTCTCTCTATCACTCCCTATTCCTCTCTCACTCTCACCCACCAGAATCGACGATCGCAATTTCATCCGGCGACCTGCTGGCTTCTCCCGTTCTACCCGTATTACGCGACGGTCATTTATCACTCGCGTAGGCCGCTTGGGATATACAACCGGATCCCTCTACTCGCCTATGTCCCCTCTATCCAACAGTCACAGCTTCAACCTCGCGCTCACCTCTTTCATCTATTATTTTCTCACAGCGTAATGCTATCTCGCGAATGACTTTTTCCGTATCGTACACCCCTTTTTACGCATTTCGTATTTATACTTAATTCGCATGCGGCCCTTTATGCACGAACTTTTAATCGATTGTGACTTTTTAAAAAATTATTATCATACTGATAGCCATTTTTTTTAATCAATTGAATTAAATTTCGGGGGTTGTAATGTTATTTTTTTATTTTACTCGTTCGTTTTTTTTTTTTTTTTTTTTTGTAAACCGAACGAGACGAAAATGGTAATTCTTCTTCGAATTCGATTCGATTGAATGGTAAAAAAAAAAGTGTAATAGTCGATTGGAATGTTCCATATGTATAATATAGCGAAAGAATCTCTACGAGCTCTCGCACATCGCGGCCTTTTCTCTGCGTTACTCTCTCTCTCTCTTTCTCTCTCGACATCGATGGAAAGTTTTGCGCCGTTAAAAAATTTATAGGTTAGATGGATCTGGCCCGTTCGCCTCTCGCGGCCTTCGTCCCTCTTACTCGCCGTCGCGTTACTATACGCGTATATATACATGCACCCTTATACGAAAGTAATATCAATTTCAGTAAATGGAAAAAGTATCAAGATGCCCGGGTTCTCTCGCGGTGTCTATAGATAGGTGGAGAGAGAAAGAGAGTGCGAGAGAGAGAGAGAGAGGGGGAGAGAGGCGCGAGAGTTTTTCCACTAGCTACGATATCGAGGGGGTTGTACGGGGATGCTGTGTGGAACGCCTCGTGGCCGACTACCGATATTCCGTGTTGGTAGGTTCTCTCCATCGTTTTCTCTCTCTTTTTCTCTACGATGAGGAGGGGTTACGATTCGCGAATTTATCGAGCGATCGACCGTTCTCAAATGAATTAGTTCTCGCTCCGCGAAGCTTTTCCGTGAAGCTTCTGCCGGACGACTTTCGCTACTTTCGAAGCGGAGAAGAAAACGACGACGGGATGGAGTTTTACACCCCCCACGCTCTCTCGTCCTGCACACTTCCTCCTACTCCTTCTTCTTCGTCTTCTTCTTCTTCTTCTTCTTCGATCCGATGTTATATATCCGTTGCCGCCTTCCGTTGCGGCCGGCTCACGGACCGAATTGGATTTTTAATCGGTGCGCAGTAGCCGGAAAATAGCCACTTCGCCCTGCCACGTCGTGTCTATAAATGCTCGACCACTTGTTTCCCTCCGCCCGCCCCTCGTGGCGTGGATAAAGTCGAGTCGTCGACGCTACCGTGCTCCTCGATCTACTACTATGCCTCAGAGTTTTGTGACGAGATTTAAGAAAATTTATAAACTCGACGAACAGTAGAATAGCGTTAAGCGCGCGAAAAAAAAAAAAAAAAGTCGTCACGCTTGTTTTCGTCGCGAACTGCGGAAAGTTCACTTTTGTTAAGAGAAAAAAAAAAAAAACATAGAAAGAAATAAACTTTAGGGACTCCCCCCCCTATTGCGATTGTACACTTCTATAATAATACGTTCTCTCTACCTGCGTCCCTTTGTCTAATACAAGTATAGAAGTTCTACGGTCTAACAGCGTTCTATAGGTCGATGAGTAACGTACGGCACTCAGTCTGATTAGATGGACATACGGCGCATTCACGAGATAGAGTAGTATTATTACTACAGTATTGTCAGCTGTGCTATTGCGCACCGAATAACCCACATCGCTCGGAGGTTAACATCGAGATTGATAATAACTCTCGAATCTATTTGAGATATCATTTCTAATGGATGCTTTGCATTGGATTGTTGCGCGTTTTAATTGGATTAGATTGATAGATCGCCGTGAAAAAATTCGATAACTAAATAATCTTCGAAACCTTTGAAGGCTTTTTGGAGTCGATATCAATAATTCGCGTAAAAAAAATATTTAAAAATTAAATGAAAAAAAAAAAAAAAAAAAAAAAATCGAAAACATCGAAAAAATGTACCTATCAAAAATTATGCGGGAATTTCTTGATAAAAATCAATTATTCAAATTAAGCAATAATTTAAATCTAAGGATAAATTTGCTGTCATAACAAATTTAATAAGTTAAAAAAAAAGATTTAAAAATTAAATGAAAAAAAAAAAAAAATCGGAAAACATCGAAAAAATGTACCAATCAAAAATTATGCGGGAATTTTTTGATAAAAATCAATTTTTCAAATTAAGCAATAATTCAAATTTACGGATAAAGTTGCTGTCATAACAAATTTAATAAGTTAATCCAATCAATTGCTTTTTCCAACGTCATCCCCTTAAGCTTCACGAGTGTCGGGGCTGCGCGCTTTACTCGAGAAGAGCTCAACGAGGAAAGGCACTTATTATCGAGATCGGGAGAGCAGCAGTTTGCCGGAGTCAGGGTCGTCGCGAAAGGCAAACGGTTTCATCCGGCGCGGCGGAGCCCTTTCAAGCGTCGGCGCGTCATTTATCAATATACAGCTTCGCTCGGCGGAGTCTATCATTCTCCCTTCGGAAATAAATATCGTTCCGCAATTCGCAACTTTTATTGTGTCAACAAGTGTGAAAAGAGCGACACGTCGCCATTTTCCTCCCTTAAGCATTCGTTGTTTGCATTTTTTTCACTCCATATCAATCGTCACATTATACGCATGCGCAGTTGAGATTTATGATAATTAAAAACCGGTTAAAGGACAATACTAGAGAGAGGGACGGAGAGAGAGGGAGAGAGAGTGCCATTTACTTTTAATTTCGCTAACTCCCGCATTACCTATATGCTGAGTGAATTGTAGGGCTTCACGGGGATCTCGTGAGCACAGCGAAGAGAGATGCATAATAATAATACGCATAGGCTTCGCTTCCCGTTGCATGCAGTTGCTGTAGCTTTTGCGAACTATATATGTCTATATTATATATATA
The DNA here is from genome assembly GCA_964006125.1 of Cryptus viduatorius. Lineage (NCBI taxonomy): Eukaryota > Metazoa > Arthropoda > Insecta > Hymenoptera > Ichneumonidae > Cryptus > Cryptus viduatorius. The sequence goes on along the minus strand of OZ023224.1, from coordinate 10,796,432 downwards.
TACAGCTATACATATATCGCGCTCGCGTTGTAATTATTATTTTAGAAACTCTCGGGTGGCTCGAGCCTTCGCGCGGATTAATTTCGCGAGTAAATTAGTTCGTAAGTTGGAAGGCGCGAGCAAGTGCGGCGGTTCGCGTTATAATAGTAGTCGAAGCTATACGTTGATTTTACGATAGTATAGGAGTATTCTACTGTGGTATACAGTTTATGTATACCATACAGACTTGTCGTATACGCCGCTTTGTTACGTCAAATTAAGCGTATCGAGCCGTACGCTTACACCGCCGTTCGCTTCTCTCGCCGCGTGTTATATAGTTCGCCGATCGAGAGAGTGGCTTCTCCTGTTGCCTCTGGTTGCTGCTGCTGTTGCTGCAGGAGCTAACTGTGGCTAACTGGAAGGTGGTTTCTCATTGACCGGCGCGATGTTTCACCAGAGGGCAATCTACTTCCCTCGTGTTTTCGCAGGTCCGGTAGAAACGAAGTGATGCGAAAGGTAAAAAAAAAAGAAAAACCCGACGGGTATAAGATTCGTCTTCTAGACGGTTAATATTTTGGGTAAAGTCTGAGAACCACAAGCTGCCGAATGGTTAGATTGCCTTTTCAAACGCAATTTTTTTTTTAATTAACCGGTAAAGTTTCGTAAACGTTATAATAAATGTTGCCGATCGTCGTTTTTTAAAATAAATTTCTCACGATTACGAGAAGAAAAATCGGAGGATAGATGCGCGCGCCGGCGACCCGTTCACCGTGGAAACTCCACGAGAGTAACCGCTCTGCGATTGCAAAGAGAACGGAGCAGCACTTCGCTACTCATATTGCCCTCGGCGTACATTTATATTGCCAATGTTCCCGATGGGAACGGCGACGAACAGCGCGACTGGATTTAACACAATTTGTAAAGAACATTCGAGCAACAGCCGTATAGTTCAGGCGACTCTCGTAATGAAATCAATGCAAATCGTAGTGCACACGTATATATATGTATATATGTAGATATGGAACAGATGAAGTGGTATTGTAGTGTGCAGAACGAGTTCGGCGAGTGCTATAGACAAATAACGTACGACCCATCCCGCCACTCCCCGAACGGTCATTAATATATCGATCGATTTTCTCTCGAAGCGAGCATCAGCCCGCTACAGCAGCAGCAACAGAGACCGCCGCTTCTCTCTCCCCCCTCTCAGTCTCTCTCTCTCGGCAATGAGTTAATCCGCGCAGAAGCTAATTTGCACTGCCATTACGACGTATTATTGAATGCACGCGAGCCCCCGGGGAATAATACACACATTGAACAACACAATATCGAACGCTACCGTTTGCTCGTATCGGCATCGATATAGCGTTGCGAGTTGTGGCGTGAAGAGCCGATGCTTCGAAATTTAACATACGATTGGTGAACCTCGACGCAACGAGACAGTTCCGAATAATGTTTACGTGGTGAAGCAATGATAAAAAAAAATATCGAATATTTCTTTAACCGGAACTTAGCCGTTAAGAAATTATCGATATATCGATCGATCGGAGGGCAAAGCAACCGCTTTCGCGTATTTGGCGGACGATCGCGGAAAATTATCACAAGGATTCCCTTGTGCCGCGACGCTATCAAATACCGTATATCCTTCGAAACACATCGACTTGAATGGTTTTTATCAAAGCTGAACACGAAAAAATAGCCTCCCATAACATTATCAACAACGAGAGAACCCCTTGTATTACGCATGTGTCGGTAACAAACATTGACGAGGAACAACAAGTCCCCTGGTTTCGAGTCGCATGAACCACAGCGAAACTCTCAAACTCAATTTTCGGTATCTCATTTGGAAAACATAAGCTACTCGCGGTCGTAGCCGGTATTTACGGGTTCCATTAGGAACCTGTCAGCCGGTGATCCCGGCGCTGCCGCCTGCTGGTACCGTGTGCACCACAACGCCGAGTCAGACGGGAACGCGCGGGCCTTCTACTCGGAGCGATACCACTACTAGACTCTCTCTCACTCTCTCTCTCTCTTTCTCTCTCTTTCTCTCTCTCGCGTTCTCTCGGAAACACCGCAGAAACGGCAGACAACAACACACAATACACATAAGCGAACAGGCGAGAGAGATCGTACCTCGTTATACACCGTATAGACAGTGGCAACGGACTCGTTTTCTCCCATACGATACGTATCAGATTACCCTCGACGACAGCTCATCCGATAGTTGTAAATTTGAAGGATTTACCCGGAAATCGAATACGGGACACAGCAGCCGTGGATAAAGAACGCCGACGAGTTTGTCAGTTTGTAGAACAGGAAAAAAATATCATCGTAAAGAGTTAAAAAAAAAAAAAAACAATGAATAGCGAAAGAAAAACTCGATTTCGGGTTCCAGTGTATTCTGTCGCAAATAAAAATAATCCACAACCGTGAAATTTCAAAAATTTCTTCGCTAAATGGGGTCTTCGCGAAGCGACTTTACTCCGATTTTCATTTCGAACAGTTGCGAGTTGTTTTCGTTTTTCCGTTTTTTTTTTTTTTTTTCGATCGTTGATCTTATATCCCACAGCGAGAATAGCGGGTGGTCGGCGACGCTGTATCGCATGCCGTACTTCCTATTTTTCTCGTGTACTTCTTCGGCTATTCAATTTACCGACTGAGCCCCGAGTGTGGGCGGTCGAGCGAGCGATAGGTAAGGTCCATGCAGAAAAATCGTAGTTGAAACTTGGGTTTGTTCTGCAGGGGAAATAAGAAGAACGCTCGGTGGAGCGTGTCGCGAAGACTAAATGGACAATGATTTATAGATCGAGAGAGCCAATGGCGGTTTTCGATTCTCGGTGTTTTCGTACTAAAGAATTTTTCCTCGCAATAACACTACGGAAAAAATCAAATTTCGGCAATCGAATATCTATTCTCTATATCCCCGATGCATATTAACCGCGAAGAGAAAGAGCTACATAACCGTTTATCCGATGAATAACGGAACGCGGGCCTCTTTCTCGTATTGTAATATTTCCCCGCTCTGGTTGGCGAACGGGCTTTTGCATAATCTCGGATTAATTGCCCTCGGTGCTACCGGGAACGAATTCGCGCTCACCTTCCCCTCGCCGCGCTCTATTCGATCGTCGACCCGTTCGAGCAAACCGATCGAACCGATAGGAAATATTAATTTCGCTAACTCGCTCTCCCCTTCCCCTTTTTTCCCCTCTCTCATGGGCCGCGCGACGCCTCACGCGAACGGACGGGAACGCGTCTCTCTATATAATACCATCCTCTCGTCGTCGCGGAGCCTCTCTCACTCCCCGGAGTTCGAACTACACAAACTCCCCGTTCGCTCAACCCTCCCTATTCCCCTTTACCCCGCCCCGCGCCCCTCGCACGAACAATGTTTTCCAATTAACTTTATTTGAAATCGAGCTACGACCACGCGTTTGCCCCGACTGCTCGGCGGCATCGTCGAATTTGATGTACGGAAAAAAGCACTCTGATACTCTGGCAATGCACGTATTTTTTTTTTTTTTTTATTGCGTTTCTATAGATTTTTTTTGTATCGTTTTGTGTTATTCAGCAGATCGATACTCGGGCAGAGCCGATGCTCGCGTTGTGTCGCGTATTCATCATTGTTATCAGTAAGATCAGCTGTTCGATGTAATGAAAAATATAATAGAGCGAGAAAGAGGCGAATATCTCGCTGTTTGCAAGAGAGGATACATTACGCAAAGCCTTCAATTCTCTGTAAGAACGATAGCGTAGAATAGACGAAGCGGGACAATTGTATCGATCTCCGAATACGAGGTAAAAAACGATTTGCACCGAAGAGAGAAACGAAGTCTCGAGAGAAAGAAAAAAAAATCGATGCGCAGGAACGTTTTCCTATACCGCTGAAGAAACGATGGAAAGACTCGTTCCTGCGTGAAATGGATCTCTGTGGCTCGTTCGGCGGGAGGAACGTCGCCGGGGATGCTGCTTTTCACCCTTCTATCCACCGGCCCAGTCACGTCAAACGACACTTTGATATAGTATATGTACACAGACTGGTAAATCTTTCATGCTTAGTTCAACCCCTCCGCTAGTCGAATGAACGAAACGTCAATCAAATATAAGAATTTCTCAACTTATCTCTTAACAAACTTACCGCTTAAATGTCACCTCGGAAGCGAAGTAAAATTTCACCTACTAAAGTGAAGTTCGCGATTTAACTTTTCGTCGTAACACGAAAATTCTAATTAAAGTTTATTAATAATTATTGCATCTTATTACGTTCTCTCACGATGGTAATTAGATCTTCGCGGTGCTTCAAAGAGTTAACTGACGTGCGGTTCGCGCGACTGAAGTATTTCTGTAAAGGTCTTCTTGAGCTGAGAATTCAATTTTTGCTACAAAATTTAATTAACTTTTATTCGAATATTCGTAACTTCTATGCGTTTTTTTTTTCTTTTTTTATGTATATAAAACATTTTCAAAATCATTTTTAAAAATATTTTGAAAATTTTTATGAAAAATGAAGTACCGTATCTCGCGATATATTTATTTGACTTTTAAAAATTTTTTTTTAATGTAATTAACTTTCATTCGAATATTCATAACTTCTATACGTTTTTTTATAATATATATAAGACATTTCCAAAATAATAAAAAATATATTTTTGAAATTTTTTTTGAAAAATGAAGTATCGTATCTCACGATATATTATGTATCGCATTCATGCGCTTCGAAGGGGTCGAAAGTCAAATTAAAATCTGATTTATAGACGCGCACAATGCGTAAAATTTATAAAACAATTAAAATCTCATAAAATTGTTTGCATTTATAAAGAGAAATACCGATTTGGAAGTCTGTTGGTGGTTTCGAACTTTTTCGTTGGCCGATGAGTAATGGTTTTTAATCATCGGATAATGAGACGAAGCGCGGAGCCATTGGTTTGGCTAAACAAAATTAAAGCGACGAGAGCACAGCTGACGCTCCACTCTCGTGGCGTCAAAAAGTGTATGCAGGCAGACGTGGCGCAAGGGATGATGCCGGTGAATATGTATCCATCGAGGGGCGGGGAGGGTTAAGGGGCGGGGGAGAGGTATGTGTAGCAGCGGCGCATCGCGTTATTTCAACGTTCCTACGAGGGGTGGTTGTCTGCCGTCGATGCCTGTCCGTAAGCGCCGCATCAGCAACCACCTTTCCCGCGAAGCAATATAAAGTTAATAACATTTGATCCCGTAACGTCGAAAGTTAATTCCTTTCGGCATTAATACACGGTGAGTGCATCCCTCGGTAATGAGATTGCGTCGGGGTGTAGGGACGAAGTAGCGTAGCTGTGTTCATACTATCGTTCGCCCTCTCGTTCTTCCTGCTCGGAGCCAAACCTCCCCCTCCCGCCCGCTCCACGCGACTGCCATCAACCCCGTGGCGCACAACGAGAATAACGAGGGTGGAACGGGTCCGCTCGACAACTCGACGATGATATAAGGCTACGCTTATAAAACACGCTTTCGACGAATAACGCATTGTCCGTTCTTTTATTTTTTTTTATTGCCTCGTAGGATTGATGAATTTTCGTCCATTATTTTTCACACGCGCCAAACATCGAAGGGAGGGAGAGCCAATACGTAAAATTGGTTAATTTATAACTCCTTTCAAAAATCAATTCCACGCCTTTGATTCCGAAAAAAAAAAAAAAAAAAAATGATGTATATTTTTAACAGTCGTTTATTTTATTCGTTAAGAATTGAAGCCTCGTACTGCGTTTGGAAATAGTTTTTCGGTGTGAACGTTATAGAAAAAAAAAAAGTCTTTCGGAAAAACGAGAGAAAGAGCTCTTCGTGCCTCGATGCGGCGAGTAACGAGAGAGTGGAAAAAAAACGTCGATATTTATTGCCAAACATCGAGTGAATGTAAAATTCAGTTTTCAATCTAAATGCACTCACATTGGCTCTCGCGCGAGCGTCGATGGCGATGGCCTGTGGCACGCGCGCGCGAAAGCCTCGAGAATCGAGAGGATTCGCGGTGTGATAGGATAACAAAAAAAAAAAAATACGAATGAAGGTGTAGTAGTAGTAGTAGTAGTAGTAGTAGAGAGCGAAGAGGAAAGAAGCAAACTGTGCGCTATGAGGACGCTGAGGGTTGCCGCACGCCGAGAGACCTTTCTCGCTGTTAAAATGTTTATCGCGCGTTAAATCGATCGAAACTTTCTATTGAATTTTCTATAACGTCCTCCGATGGCTGTTGCTACTACGTCGTAGAAAGGCTTTGTGCCGATCCTGACGACTTCCTTCCGATAATTCGTACTAACATCGTCGAGATTAGCAGCATCTACAGAGTCAACAATTTACCCATCGATTTCATATTAAAGAAAAAAGAAAAAAAAAAAAACAATAAGTACTAAAAGGAAGGCACAGCCTCTTGCCGTATTATTACCATCAGAAACGGAATAACGCGAAGCGCAGTAACAGCAGCAGCTCGACTACCATAGCGTCTTTGCGGTCGTGAATTTAATTAAATATTTTCGCGGCCGTACGTCAGTTCGCCGCGGGAACGAACAGAACGTTGCGCCGCGTTGCACAGTTTTCTCGCTCTTACTACAGTGTTATAACTTCCTCGCAGTTACACACTGTACCTTCTACATCTACTTTCGTTTTTTTTTTTTTTTTTTCGCTTCTCTCTCCTACACTCCCCTCTGGACATACCTCAGGCAATTTACTTTTTTCAATTTGCGTAATGAATTAAACGCCTTTCGCCGTGTGCGCCGCTGAGACGCGACGAAGACACGTCGGATTACTCCCTATCGAATGTTCGTCTCTGGGACTTCCGTTGTAATAATATTATATTTTTAATCAATTTAACACTCATCCTTTCGGTTCATTTTGTTGCGCTAACCAACTCGTGTTTTCCCGTGTATTGCGCTGAACCGCATCATCATCATCGTCGGCGCGGCCAGAGAGGGCAGTAATTTCCGAATTTCAAGCTTCCGGTAATCCGAGGGAAACGACGCGTGTTACGCGCGTAGAGTCTGTGCGGTTCGGTAGCGGTGGCCCAATACCATAGTACCCGAAACAGCGGCATTATGTACGGTTTACAGTTATACATATATATATATAGTTCACAGTTTAGCTACAGTAGAGTCGCGGCGAGAAAACGCCGTGCGGTCTCGCCGCGGTGACTATACTCAATTACATTAATTACACTAATGTCATTAGTGCCGGAGGTCCCTTGCCTTGTACCCTGCGGGGTGTCTATCTCGCTGTGTTTTTGCCGGTACAGCACGCGCGCACCCGATTTCTCGTCATTCTCCGAAAGCCCGACGCACTCAATGTTTCCGACATAATACATCGCGGACTCGAGAACGAACAAAAAAATCGACTTTGCAACTAGAAAAATCGATTATTATCGATTTTGCACCCAGAAAAATCGATTATTATCGATTTTGCAACCAGAAAAATCGATTATTATCGATTTTGCAACCAGAAAAATCGATTTTACGGAAAAAATCGATCATTATCGATTTGTTCAATTTTTTATAAAACAAATTTCGAGTATTTGTTCAAATGGTAAAATATGGAGAGAACAAAAAAAAAGATAAAATCGTCCGGATATTCGTTAGATAAACATTGAAGGGTCACGAATCGGGTCCCACGAGTCTTCGGTGAATGCGAGAGGATCGTTTGGCCAACGAAGTCGAAAACGACAGTCCCCGTCTTCTTTCGCTACTTCCACACGTGTCACCAATTTTCTTGCAATATATTTTTCTTTTTTTGTATACACAACTAAGCCATCGTATGTTTTTGTTGGTATACTATATACAGAGCGGCTTTTGCCAAACCCACCGGATGTCAGTCGTTACGCCGACAAATTCTACGGGAGTCTTTGATACACTGAATTTGGATGTTAGTGTACAAAGAACTTTGATGTTTGCCCGCTCGTCTAATATGCTCTTCGAGGATTCCGTGTGTGCGCGCACGCGCGCGCACTCCGGTGGCCCATATTATATTTTGGCATACGGAGGCTGGTAAAGCCTCGGAGTTTGGCTGTACGAGAGAAGAGAGCTGCGGCAGCCAAATGCATATTCGTCACGTCCGTAGAATCGTAAATCTAATTTCGCTGGAGTGTCTTGGCGAGAGGAGAGAGATGGAGAGAGAAAGAGAGAGAGAAAGAGGAAGCTGAAGCAGCATAGACGAGGTGAGGCGGCTGCCGCGAGATCTGCGTTCGGGGGTGAGTTCGGATCGTTCGATATAAACCGATCGAGTTTGCGGTCGCTGGAGGGGTGGTTTCGTCTTAGTAGTTGTGAGAATACGAGGTATAGAGAACGCTGATAGTAGTGGTGGTATAGTTGGGAGACGAGGGTGTCCCCGCCCCCTCCTCCTCTCGTGCTTCGCGATGGAAGCTGCGCCGAGGTATCGAGTTCTGTATCATACCGGCTATAATACATTTTTTATCTGATTGAGGGGATCTTCTTTATGGCAGGGTGTTCCGTACAGAGTAGAGCAGCACGCTAGAGCCCTATGTGTGCGCGAGTCAAGCTTTTGCAGGTATTGCAACAACCTTCCACCGTCGAGCTTTTTTTTTTTCTATAGGTACGTTAACTCGTATGGATATTTGGAGAATCTTTCGAAATATCTTAAAAATCTTAAAAATCCTCAAAATCTTCGAGTTTTAATACGAAAACGATGTAAGAAAATCTTCGTTTAGATCGAAAAAAAAAAAAAAATGAAGCAATTTACTTCAGGTTTAGAATTCTTCCCGAAACCTTTTTAATATTAATTCCGCTTTCTGTATTCTGTAACCGTCAGTCTGACTGTCCCGTAACTTCGTAGAATAGCTTATTGTATGGATTATTTCCCTCAGAATACAATGGACATCTCGCGTCTTTCTTATTTCTATTGGAAAGCAAAGATATCGCTAATTAACGATAATTGATTGAAAAAAATGTATAGAACGCTCCTTTTGAGTCTATGCGCGATGTATTTTTTCCTGTTATTAAAAATTCGTAATTCATTTCATTATTTATATTAAAAGAGCAAATCAGTTAACTTAATATCGAAGATAAACATTTAATAACATCGACATGACATTGAGATAAAATTTGCTATGCTAGCGAAAGTTTCTCGAGAAACAACAATGCGCTCTTCTCCATTTTTTTTTATCGAGGTTTCCTGTCTCGTAGCACGAGAATATCGAAGAGTGAATTAACGTGGCGTAGAGAGTAACATGGAAGGATCACTCGGGCGCAGTGTGTGCCTCGAGTGGGTCCAGAAGGCTTGAGAAAGTCGAGAGAAAGAGAGAGAGAAAGAGAGAGAGAAAGAGAGAGAGAAAGAGAGAGAGAGAGAGAGCGAAAGATGAGCAAAGGTCTCACGAGGGTGCGGTGTGCTCATGCCTGGTATAGAAGGCAGTGGCGAGCCAGCAGCAGAAGGAGAAGCAGCACCGCCAAGCTAGCGAGGGATTGAAAAGCAATTTCCCCGCAAGGGACGCGCCCTGTGCCCCTTCGCCATGCCGCGGGGAGGTTTGGGGACGCGGAGGGCTTTATATTAATGATCCAGATATATTATCGGACGTGACCGAAATTGCTGTCAAAAAAGTCGGATATTGGATCGAAGGAGATTGCGAGATGCCCCTTCGCTGCTTTTCGCGAGACGCGTGCTCTCTCTTTTTCCATGCCAACCGACGAGTGAACTCTCTCCCCGCGTCCCTCAGGCCAACTTATACTTTTCTCCAAAGATTGTACTCTTATCCCTACACGACTTTGACAATGAGAGAATACTTCGCTACTTCGTGTATCGAGACACCGATTCATATCGATATCTCGTTCGTTTGTACTGAATAATACATCGAGACGATCGATCGATTTTCTTAATGCGACAATTCATTGGGCATATAACCGAAAGAGTAGGTCAATTTTAATTCGAGAGAGCGGTTAAATCGCGAATGATATTTTGCTGATCATTTTAATATCGATTTGATCGAACGGTCTTTTTTTTTTTTTTTTTCTTCGGAGTTATATTTACCCTGAAGACAATTCGGCACGAAGAATTCGCCGAGCCATTAATTAAGGCATATCGGGACCTCAGCCCTGTCGAATTCGGGAGATGCACGCGCCGGCCTCTCGCTAATAATATCTTTTGCAAAGAGAATGAAAAAAAAAATGGATGCTGAACGTTATCTCGTCGCGGCGAGCGAACTGTGCTATCGGTAATCGATCGTGCGGCAGAAGAGGGATGGGGACTATAATTAATTACTGCTGAATGAGAACGCGCGGCCGCGTTCCATCACCCGATCCTCCATCTATGGTTTTACCCTTCGATCCGCTTGAGTTTTCAAAGTGCAAAGTCGAACGGACGTTTTAACTATATAGCGATACTATTCGCGCGGCTCAACGCGCCGATAGCGCAAACAGCCGGAAATAGATATGATTATTTTTCGGAAATATTTTTCGAGCGCTCTATCAGCGTCGCGAGACTAGCGTGGAGGATCGGAAAGAGTTAAAACGCGTTTTAAAAACGAGTTCGACAATCGCTCGCACATGACTTTATCGGCTACTCGTTTATGCGGGTCCGTCGAGTCGGCGCTCCCATTACGCACATGTGGAGGGCACATGTTTTATGCAGTCCCTTGATAAGGCTGATGCTTAGCCTCGTTATGCATAACAGTCGCCAGCGGCGATCTTTCCGAGCAAAACATACGAAATAATGGATAAATAAGCGCAAAAAAGAAAAAATAACAACTAACATATATCGAAAATTTTATCGAAATTTTATCGAAAAATCGAAAAATTTATGTTGTTTTTCAGGGTGGCGCTGTCTCTATGATGCCGATCTACAGGCGATCGAGACGTTGATACATCCGGGAGAACCGACAGTGAGTACTATACATATATTTTCGTTATTATAGGAAAATCAGCCGCAAATTATGTACGTTTGAAGGAACGGTTTTTTTTTTTTTTTGAAAATTCGTATTATTTCGGGATGAGGGATTTGGCGGATGGACAGTATTAAAGTTAGCGGACCCTCGCCGAGAGGGTTCTCTTCGTGCACAACGCGCGCGGGAGTTCGCTATGCGCTCTCTACGGTCTCAAAGACCAATTTCCGCATGGCCTCTATTTACATAGTCGGGTATACCGAGCGGATAACACCGCCGAAGGGAGGGGGAGGGACCGAACAAGCCGGTAAAGTCGCTGTCTCGCGCAGCAGGCCAACTCTCCACGAAGGCGACGAAGCTTTCGCCAGAAGCTATGGGTTTGCCACTGGTACTCCGGCTTGTAACTAAATTTCCATATCTCGGTAATTGTAATGCACATTCATTACCCGTACCATCCGACTACGACGATGAGAACCCGAGAACGACGGATAGGAAATTAACATTCAACGCTCAGCTCTATAACTTTCGGCTATTCGAGACCACGAAATAGTCAGATGTTTTCATATCGGGAAGCGAATACCGCGAGTTTATTCGATCGCTTTGTCACGTTACGCTGATCCATTTTAGCGGGCGATGTGTGTAATTAACGGATTGACGACAATATTAGAGTTTTTATGGGTGAAAAAAGTCATTTGGGTAAAAAAAAAAAAATTTCGCACGATTGATTTTTATTCGATATTACGATTCGATTAATCGACGATTCGGCGATCAATTTTTTTAATTCGAAGAAATTCATGTAAATTAAGTAATTAATTTCTTATAGTGTCGATTTTTAGGAAATTTCGATTATTAACTGCGATTAACGAGTATACGCATTTTTTTTGGATAAAAAAAAATTTATATAGGATTCGAAAATTCTCTCGTATTTTGTACCGATATTCAATGCTTCGCGGAGTCTCTAAACATCTTCGACTATAGAACTTCGAGACCCTCCGGAGGCAGCTACTCCGCAGATTGCGTTGAATACGATGCGGTTGCGGGATAGAAACTCTGAAGCTGATTGACACTTGTTCCTCCCTGAGAAGGATCATTCCTCTGACTTTGTCTGAATCCTCCCGGATTTCTCTCTCCTGTTCCTTCGATCGCTCGAACGATCGTATACATGTATAAGAAGCGCATGTATATCAAAATGAAAATAACTTTTATCGACGCTTTCGATGTATTTTTTTTTTTTTTTCGCGACGATGATCCCGAGGGTTTGGTATCCGTCACGCCCGCGATGTTTTGCGTGTATAAAGGTTTATAAACGAAATAAGAAAGAACAACGATGTTTTTTCGCTTTATGTATCGTGTCGTACATACGAGCGTTTCGAATAATCGTAAAATAATTGACGCGAGCGAAAGCAGAGCAAATGGTTTGTTCACCGCGGAGACCTCATACAATTATAACTCAAAACACGTCTCTCATACAGAGAAACGTCCATCGTGTAGGTAATTAGTCTATTTTCACTCTCTTTTCAAAAGGCGGAAATTGCGAGGCATTAAAGCGAACGGGTGAGCGCGTGATATACAATACCGCATGGCGAGGACATTTTTTTTTCTAGACAATGATCGAGGCTCGTCACGCTGGACGCTGTCCATTGTAACATTGTGACCATTCGGCGTTCCAGGTCTCGGTCAACGAAAATCCGCGAAAAAAAAAAAAATCCCGCAGAACGAATTCCAGAAAGTGAAATTCTCGAAACTTTGTCTAATGCTCCGAAATTCATTCGGCATCGCGATCTTTTGCGTTAAAACTGTGCTGCGTAATTTCATAGAATGGATAGATCGATATATGATGAATAATGTATGATTACATAATAAATAATGATAGATAATCATCCCTTAAATCTTCATCGATAAATTCGATAGATCGCGAAGCGCGACCGCAATTTTCTACACTCACGAATCTCGCGAGAAGGGGTCCCGCAATCCTCAAACCGCAAAAAAAAAAAACCCGCAGAACGAATTCCAGAAAGTGAAATTCTCGAAACTTTGTCTAATGCTCCGAAATTCATTCGGCATCGCGATCTCTTGCGATAAAACTGTGCTGCGTAATTTCATAGAATAAATAGATCGATATATGATGAATAATGTACGATTACATAATAAATAATGATAGATAATCATCCCTTAAATCTTCATCGATAAATTCGATAGATCGCGAACCGCGACCGCAATTTTCTACACTCACGAATCTGGCGAGAAGGGGTCCCGCAATCCTCAACGTTATACGCTATTGTAGCAGTTCCCCAGTTTCTCGCGCCTCGTCGGGAATCGAACACGACAACACGTTCTACAGCGGTGCGAGCGAAGCCCGTTGCTTCTACTACCACGAGAAGCAACAGAAGCATCACCCGCATAGTATAGACGGTGAATACACACATAGCGGGAGAGTCGGTCTATATAGAGTGGTATATACGATAAGGAATCGTCGGGTGGTCTAGAGACGAGGCTGGTTGTGGCGTCGACGACGTTCTCAGGGGTTAGAGGTCGAAGTCGCGTCGTTGGCGTCGACGTCGGTGGCTGTGTAGCCACAGAGGAAACGCCGCGGTAAGGGATGACGAGAGAGGGCGATGGAGATAGAATGGCAGAGAGAGGGAGAGAGAGAGAGAATTGGTGTGAGACGTAGAACCGTACGGAATAGAGGAAGCGAGCGAACTGGTGCCTGTGCTTCAGTTGCTAGTAGCGCAGCATCACGGAGGAGAGTGAAGAGCGAGGGGTTGTGCTGTACTTAGTTAGCGGACAATGCAGCCCCTAATGAACAGCCAGGGGCGCCCGTTCACTCGCTGACTACGACGACGAGCTGATGCTGCTGCAGCTTCTGGTGCTTCTGCTACCAGGCAGCAGCACGCCGCCATCCAGTCTGAGACATCCAGATTACGTTACATCGCGTTACGTTCCTCCTCGTCGACGACGGCTCGGTATGCATTCGCCTTCGCCTTCAGATTGCTCTCGATTAATTCACCGTACTGAACTCGCTTCCCTGAATTGCTGTGGAACGTCGCGATATACGCTGTGTCTCATTTGTAATTCTAAGACACAGACGTATATGAATATAGATATATGTATACGGAGAAATTAGATACGCGCGAATATATATCGAATACAGGATAATCCTAATCGATTTATATCGATACCGCGGAAAACGAAGAATTCGATATTCGATATTAGTCGATGTGTAGAAATTATGTGGAATATGCTTTTCCGTAATTTCAGAACTTTTTACATCGCGAAATGGAAGGTAGAGATCGAGTCAAGAGCCGAAGGAGCAGCTGAAGCGTGCAGGAAGCGAACTTTAAATTATTTAGCGACCAATGCGCTACTTCGATATTCCGTCGCACGTTTTACATATACCTTTCTTTCGCGATGGCTATAGTGGGTTTATAGATATATATATGACAAAACGACGAATAGAAGATAATGTAATGGAGGAGATTCTCGCGAATGGTTGAGCGTCGCTGGTAGATTCTCCGAGCCGCGCGGATTGTAATTGGATTCAATTGTCCCGCGTTGAATAAGTGACTGCACTCTACTGCTGGCAGTACTACACGCTCGCTACTCAACTGTACGTCTCTATCCATCAGTTATCGCCGAAACTTTAGCTTTGAATACGATACACGACCCCTATTCGAAATTCTATTATTATTATTATAACTATCATTCTTGTTAATCTACTTTTTCAATACACTTTTGTTCGATGTTTACTGATTTTTTTTTTTTTTTTTCGCAACATCTTTTTACGAAACTGGAGAAAAACAGTATCGCGGGCCACGTGGAAAATTTCACTTTATACTTTACAACCCAAAGCCCCTCCCGAGCTCTTCGGTAATTTCGCGTGGTGGTTTAGCTTTCATCCCCATTTATCTATCGCGAAGGGTTGAACGTACGTAAATATACACGACTAACCCGAGTACAGCTTTCCGAGCTCTCGCGCCACTCTCGCGTATTGGTAATATTGTAAGCGGTAATTTTACTGATGGCATTGCGGCACACATACACATCGGCATAGTCGAGGAGTTTCTCTGTTTTCTATTCCGTTTATGGCTGCCGCAGGCACGAGAAGAGATATCCCATGTGAAAACGAATCGAGACACGCGGCGTGGATCTGCACGCATTCCCGCGTCGACTCTCCCACCGCCACCCCCTCCCCCCTCCCTTACGCCCTCTCGTGTGTACGTATAATACACCGTTGGAGAATCTACTCGCAGCCTTTCGCACGATTACCGGAAGTGACGTATACGTATTGCAGCGATGCGAGCGAAGGCTTTTGTCAGGATTTTTTCTTTCATTTTTTTTTTTTTTTTTTTTTTTTCAACACACTCGACGACCAAAGAAGCTTTGGTTGGTGGTGTGCGCAAAAATATACGATGGAGCGCAGCGGCAAAACTATCTCCGTGTAAAGAGAATTTCATCTCGCGTAGTGCCCCAAGGATTTTCCTTTAATCCCGCAGTATCTTTAAATCGCGCGCCGAAGGATTCTTTCGTATCGCCTTTTCTTGGTCTATCTGTCCGTAGACACGACAGTGTAAACAATGATAATCCCCAGCCATATGCGTCCCGTCTGCGGACGAAGTCCAGAGACATTTTTTTTTTTTTCACACGTCTTTTCTTTGCAACAAAATCGTGTGATATACGATAGAAAGGCGAAATTACGATAATTAAACCTCTCTAACGATTGGAATAACAAAAAAATAT
Source organism: Cryptus viduatorius (assembly GCA_964006125.1). Classification (NCBI taxonomy): domain Eukaryota; kingdom Metazoa; phylum Arthropoda; class Insecta; order Hymenoptera; family Ichneumonidae; genus Cryptus; species Cryptus viduatorius. The sequence goes on along the minus strand of OZ023224.1, from coordinate 10,780,879 downwards.
AAAAAAAAAAAAATGTTGAAAATTAGTAAAAACTTACGGACTTCGAATTTGATATAAAACGATTGTTAGAGATACGTACGAAGCCGCGGAGAGTAAACTTTTTAACAGTTGTATTTTCCTACGATTCATATTCCTTCGCGGTGAAGAAAAAAAAAAAAACAGCGTCCCTTCTTTCGCAGTTCGCAAGACAGCAGGAAATTCTATGAGAATAAATTAATAATGAATTCTCCGTGAGGCGTTTCTGCATTTGCCGGCTGCGTTTATTCTATTGCTACAATTCTTGTACGCCGCGCGCTATCCGGCCGGAAGCTCTACTCGGGCAACGTAGATATTGGTATCTGACTGCTATCCTCCGCGTGTACACGCGCAACCTTCCATCTTTCTTTCTCCTCGAGCGTTCCGAGTCACGTGTACTTTTGTACAAAGGGTAAGAGAACGAAATGAAGAGTCTTTTCGCTTCGCCTTCGAAAAGTTTAATGAAAATAGTTCTACCATTGCGATGTCTTGCGTCGGATGGTACATTGGTTGCTTGCCGGCAACATTTTTTTTTATTTATTTTTTATTATTATTCCTTCGTCTCCTTGGCGTTCGCAATGCGATTGTTCTTCGAAGACTCGAGCGCTTCAGCAAAGATTACTATCTATCTTTCTTTTTTCCGACCCGCTTGCTTTTGCCACGACGAATTATCTGTTTATTTACCATTACTCCGAAAGCGAACAAGAGAAAAAAAAAACCCCAAACTCACGAATTTACGACTATTTGTAGAAGATATGAAAATTCTCGGAGCGGTTTTTCCTCAACCTCGATGCCTACGCGTGAACGCCCCCGAACGCTGCGGGTCGTACCTAATCGTTCGTATAAACACTCTTCCCAATGATCGTTCTTTCTTTCAGTTATTTATTTATTCATGCAGCTCGCCACTCCGAAAGTACGCGGGGATGCTGGTCAGCAATGTTTCGAAGGAAGATAAGGGAAAAAATGTGATGATTATAGAATTGTACACGTTTCGTATCAACTCGGTGACACACGCAATGGGGCAAACGAGTTGAGCGTTCGAGTAATGAACTTAATCTCTTTTCCGAGCTCTCCGCATGCGCGTGTTTGTGTGTGCGGGCGATTTTTCTGTGTGAAAGTAACGGGGGACCTGCTTCTGGCTTGTTACTGACAGTTAAGGGCGGCACGGGTTATAATGAGCCGACCATTAAAACGCTACTTCTGGCGTATGTCTCCGACAGCTGGTGCTTCTGCTCGCTTGCGCGATAGATACGATTTTTTTCCAAGTCCTCCATTTTTTTTTTTTTTTTCATTTTTTCATCCATATTTCCTTCGAACGTTGTAAAGTCGCTTTATTCGGAGGAACGGCGGTGATTCTAAGAAAGACACCTACAGTGTACCTACTTTATTATAATCTTACGAAGAATATATCAAATTTTCCTTCATAATTTTTTTTTTTTTTTTTTTTACGAAGACTGCGAATTTCTCGGAGCTTCAGATTCACCCGCTTCGGCGAAAGTTTGTCTTCGACAGATACAAGAGGCCGTATATTAACATCGAGGATCGATCTTGAAATTTGATAGGGACACTCTAACGCGTTTTACGTTCGCGAGAAACTTAACGGCGAAGCATAGGAACGAGTAACGAATCGCAAGTTTAATTAACAAACCCGAAGCGGGAGCGATTGAAGAAGCAGAAGGAGCCGCGAGACGCGACACGAGACTCGAATCGCGGGACCGTAGATGATTCCATGAAACGTGGAATATAATGCGGGTGTCTCCAACGATACTGTGTTCCTTTATAACGAACTCTTTCATTATTATTATTATTTTTTATTATTATTATTATTATTTTTTTTTTTTTTTTTTTTCGGGGACGTCGTCAACGTTGTAGTCTCCTTTCGGTTCTTTTACTCGCGTTGCCTCGGTTTAGCTCTCGCGATAGAAGCGCTGCCGCGGTAACGAAGAAGAGGACGCGGACCGCGTGAGTACCTACGCCCGAATCTCCATAATTCCGGCTTACAGAAAATGACAGCTTTTAGCGTTGATGCACAGTTTATACCGGGTGTATTATTTTAAGTGGCGCTGGCTTGTGCGGCTGTATAATTCAAGACTGGTGGGCGTGGGGACTGACGACGAGGAAAGACGCACCAAAGAATAAGAAGAACGAGAGATGAGTGTATAACTGTGTGTGTCGGCGTCTGTGTGGTGCGCGGGCGGTACGAGTGAACAAGAAAAAGAGAGGCAGGGAAAGATCGAGCGGATGAGAGCAGAACGAGACTACGACTACTACTACGAGGATAGGAGAGACCCCCGCGCGAGCGGTGGAGAAAGGTCCCGGCCCGTGAGCGCACCCGGTAATGGCTTCGTCGTGTCGCAAGTTGCAAGCTTCAGTGGTTCTCAAATGATCATTCTAATGTATTTTCGAGACTTTCGAGTCGCCACCACGATAAAAAGCGTCCAGAATTATGGACGCTCTTTTGTTTGTAAAAAATTATACGAATTATTGCAATTCATTTTTCGACGCGATCTAAAATAAAAATTTATTTGTGGATTTTTTATAAATTATTTCGACTGTTCGTCCTGTTTATCGACCGCTTCAAATTTTATGTGTAAAGAAATTTATTACGCGCGGTTTTTTTTTTTTTTTTTTAAAGTAAATAATATTACATTGAACATTAAACTAAACGACGAAGTCAAGTGGAAAAGTTGGGACTCGTAATTTTTTTTTTTTCGCGTCACGGTTCGCTATACCGTAAGACAGGATGTTTTGAATGACTCTCGCTGAGCGCGATAGTAGACAAATTTTTGATCTAGAGAAACACATGCTGTTGCCGCTGTCGGTCTCTCCGTTTGTACTAATTATCAGCGTTTAAACGAGAGTGTCGTAACGTTCGCGGGGCACAACGAGAACGAAATAATCTCTTGGGAGAGCTGAGAGTAATCTCGGGGGATACAAAACACGTTCTAATTCAACGATGAATAGTCTCTCAATAAGACTTTTCTTTCACAATCAGTAGACACATAGTGAAGGAAATAAAGAAGCGAGAAAATCATCGAGTACTATGTAGCGGAGTCGTTCTCTGCTCGATGGAGAGTTCGACAATGGGTGTCGGACTACCGGCGAAGTAATACGATATTTTTCTTTTTTTTTTTTTTTATTACGAGGGAAGGGGATTTGTAGGGAGAACGATCGAGAGACATTGGTAAAAGCGAGAAAGGATCGAGAGAAGAGATGCGGTGCGAACGATATAAGCTTCGAACGGAGGATAGTTGGGTGGGGATTCTAGAATCAGGGAGGCGCCGGCCAAGTTGCGGCGCTGATTGCACCACAAAGGGTGCAATTATGCGGCCCTCCAGCAATCACCGCGCATTCTGCCCGCTATTTGACCCCTCGGCGCGCGCGCGAGCGAGCGACTTCCATCCCTAGTTCCCTCGAGCCGTGCAGCAAGCGTTCACCGTTCATCCACTGCACCAACAGCGGTGGCAGTCGCACCAGAGCTTCGAGAGTATAGAGAACACAGCGCGTATATCTCACAGATACCTGCCGCTGTTCCACCTCTGCACACCCTTTGAATGAAACGAACGAACGACTACGAGCAGCTCACGTCTTTTTATTTAAATGCGTCCGCGGTGCCTATATATATATAGACACACCTTCCCTATGAATGCCCTCGCCACTAGACGCGAATGCAATTTAACCTCCTGCCGAGGAAAAAAAAAGAAAAAAAAAAATGTGTTAATGAGCGATTGTCGTTCTCTTTCGTAGTAGTTGGAGAGAATCTGAATGAAAATACCCTGAAAATTGGAGCAGTTTTATCCACTGCAACACAGAGACCTTTATTTCGACTTCTAAATCGCACGCGACTATTTCCCTTCGGAACTCACGATAAACGAATGCCTTTGCTTTTTAAGCTTTGAAGAAATGAATCATTATGTTCGGATTCTTTTAGAATCGTCGCGATATACTTATTTTTTTTTTTTTTTTGGGGATTGATTATGAGATATTAAGATTGTTTATTGAAATGCGCCGATAGCGACTTTCGACTAAATGGAGCGATTGTCTTAATGCCGCGTGAGTGACGATCGCGAGATCGGGTCTTTTAGAATGAAATGCTTATAGAACAGAAGAAAACGCGCAGGAGTCGGGTGGAAGAAATGTTCCAGATGTCTTCGTGAAAGAAGTACAAGTTGTAGTCGTGCTGAGAACGAGACGCACCCTCGCAGGAAGAGACACGTTAAAAACCGCTAATCTCCGTGTCTCTGCGGGATATAACTCGACTCCTACTCACTCTCTGTATGTGCCTTTGCCGCTGCTGCTGCTGCTTCTCAACGGGACCAGCGCGGAAGCCCATTTGTCTCCCCTTCGCGGTCTCGTAATTTTTCCGTTTAGCACGGTTAGTAGAGTCTTTCTACGTACTACTGGCTGCTGCTTCTCGTGATCCGAAGACATCAATTTTCGAGACTACGACTACCACGACGAGAGTCACCAAAAAAAAAATATATATATATATATATATAGATATAACCGAACTGCGAGGCACGAGATCTTCCTATTTTCTCAGGTTATATCCCATGGGAGCCCCAAAGTCCGGGATATCCGGTCGAAAATTTAACCGAGAATCGCCTACGAGAATTCTGTCCGCTGTCCGATCTCTCTGTGTACTCAATCATCTCATCGTCACGATCTTTGGTCAATTTCCTTTCGCCACGAAGTGTTTTGCATAAGAAATGAAGTTATTTACAATCTCTTAAAAGCCATTAATCGAAAAAAAAAAAAAACGATTCTAAATCGTGTCTATTCGCGACTCCGTTTATTAAAGTCCCAATGGACCGATGTTCCGACTTGACAGTAGTTGGAATCAGCGTGCGAGTCCTCTGGTTCTCGTAGCGCGACTTTGGTACGACGAGTAGTCCGATGGGTGTTGGGGGAAAGGGGTGGTCGGAGGAAAGCAGTAGTGAGAGTGTCGGTATGGGGTTATTGCCTGTTGGGTGATTTATCTAGTAATACTAGCCGACAGGGCGACGGGGTGAGCGCACGAGGCTTCCTCTCGCTCTTTCTCCGTTCGCTCTTTTCCGCAAGCGGCGGTAAAGGTAAAAAGCCGATATAGACAAAGCGCCAAGAGTAAAAATGGCCGGGAGTGCGATAGAGATAGAAAGAGATTTTCTCTTTTCCTACCCCTTCGGGAGGTCCAACCACCGCTGGTCGGGCCACCGGTGGAAATTAAAAACTCACTTTATTACACGTCTCATTCTACAGTAGGTGTAGCCGAGAAAGCAGGCAGGGCGAACCGCTTCGGGGGAAAAACCCGCTACCGCGTATACCAAACCTCCCCCCCGTCCCTCCGCGTCCGCGAGCCCGGAGACCGACTTAATATGAGGCCGACTATACCTGATGGAACGAATATTATTAAAGTTCGCCGGCACGCGAGACCCGTGAAATATCGCTGGAGGCAAAACGGCAGCTAGTAGCCTCAGCGACTATCCAGGCGTTGCAGTTCCTCTGCTCGCTCGTTTCCACCCCCCGCAGACTCAACCTCGGACCTTTATTATTACCGTTATATTCGCGCGAGAGAAGCCCTCACTTCTCTTTCCCTGGTGCGCGGCCGGCCCCAATAACCCAAACAAGCTTTTCAACGAGACAAGCCATACGCGTCGAGCAACAAACTCCGCGGCTTGATAAACGAGAAGAAAATTATAGTAGCTACGCTAACAGGCGGTCTCGAGTTAACGAAACGGACAGGAAATCGTTAATTAGGATTCATCGAGGGAACATTATCATACGCGGGGTCTCTTTGGGATCTTCTGGGGGTCAATTGGATTAAATATACCGTTTGTAGCATCCTTCCGGTTGCCGGTTGCCTTCTTTTCTCGGGGGACAATCGATCCTAGGGTCGCGCAGGGCTAAAGGTGCTCGTTGTCGAACTCGTATGAATATTTAACAGAAGACAACCGCTTATGGAGCACAAAGCGATCGGACTCTTTAATATTTCCGGTAGTCGTCCTCGTCGCCGACAGAAGTCAACTACGAGATCTCTTATCACGGAAATCGAGGCCTTCTCTTTTTCTCATATAACTCGCGAATGATATGACGTGTACCTCGTTTTATTAATGTCAATAAGGCAATTATTGACGGATCGTAACGGCAGTGGGGAAACGGGTAGGCATTTCGCTTATATTCCGTTAGCTTCGATGCGGATAGAAGGCTGAGCTATACTTGTTCGGTTTCCGCTTTCAGCGATGGATTCGAACGGATCACAATCGACCAAACCATTCGAATTCATTTTTTTTTTTTTTTTTACGAAATATTCTCAAGATTTTGATTATTACGAAAAAATCACTTGGAACAGAAATGATTTCATAAGTTTGGACCGCTCGTAGAAATTTGACGTACGAATGATCGTCGAGAATTTAATTTAACCGGAAGTTCGCGGGGAACTCGTAGCCATTACTAGGTATATACTCTCTATATCTCGGGCGACGGCTGAAAGGGGTTGGGGACAATAATATAGGAAAGAGGGCTGCTTTCTCCGCAGTCTCTGAGCAATATCCATCGCAACCCCACATGCCTGCTTCTCTATCCTTGCCTACCTCGACGTATTATCAGTCGTGTGTACAGCCAGCAGCAGCGCGGCAGCCCTCAGCAATTTATTTATTACCGTCTCACCGAACGCACGCGTATTATTGCATTTTTCAAAATTATTGCTGCCCTCCCCCCTCCCCCTTATCTCCGGTTTATTTCTCGCGTTGATAGGACTGGTGCCGATGTCGATTGATGAGTCCATTCATCCGCGTATATATATGTATATATCGATGAAAAGTACACATTAGACGAATTCGCTGAGGTTCTCCAGCGGAGCCTCGAAATCTACGGGAGGTTCGTCCGAATTGACGTGAAATTGTCATTTATCGTAAAACATAAAAAATTTCAATTATCAATTCGTCATAATGTGGCTACGCGAACGACCTGCGCGGACACGATAATTGAGAGAAAAAAAAAAAAAAGATCGAAGATTCGTAGAGATCGTAAGACAAGCAGAAAGATGCTTCGGAAGAGAGCATTAAGCATCGAGTGAAGAGAAAGATGGAAAGATTCGTGCGGGAAAGGTTGATAAAAAATTCACCGAGTGAATAAATCAAGAAACGTCGCGCGCCATGGCCTGCGCTCTTCTCTCTGTGCTCTTAGTTTAAGTATCTCGAGTGGCCCTCCTCCTCGTGTTCTCTCACTCCGTTTCATTGCGAATATTTCCGCAGTAGAGTAGGGATCCCTCGCGCGCGCACACGTACACATTCGCTTCGAAAAGTAAATGTGTAAGTGTACGGAGCTATTCTGCAATCTGCTTCGTCGAAGAAGCACTCGGTGACCTCTCGAGGAATCAATATACGATCTCTTTATCTTTTATTGTCTCAGTGTCATTCGAATCATGGAACGTCGTGAGAAGGGGTTAAAGTGGGCATTACATCCGATTACATACCGATGACTACAGATATAATAATAATAATAATAATAATCGATTGATAAGAGGGGAAGCGGTTTCGGAAGTATACGGGCGGCCAATGTACTAACTGTTAGTAACGTATCGGACGGTATATCGAGAACGCGCCTCGTGCCAACAGGGTGGCGCTGGTAGCAGGGAACCGCACCGGAGAAACAGCGGCGAATAGCTAGAGCTCTCTGCTGGCGACGGTGGTAGAGAGTTTCACTCGTGGCGCGAGCGGTTAGAGGTTTCGGCTCATATATATGTATATACATAAGAGTGAGCGAGCGAAGCTCGAGTATACGAGGGTGAAAGGCGCGCGGACCAGAGGGGTAAAAGGGGGATAGCGGCTCATCTTGTAATGGACTCAGGAGACAGCCGAGTCGGCTAATGGACCCCTACTCTTCCAGAAAAGCTCTTAGTATCCATGCCACACGCGAGTGCGAGAGAGATTTTGCTTCGGCGAACCAAACTCCCGGAGAGAGCGGAGTATCGATGCCATTATTGGGATGCGTCGTTTCGAAATCTATGAGCTTTGCCATCGTAGCTACCGGACACAATCCTCTTTCATACCCACGCGTATGACGCATCAAATTATTGGAGTTATCGATAATGGAATTCAAGCCGATCCGAGAAGACGGAGAATTTTTGACGAGAATTGACCTCCATATCGATGAAATGATATACGCAGAATAGAAAACGACTTTCGAATCTATCGTGCGAGCGTCACTTCTCGAAGAGTAATAAGTCCCGCGAAGGTCGATCGAGAAATGAAATAAAAAGAGCGAGAATCTGCGGAAGGGATGAGAGTCGGAGCTATAGAAAGTGAGATAGAATTCTCGTGGCAAACTTCCTCCCCTTGCTACCCCCTTTATTCCATCTTCTTCTCATCCTTCTCGGCGTCATCGTTTCCCGGGGTCCACTCTCGAGAGTATCTCCCGTCTGGACGCGCGCACGGGGGTGGATATACCACCCTCTTTCCCTCTTCCCATCCTTCCCGCACTCGCCTTCTCTGATGTCCGATACATCAGCCCCATGCATAATAAATCCCAGGCTACGAGTCCCGCACCGGGTTTTTCTCTTCTCTTCTTCTCGTACTCGCGATACCGAGAGAGACCGCCGACGTCGAAACGTCGCGGAGTGGTTGAAGGAAGAAGCACTCTACGAGTTTTCTCTCTTTCGTTTCTGGACGTCGAAAGTCCCCCGAAACGAAGGTCCGCGTTCCATTTCCTCTCCCACCTTTGTCGCAGTGGCAGTCTTCTTCTTCTTCTTTCCACTTCTACTTCTCTTCTTCCTCTATGTTCCACTACTACTACTACAACCATTTTCGTATATCTCTGGTCCTGCGAAGCGGCACGTATCCTCTACACCATTCCTTCATCCCTACCCGTGAAAGATCAGCGACAGAGAAATCGAGAGTAGAGAAGCAGAGCGCGTCCGGTGATGGAGAACCTCCCAGGATATCAATATCCGGAATTGTCCGAAAGACGAAGCCAACTTCGGCACCGAATTTCGCAAATACGTTTCCCGCTCTGTATGTTTCCCCGGTCGTTTGTGCGCTCACCGACTTTACTTATTTACTCGTGGTCACCCCTCCCCCCTCTCATTCCCTTTTTCTTCGAACCCACGCTATCTCTTATCTTCGTTTTTTACTCCTACTATCATTCGTCGCGGCGCCGCGCAACGCCAATCCACTGTGACATCCTTGAATTTGTATTTCCATCGGAATCTCGCGACAATGGTCTTTTCTTCAAAGTTTCAAATGGAATCTAATTAGAGAGATTTTCCATTGAAATTTCGACCGATTGATTGCCAGTTTATCTCGTCTTTTTTTTGCGTCCGATTCGAGAGAAGAACAAAGGAAGAAAGAAGTCGCCCGGGAGATATTACGGGTACCGAAGCGCACCGTTTAGTTTAATGCACGTAATGATACTTTCTTTCGCCATTCCTCTTCCGTGAAAACCCACTACTCCGAAGGCTTTTCTTCGAGAGACGCGTATATCCTATAGTATATATACCCCTTCCCACCCCTCTCTCTATCGTATTCTCGGCGTTGGTCGGGGGTAGTGGTATAAGTCGAGGACAAAGTGGACGGCGTACAGAAAACCTCCATTAAAGTCCGTAGAAGTGATTAGTCCTTCGGTGGCTGCAGCTTCCCAAGCTGCTATATCAAGTCCCTCTTTTTTTCCTTCTATCTCTCGCGACTCTCTCATCCTATTCCTATACCATTTCGACCATTTCCCGTTCTCATTCTTCGAGTACTTCGGTAAGGCATTGGAGTTCTCTTATCCTTAAAATTGATCGAATCTCTTTTAGATCCCCCGAAAAATAAATGGATGTACGTGAAATTTTTTTATCCGCCGATCGGATGACTGTACAAATGCGCCCTTGAAACTATTAATAATTCCTCGTTAATTGTTCTAATAGAAGAAGAAAAAAATCCGATTTTCCGATGGTCCGTCGCGCCTAGTAGCATGAATCAAATAAGACATAAAGCCGAGACGCGTCGAAGAGACACTCAGCGAGATTTGGCGCACCTACCGAACGTTATTTCCCTCGTTTCGTTTTTTTTTTTTTTTTTTTTTTTTTCGTTCGTTACTCAGTTCAATTAATTAGCTTATCGTCAATCACTCGTTTCGTTCGTCTGACGGCATATCCAGGTAATTAAAGGAGGTCATTGGCTATGAGAGAAGAGAAAATAGTATAGAGAGGAGAGAGGAAGAGGCCTAATCCATTTCGCTGTTAGATATCCTTCGCTCTCTTTCTCTCGAGGGAGCGTCGTGTCTGCGTCTCTCCTGTTACGGTGTCAGTGTAGTAAAAAGAAGTAAAAAAAAGGACGAGGATAGAGACGAGAGAGAAAGGAAGGTGAAAGAGAAAAGGTCGTAGCCTTTCTAATTTAATCTGGCGAATGATTCCGTGATTCTCGTACAGCGGTGGCGGCAGCAACCCTTTCATTACTTAGTTCCCACCCTCTCACGACTGCGACTCTCTGGGTACCGTGGGCGCACCCCACGATTCTCTCCCCGCTTTCGTCGTAAGCCTAGAGAAGCCAACGCTCACCGCTATACGCAACACTAAATCAACGGGCAGTGTAATTTTTGTAATGGGAGGTGTGGCTGGGAAGGGGTATCGAAGCTCTCTGTTACTCTCTCTCGTCGGCTTCTATCTCGCGAGGGGAGAAAATCCTCGAGTGCGCGAATAGGTGGGGATGCTTCCCCTATTGTACCACAGCGGTGGGATAGAGTCGTGATCGACGGGAACGCGGAGGGGTAAATATAAGGGATGAATTACCCCGCAGAAAATACGATAGGGGAAATAGGGGAAATACTACGGCAGAACGCTAAAGCCCGTGAAACATTACGAATTTTGCTTACTCTTCCAACCTCTCAGACTCCGTTATAACAATAAATTTTATCGCTATCGGGAAGCGTTCGATATTTTTTTTCGTATCTCATTCTCAACCTTGAAATCTTTTCATCCGCATTCGTAATTCCCTTGTTTTTCTTCCTCATTCCTTTGTCAGCATGTGTTTGAAAAATATTCTTTCGATCGAATATATGGAATTGAATTATTTTCAATAAATTGGATTTTACTTTAATGGAAACGGCGAAAGAATAGCCAAGAAATAGTTTTTCGTTCTGTAACTCATTCTATAACTCATTCCGAATAAAATATATTTTTTTTTAATCCGTAAAATTGTCTGAAATTAAATTGTCCGATGATAGTATTTTTTTTTTATCCATTTAGCTATTAACGACGCGTAACGACGACGAAGCTATTCAGAGAGCGAAATCAAAGAGTACAGTGTATTGAATCGAATTTCCCGTTGTCCAGGGGGTTACGAGAAGTGAGTATTGCAAACGGGACGTCTCCTTTACCACCCGCGGGCTAATCGGCTGGAACCCGGCGTACGGTAGCGTTTGTATCGCGTTAATGCACCCCCGACCGAGGGGTAAATCGGGCACGCGGCGGGAATCCTTCACCGTGTAAACCGATGGAGGGATTCGTCGTTCTGGTGGAGGGGTTAGCGGTACGGTGGAGGGGACGAAACGTGAAGATCGTAGTAGTGGGGGAGCATTGCCTCGTGCAAAGGGTGGGAATGTAGGGGTGAACGTGGCAATGCTGGTCGACTCGGTCTCGCGGGTGGCGTGCCGTCTACGGTCGCACGCGACAGTTTACAGCCGGCTGCCGAGCCGACAGGTTCTCTCGTGTTCACTGGTGGAAAGATCGCATTATTTCTCTCTCACATATTCTACTCCAGTTATGTGTGTATTTTCCATCGACTCTCAACTGTTTACCTCTCGAGAGAAACTTTAATCGTAAAAAAAAAAAAAAAAAGTATCGCGTGCGAAACTCTCGTATAAAAGATCCCGACTATTGTACCGAATATCGTTGAGCTCTCTTTACGCGCAGTGCAGATTATAATTAACAATAATTTGTTTTTTTTTTGTGTCGCAACGACGGAAGTTTGAAAAAAAGAAAAAAAAAACGAATCAAAGTCAAATTTATATCGGAACGGTGAAGGGTTTGTGAAATTGTGCGGTGTAAAGAACTCAAAATTGCTCCCAATCAGAAAGTCGCTGCTGCCGCTGCCGCTCACGCTGCTGCACATGGCTCGCGTTCATTTCCAGGTAAATTGAGTTTTCTTTTCTCCTTTACGATAATCTTTATTCGTTAATTCGTTGGAACGAAATGCAGGAGCATTAAAGTTTTTTTTTTGGAGTTACGATGCGAATTGTTATCTGATGTCTCGAGAGAAGACCGCGTGCTGCGGTTTCGAAGCGAGAGAGTCGAGTTTCAATCCGATCTCCTCGAAGTGTCGGGTTTAATTAAGGGACTCGCATTGACTGCGAGGGGATATTAACTCCGATGTTCGGGTCTCTCTTGAATTACCTACTAGTATTACTTCGGCTTTCTGGTACTAAAGATATATAGACGAGAACGTCGGGTATTTAAGAGCCTATATATGTGTGCGTATATATATATATATCGTATATAGCGCACGTTTGTACGGCTGCTTCTGTCACCGATACGGATTCCTTAGAAGTCGTGTCGTCGCCGTCCTCGCGCGTAATCCGTGCGCGCGCGCCCTCCCGCGCCACTGAGTTTTATTGGCGCGAGTATAAGTTTCCCGGCAACACGAGACGTTAGAATACCTCCAGGTACGGCGAGTTACAAGTTACCTTTAGCAGACTTTCGGGCAATGAGCCACGGTCACGCGTCACATCGATTTTGCAAAATCCGCGATAAGATTCAAACTCCAGATACGTTTATGCCAAGAGACACGAAATTTATACGTATAATAATTTTTTTTATCACACGCGGAAAGGTCCCGACCCCTATTCGAATCTGAGCACACGAATCTCGTAATTATTTTTCGCGTAAAAAAAAAAAATAGCACGCCATTTTTTTTTTTTTTTTTTTACGAAATATGGGAGAATATTATAAAAAATGTTATAAGTCATAGATACTTATTATCGAATAGTGAATTACGATTGTGACGGGTAAAAACCTCATCGAGTGTCAAAGTCACTTGCACCTGTTACGTTTTAAATTGACTCGAAGAAAAATTCTATTTTTCGCATATATATACACGTATAGATCGAAAAACCTATTATTTTTTCGTCACCTGGGCTCAGCGATTTCGAGAAAAGCTACGAGGACTGTTTGTCGTGACGCGGAAAGACAGGCGCCGCAACGACATCGAGTTTCAGCGTGAGACGTTAGGTATTCCACCAATCGCGATATAATGAATCTCGTTTTCCTCTCCTCTATCCGACTAGTTTACTCACGAAAGCTGTCCCGCCTACCCGCGGATCAAGGGATGTTATATCCTCGTGTCTCTATTCCCCCCGTACGCTTGAATTTCGATAATTGGCAGCAGTTTCAGTGTTGGACTCTCTCCGTCTCGTTAGTCGCAACACCGACCAAAGAGAATGTCTGAATTATTTCGTTTGAAGTTCGAGAACGTTTGTCGTATTCTAATACCGACATAAGGCGCATATATATATATATATATATATATATATATACCGACACTGGATATTATAGTCGCGAAACGCGAAGCTCAAGGGGTGTGTAAAAGAGCCGAAGTTCACAAATAAATCAGGTCCCGTGCACGAGAGAGCGAGAGAGAGAGAGAGAGAGAGAGAGCCGAAGCGCCACGTTTATTTTCCTGCCGACAAATTGCCTCAGCTAATTAGCCCGGGAGGCTGACGTGGACGAGCGTATAACCGCTGCGCGTGAGTTGTTATTCTCTTTCCGGAAATTTTGTGTTGCGAAACGTAAGCAATATCGGGAAGCGGGAGGAACTGTTTTTCTTTTTTTTTTTTTTTTTTTACGAGCCTCGGCGACTCTTGTATGTGTGTTCAACCTGAAGAGAGAAGTGAAGAGAAGAAAAAAAAAACAATTCCCGTAATGCCGACGATAATTTCAGGCCACGACGGCCAATAAAAAGCCACTTTGCCCGATCGAAATATCAAATATAATCCTCTTAAGTTGATGCCTTCGCGCGCGCGGGCGCGCGAGAGAGGACTCGTGATGGTTGTGGCGGCAGGCAGGCACCACCCCTTCACCCTCTTTCCCTTAACTATCCGTACGCCGATATCTCACCGGCTGACCATACCTCTCGCTCTCTCAGTCACTCACTCTCACCCTTCGTCTATATATATGTATATACTATCTATACATATATATACGAAGAGAGTTAACTCTTGGGCCGACCTCACGAACCGTCCCGTTCGCTCGTCGTTGCTTTTACGGCGATTGAAACTCCTTGTGAGCTTCGGCTACTCACTCTCGCAACATAGGCGCTATATATATTCTGTAGCCAGTGATGCTTCTCGCAGAGGTAAAAGCTAACCGAGGAGATCCTTGGGCAGCACGCCAGGTGGCGGAGGACTGTGAAGCGAACGCGCGTGTCCTTCTCTACTTTTCTATCCCATATCGTAGCTCTATAATCTATCAATTTCCTTCTCCCGTGGATCGTCGATCCCGAAGATTCGCTGGCTATCCACTTCGCGAAATAGCTGATTTTCTAATGGACGAAACGAGCATCGAGCTAATAGTACCATTTGAAATTAGATAATAAGATACATCGCAATCGATCCGCGGAATTCAGACGGCAAAAAAAAATGGAACAGTACTTATCTCAGGCAAATTTGCCGTGACTACTCTTCATTTCAGTATATATTGAGTCATTAATCGCGAAAGATAAACTTTTCGAGATTTTCAATTTTCATGAAAATTAATAGATACCATTTTTAACTTTTCGCGACGAGGCTGATGAGCATTGAGATTATAAATAAATATTGCTGATTAGTTATTATTTATTTTTCATTTAAGACGCGAAGATGATTGAGCGGAAGATGAGCAATGAAAAAAAAAAAAGAGAAAAGCGACTGTAGGAACTGTAGTGAGGCTTTTCCCAACTCGTTTACAGAATCTGAAGCTCACGCTGATGCTGGCTATTGGCCGAAGAGGATATCTTTCGATTATCAAGACCATCCGCACAGCAGCAGAAGCAGAAGCTGCGACTATATGTAGCTTTACTCTCGGACCGCCTTACTTCGTCGCGGCCGGCAGCGCGCGCGCGGGGCCCATTGTCTTCCCGGCTCTTTCAATTAATGTTTTGATTGATTTTACCCTCTCCCTCGTTCCTCGGGGTTTCTCTCACTCGCCGAGAAAGAGCTCCACTCTCTTTCGCTTACCGCGAAAACACACAGAAAGATCCTACGGATATACATGTATATCCTCCGGTCTACTCGCCCGCGACTAACACAACTCTACCGCATGAGGTTCCGTTTGCTATCGCGCCGTGTGTATTCCTACGCCAAAGAGAAAAGAAATCCTTTCCTTTCCCCTCGTCTGCCGACGAAATTGCTTTCGAAATTTTTCTTCGAACACTCGTACTTCGACAAGAAGAGAGTAGAGAGAGCTACTCTGCTTTTCAATTAATATTTGAGACACGTACGACGAACGAACCGAGACGACAGGCATAAGAATATCATCCGAAATACGACCGCAGGGACGACTTCACACCTTTCCTCGATCGCTCTCAACCTCTCCGCACTGTATATACGACAGTTATCTTTATATCAGGAAAAAAGTGTATGTTTTACCGCTCTACAGTCGCTTCGAACTTTTCTTTTTAGCAGCTTTGACGAAACTTAAAGAAATACGAAAAAAAAAGAAAAAAAAAAGGAATTAATCTATTAATGATTTTTTCCCGGAAATTTGGTATACATATCCGTATCGAGATATCGAAGTTTCGGCGATTTATCGAAAAATGAAAACGGTAAAAAAAGATACGTTTGTCGGTCTATGTGTGTGAATTTTCTTTCTCTCTTCGCGTTTCAACGGCATGGATGGTTGAATAAGGGGGAGAAAATTCTACAGTATACAACCATTGTGCGGTGTACGACGGGGCTCAACGGTGGCGCGGGTACGGATCGGCGGGCGTTATACCGTCGGCTGTTTTATTGCGAGATTTGCGGCATGGCCCGCTCCTTCGCGTAACAAGACTTACTGAGATCTTAATAGAATCTGTGAAGCCCTCCCATCCCACCTCTCCCTCTACTGTCGGTTCTTCTCCACGAGGCGTCGCGCACCCTCTTCTCCCTCTTCTTCTTTCCTCTATCATCCTCCGCTATATATACTTCACAAACTGACCGTTCCGCGTCCCCCCTCTTGGCGCGTGTATAGAGTTGTACACGCGAAGAAAAAGTCCGTGTGCAGCAAAAGGCCAAAAGAAAAAGACAGTGATTTCGGGAGGGAGATGGATGCTTATTCTAAGCGCATAAGGGTGATTTATGAATATTGCCTCTCGTGTGGATCGCTCGTAGTTTCTTTTTCTCGTTCGATTCTCTCGGCGCGGTCGTTGCTGCCGTTGCTTGCTTTGATATTCCGCCGTACGTACCCAATAGCTCTGTATTCGATAAAGAGAGTTCCCGTCGTTCTTACGATGCATCGTCGTCCCCAATTCGTGTCTAAAGAAATTTCGCAGCCAGCATAGTCTCGACTGTCCTTCCTCCCCGCAACACGGAAATACGATCGATAAGCTATATATTTCGATTAAATTTGTTCGACAAAATCATAAAACTATATTGCATTCGAATTACATTGGGACATAAAAAAAAAAAAAAAGAATCTCCGAGTCCCGTAGACGACGAAGGACTATCGCTGAGCACCTCTGCTTCTTTATTTTATTTTTCGTATATATATATATATATCTATAGCGAAGAGATGTGATATTACGTACACGACGCGCGCGCGCGAGCGCAAGGGAGGGTGAGGAAGACCCGTCCGATTTAATTTATGACCGGGAGTATTTTTCAATTTTCAATGACCACCCGGTATCCCGGGGGTTGGAGAGACGGGCTACCGCCCGCGAGTAACACAGGAGGTTTCTCTGCCCCTCTTCGCCCCGACGTCGTCTGCGTCCCCCGCGTCCTCGTCTTTCTTCCAATCTCGTCGTCCGCTTCCGCGAAGACACCCCACTTCGAGAACTCGCGCTCAGTCCCTCTATACCTATTCCTATATACTTCCGTTTCTTTCTGACGCGAAAGAGAGAGAGAGAGAGAGAGAGAGAGAAAACGTCCAACGGACTCGCTCGTGCGAGAAAGGAACGAAGACGAAGAAGAAAGAGAGATTCCGGGAGGGACGGGAGGAACGGGAGAGAGGAGGGTCGCGAGCCGCTGGCAGAACCAATTTTGTATTTTATTCCCGTATTTAGATTTACCATTTCAGATATTGTAAGAACAAAAATAAGTTTAAATTGAATTCGCTTTCTCTCTTCGTATCTCATACAATTTTTCCCCGTTTTTCTCTCGTCATCCCTACTCTCTCCCGGTAGGGCACTTTCTCCGTACAGTTGTAATAGTAGTAGTAGAGTAGTATTACGGTGAGGAGAATCGGTTGCCTTGACTCGAAGAAATTCAGCACGATTCTCAGCGATCGCGATTTTACCGGTACCAACTACTACTAGTCGCGTAGACGAACGCCAGAGACGAAGAAGAGTACTCTATCGCGTTTCACCCCGTTCTTGTTCCATTTTCACATCCGGCGCGACTCCCTCCCTTTTACGAATCGCCTTGAAATCGCGATGGTGTAGGGCTCCACGATCCTCGTTTTAACGGGAACTACCGGACTCTGAGAACCTATATATACTACCAATAGCTTGAAGTCGTCGCTGCGTTTATATATATAGGTATATATGTAGACGTTTTCTCTTCTACTTCGTACGTAACGTCCAGTAGTATACGCGAAGAGCTAATTTTTAACTGCTCCGCTGGTCTGCTCTCCCCGGCTGAAGCTGCCGCTCTCGGAGCTGCTTGCCGGCCACCGGCGGGAGTACGGAGTTTGGTTCGCCTATCGTTAATTGGATCCCAGATGAAGGAGCCGAGCCGGGAGCACGGAATAAGAGGGTGGTTCGCTTCTCTGCCAACCAACCCCCTCCCGACTTCCCTCCCTCCCCCCTTAGCCCCTCCATTTCCTATCCTTCTCTCTGACTTCGTATAACCCGCTCTCGCAAACTCCACAAACGAAGGAAATGAGAAGGCAATATCACACCGGGAAAATAGAAACTCTCTCAACTACACGGTGGTATATAATACATTTTTTTTCTCTCCTTCGTTCCGTGCGGGACAGAGAAAAGAAGAGTGGGACGAAGGTGGAATGAGGCTGAGGTTAACTTTGCCAGTGAATCACGCGATGCTTACTCGGTCCCTACGCCAGCCACGAGTCTTAACCCTCTCAGCTGAAGGATTGAGAGACGTTGATTTTTTTAGATCGTAGAATAAAAAAATCTTTATCCAACTTCGATATCAGGAAAAATTATCAAAAAAAATTAATTAATTCGCCAATAATTTTCATAGAAACTTATCGAACGTAAAAAAAAAAAAAAAATTTCTGACGATAGAAAATTATTGCGAAGCATATTGCCGTGGAATTTGATTACATATTTTTGGCAATTAATTGTTGTTTATTCGCGTAAATATTTATTTATAAACTTATTTGAAATGCCGACGTGTATTTCGTGTGTACGAAGCTTTACGGTCTCTAAGGCGGTATAAATTGGAACGCGCATAACGAGCACCACTGGGTGCTCCTGCCGCGGCTACCGTGACGAGGGACTCGCTGGAATGGATAGAGAAAACGAGGCAGTATGTAGCGGAGGGAAGGGAACGCGAGAGCCAAATTTTAATTTCACCCCCTAACAAGGGAAGCAACGAGCCTGAGGCTGCCACGCTTCGGCCATAGGATTTACTATGTTTATATGTATATAATGTATATATATATATATATATCTTACTACATATGTATTGTACGAGAGGAACTCCCTATGTGTACGTACACTGTGTCTCCCTCATTCTTCTCCCGGTCCTTCAGGACCTTCGCGAAGGATTTCATCCTTCAGGATCATTATATCGCCAATTAGAAGATAGCGAGCTCACCGACGCCTAACAAGCTTCCTGGCGAAAGCCAAGTATCCAATGTAATACTTACAAAATAACTACCACCCTCGCGATTTTACGTGTTTATACGTGTCTTCCGATCTAACGAGGACCGACGCAGTGCTTTTGACCCATCAATCGATTGCACTCACGCACTCGAAATAATTCAAAGCGGAAAAAAAAGACGAAGCCATAGCAGACGGGACGTTAGTTTGAGAAATTTCTTTGAATAATAGACCTTTGACGAATTATGCATTAGAATTGTTAATTCACTCGTGAAAGCTTCGGGTTATCATCGAGAGAATATATCGCGAGAATATATCGAAAGGTCGCGAGAGTTAACGCGGAGCGGAGGAGAGACTTTGAAAGGCGGCGACGATATATCCGCGGAGGGGTCCCAACGCTCGAATCTAGAAATTCTCGTAGCACCCGAGGGGTCGGAAGGGAAACGGTAGTCGCTGGTCTCAATTAGGCGAACTTACGTCACTGGGGTCCAATTAGACGCAGGGTAGCAGCTACACCCTGTTTGCTCAAGACTGAGGCTTCCGCTGCTACTGCTACTGCTACCGCTGCTACTGGGGCGCAGAAATGGTTCAGGTATAACGTCAGTGGCTTGGGTTTGCCGCGTGTTTCATTCCGCAGCCGTTTCTGATGCCCGGACTCGGGGTATCAACCATCGGTATACCAAAGAGTGCACGGTGAATGCATGGAAGCAACGAACTACCACTTTCGTCGTGTATTCGTCGTTGACGCTACCGGAGAAGGTGTCTTTTTGCCTACGCTAATGACTAATTAGCAGAGTCTCCCACTTCACGGTTTAATGACACCGGTCGAGACGGTTCACTCGAGTGGACTGCGCAGTAGCTATATACATGTATATATGTACATATATATAGTATATATACGAATCCATTGTCGTAGACAAAGTTGTAAGATGTAACCAAACTATTCGCAACCCTCTCAAGAATTTTCGTTTTTTTTTTTTCGTTTTCGTAAATAAAAAAAAATGTATATATTTATATATATTCTGTACCGAAAGTTTGTACATTTATTGCATTACTCGAAGCTACCGTTGGACGGTTTACTCTTATATTACTGTATCTTTTTTTATTTCTTTTTTCATTTTACTTCTGCCACAGGGTTTCCATCCCTCTCCTTCTCTATACATTTATTTATTTCCCCGAACGTCCGTCGGCCCGCTGGCCATTTTATATTTGACGTTTTTATTAAACCAGCGGTGCTCCTTGGTCCACACGGCTGGCGAGAACTCCGCACGTCCGAAATCGTTTTCGTATACACTATATATAGTTGGAGAGCGTAGAGCGAGGCGTGCGTGAGATGAACGATGGAAAGGGAAAGAAGTGTGACGACCCGACGCCCTCATAGGTATCGCTGATGGGGCACTTTTCGTAATCTTTGAAGGGCCACTGTGCTCTCGTCTATTGACCGTAGCATTCTCTTTTTTTTTTCTTTATTTCATTATTTTCTCGAAATCTCACACCGCCGGACTCACCACTTCTACTTTACTCTTTGAAGCAGAATTTGATGAAGAAATCTCTCATATAGATATATCGCTGATAACAGTGAAGGAAATTGTGCGGATTTCTTGAAAATTTCACGCGATCCTATATCCGCGACGATAAGAAGTATCCGATAATCTGCTAGAAACGTGTCGATTCCACTGCTGCGCGACACCTCACTTCGTTCTCTTATCGCGACACGCCGACATTTGTCGAAAAGTTTTTTAAAAATCTCAACTCCCTTTAGTTCCGAGTGAACTCCGAATTTCGTCTATATATCGACAAAGTGAAATTTTCCTGCAGAAAATATCGTTCATGAACCGTCTGACGTGTACGTAAATTGCGATAATTATAAACCCGATACTTCGCAAATTAGACGGAGGATTTAAAAAGCAACCATAAGAGACCGGAAGTCATGAATACGCGAACTTCCAATTATCGGAATTCGCGTGTGTCTGACTGTCGGCGATTAGCAGCCACGCGAGACAACTAATTCGCTCGATGCTAAAAGGCTCGCGGCATGTATATGTTGTATAAACCCATCGCTCGCGTATATTTGCCGTCGGTTTTTTATTCTCTCAAACCTGATGAGTTTTTCTAAGCAAATAAATGGCTTATGTCTACGCATGCGCGTTCGCGAAGAGCGCAGAGAGCTCGCGGTTTAGCTTTCACGTCCCGGTATGGTGTATCAACACCGTGGCGTCTCACCTTCGAGGGGAACCCCCCCCCCCCCCCCTCCCCCAACGTATACCGAAGTAGTATCCGCAGTGTTAATTATTTCGACGCACACCTGCAATTAACGAAGTCGTTAGGACTTCGTGTAATCGGAGACGAGGCGTTTCGCGTTTGAACGTATATACGTTGCGAGAGAGCGAAAGAGAGAAAGAGAGGAAACTCCACCAAAGAGTTCCTTACCGCTTGACTCGCGGTATGGGTCCAGAGTCGGCGATTAATTACTTTAAAAACTCTCTCTCCTCTCTTACGCGCGCACCTTTGCGACATGGTCATTCAAAGATCTCAATGGCTTTCATTGCCTGCGAGTAAACTCTCCATAACTATCGTTAATTATTTCCTATCGAGCTTCAGGCGAAAGTCGAGACATCGCGAATCCGAAGAAAAAAATCGACTAAAGATCATTTATTTCGCCATAATAGTCATATAGATATATCGCAAAGGTCACTTCGCGAGAGATGAAAAGATATTGAAAAAAAAAAATATATAGTGAAAAGAGAGCGATTTCGCTGTTGGATTTCCCGTGAAGCCCTGAGAACGGGAGCCTCTTTAATTCAGCCTCCAATTAACGGCTGAGGTCCTATTTGAAAAAAAAAAAAAAAAAAAAATACCAGAGCTCGAAGAGATATAGAGAAAGAGCGAAGGTAGAGAAAAGGTGGACTCGCCGCAGTCGCCGAGGGCTGGCAATTATACATTTTTTTTTTTTTCGAGCACCCCGCTCGCGTTATTAGCGCCATCCAGAGCGAGCAGTATCCCTACTCGCAATGGTCTTCCTCCGTCGAGACTCCTCTATATTTTCATCGTTGTTGCGCGAGAAAGATCTATCTGTGTGTATATATACGGAGGAGAGATAGGGTGGTTTTCTGTGTCAGTGTATCGTGTCGTTGGCACAGGGGTTTGTATATACGTACGCGAATGTTTCGAGGGAGTTGGTGAGGCACGAGGAAGCCTTGCAGCGGGGTCGGCTGCTGCGACGGGGGGTTGGGGATTGCCGGAGCGAAAGCGCACCGGGAGAGAAGGGGTGGGGATGGCGGTGGCGTTTATAACTCGCGCGGGTCTCTCGGCTCTGAGAAGGCCAATTAGCAGCATAAAGCTGGCTTGGCCCCGGCGTCGGTGGTAGTGCGGCCGGGGATGTTTGTATGTAATAATGGATTGTTACTCAAAGTATCCGGCTAATTAATTAAGCCCCATCCCTTCATCTCCCGTACTTTCTCGTCCGTGCGCTCGCCGAGCTGCTGGGTTGGTTGCTCGACGAGCCCCGGCGGATTGCATTCCCTTGTAGCTTCAACGTTCTCGGCAAACCTCCTCCTCGCCCTCTCTTACTCTCTCTTACTCTCTTACAGTATAACCAGTTGCAGCTGCAACAACAACGTGCCGTATTTTCATGGTCCTCGTCTCGCTGTTGCTCGGTGCCCTCAACTCTTTCACGTACATACAAAACACCTATTCGCTTCCTAGGAAAACCCACCCCCACCCTTCTGCAACGTTGCAAACATTCTCCCTTCGCTTGTTAGAGATCATCGTCATCAGCGTCGTCTCGTCTGGTTCTCCGCGTACCTCAGTCATTATAATCCCGTCTGGGGGTGAACTCTTGAAGGGGGCGAAAAAAAAATTCGCGAATTTATTTATCTCGAGGCGGACAAGAAAATTTATCGGGAACAAAGTGCTTGTATCTCGAAAGAAAGAGAAAAATAAATTATTTTCGTCTATACGATTCATAGATAACATTCGGGAGATATTCTCGATGTTAGGAGAGTTGCGGGAGGGCTACGCTGCGGGTGGCTTCCGGCGTTGCGGAATTCAAGTTGTTGGCCTTTACAAATCGACAAAGTTCGTTCTTACCGAGAGAGTAGAATAGCGAGAAGCCAGAGTGCGTCACATCCGGTGTTTCGTCGGCTCCGTAAAGTCCGATGGGCGTACGAAGTGTAGAGACTTGAGAAAGAGCTATACGCTCCGTTTCGGGAACAATGAATAGCGTGACATAAAAGTCGTAGTGACGCTTTGGCAGCAACTCGAAAACAACTCTGCAGCTTCGGGAGGAAATGCTTTCGGGATGCGAGAGAATCTCTTGGACCCTCTCTCTCTCTCTCTCTCTCTCTAGTTTTCCGTTTTCGGTTGCTACTTCCTTGTATACACTTTAATTCCCATTCATCGCGGTTGTTTTCACCAAAACGATCCGTTTCGATTTAACACACAAAATTCACAATGTTATTTTTTCTTTTTTCCTTTCGCATTGTTACAGATCGCGGTGTAGGCAAGATCACGATGACGATGGATGTGAGCAAATCGGAGACTAGTAAAAATGGCTCCGCCCAGCAGGAGTGCGCCGGATGCGGCAAAACCATCACGGAAAGGTAATAATATCAATGATATCATCAAAAAAATGAACTAAATGAAAACGACGCATGCGCGTGACGGCAGCTTTACATTTTTCCGTCATTACTCGATGTCTTGAAAAAAAAAAAAAAAATTTAAATTCGAAGGATCACGCAAAAGGCTCGTGTGATCATAGCTTCGCGATCTTTGCCCATTTATCTTGAAATAATCCGTGAAAGGTACCTGACGAAAATGATTATTCTTCATAGGTATCTCCTGAAAGCGTTGGATCTTTTCTGGCACGAGGATTGCCTGAAGTGTGGCTGCTGCGACTGTCGATTAGGAGAGGTCGGTTCGACGCTATACACAAAAGCGAATCTCATCCTATGCAGGAGGGATTATCTGAGGCTTTTCGGTCACACGGGTTACTGCGCGGCTTGCACTAAGGTTATACCGGCTTTCGAGATGGTGATGAGGGCGCGAGCGAACGTCTATCACTTGGAATGCTTCGCGTGTCAGCAGTGCAATCATCGGTAAGTTCCACAGTTCTGTTACCCTAAAGTATATTATCACAAACCGAAGCGAGAAAACGCCGAGCTAACGGTATCGTCGATCTTTCGGGGGTACAATAAAAATCCATCACTTTGGGGGTAGAAAAAAGTTCCTACGGGGTAACGCTATTTCCCGAAGTCCAAGTGGTCGCATAGGTCCACTTTGGGTCGCTGCTAATTCATCCCGAGCAATTATATCGTTGCTTTCATCGGGGGGTAAAGATCGTAGGGCTGCAAAGCTATATCATCGTTAAAGAGTGCCGAGGGCACCCTCTCGGAATTTTCTCGGCCACGTAAAAAAATAATTCCGCCCCATACGTGAACGGGAATGACGCGAATCTCGAAATCAGAGAAAAGCGTTGCAGCGACAAACGAGAGACTACGGTCGTCACCCCCCAACCCCCAAGTAGATATGTACATAGCGAAAGAACGACGGAGTCTCTGTTTAGATGGCAGGTATACGGGGGAGGAAAGGGGATGCGGGGTATAAGGCGCTGGACGGTTTTCTCGCGGAAAAGGCAGACAAGAGGTTCCCCCGTTATAGAAGCTTCGCGTGCCAGCAAGAGACACAGTCCACTCGCGGGGGTTGCTTTACAGGCCAATTGGGAAATCACCCTCCGCTTCTCGTCCGTGTCCCTTCCTCACCCCGTTTTACCGCTTCTATACGCCGACTTCTCGTTCGCTCATACCGACCCCGAGACTTCGCAGTTTCGCACACCGCTATATATAGTCGGCAGTTATATAATTATCTGGATACTGCTGACATTTTTGTATCGAATTGCTTTGGAACGTAACGTCGAGTAGATTGCTCTCGCGATCGTGACTCCGTTCGCAGAAGAGTAGTCGGAGGATATAACAAATAAACGAAGCATGAGATACGTGTAGAAAAGGCTTGAGAAAAATCGTAACTATATATATATAAAGCGGAGAACGAGTTATCGACAATGCTTGGGGCTTATTACTCGAGAGGGTTTTCCGTTGTTGGATAAAAAAAAAAAAAAATAACAGAGGGTGACGAGTATGAAACAAACGGAGGGTAGAGTTAGCCGAACGAGATACAGAAACTCGCCGGGAGTGAAAGGATTGACAACCGAGAGAAAAGCTAACTCTGCGGGTTGTACTGTGTGCGGCATTTCTGTCTCTGTGTATCGGTGTGCAGTTTGAAGCCAATAGTAATGGCTCGTCGAGGCGTGCGACAAACGCTCCTACAAGCTTCTCAAACAATACGAACAAAAGAGCATCAATTTTACGTTTTTATCGTCTGGCATTGTCCATCTTCGACAATGTCCTTCTCTCTTTCTGCTGTTGCTGCTGTTCGAGAGTATCTCTCGATGCCCGCGCGTTATACGCGCACCAACCGTTTCACTTCTCATCCTCTTTCCGCCGCTTCCATACCTCGGATCACTTCGACGTTCTCGTTTCAACCGGAACACACTCATCCTACTGGGTTTGCGGACGATACCAGCGGACGATTCGACGTCTTCGAGTTTCTTATATACGACCATTTCACAATATCGTAGGGTAGTATACGCAAGCTGACTACCCTCCTCTCCACAAAGGAGCAACAATTGTCTATCACCGCGAACAACGCGATATTCGATCGATATTTCTTTCACATACATACATAACTCTTTTTTTTTTCTTTTTCTTTACCCTTTAAAGTATCGAGAGAGAGCCTCATATAGATAAGAGACACTCATCCCTCGGGGACATTTTCTTGGCCGTATTCCGTGACGCTTGTTGTATCCACTGCTCTATACGAGGACGTAGTAACGTTAACCACCGACGCGTAAGAAAAGAGAGAAAAAAAAACATTGTTAAAGGAGGGAGGAGGAGGACTCTCGGAGGTTTAGATACTTCGATATTTCGTTGTCGGTGTGCTTCGCGAAGTATCGATTCTTCCGGGGCGTATAGGATATGCAAGAGTTACTCGATACTCAAAAGAGGGGGATGAAAATCCTCGATGCTTATGGGAGCGATACGTGTCACGTATAAAATTGTTATGTATATTACACGGTATAGGGGTTGGAAGTCTTCGGTCCCTTGCCAAGGGACAAGTCACGAGAATTCGAGATTTCGTTTTTTTTTTTTTTATACATTTTCTTCTGCCTTCGTAACTCTTTGGACAAACGGTATACGACACGAACAATCCGATCGATCTGTGAATCGCGACAATATCACGATCAAAGCGCATCTTTTAATTCGATTCTGCTGCGATTGCTGCGTTTGGTAGTCCATTGTTCATAATGATTTGGTGCTTCGAGCGCCAGAGGAATTAGCATAGCGGGGGTGAGTTGGATTTCCGCGTATACTCGAGCTACTAACTCGTCCACGGTTTCCACAATCGCATATTGTTTTGACCGTACAAGAAGGGGGATAGTTGTCTGCTCGCGGGGTGCAATTACGAGCTTGAAGCCCGGAGAACGAGAGAGGGAGCGAGAGATCGGAACGGCGCGGTAACGCGAGCTGGCGACTTGGAACTTGCAATTAAACAGCAACAATTACACGGGGGTAACTTTAGACTGTAATAACACGGAATAAAGGGTTCTCGCGCCACCCCTTCGTGTCTCCTCTCTATGCCCCTCTAACCCATACAGCCTGCCGGGATGCTTGGTACCCCCCCTTGAAAATGCTCGAGCAACACACCCTGTCCCCGTACTATATATACTAAAGACCCATCCTCCACATTCAACCTTCCCACCCCTCCCTCTTGCTGCTGGTTACCGGATGATTTACCGATCCAATTAGCTCTCCGCGGGGACTCTCCTAAAAAGACGTCCGGTCTAATTTAACGGGCGTCCAATTAAAGAGTAACCCTACGATCCGCGGCCTCTTCCTCGCGATGTATTGTACACAACCCCGTGTTTGCGTGTATGTGTGTCGAACGATATGAGAAAACGGTCGACATTTTTTTATACACGTCTGCGTTTTTTTATATTTCATCATCAATCTTTCGATATACTGGATGTTCGAAATGTTAAAAAAAATTATGGATCGCGATCAAAATTTACCCTAACGTAGCGGAAAATTATTCTGGGAAAAAAAAACGATATTTCTTAGCGGGTCTCCGGGTTAAATATGAAATGGGGCGGATGTCAGCGAGAAATGATACATAGAATCCAATCGAATCTAAACGTCGAGTATCGGACTGATTTTTTGCGTTGTTTTCGATCGATACAAAATATAGAAAAAAAAAAACGGAAAGCCGGATCCTTGCAATTTTTGTCGGTAATGTGTGAAGTATTCCGAAAAATGTACTCAATATCTATTTTTTTCCACTAAATAAAAATTGCTCCAGTAGTTTTAAGCAAAATCGGTAAAATTAGTAATCCAAAAAAAAAAAGTTCACCTATAACTTCCGCGTTCATTGCGTCGTAACAACCAATTACGCGTGTGTACGGAAAAAAACCTTCGATCACTGATAAATTTCTCCATTTTGTTTTTTTTTTTTTAATAGAATAGCCGCACTAAAAATCGATTGTATGAATACCGATTTTTTAATAAAGTTCCCTCATTTCGGTATTGATCCAATTTTATAGCATTGGAATCGAATGCGAAGATGTTCAGCTACACCGGAAGTGTCGGGCAGAACGTTCTGCGACCTATATGTATATATATATATCCACATGCGACTGGGATCATGAAAGATAAATAAGAAAATCGGGAGTAAAAGCGACTGCCAGGCCTCGAATTAATGCTCTCGAAGAGCCGCGATGTGTTGACCGCCAGACTATCGTCGCCAGTCGAGTGAGGCAGAGGATTTCGGTTCCAACTATATCCCAGCGACGACAGCAGTAAAGCGACCCTAATGGGGTCACACATCGGCGCTGGCCGATTTCAATTATTTATTCAGAAGTCTCTACCTCACCTCCCTTCTTTCTCGTCGAGAGCGTCGAGGCCATATCCTCGACGTGTCGAGTTTCTATCCGTCCTTTCTGTACTTCCGTCCAGTGGCGTACGAGCGATGCCCGCGGAACGGGCAGAAACGTAGGACCCTCGTTAAAGATTCAACCGAGTTATCTCAGCGCGACCAGATTGAAATTTTCCATGCAGAGCGAGTGGCCTGTTGAGGAAAGTACTGCCCAATCCTACCAACTTTAGCTGTCGCGCACACACACACACACACACACACACAACCCTCATACATACTTCGTACTGCAGTAGTTGAAGCACCGATTTTCTCCAACCTTCTTGTTTAATATTTCAAAAGAAACCGAGTCGTAAGCTAAGGAATTTCGTGTCGTCGAGTTCCGACATATTCCAGAAACGACATCGCGGCATCGAAAATTCGACGGAAAAATAGGGGTAAATACGATGTTTAATAAGGGATGAAAAAAAAAATTAGAACGATTCTGTGATACGCTCTGCAATACCGACCGATTAGCAATTACTTAATTAAAAGAGATTAAATACTTCGTCTGCCCGGTTTACGGGTATACAAAGGATCGTACCGGGAAAATAGTAAGCGTCGTATCGTCGGTGCACCTCGCCGGCTCAACGGTGTATGAAGGCTCGAGCGCGTATCGTGTCCCAGCAGAATCGTGACGCACGCTTGCGAGAAAGATCGTCGAGGGTTTGAGAGCGGAAGCAGGAAGGGGAAGGGAACGAAATACCTCTCGTGCAAAAGCTCGCCACTCGTGAATCGCATAATGCTGGTCGACGAGAGAGAGAGAATCCCGGAATGAGCTACGCGCAATGCGATAATTCTATTTGCCAGGAGCGATTATGAATATCTACCCCGTGCCAGAAGCCCGGCATACAGTCTCGCGGATCAAATGCTATCTCGTTTGCTCTTGCAACTGCGAGAACGAAAGCGAAAGAGATAGAGTAGTAATAGTGATATATATGTGTATATATAGAGATATAGATATATATATACATATATATATACATGGAACAACCCTCTCTGCAGTGGCCTGCGGACAGAGGAAAAGCCCGATAATAATTATTTGCCCGACACGCTGATGCTTCGCTCTACCAGCAAGCAAAACTCTCCATTCGCAGCATCCCTCTTGCTGCTCCTCGCTCGCTTTCACGTCTATCTGGCGGCAATCGCTAATTGTCCTCGTCAGCCTACTGGCATTAACCAACTCGCCTACTGTAGTATGCAGAATCCTCGATCGCAAAAGGGGTGAAAAATAAGAAGAATAAACTATAAACGTATATATAGACATATATACGTACATATTTTTCAAAAACTAATTACGAGTCGCCGCGCAGTAGGATTAAAAAATAATGTACTCGGTTCGCCGAATTCTGAAGCTTTTGGTACTCCACCGATCGTTAGCGGATCGTTATCGTTTGCTCGCTGAATGCTTTTTAATTCGCGTCTTTTATTGCCTTCATCGCAAAATGCAACGATGATCCCGATGATTCTAATGCAATAATGGACGACAGTTTCGAATTCTACAGTGCTTAACCCTGTTGAGAGAGCGACATACCGTTAAACGCCCATTAGCGGCCTCGTTATTGAGCTTTTTGTTTCTCCTGATCGATATTCTCGGGCTGTAGGGCATTCTATAGATATTCTCAAGCGATGCGCTTCAGCGATTCCCAACCCTACATGAATTTCTTCCCTTGTATGACCCACAGGTTTTGCGTCGGCGATCGTTTCTACCTTTGCGACAACAAGATCCTCTGCGAGTACGATTACGAGGAGAGGCTTGTCTTTGCGAATATGGCACTCCATCCACCTGCATCCCTTGCGCACATAAAGAGGCAGTTACCACCGACGCCCACTCCGCCCAGCGGAACTGGAGCCGGTGGACAGAATTTGCAGCAACAGCAACATTCCGGACACAATCAGCTTCAACAACATCCGGGACAGCTACAGTCGCAAACGATCGGTCAACAGATGGGGCAACACAATCACGTCTCGAATGTAAGGATTAACTTTTGTTTTCGAGGGGTTCTTTCATAAGAATTTGTAATTAATTAAAAGACTTCCGGTATTTTACCGGTTACCGCAGATCGGCTTACTGGTTACTCGCGTTTTTGAAAAAAAAAAAAAAAAAAACGAAAAGTGCATTTACGGAATGACGATTTTTCGTTACAGGGCCAATTATCGGGGGTTGCGCCAACGGTAAACGGTAATATTGGAGGCGGTGGTGTACCCAGAGGAGGACCGGGCGATATGAACAACAATGGCCTCGCGGGGCCGGGGATCGGTGCGGTAAAGTCTCAGCCAATGTCGATGCCCGCGCCGACCAGCTGAGACGAGGCTCCGCCACCTATGAAGAAGCTCCGATGTCTCGACGGATACTGAACGTATACAAGTGAGCGACTTCGACGGATTTGAAAAAAATAGGTGGAAGAACACAGTGAGAGAAGAAGTTCGGACTGACCTTAAGCTCCGACAGACTGAAGTTATGACGAAGCGAAAAAACAAAAAAAAGGCAATCGTCTGGACGATTAGAAAAAAAAAAAAAAATCATTGTGATGACACGTGCGGAAATCAGAATCGAACAAAGTGACAATTTATATATGTATAGGGAATATACCAAGCTGTATAAATACGATAACGAAATAATTGTAACCATCAAATGGCTTATGTAAGATATTTCTAGTAAAAAAAAAAAAAAAAAAACTTACGAAAAGACGAGAAGACGAAAACGCGACGATGTTTATTCGTTTGCCTTGCGACGAGAAATTGTAAATATAAATTGGATATAAGAGAGCGATGAAAATATAATTAACGTAAGAATGTGAGATGCGAATGAGATTTGCGAGAAGCGTGTGCGAGTCAACAATAGAAACGCATAGTCGGTTCCATACAGCTGATACCAAAGATTATAATTGTAAGATAAAAAAAAAAATGCCCAGTCAGACGGCGAATATTCCTATTTTCTTTTTCTATGTAAGAACAACACAATATTCGGGACTCTGCGACTTTGTCGTTTCACACGAGTTCTCAGTCATAGCTTTACCGATACCAAAAAGAAGAAAAAAAAAAAAAAAAAATTCTATCCAAACCAAAATACGACGTCGCTACTGTGGCGCGACGTTAATTACGCGACGAACCCGCGATAAACAATTTTCCGAGTATGATCGAGTACAAAGAAACGCTATGTATAGAAAAAAAAAAGAAACAAAAAATGAAAAAAAAAAAAAAAATATCGAAAAAAATGATGAGATGAAGTTAGTTAACGATCGAGTTAAAGTCGATAAAGAGACGAGAAAGGCGATATTATTGTTGTAATTTTTTTTGTTTATGTAAAGGCGTAAAAGTCTGCAAAAAAAAAAGCGCACTTATTTGTTAAATTCATCATTGTATATAAAGTCATTATTAGTGCACCTATTAATACCTATATTGGCGATCGATAGGGTTCTACCGAAGTCTCTACCATTACTACCGAAGACGACGACAAAACGAAAAAAAAAGGCAAAAATATACATTCTTATTAATACAAAAAATGTATACTTAGATATATTTATTATAATTTTTTTCACTTTTCCCAAACGGTTATCCGAGATGCTCTTCATTTGGTCGTTTGGATTTGAGGTCATGCGGCGCTTGTCGATTTTTCCCGAATCGGGAATCGCTCTTGTCTCGTTTCACGTTTCGCCCGCAACTACTATAATCTACAGATTTCAATAACGTCGACCCGAAAGCAATGGATATGGGTCTGCGATATCGAAATCGCAGAAGTAGAGAAAAGCCGTTGCCGTTGGGTTTCAAGTTGGCCGATTTGTTCTTCGACCAAACTGAAGGGGAGATTCTTGGAAGCGACCGCTACACTCGCCAAACCCGATTTCCCTAATGTCTTCCAGCCCACGAGACTCGAGGGATGTTATTATATTCGGTGAAGACTTTATAATGGGAGGTTGAAACTCCTTAAAACTCGTAGGCACGCTCCGTCGCGTACCGATCCTCGCCCTTTTCGTTCGGCGCATATTGCTCCTCGTTTAAATTTATAGAGCCGAACAGACAGGGCAGTTTCGCCCGATGCGCGATGCGGAAGCATACACCCCTCATCCGCGGAGTGTGCGAACGGGTGGGCCGGGCGGGGGTGCCCTTTGCACGGGTTGCGCCGAAGCTTGCAAGAAGCGTTTCAATAACAAGCGGAGATTCAATTGTAATGGCCATAAAATGCAGGTAAGTTTTATTAATTAGAATATTTTTCGCGAACGAAAAGCATCGCGAGGCGGAGGACAAAAAAATTGGTCGATGCTGCGGTGAAATTTAATTGGATTCGCTCACGGGTGGTTTAATCGTGTATAGGGAAGGAAAAAGAGCGGCAGCAACGGCGAGGGGGTCGGTGTGTACTGTCGGCCGAGTTTGCGGTGTGCACCCTCTCTCAAAAATCACATTAATCATACGGGGCAAAAAAAAAAGAGATGAGAAGAGAGAACGGAGCGGGGCTATCCCCTTAAAATAATCTATCCACGAAATGAAATCAGCAGAAGCAATTTCCAGGGACAGAAAGAGAGTACGATCTCTGTTCCTCTTTATCGTTGTGATGCTTTGCTACGCAGAAAGCCACCCTCGATGCGTACACGCGAGACTCTGGGACTGCCCCGGGACCTCTCTATGCAACGGACAAATGACGATGCTTGCCTCTCGCTTCTCTCCCCCTTAAACGAAGCAAGCAACCGCAAGAGAAATTCTGTCCCATCTCTGCCGGTCTCTTTTTCACTCTCTCTCTCCCCCTACTCCTCTCTCTCTCGCTCGGCCCCTTCCAGTTTCTCTCCGATCGGAATTAAAGATCAAGCGATAAGGGCTCTGTTGTCATCCCTTCTGAGAGAAACACGCTTGAAGCACCGACATCGTTGGCTTTACCACAATATCGAAAGCGAAAAAAGAATAATATAGAACGGTACAGGGTAATTTTTCTCTCGGGATAGATGGGACGGCAGAGATGAGACATTAGATCATTTATTAAACAAATGGCTCGTTTGTTAAGTCAGTGGACACTTATCTTGTTATCAATACAATGCAGAGACGATAAAATACCGTTTTTCTGGATGAAATTACTAATAAACTATCACAACCGAAAAATCAATAAAGAATTGATTCGAAATGCTTTTGCTTCAATTATCACAGAGCTTTAAACTGCGAGTGAAAAAAAGTGTGGAAAAAAAAAATAAAGAAGCCATATTTTTTTTAACTGATCGTTTTCATTGTTAATTGCATTCTTTTTTAGTAGACCATTAATTGCGAAGCGACCAATGCAATGCGATTCACGACAAAAATATTCAGTGTTTCAAAAAAAAAAAAAAACAAGTCAAATACATACGTTTTTTGCATCATTTCATTAGTCTTCAAGAATCATATCCGCCACGGAAACATATCGTCGAGGTACTTCCGCAAGAGATAAACAGCGAAAGTCCAACATTTCGCACACCGTATATGAATGTCTTTTCCGTCCCCAATTTTAAGAATTTCATATTAAATGTAACACCATCATGTTTATCGAAAAAAAAAAAATCAAGAAAATCGATTTTTCCAAATTACAAACCTTCCTGGACCCATTAAGCGCAATTCGATGTGAGCCGCGTGGTTCGTTTGGTAGAAATTATTGCGAACGAGGCCCGCAAACCGTGCCAATGGATGGACGCGATCTTAATCTTGCAATGTATTGTTGGTCGACAGATTTTAAGTAACCCTATTGATAACCACCGAGTTAACAAGCAAATCAATTATCAATTGGGCTTCGAAGCTATTTTTCACCGATGCGTTTTGCAGTATAAATGCGATGATAGAAAAATTGAGAGCATTCGCGAAAGGAACATCCAAATTAAGTCACCTTGCAGGTTTATCGTAATTGTAACGATGTAATGTCTACATAACTGTGTACGTAAATGAACTTATAACCGCGATCATATTTTTTTATCTACTTAGTGCGTCAATGAATTTGGCATTCGGTATTTTCGGTGGATTACAAATTCTTTGTTGAATCCAACTTTTTATTATGCCGATTATTTGTACACCGGAAACATGAGAATCACGTTTTCTATATACAAGGTTTCATTTAAAGGAAATATCAACTTGCGTCATCGGTCAACTTGCGTCATCGAGTTTCAAGCTTTCATCACTTAAAGATCGATCGATCGATCGATCGAAGATCGATCAAACATAAGTATATAGATGATTGCCGATTTTCTATTATTTTACAGCGTCTTTTTATATGCTTTATTATTGTAGAGCGCCTTTTTTATATGCGGTATCCGAACGTGCAGATGCCGCTTTCATTCATTCGCTACCTACCAAACTATTTAACATTAAATAAATCGATTCATCTTTATCTCGTTTCGTCACCAAGCGACATCTGAGTACACTATCGAAACGGCTCATTAACGTACGAAATTAAAGCTTATATCTATCAAAAAACGGTATATAAGCAACTGTTTTTAAAGCAATCATCAGTTGTGAAACGAATTAGCAATTCCAAAAATGAGGGCCTGCACGTCGATCATTTTACTGTGCGCCTGCTTCGCTTTCGGTAAATTAGTATTCCGTGATTCACCACATTCACAATACGAACTATTGAAATAAATAGAGAATCGACAACTTCTTATCTGGTTTTGTTTGCTATAGGCTTTGCCGATAAAGAAGGCATGAGACAGGATCGATATCTCAAAGAGATCGAGGCAATGCCCACAAATCTCAGCGTCTATAACGATAATGGCAAACTAGTGGCGATCACAAAGGAAAAAGGGCGTCCAGGAAGATGGTTTTCGGCTCCTGTTACGTTCACTCTCTACACGAGAGACAATACTCGTACCATGGAGCAATTGGTAACCAATGATCAAGTGAAACTGAAATACAGTCACTTTAATAGTCGTAGACCAACGCGTTTCGTTACTCATGGATGGACACATTCCGGTCGGAGTCTCTCTTGTACTCTGATTCGAGACGGTAAGTTACCCTTTTGGAAATAGTGCTTACGCAGCTTGTATTTTTTGGCATAATCAACGCATCGTTTCTGTAATGCGTCCAGCTTACTTGAAAGCAAGCGACGACAATGTGATCGTCGTTGATTGGAGTTCAACCAGCCAGACACCTTACGTATGGGCGGCAACTCATGTCAAAGCGATTGGCAAAAAAGTCGCTGAGATGATCGATTTCCTGGTTGAAAAAGGAAATTTAAACCCCAACAACATAACCCTCGTTGGCCATTCTCTTGGCGCTCACGTAATGGGACTTGCTGGTTATCAATCAAAGTACAAAGTACGCCATATAGTTGGTACGTTTTAGTGTCAATGGTATCCGATTTTTTGAGCTTAAGGAGTGCGAAAACAAAATCAATGAAAAACCATTTGTTTGATCTTTAGGATTGGATCCGGCGCTTCCAATGTTTAATTTTGCTTGGCCATCTGAATCCATCTCGACGTTAAGTGGTAACCACGTAGAGATCATTCATACCAATGCCGGTTTCTTGGGTTATCTAGGAGCATCTGGTCATTCAGATTTTTATCCGAATGGTGGGACATCACAACGAGGCTGTTGTGACTCCTTCATTCCAGTTGGCTGCAGTGTATGTTCGCACATGCGGGCCGTCGAATTCTTTGCAGAATCCATTTCAAAACCTTTCGTAGCCGTTTCATGGCAATGTAAGAATTCTTTGGAAATCTCGTTCGGTTTATGCAGAACGCAAAATGACACTACAACGATGGGAGGACCAAGCATCAATCTCTCGAAACCCGGAACTTATTACTTGGAAACGAGTTCCCAATCTCTCTTCTCCCGAGTTAAGTGAAATGTTTCCTTATCTACGGTGCAATGCTTACCATTATCGGAATGACGTAAGATTTCGATATCATGTAACCGTAAAAGAGAAGTTCATTTTTTGGATTTGTCGGCCAGTACCTCAGTAGCGTAAATGTACGCAATAACTGTATATAATAATATTTATGCAATAAAATGTATTTTTTTTACTAAAAACCTTTTTTAAAACACTAATTGCGGTCACTTACTGTGAAGACTTTACACGTGGAGATTGGTTTATGTTACGCAATTTGGCCATGAAGAATGAAATTCAGTGTCAAAAAGAATAATTCAGGTTCATGGCACAATTTCTGATGTTTCCGTATGTTTTTAGAACTTAGTACACAGGTGGTACTTAGTACACAATGGCTTACGTTTGCCGCGAATAAACATTATGAGCTCATAACCAAGTGCTGGTGGTAAGTGCTCATATGGTGCTGATTTCAACATAGATTTCCCGCTTCCTCAACTGATAATCACTTAAGGTGAGGTGAGGTGAGGTGACACTCGGCCGGTAACAAAAACTGTAGGGCGGAATCCGACTCTAGACCTCCCAAGTCTACACGAAGTCAACTCTACACTAAATGAATTTAAAGATCTGCCAAGTAGCTTTGTCTCTCTCGCAATTATACAAGTTTTACACCACCTTAAGGTAGCTATAGCGGGGTACGGAAGTGGGGATGAGCCGCTTGGCACGCGGTAAGCAGGGACGGCAGCGAGAGAAAAGTCCCTGTCGCGTTATCGCGAGTATCGTACGTCCAAAGCAAATTCCGTTACCTTTAATTTGTGATATCTCAAAAAGTAGATGATGAATCACTTTCAAACTTCATCATGTGCCTTTTCGAAACATCATCTTCACGTAGATAAGTTTTTTGCCACATATATTTACTAAGTTTTCCGTAATAGCGGCTTATAAAGGTGGAAATAATGGATCTTCCATATTGATAATGTTAAGTAACTCAACTTGAAGAGTCATTATCTGCGGAACTAAATAGTGAATCTATTTCCAATTTGGCACACACCGAAGTTAGTTAGTCATCCAAAACAAGTCCAAAAATCAATCTTTGAATCGGCCTAATAATACTACCTTAAACCACAAGAAAAATTAGGCTCCGTACATCGATCGGTCTTTTACTTTCCGTTTCATGTATCGGTAAACATAATTTATAAAATTGAACGGAGTTAAAACATCCTAATCGATTACCGATTATAATCATTGCTGACTGTCGTGACACCAGCAACACAAATGATATATGGACCGCCAAGCATATCATTACAGTTAGTCAACAAGTCGCTAAAATGGTTGACTTCCCAGTCGAGAAGGGACCGGGAGATGCTAAACAAGTTACACTTATTAATCATTTGATCGGAACCCATGTCATGGGACTCCGTTGGACCGCATACCAAACATCGCGTA
Source organism: Cryptus viduatorius (assembly GCA_964006125.1). Lineage (NCBI taxonomy): Eukaryota > Metazoa > Arthropoda > Insecta > Hymenoptera > Ichneumonidae > Cryptus > Cryptus viduatorius. Next base: position 10,743,712 of record OZ023224.1, on the reverse strand, counting down.
AACACTATCATTGGTAAGTCCCGAAACAAACTTTATTTTTAATTGAAGGAATTAGAATCAACAATTTAAAAGAAAAGTAACATAACAAAGTCCGATTTTTTCTCTACAGGATTGGATCCCACTCTTCCCATGTTCAATTATGCTGGTGATAACGATCGATTTTAAACGGAAGGTCTAGACAACAAAATTATGGCGGTAGTAGTGCTCCCACGTGCGGTGCCTGTTCGCATCACTGTGCCTACGAGTTATTCGCTACGGCGATCTCTAAACCTTTGAATGCCGTTGGATGCGACACATGATCACTACAAAAGCGGCGCATATAATGCTACATACACACTTCCTTAGGCGGACTCAATCTCGATCGAGCAAAGCACGGAAAGTACTACGCGAAAACAGATTACAAAACTTTTCTTCAACTCGGACTGATTTTTATTATTTATGATTGTATTGTTCGAACATTAAATCATTTATTGTTGCGAATAAAATCAATTTGTTTCTGCACTCTATAACTGATCTGAAAAATCTTATTTAATTTAATTTAAACTATGTTTACGTACGTATTAATGTTATTTATATTATTTTCGATAAGGAAACAATTTTTTCAACACGAACGAGATTATTTTTTCCTCTCGCACTGTGATGACTTGCGTATGCCATTTATATAGTCGGCCTTGCATCCCACAACTATCGAATGTGGCGAAAAAAAAATGAACGCGGGTCACGTGTACGTTCCTTATCTCGATTTATTGTTCGGCGACAATCAAATAACCATTGAAATGCACCGACTTCTATGTGTATATAATTCCTGTATTGCTTGTCACGGTATATAACGAACTTTATTCAAAAGCAGCGTTCAATATGCCGTTCGGCATCTTTACGATTAGCCTCCGTAGTGCCATAATCAGAGAATCTTGAAGATGATTATCCATGCAACAATCCATTTGGTACTTGTCTACGCAACGTTTGGTAAGAAGGCATACATTTAACGAATTTCGGATAACACTCAACGCTAATTATATATTTTTTAGTCCATTCAACCGAAGACTATTTGGCAGTAGCCGCAAACGCGTCTCTTTACCAGCGAGAAATTGATGCTATGCCCTTAGAACTGCGCATGCTCAGCGATGATGGAACACTAGTCGAGATAACAAAAGACATAGAACCCAATCCAAATACATCAACGCGAAGATTTTTCAACCATCAAAATACCTTTCATCTCTTCACGAGACGCAATCCGACTCAAAGCCAAATACTGTGGATTAACAACAATGAAAGTCTGGCAAACAGTAATTTCGATCCCACAAGGCCAACGCGTTTTATAACGCATGGATGGATCAGCAGCCGAAATGGCTCGGCTTGTACTCTCATTCGCGACGGCAAGTTCAACCTGCAAATCTTTCTGCAACAGCACTCGTTACAGATGATATTCTTTTTCGCTATCAATGTCCTTTGCTTTCCTCACAGCTTATCTAGCGAAAGACGACAGCAATGTGATTGTTTTTGACTGGAGCGATATCACTTCTAAGCCTTACATATGGGCGTCCAATAAACTCTTGTCGGTTAGCATGGAAGTCGCAAACATGATCGATTTTCTCACTTCTTACGGTTGGTTAAATCCCAGCAAGACTACGCTAGTTGGCCATTCGCTGGGAGCTCACGTAATGGGACTCGCTGGGTATCATTCCAACAACTCGATACGCAATATCGTTGGTAAGATCCTTACAAATTTTTGATCTTTTTCATTGTTTCATTAATATTAACCCTTAAGCCCGTAAGGTCCGTGCTCAGCAAGGTTCCCTTACGTGAAAAGTTGATCCTATCAATGAGAACCTAAATGACATCAATGACGGGCATGTTGCCTTCTAGGACTAGACCCAGCTCTTCCGATGTTTCAATTCTCCGGTCCCGGTTCGGCAATTTCGAAGATGGATGCGAAACACGTACAAATCATTCATACAAACGGAGGTTGTTTGGGTTATCTCAGGGCCGTCGGTCATACAGATTTCTATGTAAACGGCGGAGTAAAACAACCGGGCTGTTTTCTGGCTGATCTTTTCGGCTGCTCGTGTTCTCACCAGCGTGCTTATTATATATTCGCCGAATCAATCATAACGCCGAAACCTTTTTACGGCTACCGTTGCGAATCGTACGTAAACTATATGACGGGCTATTGTTCAAAACAAAACCTTTTGCGTATGGGAGGAGTTAATCTCAGTTTTGCGAGGCCTGGAAAGTATTATCTGGCGACCAGAGCTAAGCCACCGTATTCGATTTTGAAGTGATTTTTAATCAATTGACCATTTCCTAGCGTGTTTTCTGCCTGATCGGTACAATGATTCATAAATGACTCGTTGAATCATAGTTATCCGTAATGATGAGAACAACAAGAGTAACAATACTAATCTTTCACGTACGAGCATCAGAATTGGCCTTAGTATCCAACCGACGCAGTTTATATTTTTAAAAATGAAATAAAATAGATAAAAGTGCGAAAAAGTTATTGCTGCACCTCAGAAGGCGGATTTGTCAATGGCACAGAAACAGTAATTGATTGTCGACATTCACATGGTTGATTTTCCATTTAAATAGGTTGCCCCGCGTGTTGAGTTTAAAAGCTTTAGCACCGTCGATACTACGGCCAACTATTCGCGAGACAATTTTCATCGAGTGAGGAACGAGAGGATTCCTTTTCTCGCGAGTGTCGCGAAGTAACTTCCCCGAGCAGTCGTCCGTACGCGCGTTATGGTCCGAACATCCTACTACGTTTTCGCAAAGCATTGATGCCCTCTCTTCTCTATAGGGAATCGCTCCTTGCTCGCCGTTCATATCGTTGCTCGTATTTCAAATTTTATCGTTCGAAAATGTTAAGGCGACCTTAACGGCGAGGTATAGAATTCGGCGACAAAGTGTCGTCGGTGTAGCAACTCGACCAAGAGGTCCTACTTTATTCACGACATGAGGTATATTCGTCGCGCAACGCCCGAAATCGCACGAACGCCGCTCTACTTTCTCTCGCGCTTCGTTTCTGTCTCCAGTTCTCGCCCCTCTCTTGTCAACGCGGAGAACAAGGGACCAAATTTCGTTTAGTCTGTTGTCAAGATATTTTGATTAACTCCCGTATTTCGGGATGTCGTCGAGCAAACGAGGGCAATCTTCCAGCAGTGCGGAATCGAAAAGGAAGTCTCAGATTGATTCAACGCCGGGAAGATCATCTTTCGATGTTCTCACCATAGAATTTCAGTATTACGCGTAGGTTAACCACTGATGTTTTCGCTAATCGTAAAGAATAAAGAAAATCTGTAGATTTATTTGACTTATACGACTGCACAGAGCTGCTATGAGAAACTTGATATCCGCCATGTCGAATCCTGCGGATCGCGCGACAGCCTTGTTGTGGACAAACAAACTATTCGGTGCTGAGTACAACGTCGAACTTCTTCGCGACAAGCGTAACAGATATCTCGCCGCGCTGACCGTAAACGTGATAAACGACGAACTGATCGGAGTTTTTGCTGAGGATCCGCCTTTCGGTACATTGAAGGATCTCACAAAAATGGAGATCATCAATGCTCCTTCTACCGAATGGGAAAAGGACACCACTTGGGCGGATTATGTTTCGATACTACCGGACAATCATAAAGAAGTATTGTACACAATTTTGATGAACTTCCAGTATAATGTTCGATCGAATTTCATTAGATTCCCTGCACCTATCACTGTACCGACGAAACTTGCAAACAAGGATCATACGACATGGGTCAGCAGTTGGATAACGCAAGTTTTCTCAGCAGAAAAAATAAATCAATGAATGACGAGACTCGATATTCGATGGGTTTCATTTTTAAATTAGGAATTCATGTTCCTGTTATGTCAAATCCGACCTTACGCAGCATTGATGCCGTGTCCCGATGCGAAAACCAAAGTAGCCGCGTGGATTCAAACTCTCTGCAGATTGAGTTGCACCTCTTGTGACAAAATGAAAGCGTTAAGAAACGATTACGCCTACGTGCTTTACGGCTACGTTCGGGATCTCAGAATCGCCGGTCCCTTTCAGGACTATCCGCCTTCGGACAATTTACCATCGCTTCCGGAAGCAGCCAAGTTAAAACCAATGGGCAAAATACGGTACCATCTTTTCCATCAATTTCCATTGAGGATCAACGAGACTATCTATTTTCAGAAAAGCCGCAGAGAAGCATCCGCTGACCTCACCCTACAGTGAGGAAGCTTCGTCGTTTCTGGAGATTCAACCGGTTGTCGAAGAAGGTGCATTCTGTTACATAGCAGTAACAGGAGATTTTGCTAATCCCGACGCGCTTTTACCGCCTTAAATACGCTATTGCGTGAGGAAAATTGGAAGAAACAAAAAATGAATTTTTCAAGAATAAAGACGAGTGAATGTATCGATCGATTTTAAAGGTTTTTGCGAGATGATTTAATGAAATGGGAAGTCTATAGAGGACGAAAGGTGGCGGCAAAACTAGTTCTTCTAGCATACGAAAAATGTTCCATAAACTTTTCCACTACCAACGTTGGCGGAACAGAGAGAAGTTCTACGCTATCTTCGTATCGCTATTCGACTCGGAGTGTTCGTGGCCAATGGTATACGTGTAAAAGAGAGGTTGGAAGGGCAAGCGGGACCAGAGAGAGAGCAAAGGGGGTAGATTTTTCCGCGCCTTGATATGATTAATACTTGGAACGACGATAGAAGGGTGGGGAATGGCGGTCGCGTTCAGGGTGGTAGTACGAGACGACGAGAGAGCGAGAGAGAGTCAGAGGGGTGGCGATTGCCGCGACTACTGGCAACACTATAGTCTCTACCCCCATAGTACGCGTACAGCAAATCCCCGTCAACCGCATTCAATTACGATGTTATCGCGAATACAGATGACGGTTATTTCCTTCGGTACACCCTATACATAACGGGGCGAACGAACGAGGCGAACTGAAAGCTCGCCTTTTGCGTGTTAAGTAAAGGCATATAATGCCCGGCCGGCCGCCCGTGTGATCCTTTTAGGATGTATGAGACGATTTTTCGGATAAAACGGGAAAGCTGGAACAATTTTTCTTCAGAGAACGACAACGAAGTCGATTCTTCTGCTTTTTCACCCCCCAACATATCGTTGCTCGATGAGATATTCCAAAATTCAATTCTTATAACAATAATAATAATTACGTACGATGTTATGGTAAAATTAATCGGGAAAAGAGAAATCTCCGAATTTCGAAATTTTTCGATCTCGAAATCTTCTGCAACTTCTCCTGCACTTCCGCTGATGGAAAATACCTGTTTCGCGACAGCTGTCGTAATCAACGTCGAGCCGAAAGCTGTCTCCTGGCCATCTATTTCAAGACTATTAATGGCTTTCCGCAGTTCATCGCGAATTATTTAATCGTCAATGGGTAAGCGGATCTCTCCCCCTTTTTTTTTCAACTCTTGACCAGAGGGCTTTTTGCATGCTGCTGAAGACTGATGGGGAGATAGGGGAAAAAATTAGAAGATAACTGCGGAGCGCCTGACGAATGGCTTTATTCCGATTGTACGTATAACTGGTTCATCCGCACAACTCTATCGTGAATTGCGTGAATTATAAGCCGCGAGTTCGATCGTACGGAAGAGTGACGGAAATGTCAAAGGCAAACGGGGAGACTTTCACTGCGGATTCGATGTATGAAACGCGTTTATGTGTCGCTTCGTATCTCGTACCGGCAGAACGACGTGCGTATGTGTATATTTCCGACATATCGTTGCGAAACGGCTCAATATTTTCGCGATCGGTTACACTTTCCGGATGCGCGAAGCTCAAACCTCATCCACATTCGGATTTTATATTGCGCAGTACATCGTGTGAGCGGCCATGACGAGTCGAACGCAACGTGGCCCACGGGTATCGACAAATTATCGAGGATAGCGCACTCTCCAATTTTTTTTTTTTTTTTCGTCAAATTAATTTTACGCCAATTGCGTCGTTCGCTTCAAAACTTCAAAGAATCAAAGTTTACGAATGCTTCACGAAAATATAATTAATAAATATTACTTCTGCAAATTTGAAACGTAATAAAAAAAATTGTAAAAAAAAAGAAAATTTTTTTTAAAGCGAATTTTTTCGGCTTTAAAATTAAAAAAAAATCATTAAAAAATCCATTATATGTTCACGAAGGGGTTTACGAGACTAGAAAGACAAAACGAGGCTATTATCATTGTAATCGAGTGAACAATGTGACCACTTCGTTTGACCGGTAACGTTCGTGTTCTCTACCGGAACGTCGTATTCATCGACTTGTCGGCGTGCGTGGAGAAGGGGACCGCGCGCTTCAGCGGTTTTCCCCCGCGGCTCTCGACTGTACAAGTGCCCGGGAATGTTAAAACCGCGACGCCGAGATAGGTAGGATAAGTAGTTATGGTCCGCCGCTTATCTGCACTTAGGGTCTACCCGTTCGCCCGTGTAACGACGTACGCGAGAGAACCTCGAGTGGGACAGAAGCGGTGAGGCGACGGCGCGCGGGGCCTTCCAGCGTTTTAAGCTCAAAGTTCTCCCGCTCGGTTTCGACCTTACAACGTATATATACCCTTTAAAACCACGAAATGCTATGCTTTCATCGAGTCAACGATGCCGCGTCAGGAGCTCTGCTCGTCCCTTGTGTGTTTCTCCTTTCCAACCGTTGAGAAATCCGCGGTTAATTGTCACGAATCTCAATTGCGGGTCGGCTTTTCACGCACCGCGCTCCCCCATCTCGGTCACGATATCAGGATAATCTTCGCGGTCGTTTGGGAGCGACGAAAATTAGAATCATAGCGATCCCTTGTTATTTGCCTTTAAGAAGCTTCCGAGACCCGGCAAACGCGGAATCGAGACAAACTTTTGTTCCGCGATCTCGAGATCAAGTAGGAAAGTATAGTCTCGCTGTAACAACTATCGTATAACATAGCTGCGGATCGTAAGGAATTGGCTTGATGCGGTGCTTCACTGCTGTACATACAACGGGCACTTACGTCGGAGACCCCACCCCCCACCCCCTCCCCCTCTCCTACCATAAAGCAGCAAAGTTAAAGAAATCGGGAGCACGTAGAGAGCGTTAAAATTAACGACGCAGTAACAAAGTATTGTATGACTCTTGAAGCTCGAACGGACGTAGATGTAGTAGAAGGTTTTGCCGCGAGCTTTTCCGGTCTTCGCGAAGTGCGAGCGTAGGTACTTTTTTTTTTTTTTTTACCCCACAGCCTACTCCCGTGAGCTGCCACCGGTAGTTACAACGGCAAACGCGAAATTGCTGGCTGCGTGGAAGGCTGTAATCAAATAGTTAAAAGCTATGCCCCCTCCCCCCCCCCCCCTCCCATCTTCCACTGCACGTTACTCTCATATACTCGTTGCACGAAGCACACGGAGAGAATCTTACGGCCACATCTCTCACCTTTGAGCCCTTCGTACGATAAGACTGTAAAAACGTTTGTCTTTCCTTCTACTTCGTTTCCCCGGTGTCTCGTTTCGCGAAGTTTGCGCGAACGAAGTATCCTTTTTTGGACCTTCGTAAAGACGAAAAAGCAAAATTGTCCGCAACTGCCCCTTAATTTCACGGGAATTGACTGGAGAATGAGAAAAATTCAGTGAAGACGCCGCACGCAGTGTTTTCTCGTCGAAGAAAGTCGCGAGGGGTAGCGAAAGATGAGGGTGTCGAAGTATCTTCGAAAATTGAGAGTGGAGAAAAAAAAAAAGAAAAGTCTAACCGGCTGTTAGGGTCGTAATACGGCGTAACGCTCGGTACTTAGCGGAGTATAAATAAGCGTTAAATCCGTGCTTAGGAGGCTTAATCTGTATTTTTCCTCGACGTTTATATATATATCCTCTTCTGAGCGCACCGGCGCCACTGCCCCGGAATATATTATCACCCGGCTCGCGGGACTCTTTATCGCGTACACCGAAACAGAGCGAGACGCAGAGAAAGCGATAATGTCCTCCGAATCCTTTTTTTTTTTTTTTCGTCAGCCACCCTTCGCGGCGATAGATAACGAAGCACGTACTTGACGCAGTTTCTGCGTGCGTGCAGGAGCTGTTTCCCACTTTTCAGGTCGTCCCGAGGTTAACTTCGTGATCGAATTACGAGAAGGCAGACGGGGGACAGGAGAATCGAAAGGAAATAGGTATCCTTTTGTAATCTTACCTAATCCGTTGGTCATACGAATTAATGTTACGATCTTGAAAAGGGGGCGGTGTGAGAGATGGAAGAGCGTCGATAGCCCATCCGGGGTCGCGGAGCTACGATTTTGGTTTCCCGAATTGCCCTTTCCTCAGCAAATACAATCACACGGACATCCACACGAGCGTAAAGCACACGTAACTATCTGTATATAAGTACTGGAACTCGCAAACTATTATCCACACCCCTCGAACTCTAACGGTCTTGCCTAAGGATCGGTGCGCGAAGTATCCTCGTAGAAGTTGTAGCGAATAGAGGAACATGCAGTGTAGAGGGACAGAAAGCGAACCCGATGGCGTATATACTTCGCGGTCGTTACGGTCGCGAGTGAGGGAGGAATTTAAGCAAAGACAAGAGCGAGAGAAGAGAAGATCGTCGGCTATGAGAGGGACGAAGCGCGAGGGTAGAGAAAAGGGTGGCTGCTAACGACCTTCGCCAGACCAGCAGGGCTGTTAACTGCGCGCCTGGGTTCTCTTCTACGGTATATATAACGTGGACGCAGCTACCGTCGGGGTGGTGGTATTCTACGGAGTACGAGGAAGAAGACCATCCCCTATACGCTCTCGCCAACCGACTACGACGACAGCTATGACTCTGCACGCTCTGCACAGCGTTCTTCCACAGAACTAGGAAGAGAATGGCTAAGCTATTGGGAACAATGTCTTGTTAGGTGGTTTGCTTTGCGGTAATCGTCCCGACGAGCTCCACGGAGAGAAAATCCACCCACCAGTCGTTACACTTTCACCCATCTTCCCCTCCCGAACCTGCAACGCTCGTTTCTCTCGAGAGTAATTGCACTTGCGATATACTACCCTGGAATTGGGGTATTTCGAAACGATTTGGAGACCCGGAACGACGTATTTTTCCTCGTTGATCCCAAATTTCAAACTTTTTTTCATTTTCGTTGTTGTTGTTGCTGTTTTCAGAGATTCGGGAAACAGTATCATATATTAAACTACAAATCTGTTACTTTCATCCTTTATCTTTTATCGGTAGTGTTTCGTGAGTTCGGGAATAATTTACGGTGGGTAATTACCAAAAAATAGTGAAGTCTGACGTTCGTAATTTCAAAAAGAATTCACTTCTTTTCGTTTTTAGTGCCTCTGGTAGCTTTTACCTTTGAGATCGTGTAGTAACGACCAATCGGCATGCGAACAAAACGAAGAAGAAATCATTTTGTACATTTCAAGATTAATTTTTTTTTCGTCGATCGTACGAGAGATCGTACAAGAGATCGAGAGATCGAAAGTACAAGAGATCGGTTAGCGTGAATAAATCTGCAAGTAAAACACGAGACGTCGTGAGAAGAGTCGAAGACGCGAATCACCGCATAATCGGTGAGAGATGATCGCCTATCTTACAACTTGATTGGTACTCATTAAAGAGAATGCGTTCACCCGACCCAAGGGAGTCGAAAGGGACTCGTGGAACATTACCGTCGCAGGCGTACGGAATTAATATGAGGGGGTGGCGCGATCGTGCGATGCTGTCGAAGAAAACGTAGAGATAGTGGTGAGAGACTCCGAAGACGCGAGGGACAGGAATAGGACAGTGTGATGGTCCACGCCGCCCCTACATATAGCCGCGAAGGGCGGACGAGCGATCCATTCAAAGTTTCAGGATCTTGCGTCGACGTTAGCGTGGCAGAGATAATGCCCAACAAATTATAACTACGAGCGACGAATACGTAATTCTATCCGCAGAAAAGAGCGTCGTGTAAGAAACTCTTCTCTCTCGAACGCTGTCTCGTGAGGGGTGAAGAAATCGAGTCTGTCTCAGCGGCATCCATATTCCGACAATGTTTTATAAACTCGATAGAAGGATATTCGATTATGTTTGAGATCGAGTATACGCAGCTGAGTCAAAGATCTTTATCGTCAGCGAAGGGACATTTTTTTTACGTGTCATCCCACGCGAACCGTACGAGAAAACGAATCGGTGCCCGGAGGCTGTATATAGACGGATGAAACGAGAGAATATAGAGGACAAGCTATATAGGCCTCCGGAGGGAGGGAGGGAGGGGTTGAAGAGGGCGTATGTATGTGTGTAACACAGAGGAAAACCGATCAAAGCGTTACTGCGGCTACGGCTCTCTACGCTCACGCGAATTTCTCTCTCCTCTCTCACTCTCTCTCTCTCTCTCTGCCATGTCAGGTCCATGGAGTGAAGTTAAAAGGGGTTTGAAGGGTTATGACCGGCCATCGTGGCTTATGGGTGGCGATTGCCACTGATAGAATCAGCGTTCTGCACCCGCGCTTTTCCTCATAATCACTTTTGGATTAATTAAATTTTACGCTCACGTCGATAAACGTTAAATTTAACGGTGGTCACAACGTTGATGCTTGCGCGGCTGGTCATTTTCCAGGAACGCCAGGGGAGCATCCAACCAGCAGTGGTCAGTTGGGCCGATATATACAGTCGAAATCAAACGTACATTGGGCCGATGTTTCCGATGTGTGCGCCGAAGGGCGCAACGGTGGACCTACAGCGCCCTCTTCGTTGTTACTGTTAGTCGATCGGATTATTTTGGCCTTCGAATAATGGGCTCTCGTTTCGCTATACGATTTTGCGCTTCGTCCCCAACGCTATATACATTCTTGGTATGTACATGGAAAGCGAGAACGCAAAATTGGCGAAAAGTAACGAGAACGAGGGACGCAGCGACAATACTATACGAGAGATTGAATTAAAAGAAAATAGGTAGTATAAGAGTACCGTAATCCGATCGGTACGCTTGGAATACAACAAGAGAAAAGCCAAGAGGATAGGGGAGGGCGGAGGAGGGAGGGAAAGGGTGGTTTGGAAAGGGGAGAAATGAAAGAGGAAAAAGATTCGCGCTACGGACGAACTAGAATCGTTGCTTCTGCTGGTGGTGGTAATTAAATTAATTAGTCGTCTACCATTGCCGGGCGCGCGTACTCCACGGCGCGTCTTAATTATCAGGCAACTTCGCGGGCTGCTCTGATGCTCCCAACAGTTCCACTCCCCTCTTCCATTCGTTGCACCTTCTCTTATATTCCTCATCTTCTTCCTTCTTCGTTCTTCTTACCGCTTCTCGGTACCACTCTTGTATCTTTCCTTTCTCACTCTTCTTCCGGCTATTTATTACGTTTTTACTTAATCCCCGGGAGCGTAGAACAATCGGCGCTTAGCCCGCGAGACCGAATGATTAATACGGGGGGCGTTGGAAAAGTCTTTCTAGCTAAGCAAAAGGACGAAACTTTGGCGGTCGAGTAGGAGCGACGAGTCGACATTCTCTTTTCTCGTTCTCTTCTCTGTGCCGTCGTAGTCGTCGTCGTCGTCGTCGTCGTCGTTCACCGTCGACTCACGGCAATGCCGGTACGAAAGAAGCCAAGCACTTCGGTTAATTAGAAGCGGGAATTATATTCACCGAGCTGTTTCACTTTATAAACAAGGACTATACTCTCTGTTAAATGAAGTTACCAGAGGGGTTGGGCTTTAATGCTCCGCTACTGTTACTCCCCTCGCTAAGGGATGTAAGGCGAATTGTACAATTTACCGACGCACAATCGTAGAGCTCGGAAAATTTTGCGTATGGAAGAGTAGACGCATTTCTCGTATCGTTTTCATGACTACTTGGACCAACGAGAATAATGACTCTATCATCCCCCTTCAACCCCCAACCCTCTCAGTAGCTATATAATTCGAGTGAATCCGTGCGCGAATCTTCCGTAGTCTTTGGCGAGATTTCTTATCGACGCGCAAAATCAAGAGAAAGTATAAACCCCCTTTTCGCCCTTTCGCTTTCACGCGCGAGAGTACTCACCGGGCCGTAGCCGTATACGTTCTCGGAGAATGAAACCCACCGTTGAGACGGCAAGTGAGGCGCGACACGCCAACTTTCCAAGAGAGACTCCGCGCCGAAGGAGGTTCGAGACTTCGTTCCTTCGGGCCTCCCTTCCACAGTTTAGTTTTTAATGATTATTGCTCACCGAGAGCGGAGAGCGAAGCAACCTTTAGCCCAGGTAGGTATTACCGCGTGCGGTGAATTCTCTGCCTCCGCTTCGCCGAAGCGAAGGGGGAGGCAGGAACATTTGCATATCTTTCCACCCGTTAGAAATTGCTCGAGTTCACTCACTTCCTCCTCAACCCTTCTCTTTCACAGAGCTTGTGCACCACAGGCCACCCTTCATCGGCCCCGTACGAAGGCACTCCAAGTTTTAAGCCCTCTGCTATGCTTTTCCTTCTTCTCGACGATATATATACATATAGATATATATTTTAAAGCGTTGAGCGGGAAAGTGAGAGGCGCACGGAAAAGAGTGAGTGCATGTGCCTCTCTTGTAATTCCTTCCATACCCCACTCTCTAATGGCACTCGTTTTTTTTTTTTTTTTCCACGAGTGCTTTAATTAACGTTTTGTCGTGAAGAGTCGCGCGCGGAGCTTCTTAATTAATCCGCTTTGAAAAATCAGTCAGTGAGTCAGGAACGCAGATTCGTTATCGCGGTTTTGCTTTCGCTGTTCTTGCGATTTTTTTTTTTTTCAGGAATTTATTAAAGGGAAAAAGATTGAAAAAGTAACACTATCGAAATGGGGAAAGATACGCGACGAAAATACTCGACGATTAAGTGGAGCCGGCAGTTTATGGGACGAAGGGCAATCGTATCAATTTCAACCGGCAATTTACGAAACGATCGATGGCCAATCGATTCTATACAGATACGCGGGGGTAAGAGCCATCCATTGACTCCACTGGTACACGGGACCGGCGAGTCTCGTACAACTGAACACGACTCGCCTTATCGTATCTAAGGGTGCAAATAGCGACTCGGGTTCATAACCTTCCCGTATCGAGAAACGTACGTGTGGTTTACACGTTATTTAGCAGAGTCCGTGTTACGAGTTCGCGCAACTGGTAATATTATTGTCTCGTGAAGTTGCCGAGTTTCGAGCATTTCAACCCCCCGATACACAGTTGTTGGCACGGCTCAGAGAGTTGATCATCATTGCGTCACGAAAGTGTAAAGAGCTCTCAGTCTCGTCTTTTTTTTTCCCTAAGTCCCCGAAAGCAAGTGATATCAAGTACGACGTCGTCAGAAGAGAGACTCATAAGGGTTGAAAAATCACAACGAGATATTTCGCCGGCAAAGAGCTTGGCGACGCGAGAAGGATATTCTCGGTTACGGTGTACGAGGAGAAATGAAAGAGGGACAACAGATTTCCAGCGGACGCGCGGTTGAACGCGGGCAACGAACGAGAGAGAGAGAGAGAGAGAGAGAGAGAGAGAAAGAGAGAGAACTTGTGTATAGAGATGCTATCTGTATTTCATTAACATTATTCTCAGCTGCGGTAAACTTGGCCACCCCTTACAGCTCGGCTACTACAGGAGAAACTGTAGCTATCGTCGTAGTTCCGTACTCCGGCAACTCTGCCACCCCAACGTTCCGAGGACGGCGCTCAATTGTGAGCGCTTCGAAGCACCGCGAGACTCTATGGTTGCGCAGAGTAAGAGACTATAAGGCGACTCTTGGAGAAAGGATAAGAGGGAGAAACGACAAGAGAAAGATTCTACAAGTCACGATTAGTCACGTTTAATTTCTTACTCCGACTCTTATCGACCGTTTTCAACCACATCGGTAGCGATATAGCTGACGAAAAATCAACGATAAAAAAAAAGAAAATAAATATATCGCGAGATATCAGAGTGCGAAAGAAATTACTGTTTGCCGATCGGAAAAAAAATTCAATAGCAACAAACTCGTCGGTATTATAGGGCAGTAAAATTTTATTTGGCAAACATTTTATTGGCCGGCGTTGGTTAACCCACGTATGCGATAGAGCTGAGGGTTTTTTTTTTTTTTTTTTTTTTCGGGACGAAGTATAGAGGTGAAAAGAGCCACCGAAGCCATCGGGCGACATACCGAAAACCCGATTCTCTCTCTCTCGCTCGCGTTTCACCGTTATTTGATAACGACAAATTATTGTTACGAGAAAACATAGCTGCGGATTTTACGAACCGCAGAGCGTCGATTTCATGGCATTGCCAGCGCGTACCCTCTTTACCGAACAGCGTGTCCACCACGCTAATCTCTCGATATTTTAACGGATTTATATTCTCAACGATGATTATAGCTTGGATTTCCTTCGATCTCTGGGGAGATCATTGTCAAAGTCAGAGCGAAATAAGAAGTCCCAAACATCGATAGAAAATCATAAAAATTTATTTTCATCTTATTTTAGATAAACTCGATAACGAGAAGACGTTCAATACCTTTTTTCACTGTTCCTTTATTTTAATACCTAAAAATGATTTCTTAAAATTAAAAAAAAATTTAATATCTAAAAATGATTTCTTAAAAAAAAAAAATTATTTTCCGTGAAAAAGCCAATTATACCGATCAACAAGTAAAATGAATCTCCTCTTGAAAATTACTTTTCCCTTTTACTTCGTACTTAAAATTATCTTCGATTATCCGAGGTAAAATTTTCGTAATTGTTTTCAATAACAGCGATAGGCTCGTAAATTAAAAAAAAAAAAAACTTGATTGCCCGAGGGGAAGAACTGTTCCTTTTACCTACATAAACTCCACATATATCCTGTTACGTTACACACGAGACGAGACGAGAACACCTGATCCTCGCTGTTCGCTAAATTGACGACATAATCCTCTATAACTCAGGATTACCAAAGTTCGATGCTCTACCTACCACAGTCGCATTGCATACGACAATGGATGTGCGCTGTTCCGTTGTAAATATATCGCTGTATAGGCTACGAAAACGTGCGAAGTATGCGGGTGAAGATTTTCCAAGGGATGTTATACAGCACCAATACAACGCGATTTTAGTAGATATACAACAGAAAATACGAATAGCAGCAGTATAAAGGGTGTGGATGATCCGAGTAAAAGAGAAAAGGTACCGTTGCCTATCTCATGTTTTAGCAATTGTATGCTATCTCCCCGAGGATCATTGCACCCCCGTGAGCCTCTTAGGTACAGTAAACGCGAACGAAATTCGGTGGCGAGAAGAGAAGTCGAGAAGGGTATATACGGAGACCCGGAGACTAGTAGCCTCTTCTAGTTTGTCTCATTGTTACCAACGGCCCCTGAGAGAGAGATACAAGTGGCTCCTGCGCTTGGCGTTTATGACGTTGCGCCACGAGTTAAGATATCTTTACCTACAGTAAACTACAGCACTGCTGCCGGTACTGCTACACTCGGGAAAAATACGCGCAGCTTCGTAAAAGCAAAAAGTACGTGAATAAGGGGCAAAAAAAAACAAAAATAAAAAAATGAAAAAACAACAAAAAAAAATGAAAATTCACGACTACGAGTTCGGAGTTTTGTACAAACGTAATTCTAACTGGCGTGGCCAGCGAGACTTTTCGGCAATAAATACGGCTTCGCTATATCCGAGAGGATGAGACACGAGCCGGAAAAAAAATCCCTCGTGCAAACGCAACGCGGGGCGTTAAAATTTACAACCTTACGTGTGTCGGATGACTGAAAATAATATCGCGTATTTTAATCGGCTTTGCAAAGATCTGCAGGTGCAACGGAGAAACTGTATCCATCAAATTCGTATAAATTTACATTTATGTTTTCGAAACATTGGCGTCGTAAGAATTGGAAAAAAAAAAACATCATTGTTGCAACATTAAAACTCGAGAATTTTTTTTTTTGCAATATACATAATTTTTTTTTGTTCTGAATGCCGATTTTTTTTTTTTTTTTTTTTCGAAATAAATCGTATTTTTTTTTCGTCCGATATGCATGAGTTTCCTGTTCAGAGTGACTGTACAGAAATCGTAACAGATTTGTTACATAATTTCATGACATCATAGCGCGTTGTGCACTTAACGCGATGTGAAACGCAATCTCAACGCATCTACTTCACTCCGACATAAATGCGAATAATTGTATCGCTCTCGCACTCGATATAGGGCACCATGTGATCTTAATAGGCGTCAACTCGAGAGGCAAACTGCGCCGAGAGTATTCACGGTGTGCGTTACGGATCATTTGCCTTATCTATATTCAGCTCAGTTGATAGATAACACTCGAGCCTCCAGTTACATTGTAGAAAGCGCAGTTGCAAATGGCAAATGACTGTGCAAAGTCTGCTGTTGTAGTGCGGATCTGAAGTGATACTTTTGATAAGAAAAAATTAACATGGATATCGCAACGAGTATTTTCCTCGCTGTGATTTTTCTGTTATCAATATTTGTCATCTACAACTGGCTATTCACATCGTGGGATCACTGGACCTCGCGAGGAATACCGAGCGTTCCCGGCGCTCTACCAATATTCGGCAACACTCTGTCGGTCTTTCGATTGCAAGAAAATTTTGCGACTTTTTGCAAAAGAATTTACGATGCTAATCGAGGAAAAAGTATGATCGGTTTTTACAAAATGAAAAATCCGACACTGATGGTCAAGGATCCGGAATTAGCGAAAACTGTTTTGCAATCGAATTTCAAGAATTTTCCACATAACGAAAGCACTTTGGATCTCGATGCGGATCCTCTGTTCGGACGCGATATTTTTTTCGTTCGCGGACAAGAATGGAAAGATTCGCGAGCGCACTTCGCATCGACTTTTTCATCAAAGAGACTGAAAAATGTAGCGCAAGCGATAGCTGAAACGTGTAAAAAATTGGAGAATCATCTGAAGGAAAAAATCGGTGATAAAGATTTTTTGGAATTGGAAGCAAAGTTACTGTTTTCGCGATACACTACTGAAGTGGCGGCGGGTTCGGTCTTCAGTATCGAGGGAAATTCCTTCGTCGACGATTACAGAGGTACTTTACTCGAGTGTAATAAGGTAACGATGGACCCTACGACAATGAAGGGCTTCACGCACAATGTGATATACTTTTTTCCGGCTTTGGGAAGATTTATGATAAACAGTTTCGTACCGCCGCAAGTGGACAAATTTTTTCGTCGTGTGCTGAAAGAAGTGGAGATTGACAGACAGAAGAGCGGTGGAACGCGAAACGACGTGTTGCAGCTGATGCTCGATCTTGAAAAAGATCGAAAAATTTCTCGGGTCGAGTTACTATCTCATACGTATTCCTTCTTCTTGGAAAGCTATGAAACGAGTAGTCTAACGCTGAGTTACATGGTGTATGAAATCGCGAAGCATCCGGAAGTACAAAACGAAATACGCGGAGAAATCGAAACGGTACTCAAAAGATATGAAGGGCAAATAACCTACGAAGCAATCAACGAATTGTTGTACACAGAACAAGTAGTAAACGAAACATTAAGACTCTATCCACCGGTCGGTGTGCTGACGAAGGTCTGTGCCGAAAAATATCGGTTGGAAGGCTCCGACGGATTGTCCTTGGAGGTCGAACCGGGTACAACGGTCGCGATTCCCGTAATGGGACTTCAAATGGACCCTGAAATCTGGGAGAATCCAGAAAAATTCAATCCCGAGAGATTCCAAAAGGGTAACGAAGAAGGACGCCACAAATTTGCGTTTCTTCCATTTGGCGAGGGACCACGCGCTTGTCCGGGAATGAGACTCGCAATTATGCAAATCAAAGCAGCCATCGCTACGATAGTTCGCAATTATCGCATCGAATTGTCGCCAAAAATTAAAGAACCTTTACGCATCGATCCACACTATTTCATGACAACTGCTTTAGGAGGTTTTTGGATTAAATTGCATCGTTTGAAAGATCGGTAATATATCCCTCTGAGACGTAACAATCCAATACTCACAAATATCGGTTTTTCAAAATCGATAACCAATAAGAATACGATTGATCATGACAATTACTGCACTTTTGGAAATAATCAAGACAAATCTAATCGATAATTTTGTAACTATTCAACTAAATCGTCGATACATACATTGATGATAACGCAATGTCTAAGTTTTCCCAATTTTATCAAATCATTAAAAATGAACCTTCAGTGATTTTTTACAAGATAGTTGTTGTAATGGGTCGGCGATACAGATGTAGAAGGGAAAATTATGAATCGAGAAATAAAATATTTTATGTCGACTGTTAAAAATTGTACAAAAAGTGGTGAAAAGGTAATAAAATTTTGTTGCGATTTTTCATCCGAAAATACCTCTTATCCCTTCCTGACGAATTCTTATCTACTTTCCTATGAGTTGTAAAATGGAATATTTTTGCAAAACAATGTTATAATCTTAAAACAAACCTCGAAAGCCGAACCAAAAAAAAAATCATCAAAAAATCATCAAGAAATCATTGGTCGATAGCCAAATAGCAATTCAACATTTTGATTGTCTCGCTATAAGTATAATTATGAGAGTCAACACTTCGTTATCAAGAAGTCGGGATGAATAGGCAGTTTTTAATTCAAAGAGATACCATTTCTTTTTGTCGAACTGATACATGTCTTAAAGAAGATAAAATCAGACTGGCGAAACCCTTCGATATTATCATTATTTTCGGCATCAAGACGCAATTTGCAAAACTACGGTACCATAGATTGCATTAACAAAAAAAAAAGAAAAATGAACGGGACAGGTATTAATATTTTTGTAAATAACGGCTAATAATGAACTTGGCGACTTTTAACTAATTTCACGTACGTTTTTTTTAAGAATCGGGAAGAAAAAACTTATAATTACAAATGTACTTGGCGCAACTTTTACATCGAAGATGTTTTCGTACATTATATTGTACTACGCAAGTAATTTGAAACAACATCGTAATATTGATACAATAATCTCGAGAGCCGACTCTGCAAGTCATTCAAAACATTATTATAATCTTGAAGCTAATGTCGAAAGCCGAATCTACAAGTCATTCAAAAAATTATCATAATCTTGAAGCTTATTTCGAAAGCCGACCCCGCAAGTCATCGCTCGATAGCTAAATAGCAATGCAGCGTTTTGGCCGTCTCGCCATAAGTATATTCATGCGAATCAAAACTTCGTTGTCAACAAATCATCATGAATAAGCGGTCTTTAATTCTAGGAGAAACCATTTCTTTTTGACGAACTGATACACGTGCTAAAGAAGATAAAATCAGATTGGAAACCCTTCGAAGTTATAATTATTTTCGGCGTCAAGACGCCATTTGCAAAACTACGGGGCCATAGATTGTATTGACAAAAAAAAATGGGCGGGACAGGTATTAATATTTTTGTAAATAACGGCTAATGATGAACTTGGCGACTTTTAACTAATTTCACGTGCTTTTCTTTTTTTTTTCATGAATCGGGAAGAAACAGAACTTATTCTTACGAATGTGCTTGGCGTAACTTTTACATCGAAGATGTTTTTGTACATTATATTGTACTATACATGCTGCTTTATCAATTTTTCCAGCTTCAAGTAATCATGACGCAGCATGCAGCAGACACACAAATAGTTCCACGCATTGGGATCTCGCAGTCGCATGTTGTGTAGTAGCTGTGGTGAGCCTCGAACTTAATCGACGCCAAGGCGAGACCCAAATGATCGAAAGCATTGACTATATACGGTATTATGAACGCACCCTATCTATTCTATCTTTATCTCGGGTCGTTGATAACAAAGCTATGTATACATGCAAGCTATACATATATGTATAAACTATGTGTAAGGTATGTGCTTATAGGCTTATAAGAGGGACAGTAATCACATCGTCAGCAGTTGCCAGTGGTCCACGAAAGTGAAACGTCCGGGACGGCAATTCGTGGCTTCAGATCGTTGATAAAACATCATGGATTGCGCGACGAGTATTCTCCTCGCAGTGATTTTTTTAATATCAATATTTTTCATCTACAATTGGTTATTCACATCTTGGGATTACTGGACCTCGCGAGGAATACCGAGCGTACCCGGCGCTCTACCGATAGTCGGCAACACTCTGTCGGTTGTCCGATTGCAACAAAATTTCGGAACATTTTGCACATCAATTTACAACGCTTACAAAGACAAGAGTATGGTTGGTTTTTATAACATGAAAAAACCGGCTCTCATGGTCAGAGAACTGGAACTTGTCAAAACAGTTTTGGTATCGAGTTTCAAGCATTTCCAACATAACGAAGCTACGTTGGACCGCAATACGGATCCTTTGATAGGGGGCGATATCTTTTTTATACGCGGACAAGAATGGAAAGATGGACGGGCTTACTTCGTATCAACGTTTTCATCCAAGAGACTCAAAATTATAGCCCAAGCGATAGGTGAGGTGTGCAAAAAAATGGAGAATCATCTAAAGGAAAAAATCGGTAACAAAGATTGTTTGGAATTGGAAGCAAAGTTACTGTTTTCGCGATATACTACCGAAGTGGCAGCGAGTTCGGTCTTCAGCATTAACGGAAATTCCTTCGACGATGACTACAGAGGAACTTTGCTCGAGTCTATGAAGAAAACGATGGATCCTTCACTAATGAAAGCATTGACGCACAATGTGACCTTTTTTTTGCCAGGATTGAGCAAATTCGCGGTAAATACCTTCGTACCACCGCAAGTCGATAAATTTTATCGTTCTGTGGTGAAAGAAGTGGAAAATGCTAGACACAAAGACGGTATGGTGAGGACTGACGTACTGCAGCAAATGATTGATCTCGAAAAAGATCGAAAAATTTCCCGGACCGATGTACTGTCTCATACGTTCTCTTTCTTCATTGAAAGTTACGAAACGAGTAGCCTAACGTTGGCTTTCGTCATGTATGAATTAGCAAGGCATCCGGAAGTGCAGAACGAGCTGCGCAGAGAGGTCAACGCTATTTTAAACAAATATGAAGGCCAAATAACCTACGAAGCGATCAACGAATTTGTCTACATAGAACAAGTGGTAAACGAGACATTAAGGCTCTATCCACCGGTAGGTGCATTGAGTAAACTCTGCGCAGAAAAATATCGATTAGAAGGCTCTGACGGATTGGCTGTGGATGTCGAACCGGATACAACAATCGTAATTCCTATAAAAGGCCTCCACATGGATCCTGAAATCTGGGAAAATCCTGAAGAATTTAATCCCGAAAGATTCCGCAAGGACAATATCGAAGCAACGCACAAATTCGCATTCATGCCGTTCGGCGAGGGACCACGTGCTTGTCCGGGAATGAGACTCGCATTTATGCAAATTAAAGCAGCTATCGCTGCGATTGTTCGCAACTATCGCGTTGAATTGTCGCCACAAATGAAAGAACCTTTGCCCTTAAATCCACATTACTTCATGGCAACAGCTTTGGGAGGTATTTGGATTAAACTGTATCCTCTGAAAAATCGGTGATATAACTGCGGTTTAAAGTCATCGTCTTTTTGGGTTAATACAACTGCTGCGAATACGATAAGCCTTGTCGTTCATTTGCACTTCTGTAAATAATGCAACTGCTTCAATAATGGAACTTGCTCTCTGTTGAGTTTAACTTATCACCTTTGTTACTATTCAACTTAATTGTAGAAACACTCGACGATTGTTCGCATTTCTGAAACCGTTATGTCTAATACGTTGCTTATTCGATCTGTTCTAATCACTAATCTAGGAATGTGACCGGTGTCTTACATAGACAAGTAAATGCCACGAGCAATAAGGATGTAGAAGCAAAAATTATGCTTTACAAAACTACTTCATTTTTTATATTTTTAAGTGTTGCGTATTAAGTGTCAAGTGGAAGTAGGAAAACCAATGTTCAAAAGATAATAAAATTTCATTGTAATTTGATAAATTTTCGTTTCGCTGTTTGTACATTCCTATGTTACATTATCGCTTGTAAAAAGGTGTCAAATAAATTTAAAAAATATATACCTCAACTCAAATAATATCCTAACAACAACGAGAGAAGAAGGATGAGGTAATCGCTGAAAGAGACCACTATTTAAAAAAGAATTCACCATGCGTATAGCGTCGCAATAAGTCGGAAAAGGACCAATGGTGTACCTCTTAGCAGAGTTTGAAGAGGAACAAATAAATCTCGAAAGTCGAAGCTGCGAGGCCATTGGTAAGCATAGAAATAGAAGTTTAGTATGCTAGCTGTCCAGCGAAGGTAAACTTTGTCGTCAGCCATCCGAGATGAATAAGTGGCACTTAGTTAAAGGGGTTAAAGGCCATTTATCGAGGAACTGTATGCTACGGTTGACATGCTGCATCTAGACACGTTATCCATTCACATATTATATACGATTGTTCCAGCAGAGGAGACAAAGAATAACGGGAGTCTGCTGCATCCTCCCGACGCGGGAACAAAAATATATTACGAATAATCGCCAGACTCGTATAGTAATTGTGTGATAAAAGAAAAGCATGGATTTTTTTCTTCATATTTTGCAAGATACTCTATGAAATTCACAAAGCAAAGAATATATTTACAAAGTTATTTTCCTTTTCGTTTCTGTACTACACTCGCAGCTCTACTTAAGGAACTCAATTTGTGATTCTGTCGCAGTTTGGGACCCGAGTACTTCTAGCATAGTCGGCTTCCCCGACCATTCAATATGCAGCCAATGGGTAGCGCGCGTTGGGGGGGGGGGGGTCACAAACTACGATACCCGGTCTTCCTTGTTCATCCTTATAATTTTACACGCGCAAAGTTGCCTAGAAAGGTCACAAACTGGGCCTTTACCTTACTCGACTTCCTCCGCATTCGAATACCATTCATATACAGTCCAAGCTCCGTATTCTTAACTCCTCTTGACTTAACCGCTCCCTTATTTTAACTCGTAATCATGGCAACGATTCCCTTTAACTGTATTTCCCCTGAGTCCGTTCTCCCCGCTCCAAGAGATATCTACGGACCCGTATACCTCCCATTACCTCTACTCACAGCAATTGACCAGGAGTAGGGACAATAGGGGAAATGCAGAAACGGGAGCGTGTCCGGTCCCGCTGAGTTAAGAATACGGAGCTTGTACTGTACACAGCCCATTTTGACGAAGTCGGGGTCCACACACGCACGGTACGCCGTGGTGTCAGCCTTGAACTTAATCGACGTCAATTTGTGAATCAAGTGACCAACAGCATGCGCTACGTGCGGTGCTATCAACTGATTCTCCCTATCTTTATCCCGTGTATGGGCTAATGTATGGGCTGCGGGAGAAACTGCAATCACATCTTCTGCAGTTGCTAGTAGCAGAGTACAGTGTAACGTACTTCGCAAAGTTCGTCATGGAGTACGCAATAAGTATTCTTCTCGCAATATTGTTTTTTATAACATCATTTGTCATCTATAATTGGCTATTCTTCACGTGGGGTTATTGGACATCACGAGGAATACCGAGCGCGCGCGGTGCTCTACCGATAGTTGGCAACACTCTGTCGGTTTTTCGATTGCGAGAAAATTTTTCGGTATTCTGCAAATCAATGTACGATGCTAATCGAGGCAAAAGTATGGTCGGTTTTTATAAAATGAGAACGCCGTTTCTCATGATCAGAGATCCGGAACTCGTAAAAAATGTTTTGGAAACGGGTTGAAAAAATTTCCAATACAAAGAAAGTGTGCCGGAAGAATGGAAGAGCTCGCGAGCTCACATCTCATCGATTTTTTCAGCCAAGAGATTGAAGATTATGGCTCAAGTGATAAATGACGTGTGCAAGAAATTAGAAAGTCATCTGCAGAAAAAACTAAGAGATAAAGATTGTTTGGAATTGGAAGCGAAATTACTGTTTTCACGATACACTACTGAAGTGGCGGCGAGTTCGACCTTCGACTTCGAAGGAAATTCGTTTGAGGACGATTACAGAGGAACTTTTCTCGAGACTACGAAGACATTGATCGACCCGCCAAAGAAAAAAACATTCACGGATAATGTGATCTTTTTTTTTCCAGCACTGAGCAAATTCTTGATAAACAAGTCGGTGTCGCCGCAAGTGGATGGATATTATCGTCATGTGGTCAGCCAAGTGGAGAATGCTAGGCAAATGGACGACATAGTAAGGCCAGACGTGCTGCAACTGATGATCGATCTCGAGAAAGAACGAAAGATTTCTCGGATCGACGCGATATCTAATGAGTTTGCCTTCTTCATAGGAAGTTACGAGACGTGTAGTCTGACGCTGAGCTTTGCGATGTATGCATTAGCTAAACATCCGAAAGTGCAAACAGAGTTACGGAGAGAGGTCGATACTGTTCTCAAGAAATATGGCGGTCAAAAGACCTATGAGGCAATCAACGAATTGTTCTACACGGAACAAGTGATAAACGAGACATTGAGACTCTTTCCACCGGCAGGTGCAATGGTCCAACTCAGCACGAAAAAATATCGACTAGAAGGCTCCGATGGATTGACTGTGGAGGTCGAACCAAATACATCGGTCGTTATTCCATTAATGGGTCTTCACAGGGATCCTGAATTCTGGGATAATCCAGAAGACTTTAATCCCGCGAGATTTCGTAAAGGCAACGACAAAAAAAGGCACAAATTTGCGTTTATACGATTCGGCGAGGAATTACGTGCGGGTCCGGGAATGAGACTCGCAACAATGCAAGTAAAAGCCGCTATCGCTACAATAATTCGCAGTTATCGTATCGAATTGGCGCCAAAAATGAAGGAACCTTTGTCTTTCGATCCAAAATATTTCATGTTAACCGCATCGGGAGGTTTTTGGATTCGATTACATCCTCTCAAAGATCGCTGATAGGGTAGACGTACCGTTAGTGGCCACTGTACCATTTATGGACATTTTTATTATTTTACTCATCGAATAATTTTTTTATTTAAAACCACAGGGTTGTCCCGTTTCAGAATTATGATAACTTATCAAAATTGAACAAACTACGGCATTTATGTACACGTTTTTGGAGAATAAAAATGAATTTCATATCATAACCGAATATATGTTGAATTAACCGTATCGCCTTAATAATTTTGTAGCTGAATTGCGGAAATATTCGACGATTGCTTCGATTCGTAGTTCCCAAACGTTTCCGTTCCTATATCTTTGAATGATGAAAATAACATGTTTTTTTTTTTTTTTTCAAAAAAAAAAAATGTAACGAGACACTTAATTGAGATATTTTATACACGAATCAATTTTTTAATTCTAATTTCTGTCGGGAATATGGAAGAGCATTGAGTAATCGCACAGACGGCTTTTGCGTTGTAATTGCGACGCTAATGTCATGGAAGGACTAAGTTCTTTGTCCCCACTTATGCAAACAGTTGATTTCAATGCAGCATTTACAAACTCGCTACCAGGGCGATACCAAGGCTGTTCCATAAACTATAATAAGAACGTCAGTAATTCTCGACGACAATTGAGAGTGATAGCGTACGCCTCGTCGGGTAGCGGCGCCGTCGTCAGTGTGGTGAAGAAAGTCATCATGGATATCACAACGAGTATTTTCCTCGGAGTAATTTGTCTCGTGTTAACATTTTTCATATACAAGTGGGCATTTTCCTCCTGGGATTACTGGGCGTTGCGCGGAATACCAAGCGTACCTGGCGCTCTGCCGATAGTCGGCAACACTTTGTCGGTTTTCCGATTCCAAGAAAATTTCATGACGCTTTTTAAAACAATATACGATGCTAATCGAGGCAAAAGCATGGTGGGCTTTTATAAAATGAAAAAACCGACACTTTTGCTCAGAGATCCGGAACTGGTGAAAACAGTTTTGCAAACGAATTTCAAGAATTTCCACGACAATGAAAGTATAGTCGATCGCAATTTTGATCCTCTGATAGGTGGAGATATTTTTTTCATACGCGGACAAGAATGGAAAGAATCGCGGCCTCTGTTCGTATCGGCTTTTTCGACTAAGAGACTGAAGAATATGTCTCGGATAATCGGTGAAGTGTGCAAAAAAATGGAAGATCATGTGATGGAAAAAATGAACAACGAAAATTATGTGGAATTAGAAGCAAAGCTTTTGTTTTCACGATACACTACCGAGGTAGCGGCGAGATCCGTTTTCGGCATCGAGGGAAATTCGTTCGCCGATGATTATAAAGGAACTTTTCTCGACTCTATGAAGACAACGATGGATCCGACAAAAATCAAAGCGATAACGCACAATGTCGTCTTTTTTTTGCCATCTCTGAGTAAATTTTTGCTAAACAGCTTTGTTCCGCGTCAGGTGGATACTTTTTATCGTCGTGTGTTCAAAGAAGTGGAGGATGCTAGACAAAGGGACGGTATAGCGAGATCTGACGTGCTGCAGCTGATGCTCGATCTGGAGAAAGATCGAAAGATATCAAGAATCGACATGTTGGCCCGTACGTTTTCGTTCTTTTTGGAAAGCTTCGAGACAAGTAGTCTAACGCTGAGCTTCGTGGCGTATGAAATCGCCAGGCATCCGAAAGTGCAGAACGAGGTACGCAGGGAGATCGAAACTGTACTAAAAAAATACGACGATCAAATAACCTACGAAGCGATCAATGAATTGTTCTACACGGAACAAGTGGTAAACGAATCATTAAGACACTTTCCACCGGCAGGTGTACTGATCAAAATCTGCACCGAAAAATATCGATTAGAAGGCTCCGACGGGTTGGCTGTAGAAGTCGAACCGGATACACCGATCGTTATTCCGGTAATGGGATTACACATGGATCCCGATATTTGGGAAAACCCAGAAGAATTCAATCCCGAAAGATTTCGGAAGGGCAACGACAACGGAAGACACAAATATGCATTCCTTCCGTTTGGCGAGGGACCGCGCGCTTGTCCGGGAATGAGACTCGCAATTATGCAAGTCAAAGCGGCTATAGCTTCGATAGTGCGCAGTTATCGTATCGAATTGTCGGAAAACATGAAAGAACCTTTGCGCATCGATCCTCGGTACTTTCAGTTAACGGCGTTGGGAGGCGTTTGGATTAAATTACATCCTCTCAATAATCATTAATAAATTAATTCGCAGTAATTTGCTCCCCGATATGATAACATTTCGGTTTACGATAAATCACTCTCCACAACGCATTATACCACACACCACCGTCACATCACTTATACATTATATACATTTGCGAAACATAAAAAAATATTTGAAGCAAAATTTTCTAGAAAATCGCGTAAAATAACTGGACTTCGTAACTCATTAATCAAATTGTGAAATTATTCCCGAAATTGTTAAGAGATAACTAAATTATTTTTCCACAAGAAAGACGTCTGTAACAATAGAAATCTCATTAATACCGATGATTATTAATTCAGACGACAAGAAATTATTCGGTAGTAAACTGGAAATCTATTTTAGTTGCCCGTTCTGTATGCACTACAAGTGAAATTATATCGCCATTTCCCAAAAATACATAATGTTTCTTTAGTTTGACTTTTAATTCTTATAATTCCATACGATAACTAAACAATTAAAAAAAAATTCCAACATACTCTTTTATAGATAAAAATGTATTTTCGGTTGTACTATCATCGGAACGAAAACATCATAAGACGATATCATTTACCACCGGCAAATTAGCATTTTCGCTTTACTGCCGATGCATTGTTAGTCATCGTATTTGCAATTCTGCAGCTTCGAATAACTATGCGCACCCAACCCATTTTACAACGGTGGTGCTGATAGTTAAACGATATACGAGTCTTCAATTTTATCGATATCATGACATGTTTCGTGTTGTGCTGTGCAGTTACGATTGCCGATAAGAACGAGAAAAAGAAGGACTTCATCGTCATTAACTTGCAAGTCAAACAAGTGACAATGTTTGCAAACGGACGTTATTATCAACTGACTCGCGATATTCGCGTCTATTTGTTCTCGCGATTTTTCTGATATTAACAGTTTTCATCTATAATCGATCGTACGCCACGTGGAATCATTGAACGTCACAAGACAACGGGATAATTATCTTTCCATTTTAACTGAATTTTTCATCTTTCTGCACATAATCTATGACACCAATTGAGGCAAAAGAGTGATCGATTTTTACAATATAAAAAATCGGCACAGAGATCGGGAAGTCGTGAAAACGTTTCTGCAAATGAATTTCAAGAATTTCCAACGGAACAAAATAATTAAAAATGGATTTCGATAAGAATGCTCTGATCGGACGAGTCATTTTCTTTTTCCGCGGGCAACAATGGAAAAATTCGGGGGTCACTACGTGTCGATTTTTTCGTTCAGAGTACTAAAAAAATTATTGTGGATATGCGATATAAAATAAAAAATACCATTGCCCGTCGATCCTCACTACTTTATTTTTTTTTTTGCTCTCAGCCCCTATCGCACGGTAGACATTTTGAATGCCAAATTAGATGCTTATTTCTCAAAATTTGTCTTATTTCTCAAAAAAAAAAAAATGGTTCATGAAATGATAAAAAAAAAGAGTGAAAAATGACTACAAATTAACTTCAGAATTTTTTCACGATTTTTCAAAGTCAAATGGGCTATTCGAAGATAACGGGTCGTAAACACCGTCTGTATATTCAAGTCACCATATGTAAGGGGTTAACATTCGTTGATGCGTTTATTTACAGTCATTGTTTTTCCGCACCATGATAACCGACGAGATTACACCTAATCGCCACTTCGGCTGCTAACGATTGGCAGGGCGCGTCGCATATATCGAAACATAAGAATTACGCCTTTAAAATTCTTACGCGTTCATCTTTCTACGCACTGTTCGAAATAATCGCAAACAAATCCTCAAGTCAGTCGCGCAATCAGTATCTCCTTGAGTTTTCTTCGCGTAACTATAGTTCGGTTAGATATCAGTCGTAAAGGTCATTTGATACATTTATTTGTAGCGAATTGCCTTGAGATACGAAAACAACTGACATTATGATAAATTCCAACTATTATGCGAGTCTCTCGCGATGAATAAAACAATATAGCAATGCGTTACGGCTGTTATATAGCAAACGTAACAATGCAGAAGAAAAGATTGTAAAAACATTCGACAATTGTTCGAATTTACGATATCGTAATACCTTCCGAACGTTTCCGATCGTATCAAACCATTAAGCCTCAAACTTGATCGCTTTTCCACAAACGAGCGATAGACGACGTGTGTAACAAACAAATCTCGAATTTCGCGACTGCAAGAGATTGCGCAGCAGTGAAGTAAAATACTTTCGTGGGCAGTCTAGTTGTCTGTTCGTGTCTACAATCGTTGCGGAGGAAAAGTTTATCGTCGACGGAACGGGATGGATAAGTGGCACTTGGTTCGTAGCAGTATAACGAGGGACCGTTTCCCTACAGTCGAATTACCGCACGCGGTCCGCGTTATTCGTTCTCGTATTTTCAGTTCAACGATGAAAGCAAAGGATGACGTCAGTTTGTCGCATTCATCCCAAAGATATCTTTCTCTTCGTCTTCCGCGCGTTATTCCCGCAGCTAAACCGCTTTCTCAAGCTTCGAATAACTATTCACACACAACTCGTTTCACGACTAATAAACTCCTGTCGTAGCGATCCCTGCACCCCCTCCCCTTTGGGTCTATTGTTTTGTCGTAGCTGCGGGAATGCGGAAGGACTCTTGAAAAGCTTCTCCGAAGACGAAGCACTCTCTCGAGCGGCCAAAGATCCCCGCAAAACTCGCCTATGAATTATTCGCATTGTTCCGATTTTGCGAGCGAACGTAAAGCGCCAACGGGAATACGCGAACGCGCCAAGATCCTTGACTACTTCGTCGAGGCTTCGCGTAAAGCCTATCGAAAGTAAAATGCTTCACAGCCAAAAATAACGATAACACGTTTTATCGAGGATACATATATCTCCCGAAAATGAAATTTCCAGTATCTTTCCCTTCCCTTGAAACCGAATATGTTTCGTTTGGTTTCGGGTTGAAATTCACCTGAGTGGTTGAAAATGAGGGGATGACAAAGTTTTGTCGCCGCTACGGCTGTTATTCCAGAAATCGAGTTAATATTAAGACCGTTGGTCTTAGGCACCGGTGAAGGGAGGAAAGCTGCTTCGCAAAATAATCGGAGTCGAGTTCGGTATGTTAATTAACATTATAAGCGTCTCGCGCGGGAAAAGGTCGAAAAGACAAAGAGAAAGGGGTGCGGCGCTCTTCTCCGTATAACTAATTAACGGGGCGCTGGTATTCCGGAGAATTCTTCATATATTTTTTTTTTTTTCACGGTGTATCGTTTGCGCGGAAAAATATTCGTTATCGTTGTCAGCGGATGCTTCCACTTGACTTGGAAATAAATCAGTGCGGGTAAAAGTAATTTTTGTTCGATGAGATTCATAACGCAACCGAATAACGATAACGCGGCTGACAAGGCAATTTGACAAATGCAACACAAGAGGTCAGAGTTACAGCGGTGAGAGTACTCGATGTACAGCGTTCTCTATAGGAATATTCTCGATTGAAATGGGATAGATTGAGGCTAAAGCGGGGGGTATACCCCGATCAGCGAGTGATATCGACTTATGATTGATTTTACACTGATTGGAGTGGAACATCAGGGATTGGGAATGAAACGCTGCGAATTCATTAGCGTTTCTCGTTCGACGAATACTATAACAGATTTCCATTCTAACCCCTTCTCTCACACCTATTCGCCTCTGGTGGCACATATACGCACCAATACGCGGCCGTTAGATAACATGAATTATAACGACTGCGTCAATTCAATCACATTTCGATCCACCAGTCGGTGAGCCGAGAGCCGTTTGAAGTTATCCCAGTCATATAATAATTTAATTTGTATTCCGCGGTTCGTACGCGCGATTGTATTCCCTGAATTTTCGCTCATGAAAAGCTTCTGTGAGCGTAAAAATGTTATAATTTATCGATCGTATACCTCGCGCGGGTCATTTCATCGATATAAAAATATCGGCGGGGTGAGTTTTTCCGAAGTTTTGATACTCGAGAGGGTTTTACAGTCGCGAGAGTATATCAGAATCGCGAAGAAGAAGAAAGAAGAATGAAGACGAGAGAAGGGGAGTTTGAGGGCCTCGCAAAGTGCAGAAACCTGGGAGAGCGACGGCTCGAAGTAGGATATTGTATAAGAAAGGGGGGTGGAGGCAAGGGACAGCAGAAATATGTAATAAAGGGTGCGGAAGAGTGCCCGCGGTTGCCGGACTTCTTATCTGATGAACAGCGTGGTTAAACCACTGGTATAAATTTAAAATTTCTCAGTGGCGTAGAAATCGTCGACGGCTTCTCATTGTATTTTTTATTTCGTATTGCGTTGCCGCTCGTTTTTCATTATATTTTTTATTATTTTTTTTTGTAAAATTGTATTTATCATTCGTTGTTAAAGGCAATCGTTGCGGCTTCCGGTGGCAAAAGTTTTGTCGCTAACGCGGATATTCCGCAACGAGGAAATAGAGAAGAAACAGCTTTGGATAGGTGGTAATAACGCTTTAAAGTATAGTAGGGCATTACACAATTTTTAATTTATCGATTGAGACGCCAGTGTTCTCGCGAGAGAGCGAGAGAAAGAGAAGGGACGGAGGAAAACGCCGCCATCGTTTGCGGTAGAGCGGGTTGGTTCATTAGACGCTCTTAATTAACTTGCGGGAGCGCACGCGACTTTGCACAATAGAATATTCCCTGTGCAAGCTTACGCCATTCAATTACACGTTAATAATATACGCGAGAGAGCGTTACAGCTGCAGCGGTTCTCGAGCTGTGCGAAGCTTCGCTATAACTCCGCCCTTTCCATTTTGGTGAGTTTCGACGAGAATCGTGAATGTCGGCCGGGATATCGAAATGCGTATAGTTCGAGACCCGTTAATGTGTATCAGACGATAATCGAACTATGTCGTCGCGGCGCAATGGATGCTGCACGCGAGACAAACGGAACAATGAGTAATTAACACTGTCGCGAGTAACTCTCGTGCGACTGAATACCAACGTCAACGTTAATTAACGTTTAAGAAGAAAATGTCACGTTTCTTATTGATAAAACGCGCAATTACAATCTCCGACTCCGGTATGCAGCACGCGCCGCGTAAAAAGAGGGCATCGAAGTTTTTTATATATAGCGACTGACCTATCGATAAAATCGCCTTAAGCCAATAGGTCACTCCAATCCAATTATCAACATTCCAATCCAATGTATTCTACAGAATTTTATCCAAAAGCCAATAATCTCCAGAATAATCCTTATTTTCCTCCAAAAGAACATCGAAAATCGGACATTCATTTCTTTTTTCCTATTATCCGTCGAAAACCAAATGATTCACGACCAACTTCCGCATCCAGCATCCGAAACCCGAAAAAAAAAAAAAAAAAAAACTCCGAAACTCAGTAAAAAAAATGAAAAAAAAAAACACAAAACCAAATCAGCGAAAAGTACTCCAAGCATATTGTCGACAAGCGCAAATGCAAAGTGACAAAAATCCGTTAGCGAAACATTGATTCATTAATCAGAGAGTAATTCAGCTCGGTGTTGCGAGATAACACGCGGAGATAGAAGGCAATTATTTACAGCTCGTGTCGCGCGATCCGCGTTGTTTTATTTGCCGGCGGGAGGCGGCACGAGGCACGAGGGCATACATATGGATCCCGGTAGCTCACTTTATATTTAAATCGCGTTCACTTATTAATCGTCCATAATCGATCGATCTAATCGTCAAGCGTGATGGAACGAGGTTTGCGCGGAACGTGTATGAGATCGCGTGGGTGAGTTTGGAGAGGGGATACATATAGAGTCTCGTCGGCGCTCAATGTTCGACTCTATATTTACCATCGAATAATTAACGAACGTTTCGTCGATGGACGTTAATCGGGGCTCGGGGGCGCGCAACCCCCTCACCCCTCGCAAGGTACAGCCGAGGATGCGGTACGCGACTGCAGCAAAACCCGTCAACGCTCTCGCGGGCGCTCTGTGTTATTTCCTGTGGATTGACACTGGGATAATTGAGCGTACCAGGTAGCTGCGTGACGCGACCTCCCACAGCCACTTTACCTCCTAATCATCGAGTAGAGAGAGGATTAAAAAAATATATATCAACTGGCGACGAGCTAATTATTCGGAATTATACGGTAACGCGTGTCTGTGTGTCTATGTGCGCTGCGCTATCGTAAACGAAAATATAACGCGAGAGAATGGTGTGACGGTGAAACGCATTTAGGTATTGTCGTAACTGGCAACATATGCTCAGACACAGTAACATAGAACGTGATCTGGAGTTGGTAGAGTGTTGCAAACGAGTGTGCGCCGCGAAGAGAGAAGGGTATGAGGTGAAAGCTGGGCGACCGTAGGGCGACCCGTTTGGCTATATATGCTTCGCATATATTAGAGAAGGACAGGGATATGGAGGTTTTCCGGCGGGCCGGGTTAACCGCACTCGTTAACCGCGCCGCAACACGTTAACCCTCCCTAACGGGTGGGGTAGAGGTGCTCGTGGCATCGGTGCAAATTGTGCGTTCGCTCCGGGAGCTCGGCGCCCCCTTTTCTCGCCGTATAGAGGTATCCAACACTGTGATATCTGTACACATACGTATTGTTCTCGGCTGATGATAAAATTTGGAAAATCTCCATCGATACGTTAATTTATCGTTAAGTATAGATGAGTCAATGGGGATATTGGGAAAACGGATTATAAACGGCGAGTTAAAGTCTCCCGTTGGATGGGCGATGATATGGGGGGTCAGTTTTACTTTTGTTACGATTGACCGGCGTGTCGAGGCGCAAATATCGACTCTTTCCACTTTTCTTTAAGCTTCCGAACCCTCCGGTGAATCATTTCTTAGTGTGTAGAAAATGGTTGAAAAGTTTGTAGAACACGCGCTCGCGACATGTTGCGGGGATAGGAGTCGTAAGTTAGAGTCACACACCCTGTCGATATACAAGGTATATATATCCGACGTTGGATCGTACGGTATAACACCGTATACCAATGGCAAAGTGTAAACTTAAGGGCGTACGATGGAGCCTTTGTGCTCTGGCGACACGCGGGGGATCGTGAAATATATTGCCGGAGCACCGGCAGCACGACTAAAGGTACTGTATAGACCGAGGAAAGGGGATCTCTCGCGGAGGGTTGAAGAAGAATAAAGAATAAAAAAAAATGTACATTGGCAAACCGAAGGATATTGTAAGATACTGTAGAGACCTTTAACCTCCACCGCTAACAATTGTGATCGTTTAAACTTCCGTTTAATAATGAAAATATAATTGATAAAAAATAAAAATAAAAAGCTCTCTTCTTATTGAGGAATCTTCGAGTTTTTCCAGTTACAGTTTTGCGAATCATTTTTTGTTAATCTTTCTGAAAATGTGTCTATTCGCATCAATTTTTCTCGACATATCTGATATTTCTTTTCCAACGATTACGAAACTTTCAATTGTTTTACTACTAGCGGAATATCGGATACGAAAATTCGCGTAAAGAGATTTTTGAAAGAGAATAATTTTTCGTCATTTAAAGCCTCAAATTATTCTCGTTAGCGCGCGATGTTGCCAGTTGAATAAATGATACCTCGCGTATGATCTTAATTATATTCCTGTCGCGAATTATTAAGCGTATTTCATTAAAGGATGGTGGCAGTGTGTGCCTTTCGTAGGAAGAGATTGCTGTCCGGGTGCAACGCACTGTACACAGCTCTGGCACCGGTTGTGGGCGCTTGCTGTTCCGCTGCTGTTCTGCTAGGGTCGGCGCAATTAGGGGTATTAATTAGCGGGTACTTCATGCCCCCATCGTCCTCCCCCGTGTACCCTCTCGTCCGCTTTACCGCGGCTCGCTCGCCGCCTCGTCTCTTTGCCACTGCTGCACATACACAACTCCTACATGCAATCCCCCGCCTCCTCCCTATTCGCTCTCCTCTATATCCCGCTCTCGGTGAGCTTCAACGTCGCTCGTACCTCTAAAGTGCGCGCCGAGCGTACCGCACTGACAGGGCAATACGGACAAGAGGGGTGCTATAGCTAATTACATGGTTTTATGTCGCTTGTACTGTAGCGGCCCGCCAGGGATGAAATACTCGGTTAAGTCGTCGGCGGATGTTTTTCCCTCGTCGCGCAAGTCAACTTCCACTCTGTAAAAATTCAAAATAATCTACAGAAACGCAATTCTCCAACTGAATATGCGGTGAGCATTGAAATTTTCCGTTTTTTCATCGTAAAATTAATTTTAGATCGATGCCGAATCCTCATTAATTAGAGTGGCGAAGAAACAAAAGACCATTATTTACAATGTTGAACAATGAGATACCAATTTTTGTTTGCCAGCAACTCGATATGTGAAAAGTAAAAAATGTTATGTTCCCATTTCCGTGAGAATCGATTCGACACGTTTTATTCGCGAGAGAAAAAGACTCGTCGTACGCTATTGTTTGAGTTGAGCGATAAAATTTCGATCTCGCAATCAGTCCGTTATAAGTCGAAAGTCTAAAAGTGTGTCGCGAATGTCGTAGTCACGCTATATCCCAGAGCCAAAGGGGCTTAGATATTCATGTATTTAAATTTATTTATTGGCAGGATTTTGTTTCCTTTTTTCTTTTTTTTTTTTCTTCCCCTCAATGGAAGCGAACCTGCGCTCGAAGCTCGGGGGCTCCTTTCGTGAAAATGTTCGATGGCAAGAGAGACAGAGAGAAGGAGAGGCAGCGGACGGGGGACTCGACAACCCCTTCTGGGTAATTTTCTCGCTTAAAGAGATCTCGGCCAATTACACGGGGCGTCCACGAGCGTTGAATTTTAATTGGAAAAGAAGAAGTACAAACTCCGTTGAAGCTCGCGCTAGTGTACCGCGAGAATAATACCCCCCTTTCCTCTTCGCTCCCTTTTTTTACCCCCACGCGAGCTGTTGGTACGGACCGCGGGATTTAGTCATCCCCCTCGATGAACTGTACCCGAGAACCCGTTTTCGCTCGATTTTCTCATCCCTTTACCCGATTTTCTTCCTTCTTTCATTCGTTATAGGCAAATTTGCACTCGAAACCGATGGAAAATCACCGCCAAGGAACATTCTCGTTTCCGGAGAGTTGGGGAAAAAGGGGGGTGTAGATTTTCTCTCGAATTATCTTATATCTACGGTAACAGCAACAAGCAGCATCGCTAAAATTTCCTTTGCCTCCGTTAAGTTTTACTCCCGATTAATTGTAACGTTCCGAATCTTTTACGCAAATCGTCTCTGTATTTTTCCTGTTCAGAGATATTATTGGAGAAATTTTCCTTCCATCTATTTCCCTCTCATTCCGCGCCATTCCGGTTCTCGTTTTAAAGTAGGCGAAGAAGAAGTGGTTTGAGAAAGGAATAAGGGAGGCGAGAGAAGAGAGAACTCTGTATCCATGGGCTGCTGCCGCGGCACGCGCGCCCTCACCGAGCTCCGTAATAAATGGGCCATCCTTATACTTAATTGGGTTAATCTATAGAGATTAATTAACGCGAGGCGTTCTGAATGGAGAATTAGCCCCGTCGGTGGCGCAATAGGAATCCAGTTATAATTCCGCGGAGCAGCGAAAGAGAGTGCGCTAAGTATAAACGCCGTTTTACCATCGAAAACTGCGAGAGTAAGCGCGAGACTCGGGATTTCTCGCTAATTGCCGCTGCTCGACGTACTACAAAACCAACTGAGTACCACGCCAACGTCGATGAGTTTTTCAACTTTCCTGAAAAAAAATATATATAATTAATATTTTCGTATGATTATACATATATATATATAGTAATAGAAGGTATTGAGCCTTTTTTTTAATTATGCAATTTTTTCGCTGAAAATTGGAGCTCATTATTATTTTTAGAACGAAATGGTGCAGGACTGGTGGTCCGCAATGTGGTCCGAGAGAAACAGACACGGGAATCGTTCCCCGTCTGCTGCTAGGAGCCGCGAGATTTAAGGATAGTTTCGAGACACTGGTGCCGCCACGTTGCGGTAGAGTCGTAAAGCATCTAGAAACTCGCATTCCTCCTAACCCACCCACCGTGTACTTGTTACCGAAGCGCGAGCGCCGGTAGCACTTTAATCAATTTCTTTCGAAATTCTGGAGCTTTCGCTCACTTCTCTCGCGAAGAGTTTACGATCTTTTCGACTTCCCTCCTCTTTCTTCAAGATTACGGGGAAAAAATACGTCGCACTCGAGCGCTCGATCGGCTGTTTGGGGGAAAACGAGGGGTGAAAAAAAATAATAAAAAAAAACTATGGGTAGAAACAAAGCCGGCGAGAAACTGCTCGACTGCAACGAGGCGCAACGGCGAAGCACGCGAGCTACGCACGTTGCCGTTTATACTATATACACATGTACTACAATAGAGTATAGGAAACGTGTGTTCCCGCGCGTAGATATTGCCAAAGTTTACGCGAGCACTTCGCGAACCTTACGGTTTTTTTTTTTTTTTTTCGTTTTTTTTCGTTACCCTTCGCGCGCTATCGACACCGGTGGCTCGACGTGAAGCTAATAAGTATCGAGACACACGATCGCGCGTGTGTAAGTTTTTAGAAAGCGCGTAACTGCGAAGTGTTAGCGAGCGGGAGCGCGGCGGCGCTAGTCGACCGAGAGGCGTTTGTTTTTATTCTGTCAACTCCCCGAGGGGTCGAACCGCGCGGAGAGCCGAACAGCCGCGTGAAGCGGGAAAGGGACAAAGCGAGGGCGACAGAGAGATGCTAGTAGAGTTTATGAACAGACCTCACATAAATTGTTGTCGGTGCGACTCTTTAAGAAATTGCAAAGGCGGTACGAGTAAGCGAACGTGTATACAGTGGAAGGAACAGCTTGAGTCGAGTGGACGACAAAGTTTTTGAAGAGTTCGAGAGTGGGTAAACTTTTCGGTGTACAAAAAAAAGGTGAACGAAAATGGTGAACAACGTGTGGCACGAGGAAACGTGTCAGAAGAGTGCAATCGTTGATATTATCGCGATTATTTTTTTTTAGATTGTCGTTATACACAAAGCAATTGAATTTCAATAATTGCGCACTGGTTTTTGCGTCATACTTTCGCGCGACACCAGTGTCACGTCATCGATTCTTTCGAGTTTACGAAAAAAAACATTTGACAGGTCGCTGAAACTCGGACGATTTAGAAACAACTGCACGTTAATCGATTCAATTCAATAGACTGGGAATTAACTTGTGACGCGTGGAATAGCGACGCGTCGAGTGTAACGAAATAATTAGGCGGTCTTACTTGTGCTTAAAAAATGACGCCGAAGTCAAAAAATGACGAATTTGCGAAACGATTTGAGAATACATTGGTCGATGAAGAGATAAGGATGGGGTTTTTTTTTTACGATTTAAGTAGAATCGTTTCTCTCTTTCGGCGCGGTCAACACGCTGCCTTGCGCTTATACCTATTGTCAGCTGTTCTACGCTTATTTTTGGCCTTTAAATTTTCACGGAAATTCTAACGGTTTCGTTTTTCTTTTGTTTTTTGCAATACAAGATGGCTGCTTTAACGTTCGATGTAGAGGCAACCATGTTTGTTAGGATTGTTGAATAAGATATTCGAACCATTTTTACCTGTCAAAAACATCGTCGTACTTCTGGGGATGAATGCAATTTATAATTTACAGGCATCGTGTTATTGATGATTTTATCTAGTAGTCTCGCAGCGATGTATTTACGGCGGAATCACGATAGAATCGCGGAGCACCCAAACAACACGTCCGCCTCGTAGGGACGCATCACCGCGACTGACGAAAGCCATCGTGTTTCGACGCATCTGTTCATCAAAAGTATTATCTCGTTAATTATATGTGTTTTTTAATTGAACCAATGAAAATTTAGCATTTTTCAATGAAATTGAAACCGATTATTAATTTATTTTCTGATTTTGACGCACGAACACCACTGCAGTCGCTCTGTGTGACAAAAAAAATGGCGGAGATCAAAATCTATAACGGTTTCGTCACATGATGAATGAATACCCGATCAATTTACACTGGTGGAACGCGTAATTCGGATTATTTTTTTCAACTTTATCGATTACGAGTACAGTGCCGTCTTCTCTCTGAAAAGCTATCAAATTTTATCGGAACAACGTTATCAACGTATTGATTTCTCTACTATTCTAAAAAATATATTATTTGTCTTGTTTCCGAATGTATATTTACACAGTTATATCATAAGATTTAAGGTTATTATTCAGTAACAATATATTCTGTTCGCAGAAAATGAAAATTCAACTTCAGCATCTGAAGTTTGCTCTACACAGCATCACTTCACTAATTAGCATGCGAAACCTGAAAACTAAGCTGCTTCACCATGTTCTACTTTGGAAATTTCACTGTTTATAATAATTCAGAACGCTGTAATCGTTATCTCAAAATTCGCCATCAGTTTAAAGTTTTGCAGCGTCTCCATCGCAGGTGAGAAAATGAGAGACAAACTTCTTAAAATCGTTAATACAGTGCAATGCGAAGAGAAGTTATGATTTGCTATCGACCGATGATTCAGTAATCGAGTAAATAAGATCAATGGTACAGCAGCCATACAATCAGATAAGAGAAAAAACTCATAATTACTTTTTTGGAGATGTGATAATTGTTGGAAATATTTGTTCGTAAAGTTTTCATAAAGTTTTTTCCAATAAATATACAATACCATATCTAAGTTTAGAAGTTTCTAAGTTTAGAAATTGTTCTAAACTTTCACCTGAAAGTTTAGAAACAATTAGTGAAAGTTTAGAACAATTTCTAAACTTTCACCTTAGATAAAATTTTGATCGTTTAATCAATATTAGACGATCAAAATTTTATGTTACACAGTCAACTAAGAAAAATAACTGATAATCAATCTTCCGAAGAGTAAAAAATCAACAAAATTAATCGATCGAAAAATCATTTTAAATTGAAAGGAAAATCGCTAGACAATAGCAATATTTCGTAATATATTCATGGGGTTCTAAAAAATCGAATATGAAAAAAAATGGTAATAAAATGTATGATTAATATTATTCTCTGTGTGCAGATTCGCGACATAACAAAAGATTATTCTCCAAGAAACTTATTACGCAGAAAAAATCGGACTTTTTTTGTTCGATATTTCACGACTATTAAGTTGAGAAGAAATCGATCAAAATACTGCTGAAGAGCTTCGTTAGTTCGCGGCTATTATACAGCTGCGAAATCCTCTATTTATCTTCTTTCGCTTTACAGCACACGAACGCGTGGATAAAATTTTTCTTTTTTTTTATCATCAGGTACAAGCAACCGATTTTCCACCCGATCCGCGTCTCGTCTCGACATGCGACGAAAGTTTTTCCAAACTTTAAAGCTATCGTGCGACGAAAAGAGAAAACAACGAAAATAGAGCCGATGCGAGTAACGAAAGCCGATGGGACGCATTTT
Organism: Cryptus viduatorius; assembly: GCA_964006125.1. Taxonomy (NCBI): domain Eukaryota; kingdom Metazoa; phylum Arthropoda; class Insecta; order Hymenoptera; family Ichneumonidae; genus Cryptus; species Cryptus viduatorius. Next base: position 10,703,492 of record OZ023224.1, on the reverse strand, counting down.
CCCCTCCCTTACGTACTGTAATCTTCGCCAGACAAGATATTACATTTGAATAAATGTCAGCGGTGCCGATAACCTCGGCTGTTTCCACGGCAAATGCGTTATCGTCGTCGTCGTACCTCCGGCTCTGTAAACATCCCGCGGGAAATATTCGCTAATATCGATCATATCGTCATTAATAGTGTATGGTCTGTACGCGGCAGTTTCCGGCCCCTGGAGAGTATGCGTCGCACCACTTCTCTGCGAACATACACACCCGGGCCGGTTCTCTGTATGCCTTCCGCTTCGAAACCGTACAAACATTATTCGAGGTTTCGGAGGGGGAATGTAAAATTTAATCGAATTATATAATCGAACAGAGGTGACTGCCGAAGCTTCGACGTGGAAATGCCGAGTGCGGAGAAAGCACTTGTAAAAAAAAAAAAATTGTCTCATTCGTCAAATAATCGTCGTACGCCTCGTCGATACCATACGAAATACCGAAAATTCTATAATCCGCTTTTCTCATGCCTGTGACCGATGATAAATCGATGCTCGCACGACTGACGGCAGTTTCGAGATCGCGGCAAATTGAATCCGTAAAATCGAAGCCGGGCCACCGAGAGAGCTAATTTACGTAGGGTGGTAGGAATCGCGCGACTCGATTACGTCGGGCTAATTTCGTTCAATCCGTTTTGGGAGTCTCATCGAGTAGTTCGGAAATTGTGGCTCTCTCGCTTTGTCGGACGAGAACTCTCGCATATGCGAGTCCGAGGGTTGCATTAGAGCGAATGCGATGAGGTGGGAAGGGGATTGAAGTCGTGTAGGTTCGCTGGTTGACCGGTACGTAATCTGATGCAAATATCATTGATTGATATTAATTAGAAGCAATCACGAGTGCTCCGTCGCGAGTAACAATTCCCTATGGCTTTTCAACCTGAGGCTCGACTTTTCAAATCGCGCATTCATCGAGTCGTTACAATTTTGTTGATTTTTCTGGGGGAGAAAAAAATTATTATGTACAGCGTTAACAAACGATCGCAAATAGACACTCCGTAAATATTGAACAGCGACGCGGCGTTATCGGACAGATTATAATCTGTATTAGCGAAGTTTGCGCAACTGTTCGATATTCTTTTTTAAAATTGTTTATTTTTTATTATTCAGTCTGAATCCATAGAGTAAATCAGTTGGAAAATAAAATCGGCAATAGGCGAATTGGGAAGGGACTCTGCTCTCTGGTGACCGTGCGAAAGCATCGCATTTATCGGGAAATGATCGGGCGCTCGCCAACCGAGCGAACCACCCCACCGCAATGCGAATAGCTCTTTCTCTCTATCTCTCTTTCTCGTGTCCCCATGAATTCACCAAGCTACCCACGGCCGTTTACCACTCGCCACGACCGCTCTCGCCGCTGTTTACCGCAATTATTAAATGTAAACTCATATTTCGTAATTGCCAAATATTGGCGATCCGATCGACGCGCGAGTCATCGCCTTGTGGACCGTTGATTCCACGCATCGGACCGTGTAGTCGTCATTGTTCGACCGTTTCACCAACTCATGCTACGCTGTTCATTGCGAATACGAACAAAAAAATTGATATATTATAATCACCACATTGTTCGGCATTTATGAAGTTCGCTATTCTCGAAATTCGCTATTACACATCGTGGATGTAAATTGTAATATATTTGCCGCGTATTTTAATTCAAATATTATCTAAACTCATTTACAAATATTATTAATGTTCTCACGAACCTTATTACGTGTTCGTTGATTCGCATAATCGTTACTATAGAAGGTAAAACGATAATATATGTATCGAAGTTATATTTTTGTACTAATAACGCTAATTCTTTTTTTTTTACCAATATTCTTGTTACATTAACGATAAAAACTTTTCTAATCGATTTTTTATAGGTTTTATGATTTTTACTGCATTTGTATAACAACAAACACGATAATTTTTTTTTTCTGTAAATCGATCCTTGAATTGTATCAACGAAAAGGAGAAAATAATTAATGGAACATTGTATATTGTCCTGAAAAACTGTTAAGGCAAAACAATAGTATTCATTTTATCGCTAATGAATGTTAATAAAAAGGAAATAATAATGTAAGAGCAGCTTTTGGACGAACGTTTATGAGTTATTTTTCCCACTTTTGTCTGACATAGCATTGGGCTGATCTACTGAATTTCCTACCCTCCTTGGTAGCAATGTAGCCATTAATTTTTGGATTGAAAATTTTACTAGAGAATGATAGTAATTCACTAGAATTCTCTCGTTTGCGATAGAAATGCTGCGAATGCATCAGACGTTAGGGAGTTCCAGAGATAACGAGGAAACTGAAGCAAATTGTTTCACAGCGAATAACTTGTAACATTGAAAAAGTTTGTAAAACCAGCTGAATCCTGCGGACAGGAAATTAATTCAGGGATATTGGGGAATACGATTTGATTTTGGGATGCTGCGGAGTATAATTTTGTGCAGCATTGACGGAGTCGAATGTTTATTGCCTTCAGCAGAATATATTTTTAATATAATATGAATTTGGAAAAATGTGAAACAGCAACATGAAACGACAATTAAAACTTGAAAAGAATAGTAATATTGACAGAATAAAGAAATAAAATCACTATGATGCAAAGAATCTATTGGAATTTCAATATTGTCAAAGAGAATTTTTTTTTTTTACAAAGCACGTGTTACTGAGTGAAAACTTTTGGTGTCGTGTTTCAGCTGCGCAAAAAAAATGACGTTAATGCGTGTTCATGATCTCCGAAATTATAATTGAATAGCACATTGAATAGCACACGAGACAAACAAAACGTAGGTTACGAGATCGAGACTAAGATAGCGACTTGAAAAGATTTATGGAAAACTTGAGAAACACTTGTCGAATGCAATACATCGCTCGGATAAATTTCATTGAGAAAAAACTAAGGAAATTTGCTAGAATGTTAATGTAGTCGATAATATAAAAAAGAAAAAGCAATTAAATATGTTAAGTCGATATAACGATCGCATATATTCTTCATATATTTTGACTGACATAAACTGTTTCCGTTCATAATCACGCCTGAAAAATATGTCGAAAGAAACGGACTATCGTAGTCATGAATCTGTATCATTCAATTGTAAAAATAAAGCCTGTGCAAAAATATTTATAACGATTTTTTTGCACTATTTTAAGAAAAAAGGGGGAGTATTTGGGAAGGGTTTCATCTCTCCCCGCTTCTCTTTTTTTTACGCAACGCGTGAGTCAAGTGTAACAGATTTCGATAAAATCGTCGGAATTACTTTTTTTTCACGATTTGTGATGAAAGCAAATAAGAATATGTTTTAATAAATTTATCATTCTCACTATCAAACCCTAAAAGCCTCGGTTACTAAAAAATAGTCGTCAATTTAAAACTTGCTATGACTAGGACTTCAAATCTCAACGACTTTTCGTCAGTCACGCCGGCGTTGTTGAAGGAGATGGGTTTACGGCTGGTGTGCTCTCACTATCGATTGAGATTTTGTCACGAACGCGTTCCAGCGAGCCTGCCGAGGACGAGACCAGTTTTACATCTCTTCTATATCGTTTATGTAATAAACTTCGACGGCAAACGATTTATTAACAAGGTAAAAATGCTTTAACTATTTTTATTTTCTACGTGACAACATTGTTGCTTCGGCATTCGTCCTAATGTTGCGGTTAACCGTGTTCGGCAAAGACAATGCTCGTCGTGGTCGGACTTCATCGACATTTGAATCTGATCACACGACGGAGTAACAAATTTTTTTCTTTTTTATTAATATCAATGATTTAATGATTCTTGGATACTGTAGAAAGGGATAAATATTGAAAATACTACTTTTGCTGCCCTTTAAGTTATTGAATACGATGAATGTCAAAAAAAATTAATAAAAATACATCAAATACGTATACTAACATAGGAAAGGTTTTCTGGAAAAAAAAAACAATGAAAGGGGTAAAATATAAACAAAAGATGATAATGCTTCTCAAGTCTCTGTTACTCGTCGCGCGGGGCAACCGAAACAATTTCCGACAATTGTGCCCCCCCTTTCACCACTTTCGTGGGACTCCCTTGTTGTTCGGCTCGAGGCCTTTGTTTGTTTTCCAAGAACTCGACGCTCGCTCCTCCATTACTTATCTATGCCACTCTGTGAAAGGCCCAACGACCGATTTTTTCTTAGAAGTGAACTTTTCCCTTCCCATTAATGAAGTACTTCAAGAGGACTTTTTTTTTTTTTCAATTTTTTTTTATCGACGTTATTCAGCACGCGTTGCAACAGTAAAACATTTGCTGCTGTCCCCACGAATTTTTTTATACTTTGCAACTTCGACATTTTTTTTCTACAGATTATTCTTAAATCTCGCTATTCAATGTCGAATTTTTAACAGAAATTAAAGTTTCGGTTTTTTTCTACTGATGCTTCTCGCCATCAATAATTTTTACGATAAAAATCGTTTCTAAATTGAACTGAACTCTAAAGGAACACGTACATATTTCGCAAATGTCGTGTTGGTATTTTTTTTTTTAGATTTTTACGCGTCTTTTTTCTCGCTTTAGACGGATTTTATATATATTGCGATGAGAATTTCCTTTTCATTTCTCGTTATTTTTTTTTACCAATGGAGACTATCGTTATGTAAAACAAATACCATTTAGTTCTATTTCTTTACTCTCATTGCTATCGTAAAATAAACATTATTTACGTATTATCATCAATTCCCGAGTTATCTCTATAATTCACGATTCTCATTTTAATTTCCGAAAAAATTCGAGTTCTTTTTTTTTTGTCCACTTTAGGTACAGAGTTTCCTTCGTTCGCGAAATGGCGACTCATTTTGAGACGAGAGTTCGGAAAAAACGATACCGAATCGTCTGTATCAGACTTGCAGCAACTTGCAGTGTTGGATTAGTGTAGTTATGTTTCGCGACATTCGCGATTCGTGTCGCGGGCATCTCGACCACATCCTCGTCTACAACATAGCAAAGAAAGGAAGTAAAGAGGTTTTTCATTGGTCGACCAATCTATTCGTTCCCTGAATAGCACCGAACCGTGAGTCGTCCTGTATAGGACACCTCTATAACTTTTCACAAACGTTTAGGTGTACGAAAAAGGAAAACTGTTGTAAGTCAATTCCCCCTCCAGACTCACGAGTCACGTAAATAATGCGAGAGATTTATCGCAGATATAAGTTCAAGCAAAACTAGTCTAAAGGCCTTCAGCCGATACTTTTTGTAATTTTTTATATAAAAAAAAAAAAACAAAAGAAATTCACAAAATTTTACTAAAATACGCATTTTACTTTAATATGTGTCGCTGGTCCACATTTTGTACCCATTTACATTCGGCGCAAACCCCTTTCCCGGGCTTCAGCGACTCTTCGAATATTTTTCATGCGCATAAACGTGGGCGCAGTTTACATTTTCTATTTCATTCGATTAACCCCATCGACATGAAACAATAATCCGAAAATTACGCAAGATGTAAAAATCATCTACTGAAAAACTTTGCAAATTTTTTGTTCATTTGGGAGACTATCGCGTTTTGAGTTTTTCGATAACTCGTTGCAATTTTTATAATTCGCAAAATCGGTAACGCGGAGTGCTTTTAAAATATGAAGAATTCAATTGCCCACGTAAGTATTGATGAAAGTAAGTATTCCTTGCAAACTTGTGCATTACCATTCGAGATGAATTGACTAAAAAGTTTTTTCAGCGCGATGTAACGCGCGAAAAGAATTTTTTTACGTGTGTCTGTTTTTTGCCTCACAGGTGATACATTCTCGAACGATGAGGCTTCCCGCCACAGCGGGTCCTGGCGCCGGCTTGTTCAACTATCGGCGATTAATCAGAATCGTCGCCGCATATCGTGTCGTCGAGAGGGTTTTGGCACGAGGGTTTCCTACACAGAGGGATAGTTAACCAGTGACGTCACGCGCTCGTGGTAACATCTGGCGGGGCACTAGACCCGGATACCAACCACCAGTGGACACTGTCCGGCGGATACGGCTCTCGGACACCCCGAGCCCTCCCCCGCGCGGCCCGCTAACTCTGCATCAAAATTACCATGGCGTTCGTGGTGTGGAAGGTGTGCCGGCTGCTCTTAATTAATTCCATCGTCCCGACGTTGTTTTGCTCGTCGACATGGATGCTGTGGCCCGAAGGTTGTCTCGGGCATTGCCTATACTCGAGGGGATGTACAACGCCAGCGAAGAGAAACCTTTCGAGAATTTCAACAGCGGTGAGACCCGTTGGAAAATTTTACTAGAATTTAGCTTTACCACGAATCCACGTTGTTTAATCCCATTGGAACAATATATACGGATACGGAAGCCATCCTCTCCCACCGAAGTTCCATCGATGGGGGTTCGATTAATTTTTGTTTATTCGAACCGAAGGAGAAATTGATATACAATATCCGGATCTGGCGGGGCAAGTGCTACGTTAATTTTCATAGAATCCCCGATTCGAGTTCGTTGTTGTTTTAACGTTCTATCTCACCCTGCGCGGCGTACGCAACGATACAGCTTATACGCAGCGGCGCTGGACGAAAAACTTTTTTTTTTCTTTTTTTTTTTTTTAATTTGACCACCCAAGTCCCCTCCGGGCTTTCGCGAACGAGCGCGAAGCGTGGCTTCGAGCATCAGCCCCCGAATTACGAGCAGAGCGGGTGCCCGGTCAGCCGGGATTAGAGGCTGATTCGGGCGATCCAATTTAATTGAGCGATTAACGGCTAAATGCCCATACCATCCCCCCACACACCCCTTTCGCATCCCTCGCTTCGTATACTCTGTACGCTCACGAGAACGAATCGTCCGGCACAACGCTCGTCCGGCTCACCGGTCGAAAATATAATTCAAAGATATTTATAGCCGGGATTAAAGCTCTCGTGTTTTAACCTATCTAATGTACATGTTGCAGGATGAGCGTACGGCGCGGGGTTTTCGAAGCTTGTGAGTGATGGAAATCATCGCGAAATATCACACTCTCGACGCGTAACGATGAGAATTCCACATGACGATTCACCGGCTATAAATTCACGAGGATTCTCCGCGTCAAGGATTAGTACCGATGGATGACCGAAGAGGAATTGCGATGGGATTCCAAGAGCCGACGTTATCACAGGCCGATGGCGTTTCTGGTGACCCTTACGGCTGACCCAATTACGGTGTTCAATTCATCGTGAATTTGATTTGACGCTTCTACGCGAAGGTAATATGCATTCGTTACAACAATTAATGAATAAGTTTGAAATTTTAAGCCCTCTGTTTAAAAGTTTAGATAGAAATTATCGTAATTTTTACTATTTAACACTCGTGCCGCCTTAACGCAGAAATTAGATATCTAACGTCCTGTTAGGCTGCTTTTCGGTACATTATGTTATTGTCGTAGAAAAGAAATTCTACAAATTTTGCGATTGACGATGTCTCAAATTTTTCTACCTTTTCATATTCTGCTGTTTATTACTTTTTCCGGGAATTTCGACGAATCGCGAAATGATTTACGATTTTGAAGATATCTATTGATGAGAGATTCCTGAAAAAATTTTGTCATTTGCGCAAGAATTGCGTTTCGAATTTCTAGGACGCGATTCAATTGTCTTATAATGACATTGAGAACGTGAAGTGATCGAAAATATTAGCCGCAACTTGATCGATTGTCTGATACTTATTTCTGCGTTGCTGATTGAAGAATTGACTGCACAGTTTTTTGCGCGGCGCGCGAGAGATTTTTTTTGAAGTCTGCTTTCAGCCAATAGATAATATTTACTGCATTATTGGCGATTAATAAGCTCAGAATACTTACTGAGGCTATTCACTAAGCGCAAATACTGTAAGGTTTCATCATTTCTCATCACCTTTTTCTATATAAATAATCATCTTAAAAAAAAAACAAAAACATTTTCCAAACCTTTTACAGGCGTCAGACGGCTTTTCGTATACTAATTACCCATCTCCCAATTTGTAATTTGTAATCACCCACTCCTTTCTTTTATGTAATTCTCCTTTCCGTCACTATCTTCCGTTCTTTTGTTTCATTTTCTTCGTTCTTTGACAATTAATTGCAGTTTTCGTCTAAAAAAATCTTTCATTTTTCACAATCTTTTTTTTCTATGCTACCGTAATGTATTACCATAACGAGAAGATGCGAGTAAAGACAAAGGGGTCCATTGTCTTTACTCATTCTTTCATTTCGCTGTTAGTTTTTGTTTCTCCGATTTAAAAATTTATCTTCTTAAGTTCACGCTGAAGGACAGCATTTCCATCGACCAGCCGTCTGTTTCTAAGAAAATAGATCACTTCCGATCAGTAGTTGTAGAGAAACTGATTGCAACCCGATTGCCTCATCGAAGAAAATCTTTGATCAGTTAAAGATCGTCGCTACAAAATCGATAACTTTCTGCGTTTCTCTGAAATCATTCCTTTTCGTCTCTATCTCTTCTACACAGTGGTCTTAAAACACAGTTACTTTTTCAAATTCAATTATTGTCCAATATACTCTGTACAGATTCGGAATCCGTTCATTGTGGACAAAGCGCAGAGATTAGTTCTCTGACTCACTGAAAAAATTTACCAGCCATCTCCGGTAGCCGTGAAGGATGTAAAAACAGATAAACAAATTCCGGATGATAGCCGATTGCCGTCCCGCCGTTCGCTCGTCGCTGTCTAACTTTCCACCGCCGCTGTTTTTCCAGTGACTAATCGGGACCCTTCAATGGCAAAATGTGATATGCGGTTAACGCAGTATTCAGCTAACCGTTTCTTTTACGAAACACCATTTTCATGTGACGTCCTCAATTCTTCCACTGTCTTTCTGTCTGTGTGGACAACGAGATGAGAGTGTAGACAAGGTGCACATTGTTTACACGCTTCTTCCCGTTTTCCTGTCGTTCATGGTGCCAACATTTTGTATACTGAAGGTATTCCTTTGATTCGTAAAAAAATCGCAATCAATTCTTTATTCTAACGATTGAATTTCGCGGACTCGCGTTCCGGCAGTTTCTTCTTTTAACATCAATAAATACATTAGTCTCAGTTTTTTCAGAATTCCTTTTTTATTTTGATTCAATGATAATTCATTGATTTATTAATAATTTCTCTCCTTTTTTCTCGAGACCCGTCATTGTGTCTTTCGAAGGGAATCAAACTTTAACGAACTAAATGCCATTAATATATTTTGCATCCCATGCGAGGTACAAACGAAGGAGCCATCTGCATCAGGCCGCAGCTCTGCGAAGGATGAAAGCACCGATTTGGAAGGAGATAAACAACTTGGAGTTTCGTACGAAGGATTAGACTGGATAAAGCGCCCCGGAATAGCCGGAAGTTCGCAACGGATTCGGAGGAGCTAAATAGTTCACAGGATAAATGTGATGCAATCGCTGTCGCCTATCAACTACGCCGTCCACTACGTCTTTGGCTCGACACTGATAATGGAAATGTTTTTCCAAAAAAAAAGGTAAGTTAATTTATTCTATATTTTCTTTTGTTTAACATGAATATTCATTCTTTTCCCGCATTTCCATTCGGCCCCTCGGATGGCACTGCAGAAACAAAGTTCCATTATTTTTATTCAATTTCTATCCCCTATTCTGCAATAATAGTCACAGTATCGTGGGACGCGTAGCAAAGAATACAAATCTATATTCTTCGGACTATAAGGGTCCTACATTCGTGATAAACTCGTCGAGTTCGACGAATGTGGAAAAACTGAAAGCGCTCAGCAGATTTACAGGAAAAGACTTGCGAGCCGACCGGTTGCGTTTCCTCTGTCCGATCGTCGCCGACCCTTACTACTGCGGAAATCAACTACGATGAAGGAACACCAATAATGATAGGCATTATTTTCAAATCAACAAGGTAATAGGGCCTCAAATAATCGAGTATTTGTTATTTAATAAATAATTATTGAAAAATGACATTTTTTTTTCGCTTACTGCCGAGAAAATGTGTAACCGGCGCTCGGGAATGTCGATGCGATTCCGGAAAACCGAGAAGCGGGTCGAGAAGCCCCGCAGCAAAGGATTTATCGGTATGCATGGCTGCGAAGCATCTGATAATAATATGAATAATGCGCATTAGTAGTTTTTTACCACCGCTTCTACCTCAACGTCAAATCCGCAACAACAATGGACTTCAACGTTACAACACATTCAGGGTAACAAAAATGCAATTTCATGCTCCGCGAAATTTCTCTTCAATATAAATACCCAACGTTTAAACGCATAGCTTCAAATATTCGGTGCTAATTAATTACTCATCAACGATTTCAACCCGCTTGGGTCCGTATACGGGTTTTCCACGGATTACAAATTTGATTTCCAAATGGTATTCCGTTAATTTGACGGGAATTAAAATCACGAGGGCGTGCGCACCCGGTGGGAGAGCCCTCAATTATGCGTGGATGCAAATACATAATAAATAGGTGGGGAGGGGGAGGGATGTAAACTCTGTGAAACAGGCAATTTCCAATAATCGAGAACACTCTCACGGTCGAGCCTCGCGATAAATGCGTTAATTTCTTTGCCATCTTTCTCTCCCTCTCTCTCTCGTTTCGAATATAATCGATAATTGATCCATTCGTGACTAAAGTCGAGACGTTTCATCATGAATTATTCAATATTTCGCGTCCCCGTAGACAGGAATAGAGGAAAATCTTCGATTCGAATTCTTCCCCTTTCAGTCCCTTCGCGCGACAGACGGTATGAATAATCGCGCTTACGTACTTCCAGTCTGTGCATTGGAGTGCAATTAAATTGCGAAATTGTCAAATCGAATTTGCAAATGGACCGGAGAATGAGATGTAGAAACAGAGGGGAATAAGTGAGCAGCGAATGAATCTTTTCATTAACTATACAACGTTTTGTCGAGAATAAAATTGTCATTCGATCGGTGAAATCTCGAAGAGGGTACCGCAGATCTTTTTAATACGTAATTAACATCATTCATTCGTCGATCGGATCGTCAGATCATTAAAATATTAATCTTCTGAGAATTTAATACGAAATCCGTTTATCCTTTTTTTTTGTTTCGTCACGTAAATGAAAGAAATCGATGTATTTGCGTTGCTACCTTATCAATTTATTCGATAAAACTACCGAATGTAATGGAATCAACGATAGCTTTTTTGTGAATTTAATTTCAACGATGAGGATACTGTTAGCGCAAAATTTTAAATAATCGCAGAACGGCGAAACTACGAATTCCTCGAGTCTCTCGGCGTTAAAAGTCAGTTAGCAAGTTGCGAGACTTGTCCCACGGGAGTAAGTTTCCGCGCGATTCGTTTTCGCGCGAATGGTGTACGGGTTGGTTGCGAATGAGAGTTGCAACAAAAGCAACAAAAGTACAGGGCGTGATTGGGAGGTGGTCGGGAGACGACGAGCGAAGGAAGGTCTCGACGTCGTGGGAAAGGTGGGTGAGAAAATGAACGGTGCGAGTACCGCGTTACCGAGGAAAGGTGACCACCTACCGCGAAGACGTAACAACCCCCGTATTAAAGGGCCACCTATCGCCACACCGAGCTTCTTCCACCCAGAAAGCTCGGTGAACGCCCACAAGCGTGCGCAGGACACACCCATCGACCAATCGTTTTGTCGCGCAGACTCGCAAGTTCTACTCGGCAAAGCTTTTCACCTCGAGCCAAACTGACAAACACCACGTGCAGCGCGACCGGTTCGCACGTGCGTCGCGGAGCTTCTCTTCGAGACATACATCGATATATTCGTCTCATAAATAACAAAAACAAAAAACAATCCTTGCAAATCCCGTAACATTAATCCAACCCTTAACCCTCGTTTCTCGGTGTTGGAGTGAAAAATTCACGAGATTCAAAGACCTTGAAATATTTTACCAGGTGTCGGAGAAACAAGTGGCTTCGATCGTCAGTATTGTCCGGCAAGCAAACGAGTCGATTCAATTGCAGTCATTGAATTTAAAAAAATCTACGCAGTCAGCTTATGCGTCGATTTGAATCGAAATTGCTACGTCAACCATCAACGAGATTTGAACGTCGTGGGAATTCCGCAACTGCATTGATTGAGGCGAAGAACAAGAACTCTTCATCGAGAATCAGAATTACCGTGAAAATCATCCCGGTGAGTTTATAGACAAATTTTTATCGAAATATTTTAATTTTTTATTTTGCTTACCTACACGTGCCGCTGAATTCCAAACTCCGTTCACTGCCGTCCGTACAAATCAGCGCGTGCGTTGCGTGCGTACAAACTACTGCGTGACAAAACTTCTGCTGTTCGGAAAATGACGTTACGCCGCGCGCGGGTCGATAGAGCTTTTCCCCCCCAAGCCACCGTCACTTATCACGAGCACCGCCGATATTCAACAGTTGGTCCTTCTTTTATCTTACGAAAGCTCGCGGCACTGCCGACCCCCTCTCGCCAAAGGAGAGCGAAGCCGTGAACCCCTTAAAACATACCGCTCTCTTACAGCGGTGGGTACTAGACGAACCCTCGAACGGCGGAACTTTATTAGCAGCGCGAGTAAACGCTTTCGAGTGGGAAAATACCATCGTACAAGTGGCACAGTCATGCGTTGGAAATTTTACAAAATACAGACAACAATTAAGAAGAGAAATTTAAATTTTGTTAATAGTAATTTTTTAAAAATGTTTTTAATAGTTTTGGGTAATTATATTCGATAACAGATTAAGGAATGGAAAAATAATAAATAAATAGAAAAAAAAATTGAGGCTTTCCGGAATAACCGTTTTCGGCCGTAGGCTAAATTTTGCGTCCGAATAAAAACATTTCACACTCTCGTTCTCTTTCTAACTTGGCTCGGCAAACTCCCGTCTGTCGGAGTTAACGTGAGTGTTTGCCCCGCGTATAGGTGTGTAGGTGTAACATATTTATGTTGTGAACCGGCCGAGTGCGGGCAATAAATAGCGGTCGCCGGGGGCCGCTCGGTCGACGGGACCAGAAGTATAAGGGGGTGAGAGAGGAAGGGGTTTTGGAACTGGAAGCCGCCGGCTGGGTCAGGCGTGGAACAGGAGCGATTACGCGTTCACTCCCGTTCGCTCACATTCGTTTGTAGCGCACCCCCGACATCGTTGTACTATATCTGCTATAACATTTCTCTACACATCAACTCGCGTATAGTGTATCTTGCCTTTCGTACAAATGTACACGCAATTTTCGCAGTTGAATTTTGCGCTTAAAGATATACCGCCTCGAAGTTTCGTACCTCGTAATGCGCGCATTTAATGAAAATTGTAAAATTATGGAGTACTTTTTTACAGCGATATATAACGATCTATGACGATATCTTCAATATTGCTGAAGAAGTAAAAAAAGAAATGTTCATTTTTATTTTTTCATCAAAACTTCGAAAAGCATTCATAACCGTTGTTTTTGCAAACATTACGAAGTCTTTTTTTTTTTAACATAATTATCAATAACTTTAAATTATATCTCAGTGAAGGGTTCCTATATTGATAATCGATTTATCTCGTCGCCGTCGTCATCGTCGTAATGCCCATATGCACATATATCTACGCGAGTCGATATGTAGTCGTGGTATTCGGAAAATCTTGTATGCGGAGGACCCTTTCGCATACCGTCAATCCGATACAGGCATCAGGTAGTCTGAGCCGCCCGGCCTAATGATGCATATCTCCGTCTGTTATGTCTTGAATGTCTCGTCTGTTCAATTCGACTACGTCGAGCACGGAGACCGGGGAGTATATGCAACTGCAACTGCTGCCTCGAAACTGGAACCCGAGAGTCTCCCGTAGCAGGGAGAGAGAGATATCGAAGCGGCATGGTTTGCAATGAGGTTTGAGAGCTTGCGGCGGGATACCAGAACGCCTCTCGGTATGATCGTGTCTACCAGGACACGGATAAGCTGCTCTCCATCAGTTCCGAGAGCCAACGCGCCAGAGAAACGCGTTACTTGCCGCTACTAGAAGGTTCTCGTCGCGGGTATCGAAGAATTCGAACGATGCGTTGAACCGCAAATCACCTCAATCCCCTTCGCGACTCGCAGGTCTCTGCAAACAAACAACACAGGAAAAATATATCTTTGAAATAATAATCGCGTCAATCGATGAACAAAATATAATACAAATGCGCGGTAGTTGGACATCGCGGCTATTAAACAACATTCCACAATACACTATGTTTCGATAGGATTTTAGTATCGTTGCCGAGTCTGACCGCGAATTCCCCGGATACACGAGGTTGAATCATCTCGCGTTTCCGTGCGAGTTCGCGTCCGGAGAGGGTATACAGCCTCCAAAAATCGGCCAAAGCAAACGCGAAACTAATTTAAATGCTCGGACTCGGTAGCTCTCGCGAACAATTAATCCGAGGTATTTAATTTAATTGTGGCAAGTTCTCTGCGCTCTGGAAAGAGAGAGAGAAGGGGAGAGAGATCCACACGAAAGCTTGTACTATATCGTTCCGTCAGCATAATGTATCGTGCGCCCGTCTCTGCCACTCGAGGTTTGTGTGTTTCCAAAATATCTGCATTCTAATCATCAAACTACCAGCAGAGGTATGTAAACTAACGATTTTACTCAGTAACGCAAACTCGCGATAGTTATTCGGTCAAAAACCCACCGGTGAAACGCGTGCTCTGTGTTCGAGTTTGCGAGCGATTTTGCTCCGATATTCATGGGTACAGTCGATCGATCGAACGACCGAAGTGAGTATTGGGTTGGCAACATCGAGAGACCTCGATGAACGCGCCTCGGTCTCTGTTGGCTATACCAGCATATCCAGTTGCTAAATTATTTCACGATGTAAACACCTAAGTATACGGAGAGAGCTTGTAAACACGTACGTAGAGAAGCGGTGAGAGCCGAACACGCTGTGCTTGCAAGGGACTTGGCTGCAGTACGACCAGTAGTTAGTATAGCGAAGGGTTGAGTTAGTCGTGGCGGCTACGGGGACGCAAAGGGTGGGGAGAGGGATGCGTGGCAAGCGTGTGGAGTCCACTGTGGCGTTTGGAAACTCGCGGTGATGCTGAAACTCGGCGTTGGATTTCCTCCCGTGCAACGCTGGCCATACGCGCGCGTATACGGGACATTCGGGGGTAGGTAATTAATAGCAAACCCGTATAAATCAGAGACAGGCTGGATGTTACGTTGGGATACGCGTGTGGCAACGAAGCGAGATTATGCCCAGAGGGCCGGTTACCACCACCATCACCACCACCACCCCCTTCCCAACCTCCCCAACTCCGATCTCTTCTTTCTCTCTCTCTCACTTTCGGCATCGCGAAACAACCACGCGAATTCGAAAAGCACACGAACAAACACGCACTCCATACACACAGTGCCTCGGCCGGTGCTAATTTTTCAAACGGTCCGCCATAATGGTCCCGGCTAATTACTGATTTTTATCTACACCGCCGACGAGGGGCCAAACTGTACCCCCCGCACGAGGATTCGGGAATTGCCACGGCGAAATCGGCTTCTCTCACTCTACCCGGCACCAAACTCCTCTCGCACTGCGGCAAGGGATTGCAATTATTAACCCGCATGCCATTCGCTAACTAACGCTCGCGATTCGAATGCCCGATTTCGCGAGCTCGCGGGACCAGTGTCGTCCTGCCGATCAGTTGGGCTATTGTATGTACTTTGATATGGCAGTTCTTTTTTTGAACTTCGTTTTTTTTATCGATAAGATAAACGAACACTGATTTTTTTTGAAGATTTTATTATTTTTTTTTTTTTTCGTATAATTGCCGCGAAGCCAGAGGGAGGAAAGTCTGAAACGAGAATACGGGAGCGAGACTGCATAATTTAACAATAACTACCGTTATATGCATAGTATATAGGGAGAAACTTGGGTAACGTACAGAGAAGTCCGAACTTCTTATCGGCTCTCTCTCTGGCCGTGTCTCGAGCAGAGAATGCACCCATCCTATATTATACAGTAATATAGAGACTGAGGGAAGGAAATGGGGGCCGAGGCGTTGTTCGGGTTCGATAGATACAGCTAACTACCACCAGACACCTATGTACTTAACGTAACCCATGTAAGCTCACGCTGGAACAAATTTGCCCCCTGTGCCGCGTGCTTCCTTCTCCCTTACACTCCCTTACGCTTTCCCTCCTTCGTGCGTTCTCAGTCTTCGGTCTCCGTTTTAGTCCCATGCGCGTCTCGCGACCGAAATTTCTCGCTCACTCTCGTCTCTCTACAACCACTTCGGGAGAACCCTTCTCACTCCCTAATTCGCCCTCGGAACACCGATGTTATGAAGTTGTGTTGAACTTTTCGAGAGCATAGTTTGCCGAACACCCCCCGGGTGACTACGGGGGCTTACCTTTCCCCGCAGAGCCTGCATAGCTACCTAGCTTTTCGGGCTCTCGTGACACTGACGTTATTCTCTACATGTACATAATTTTCTAGGGTTTGCCTACAATTTTCGGGTGAATGAGACGAGAGTTTTAGAAAATTCAGTCGTTAGGCTTCAAATATTTTTTTTTCTATTACATACAATATTAAACTATAGTTACTATTCATAGCAACATCGATATTACAATCGAGAGCACCAGAAAAAAAATATATTAGACATAGTTATCGAAAGACGAATAAAGGAAATTTCTTATAAGTAGTATTGAGAACAGTTTCGTTTTTTCGGTATTTTTAAACATCCATAACTACGCTTTGGAATGGTATCTCGAGAAAAGGGTCACTTATAAAATTTTTCGTAAAAAAACGAAATTGAACATTTCTTGTTTTAAAATTAATTTTTTATAGGGGTTAAAAGGCTATAAATTAGGTGAAAAAAGTATCATAGGGAAGCAACAATTGTATTTTTTAAATTTAATTAAATTGCAACTAATATTTTCCTTTACATGGTGTAATGCACTTTTTTGTGAGGAAAACACATTCGAGTCAAATTCCTCATGAATTAGGCAAAGGCTTCGATAAGACGCTTCGCTATTCCAATATTTTTCGAAACATACATTTTTTTGGAATACAGTGATATAAAATTCTCTAATTAACAATTGTAATTGTCCGCCTTAATTTTTTCAACTTTTCACAAATTCCGATCTTCAAAATTGTATCCAAGACGACACTCTTTCATCCGAGTCGATTATTATTTTCTGCAAATTTTCGTGTGCGTCACACATTGAGGTCAACAGACAGAATTTGACTGGCGGAGCGGCAATTATCTCTCGATAGTCCGGTAGAAACTCAAAAGCTCGTGTTATATATACGAAATACGCGAATTATCCGTTTGAATAAGTATCAATAAAGTCAGTTACAGGCACAGCGGAGTTGAGAGAATTCGCGTGCGATAATGAAAAAACAAAACAAAAAAAAAAAATTATAGAAGGGCTTGCAGTTGTTGTAGCGTGTGCACGACGAGCCATTCGCGAGGGCTTTTAATACTCTCGTTACACAAACCGGAAAATTGTTTCGTAATTCCACGCCGCGACGGTAGAGATTCGCGCAATTTCGAATAAATTCGCTTTCCCGGGGGGGAGGGGGGAGGGGGGGAACAAGCGGCGAAGGGGAGTTACGCCAAAACGCTTTGTCGCGAGAGGAATGACTGTGTGTACTGTGCGTATCGCGTACGGCCTGATGGTCATGACTGTTGCATTTTTTTTTTTTTCGTCCCTCGTTCGTTGTATTTTTTTTTTTATTTAGTTTTATTCAACGAATTTGTTACATGAGGCGAGAGGGAAAGGTAGAACGAGTTATACGCGTTAGAGATTCTTGGCATGGCGGACGAGCTTTTGCACAGTATTATACATATAGGAACGTGTGTAGGATGATAGAGTAGTGTGTGTGTGTGTGTGTGTGTGTCGCGAACGCGAGAGCAGTAGCGCGCGACGTATGTATATATGTATACATATAACAGTGGAAACTTACGGGACAACTTTGAGGGGTCGCAGTGGCACCAACCGAGGTAACAACATTACAACGTTATTAGATTTACCGCAAGCACCCCGAGGCTTTCGTTCGCGTTTCTCCTCACCCTCCTTCTCCTCCTTGCTGCACCAAATTACGCACATACCCGACCTCTCGTACCGCATGCATCGAGTGTATACACGTAATCTTGAACGGCCCTCAAGCGCATTGTACTCAAACGCGTTAGTATTAATTTATGCAACGCGCAACACGGGAGGATTCGAACGAAAAACGAAAGATTAAACGACGTTTTGCACAAAGGTACGAAAAAAAAAAAAAATTGAGATATCGAAAGCCAACGGGATACAGAAGGTACGTAGACGAGATACAGCGGAAACCGGTGCACCGAACAGGGCGAGAAAACGTCGAGAGAGCTATTGAGTGGCCACCCTTAAGATAAGAGGCCGCAGCTTCACCCCGTCCCTCATACGTTTCCCCTATCTGACGCTAAACGGCGTACCGCTCTCGTACTCTCGCTTTCTACCGCTTTCCGTACTCTCCGCTTTTACCACAGTTACACCGAGTATATCGTACAAAGAAGAAGAACAAAAAGAATTACACACACCTCGAGAACGAACTCTCGATTTCTCCTATCCTACATAATACGCCCCGAGCACATTACTGTCGAAAACCGAGATAAGGAGAATTTAGAATGGCGAGACAGACATTTTTCGCAGAAGAACTTTATCCGCGTTCGAGGATGTCGAAGTTATTCATAGCTGCGCGTATGAAGAACGGAGTTTGCTTGCTTTTACTGCAGCTAATAGACTTTATCAGCTTCGTGAAAATCATTGATACATTTTTTTCGCGGAAATCGCCATAAAACAAAAATTGTTTTTTTTTGGATATCCAAACTAAAAGTTTGAATTACACATGTTTATCGATGAGTAAATCGTCTTTAGTAAATTTATCAGCTTCGTAAAAATTATTGATACATTTTTTTCGCGGATATCACGATAAAATGAAAATTGGTATATTTTTTATATCCGAAGTGACAATTCGGATTACAAATCGTTATCAATAAGTAAATTGCATTTTAGCAGCAGATTTTCAATAGATATATCGTTGATACATTTTTTTCAAGATTACAAAGACTCTATTATATACGTAAATGGAATTCTAAAGAAAAATCTGACAACAAAGCATCCGTGATAGTGTTGAGTTCTCGAAGGGTGTACTCGCCGCGGCGGTTACATCTCGCATTCCCTCGGCACTGCCTCATTTGAGGCTAACTGTCCACAACGGGGGTGCAAACTGTCCTTATCGCGGAACGTTTATGCCCGCGTCTTATCTAACCGCGGCCCTTCCCCTCGTCCCTCTCGTTCTCGCGCGTTCGTGTTTCGCCTGTTTGCTTCCCAAAACAGCTATAAGATACAAGAGAGACCTCGCCGAGCTCTTGTGTCTTGCAAACGGTCATTCCGGCGACCCTCCGAACTTTCTCGCGTGGATCTCTGCTCGATACTCAGCCGAGCAATATTCACTGATGTTATTATCCATATCGTCGGAACTAAGAGAATTCTCGATCACAGCGCATTTCCTTCCCCTAACACCATCACCAGAATCTATTACGAGAAACAGTTCAGAAGCATAAAAAACAGATCGAGGAAAAAATATACGACCGATAGTTTAAGAAAAGAAAAAATCGTAAGAACTTTTCTTATCTAAATACCTTTTTCTTGCTCCACCGAGTTGCGATGAAAACAAAGACGTAACTCTGTTTCTTTTATCTGAAAAGCGTAATAAAATAACGGGAATGAAGAACGCGAACTATGCACTCGTCGATGTGAACGAGTCTCGTTATCGTGATTCGATTTTGTTGCTGCGCACAGTGGTTAAGTCGCGTTTAATTTTTTTTTCTTTTTTCTTCGATGAGTAAACAACTCGCCGAGGGTAGTGTGCGAGCAATGGCCATAGATTCGAATGACTACCATCGCTCTGTGTCCAGCTAGCGTATCGAACTAATTGGAAGTCTTAATGGCACTCAAGTATCGTAATAACAGCGAGCCACGAGAAGAGAAGGGTAAAGCTCCGGTATAAGCGGTCGAATGCTTATTAGATGCCTGTGTGTGGATCATATCGACCGGAATTTCCAATCGAATGTCAGCTGTGTTGGTGAGGTAGTATTCAGCTTTCGCTTGCGAATCTCCCTTCTGATTTTCCCACAACCCCTTTACATCGCGTACGAACGTTCGACCGCCTCCTCCCCCCTTTCTCTCAGCAGCATCAGCAGCGGCAAGCAGCCCTCGATGGCAAATCAACAAACGGGGTACTGTGATGTGATTTCATTCATTAATTCCGCGCGACTTCACTCGAGAGTTGATTTCAGCCGTTATATATGTACAGGCAGTTCGCAGTAGGTAATAGGACGAGATACTCTGCAGTCCCACTACTGTATAACTCTCAGTCTTCGATAATACAAAGTTAAAAAAAAAAAAACAAAACACAAATGTTATACTTTCCGTTGAGTACCAAAATATTTCGACTTTAGTCAATTTTCCTGTCGAGAAAACCGAGAAAGGAGAAAAAAAAGAACAAAAAAGCCCGAGGGTAGTTTTTTTATTGACATCCTATCATGTCGTGATATGATATACGAACACACAAAGCGTTAGCTGCTTTGAGATGGACAAAAATAAAAAAGTAATGATATTCGTCTGACTTCTTTGAGATATGATATAGGTGACCAAACCTTCTGTCTCGAAGAGGTTCTTGACGTTTCTTCGAATATGCAGAATATAACATCGCAGTGTCCCTTTGACTTTCCACTCGAAATCGCAGCGAGCGCTCTTTCTTTTCGTCTCGAGATGAATTCCTGCAGATGGACATTCGCACCTTTCTTTTTTTCTGATTTTCCTCTTTCTTTCTTCTCGACTGTAAGACCGCCGTCGTCGACGGGAGTAGGTAAAGAAAAATAAGTTTCGAGAAGGTTTCTTCGTCGAGGATCCGAGAATATCCGTTTGGCCGTTCAACGCGCTCCCCCATCCGCTTTGATCCTTTATTACATTTTTACAAGCGATTACATTGTCCAGCCGTTGGCTATTTTCCGTTATACAACGAAAAAAAAGCGTTATAGCATTTTCATCTCGAAATCGAGGATACGCGCGCTACTAGATATCTGTATATAGTATATTTTTCTTTGGACCGCGAGGCTCCGAAGCTGCGTCAAGAATATCGAGAGGGTAGAGATCGTGTCTACCGGAGGGGATGGATAACAAAGTTCCATTCGTCTCGACCGCTCGGCAAGCCAAAGATATTGTTCTTGTTTGTAGTCGAGTTAACTCGAGTTCTCTTGCCTCCCGGGGAATCGGTTGTATAGGTACTCTTCTCTCTTTTCTCTCTCTCTCTCTCATCTCCTCTAATTAGGTTCGAGGGATTATAGAATTGTTTCGCAAAGTCGATTACGAGATCGCGATGCTGTCCGACTCCGAGGAAAACTCGAAAGAGAATGAGGTTTATACGTTTCGTTTACGCGCGAACGGCTCTTTCACGAATTTTTCACGGTTAAACGCCCCTCGGCAGGATCCCATCAAACGAGAGGGGAAAAGTAATAACAAAAAACAGTTTTATTTCTCATTCGGTAACATTTTTTCCTCGAGATTAATTTATCTCTAGTATGATCGATGAATCCCTATCGCATAGCGCATTTGGCAAATCCGTTCAATCTTCCGCTTTTTTTTTCTGGTATAAACGCGAACACACTTAACCCTTTCGTTGACCGAGGCGCCGAGTGTTTAATAAGCCCGGTGGTCGGATAGTCGAGCGCGGAAGTTTGCCCGCTCGCGGAGTGAGTGCTCCGCTCGCGGGGGAGGGTTGAGGATGAACGGAAAGCTGGCGGGGGGGGGGGGGGGAATATTCGCATATGAGCGATCGCCACACAGACTCTCGCAGAATCGCACACACGCAGTAGCGACGACCGTGGCGGCGGCATTTACGTTAATTAAATTTTCCCACACCACTGTGTCGAAAACCGGGCATCCCTCTCCGAGCTTTTGCCGACCCCTTCGCCTCTTTCCCTATGCTTCCCCCTCGTACCACGTGGGATAGCATCAATCATTGCACGCTTCGAAACTACCGGGTGACATGTGCATAAGCCTCCGCCGACTCTACCGATCGGACGGGACTGTTTAAAATTGCCAACTATCAACGTGACTCCAGTATAACCCGCCGCTAGTTGCAACCCTTTTGCTAGAATCTCGAAAGCCTTTCGATAGCCCGTCCTCGTTTCGAGTTTTAACTACAGGGCTCGCGAAACGTCGTTCGAAGGATTTCTACCGTAAATGAAAAAAAAAAAAATCGAGTTCCTATCAATTGTTTCCAATTTTATTTCGACCGTAGGGCTGGTCTTTGATTAAATCGATTCGCTGCAGAATTTTTTTTTCTATCCGTCGAAATAGTTTCATAGGATACTTTTTTTTAATTTGAAGAAAAAGAGACGCGACTGGTGCAATTTTCTTTTTGCGTCGAGAGAAAGTTGATAAAAGTTCGATTCAATAATCTAAACATACCGTTAATTTGTCGATAATAAATGTTTAAGTATAGTATCTATGTGGAGAAGAAGATACGAACAAATGCGCGTATCGTATCTCTATAGGTTGTCCCGTTAAATCGATACAGGGATAGAGTTACGAATTGATTTTTTAACTTTGGTCAGTCAGCAGGTGCATCCTCAACGGCCAATTCGCGTTCGGTTCGATGAAAATTTCGTTGTTGCTCGCCGTTGCCAGTGATATAATTGAATCGGCAGTGTGTCCGTGGCAACGGCGGAGTGTACATCCGCGCCGCAAATTGACCGAAACGACGTCGATGGGTGGGAGAATTTTGCCGCTGCCTCTACAGAGAGCCGGCATTGGCCGATAAAAAAAAACGCTGCAACCACGAGGACCGGTAGTTGAAGGATTAACCAAAAAAAAAATATAAATAAAAAAGTATTGGAAAAAGAAAGATCATCCATATGAAGGACCGACTGTGTGTTCGACTGTTTGTCTGAATCGTACGCTTGTTGCCGTACAATTTAGCTATAAAGCGAGGTCCTTCGCTATTATAACATTCATTCTACAGCTATATATGGGGGATATTACACGGAAATATATCGAGAGGATTGAGGATCGAGAAGCATCGTCCCCTCGATGCATCGGCTCGTTCTCTCCGGCACTCGAAGCGAAATGGTCGGCTGCCAAGCCGTAATTACTAATTACTTCGCATATACGGTTCTGGATAGTGGGTAGAGTTCTCGTTCGATGGTCGAAGAGAGGATCCCAGGATTGAACGAAAGCTCGTGGGCGCCGCAGGACGCGGACACGCGCGTGATGGGGTCCGCCCGTTGCTCCAGCGAACGACCGACAGCGAATGCACCTCTCGTGTGGTGCCCTCCCCCTCGTATACGACGATGCGCGCTGCTGCTGCTGCTCGGCCCCTTTATTAAATACCTTTGAAATTAAAATTATAATTGCATTCACTACCCGTGGGCACCCCCCGCGCGCTGCTTTCCATGCAGCTATACTGAACGTATATATGATATACGTATGCATATATATATATACATATATGTATATATGCATATAGTATATCGACTGTATGCGTGAAACGATAGGAAGAGAAAAGACCGTCGCGATCAGTCGTTGCGAATTTGAAATCCGTCGAGGCTATCCGATCAGCAAGGCTCTCATGTCGAAATTCAAAGCGATCTCTCTGTGCGCGATACCGAGGCAAGAGCCGTTGTATAGTTAGCAACACGCTTTGGTTTCTCTATTCCTCTTCCTACAATATCTCTCTCTCTCTTTCTCCCTCTCTCTCCCTCAATCTCTCTCTGGTAACACGAGAGAGAAGCCTATTGCTTAGATACGGCTTAACCAGGTGGTAATTCTAATTAGCGAGGCATACAGCCTTCGCCTATTGCAGCCCTCTCCTCGTACACAGAATCAGTGGTGTGCTGCTCGCCAAGTGGCGTTTAAGCTCTGGCCGTTAGGCGTTAGATGCCCCGATGTACGCACGTTATATATACCTCTACCGACGTACCTACCTAATACGAGGAACATACGGGGAAACGGTATACCTACCGGTAACGCCACATCGTGTTTCCTCCCTCCTCACCTCCAACCCGCCCTGTCAGCCACTGTGCCACTGACGGCTCGCTAATTGCTCGACCGACCCTGTTCAACCCTTCAAATCCAAATGCATATCCCTTCGCGAGCCTCCATCCCTCCCCCTCGCCCTCCTCCTCCCCCCCCCCCCCCCTCCACCCTTGTGCCTCAGCAATCCATGCCATCTACATCGTCGACTCGCCAACAACCAACGCCAACTAGCAGTCCTGTGGCAATACCACGATTATACGACTCGCCCCTTCACGGCCAACGGTTATCGCGTTACTGTACGATTATACCAATTCTGATTTCCCTCAATACACATTCCTTTCTTCGTGAAATATTCATAATTCAACTTGGTTTTTACGGTTTTATTATTGTTTTAATGATTGAATAGACAAAACAATGAGTAATGAAATTGAATTTTGAATACATTAATTATTTTTTCGTTTGTTTGTTTTTTTTGTTATTTATTTTTATTTACGTCAATTTTTGTACATAAATTCTATTTTGTTTTTTTTTACGAATTGAGAAATGGAGTTAATTTTTTTTTTATTACTTGGAAATTTGTTGTTATCGAGACGAGGCGTTGCGTCATCTAGTAGCCTTTACGTTATTGCAATATTGCGAGTATATTTTTCTTTTTTTGTATTTCGATTTTCGCACAGCCCATTGAGCGGATATTAAAAAAGATACCGGTACAAATAAATGGGAAGGGAAATGCGAGAGAGAATAATCGAACGGGGAGAGGTTTTTCCGGTAGAGTGAACAATAGAATACAACAGGAGTTGAAATAACAGGAATGTTTTAACACCGTTGTGCAACGTACACTCCATTAAACCGAATACATCCATTTTTTTATTTTTTTTATTAGTGTTAAAAAAAAATAATACTCTTTCCTCGAAAGTTTACCTTTGTTGTTTAATTATCGGCATTTGGCTTTAGCTTTTTCGTGACACGGGAATGAGAGCGATAGAGCAACCGGAACTTCAATAAAGTCGTATCAGTGAATCGTAAATAAAATATTTGCTTTCTTGATTAATTCTATTATCGTTCCAGTTACATTTTCATGTTATATGGTTTATTGACGTAAGCGAAATGAGAATTATAATGACAAAAGCTATAAATAGACTCAAACGCACGTTTCGCTAAATAGACAAATTAATATAGAATATTAATCGAGAATATTAACAACGCTACAAATAGCGAAGTTATAAAATAGAACGTTCAGTTTTCTGGTGCCGAGAAAAAACGTAATTTATTTCAAATGCCGCCACAAAATACCAAAGAACTGCAGTAAGAGCATTTTTACAAACAGATACGGAAGTTTATTTTTCCGTATTCCGTTCCATTTGCGAGGAAGGATTGCTCGTCGAGAGCCTGAAATCGATCGCGCGAGGGAGAGCGCAACGTGGACGAAGGGTCGCTCGCGAATTAATCGAGCATATAATCGATGCTCTCCATCCTCAATGCCCCTCTCGATTGTATATTATGTGCCATGCTGTTGTACGCTCGCATACCGTGTATCGGCGCGCTTGGTGCAGTTTGGACACCGGTCATTCTCTCCTCTATCCTCCGGTGCCAGACTCCGCGCATATATAGTCGATCCCTTGATCAACGATCCTCTTGTAACACTAATTTCTCTTTCACGCTGTTTCCAATTCAGAGAATTTCAACCGGAAAAAAAAATAAAATAAAAAAAATAAAACAACAAAAAAAAATTAATAAATACAGTAATTTCGATGGTGGAAAATTCAAATTAAATCTGCATTCGACACGCGTTTATATTCGAGAAGTATCGAGAGAGAAAATTCATCCACAGTCTCGTAAAAGAGCTGTATACCGATAGTAACCCAGCTTTTCAAACTCTCGCATGTCAGATCGTATTATATTGTTACGTTTCATTTACCCGAAACGTAAAATTAATTAAACATCGGATACACGTACGTGAAGTGTAGAGGGAGGAGGCGGACGAGGAGACGGAGAAGGGAGGTGCAGGTGGAGGAGAAGGGTTGTCGAGGGTTGTACGCGTTCGTACGTTCGTTAGCCCCGGCGCCTCCGGCCAACAGTCCGAGTCCGAGAGTATCGTCGAACGTAGGGAATGAAAATAAACGCGTTTACTCTCCCTCGACGTGGACGTTGTTGCGTCTCTGGTAATGTTTTACACGATGTATATACGTTTCATTATAACTGACCGACGTAAACGATTCGATACGCGGAAAATTTCGTCTTAAGTTTTTTCTCCCATTTCAATGCGAACCTCATATACACTCGTAGCGGAAATGTTTATCTCCAGTTTCCCTTCAATTGAGTACGAAAGCAATTATTATCATTTTCCCTCCGTCCATATACGAGAAATAACTAACAATTGCGTTACGAGTTCTCTGGGCGTTCCGGCATCCGCGGTCCTTATAATAGCTGTACATGAAATTAGCACGAAATTCCTGCGTGTGTTCTCTCGCTCGCGGGACAATTCAACGTAATTAATAGCCAACGACATTAATTCAAATTTTTCATATTCTCCGCCCAACGTTCCCTGCGAACGTATGGGTGGGTTGAGAGTTGTCTACCTTTGCCCGCTCTTTCGACGCTCTCTCTCGCAATTTAGCTAAATAATTGCTAAACTTGGAAACGCGGCGTGGGACCAGATGTCGACTGTTTTCACCACTTCGCCATTAGAACATTACGAGAACGACGAGAGTTTTCCCAGAATATCCGGAGTGTGAATTCCTTTGAATAAAATTGTCTATCGAGAGATACGAGAAAAAAAAACACGATAGGCCCGTTGAAAGAGGGAGGAAGGAGAAGGATTGCCGGGTTTTTGTGTGAGAGTTGGAATGTCGCGATAGTAGAGTATACGTGAGGTATAGGAACGCGGGAGGATGCGATGTGGAACGTGAACGCGAGAGGACACTCGAAGAGGTATACGAGGGAATATCCTGGGGGCAGAGAAGCAGCGCCCGCCATCCTAAGCCGGCTTGACTAATTGGCAGCGTTATAATCATGGGTACACGGTTAGGTTGGTATTACCGCGAGTTATAGTACCGCTACCCGCTGCTTCTCTACACCACCTATATCCTAGTAGGACCGACCTACCTACCCCTCTGTCTCTGGTCTTCTCCACCCTCATCGTAACGCGCCCGTCACACAGAGCCCGTCTACTCTCACTCTCTATTCCCGTTCGCTCTACACTCCGCATAGGCCACACATTTGCGTTACGAACAAACGGGGTATGGCGTTTAATGACCCCGACGTTTACGCAAATTTTCCCATTATGCAACGCGGTTTTGGACGCCAAACGGTGCGATACCCGAGCAACGAGGGAATCAACGTATTTTTAACAGTCGTTCGAGACTTGCATTACCTGTGGAAATTAATTTTCCAATAGTTTTTATACATTTGGAACTTCATTTTTTTTTTACTCGGAATTTCTTCGGGATTAAAGAATTTTGTAGTTTTCTTACGACTGCTATTAGTTCGTTGTAATATAAGTAATGGTGCGGGAGTAATCAATCAAAAGGAGTTAATCAAAATTGTATTTAACACGATTAGACATTAATTCAATGATTGTTTATTACAGGGAAGAAGTTGTTTGGTGGCGAATGAGGATTTTGCCGTTTTTTCGCCGTCGTTGTCTGATAATAAAAAATCGCAGGATATAAAATAACTCAAACAAATGCGACGTGCGCGACTGGAAGCCGGTAGTTCTTCTACCAGCGTACACATAGCTTCGTAGAACTCGTTTTTCCCAGAGCGATATATCCTGCTGAGCTTATCCGCGATGGTCATTCATAAGCGAAGGGAAAGAAATGACCCAAGTGGCGTAATAGCTTCGCTATTCGTAACGTTTAGGATGTGGAAAGAAAATTCATCGAGGTATTACAATGTTTTTCAAACGCTATAATAGCGGACAGCGTCATTCGATCGGCAAGAGTGAGCGAAAGAGTTGAAAATAAAAAAAAAGCATATGCTGTACTGAGAGAGTAGAGTTTCATGGCGTGGATGAGCTTCGCGTTGGCTCGTCGGACCTAACGGTAGAAGCGCAACGACCCATCAAGCGATTCCCGGGGGCGTGATCGCTGGTAACTAAACTTGTAAATCTCTCGTCCCTGTGCACGTATCCCGGAGCTTCCCGACTGACCAGAACGCATTTGTCTGTCTTAACCGAGCGAGGATTCTACGTATATAGTAAGGATAGGATAGGCTCTTCTCCAGCGTCTGGGAAATTTGACCGGACGCATCGAATTTCTCATCTAAAGGCTCTCTGATTGACGGAATTTTTTATTTTTTTTTTTACTTTTTCGGCTTTCCAATGATGCGTAACAAAGAGTGTACGAGTTCCGAGAGAGAGCGAGAAATAGCGGAAAAAAATCACGAGGAAGAGAAAACGATAAGCACGTAGCGCGGATATTTAGCATAAATGTAAAATAAGCCGTAGCCAGGATATAAATCGTATTCCCATTAGGAACGAGCTTTCGCAGCGACCGTTTTCCCTGCTCGTTGCTCCGCTAACCAGTAACGCGATGGGTGGAGCAACGGCATGAGAAAACCCGGTGCATTTGAATACTGTCGGATTAAAAATTAAATATTACCGCACGTTGGTCCCCCCGGTTCCAAGCAGTTGGTATAACGATTAGAGGAGACGAGGGTATAAAAGCCGAGCCAATATAGCGCGCAACGAATATGATACAACAGCCAAGAACGGAAATTATTCGAAAACTCATTCCGCGCATCAACCGCGTGCGGCGAATAAACAAAACAAAAAAGTTAATCTTTCTTTGATGAATGACGTTAATCAGTAATTTCCGAAGTGTATACCTTCGATAGAAATCATACGAAATCAGTTTTTTTGTTGTTCTTTCGTTGCTGTTTTCGTTGTTCTTTACTCGCAGAACTCAAAGGCTGAAACCCCCAAAGATCGTTACAGTAACTCACAATTTTCCGTTGTTGGCGTTTGGAGAATAGAGATGTTGGCGTTATATTATCATGGTAACCGGTTAGCAGCGACTTGGGTAGTGCGCGAGATGGATATCCGTCATATTACATGAGACAAGAGAATCGCGAGAGAATAGGTAGGATGAAAGGGCATAAAAACAGCGGAGGGGAAAGAGAGAAGAGAGTCGAGCAAACCGTAAATTCTCGTTTTCCTTCCCAAAGCTCCTTTTCTCGTTTCTAATGCGATTCTCGGCGTTGAAGCGGCCCGCTATACTGCCGCCCCTTAAGCGCAGTTTCCCGTAGATTCGTTGTACATCAAAGTTTATGGGTTGCAGTGCGTCTAGCCGCGCGGAATCGAGGCGCGAATCACGGAATGAGAAAAGCGATAACGCAGCGAAAGAGAAGTTGAGGTCGAGACACACGTATGGATTTCTTCGCGTAAAATTCGCGCTCGCGGTGTTCCCGAGGGGAATGATCGCGCTGAGCAGAGAAATAGAAAATATATTGAGCACAGGGCGAGCAACATTCGGTTTTTATCATTCAGGATATTGCGATCACGCAATTCGCCTGAAGCAAATCGAACGAACCCTTATAATTATCTGTATCGAGGTTGAAATTTGGTCAAGCTATTTACCCCGAGGCGCGGGTGGTTAGTTCGCGACGCGAAACTTAGTTACCGTGGTCATCCGCCTCTCTACGAAACTCTCTGAGGACAAATTCCCGCGGGGGCTTCTGGTAATATATCATTTTTAATCACTTCGCATCCTCTCGATTATGAGTTAACAGGCGAGTCTACCGGAAAATTCGGCGGCCAGCCTCGGGCTTCGATAGTTTGGAAACAGCGTCACATACGACATTGTTAAGTCAACCCGTTTTTTTTTAATTTTTAACCGAAATTCGAATTCCGCGAAAACTCCGGTAGTCCAGCATTTGCCAGTTTAACTCCTACTGTTACAGCGACGGAACTGTACGCCTTGAATAAGTAACCACTTCATCTGCTTGTCCCCTTCGTTCATTTCCGCCGCTGTTACTGACTCCATCCGAGTGGTTGAAAAAAAAAAAAAAAAAAACAAATCGAAAAACAAAAAAAAACATCACTGCCGGCTTTTCCAAGAGTGTATTTTTCGCTTGGAAGACTTCAGGACGGCCTTAATCATTCATCGTGGCCGGTTCGTGGCATTCAAGTCTCCCTTTTAACTGCTCTTTCAGCCTCCGTCCACCCTCCGTATCCCTCCGTATTCTATTCTCTTATAATTATTCTATACCGTAACACATTCGGGACATCACAGTTTTCTCAAATGAATCGAAATTGTTAATTAAACGTTCGGCGAATCAAATTTGTGAGAGACGAGCAGTTTAGCAAAGACGTATACAGCGCGAGTATAGATCGTCGGAAATCCGTTAGTTAGAATCTATTGGAATTCGGGAGGATATTCTCGTGATAGGAAATCCGTCGTGCCTCGGTAATTCGTGGGTTAGGAGAGCAGTGTATGCTTAACAGATCTTGAGCTTCAATCTCATATCTAACGAGCCACCGGGTATCTTTGAATAATTGAAGGAAAGCCTCGAACCTCATGTCCGGCTATTACGTACGTGGAATATTATAGCACAGGGCTATCGTAACGCCACAGTAGCAGTAGCAGTAGCAGCAGCGGCAGCAGCAGCAGAGCAAGTCGCATAGAGTAGCGTGTTCCTCGTACACCGCACCGTAAACTTCTCGTTAGAGATAAATCGTCCGAGGACCGCGAAGCTACTGAATTAATACGACGAATTTAGTCCGGATAATTTCTCGTGCTTTGCTCGGAGATATCTATATCCCACTCTCGTAGAAGCTTCGAGGTGGTAGGGTCGTGAGATCAATTATTTAAGAGACGATAAATACGTAGTCGAGGTTATTCGGATACCGTTCAAAGGGATTCTTGGCTCTTTAATTTGTATAATTAAAAATTCAATATATCAAAGTGTTATCAAAGTTTACATCTCTCACGATATTACGGGCGATGCACTTAGATTTTTTATTCCAAATAGCCTTTTCCTACAGTCAAAAGGGTTGTTAATAATTCTCTTAAGCTCTGTTGCGATATCCGTCGCTGCCAAGCCATGTCGCGTGTTACAACTCGAGCAGCCGATTTGTACGAGTGTAATATATTTCTCGTGTGCGCCAAGGGTCGCGCAACATGTTCTCGTCGTTTGCCCTACACACCGGTAATAGTTGAACTATTATTTACCGTTAACGGCCCCACTTTACTCCTCTATAGCGTATATAACACGCTTGGATATTAACTTACTGCTTATAACATTTACTTACCTGCCGCAGGGTGGGTTTACGGTCGTACGCTGCCTGGAGGTTCTCTCGCGCGCCGGTTGCTTTCGAGCCGCAGGGACCACACGGTCCCGCGCGCCACGAACCGTTTGACTTATTTACTTTACCGAACTCGCGTAACTTTCAGTTAAGGGTGCGGGCCGTTCGCCCGCGCGGCACGAGCGACGGCGATTTTACACAGTCCAGTGAAAGGACCATAAGTTTCTTCAAGCTTTACGGAAACACCCCATCATCCTTGAACCTCCGATAATCACACTTTTTCATGGACGAAGCTGCGATAAAAAAAAGCAAACTAATCACATTTTTTATGATACCCTTAGCTTAATCGAATCGATAACAGGCTACGAAAACGCGTTATCGAATTATCCTGCCATTAGCCTTGCGACGTTATAAACCAACACGCCTCATTAATTTCTACAGCGTCTGCTAAATTCTTAAACTACCAAACGCCGACTACCCGATATTCGCGCATCTTGAAATTTTCAAATATGTTGTCACGTTTTTATAGACTTTCTTTTTTTTTTTAGCGATAGTAGATTTCGATTTCCGTAACCCATGTACTACCCCCCCTTGCTATACCCCCCTATCGAGGCAAAAGCCGCACGAATTATTAAGTGTTCCCACATTCACTTAATCCAGGGAGCGAATATCACGAGATATCTCTGTGGCGATCAATCACCATGGTCCCGCGTGTAACCCACCCTCCGGTTATAGGCCGCTCGATCTAACGCTCGCTCACTCGTTCAACCCCCTGGGTAACAAACGCCCAGCGAAAGAGAAAGAGAGAGGATGGAGCTTCGACTATCTCTTTCTCTCTCGTATTCTCTCGCTCGCGCCTCTGTTATTCACGCCAAGTCGTATATCATTCCGTTATCATCGACTCTTTATATGCGGTCGCGCTCCATTTTCTGTCTGTTTGCTCCGTTAAACGGCTGGGCCTCTCTCTGCGTTTCTCTCGTGGTATATATAGTATAACATAGAGAGTCACGCAGAGGCCGCAGCGAGTAACGGCAACGGATATAGAGAGGAGTGTGTGGGCACTGATTCAGTCGGGGAACAACCATTAGCCAGATTTCGGTTTGCCGCTTCTGTACTCTATAACTATATATATACCTTTGTACGTATGCCAGAGAGATCTGGTCACTAGCATCGGTATCGAAACTGCACATAGGTCGTTTCCACCACTCGTTATTTAGACCCATTATCCCTCTCCCACCCGGCCGACGATGCCAAAACGACAGAAATAGATAGATCGATCGAACGTCCATCAATGATCGACGGCCACTCTATGCGCATCAGTACTCTCACCCTCTCCAATATCCCAGATTGATCTATCGATAAATTTAGAACTTCGTCGATATTTGTCAGTGGATATTCGACTGTTTTGCCTTTGCGAAATATTTAAAAAAATGTATATCACGCACAATTCTACATTTACAGTGATTATTGCTTTTCGCGCTTTTATTCATGGTAATGGTCTGTTTGCGGAAAACAAGTCTTGAAGAATCGATATATCGCATCAAAGAACTAATCAAGTTAATCATTTTATTTTAAACCATTTCTTTTTCTGGTGATTTCAGGAGGCACTTTCTTCGTCAGCGATCTTTCTTTCGAACATAATTTGTAATCGACTTTTGATTCTTTATCCTTCTTCGTTGATCGCTCTGTTACCGAGTTTTTTTTTTTTTTTTCAATTTTTGCTTCTTTTTTGTTCGTTTGCCCCGTCCCCCAGAGGTGCACGTAGAGTTTGGCTGGCTGCTCGTAAATCAAACGATGCATATGCACGAAAGAGAGAGGGAGAGAGAGGTTGAGTCAGGCGTCGATCGTGTTTGTCCGATCGACGAACTAACCGGCGCCATCTTGCCCTCCGGCATCATATCCCTCGCCGTTGACCGTTGAACCGGAAACGACTGATAGTGACGCCGCTGATCGACGCCTATATACTCTCCTATAGGCACAGAGATCGGATCCGCCAAGTTGCTCTCCCGATGTGAAAGAGCAGGGGTCGGGGAGAAGCATTGGGGGGGACCGGCAGGTTCTCGCGCCCCGATACCCATCGCTCCTCTCGCGCATTGTGGTTTCGGCTAACACACCGTCGATAAGCCATACACCACCATCGAGGCTATCCTCACACTCGCCGCGATGTACAATGCATCCGCGCGCGCGGTAGTAACATATCCCCGCGGGGAAATATGATTTTACGCCGAATATGTGTTTACGTCCCTTTTCGGTCACTCGTGAGTCTCATGAAACCGCAGCGTTTTCCTATTCGCGAGAAATCTGTTCGTTTTATTCGAAAGACAACCGGCACTCTTCGTTCCACGCGAGATACAGAGACTCGATCATCGCACCCTTCGTTCTTCCTATCGGCGAGTGGCTGAGACTGAGCAAAGCTTTGAGAAAGCGAAGTATACACTTTGTCGCCAACAATGTTTGCCCAGCGACGTGACCGCAAGAGTTGAACGTCGAAAGACGAGCGGAAACATTGAGCGGAGCCCACAGGAAGTGATGCTGAATAAGATCCCCGCGCATATAGAAGGAACAGTTCGTGCGGCGAAGACACGAAACCGCAAAGGTCGGAGATTGCGTCTCGCCGTTTGCAAATGTGCTGCTAAAAGGGGTGCCGAACGTTTCTCACGCGCGTGTGGCATATAGTGGGTATATATAATACGAGGTCGCATCAGCCTTGTATTGTGGCAGCGTCAATGCTGCGGAAACTAACACCGCACCCTTCCTGCTCGCAGCGCCTCTCGCGCGCGCGATCTTCTCCCTCGAGCAGCGACACCCTTCCTGCGATCTCTCGACTCTCGTATATCCACCTCTGTTTTGTTATTTCTATCTTTCAACGCTCACGCGCGTTGTGTACCGTCGGTGTTTTGAACGCGTGGTACCTGAAGAGATTCGAGGGACACGAATAAAATAGCCACTCGATAACAATCGACGCACTCTTGTTATGACAGCGAGGCGATACGCGTTCTTTTTCATTCTCTCGTGAAACTCGCGAAAAAAAAAGACCGATTGGACGGATACCTTTGTTCATCCCGTCACGTCTTGATGTCACGGAGAATTTTATTTAACTCACAATCGATAGTCCTTGAAGCGATGGATTTCTATTGAATGCGGAGAATCACCACGGCGTTTCTACATAATTTAACGCGTAAAACGTTGTTGGATATGTCCTCTGCCCGTAAGCCAAAAAAAAAATGATATCTCTGTGCCAATTTAAAAAAATCAAATTAAACCCTCCAAAATAGAATAAAAAAAAACATAACTATGATATGAATTATGTCAAAGTAATCGAACATATTGTGATCGATCGGTTTTTACGCTGATTGACTGCCCTACAAGAACGATGTTTCGTGGCATACATGGGGAATATCAGTCGCACCAATATTTTTTTTTTCGTCAATTACCACTGTTCGACTTTAGTTTAGAACAAAACTACCGTTGGATTTATATTCATCAAGAAAAAATTCATAGATATATGTGGAATAAAACTTTTTTGAAGCCTTCGATTTGACGAAATGAAAATAACGATCTTTCTTGACTTTGTACCGATTCTAAAAAACAATCCCGTAATTCCGTGGAATATTATATTTTCTGTATTTTTCGTATCGAATACGTCTGTAGTAATTTTTTTTTCACTAATTCCCATTGGTAAACAAAAATATGTTTGATAGAAATGCAGGCAATTGCACATTTTTCACAAAACGTAAAATAAACGTTCGGTATGAAAAATCGCTGCTCTTTGGCCTGTAAGAACTGTGTCGGTTAATTTTTTTATTCTTTATTCGCGAACTCGTGTCGCACGTAAATATATACATCGATCGCAAAATAATGCGAAAAAATAATGGGACAGCGTGCGATAAAAAATAAAATAAAATAAAAAAGCGAAATAAAAAACAGAAATTGCATTAGCACGATACTCAAAAATTCTTGTGCTACTTATCAAAGATATTATTTAAAATTCTCTGCGTGTACCTCTGGTCTTGAAGCCGTCCTGCTTGACGGAGCATTTCTAATTAATCTCGAGCATCCGTCCCGTAATCCACTAGCCGATGCCGAAGGTCTGCCGATTTTCCCAAGCGAAGACGCCGCGTTGCGCGCACCACTCTCGTCTCCCAAAGTCTGTTGTGAAGGTATAGCGGAGGGATAAAACGATTAAACGAAAAGTCTCCTCGCTTACTTTGGAGCTGACGGGGTCGCGTTCACTCGTTTTGGGAGAAGTGAAGGGGATTCTTCGTGCCGATAGATACTTCGCTGGCTGCTTGGCTGCTGCCAGGACGAGCGTGAAAACTGGATGAGACTCCAAAGATACTAGTTATGCCGACTTTAAATAAAGATCGACCCGAAACGACCGAAAACGCAGAAGTCGGAAAGGGTGCGCGCAAAGAATTAGACAACGTTCGGGGCGACGATATTCAAAAAGAACCTCCGATAAGTGTTTTTCTTTTTCGATCTTTTCTCTGTTTTCACAAAACTGAGGAAAAAAAGAAAGTGACTCCAACCGTACGTGTCACGGACACGAGGCTCATCGTCCGTTTTCCGAAGTTTACTATAACTGTCAGGGAAAAGCTCGTCGAAAATTCGTCGAAGCCTATACTCGTCGTCTTTTCCTATCGGACCAAAAACGATTTATCATACCGGGCGTTCCATAGGAATATTGAATACGACAAGATAATCTCTCGACGGTAGAACTCTCCTCTTCTCATCGTTTTCTCTCCTCTCCTGCATCCCTCTCTCTCTGTCTTTCTCCATAACCCACCCATTCGTTCCACCCTCTCGCTGTAGTAGCGAAAATGGTACGGGCGCGTGGTTAATGTACCGCGAGTACCGATAAGCTCACTGGCAGCTCATACTATACACGTTTCGTTGACTACTCTCTCCTCTTTCTCTCTCTATCTCTCTGTGTTACGATGTAACCTGTAGTTTTTGTGACTCCGGACAGACGAGAAAGCTTGACGCCCGCTCGATGGGAGTGAAGAAGCGAACCCCACAAAATTCACCCCTCTAACCGCGTTTCCACCTTAAAAAGGGTTCTTCCTTCCCAAACCCCGAACTCGCTGTGTTCTCTCGCAGAATATTGAAGCTGTATATAGGTTTTGTATGCTTTTTTTTCTCGAAAGCCTTAAGTACATCAAAGTAAACGACTGTGGTGCAGCTTTTTCATAACGTCCATTAAATTCACCGTGGGTGGTGAACAATCGTTATAGTCTTACTGTCCACAGTCCGAGGACTGCAAACAGACTTCTTGTGGATTTGTTTTTTTTTTTTCATCAATAATTCATCAAGAATCGGTCTTCGCTGATCCCGCCTCGAATAAAAGCGGCACACGTTTCGTTCGCCCAAAGGTATAACATTCTCGAATGGATGAAAAAGACTTGTTTCGAGTCCCTGGCCGCCCGCGATGAATGCACATAAAATAATAGAAACCTCGAAAGTACGTTCTCACGAGAGCAGCGAGAAGATGTGGAAGTCGGGTAGGAAAAAAATGTATACACAGTCGCATATAGTACGGCTATAGCGTTTAATACGGTCGACGACGCCATAGGGGTTCCTCTCGCGCTTCACCAACCGTCATCGGCGAACGAACAACTATCGTCATCTCATTCCCACAAAATCTACGCTCGCATCGTGACAATACTTGTTCGTTGTGTACGCGGGGGCCAGTACTTTGGATTTATCGCGAGTTTGAACGCGAGAGAGCGTTCCTCAGAAGTTGGAAACGGCGTGAGGGATTCTGCCGGATATTTATACGCTTTGAATGCGCGTACGAGGATCACTCTAATGGTTTTATTATACCGATAGTCGAGCTTTTGGTCTTTTCTCGACCGCCGCATCATCTTTTTTTCTTTTTTTTTTCCGCTCATCCACGTTTCTCCAGCCGCACGAGTGTCCCACGATTCTCAGATCGTTTAGAGAGAAAAGAATAACGGAAAAGAAGAAAAAGATGAAAATGTGCGAAGCCCAAAGCTCCGGGAATCTCTGGAACTGGAATAATATTCGAACCGTAGCTTTTCAACCCCTTCCCACTGCTCTCTGGGAGTCAGGGGGAGAGTTGCTCTCTGTGTATGTAGCGTTATATATGGCGTAGGTCTGCGTGCACCAGTCCGATAGCGGCCTGGAATGAGCATTGCTGACATCACGGGGGGCGCTATGGCGAGGAGTTTCAACTCCTGGCCAGTGTCCCCGGGTTCCTCCCGACAATTATGTACACCGATCTAGCTGATGCTATGCTATACCGGGAAATCGTCGGTCTGCTTGGTCAGCCTTTGCTTAGGACCTCGATGGGGACGTTATGCCTTCGCGTCTGTTCAGCAGCGACAGCTTTCATACCCGACAGTACCTAAACTTTGATAATAATTACTTTGGACTCGATTTTGGATATTCAAAGCGGTCAATTTTCCGTTTGCAAAGTTTTTTTTTCCACGCCTTGAATGATAGATGGCTACGATTGACCCCGACCTTCCATCTCCTTTCTCAACGTCAAAATAATTTTTTTTTTCACAGAAAAGAAAAGATAATCGATCGCGGCGCGTTTTCTTTCACGTGGAATCAACAAGTATTTTTTGTTCAAGAAAGGTAACGTTAGTTTCTTCGTACCCTCAAGATTAAGTTCGAAGTTAAGAGTTCTTAAACTGACCGATATATCAAAGGTGCGGCAGGCTTCTCAAGTGCTTTTTTCAGAAGTTTAATCGAACGTATCTGTTACTTTCGTTAGCCAAGAGATTATCTTCGTATTATTTAGTTTATCGGTCGTGTTAAGAGATACTACAATGTAAATTTAACTGAACTGCTCGCGATTTCATTCATAAACTATTCCGACGAGTTATCACCGAGAGACGAGCGGCGGTCGTCTTTGCCCGTTAGGTTACTTACTCCGCTGAGTTTCATCTCAACTCACCGTTGATTTAAACCTTACCGTTTGCATCTCATACCCGCTGCTCGACGGAGAATTCTCAGTTACATACACTAACTTCACCGCGAGCCTCTGACCCGACGAGCTCTTTGCGAGCCGACGGTCGACCTTGCGGTGCGAACCTTCGTCTCGCAATGGTCTGACAACGAGCGTCTTTGCGGAGGCCGCAAACGTTCAAGTAGGAATAGCCGATCCCCGGCGCTAAATCAAGAACGGTTAACTTAATCATCCCCCAGGCGAGATAGAGGCCAAGTGCGCTGCCTCTGGCGTTACTCAATTTCACGGTTATCCGCGTTTTCTTGGCTGCAACCCATCGATGTGGAAGCAGAACTCTCGAGTGATTCAAAAATGTGGTCGAATGTAAATAAAAGAAAAAAAATTGAAAAGAGGGATGAAAGAACGAAGGGAACGTGTGCAGTCGATTAGGCAAATTTTTTCCCCAACAACCCTCTGGCGAACTTTCTTTCTCTCTCTCTCTCTTTTTCTCGCTCACGGAAGGTAGAAGGAGAATGCTTCTTCGTTGAGTACAAACCGCACGAAGAATTTAACAGAAGGAAACAGGTGAACGATGAGCGATGCTAAGTAATTAATAAACATTCTTGAGGGATACTCATCTTTATCCAACCCCCCGGTAGTTTCTCCGGCTGCTTCTCCGTTCGTTTGATTTATATATAGACACCCCGACTCCCTCACCGTGGAATGCTAATTAAATCATTATTAAAATAGCAACTGCTCGAAGCATCTTCGCCCGTTGTTCGAACTATTTTCATCGCGAGGAGAGTTGAGAATATTGTATACGAAACGCGAAGTCGATCGATCGTATTATATTCGCAATTGAAGTATTACGCGCGTTTCTAAAAAAAAAAAAGAAATTCTTTTTTAAACGCGGACGTTGAAATATGTTTCGCGCTATCGTTTGCCGTAAATATTAAAAATAATGAAAAAAAAAAGTTTGTCTCATTGTAAACTCGAAACGCAGTGCGCCGAGTGTCAACGAAACGGGCGCTGCTACGGGGTGGGCGACGTTTTGTCTTTGTTATGAATGCGGTCCTTATCTCGAGGCTGGTCCATCACCGTTGCCGCGGGTTTTGTCCCCAGTTGTCTCGCGTATATTCCTCCAATGGTGCGGGTTGGACTCTCCGCGCGATGTCTGCGGCGAATTGTAAGGAGAGACAGGAAACCGGAAACGCAAGAGCGTCTGGACAACGAGAGCGCCGTTGCTCTCGATTTCACAGTTTCCATACTAAAACATTCTCGTGGTACGACGCGGTACTATCGTAGAAGCGAAAAATCCGGATTTCGAAGCGTCGATGACACACGTTCGCCGGTCAGCGCCCTCCTATCAATCCCTTTCGCTGTTGCGTTTTAATATTTCGGTGACGCCCGGCTGTGCGACGCTTGTGTTCTCCGTATCTCTCAGGAAGTCGAACGCTCCTTTCTCCTGTACGCGGCATCTCGAATTTCGTTGTACCGCTCGTATCAACGAACGGTCAGAAGTTCTATCTTACTCCCGAAACGTTTGCGGACGAAGGAAGGGTGCGAGTTTGTTCGTGCGGGTGGTTAATGAGAACCGGTACCTCGATCACACGCTACATCCCTCAGTTGACCACGAGACTAGTCCCGCACTCGGCCCGCTCCCTCAACCTCTTCCTCCGTCCCCCCTTAACGGGCTTTGGTATAGCAGTCTCCGTTTCGGTTAAAGGGGTGTGATGTAAATCAGTCCAGTGGTCAGCCGGTGGTCCGCCGCCGCACATTAACTTGCCGAGGCCCTCTCACAAGCTCTCTTGACCACCGAAGAGATCTTCCATTTCCTCATTCGCCAACCGTGAATTTATACTTACCTTTGGACTTCGTTCCTGCAAGAGCCTCGCAGCAATTTACTGCTCTTTTCCCAACCGATTGTCTCGTCGTCTGTGTATTATCGTGCCGCAACTACTAACGACTCGGCGCAGGCAAACAGTCCGAAAGGGAATGAGTGACGGGAATTTCGCCCGAAACATTCGACGAGGCGAATCCCCTCCTCACCGGACACGGAGACTCGCCGAGAACGATCGATTGTTAAATTCGTGCGGCTGACTGTCGGAGACACTTACAAATTAGCCAATCAAGTTCTAATCCAACGAGCCACACCAGGGTTTTCCTTGTATCCTGGATAACCCGGCAAGCGGGAAAACAGCTACACGATTTCTCCCCAATCGAGTCCCGAGACCTCGCCACAAATACTTTAATCCGTCCATTAATCCGTAGCAACGCTCCGGCAACGTGAGTTTCTACGAGATAAAACTTTTCTACGCTAGTAAGCGAGTTTGTTACGGATCTTTTGTCGTCGGCTCCAGAAACCCGCATCAATTCGGACGTTGAAACTCGCGCGCGTGCTTACGATAGCCTATCGATGACAATAATCTTCGAAGCTATTGGAAGCAGAAACGGTAGTCGATTAATAGACCGCGAGAGAGAGAAAACCTATGGGGGAAAACCTATATACCGAACGAGGATTATCGATGGCTCGACAGTCGTCGAGACGTGAACATCGTTACAAGTAGATGTTATCTTAACACGTCAAGTTGATACATTATTTTCTTGAGAAGACATTTCTTCATCACTTCGTATGACCGCTTTCATCGAATGATTAACTCCTCAACTATGGATCCGAAAAACAGTATTTTCAGATTTGGTTTTTTTTTTTTCGTGCTGATTTATTACGAAATCGTTATTGCAACTCGAGAAGTATAATATTAGGGTTGGAGAATTTTTATCAGAATTTTTTCAAACAAAATTGAAGAATTGTAAGAAAAATCTTCGAAATTAAATATTTCGATGATTTTTTTTTGTTTTTCGCTGAACACAAACCCGATAACAGTTTTGGTCTGAAGCCAAGCGAATGATTGGTAATGTTTCAAGAACTACTTTTTCCAGTTTCCTCCAAAATCGCTGTTCATAAATAAGTTTGCGTCTCAGATTCGTGATCAAAAATGATAATTTAGTTGGAATTATTAAATCGCCAGTTTTTGAAGATTCGAAAAAACGCGATATAATTTCCGGTCTAAGAACCAATCATTGAAAAATCGCAAATGCTTATTAATCATCGTCAAAGAATTTGCCCATTTTTCATTCTCTCTCGGGAGATTCGCGAGCCGGAAGTAGATACGTCACTTGGATCTAATTTATGTCCGCGTATAGGTGAATAACACGCAGCCGGTTGCTTCAGTGTACCTCGGATTGATTTCTGAGCGAACTCGGCGCTCTGGAGGGGCTCTACATTTGGTTGGCTTGATAAAAAGTGTCCCGAAAGTAAACGAAGGGCGAGCCACCCGCGGTGGCAGAACCTATACGTATATACAACGGTGGGAACGCGGGTCGAGGGATGGTGTGGTTGAATTTATGTTTCGCATCTCCGTGGCCGCTTGTACGATTTTTTACTCCCTCGAAGCTGTACAGTACGCTGGACAAACAACAATAAATATATTTCGCGCGCTCGTATGTGTGTATATATACCGAGGATGGGGATGGGGAAAGCGGAGTGTGCGAAGGGGTCGTAGCGGTTGAGGCAGCAACGGGTATGGCGAACTTCCACGTAAGCACGTACAAGCATAGCTTAGCGTAATCTGACTGCACATACCGCCCTATTTCAGAGCGGTCCCTGTCGAGCTCCTCGCACTCTCATCCTCCAGCTGCAAGTATCGTTTCCGCAAGAGGTTTAGAGGAGAAGAGAGTAACAGAGAGCCGCGCTACCTGGCGAAAGAATTTCGCGACATGACCAGAATTGTAACTCTTTCACCATTAAAGTTTCTCGTAGTTTTTCATTCTTCTCGTCGATAAATCTTCATTTTAGCTCAGACGCTAATTACGTTTCTCCAAACGTTTCAACAGTTTGGAATTCTAATGGAAGCAACGTCACGGGTAGAGGAGGCGGCGCATACGATATCTACTTTACAAAACGGGGGGGTCACCATTCCCACAAGTAGTTTTTGTTCGTCGACGCTTACCGACGACACTCTCACGTTTGGTCGGGCTACTCACGGGCAAACGAGCTTAAAACATCCCTTAAATTACCCCCATTAGTGAGGGTTGAATGCTGGGCAAACGAGGATTTCGCTGCTGCTACTACCTCCGGTACCTCGTATGCCCATTATGTTACACACGCTTGCGAGATTTATTTTCATACGAAATATTCCCATTTACCTCGTAACAGTGGTGCGTGTTCTCTCAAATTACTTTGTTATGGCGCGGGTTCGTCGCGTCACAAGTACGAGACTTTTTTCGTAATTTTTGTAAGAATTCAATACATTTCTACATATTAACGAACCATTCAGCGATTCAGAGCAGAATTCCTTTTTTTTCACCTATCAAAATTAATAGATAAAAAGTAGTTTTTTTTTTTACAATAAAAAAAAATCAAAAGCGTATACGATAATACGAGACAATCCATGAAAGGAAATTTCATTCTTACACTGCGAAATTCAGCGATATTCAGCTCCGATTTCCACGTAACATTAACGCGACTAAAACGAGCCCTTCCCCCTCCCCTTATCGGTCTTATCTCTTTAATTTCTCGAAAGTGGCCGCGGTTCTCTACCGGCGTATAGCTAACGCCGAGCCGTGAGAGAGTGAGAGTACCGACGATTTACAGAATTTAAACAGTCCCCGGGGATAAGGCGAGGCGAGTCGGTGTGCATGGATTAAGCTGTGCTCCGCACTCCACGAGAAAGGTACATCGCTACACGTAGGAGGAGGGGATTGCCCTCTACGTCCTTCCTGCGGGATAAAACAAAACAGTAGCCGCGAGTATATTAATGCTCAGCTTAATGTGCCCCGTCTAATTAATGGACCGCTACACGCGCCCCGGATGCTGGCTGTAGTTCTTCTCTTCTCTTCTTCATCCTCCCCGTGATACTCGAAATATCGTGTGGCGTTCTCAAAAAAAAAAAAAAAAAAAAATGCAAAGGATACCAGATAGCAACGAGGAAACGAGAGAAACTCGTTGCAAAAAGAAAAAAAACCAGAAAATATGAAGTTACCGGGCGAGAAAGATGAAATTTTTGAGCGAAGAGGATGGAACGTTCCGGAACTGTTCCTCTAGGTATAGGTCTCTAGAAACACATATATATATGTGTATATATTCTATATATAGAAGGAATCTCGCTGGGGGTGGTTCCTCTCGACGCCTCCGGAGTCGAGGAGAACCCGTGGAGGCGGAGCCTTTGGGGGCTGCTGCTGCAGAGCCGATGCGCTGCACTGCAGAATCCGTCGCGATTCCTATGTACACTATATCTGCCCATTTTGTAATTTCCATCCAAGGAATACGAATTTCATTCATTTATATTTCGTAATAAATGAATGGCTAAGTAAATTATTCGTAAAGCTTTACACTTGACTTAAATTGTAATTACAAACGGATGACGCTTCTCAATTAATTTTTCCGCGTCAACGAGTTGCAATAATGTTGAATTGAGTCGTATGAAATAAATGTTCTATATCGTGTGGATTAGTAATTGTCGGAGGCGTCTGTGACGATAATTTGACAAGAAGTTTCGTAATATCTATACCGGAAGAGAATCCTGCGTACCATGAATACTTTTATCTCGTCAACAACCAGTGCGAGAGAGCATCGATAAGCGTTCATTGCGGCATGGAAGAAGGGTTGTCGGCTAAGGGTTGTTCGTAGCACATCGGTTAGCTAGGATATAGTAGTTAGCGGTTGATGAACGCTCTCGCCGTTTCCAGAGTCCGTTCGCGGCTAATCGAATTATCGTCGCTTTGAGGATCACAGCCCGTGGATGATCCGATCACGTACGGCCGATGGACGGATTGCCAACGATGCGAGACCACTTCCGTGCAACGGAGAGCAGCATCCCGCATACTCCGTCCGCGTTTTCGTCCCCGTACTGCGGCGCTTCTACTCCTCGATCTCCACTGTCCCCATCGACTCTCTCCATTCCCTTTTCTCCTTCTCTCTTTCTCTCTCCCTCTCTCTGCGCCGTTATGGACTCTCTCGCTAGGTCTACTCTGCTATCACGATGCGTTTCACTCTATCTCCCTCGCGAGCTCTCTTGCATCCGTGAAACACACTGCTGTCGCTGGTGCGCGATGGTCACTCATCACGGAACGGTGAACATCGACTACCGCCGGTGGCTT
The DNA here is from genome assembly GCA_964006125.1 of Cryptus viduatorius. Taxonomy (NCBI): domain Eukaryota; kingdom Metazoa; phylum Arthropoda; class Insecta; order Hymenoptera; family Ichneumonidae; genus Cryptus; species Cryptus viduatorius. The sequence continues at coordinate 10,659,219 of OZ023224.1, read as the reverse complement.
CACAGCGAGTTCTTCGGCTCATCGGCTTTTCGACGGTCTATCATCGCCAAGAGAAATTCCGGAAATCGATTCATCGGCATGTGCAGCAAGCAATGAACGATTTATTCTTTTGTTTTTTTTTTTTTACGATTTTTCGTGTACAATGAAAGACAAGAGAAAAAGAAATGTTTCGAAAAATTGATTATTTAACTATTTTTATATACAAACTACTATATGGTTTTCATTCGATAAATTCGATATATTATGTTTCTGAAGGTACATTGATATCGTTACATTAACAAAGCCTCCGGATTTCGGTAACAAGATATCCGCAATACGTTATTTTTGTGTAATTGTCTCCTAATGCTCAGTGAATCAGTATAAACGCGGCTCTCAATGCCCTCAATAGAATTAGCGACAAGTGTCGAATATCGGAAACCCGCGATGATCTCTCTGGTTGCTGCTGGCTTTCCTGTGGTTTTCCCAACTGCCCTCGAGCGGTGTGTGGAACACTATACGTCGAGGTTTCGCGGCGATATCGCGTTGATGGACTTTCGTTCCATCGATCGTCGAGCGGGAAAGCTCTTCAGATTGTCGACAAAGCTTTGTTCTCTCGAAACGGTGGATAACTCCCGAACCTCTTGTCGGCCAGTAGCTTCAGTATGCCAAAAGTGCGTCGCGCCCTATAGTCGAGAGTCGAGTCCACCGACGTTGCAGAATAGGAAAATTGACCCTTCAAAGTCAAGGCCAACGGGGGAGGGTTTGAGGTCAACAAGAGAATGCGGTATTAAAGACCGCAGGAATTTGTGGTCAACGCATCTTCATCCCTATGAACTGTTGTACAACGATCCGCGAAGAGTTGTTGGATAACTCGAAACTCGCGAAGGAATATGTATCCTCAACGAATAATAATATGCGTGGGGTAATAACGCGAGTATCAAATGACGTGCACAGTATCATCAAAGGCGCGGGTGCAAAATATTTGCCAGGAAAGTTTCGTTGCCGCAATACCGAGGATATTAACATCCTCGGTAATATTGTCCAGACTATGGCGGACGCGGGGGTTCTCCCAGAGACATATTGCAAACCGCATGAAACTTTGCTCATAGCAATGCGCCGAGAAGGTTGAGAATGTTGGCGAGAACTACATCGAACCTCGTTTTACATCATCTTACTCTCGATCCCCCGAAGGAAGGAACAACGCGGATGATGCGCATCTCCGCGAATTACAATTCTCGTAAAAAGCTTCTCAATGTATATTTCTACATCGTTTACGAATGTACACCACCTTTATTCCGATTTTCGGATGGACAAATAGTTACAAAAGTTGCTGCACCGCTGTTGCCGCGTTTATCGAAACCGCAACGAAGGCTACTTGCAGCAGCAGCAACAGCAGCCGTTGCCACTATACGCCGACTGACAAACTGTGCGGAGGGAGAGAGAAAGCGACTTGTCGAAGGACCCGTTCGAGCTTTGCAAACGTGCTAACCGGATGCACGGAATAGGGGCAGAGAGTTCCTCGTGTGCGTGGAGGCCGCGGCGCACGGGGGTCAAACTAATTCGATTCTAAACTCTGACCACACGCAGCCAGCGGGCAGCAGCGTCAACGACAGAGTGGGTGGCAGGACACAACACCGTCCTCCTCCGTACTCGGACACAGATGGCACTAAACTGCGGTTAAATTCTCAAGCCGTAACTCTAATTACTCATAGACAAACCCGACAACCCGGAGCGACAGCTGCCGCTGAAACTTGTTTAACCACCCGCTCGCTGAATGAGAGATATTCGAGAACCGAGAAATCGAGAGGATTCTATATGATATCCACGATCTACGTGCTTCAATGGCTTCAAATTCATATATATCTCATAATCCTGCAATCGAAATGACTAACTTCCAACTTTTTTTCGTTCTGTTACAGAAATAAGATGACTATGGACGTGAGCAAAAGTGAACCGAGTAAAAACGGAACCGTACAGCAAGAATGCGCTGGTTGCGGAAAAACTATCACCGAAAGGTAAGATGAAATAAAAAAAAAAACATTCTGAACTTTAAAGCAAAAAAAAAATGAAAAATCATCATTTTAATATAGAATTTTATTAATTATCGATTAAACTTCGAGTGAAATTGTTTTTACCTGCAAAACACAGGTTGATTATTTCTTTTTATTTAATAATCTCTATTATTGTTTCGTTATTAGATATCTACTGAAAGCTCTGGATATGTATTGGCACGAGGATTGTCTAAAGTGCGGATGCTGCGACTGTCGACTCGGAGAGGTTGGATCGACTCTCTACACAAAAGCAAATCTTATTCTCTGCAAGAGAGATTACCTCAGGTGATGAAATCATTCGTATTATTCGAATACTACGATAGCGCGATTGTAATATCAGAATTCACGGTTGAATGTTCCGTATTGCATTGGGGGTTTCGACAAATCGAATTTTACAGATGAGTTTCCTTTATTGAATACATACTTGCGATCGCCCGCGAGCGAACAAACTATGAGAACATTTTATACGTTATCCTGTCTCTCTCTCTCCTCTCTGTCTGTATGGATATACATATACATATATACGCGTCACACACAAATGGAGAGAGGAAAGGCCTCTCTCGCGTTGGCAGAGCAAATAAACCGTGTTGAGATTACGGAGTCCCGAGGGAACACGCGCAGGTGCCATTGTGAACGAGTGTGTATGCGTATTCGCCCGACGAACGAGAGCGAGAACCAGCTATTGAAACTGTGGCCTTTATTAATGGCCCAATATTTGAGGAGAACATTAGTGTGCAGCTTCTCTCTATCGTTTGTCGAAACTTTATTGGTTCTGCAGCGAAGCGCGAGACGAGACTCGTTCGATATGCGGTTTATTCGAGAGGAAAGTAGCCTTGTGCTCCACTGGGATTAAGAGGACATTGTCCTCGCAGTTCATTCATATACTTGCGAATTACCGGATCGTCAAATCGTGTAGAAATATTGACTATAATAATAAAAATTCATTTTCAACTGAATACCCAAAAGAATATAGAAAAAGCGATATTTATTACGAGATAAAGGTGTAACTTCCGTTTATTCATATTTGGCGCCATAAATCGTTAATTCAAATGAAGATATCGAAACGCAAAAAATGCTTTCAGCTGATAACCCAAATATTTGCTTCGCGAATATAAAGCAATGTCGTCGGACACAAAGAAACGTTTAAAAAAATATATATATATCTTATGGATTTTCCAAAAATGATTCATTTTATTATTAAATACTGATTCTCAAATAATTTTACAGACTCTTCGGCAACACCGGCTACTGCGCTGCGTGCGGAAAAGTTATACCTGCTTTCGAGATGGTGATGAGGGCGCGAACAAACGTATATCATTTGGAGTGTTTCGCTTGTCAACAATGCAACCACAGGTAAGATTCGTTCTTCAATCGGTTCCTCAATTATACCTTTGATGCCAAAATTCGAATAAAAATAGTTATTCCGTATACCGTACCGTATATACTCGTCAAGAGTTTCTCCGTTAGCTATAGAATTCAACAAACTTCCGCGAGAATCTTGTATTTATTAACAACGTCGGCGCACTCCCGATTAAACATTAACAGCCGGCGGCGGCAACGGCGGCGGCAGCGACGAAGTTACCTATTCGGATATTCCAGTGAGCCGCGTGTTGCTTGCCTGCCTGTTCGCTCCTCCAGCTTCCCTGGCAGCTCATCCGTATAACAATTTAATTCGTGAACACGCCGAGAGAGCCTCTCCACGCGGCAGAGTCACTTTCCCTTCCCGCTGCGTTCCCGTTGTCTAACTTTGCAACACTTCTCGCTCACTTATTCACAACAAGGAATCCTCTCTCCCCTCTGAGTTTAAGCAGAAACTCATTCAACGCCAGTCTCCTCGACTTGGGCGCTGTTTTCAAAGTACTGCAGTTAAATCTCCGGAGATTCGAGATTATCGTGGCGTCTTGACGATTTGTCGACACCATAAATAGTCCGTTTAATTCGCCGATATCACGGAATGTGTAGCGGAAGAACGAAAGTTTGAAACTTCCGGTAATAAATTTGCAATTTTCGTATTTAAAAATTTCTATATCAAAAAATTATCGCGAAATAGCGAGGTCTGCGAAAGATGCCCCCGAGGCATCGCTCCGCCGAAAAGCTCACGTCGGATGCAAATCATATACTATATATAGGGGGCTATAATTTTTTCGTTAAAAACTATCTAACGTGGAAGAAGCCGGGCATCAACGATTAGCAAAACGAAAAAAGCATAAAACGTACGAAAACACGTCGAGATTTTCAAGCTATCGACTTCTGAGTTATACAGTATATTCCCCGCGGTATGTATATAAACGGCGGAGTGTGAGACGAAAACCGGGATTGCGTATTAAATTCGGTTAGGGAGAGCGGAATACCCCGTAGGTTTTTAATTACCAACGAGCCACTGGCCGGACGCGATGATAGGAGTAAAAAAAAAAGAAATCGCGAAGGTGAAGCAGCGATGGGGGTAGGAAGAGGGTAAAACAGAGAAAGCATTGGGATATGAAGTGAAATAGACGGAGAAAGCTAAATTCGAAAGGGCCGTCAGTCGTTCGGAGTGACGTGAGCGTTGATGGCATTTCGCGCGAGTCTAATGTCATCCGGCGCGTCGCACAGACGTCACCGCGCCTATGGCATTTATCCTGACCTTTCTCTCGTAGCCATTCTCGTGATTATTTTATTATCATAACAATGAGGACGAAGGGGACAAACGAAAAAAAAAGAAGATGCCACAAAACTCATGAGATTAATTGGTAGCCAAGATAAACGTTTCGCGGTGGCGGAAAACAGCGAGAAATGTGAATTTCTGTAGCTGCAGCCGGAAAGAGAGAGAATGGAAAAAGAGAAAGAGTAATGATTAATCGTTCGAAAGGGGTAGTTTTGTGCTTAACAACGAGTACGCCGTTGGTGAGGTTGAGTAGATGTTTAAAGTCGATGATAACGCCGGTGAACAAGAGTTCGAACACACAATGTAGCAGAGAGTAAAAGAGAAAGAAAGTTGTTTAGCACGCGGTTGCAAAAGGAGTCTCGGTAACCGAAACGTCGAAGGAGCACTTTTTCCTACTTGGCGAGGAGATATAATCGCGGTCAACGCGAGCCAATGGTTAAGGGGGTCTCGTATTTTCGTATAATGTACACAGAGAGAAAGAGAGAGAGAGAGACAGAGAGGAGAACGAGAGAGTTTACAGGTATATATACAAGTCCGGTATAGAGTTGACCGTAGACTTTGAGACCGGAAACGGATATGGCCGTTGAGTCACGCGATCACAGAGTCGAGAGAGTGAGAGGCCCCCGAACCCAAGCATAAAACACCTGAGTTGTTTAATCATACGCTACCCACGGACTGGAGAGTCTTCGAGGACCGTAAACTCAACCGGGTCGACTCAGCACCCGTTCTACGATTTCTTCCAACGATAATGAAATCGCGTACTCCAATTTTATATCTATTAGAAAAACTAAAACCCGCCAACTTCTCAGATTTCCTTAATATTGATATAATCATAGCACAATCATAGGGCTCTCGAGGCTCTCGGAGCTTTGGAAACTCCTGTCTTCCTTCTCAATGTTCTCACCAACAGCTTCGCGACTTTGTTCCTTTTGTCTACGAAATCTCACCGAATCTATTGTCATTGTCAGGAAGGGGGAGGATATGCTTTAACTATAACGGATCTCTCGTGTTCGCGACGCCACACTGTCATCGAGCTTTCGAAACTCCGTGGAGACTATTGTATTTAGGTGTTGAGGGAAGACGCGATTTAATCGCGAATCGCGCCTTGCCACGAGATTATAATTCTACGTGGATATATACAATATATACGAGAGGCCAAGTAGTAACAGTGGTATAGGCGCGATGTAAAAAAAATAAAATAAAAAGTATAATTGATAGACGAGAAGTCAACGACTTCGTAGTCCGCAGTAGCGTTGTAGTTCGTGCGGTCGTGAAGAACTTCCGGTCTCGAGGACGATACACTGTCGCGAAAGGCCCTCGGGAGCGGGGAGGCTAAACCCACGACGGCGATTTCTCAGCGACGCAAGCACAATGCAACGTCAACTTCGCACCAGGATTATTCGCGTATTCTCGAGGAGCAACGGAGGGAAAGGCGGGGGGAGTGATAGAGGTATAGAGAAAACGGCTTAGCTTACTCGGCGGGGTGCCCACACACATCCGTCGCTCGCGAGGGAAAGGGTGGTAGCAGCTCACGGTCGGCCATTTTGTTTCCGGTGTCCCGGGGCAACTTCCGGTCACCGTCACGCAGTCTCGAGTTGCCTCCCGAAGCATTGCCCCTCTCGCTCTCTCTTCTCCTTCCAACGAGACCGAGAGAGATCTCCTTTCTCGATTATATTCAAATTAAATGCGGACTCCTACCGGTAATATACTGCCGCCAATTTAGCTACGAGACCCGCGAGGGTGCTTTTCCCTTAGCTTTCGTGAACGCAAGAGAGAGTGGTATCTACACCGCCGGTGTGTTTCTGTCCCAACGCAATGCGATCTCGGTGAATCGAGTAATACGCTTTACGAGGGCAGATTGTTTAGTTTTGTCTGTCGAACAGACCCGACGAAATTAACACCTTCTCTATGATCACATGGATAGAGCAACAGTGGTATTTACGTTAATCATATCCATCATAGCTATATATACATCGAGTTAAAACGGAGTAAATCGAACGTTCGACGCCAGTCAGGGATTAAATTCAGTGAATTGGAATGAACGAAAAAAATATGTCTATCGCGCGCTCGCATTACAGTGAGCGTTGCATCCCGTTGCATACTGCAGGTAAATTCGTATCTGCAACTCGTAATACTAACGAAACCGAACTCCGCCAGCATCCGCCGAGTCGCGTAGTGTAGCCGACAAGGAAGATACTTCCGGTTTTCCGTTGCCGCGCGGGGGTATCGCGTTCAAGCGCCGCTGCATTCGAACACTGGGGCTTCGGTTGCATTTTCAATGGTGATAATCCAACCCCCGCCCTAACGGGAGGTGAGAGCGTCGGGGGTTGTTGGATACAGCGGCGAGAGAGAAGCGAAGAGGAATGGAAGGGAGAGTGAGGAGAGTACCGAAGCTTCGCTTTGTCATCGGATAACCTAGAGCCACCAGGCGCGCATTGCCGGTCCTCTCTCGTTGCGATAGAGCGGTGTCTCGTACCCTTCCCCTATGAAAACCGCGCCAAACCCCCGCGCGTTTGGCCCACGAGCGCTTCCACAACGCCAGGGGATTTGATGACGCCTGGGCTTCTCTCTGTTTCATTCGATACCGTACCGAACCGGGGAACTACACCCGATGGCATGCCACGTAATAAGCGTTTCGTCGATTCTAAATTAACGGACAACTCGATCCTTCGCACATATGCATTCGGTTCGTGTTACCCTTCCTCTCTGTGCCGCAATTTCAATTTTTTTATCAACGAAGAAATAGTTCGATCGATCGATTACGTAAAAAAAAGTCGAATATATCAGTTTATTATAATTGAGTTTATTATTCAAGTCATTAAATTCATTTACTTATGAACATTGCGGTCAGAACATCGATTTATAGGTAATAAGTTTCGATAGAATTTTTTTTTAATTGAAAGGATTAAATAATTATATATTATTGACGATTATGCAGTTAAATAAATAATTAAAGCTTCGAAGTTGTTTTGCAGCGATGTGGGAGGAGAACTCGTCTAATAAAACTATGATCAGCCGATCGTGGATAAAACGCGCAGTGGCAGTAAGCACGCTGGTAATTAGCGGTGTACATAAATCATCGTGAGCGTTGCACATAAATGGGTAGACCCACGCGACGGGAGGGTCGGTTGGGACACACGTGTGTACACATCGGGTAGCGAGAGAGCGAGCAGTGATTTTGCGAGGATATATACGCGCGTTGGAGGACCGGCGGCAAATGGTCAGGTATAATGCACGATGCAAACGTTGCAAAGTTCCGTGGAGATTGCCACGCTTCGTCCCTCATTCCGAACCGAACTACACTCGTTTCCACGTCCACCCCGTCATCATCTTCCTTCCCCTCGAGTAAATTAATTCCCTTCGTTTTCGAATTAAATCTTCGAATTAACTTTATACTGAGGCGCACCACGTCTTCTCTGCGAGAGACGTGACGTTCTAATCTCTGACACGGACCCTCATCTCGCCGCCAAAATGTTACAAGATACTGCTAATCCAAGAGGCTGCAATATAAAGATTAAAACTTTTTTTTACTAAACGAATAGTCCAACGATGTCTCACGGTAAAATCTCTGCCTATTGATTACACTGAAGATTATCGACTCGATATTTCATTGTCTGCAGAATTATAATCGATACTCGAAAATTCGTTTCACGACTAAAATTGTAAGTTGAAATCCAATTTCAAAGTAAAAGATTCTATAAACTCTTAAAAAATTAATTAATCGTCGAAAGAAAAAAAATTCACGAATTTTCTATCGAATAAATCTATAAATGTAACCGTATTTGCGGATCGAGTCTTCCGGAAGTTCGAAAAAAAAATGATGAAAAAAAAATTATAATCGATTGCATGAATTAATTTTAAAAATCCGTATAAATTTTATTTTAAATAGATTACTTCCGTTCGCGTAATCGCGTACAGTATCGACACCCTCGTCTCTGTTATATATATAATTAAATGAATAAAGGGAACACACAGGATTCACCGACAGACACGCGTAATCAATTCGAACGTCACACGACCGAGGGGCTGTGCACAGTCTGGAAATTTGTCAGAGGTCGAAGTAAAAACAAAAAAGAATGGTCGATGGACAGTATAGACTATAGTATATAGTATATAAACAGTATATGAAACTCTGCCTCGGCAGCTCCCGACAGAATAATTAGCGAAACATCAAATTCCGTTAAACGCCCGGAATTAATTGGGCAAATACGAATTTAGCTGAGCCGTCCGAGCCCCGCGTTTATATTCGATGAGAGAGAGAGAGAGAGAATGATAGAGAGAGAAAGAGAGAGAGAGGGGTCTCACACACCCGCAATAGTCCCGATACCGTGATAAAACGTGATATACTGAAATTGCGTGCGACTGCGGTAAATATCGTTAGAAACTAATGCGATTTTACCCCAGGTGACGTTCTCGCGGATAGGAGTTCGATCAACCGATCGCGGGGTCGCGCGATGCGGATAAATCGAATGAAATTTATTTATCGAGTCAAGCTATGGGTTTCACGCAGACGCGAATGATTAATTTACAATTCTGTGCAATTATTGATTAATGAGAAATAAAAATGATACCCATTGCTTTTCTATCGAAGATAAACGCGCGACAAAAGCGATTATAATAAAAACATAAGTTGTATAAACTGAACAATTGATTTAACCATTGAATATCCCGTTTGTCCGTTGTGCGCTCATTTCGTACGTTTGTATTAAAAGCAATAGAATCGAACGAGGATCGGGCGCTATCAATATCATTACTGTTGCTAGAAGGGGGTTGAAATAGCCGGAGAGATAGCCTCGAGGTGGGAGGACTGAGGTCCGTGAACCATTAGCAAATACCATTATGACATCACGAAACGTGAGGTAATACGATCGACGGGAGAGAGGCATCGCGCGAGCGCTCTAACAGCCGATGTTCAGAGGCTTCGAGGGAGTTGCCTCCGCTATCGCATTCGCGCTATCGTAACTCGATGACGTACGTCGTGGAGGTTCGTCGTTTCCGCTGTGTAATCATCATACGGTTGTGGGCCGAGGGAACGTCGACGCGTCGTCATAACCCGCAGTTGTTGAACGGAGGAGAGTTTCGTGGGATTTCATCTCAAATCTAAACGGGCAATGGAACGATACTGATGACGAGAGGCAAGTATCGTCAGACTAGAAACAGCTATATGCATAGATGCATAACTTCGAGTTTCACAACTCGTCGACACAATGCCGAAATCAATCGTTAATGAGAAGAGTGGATCCGTAGTAACACGGTGCGCGTTATTCATCCGTTATCGTCGAAACGATTTTCCACCGAAAATTTTGTTTAATAATCGATCGACTATAAATAAGAGAAGAAAGGATATAGATAGAGAGTACGGGGCGTCGATGGAATGATTATAACACGCGGGGGCGGCAACGACAATGTCCGTATAAATGGCTCGCTAATTTTTACCAATAAACAATTCCGCCGTACCGTGTGGTTGTTTCTACCGCGATCACGCGCCGGTTACCATAAAGCGTTGTTCTCTGGTAATATCCCCCGTTTTTGCATCGGGGTTTACCGTTGCAACGCGGGACGGACGTATGCATGGGACGTTATAAATAATGGGACGGCGCGCGTGTCCTCCTCTGCAATCTCGTATTAAAACGTGGGTCGAGCTACCGAACCAACGGGGAGGGAGGGAAACACACGCGGGGGAGATGCAAGGCGCATCCGGACGGGTTAGAATCCACCCCGGTGTAAATATCGTCGAATAATAATTTTCGAATGGTTATTAGCGATAATAAAATTCCAATTTATCGGCCCGGCCACGTATCGCAAATGGCTCCTCTGCGCGATTTATAATCGGTTTGCTCGGTGCGCAGTCACGTTCGTACACGATGCAGGCCCGCTGTATAGAAATTTCAATGAATCGAACGTTCGAAGAAACATCGAAAGGGACGATGGAAAAAAAGCTGATAAACAAACAAAAAATGGTAATAATTGAGTTTCGACGTTGGGAAATTAATCTGACGAGAAACTGTCGCCTTTGGGAAAACTGCTTCAAGCGATGTATATATATATATATTTCCTCCCCCCGCAAACAATTTGGAAATCTGGCTGAGACAGTTAAGGGGGTGAGAGATGGGAACGTTTCGAGTAGTCTGCGTGACACATTGGCTTCTGAGTTATACAATATCTGTAGCAGACACGAATGCGGGAACGTCTCGAAGCTACGCGAAGCAACGATGAGGGGCGATGGAAGGCGAGAATCCGAGGGTAGAAGGGTAGGGAACAACCCCCATTGCACAACAGACAGGTAGATATAATATCTCTTGTCACGTCTGACTACGTCACTTTGAGATTCTCACACTTCATTCGCTCAGTTGTGATATAATGCCGAAACAACTATATATTAGGGATATACAAGTCAACGTGGTTTTCGCGTGCGACGGCTTTACTGGCGCAATCGTGGATTGCTGAAAAGGGTTGAAAGACTCACCTTGCGTATCTCGTACTATAGATATTGCGTACATTCTAAAAAATCAACTTATATCAATCGTCAATTATATCAAATTTTTTTTTTTTATTTATATGATTTATATGATTTTGCACGCCGATAGATATAAAAATGATGTTAAACTTAGCCAGACATATTCTTTGTGAAACTATATTGGCGATTTTTATTCTGTTCAGCTCTCGTGGCGCACTGCATCAATTTCAAGTTTTATCCGCGCTCCAGCAGTCGCCGGGCATTTTCTTCCACTTAACTTTCCGACGATAAGGAAAAGGCTGTAGCGTACTTGTGTGTGTGTGCGGGGAGACGATGGAAGAAAGGGGTGACCAAGAGAAAAGAAAATAAAAGAATGAGACGCCCGTAGTATGGCGTAGCAAAGTTGTTCTTTACTTCGTTAGGTTTCTTTTTCTTTCATGGTATATATGCTGCGGAGTAGATAGATATACCTTAGAGAAGGAGACAAGGGAGGCTTTTCCAACGGAGTTATGAGACTCGAGGTGAGACGATAACCTTAGAGCATTATTCACCGCGAAATGGAGAAGATGCGCCTTTGGTACCCAGAGATCTCCTTCACAGATCGAGAGATATCTTCGCTGTAACCCTCTTACGCTTCTCCAGCAATTTTCATTCGATCGTTAATCGATGCATTTTTTTCTTATTCGTTGTAACAATTGTAACGATTTCTTACTTTACGCAGATGTTCGCACAATTATTCGTCAAGAAAAACTTTACCGAATCTCAACGTCCCCGAGGTCCTCGTGGACATTTGCGCGGCGAGAAGGACCGGACTTGCGTTATCACCCTCTTCATGCGAGAGAATAAGAAGAACGAGCAGCGCGCCACATAGGGGATGGCGTTCCTCGATCTCTCCATCGAATTCCCAAGGGTGAAATGGCTCATTCCGACGTACTTATCCACGTCCCGTGCGCACAGGAGAGTCATAGATAACCCATAGATTAATGGGACTGACCGAGAAAGAGAGAAAGACTCCAATAACACATGAAGAAGAAGAGGACGAAGAAGATACGTCGAAAGTAGGAAAGAGCAGTTCGTGTATTATAGGCCCTCTGATTTATCGTTTATCGAGAAATATGGCGCGAGAATCTTTTCTCATAGCTCGAGGCGAAAGATTAACCCCCTTCTTACGATATCTCGGCACAGCTCCACCGTTCAACCCCGGCGAGAGCCTTCTTTCGAGATTTTCTCATCTCTCCCGTTTACTTCTTGGCTTTTCGGGCGCAAAGGAAAAGCTAAACCCTCGAGGCCTCAGCGGTAGTCACATGCCCTGGAAGAATAAGAAGAAGAAACGTTACTCATTCGCTCGCTGTTGCAAGGAAAACATTGTGAGTCCGGATTTACGGAGATAAATTTTGGATTTACCTTTTTTTTCTCCGACACATTTCTCTCCTGTAATGAGACTTGAACGGTAAAAGCCTTTTTTTCTGTGTTATCAAAATACAAAATACTTCTTTACGTTCTTTCGTTCTTATCTGTGCGATTAACATTGTAACAGAGATCGATCGTTGTTTCGTATTAAAACAGTTCGACAAAGGATCGTCTCGCCGGGGGGGCGTAGAGGCGAAAGAGGTATAGTCTTCGGAGACTGCAAGTTAACTTCGAGTCTCTAGACAGGGGTTGCGGCGAGCTGAAGCTCGACTTGGTAATAAGCTCCAGAAGGCTTGCAAACGCCTCCCCGCTACCCGGAAAGGATTAGGACCGGCTAAGCTATCCAGTTTTCCCAGACTATAACCGAGCGAGAGAAACCTTCCAAGGATAGCATTGGATATACCTCCGAGCAGCAGGATGTATTCAGTTATCAAGTGCGTCCGGTCCGAGAGAGGTAGACACAGCGTGCCGGAAGTCAAACAAGCTGTCCTCCTCGAGATAAGAGTTGCTCTTCCATGTTATACACACTGTGCTTCTGTCAGCGTTCTCAACTAAATGGGATAACGTTCTCGAGTGTAACGCCCGTCGAGTTTGGGACGCTTTAATTTTCGTTAAAGTCTAATTTAACAGCTCGTTGTGTATACGGCGACTGTAAGATAATAAGACATCTCGCGGCCGTAGGTAGAGCCTCGAGATAGGGAAAGCAAGAAGAGCGTATTAAGTGAAGGGATATAGAGGCTGAAGCTTGCGAGGGGATGATAGTCTCTGTGGTCAGAAGCAACTGGCGCGCACACAAGCTTCCTTGGGGCAGTTCCAAGTTTTCGCGAGGATGCTTCTGGCACCCAGAAGCACAAACTCTCAACGGCAAAAGCGCCAACTCTCTGTATCTCTCTTTCTCTCTCTCTCTCTCTCTCGACACAAGATTTGGTAATTAAACTGCGCCACCCGTACAACTCTGAATTATGCGTGTACCTCGAGGTATAATATACAGTGTCTGAGGAGAATTCTCGGGAGCACCATCCGTTGATTAAGTCTTCGACTTCTGAAAACCCGCGCGGAATGCATACACAGCTTCGTGGATAGAGTGCTGGATTTCGAAACGAGGGACGGAGCTGAGGGTTATCTTTTTAAGGTGAATAATGAAGGGTGACACACGCGAGCTTTTGCCGAAACCCACGTATCGTAATGAGAATGGAAAGCCACGGATAAATATCGATTCTGCGGCACTTTCATTGCGGGCTTAGCGTGTGTCGCTCATCATAACCCTTTGACGACGAGGAAGAGGGGTGTTTCGCCAATGGCGAACCACTATCTTCCTATTATACAGTCTATATATTCCACATCCCCGTAGACTTTGGGGCTCTCGGGGCTCTTCTGTCTTCAATTTATTAGATTCGTCGCGGGGATAAACACTCGAATAGGCTCGCCGGATAAAGGAAGATACTAATTTCTACTTTGGTATCCCCTCAGTCATCATTATTTCGATCGATACATGTAAACGAAGCTCGTTCGGTCTAAACTGCGTCAAACGTATTCAATGTCTCATAAGGGCAATATTTAGATATTGAGATATCGAAGATTCGGATATCGAAGTAATTTCTTCGATGAATTTTTTCATCTTTTTAACAAAACGAAGTGAAGCTTCTTTCCTACTAATAATACGTGTCAATATGTACTCTTCGAGTCTGAAAAAAATTGGAAAAAAAACTCAGTCGTATTAAGGTAATAACTAGTATACAATTTTACTTTGATTGCGTTTGCGTGCAATTCAAAAAGAATTTACGAACACTTTACAATGGGATAAAAATGTGAAACAAAAAGGCATATAGAAGATGCTGTAGAAATTGATTTTGCATAATAACAATAATACCGAAATATTATTAACAAATTAATGAAAGAATTAATTGTTTAAGAAATTACCCAGCAACTTTTTTTTTAATGAAAATGATTTGTTAATTTTTCTGAATAAGTATGAATTTTTTCAGAATTTTGTCTCATTTTTTAAAAGTGCATTTTTTTAGATAAAGTAAAGGGTGAAAACGCAATTTTAAAAAATTAGACAAAATTAGACAAAAAATTAGGAATTTTTTTGGCACATCACACTAGAATATTAGATCCCCTAAGTCAACGATCTAATAAAGTATTTGCGGCACAATCAAAATATGATATGATACGTAAAAAAGCCGATCATTTGTTTGATTTTAGCAATTTAGTGAATTTTTTTTAAATGGAAATTCTTTTTTTTTTATGCATCGATATTGCACAATCGATATTTCTGAAAAGCCAGTCGGTAACTTTCGGTGCGAAGCCCTGACAATGCCCGGCAGCGTGGATGACTTGTACGCGCAGGAAAGGTCTTCAATCCGGTGTGTTAGCAACTCTGCGTCGAGGAGGCTGAAGGGATGTATAGTTGGAGTACATCAGCTACGGCCGAGAAGTTTGTGTCGGGAAGCTTCACCGTGGTCGTGCGGAACGGTCGGCTAATGATGGAAACTTGAGTACTAAGTCATACTTAATCCCCCGTTAGTAGGTATCCTCCTCCCCCCTCCCTTACCTCTCGTGTCAGAGTTACGCGCGGCGTATACAACCCTCGTGAGTTTCGGTCCGCGTGCTCTGGATCCTCTCTCACGTTTACATCAGCCAAACACGTACGTGAAGGAAGGATATAGAGGTACGAGGATGCAATCGTTGCCGATGCCTAACCGGGCAATCCTACGGATTATGCAGAGCCGACGGCTTAGCCTCTTCGTAATGCCGCTGCTTTCCTGCTCTACCGTCGATATATAACGAGTTACGTATCGACTATCCGAATCGCGACCGAAGGTTTCCCTACAGAAATAATTCAAACGTTCTGTTGCAGCAAGCATCGAATATCGCAGTCGTCGAATAATCCAACTGAGAATTCTCCACAAGTTTTCAAAGTTGCAACGTTCGAAACAATCGCGCGCAGTCGGACCGGCGAAAGCTTCGCGACTGTTTCGATACAGCAACGAATCTTCACGGCACGGAGAGAGAAATATCTTCATTCGGGAGTCCTCCACACACAAGATATACTCTCGAACTCCGGAGAACTGATAAGTGTCCGCTTGGGGCTATCGTAGATTTATTACACGGCCACCTTCCGTCTTTACGCCAGAAACCCACGCGGCGCACCCCTGTCAGGAGTTCGCCAGTTTCACTGTCTCGAAGCTAAAGATCGCACAAGCAATACCGACTTCCGTTTTATTGGCGGAAATAATCTTTGATACGATTCACCATCCCTCTCGTGCCCTTTTGATATTTCTCTCGGCAGTGTCGGTTTCGATCGACCAAAACTTCTGATATAACTATAACTGTAACTATAAGGTGCGCGAGAGGTTGAACGATAAATTCTAAAGAGCTACGGAGTGTCTCCACCCTCCATGATATTAATCTTCTCTTGTTCGTCGTCAAACCGCGACGAGAGAGTCGCTCGAGAGACACTACGAAATATCGCACTTTCATCCTTCGCTGTTGGGCATCCGAGTCTTCAACCCTTTCTCTCGGTTATTGCCATCGCGGTATTATAGAGACTCCGCGCTCTCTGTTGTACCCCTCGCTTCCTATTCTTGTATAATTCTTCGCCAAATCTCCGTCATCAATATCGCTTATCGCGGCTCGAGAATTTTGAGGCATTCCGTTGCTACGAGTATAATTGCCCTCTTTCGCGGTTCGAGTAATTGATGTCGTTTAATATCCATGTGACCTTTTCTCTCGAATCCTTCTTCGCTGTTTAGGATTCTTCAGGAATAAATTCGCTTCAAGCTAAAATCGGTTCACTGTGAAAAATAGCATTTGTGAATTAAAAAATTCATTACTAAACCACAAAATCGTTTAATTTACAATGTGACATAGATCGTCGTGCAAATGACGAATCTGTAGTCGTTCAATGTTCAACGAGCTCCAGATTAATAAATTTGAATGATATTTCTGTTGTCGGTAAAAGCGATGAGAATCGATAGAACAAGAAACGAGACAACGGCGACTACAGCTATAGATAATGTTCAAAGTTCTAAGACAAAGTCAGGCGTGTGAAGGGTTCGCTCGGGGCTGCAGATTTCGGCCCGGCGTCGCATAATATCGAGTGACGTTTGGACGTTCTACCCGCTCGCGACCTGACATTTAGATAGCGACGTCAAGTGTCTGCGGGGTAAATCTGTCCCCCGGAGCGAAGGTAGGCGAACGCTTCACTCCGTCGCCGATCCAAATTTCCTCTCCTCCTCCCCCTCCGCCCTTCGAATACACCTCACCCACTCCGTCGCTTACGTTCTTCACTATCCACCAAACTCCGCCGTACCGAGAGAAGAGAGAGTTCACTTCTGATCGAATTAGCGCGCCACGGTTGCCTGATACCCTCGACAGTCTGAATTAATTAACAGGAGAATCTCGTAGAGGTATATAAGCACTCGCATTATCGAAACACAAGAAGTCGAGCCATACATCTCCGTAAAATTCGTTCGTACAAGTTATCGCTAAGAGTCACAGTGATCCTCTCGAAATTTTGATCTATTCTTGGATTGTCACCATTCCGACATTTTTCTCGGATTAAGAGTAATTATATCTTCGCGATATCGTTCGTCGATTCTCATCTGTTCATTCGATTAACTCCATCGAGCGTCAGCATACGTAATGTCGGTTACTCCAAATACGATTCGTATATAGATCGTTCCTTATTCGATTATAATTATCTTCGACAAATCTACCGTCATTTTTGGCAGTCGGTGTCTTGAAAGTTATACACACAGCCGGTAAAGCTGCATGTATAAATAACAGGAATTCTTGATGCACAATCTCTTCTCTCGCTCTCTCTTTGGTGCCTCGCGGCGTCCTGACTCCATTAACTTCACACTTAGCGGCACCTTAGAGAGAGAAAGCTAAGAACCCGCCTCTTCGCCTCGTCGCTCCGCGAAGATCTGATTAGGGGTTCGAGAGAGTCTCTGCTAAACGCGTTAGACTCGGCTGCTTTGGAGTGTCGAGGGGGCTTTGCTTGCTACTGTGTTGCCTCGTCGGTACCCAACGAATACGGGATGCGAGAAGAGAAAGCCGATGCCGTCACGAGGGATCGAGAGACTTCGAGTGAACTCTCTCTCACTCTCTCTTTCAACGTGAGTTCTACGAAGCTTGATGCAAATTGACTACGAGCTCAAACTATCCTGCGAGCCGAAAAGCGTCCTTCGAGAATCTGTGATCAGCGACAAGAGAAGTTTATTCATGGAACAGCTTTACTCTCGATTCCTGTACTCTTACACCATCGCTATTCGTCAAACCTTCGCATTGCGTTCGCAATCTCAACAGGACGATACAATGCGCCTCGTAATTTGTGGTTTCGTCTGTTTGCCAAGAAATTTCGGCTCCCGAGAATTCGACGAAGGAGTCTCCTCGAATATTCCGAATTAGAGAAACGAGTAGATTTCTCATATTTTTATATATTTTTTTTTTTTTGCGAATGAGCAAAAAAAGTGATAAATATATTGTCAACGAAACGGGAAAAATTCAGCCGAATAATTTAAAAGAGATGTGGCAGAGTCGTATACTCGAGATTCGCTAATGCCTGAAGCGTTTAGTACGCGTTATTGTGTGCGGCTATCGGTTGGGTTATCGGTGAAAAACGACGTTGTATATCTACGAGCGAAATCATAACGCCGTTATACAGAGAGACCCATCCATATACACGCGAGAGTACGAGTGGGAACGATGTCCTTAATGTTCTCGGGTTTCGTCTTTTTTTTATAGCCACCGATTTGACGCGCGAGAGAAGAGCGCGAACGAACGGGTGTACGGAGCGCGATGGTAGAGAGGATCGATTTTGGCCCACCAGTGCCTCCCTCGGCACACGGTACTTATCGTACCGCGTTACGAGGACGCATTGCTTTTTATGATCGTGGCACCGATGCGCCGCTATCCCACCGCTATGTTCCGACCGATCTCTCTTTTCGAACAGAAAAAAAAAAAAAGAAAAACAACGTAACGACGAAATTAAACAGAGAAACGAAGCGAGAAAAAGAACACAAATCGAATGTGATATTACAGACAGTAAGCAACAGGACGGGGAATCGCGGAAGATCACATCGATGAGAGACATTTCTTTCGAAGTGCCATCTGCGACGAGATATTCCTTTTTCGCCCGAAATTTTGTAACTTCTCTAGCGCGCCGTTACCGCGAATTTTTATTATTATCCCTTATTCAGAGTCTCAGAGTCTCAGTCTCCGCCGTGTCCGGGGAAAAGAGAAGTTCCTTTCTCGTGTACTTTCCGGTGTCGTCGAGAGTTTTGAGAAAAGGGGGCGAGAGCTTGCAGCAAAACACGGGTGAGAGGTATATAAACTCGTTTGGAATGCCGTAAATGTACAGCGTTTGCCTTTTTTTTCTACTGAGTCTCTTTGTATATAATACACCGCGGCTGTAGCGAGATATTACGTCGGTGGGAAAAGCCGAAAAAAAAGGAAAAAAAAAATCACGTCTGAATTTACATAAGCGCCGGTATAAACCACTCGACAGAAATCCCGACGTAAAAATCCCCGACGACGCGCAGCCAGAGAGATTCCGCTCGACACCGGAAGCACCGGCGTACGCTGAATACGCAATGGTAGGCTGGTGGATCCGCTGCTCTGTTGCTTCTCGCGACCGAACCGGACTCTTCTTTTACTTTTTCGCTCTCGATCTCATCCTCTACGTTTTTATTTTATTTTTCTTTTTTACTCGTAATCGGTGTACAGCGACGGAAAAAGATGGGAAGAATGCGGTCCCTTTAAAAGTAATTCGCGAGACAAATCGGTGATACCTGCCTGTGGGCTCGACGACGTAGAAAAAGATATGATTTTTACAGAACGTACCGTGTATAGCGCAGCGACGTTTCATAGCGCAGCGTGAGAGACTGATGCCTCTCGCCTACCCGACAGGAATTTCAAATGATCCAAAACAGCGTACGAAACGATTTTTGAATCCCTCGAAGATCCTTCGGCTACGAAGACGAGCGACGAAGCTTTCATCTCGCTTTGTTTTTACCGCGAAGCAACTCGCTACCCCTCCCGCCAACCCTCAGAAAAAAAGATCGACTTTTAAACCGGCAATAAAAGGAAAATGCGAAATCTCGAATTTTTAAGGTCGAACGATCTTTGCGGCGACAGTTGGCCGGATACGTAACGCAATACGAGAAGAACGAAACGAGCGTACAAACCCTCTTCTTCTCCTTCTTGTTCCTGTTACTGTAGAACAGTAGCTCGGGCCGCAACCTCACCTAACAGCACCCGTTGCTGTTTGTTTCAGTACAGCAACTCGAATATCGTAATCTCGGCACGTATCGAGGCTCCGCCAAAATCCTGAACGTTGCAGCACCTACCCTTTCGACTGAATTATCAGGAAATGTTGTCCTTATTGTCAGAAAAATCTTTGTAGCTTTATAATAGTCGATGGAAATTTTTTTTAAATAAAAATTTCCAACTTTACATTGGTTCTAAAATAATTCTATCGATAATTACTTACCATTCTAAGTGTGAACTTTTTTCCGACTTTTATCGAATTGGAGAAATTATTTTGTTAAATAAAAAGCAAAAGTCATTCGATATGCGTATAGAGTCAAATGTACAAATCAACATTGACTATTTGCATCCAAAATCCTCCGACAATTTCCCGCCCGGCGAAGCGATGCCTCTCACCTTCTTTTTCCTGCAGTCGCGC
This sequence comes from Cryptus viduatorius, assembly GCA_964006125.1. NCBI lineage: Eukaryota > Metazoa > Arthropoda > Insecta > Hymenoptera > Ichneumonidae > Cryptus > Cryptus viduatorius. The sequence goes on along the minus strand of OZ023224.1, from coordinate 10,638,985 downwards.
TCTTCCTTCTTGCGTTTATTTTCCTTAGTTTCTTTTTCTTCTTTCGTTGTTTTGCGTTCTGTAGCAATTTCCCCGAACGAGTCGCGAAACGGAAAGCGGTCTTAAACGGAATTACTACGGTTTGGTGCTCTTCGCCTGTTTTCTTCCGGGTCTCGGTATATATATCTCTTCAGTCGTCGAGACGACGACGACGACATCTTCGTCTTCGAAGCCAATAAACCTTTCATCCGCGGCGTCTCAATCAAATATGAAAAAAAAACCACGAAAAAAAATGAAATTGAATTTAAAAAAAAATTCTTCTATATTTACAGGTTCTGCGTTGGGGACCGTTTCTATCTGTGCGACAACAAGATACTCTGCGAGTACGACTACGAGGAGAGGCTGGTATTCGCGAATATGGCATTGCATCCGCCTCCTACCGCAACTTTAGCTCACATCAAAAGACAAGTTACGCATCTCCAGCCACAGGTGACTCATCTTAACTTCCTAACGTCTCTTCTTCGTCACTATTCTCTCGCGTCTGATACATAAAAATCTTATTAATACCCACAAAATACGATAACTATTGTCGATCCAAAAGCTTTGCTTTTAAAAAGAGTGTCAGAGATTTGTAGTTTACGCTTTTATCCTTTTTTTTTTATTCTTTTCGTTGGAATTACCGGTAAGATTTGACTAAACTCTCGAATCTTCCGATGGCTCGAGCGACGCACCTGCCAAAACATGAGGAAAAGGTACAGAGAACATTTTCTCGTAGTTCGACCGAACGCCCGAAGCTATACGAAACTCCTCCTCGAGACGCGCGGGCGTAACCCCTTAAGGCGGGTTAAAGTGGCAGGTCGGCCGTCCTGACCCTCTCCCCGACAACAAAGGACTCCCCCGAGGCATCGGTCGTGCTTTATACCTATCCACCCCTCGGCGTTATTGTATATATATAGTATAAACGTGAGTTTGGGGGGTACGTATCCGCATAGCCATCGTCTTACGAGACGAGAGCTCAGGATATCGCGTGTCCTTATTAATTAAGCTTGGTACGCCTAAGCAAGCTTGCCTCGGCATTCTCGCGAGCGCCGCATGCCATAACGATCCGTGCCAAACCGGTAGAGAGAGAGTATCTACACCTACTCGAAGGGCAAAGCTCGGATAGGTACAGAATTACGATACACTTGCCACTTCGAAATTCCTTTCCGGTAGATAGGATACCTTAGGGTCCGACAAACAACGTCTCGATCTCCGTAATCTTCGAATCTCACGTTTATCCATAGTTGTCGGAATCTCTTCATCTCTAATCCATTATATATATATGTTTAATATTCGATAGGCGATGTTTATATACAAAATTTCAAATGATCGAAAAAAAAAATAGAAAATTATTATAATTCTATTATATATATAAAATATATATTCAATCGATAATCAATTACTTTCGACATTTATTTCATGTTGATCTACAAAATAGATAAGATGCGCGTCTCGATATCGCGAAAAAATCGAATACTCCAAATCGCAAGTTGTACTTCGGTCGATAACACCTTTTAGTGGAATACGGAAAGATTTTCTTTGCCGTTAAAAAGTCTGGAGGTATAGTTAATGTTTTTAATTGCGAATTCCCTCCCCCACGAGCGGTGATTCGAAATCCTGCGTGATATCCGGCAATAGCAGATTGAGAGAACGCCATGGCAAGAGATCGCGCGTGATTCGTCGGTGGAAATTGCCTCGTGGATTCTCCAGCAGGAATATCATGAATTGAAGCGATGGGGGTTGAAGAGCGAGAGAACAGGAGGGCTGGAGAGTCGCGGCCAAGGCAAACGTAGCTGCGGGGATGTGATTGTATTCCTGACTGCTACTGCCTTGCAGCACACACGGCGTTTCTCGCCAATAGCAGATATATATTGCTTCTACTGTGTACGTACGTACGCATGCATATAGAATAACGAGGTCCCTCGTTGGAAGCCGATGATATCGGGTGTACCTCGCCAGTAACGTGTACTACTTATAATATGCAAATGCCAGTTTCCCAGAGCCGTACGGCCTGCGCGTTCTCTTCGCCTCTGCTTCCCTCCGTCTCGCAAATACATATACCCGTCCCGCGGCCCTCGTACAACGCGTAATTTAAGGGTTGCTAACCCTTGCGACTCTATTCCTTTCTCCGAGAATATCGCCTCACCCTCGAAGCTTAAAACTTTAATTAATATTATTGCTTTTTCTCTCTTTCTCTCTATTGCTCTTAGACGATGAGTCAAGATGATGATATTTTTTTTTCTTTCTTTCTATATATTATTATATTTCATGAATAACGTTTGTATATCTCTCGTTCATCGAAAAATCGGAAGAGTAATCGTCGTCGATTTCCGGCATTCACAGCGGCGCGTCTGACGGTTCGCGCCGCGAGGGTTGTGAATGTTAGCTCTTCGCTCATCCACCATCGAAAGAGAGAGGAGAATCGAACGGGAACGAAGTGTGAGGGTTGTTTTATAAATGACTCGTGTATAACGACGCGCAAAATAAGCTTCGAGTGAGAAGAGAACAGGAGGGAGTGTAAGTGAGGGTGCGTCACACCGGTTAATACCAATAATCGCGACGCGGGGAGGAGGTGGAAATGCGGCATGCTAATGTCGTCGGAGCATCTATTACCCTAAGCCTGACGGATCCCACTCGACGTCTCGCGCTCGTCCTCTCGTTTCAGAATCGCGTGAATACCCTTGTCCTCCCACCACCCCTCCTGCCCTCTGCCTGCTTCTCTGCTCTTCGACGCTTATTCGCGGCCCGAGCAACAGCCCATTCAAGGTGTCCGTCTCGTTGTGAACTCGATCTCGATTATTCCCTCTTCTATATACCCTTCGATATATTTTTTTTTCTTTTTTTTTTACATTACACGTTCTCTCTCTCTCTGCATCTATCCTGACATTCTAATGGGAAACGAAGAGAGAAGAAATCCCCTCGATATTTTATGAAGCATCATCGTGCCACATCTCGCGACTCTCAAACGTATACACGTCCGGTCGTAACTGACGGATCTACACTCGATCAATTATACTTTGCCGCCTTTGCCGACGTAATACATGGGCTCATTGTTACCTTGTCGAGTCACCCTTGATACTGAAATATTATATTCAATATTATATTTCTCGTGTAGATGAGATATTTTTTAATTGTATAGAAACGTCGGGCAAATTCGGAACGATTCGGGGATAACAATTAACGGAAGTTGATTGTTCGGGAAAAAATAAAAGGAGTCAATAAATTAGTTATGACGACGCGATTCTATTGATTTTTTTCGTATTAAACACTATAGCGATAATCATTTTGAGAAAAAATTGGGCGTTTATAGCAATTGGTACAGAATTTTTTTTTTTTAATGAAAATTTCATTGTCGTCAAACATGTATTACGTTCGAATGAATTCGAAGACTAAGCGTACGGATGAAAAAAAAAGTCGGGTGTGAGACGAAGAAAATGGGGTACAAGAGGAAATCTGCGAGACCCCTTCAAATACGAATTCGAGGGTTGGAATTAGATGTTCGTATAACGAAATGCAAAGTGGCGCGGAAGGTTTGTAGTCCCCGTGACTATCTTGCAAACGGAATCAACGAGTGAGAGAGTGGCGTTAAGGTTCTTAAAAACCACGAAGAGGCAGACGTTTCATGCTATGGTTTTAGTCAGCGAACGCGAGACAAACTTTCTCTCTCTCTGTCTCTCTCTCTTACCGTAACCACCCTCTTGGCTCACTTCCTGAGTTGAGTAGTAGAAAAGAGAGGGTGACGAGAGCGGGGATCGTCGAGGGGTTGGCGTAGTTTTTCTGATTGCCTGAGAACAGACAGCTGTCTCAATCTTTCGCCCGTGCTAAAGCTCGCGGCTCGTCTGTTAGTGTAAACTTTGTCGCGACGGGGATAAATGATCCAAAGGTTCTTCATAATCTCAACGAGCAGTTAATACCTCAGATAAACAATAAATCGCTAATATTTCCATCGCAATTTTATATTTTTTATAAAAAAAAAAAAATTGTTAACATAACATTACACACGCAAGAGTCGTGTAATCGATCCACTCGTAACATTCTCTGAATCACGAGAGAAAATCTAGAATGCGGAACAACACTCGAAAGTTTTAGCTTCACAGTCTCCGGTACAATAATTGGCGAACACTTTTATTCCGTTATAATATCACCCTTGGGAATCGTACTCGACGGAGAAAGAGAGTGTGAGAGAAGAAAGATACGAGGGGAGGGAGAGAGGGAATCCTCGGTCGACGAGTCGTTCAAGCGAAAAGGGAGAGAAAAAGTCACGGGAGGGGTGTTTTGGGTTCGGCTGCGGTGGCTGAAAGAAAAGAGGGAAAGAGAGAAAACGAAGAGATAGGTAGGTGCGGGCTTTCGAAACGATTATCTGAGTTTTAAAACAAACTCTCAAGTGTCTGCAAAGTCCTTCGCGAATCCGTGAGGGGTGTTCCGGGGTGTGGAGGGTACGGTGAGAAACAGAGCGCCAGCGAGAAGGGATGTGCTGCTTGCTGCTGTTACACAGGGAAGAAGGGGGGGAAGGGATGGTGACGGGACGAGATAATATGCTAATGCCGGGAAGGAAGCTACATGAGAATTTAAGAGGATCAATGCTTACGAGACTGCTGCTTAATATAATACGTAACAAGGCAAATTCTCTACTTTATTCGAAAAAAAAATCGAAGCATATTTTCAAATCGATTTGTCTTGAAAAAAAAAAAAAGTAGAAAAAGTTCAATGATTAAGAATACTTTCGGCGATAGTTGAGGATTTATGGATGTCGATGTAATAGCTTTGGAGTCGTGAAACAGCGCTCCCTGTATACATGTATAGAAGGGGCGGGTCGCGGAGTTCGCGTGGTTCTTGTCTAACGAGCTTATTATTAGGCGAGAGCTGCATGGCTGAATTTCACATAAGCCCCTCGGCCTCGAGCTCTCGCATAGTATAAACGCACGAAGCTTGGCGTTGGCAAATCGAGGGCTGAAGGGGAGACAGAAGAGAGATAGGTCGCTTGCTCACTCGCGAGTAGAAACAGACACGACGCCGGCTCGACTCTCGCATGGGAAAACCCAGCTTGCGAGCTTACGTGAGATTATGAGTTTTGTTGCTCAACTCCTGGCTCTGGTCTCAACTGTGCTCCAAGTTCCGGTTCACTTTTATAACGATTATTGCCCGCTGGCGGGATAGTCCTTTAGTTTCGCCGTATCCTCACTTCTCTTTCTCTTACTTCTCAACTTGCATATACTCTCCTTTTACACATATATCCGCCGTCCTGTATTCCTACGAGTTTCGAAGATTCTTCCATTCCATTTCAGCTCGCGGTGATATTAATTGTTCTCAGGTTTAACCATATAAGAAGCTGTCCGAGAGTTTTATTTATTCTCGTCGTTCCGCTCCGTTAGGTAGAAAAGTAAGAAGAAGAAAAAAAAAAGGTAAATTTCTGCTACGTGGCCAGAGGCGTACGACCCCTGAGCCTCGTTAGGGCGAATAAGAACGATTCGCCGGTTAATCTTACGAGCTCTCTAACTCGACCGGATCCTCGGCCTTCTTTTCTATAGCAGTAGACGCCTCAACACATACAGAAAAAGACACTCGCGTTTTCTCAACCTCAAGCCGAATAAACGACGTCTTCCTCAATTCTTCGTTTCTTTTTCTCTCCTTCGTTCTTGTGGGGTGCTAATTTTTGGCACCGAAGAAAAGCAGCGGGAGTGAGAGAGCCGCAACGAACACAGGAGAGAACTAACGTCGTTGCACCTGGTTGGTTCCCAGCGACGGGAGATCAACGGACAAATGACACGCGATTTCCAAGCAACCCTCGCAGCAGCAGTAGCAAAACCCTCCGCGTCTCCCTTCGCCTCTCTTACGCCGTTATAAACTACCGCCGCACCACCCCCCGATTAATGTCTTACTCGCTGCGTTCGCGAATCCTCGCCGATATAGCACCCCATCTCGGTAACGAAAAGTATGTACCGCTCAAACTCAACCCCTCCTTCGACACGACTGTTCGCCCCGGAAAGTACCTAATCGTACGTGAGTCTTAACGATCTATTATGAAACTACGTAGCTATGGAGTTATGTAGTATAGACCAAGTGGTTTCGTGAGCTCATCGTGTTTTAGCGACTGGCGAATGAATCCCGAAGAGATCATCGCGTCGGACACGCGATGATTTATCATCGCGAATGAGACGATATATTATTCTCGAAATGATACCAAGTCTCGGCAGTTAGAAAGAATGCTATCCCCGTTGTTTTTTGTCTTTCGGGGTATTGTTTTCTTTTCTTTTTTTTTCTTCGCCGAGTAATTAGGTCGTAAATAATTACGATAAAAATGACAAAAAAGCGGTGGGAAACGTGGAAGAGTTTTATCGCGGTGGAAACGCGTCGGTCCCTCTCTCCTTGACTCTTTAACTGAAAACGTTTCTCTTCTCGGCGAAGGATAATACGGCACAGTCGTTGACCTTTCGAAACAGTGACAATTACCGTAGTTATTGGCATCAATTTTTACGCTGTTACCCGGCCAACTACTGTAACGCTCGCGACACACCAGAAACCCTAAATCTCGCGCAGCAACTCCTTTTCCTTTTGCTACCAACCCCTTCGAGTCATTGGACTGTACAACCCCCGAGCCACACGACTCTCGTTCTCGTAATTAAGAAATCTCCGAGGAGAGGACCGCCGCCGCCGTCGCTGCTTCTGCTGCGCTCGCACGCAGCTCTTCACCCATCCGCTTCACTTGTTCAACGAGAGCCAAGGAAACCCCACCACCACCACCACCGGGTTAAATTAAGTCTATGACTTATTCAAGTTTTATCTACAATTGCCAGAGGAGGAATTACTGCGGGTAACGGATTTACGGGCGACGGTTGTAATCAAACATCCACGCGCGATCCTCTCGGTTCTCAACCATATACCTCTATATAACATCCCTTTTATTCTCGCGGATTTTATTTTTTCCTCTTTTTTTCTCATTCCCTTTTTTTAATCGTTTATACGCTTCCGCTTTCCGGATTATCGCTCTTATTATTCCTTCGCGATTCGGAATTCACCCGAATTAGCCAATTGGTAATGACGACGGATTCAGTATACCGTTTGCTTTTCGAGAAAACGTAATTTTCCGCTAATTGTAGTTTAATTAAATCATTGAATTAATTGATGAATCCAAACTTAAACATTTCTCGAACTTTCGAAATATTGTTTTTGAATGCATTTACAAAGTCGATGGGTTCGATGACTGAGATATCTTAGACTATATAATGCCTTCATAATGGGAAAAATGGTTTTCGTCCGCTCGGGTGAAACGACTGCTGTCTCATATGCCTCCGTGAGAGCATCTCCTCGAGGCCTGTGCAAATTTTAAGTCTGTTTAATTTAACACCTTACTCGCTGGGAGAGTTTCTTGAGTGGCGAGGCGTGGCGAGAGAAGACGAAAGTTTAGAGTTTTCAACAGGCTTTCCTCTCGCCTATCCTTTCCTAAATTCTCCCTCCGTTACCCATCCGTTAGAGAATCCTCTCGCTCTCCACATAAATATGGCTTCGAAAGCTTCTGGAGCCCCCAACTACTTTCTCCATCCACCGAGTTAAGTTACTCCGACCGAGTTGAGACTACAAGTTCCTTCTCCCCTTCTCGTCCCTGTCTCGAGCTTTTTGTTTTCAAGATGAGGCGTCGAAGCTACGAGACTTGAGTATCTCGAAGCCGAGAGGAATTAGTTACTTAAGTTTATTATAATAACATAGAAAACCTACTAAAACTATTCTTTCTATAACTAACACACGGTAATTTAGATAAGAGTATTAATAGATTCTTTTTTCTTTTATTTTTCAGTCGGTACAACAGGGCGGAGGACCAAGACAAGCGAACGGCGATTCAGCGCACAATCACAATGGATATCCGCCGACAGCGAGTTCGAGTTCTCACAACACTCTCAATCCCATGAATAATCTAAACGGTATCAATGCTCAAGCTACTTACGACGGCAAATGACAATCGAAGTAAGACGTAAAAAAAAACCGAAAAAATAAAGTACGACGACGGGATATCGAAAAACTAATTATATAACGAAAAATGAGAATAAAAAAGGGACAATAGTCCTTTGGGAGTACGCCTTCCCGCCAAATCGAGAAGCATCTATTGCCCCATCGACTGAAAAAAGTTTCGACATAAAGGCGCAAACCTCGAAACTCAAAAAAATAATTTTAAAAACTGGTATTAAACGTTAGAAAAAAATAATAAAGAAAAAAATTGTCAACTGTATTATAAACGACAGGATAAATTAGTCCGTAAAGAAAACACGAATAGTGAGAGAAGAGAGGAAGCGAAATGAATTTGGTGCTCTTTAGATAATTGCGGAGTGTTTATTTGTACATATTGTTTGATGTATCGAGTCGAAGAGTGAGTGAGAATGAAGAAAAGAAAGGGGGCGAAACGAGATTGAAGAGATGGCGCAGGGGTACGGCACAGGAGGATCGCCTCGACGAACATAGAAAAGTTAGTTTTGCCAACGAGTTTAGGATGAATTCGTATAGATAGATCGAATCGCCGGGGGTAAGTTGCCCAGCTTGGTGGCCCCCGGGGGTGTAATACGTTAAGGGTGACTTAGCGTCGTTTCAACTTCGAATCTCCGTGAGGCCAGATTGATGCGGCCAACTTTTACGTTGCCTTATTTGCGAGTCAGATAACGAGGCTGAGTTATGCCGAAAGTTTTGAGGGTGTGTTCTACTTGCCCCGCTGATGCTTCTGGTTGCACACGTTTACTGTCGTACAAACGCCAAACTGTCTCTCGCACAAGCGTTTATTGTACAGCGTCCTTCAGAATTAATATCGAAACTCTTTAAAACGAAAGCCGGCGGCATTTTGTATTAAACCACTTGGTAATTTCTCAACTTATTTTCTTTCACATTTGGTAATAACTAAATTAATATTTTCTACCTTTTCGCTAAGTCACGGGAAGACCTAATCGGTAGGTTTAAAGGCTCGAAATACAGTAGAATCTCAAATTCGCCTGTAGTAACTTCTGGCGCCGAAATTTTTTAGACCTCCTGATCGGATTTTTATTAATTTTATTTTTTATTCTCTTGTGGATTCGTTGTAACTAACTTTTGTGGAAAAAAAAATATATTAAGTAATCTTACGCGGGATTCTTTCTGTTGGCGTTTGAAAACCGTTTCGATATTTATTCTGCACCGCCCTGTATGCGCCCTTTATTCCTGAATGTTTTATTTTCCTCTCGCGTAGGAACATACATTAGGGATTTGGCATCATAGGAAAAGTAAAAAAGAATCTGAACGAATAACGGAGAGAGACAAACGACGGAGACTTTCATAACAATCTAATATCGTGAAAACTTATCGAAGCGCCTAAGCATCGGCGAGTTAGTAGTTCAATCTTTCACGAGTACTTCCAGTTTATAAAATTGCTGTGACTTAGAGACATCTATGGCGTGTGCGCGTTGACGTTCCTACATGAAGTTCTTTGACTTGCGAGATAAATATTTGCGAAAAATAAGAAGGAATGTTAAATCGACGAAACGACTGTGTAAACGAAAAATGATGTATGTTAGCGAGTCAAAGGGTTGAAAAAAAAAAAAGATGACGAATAAGAACGGTAACTATCTAAATGAGAACGAAAAAAAGAAAACTATATCATACAATTAATTATCGAATGTCTAACTAAAAAAAATAGACTTAAAAAAAAATAGTCTCGAAATAATACGCGAGAGTAGAATGTGTATTCGGCAGTGACGACGGGAATGTTTCGCGGAATGAAACTACCGCGTAAGGTCAATGATTCTTTTTGTATTATAGTTTATCATTGTGACGAACGGAACGGAGGAATTACATGTGAAATAAAACAATTCGTTCGACGTTGAACTCGAAATTTTGTTTGCTGAAGATTTCCTTTCATCGGCGATACATCGCGAAACGACGAATACGGTAAAAAAAAAAATTCTCAACGATCCCTAAAGATTCTTTATGCATTACAGTGTATCATTGCGACGAAGAGTCGGACAGAACGGAGGTATTACATGCGAAATAAAACAATTGGTTCGACGTTGAACTTCGATGTTTTGTTTGCCGAGGATTTCCTTCCATCGGCGATACATTGCGAAACGATGAATGCGGTAAAAAAAAAAAGAAGAAAATTCTCAACGGTCCCGAAAGAGCATCACGTTTTTTCGGTTCTCTCGTGTTTCCAGCATCCTTCATGTTCACGCTGAATTATTTAAGGTTCGTACGTGAATCGCCGAACAATAACCAGGCAGTCGTGTCTCAATAATTTACCAATCATACGCGAATAGACAGAGAGACAGAGAAGAGCGCGCGCGGGCTTCTCGAGTCCTTTGTGTTTTATACGAAGCTTTGGCTACGAATAAATCGCATTGTGTATTCAGGAGAGCGGAATCCGACTCTATTGGGGCGCGAATGTTTCTCGCCCGCGCAGTCGAGGCGTGCTGCACAAGGCATCATCTTCGACCTCTTCCTCCCCACCGTCCCTTGCACGCGCGTATAGCAGAAGAAAAAAAAACGTACGTGGAAACGTAGCAATCTCAATCCGCACGAATTGACTCAAAATTTTGGCTGAACATTGCAAAATTTATGAGACTTACAATCCTACAGACATCACCACGACGATCCAATTCTCGCTTATGGATCTCCGTAACATCGAGAGGAGGAGGATGTGTTTTACTTTAATCGATTTTCTCCGATATCGTCTCGAATTCTACCCTCAAGCGTTTCCGGCTACAATCGACTTTATCCACTTCACTTGCTGCACGAGTCACCGGCATTCAACTCTATGGTAACAAATTTTGCTTCAATACTACTTTTTTTCAACACTGCTTTGTTTATCATCTTTTTTTATGTTTGCCGAAACTTCTATCGTAAAGTAGAAATCATCAATAGGGCAAAAATGATCGCGAAGATTAAAAAAACGTTTGCGAGAATAATGAACGATTCGATCGTTGAACTTACAGCGATATACCCGAATAATTCGGAAAGGACAGAGAGCAAACGAATATCTCTGAATGAATAAGCTTTTCGAATCGACAAGAGCCGATTTCATGTGGAATTATTAATCTCTGTGATAAATCGTTGTTCGATAAACGAGTGGTGCGCGTCTATGTGTGCACCGAGAGAGTCCGTCGGCGACGGTCTCCCGCGCGAAGCAAAATGACGAACGGCGAGCGTTCGATGCAAATTGGCAATTTTTCCCAGGCGGCTCGGCGGTAATCATTGGCAATTAGAGAGCACAGAGGGGGGTGGGGATGGTCTCCGATAAATGTTATTTATGGACGCGATTACCTACGGGCGCACCTAACAGCCTGCCGCTGTGGGAGAGGTATGACCCGAAACTATGCGTTCGCGGATCTCTCTTTCTCTCTCTCTCGCTCGTCCATCCCTCCGAGAACTGGCGCAACCCCCTAATTGCCGAGCAATTACGGGTATACGAGAGTTCGAACAAAACTCGTCGGTCCGAGTATTATACGCGCGCCCCTCGATCACCATTGAGTTTCTTTGATCGTCCATTTTTTTTTAACCCACTAATTTGTTAACTCCGTAAGTTTTCCTTCCTTCGCGTTTGCGTCAGCGGAGATATATAATGTTTCGTCTCGGTGACCAGAACTAACGTGAAATTTCGGAGCAACCAGACGGGGGGCCCTGACGTGGACAACGCGGCAGCAGCAGCAGCGGCAGCACACACAGCGATTAATTAAAAAAGTAAAAATTGTTTTCATAAAATTCATTTACGGAAATATGCGCGGACTGAAATAATATCCGGCCGGCTGATGCGTGTCCCCTGCACCCGCGAAATAAAAAGGTAAAAAGCTGGTGGTGCTGGTGGTGGATGAGGGCGGAAGGCACAACGCGAAGGGGTGATACTGCGACAGGAGTGTGTGGAACGGGTCGAGACACAGGGCACTCATTCCTATATATAGATATAATAAAAATCGTATGGGAGGGGGAAAGGGGGCGTCGGACGTGCGGACCAAAGTTTTCACATTTTTTTCATTTCCATAACTCTTATAAAAATATTTCTATTCCCAGCGAGAGAGGCGAGCTTTTCGCTCACTATCGCATATTCTGTGTGTGACGTGTACGACCGCAGTAGAGCCCCTATTTCTCCTCGTACCCTCTCTTTCTTCCTTTTTTTTTATTTTTTTTTATTTCGCATTCGTTCGGCGCTTTAGCAAGAACTCACTTGGCGACTTCCCTCGGGTAACGTAGGACAAGCGGAAAGAAGAACCACCGGAGAGAGAAACCTGCGTGAGAAGTGTGATTTAAGCGCACGTAAAACGGTCGTTAAAACAACAAAGCTTTTTAACGCCTGTCTTGATTGCTTAACTCACTTTATTAAAACGTCGCGATATTATATTATTGTTTTTTTCTTTTTTTTTTTTTCAGACTTTCTTTCCTTACCATTCATAGTCGAGACTTCTCAAGAAGCCAATGAAGCGCGAGTTGCGGAAACCTGTCGCCTGCGAAAAACCTGTATACCCCGCAGTGTATACAGTATAATAACTGTGCTCCGGAGTTTTTACCCGAATGCTCTCTCGTCGATCTTTTCTCCTTTCATTCTCCGTTTCGCGCTTTAATTTTCTTATTTTTCTTCACGTCGGAACTTTCCGTGGAACGGAGAGAACGATCTTTTTTTTTTTTTTTTTTGGTACTCAAACCCTTTCGTTTTAACGATCCGAAGCGTTTGTCGGGGGCTCTTGCGACATTGTTGTGAAGTACTTCGAGATTGAAGTATCCCGTTCTAGGAATTTCAACGCGTTAAGGAATCTTCATCGATGTTATATTACAACTTTCGAAGATTCTTCGTTCATAAATACGAGAAGTTTCGAAATTGTGAAAAATAACTTAGTCGCTTCGTTCGTTAATCGTGAAGTATCCTAATATGCTGTGAAGTAGAAACGTTGCAAAGAATATTTTACTTTCGGGTACATCGTCCCATATCCGTGTTTCTCGTCTTACAACCCCCCGGCGTCAAGTAATTCCTGAAGACTCGCGTCTCTCGTCCGCTCGAAACTCGTTGGATTTTAATTTCCGCGGACTATAACAGTTCTCAAAAGCGTCGATGTGTCCCACGAGCAATGAGAAAGAACGAAGTAATAATGAAAATTTTTCTTTACTTCGTACGCAAGGGGGTGGATAAGGGGAAAAAAGTTTGAATCGGGTCCGAGAGGCCGAGAGTGCTGAGAAAGAAAAAAGGTTTTTACACTCGTAATCAGAGTGCCGTAATTTTGCGCCGTCTTCGAATTGCCCGGTTTTAACGTAAAACTAATTAAAATAAGAAAGAAAAATTCCGTAAAACGAGCGTCGGACTCATATCGAAGTTATCGCACCCTACAATTTTTTTAAACACTGAAAAAAAATTCAAGTTTAATCAAATTTAGAAATCCAAACTTTAGGACGATAATGAAAAAATCTTCGAAGAAAATATGAAAATTATTTGAATTTTGTGTGATGGCGTAAAAATTTCGAGAGAAATCGAAATTACATCTATTTATTAGAGACGGAGATAGAAATTTTATGGAAACGATAGTTTTTTTTTAGCGACCGGTTTTTAGAAACATCCGAATCTTTGCCGTGGACAGCGACGTTTTTTTTCGTCCAGAAATATTCGATATTACTTTTTCTGGGTGCGCAATTTCTTTCTTCGTGTCTCGCATCCCCCGCGAACGTTCTCAGTCCCTTGAGCGGTCGAGAGGTGAGTCGAGAGAATCTCTACCTGTGTAATAGGTATGCGATTCTCTCGGACATATGTATATAACGAAGGAAGTCGAAGCACGCGAGCTATCTTTTCATTTCGCTTTGTCCAGCGTACCAGAAAGAGTTCGTATTCTCGTCGCATCGCCAACCCCCATCGTCTTTTATGTTTGCATATAGAAAATAAAAAGTCTCTCGCTACCCGGTGGACAATACTCTTCCCTCGAATCTCGAAGTATTCACTAAAATAAAAAAATAAAAATTCTCAACGTCTCCCGACCTCTGTTCGTTTCATCTCGACTCGAAGATCCAGAAAAAGTGAACAACCCCTCGAGAGTGAGAAGAAAATCGTCAACGACCGTGCCTCGCCACGTTTTAACTCGCACTTATTTATTTCCCTCATATACCCGACCTTTTCTTCTTTTCTCCTCGATCTCGGCAACTTACGCTCCCCATCTTAACTTTCGCGTCTACCCTTCGAGGGTTTCTCTCGCGACGAACGAGAAGCCATTGGAATTACCGCGTAGCTGGTGAGAGACATCAACGTTAAACGCTCTCAGGTGAAATTGGTATATCGAATTCTCGTTACACAATTTAACAGCCTTCTTCATGCACCCTCTCTATGTCGCCATTTTCTTTTGTTATATATATACGCGCGAAGTTTTGCAGTTAATAACCAGCCGGCGGGGGGGATCGGGATCGGGAAGCGCAATATTTCGTCTTTATAAAAAAAAAAGTCGCAACAATGATACCGCTTCGGGCGCAGGTAAAACAATTGCCGAAAACAATTTGACAAGAGATTCGGCCGGAGCGTTGTAGTTCCGCGATAAGTCGACGGAATGAATTGAGCAATCTTGGGTTGAACCGCGCGGGCTCTTTTGTTTTCGGAGAACTGCCACTTGTAAATATAATTACAAACTCCCTCAGTTCCTCTGTCCCTGTGAGCGCGCGGGTACTAATTTGATTCCGCGGTTGTTTTCACCAATGCCCCTTCCCCCGCCGTGCGAAGTCATGGGCTATGGGCTCTAGTCGGCAGACTCTCGCGAAACGCGCGGCATTGTCTCTCGGTCTCTTCATTCAAATTACCCTCAGTCCGGGTTTTCATTCTCGCCGGTTCTCTCTCGAACAACCGAAACCTCTGCCATCCCCCGGCTTGGCGTATAGAGAGGCTGCGCCTCTTCCGCGGTGCCGAACGCTCTCATTTCTCTACCAAACCCCCGACTCTTACCTCCCCTCGCGGTACGAGAACGAGCACCGTTTTCTCCCTTATTGTTGCGGGTTTTATTGAATCCGCCGGTATTGTCTGAACGCGGACGCGAGGACCGTTGTCAAAGAAAATTGGCCGTGCGGTTTTCAAACGGACGTTCATCCGCAGTATACTTTTATATATCTATATATGAAGATACATAATTTTTTTTTTTTTTTTTTTCGTCAGTCTCTTCGTCGTTTTCGCTACCCTCGAAACTCTCCCTCGACTCTCATACCGATTACCCTGTTACTACGTCGCTTCGTCCAGCTTCCTACGCTCGTCCTCTCGTTGCTACTTTGCTGCCGAGGTCGACATTTTACTGTTCTCGCCTCAGGGCGATATATATATATATATATATAGAGATACGTATATTATAGCTGCGCATCGCCAGCACGAGTCATATCCTTCGAGGACTACTCGATATAAGACGAAATGTTTTTGAAAGCTCCATAAAAATATCTGCTGAATAAGAACCGAGCGGCAAAAAAAACATACGGAATGAAACTTTTTTTTGCCAATCTTGCTGTTCGATCTTTTTGTACACATGTAGGCGAATATCTTTGTACACGAGAAACGTCGGTGGGATAAAACGTTTTTGACTCGAACTCTCTGTTTTACACTCAAAGATCCAAGTGTGCAGTTACAGTTGTGAAAGTACCACCGCGATTCTGCGGTTTTTCAGTCGAATATACTTTGCGGACAGCGTACGAGAACAACTCCTCTATGAATAAACGAGAGAGAGTTGGAAACCGCGAGGTGCATATTTGAGAAGGGCGTTGAGACGCGAGGAATTTGAGATTCGAGGGGAGAAACGGTGAGAAAAGCTCTACTCGTGAATTTCATAAGGTAGTTTTTCGCTTTTCTACACGCGATAACATCGACGCGATACGACGAGTGCAATTTAACTTGATTTTTGGTTTTTGAAACACGCGGCATCATTGGAAAGTGTTACCTTTAAAATAATTTTTTTTTGTAACTCTTTTATAAAAAGTGGCATTTTTATTGACTAAAAATGAAAAAATATTAAAAAAATAAAAATTTTGCGAAATATCTCCGATCAAAATGTGGTTTTCGCAAAAAAATTTGCAATAATTTTATAGGTTAATAAAAAGTTTCCGATGCCGTCGGGTAAACGATTCGCAAATTATTTTATTCGCGTCCCCCACTTCCATTGAAAAATCTTTTCTAATCTGTAAAATTGATTTAAACTTTTTGGAAATCAATCATTTTTCACTCGAAAATATTTCGCAACGATTTTCATATTGTTTATCATAAATGAAATTTTATTCATATTTTCGACCGCACAAATTTTATTTCGTCGTTGCTGATACACGATTTGACCATTAATTATGCGATATTAAATATCTATTGACGTTACTCCAATTAAAATGTTTGCTCTCGTATCTACGCTCGTCACCTGTTCTCTTGTGTCTCGCTTATCAACGTCAGCAATATTTGCAAACAATGAAAATATCCCGAGATTTATTAAACTCCGAATATTCATCAATTATTACACGGCTTCTATGCGTCCCCATGTGTATAGTGTCGGCAACGATTCAAACGAACGACAACCCTCCCTCAGTAAAAATAAAAAAAAAAAGAGAGAGTAAAAAAAACATCTCGTAGAAATCACGACAGACAATTATGGCAAATAATATCATCGCTGAAAATACAGTGGTAGGATTATGAATTCCAGTATACGTTCGCGCATAGTCTCCCCCCGTAAGGTAATGCAATTCACTGGCGCCTTGATATTCGCGTAATTAAAATTCCACCCCCTTGCGCGCGGAGGGGAACCGGGGACGTTACCACGTTGGAGTTCGAGAGCTCACGGGCAAGCGAGGCAAACGATTCTTGTTTGTCTTGACAACAAAGCGGGAGGGAGGAGGGGGGTGGGGGTGGGGGTGGGGGTGAGGTTTTAGCCGTAAGGGTGCCTGCTGCGGATCTCGCTATACTGACTCGGGATGTTACACGCGGTCCTGTAGGGAGAGAGGATTGCTCTAGCGAGTGGGGCCGGGGGGGTGGGGGGTGGCGAAGGGGTTGCAGAATTATTACATCTTTTGTTCGAAGGCTTGAACCGCCCCATTTGCGGAATTGCGGATCGCGATTCAGCCGCGATTGCGGTAGGCAAAACGAGCGCTAAGGGAGAAAGGAGGGGGAGGGGGGGTTCTTCCTGAACGAAGCTTCGCTGAAATACTACTAGGGCTGCTCTTTGTTAGTTTTGACTAATTTCCACCCAGGTAATCCTGTTCAATGAGAGAATCAACCTTTCGCAAACGATGCCTCTTCCGCTCGTACTTCGAAGTGTTCGCTTATTACTTATCATTATCTCTCGGTTGCGAGAACAGCGTGAAATCCCAAATTTAACCGCAATTCAAACGTCCCAAAAATAGATTGGCAAGACCATGCCGAATTTTGAGCGTAAGTACAAATTTCAAGTGCAAACCTCGATCTCAATTTTGAGGTTATGTAGCCGCGATTCTCGGTACGCAGAGAACGAAACCCCTTCAGGCAAATTTCAGCTGTTCACTTCTCCTCCCACGCCGATCGGTGAGTTTATCGCGAGACATTTGCCACAGCAGAGCTCGAAATCCCGTAACAGGATCGTTAACGTTGAAGGAGCTCTTGTTACTGCTAATGTTACTCTCGAAACTTTGCCAGCGCCTCTTTTACTTTTACGCGAACGATTCGGATCGTTGGGATCGTTGGATTTATTATAACGATCCCGAGAATCTTTTCTTTCTCTTTTCTTCGGCTGCTTGCATCCCCGGAACTCTATTAATACAATTTCTCTCGACTCTCCCCCGGTAAAGTAAAAGTCTCACTCTTTTCAACTGCGCAACCGAACTCCCGAATGACGAAAAACACGCGACGACTCGGAGAAAAGTGATTCTCGCATTACACGTTTTTTCGTGTGTGTCTGCGTTTTTTTTTCTTTTTCCTCGAGAATCAGCACTTTTGTGTAGAATACTGCACGATATAATAATTGGGTTGAATAGAGTCGTCACGTGTAGCTAAAAGGGGAGACGAACTGCGAGGAGTCAAGGGACTATCTAACGAAGAAACATGAAACGCTTCGTAGAGGGGTGAAAACAGAAAACTCGGGGTTCTCGAGCAGAATTATTATACGAGTCCGTGGAAGCAATCCAAAAGTTATAACTCCATCTCGACGAGTCCCAGACTCTCTTTCTCACTTCTATATAATAACTATTTGCTCGTTTTTGCAACGCCGCGTGAAACTCGTACTCGTGTTTCACAACGCCGAACGGCGCTCTCGAGTGTGTCTTCTGGGCGAAGAGACCGGTGGCCCGACTAACTTCTGCTAATAATGGTAGGACATTAATTTCGGACGATTGGGCCCAGCGGGCCACTGGATAGAGACGAAAAGCAGTGCCCCTGCCACCGTTAAAGATTTCGTAGGTTCTCCTCAACACCCGAACGAAGCAGAGAAAACAAGAAAAAGAAAAAAAAATCGACGAGTATTTCTACTGCAAAGATTCTCACACTCTCGAAGCTCAAAGTTTTCGCGATGTTTTGCGATTCTCAACGGTGCTCGTACGTGATTAACTCTCAGTCGAACGGTACTTCGCCGTTATATAACATCGAAAAATATATATGTATTCTTCAGATTCGTAAGGAAAGAAGGGAAAAACATTTCGTTCCCATTTATTCGAATACGCGATGTATTTTTAACTTTATTGCGCATCGCCTACTTTATTTATCATCGCGGCGTGTTATAGGGGCGTTAAAGGGGGAAAAGGCAGGAAGAACGAATGAAGATAATCTCAACGGAGGGTGTTAGCGATCTCTTCGTTCTCAACTTACTTTCGTTTATACTCCGCGTCGGTTATTTCAACCCTTTCGTTTTTTTTTTACCTCGTATAATCGGCCAACTCGGCGCTACTGCGAGAGACGAAGATCCCGCGGGAGTCGTCCAAGCGGACTCGGCGGAGGAACGAAACGACCGTGACGAAAACTTTAACGAGCTGCTTGGTTGGACCGCGTGCTAAGATTCTCATAGAAATCGATTATAAGTGGTAACAAAAAGAAAATTATCTGCTTGCAAAAACGTTTTTGCCAATGGCGAGATATTTTTCTTTATTTATTTTTTTGTTTTTCGAGTTTCATTTTTTTTCCGCCTTGTAGAAGCGTGGAAACGCGTCGCGAAGCCGGAAGCTCGCAAACACGCGAACCGAGTTTCGCGCGGATAAGGTATATGTAGCGAAACGAGTGGTGTCTCGAAGCATAAACGCGAATGTCTCTCCTAATGGTCCCTCGGACTTAAATATGTAAGACTCGCCCGGCCACCTCGGGGGGTAGCGGGTTAACAATAAACTAACACTCGTCAACTCTCCAAGGCACAATGCGAAGTCGCACCCTCGGCGCTAACGATCTCACCTGCGCCTCCTCTGTACGCGCGGACTAACTTTATACACCGAGTGTAGGGCTCCGAGACACGAGTCTCTGTAATTCTCGAGAAGAATGACCAGTTTACTACTATGTATATGTATATAAAAAGCCCTGAAATAATTTCTACCCCCATTTTTTTTGTCGGTAAAAGAAAAAAATTTCGGCGTATTTCTTCGTCGAGTGAAAAAAAATTATCCGTTAACGCAAAAATCCCCTAAATAGAAATTTGGTATTCCTTCAGGAGTCGCGCCATTCCCGTTACATTTCCTTAGTTCTTTTTTCGTTTTCTTTTTTTTTCTTTCGTTCTTTCGTATTCCTTCTTTTATAAGAGAATGATACGACCCTCGAGCACCTGCTGGGAATGCGCCACTCGCGACCTCGTAAAGGCTAACAATGATGGAAATATGAGTTTTTAAAGCCGCGCGGGGTGCCGTTAACGACACTGGTTTCGCCTCTTTCGTTCTCTGAGATTTCCGCGCTTTTTTTTTTCTTTCAACTATGTATGTATACTTATGGCGTTTTATCATCATCCCTCGCGCGCCCATGATAATTCTCACGTCGTTTTCTCTCCGGAGAATTTTCTGCTCGTTCTTCACTTAAGCTGTGCGATAAAAAAACGTATCTTCTGCTAAATAAAATGCGATGTTGAGCATACGTTTGCCAATTGAACGGTCTAATGCAACGGGGATCTCCTCTCAGGCGACTCCAGCCTCCAGCAGCTATAACGACTGTGCGAACATTATTTCGTATTCAAGAATTTTCGATAGGTATTGCTGTACCGTGGCGCTACGTCAACGACGTGCGGCTGACGGTGAAACGTAAACTCTGTGGAATAGGCGAACTAAATCATTCCGTCTGTGCTTGAAATCGACGAAACGGCCGACGTTCGTGTAAACAACTCGAATGTATGCGCTTTGCAAGGAATCCGATTGTAGAAGAAGTCCTTAAAGCATTTTTAATTTACTTTTCGTAAAAGTGGTTCGTGGACGTTTGGATCGTTTCGAAACATAATGCTGATCAAACTTCGCATTTACCAGTTAACAATTAAGACTGCTGAAGGTTTTTTAATTGTATATAATGTAAATTGAGACAAATATAATATTGTATAGATAACCTATAACTATAAGATGAAATGATCTTAAATAATTATCTATGACGATTGTTAATAATCGTGTTGCAACATCTAATTATCTATAAAAAGATATAAAAAAACCAATAGAAATTAATCTTTGTCCAGATGCGCAATTTTTTTATACTTGGATAAGGGTAATATTTCATCTCAATCATAGCAATCACTATTGCAATATATAAGGTTTCGAAATTTGAGTGTTCCGAGATTAAACGAGATTTAAACTCGCGGAACCTTCCGCGCATCGACGCGGCGCAGCTCCAAAAAAAATACCGACGGGCACGTCACGGTGGCGCTAGCATCGGCCCTCCCTTTACGCGCTTAGCCGCCATACTTCGCGTTCTCGTTCGCGAAGTGTATTCTTTGTAATCCTACTATATTGTAAGGGATCCATCAGATCCTTACCCCAAAAGATGGTTCAGAAGAAGGTACGAGATTTTTACTACAAGACAATAACAATATTTTTCATCCAACAACATTATTAACAGTATTATTGATGTGTCAAAGTCGGACTGTCGCACGAGTCTCGGTGTCCACATTTCATTAACACTATCAACAGACACGTTGTCTTTGCAATCTTTGTTATTCGTAACTTTTAAAATGTTCCTCTTAACAATCGAAATGAGTGCATTACTGCCATTGTTAACGCGTTGCTGCTATTATTTTCAAATGTTTTCACTAATTTATTCAGCGTACAAAAATACGAGGTATCATAACCAATCTTTCTTCCGACACAGCCGAAGAAGAAGGTAGGAAAGAAGGTAGCCGCGGCTCCTTTGGCCGTCAAGAAAGTCGAGCCAAAGAAGCAAACCAACCCGCTTTTCGAAAAGCGTACGCGTAACTTCGGCATTGGCCAGGATATCCAACCGGATCGCGATCTCAGCAGATTCGTCAAATGGCCCAAATACATCCGCATCCAGAGACAGCGAGCGGTGCTTCAGAAGAGACTCAAAGTTCCGCCGCCAATTAATCAGTTCACCCAGACCCTCGACAAGCAAACCGGTAAGTTTTTCACAGAAATATCTTTCCTATTCATAGCCATAAACGAGAAATGGAATACGCAGCTCCAAAAATTTGAAGCAATGAAATTTGAATCGTAAAGTATTTTTTGTTCACTTCCACTCGTTACAAAATATATATAAATCATTTTTATGGAAGCGGCACCCAATGTATATTTGAAAAAAAAAAAAATTTAATACAAAATATTTTTTTATCGGTTGTTAACGTCTCTTAGCATTCATTGTGAATTTTGTCTAACGCCACATAATGCCATGTGAAAATTGATTACCAAATATTTAAATTTATTTTCCGTCACAGCAACGCAGCTCTTCAGAATCTTGGAGAAGTACCGTCCCGAGTCGGCTGATGCCAAGAAGAAGAGATTGAAGGCGAGAGCCGAAGAGAAGGCTGCAAAGAAAGAGGATACTCCCACCAAGAGGCCGAATACGATACGCAGCGGCACTAACACCGTTACGACTCTCGTAGAGCAAAAGAAAGCTCAGCTCGTCGTCATCGCTCATGACGTAGACCCCATTGAGGTAAATATTTTTCCAAAATAATAATAATAGTAATAATAATTATTGAAGAAAAATAGTTCCAAAATGATATTAGAATTTCTGCACCCGAGAAGAAAAAAAAATGAATATTCATCTAAAATATTATAATAATGATAATAATAATCATTAAAATAAAAAAATCCTTCCAAAATGATGTTAGAATTTCTTCACCTGAGGAGAAAAAATACTACGGTTTTTTTCATCCATAGGATGTAACTTGACTCTGATAGCGCTTGATAAACTAAATTGAAAATTGAGGTTTTCCGAGTCTTTTAATAACGAAAAGAATTTTTTTTTGTATTTTTACAGGTTGTCCTATTCCTCCCGGCGCTCTGCAGAAAGATGGGTGTCCCTTACTGCATCATCAAGGGTAAAGCCCGTTTGGGACGTCTCGTCAGACGCAAGACCTGCACTTCCATTGCTCTCACACAGGTATGAAAAAAAAAAATGATCTATCTTTCTAAATTCAAGGAAATTTTTATCTATTTCGTTGAGATAGACATCTTTTACATGATGAAAGAATTATGAGCCAATCCCATGAGATTCCGTGATAAGAAAAACCCGACTGATATACATTCGGAAGCAATTCACTATTTAATGAAATTTCCACAATTTTTTTAATGCGATTTTTGTGTTTTTTTTTTTTCTATAATACAGGTTGACTCCGGTGATAGAGCAAACTTCGCCAAGGTCGTCGAGGCCATCAAGACGAACTTCAACGACCGTCACGACGAGATCAGACGTCACTGGGGCGGTGGTCTTCTCGGTAGCAAGTCTGCCGCCAGAATCGCGAAATTGGAGAAAGCAAAGGCCAAGGAACTCGCGCAAAAGCAGGGATAAACCATCGCTGCTTAACATCTCGCGCTTGTAGACCTATCTGGCTGATCAATAAAAACTAAAAAAAAGTCAACAACGTCTCGAAAATTCTCTTATTGAATATCTCGTGCTCCACGAAATTTGAAGAGCAAAGCAAAGGGACAGAATAGAAAAACAACGAGTCGGGTAAACTGGAGGGAAAGATTAACGTATATCGTTTATATTAAAATTTATACTGTATATACATTGTCATAAACGAAAAATTTACATTCGTTTCTTAATTAGTTTCTCGAGTCTCTTTATTTTCCCAGCTTCGTGCTCGGGACTATCCCGTGCCGCGTAGTTATGACTCTCGCGCCCGGTGTCGGCGCTTCCGGTCTGTTTAAATTGCTCCACTAATTGCAGCTGCTCGGTTTTTCTTAACCCCTGAAATCCATCAACAGCGTTAATTGGTTATCGACACACACTGTGAATTCAATTTTTTTTAAATTTATACCTTCATATCCAATATTTTTTGAAACTCCGGAGTCTGTAAATCCGGCAAAAGTTTACGGCACTGATCGGCAAAGGCACGTGGACATTCAGTCGTCGACATTACAATTTTCAGGATCATCTCAGCCTTTGCCATTCCTTTGACTACAACTTTGGTGTAAGTCGCCGGTGCTTTTCGCGAGACTTGGCATCCGGTTGACGGTAAATCAAGGAGAGCAGTTTTCAGCATATGCACGTCCAGCAATAATTGCTCCGCTCCAACGGCATTCAAAGGCTTACATTTGTAAAGCTGTTGCACCAATTTTGGAATGAAAGAGCTGCGAAAGCAATGCGGT
Organism: Cryptus viduatorius; assembly: GCA_964006125.1. Classification (NCBI taxonomy): domain Eukaryota; kingdom Metazoa; phylum Arthropoda; class Insecta; order Hymenoptera; family Ichneumonidae; genus Cryptus; species Cryptus viduatorius. The sequence continues at coordinate 10,615,303 of OZ023224.1, read as the reverse complement.
TATTAATTTCAGAAACACGTTATCGTATTCACGATTAAAATTGACTGCAGTGTGCGAAACGTACCTAACGAATTTAACGCACAACTGCGTAAAGTATTTTCTACACGAAGACAATCGATCTCTTATCGCTGGAATAGTCTGTCGGAGATGAGCGACTATAGTGCTAACGTAACTACTCTGATCGCCGACACTCTCGATTGCGGCCCATTGTATCTTCGTCATTGCCGTTAAAGCGGATTCGCAAGGAGCTTCGAGATCTTGTACCAATAATTGTATACAGTTTGATATAACACTGAAAAAAATTAAAAATCACTCGTTAATATTTCGCCTCGAAAATTCGACAGCGTTAAATTAATTACCTATGGAAGATATCTTGTTCTTGCGAAAGATTAATCTTTTCCGAGTAACACTTGTCCGTTTTTTCTCGCAACTTTTCCTCTAATTGCTGAGTCGTTTCGAGACAATATTCGGCAGTCGTTAATATACTGAAAAAAAAAATCCTTTGTAGAAAGTCACAAATCGTCGATGAAATTTAGGGAAGTTTTCCCGACTTACCAACATATGCGCGATTGTTCCTCTTTACTGAAACGCGTGGTTTCGCCTTCTTTCAAAAAACTCTGGAAATTTTGGATCAAACCGGCGGTCGAAAGATCGCGAAAATCTCGCGTTATGTTACTCATACTTGTGCCGATACCCGAACTGCCGCCGATCCTAATAGCAAAATTGTATCGTATAATTCTTCAACTCATTACTTTTCGATTGAAATTAATTTGAGAAAATAGGAATCGTACTTCGGTAAATTATTTTGTAGCAATTTCAAGGCATATTCCCGAAGGTACTTTTGAAAAGTTTCTGCAAGATTCAGCATTATGGAACCGGTGCTTAATTGCGTACACTGAAGCATACATTTCTTGTAGAAAACGAAAAGATCGGCGCAAGACGAGAGTACACTGCTCGGGCCTTCGACGCCATCGAAATCTTTTGCACCGGGCGGTTGACTCTTGCAATCGCTGACGAATTTATCCATCAAATCAGCGAGATTTCGATCCAAACTCTCGATGTAAATATTCAAATACGGTTCGAAACATTTTCCTATAAGATTAGCGAACGGAGATGGCGCTGGTTTTTCGCTTTCAACCTGAAAAATTGGCGCGATAAAGTAATCTGTGAAGAGGAGGCAAATATCTTTTTTTTTACCTTCTCATTGCTACCTTCTTCAAAGGGATTAGTAGAAGCTGCTGTTTCTCCTTGAACATTGACGATCGCCGGTTTGCTCGTCGACGAAATCGAACCCTCCAGAGTAATGCCAGAAAAACGTTTCGCCAATAGACTCTCGAAGCTCGTAGTTCTCTGAATCGCGTAAAGCAACAATTTCACGTCTATTTCGACGTGTCGTTTCTGCATCAATTTTGCGAGATCCTCTCGCGTTACATTACAAAATTGTACAGCTATTCTTTCGGATATCTCCCAATCGGGTGGAAATATCGTGCCAAACTTGACCTCGAAATCTAGCAAATGTTTTTTTATCCATGTATAACGACGATCGATCTTGTCGAGCCACGCGTAATCCTGATTCTCGTCGAACAGATGCGCGTATTCTTGCAATTGAATACCTACGAACCATGTGAGCAGATCTCTCCTAATATAAAAATGAATAGTTAATGTTGAGATTGCGATCGAAATTAGTAGAATCGATAATGTTTCAGTCGATAATGTATCGGTAATGTTATCACTTACTTCACTTTCGGATCCAATACAGAGAGTACCAAGCATCCCTCCGTCAATTGCGTAAAGTGTTTGGGATTTTGACCCGAAAATGCTTCCTTGAAATCGGACGTTATCTGTTGTGCCAATTCTATCTCAATCTTGTTAACTTCGTCAGACAACTGTTTTATCTGTGGTATATCCATATAGCTGCTGAAGTATCTCATCACTTCCATTATCGCTTGAAGCTTCAAAACTATCTCTCCATATTGTTTTTTCTGAGTCAATACTCTTGATAATAGAAAACGAAAAAACATTAGAGATTATCGGAGTAAAGTGGACGCAAGAGAAACGTAAAAATACGAACTTTAAACTGTCGACTTCGCCGACCAAAACATGCAATTTATTCAATGCTGTTATAGAAGCCGTCAAATTTCTTTTGGCAAAATCAAGTTGCTTTATGTCGCGAGTTATTTCTTTGACCGTTTCCTCTGACTGTTCCGCTTTGTCTTTGATATCTTTGATATGAATGAACAATTGTCTTATAACTTTCTGCGCATCGTCGAGAGCAGCTCTGCCATCCTGACCAACGTTGGTCTGACCTCTCACCACGGATCTGACTTCCTTGTCGATGGAACATATCTTGAGTTCCATTTCGTTGACAACGTCGTCTATGTTGGACAGTGACTGTTCAGTGGGAAACAGCGTATTGATGTAGTCGACTACATTGAAATTTGGCTGATCCAACGGATCGCTACTCGGTAAAACCTGCAATTGCGAGTAACCCGTTTAATTTGCGTAACAATTTAAAAAAAATCGAAACCGAGCAAAAAAATGAATTGTTCGAATTTTTTTGGAGTTTGACAGATTGCAAGAGTACTATACAAATTCCTAACCTGCTCTATAACTGTTTGTACACTCGTTGGAAACGTGTAAACGGTCGATTGCAATTCTTCGATATCATCCTCCTCGTGTGTACCCATTGTTGAACAAATTATGTTTGTCGAAAGAGGGATTCTTTTTTAAACAATCAAACAACAACGGGGTGCACCACGACGGCGATGTGTTGTTTTTGGGGTCGGGGAGGGAAGAGATACGTCAGCGCATGTACCAACAGTGGATGCTGCACTGTACCGATAATGCGGTGCGCGCCTATCTCTTCGAAATTACATTGATGTCCCTGGCAGGCTCTTCCGCAGGGGGAAACGAACCATATAACCGAAGGGTTATGCGCCGCAGCGCCAACGTGACATAAAGTAGGTGTGAGTTGAGAGCGAGCGAGACGAAAAATTTTTACCAGTGAAACGCTTTCGTAGCTGGCCGGAATGTAGTAATTGTCGCTAATTCGATAATAACCGATAAAATAGTACCGTTTAGCTAATCGAATCAGTTGGCATATCGCGCGCAGGGGGGTGAGAGTTCACCGAGAAAAAGAAAAAATACTTTTTTTTTTAAATAGGTTACACCTTTGTTCGCGTGACAAATCGGCTTTTTTTTTTAATCCATACGGAGATGGCTCTTCGTAAAGTGAAGGGAAACTTTGAACGAATGTTTGACAAGAATTTGACAGATCTCGTTCGAGGAATACGGAATAATAAAAACAATGAGGTAATTAGATTTAAACATTGTCTGTCGACAAATTTCCACCCGAAATGCATCGTCGATCGTGCATTCCAAACGATCGGAAAATTACGAATCGTATGTGTTGCCAAGGTAGAGAATCGAGAATTTATGTATGTTTTTCAGGCTAAGTACATCGCACAGTGTATCGAGGAGATTAAGCAGGAATTACGTCAGGACAATATAGACGTCAAGGCAAATGCCGTTGCCAAGCTAACATATGTATGTAACACTTTATTAATCTAATGCGCAAACTCATTTATATATATTCAATTTCGTTTATCTTCTTTGATATATTAATATGACGCGTCATCATTCGGAATATTCCAAATCGCGTGTACCGAAGTTGAAATTGTTATGCAAAGTATTATCAAAGTTAATCATTCACTTTTATCTGCAAACAAAACCATTGAAGGTTCAGCTATAGCCTATGTCCATTAATGATCAGTTTCCGGTAAAACAGAACAATTTTTTCAACGATCCTTTATAATTTTTTTTTTTTTTATAACAATTCTCAGCTCCAAATGTTGGGATACGACATCAGCTGGGCGGGTTTCAATACCATTGAAGTCATGTCGTCCGGCAAATTCACGTATAAAAGAATTGGCTACTTGGCTGCAAGTCAGAGCTTTCATATGGACACTGAGGTAAGATTCGTCTATTTGATGTTCCCATTTAATTACAACGTTTTTCGTCGTTCTTTTTTTTTCGTGTTTTAGTCACAGAAATTCATTTTTTTTTTTTTTTTTTTTACAGCTACTGATGCTTACTACCAATATGATTCGCAAAGATTTGAACAGTCAAAATCAGTATGACGCCGGATTGGCTCTGAGCGGTCTGTCGTGTTTCATAAGTCCCGATCTCGCGAGAGATCTCGTGAACGACATTATGACGCTACTGACGTGCACAAAGCCGTATCTGCGAAAAAAAGCTGTTTTGATGATGTACAAAGTTTTTCTTCGCTTCCCGGAGGCTTTGAGGCCGGCGTTTCCGCGTTTGAAGGAGAAACTCGAGGATCCGGATAGCGGCGTTCAATCGGCCGCCGTGAACGTTGTATGCGAATTGGCGAGAAAAAATCCAAAGAACTATCTGAGCTTAGCTCCGATATTTTTCAAGCTAATGACTACTTCTACGAACAATTGGATGCTCATTAAAATCATCAAACTGGTGAGTCGATTTTCGTCTCTCATCCATTATCAGAACGAGTCGAATGCGAGAAAAAAAAATCGCCCGACGCCATTTCGAAACCTATAAATCAATGAGCGGACCTCTGTTTTGTTATGTTATCTTATCACTTTTTTTTTTTCGAATCCGATAACGAATACACATTTTGGTCGCAAACTCGAATCCATTTAAAACATCGCGAATCTCATTTAAGAAGAGTCAACGTCCATTCATTAACCGGATAACTTGATTATTGTATCAAATTCATTTCCTTTCTCCGCATTCTTAAAAAAAAAAACAAAAAAACTCAAAAAAAAAAACATCGATAGATCGCGAAAACGTAATTTTTTATGGTCATCTTAGCTTCGTATCACTAGTTCTTACTTTCTCCTGTCTTTTCTTCATTTAGTTTTCAACGATAACGCTCATTGAGCCAAAATTGGGCCGTCAACTAACTCAACCCCTCATTGACTTGATATCAAGGTTGTTGATTACGTTTAAAATAGTAAAAAAAAAATAAAACAAAACCGCTAGATATTGTTTTAACGTTATAATTTATTTCTTGTTTTACGCGCATTTATAACGGGATCATATTTCGTAGGCTTCGTAATGATAAATGTGTAATTAGAGAATGTAACTGTTTCGATATCCTCGTATTTATCGTGTAGACTTCAATGTTTTACCGTTAAAATTTGCAGTTTGGCGCCTTGACACCGCTAGAACCTAGACTCGGAAAAAAGCTCATAGAACCTTTGACCAATTTGATACACAGGTAAAAAATCAGCTACTTAATAAGTGCTTTTTTTATAATAGCGTATTGTACGTATCGTAGAGAGTCTATTATTGAAAACCGATATTAGATAAAAAGCATCAAGTTCCGGAGTTCCGAAGATAATATAAACGGTAAATCGTGTTATTTTTTTAGCACGTCTGCAATGTCTCTCCTCTACGAGTGTATAAACACGGTGATAGCCGTTCTGATATCGATATCGTCGGGAATGCCGAATCACTCGGATTCCATACAGCTGTGCGTACAAAAACTGCGAATACTGATCGAGGATTCGGATCAAAATTTGAAATATCTCGGATTGCTCGCGATGTCGAAGATTCTAAAGACTCATCCGAAGAGTGTGCAAGCGCACAAGGATCTTATAATGCAGTGCCTTGACGACAAAGACGAAAGTATTAGATTACGCGCTTTAGATTTGCTCTACGGTATGGTATCGAAGAAGAATCTAATGGAGATCGTTAGAAAACTGATGGTTCACATGGACAAAGCCGAGGGAACGACTTATCGCGATGAATTACTTTCGAAAATAATCCAAATCTGTTCGCAAAACAATTATCAGTTTATTACGTACTTCGAGTGGTACGTATTTCATTTTTCAAATTTAACAGTTAATTCATTGCTTTCATTGCAAAGGACATTGTATTAACGTTATCTCGGCACTTTTCGTAGGTACATATCGATACTGGTGGATCTGACGCGTATGGAAGGCACCAAACACGGTCAATTAGTAGCAACGCAATTGCTCGACGTTGCTATACGCGTTCAAGCGATAAGAAAGTGTGCGGTACAGCAATGCGCCGCTTTGCTGGAAAATGCTCAACTCTTGACCGGCCAACCGAGAGCTACGATGTCCGAAGTTCTGTACGCCGCTGCATGGATATGCGGCGAATTCTCCAGCGAACTCGAAGATCCTTTGGCTACTCTGCGCGCAATGCTTCGATCGCAAGCCTCGAGTTTACCCGGTCATATACAGGCTGTTTACGTTCACAATATCTTGAAACTCGCCGCTACTACGTTGAGCAAAGCTCAGAAGGATGACGATCAAGATACGATGAATAAGATTTACGAATTGAAAGATTCGGTTGCGGAATTCGTGCGAAGCGGAGATTTGGAAGTTCAGGAGAGATCGAGTTCGGCACTCGTATTGTTTCAGTGTCTTCAAGATAATCCGGAATTGATTGGCGAATTGGCTGAGACTTTCGTTGGCGAACTTAATCCAGTTGCGCCGAAAGCCCAACGAAAGGTATACGAATCGATGTAGAATTTTTTTCGTAACTAACAAAGTATCAGAGGTTTTTATACGTTTTTTTGTCGACAATCATAGGTCCAATTGCCCGAAGGCTTGGATCTGGACAGCTGGATCAACGAACCACCGTCCGAGAGCTCAGACTCCGAGGATCTCGATATGAACGATATATTTGTACGCGATGAAAAGTCCACGGAGTACAGAGGTGGAAAACGCGTGTCCATCGAACCGACAGTCGAGGAACTGCAACGACGACGCGAAGCGAGAAAAGTCGAACAAGAAAATAATCCGCACTACTTGAAAGGCGAAAGCAACGCAAACAGCAGACATTCGAATTCTTATCAAGACATTGGTAACAAGAATGGTGATGACTTCGAACACATTCCGATCGCCGAACTTGATATACCTATCAAACTAAAAACGTCGACATTCTCCAACTCTAAGAAGCTATGGGACGCGGAAATGGAAGGTGGAAAGAAGCGGCGCAAGGCGCACAGCAAGAAAAAGTCTAAGAAAGGTACAACACTCCGTAAATGTGGAGTTTAAGACCTAATTTACCTTAAGGCATACGATCCGTAAATTGCAATAATAATAATAATAATAATGATATTTCAGATAAAAAATCGAGTTCCGAGGATGAACCCGATGATAGATTTCCGTCGCAGGTGGTCAATACGGGAATTGGAGAATTACCGCCCGGAGCTGAGCTCAGCGATAACGACGATTATAATATTGCTGATGCGAACGATCCGCATCGCGCTTTAAACGTCGACTTGGATATTCCTCTGCGAGAGGATGAACGACTTCCGGTTCTCGAGCACAGAGCTCAGGGTTTCGATCGTAGTACGAATATACTCGGTGGCGAGAATGAGAAGAGAGATAACAAGGTATGACGAAGCGGATTTTCACGATGCTACTTGGAATATTTTTCTTTTTTTTATTAATTAAATATAATTTTTTCTCGTGAAGGTTTCCAGAAAATCGAAGAAGAAAAGCAGAAGTCGCAAGAATGATGAAAAATTGGAGAAGGAAAGTAAGAATCGTGATACGATAGATCTTTGGCTCGGAAACGACATAACGAGTCACGCAAAGGCTGAGTCTTCGGGTCCCGAGACGACTGTTAACGAGACTGAGACGAAGAAGCAAAAAACCAAACGCGTGAAATCGAAGAAGAAAGTGCGTAGCACCGACGATGAGAAGCTTAAACGTCGTCGAAAACATAAAGAACCGAACGACGAAAAACACATTAAAATATGGGGCTACGAGGAGGCTACCGGAATCTCAACACCGTCCGCTGAAATACTGCCAAATCTAAACGATAGCCACGACGGATACGAGAAAATGCACAACAGTCTGCCGGTTTACAAGAAATTAGTCGCTAACGATAGAATTGAAATTCTATACGATTTAATTCCGACGGATACGCAGATGCTGAACGATCCATACAAAATGATCGTATCTCTTGAATTGAAGAATTTGGGAAGTCGACAATCGACGGATTCTCTTTGGAAATTGTCTATCGACGTCGCCGATACTCCTACGTTGAAGATTATCAAAAACGTGAGTTACAAACTCCATTGATTAGTATTCGCTTTGCGTTCGTTCACCGTTTATGCCTTTTTTTTCACCGCAACGGTATTTTCATTGCAGCCCGGCGAATCGACTGATCTCGATGTTCTGCCACCATCTACGAGCGAAGTTATGAAATTAGCTTTCACGGTTCTGGACTCATCGCCGCAAAATCTTCCTGGAAGTTTGTCATACAAATTGGATAAAACAGCGTCCGCGAAGCAGCATTTAGATTTCTCGATAAATCTTTCATGCTGCGATTTTCTCGTGTCGGGAATGAGTCAGAAGGACGCATTTTCCTTGGAATTGAATCGCGAAAGATTGATATTCAACAATCAGCGAGAAGTGCGCTACTCTCGTGGTCTGCCGCACGCACTGGACGTTATTTGTAATCAATGCCGTCTCAGTCTCGTGGAGAAGATTGAGGGGGCAGCGACGTTGTTCGGACGCTCGGTAATGGGACATCTCGTGTGCCTTTTGATAAAAGAAAAGTCGAACGATCAACATTCCTATTTGAAGATCGAGAGCACAGGAGACAACAATACGCTCCTTTCTGGAATAATGATCGAGATAGAAGCTGCGCTTGTAAACGTCGGAGGTTCGGAGAACAAATTCGGCGCTGCAGAGTACAGAATCGTTTCGGGAATAAGATGAAAGAACGGTGCTCGTTATTTTCAATTATAAACACGACAGTCAATGCCCTCTACATCGGTACAATGGAGAAAATAAGAAACGTGGCTGTTTCATATGTAAAAAAAAAAGACAAAAAAAAAAGAAAAACGTTTTTCCTTTACTATCCGTACTGTCGTTGCAACGTACTACACATTAAACATAGGCTACGAAAAATATTACGAAGCATTTTCTTTGAGAAACGACTAAAGTAGTTCGTCGCACGAGCTGCCCGCGTACTATATCATGTACTTCTTCAACATAAAAACAAAACTGTAATCGAGCTCTCTTTTCTATGATGCCTAGAAATTGTACATGACGCGTACGGATATTTAAAAAAAAATATCGGACTCTTATCCAATTATTCCAACAGTCCGCCAATCTCCTTCTCGTTTTTCCTTATAAAGTTTAACCAAACCCGAGATTATAATTGTTTATATTTAAAGTGTATCGGATGACTTTAAATAAAAATTTCGGTGTAAATATGTTATAAAAACTGTGTTTACGATAATTGCAGAGTAAGTAATAGATACGGTGAAAATCCGACTGCTATATTTTTTTTGCACGATATCTCGTGTATACAGCCAGTAGAAGAATTTGTAGTACACAGCACGATCCGGTTTGAAAATCAAATATTTGTATGCGCCTTCAACGGTATAAATTGCTATGCATTTTTATCAAGGAGACGCAACTTTTTATTTAAACACTCGATAGAAACTGATTAAGAATGCTTATCGAAAAATGGGGTGTAACGGAAAACAGAGTCGTTGGGATAAATTTGTAGGCGAAACTTTTACGGAGAGATATAAGAGCAATTGACCTTCAAAATAACATATATATCTATATATAGAACTCAACTTTTTTTCAAAACCCGACGGGATCTTGATATAATATTTAATATATTATAATATATCGTATATTATAATCAGCCTCAGCAGAATACACGAGGCTACATTTCTCGTTCATTGTTTCGATCTTCATACAAAAGTAAAATGAATCGTATTAACACGTATAAATAATTTATAAACTTATAACTACTTCTATCGAGTATTTTGATCAGTGATAAGCAGATTAATTGGAAGGTGGTGAGACTGTTAAATCTCCATAAATTATTCCTTTTTAGTGTCTCTCCTATCTCTCTCCCGTTCGAATAATCGTAAAATAGAAAGTTCATGGGCTCGCGCGGTGTTTTCATGAAGCAGAACTACGGTAGTTCCATCTGCGTCAAGTGGCCCTCGGGCGGGGGGAAAAGTCAGCGGGATGGGAGAGAGCAAAGCAGCCCGTAATCCCGGAACTCTCGGTGTGTTGAAGTGTCGATGTATCGTTCGCTAGAGTAGAGAGTGTATACCAGTGTCGTCGTTTTGGAAAGGTGTTTTAATTGTGTATATCCCCGAAGAGTTATGTTGGAGATAAATAAATGACTGTAAAGTTCGTGTTGTTCGGCCCCCACGAGCACAACATGAGAGAATTTTTGCAATCGAAAAATCCGTTTATCGTACAATCGTGTTGTACTCGACAATGGTAAGTTGCGGTAGGCAGTAAGTGCTCAAGTGAAGATAATACAATCTACAGCATACCCCGTGTATATAACCTTTTGTATCCGGATGTACATACATCTTTGCTCATTTACGAATCAGCATCTGTTTCCTCAGCTGTTGATTATGATAAACTGTTTCCTATTTGTCACGCGTATTCACGATTCTATACTGCAAAGACTCATTTATGAAATCGACGAATTGCCGACCTTATCGGCACGTCGACAGTTTACAGTTATTTCTGAAACTCAAACACGAAAATTCAACATTTTTCACTGACGAAAGAAAAATTTCTCGAATCTACAGATGATGAATTATCGATGAAAGAACGAAAAAAGCCTTTGATATCAGGGGGCATGTTTACGCAACTCTCCTCTCGTATGCTTGTGGAATGAATGAGGAGGAACTACTGAAGAGGTCCGCTGCGGAGCGCGACAGAATATTCAGTTGTTACGATCGCGGAAGAGAGAACGGAGCGCAAATCGATTCATGGGAAGATCCCGCCTATGAGGTTTATCACACAACGGACAGATATGGATTTATCCAGTGAGTAAAACACAAAAATCTCTCGCGGACCATTCAAAACTGATTTCATCTCTAATGTTTTCTTTTTTTTTTTTTTTTCGAATTTCAGCGACAAACGTTTGCCCCATTCGATGGATAACAACGATCTCAAGTTGCGTCACGTCGAGATGGAAAGACTCAAGAAATGGGAAAAAATGATGACGGATTGGAATAGCGCGTCGACTAAAGAAAAATTGAGACGTAGGATATACAAAGGAATTCCAAATAGACTCAGAGGGAGAGTTTGGACTTTACTGCTCGGCATTGAGGCGTTGAAACAGGAACAGGCTGGAAAATACGACGAGATGTTAAAACTCGCGAGACAATGGTCCACGGAAATACGACAAATCGACGCCGACGTCGCGAGACAATACAGAGATCACATAAATTATAGGTACGCAAATCAACGCGCGGATTTGAAAAATGTCCAAAAACCGTTTTTAACATCGTTGTCCACGATTTTCAGAGAACGCTACAGCATCAAGCAGCGCTCGATGTTTTACGTATTAGCCGCGTACAGCATGTACAACATGGAAGTCGGATATTGTCAAGGAATGTCCGTTTTGGCGGGACTTCTGTTGTTGTACATGGATGAGGAGGACGCGTTTTGGGGACTTTCCGTTCTACTCGCAGATAAGAAGTACAGCATGCATGGTTTGGACGATTTGATACCTCTATTCTTTGTCGTATTAATCCGCTATAGTGTGTCATATAATAATTCACCTTCACAAGACGACGCGAAAACCACTGTATTCTTGTTTAAAAAAAAAAAAAAAAGAAAACTAAGATATCGAGCAGTTTTCTCAAAAATTCCGAGCCTTGGATCCTTGCAACGAGAGCCTTTCACGTCGTTTTCAATTTTTGTCGCAAAACTAACAAAGCTTTCATTGACGATTTAAAAACAAAAAATTGGATTACAACTGATCTCGCGAGGATAATCCCGATACAGAATAAACTTAACAATTATTCATCTTTTCAGGATTTTACATCGACGGTTTTCCAAAGTTGAATCGTTTTATCGAGCATCACGACAAGATAATGAACAAATTTCTTCCGAAGTTGAAGCGAAAACTCGACAAATGCGGATGCGATTCTATTCTCTACGCTCTCAAATGGTTTTTCGTTGTATTTCAAGAAAGGGTAAGCCGTCCAACTCCGTTCTTTGATTCTCGATGTACAATAACAGCCGATAGACGAAATCGATATATCTACATATATATTTTTTGTTCGCAGACACCAGTGAGTCTCGGACTCCGCGTATGGGATATTTTCTTGTTGGACGGTGATCGCATACTCCCCGCAATGGCGTACACGATAATGAAGCTGCACAAACGATATCTAATGGCGATGGAGGGCCTCGACGAATTCTGTAATTACTTGCAAATCAAATTGGAAAAAGACTTCAGGTACGACGACGATACGGTCGTAAACACGATGCAGCGCAGCAGCGACGAACTCAAGCGGGCAAAGCTCGATTATCCAGGGCTTCCGTTACCGGCGGAATTGCCACGTTTTCCATTCGGAACTTTCAAAGAACCATCGTTCACTAGCAAAGTATAGTCAATAAAAAAAAAAACAAATTTATCTCATTGATCTAATTGAAAGTGAAGCTATATAGTTGATATTTGATACTCAGGTAGGACGACGAGCCGAGGAATTCAGTGAAGCGCAGCATACGATGCGAGAATCCGTTGTAGAGCGAAGCAACAGGGCAGTGGAGCTCGAGGACAGCGGAAGCAGTCCGATACCCGGAGATCCGGTCGCTGGCGGTGATTTTGGTGGTAAGTAATTTACATTTGTTTTTTTTTTATCGTCTTTCATATACGCACATTGAAAATCGTGTAAATAATGATAATAATGATAATGATAACTTGCCTGAAGCATCGGAGATTCCAAAAATTGTAAGCCGAGTCTTTAACAGTGTCGAATAATGATTGTTTCTGAAATGAGCTCGTTCCACGATACGGCTGGACACACCAGCCGGGGTATCGTCGCATCTATTTATTACCGCGAGGAATCTATCTGCAGGAAGCAAGTTTTCGCTCGATCCAAGCCTAGACGACGGTGGATCGCCAAACGGTTCGCGTCGTTCGTTAGCCGATACCTCTGTCACTTCCACAGCGGATCTCTCTGTATTTAGTTCGGCAACGCGCTCTCAAGCTCTCGATAATAGTCTTGATACTCAAAGCAACATATCGGAGGGTAGTTCGGGTAGTGGAGGTTTGCCAACGCCGAGGGCAACCCCTCACCAACCGTCTCCCGATGTTGTAAGAATATATGTACCCTATACACCGCTGTCGCAGGCCTCTTTCAAAGAGGATCTTCAGCGTACTCTGCCACGATCTTTAGAAACTAATAAGATACGAATTCGCATAGATCCGGACGAAACGCCGGTTGTCGAGAATCTCAAACCATTTACTCTGGAAAATCCAGAGTTCGAATTGGATTTGAAATAATATTAAAACGAAAGAAAAAAAAACGAACGAAAAAAGAGAGATACTACAATAATATTCCCATACTTCCTACTACTGCATCTACGTCTGAACGCCGTTACAAAACAATGAAGATTTTGAGTATTATTGACAAAGAAAGACTAGGAATTTATGATACATTGTAAAGTAAACATCTACGATGAAAAAAAAAATTGTTCAATATGTAAAAAGAAAAGAGCAGTATCTAGAGAGTTCTAGTAGTGTGTATAGATAAGTTCACATTTCAACTGAAATAACTCATGATAATGTTAATTAACGAATAGCTTTTTCGTCATTGTATTCCACTTCGACGTACACAAGAGGGAGAAAAAAAGATCTCTGAAACTGATGGAGATTGAGATGTCGATTAATCGTGCATCTCCAAGATATTCCCGGTATATAAACTCGTAAAAAAAAAGAACATCAGACTTAATAATCAGCAATACGAGAGATATGCCGCCTACTGATATCGGGCAAACGAGTGTATATTCATTGAAAATTAGTATTACATACACTGAGAATTGACCGCGCTAAGTTTTATTTTTTTAAGTGTAAACGTATAATCGATTTATGATTGTTTCCCTCCCCCTGAATTGTAAGATGTGGTATATCGGCAATATATTTTCCAAGGAATAGCGTAACGATTGTTAGTCTCGAGTTTCCGTCCCACAAATATCGGGGCTTCGAAAAAAGAAGAAAAAAAAAATTTACTAATACGAGGATCAACTGTGTTTATCTGCCTGTGTTTTGTGATTGCAATGAGCGATGGAGATTTGTAGATTTACGGATTGCTTTACTTCGATCGAATAATCATCGTCGTCCTTCGATGTTTTCCGGAAGTATTGTAGAGCAATTCAAAAAAGTCACACAAAAGCGCGACAATATGTAACTCTTATCATCAACTCTAATCGCATGAGAGAAAAAAAATCCGATAACTGTAACCGACGATTGTGATAGGTGAAGCAAAAAAAACAAACGGAATGTTTAGCTACCTGATGAAGTTCCCTCCGAGGACATAATTTCTCTTGCCTAATTATTCACTGCTCTCTGTTAATCGTATGTCATTAAATGCCAAGAGCGCCGAGAAAAAACAAAAAAGTAAAATGCAAATAGCATTGTTAGAAAAAAAAATCACGATAACTGTTCTCAGCGTTCATGTTTCGTATGTAATTCATTTCACGAATGGCCATGTACTCCATCCGGCGGATTCAACGTAGAAGTGTATAAAAAAAAAGAAAATATATACCGAAACGAGACTTCAATTAATCGCGATGTTTATTTTCCATAGTACACCTTTTTTTATCCCAACATTCCAAATCCTGTGGATCCACTCACAGTCGGACTGTACAAGTTAATACATGATACAATAATTAATAAGCTTCAGAGTTAATTTTTTTTTTCATGTTTAATTGTTACAATGTGAATAATAATAATAATTCTCACTAAATGAAATATTATTAGATACAGATACATCAAACCATTTCCTAAAGCAGTTGAGCATCACAAGTTTATCCATTCCTTTCTTTTTGTTTTTTCTTCCATTATGATACAGTGGAAATCTCGAAATCCTCGAATTGTCAAGACGTTCGATGTGAGTAAAAATGTAGAGAATCCTAGACATAGTAAATTAATCTTCTGATATGATTTATATTTATAATAATTGATTCGTAACTCCGAAACAGGGGGTCAGAAGAGGCGCGCGGGAACTTTCATTAAGAATCCTACGATATCACTGCGGATTTTTGTAAGGCGCCGTATCCTAATGAAATTCTCGCAACGTTGCGATGTTTTACAATCTCATTTGTTCTTTTTTCCTTTGTTTTTTTCACGAAATTATTTATCTTTACAACATCGTGAGGGGCTTTTCCGGTTTTTCAGGTTCATCGACTTTGGTCGTTATTTCGGTATTCTTCGCAACTTCCGTTTTCTTCGTCTCCTCGATTTTCTTCGAAGGTTCGGTTGTCGCGGTTGCGGATGTAACAACGTTAGTTGACTGCGCAGCAGTCTCTTTAGTTGTTTCAGTTTTCGGAGCCGTTGGCTCTTTAGTTACTTCGATTTTCAACGGAGTTTTTTCCTTCGTTTCTTCCGCTTTCGGTGGTTGCTGCTCCGCGTTCGTTTCGACTTTTGGAACATTTTTCTCTTGAAGTTTTGCAGTTATATCGGATTTTTCCTCGACAGCGACAACTTCGGAAATTGCCGTTTCAACTTTCTCTGAGCTCTCGACATTCTTGGCACTCGCCGGAATCTCAATGGGCTCTTTGGCGGTTTTGGCCACAGGTGCTACTGCAGCCTCCGCGTGTGACGCGGACTCCACAGGAATCGCTGCTTCGGTCAGAGGCACTGCGGGAAAAGCAGAATCTATAGCTGACAAAGTTTGCAGTGTGGCTGCAGCTTCTTGGCTCGACGGCGTTGTATCTCCGACTTTCAGCACTCCCGCTATGTTCAGCGTACTTTCGAAATTATCGAAGTTCGCCCAACCGGATTGTTCGGTCGGTGCTGCGGGATCGACGTCCCACGGGTTTACGCGCGGTAACACGCTATTACTGGGCAACGGTTCTGTCGATCCCCAAGCTGGAATTTTTACGAAAAGAAGAAAAAAAAAGAAAACAAAACATTATTTTTCATTGTCTCGAGATTATCGATTGTATTTAACTGAATATCGATTGACGAGAACTCACGATCCGTAGGATCAACTTCCATATTCGATTCTCGAGGATCTTCGTCCTCGTCGGATGAATTCGAGTCGTGATGCTGTTGCTTCGAGGGCCAATCGCGTTTGTCTATAACCGTCTGAAAAGTGAGTTCGCCCTCGTCGCCCCATTCCACTGCTCCGCCACTCTCGTCCAAACCGGCTTTCTGCTTTTGTTGGCATATCTAAACGATTTAAAGAAATCATTATTCTGCTCGAGTAACACGAGTCAATGAGTCAACGAGTGATTACTCACTTTATTGAACATATCCTCTCCTTTGTCGAGATCTTCTTCGTTCAATGTGAACGGCATGGTGGTCAATTGGTCAATCGAGTTGCTAAGCATACGGTGGTTTTATAGATCGATTCATTGCGAGAAGACATTTTTTCCTATTTGCATACTTAATCCTTCACGTACGGAGAAATTTTTGTCGTGACAATAATACGCAGAAGCGTAAAAACAAATCTCTTTGCACCATTGATAAAACAACATTCCAACGTTATTTTACAATTTTTTATAGAATTTTTCCACGACTTTTTTATAGTCAAACGATTGAAGGTAACGACCGGTCGGAAAATTTGAAGGTATATTTGTTGAATAAAACGGGTTGAGTCGATTTTTATATTACGCGCTTTCAAGATTGGCGTTCGCGATACATTAAACGTTACTCTTTTCTTGTTTTATATAACACCCTCGTTTTCGTTTTTTCTTCTCGATTATATTTTGTTTTTTTGTTCAATTCAATCTATCGATTTTCTAACTTTTCATCACGCAAAAGACTGATATTCGCGTTTTTCTCTAAAAAAGTGTTTTTGTGCTGTAATTCCGCTTTTTCATTCACGAAAAACGAAAAAAATATTTCGGACGGTATATTTCATATATCTATGAAATTTGCTTTTCGGATGTTCTCCGCACGTAAGGGGCTAATATACTTACTGTAAAGCGTCGTCACGATCGTTAAATTCGTCGTCGTGAAAGCCGCAATGCTCGATGAAGTTTGGCGTCATTTGTTGACCCTGATAATTGGCGTATACCTGTTGTATGTAAGCGTCCTGACCGTAAGAATTATACTCGTCGTTGGGATCGTCCGAACCCGACATATACGGTTGAGGCTTTCCACCCTTAAATGGATAGTGACGATGAATTTAAAGTTTTTTATTTGCAAAAAATTATTGAAAATTAATTTTTAAACTATTTGGCGACATTTTTAACATTTTTTGAAGAAAAATGTTTTTTTTTTTATTATTTATGGATAGTTACGATGAATCATCATCCAGACATCGGTTCTATCAAATCTTATAATTTGTTTATATACTCCGTTACATACCAACAAAAGTTGATGAGTCTTGTTGATCTCTACCAACTCTGTTGTCACAAGTTCTTCCCACTGTTTGGCACATTCGGGACTCGGATTGGTTTTCAAATACGCATCGAGCACCTGATTCTTAGCGCACTCTTTGACAATGTTGTTCACAATGTTTATCAAGTGTCCCATGTATCCTTGTCGGACGCCTTTCTCTGTGTTCCTGAAGCGTAGTAAAAACTTTAGTACCGCTAATTTTAATTTATTCGTCGTAATACCCGAAGCAAAATATTCTTACTGCTTGTTTTCATTTTTGTCCCAAGCCTCCAGTAAGCGATTGATCAATTTACATTCCACGAATATCTGAAATTTAAGTAAAGTAAAGTAAATAATATGAAACATCGAAGGATTCAAGAATTTTTGGAAATTCATTTTTTGGCACTGAGTAATTTACGTGAGAATAAATAGTCTCGCTGTTTTCCTGCCAATCGCCATTGATCACTGAGGCCAAACACTGTTCTACTTGGGTGTGCAAGAAATTGTTCCAAGAGTACTTGAAAAATAAGTCCTGAAACAACGAATTTTTTTAGAATTGATTCAGCATTTTTATTTCTTGAGCAATCGATGTTCGCATTCTTTCGTCAAACTCACCAATAAAATTTGGAATGTTCCAAGTTGCGCGAGCCTCCTAAATATCTCGATGTTTTCAGTATACAGAAGTGCGACGAGCAATTTGGCCACATGGAGGCGAGTATTTCCTAGCGGACTTGTCAACAGTCCAGCTGTAGTTTTCACCGGCGGTTTCTGGAAGGTAAAATGTTATTCCTGTGAAAATTTGACTCAATTCGATAGCGTAATCTTCTCTGGGGACGTCGTTGAGCGTCTTACAGGCGGCGGGTTTAGCAGCAATTTTTGGAGGAGTTCCAAATACGGCAATGTAGCGTTTTGAATCTTTATGCGACCCTCGTCATCCGTTGTGTCTTCGCCTGCGCTGTTGCCCTGCATATCACCACCTTCGTTCGCGGCACTGAAAAGAAAACATCGTGAGTTATATATGATTGAGATAATGAGTCGCGTGAATTATTGATGAATGCATTACTTGTTTGTTTCATGACCCAGAAGCACGAGAAGAACCTGTATCCCTCCGACGATGCTACTCTCGATCGGCTCACCGGTTAAAATTGTTTCTAATAAAAGGCTCACCGTTTCCTCTCTATGTAGAAAAAAATAAAAATAATATCGAAAATGTTTCAAAGTTCATTATCGATTTTCGTTTTGTTCCTCGCCGAAATAATACTCACGACTCTAGTGTATTCAAAATCGGATCGGGATCTGTGCGTTCGGTACAAGTTATACGGAAGTATCTCGCTAATTTGATCATATCGCAGAGTAACTGAGCCGCATTTGCGTGTCTCGCGGGCTCCGATGTTGGAGAGAGTAATTTGACCAGTCGTTGTACGAGTTGTTGACTGTCCAACCACTTTGAGCGGTCGTGAAAAAAATAAATAAAAATGAACGATCAACATTTTTTTTTAATTTTATGGCAATTTTGGCTCTCATATGACAATGAAATAAAACGATTCTTACGTTAAGTACGTTCTGTCGCATGTCGGTTCCTTCGACTTTGGTAACGAGTTTCAATACTAAATCCATTATCGCCGACGTTTCGAGATGCTGCAAAAGCCGATCGACGCATTTTTGGCGAGTCTTGAGAAATTCTAATACCTGCAAACACATGAATTGGTAGGAATACCAATTCTGTTGGATCAGATAGGAATTATGGAAAAGGCAAAGGAAAAAAAAAGAATAATCCGATTAGTTTCAATTCAATAGAAACAAAGATTTTGGAGTAATTGTACCGCTAAAGTCAACCTGATCGCTTCGGCGAGTGAGAAGAACTCCGATTGTTTTGCTGAAGAACGACGCTAACAGTGGATTCAGCGGTTCATCCGTGTCGATGAAGGAATATAGTTTGGCAAGCAGTGTCTCGTCTCCCGCTAGCTTTTCATTGAGCGACGGCACATTGCAGGTGAGTAATTCGCATGCAACATTAGGATATTTGTAACGGCTTCTTTCATCCACGTCGGTGGACGGCTCTTTGGTAGTCAGCGTAACCAATTCCTTCATTACATCTGGTCGGCTCAAACTGCAAATTAGACAAAAAAATTAATAATTTTCAAATTTTTTCGAAATTTTTTTTTTCGATTTTTTTTTTTTTTTTTCGTTTTTTTTACGATCTTTTTTCGACAATACTTTTTGTCCAGCGTCGCTGTTGTAGTAATAAAGAATATTGAACTTACTAATCTACAAGCTTTTTATTTTGGCTCCTGCATTCAGGTACAATTTCCTCTTGGTCCATGAGCTCGTGCAAAGTGACATCCTGCAAAATTGAAGGATTTCAAATAAATTCTCGTTGACAAATCTTCAACAGGTATATTGAAATTTATGAATGTTTTTTTGTTTAATTTGTTTCGTATATCTTCGTAAAGGATGATTTAGTTTCGGTGGCAAGCTTACCTCTTTCTTGAGTAATGCCTCGATGTGAGGTGACAGCGCGTATATATTCGTCCAAAACATGATTAAATCGTCTTTCCACTTCCTGAGCTTGTCAGCAGCCACGGATAGGGAGGTAACGGATTGAGCGTGATAAGAAATTCTAGCCTCTATCTTTCGACCCCCTCGGAATTATAACAAAGTAAAATATGAAATTCGCGACTACGCGACAACTCGTGTAAAAGCGCTACCGATCATAGTGACACTTTCATCGTGAGGTATACGTTTTAAAACTAGAGAAGGAAAGATCAACACACTTGGCGGGTCACACAGAACGAAGAGACAGAGAGCAGCAGAGCCAGGCACAGCGCGTTAACGCAAAACTCGAGTCGCTGATTTTTTTAGCTCGTGTCGCGCGTACGCAACACGGATAGCTCGAGATCGAATAAGTACACGTGCACTCTGACGACGAGAAACAGTGATCGATAAACTTATTATCATATTACAAAAGCAAAAAAAAATAACGCTTTGTTACGAGCAATTACTTTTATTCCATCTGCTGGTAGTGTACTCGCAGTGGGGGCAAAGCTGTAATTACGTTTTTTTTTTCTACAATGTTTTGGCGTATACCGATGAGCAAAGAATACTACGCGAACAACCACTTGAGAATCATGGACGTTGTATAAAACTTCGTTCTGCCAACGATAACTAATACGTAGCGAAGTAAAAACGGTCAGTGTCCGACACAATCTCTCGGTGCGCGAACGGCTTCGTTCATGAATTCGTAGTCAGATGGCGCTGAATTCACTCTCGATTAGTTTCGCCCGGTCGCCTGTCTATGTACATCTCGTCGTTTTTATTCTCGATTGTAAACTTGAAAATTTATTTATCAGTTAAAAGATAAGGGAAAGTTCAGGGGACCAAAGTCAATTAATAATGGTCCAACCAAGGGAGGAACCACAGTTATGGTCAAATATCGCAACGCGTATGTTGTACAATACTATATCCCATCCTATCGCTTATGCCAAAGTATTAGTACAGGTAAATTAATGAATTTTAGCAATTAACCGAGTTTGGAGGTTGGCTCATTTATTTGCAAATCGTCGCGATATTTTTTTGTCGATTTTATTAGATCGGATATGAGCCAATACCTCCGAAACCGACGACGACGCTTTTCGGAAAGCCAGCGCTCGCTTTGCCCAATATTTTTCAGTACGGTAAGTCTTGATGCCGACTCTGTTTTTAATTTCTGAGCAGACCATTTCTCAGATCCCTCTGTGGAATGAATCATTGTTGAGCTTTTGAAACGATAAGATTACAGTATTGTATTTTCCGCAGTCAGGTACATCAAGAGCGTCGATGGCTTCGTAGGCTGTTATCGTGGTTTGGTGCCAAAACTTTGTGCCTATACAGTGGCTGGCGTTGCTTTTGAAAGAACGTCTGCGTGCATCACCTTTGACGATGAGCCGGATAGGCAAATAGACGAAGAAGAATTGTCAGAACAGGATAGGTAAACGCAAAATTAGTGCCGCAAACAATTTCAAAGAAAATTCGAAAAATTCTAATCTGATAAAAAAAAATTTTTTTGCAGGCTAAAGAGATGCATATATGAGTTGATTAGAGATGTCATCAGTAGGGTAGTAGGCGTTATCGCCAGTCATCCCTTTGAGGTCATAGCTGTGAGGTCAATGGCACAGTTTATTGGTGGCGAAACAAAATACAGGTATTTATTATTGTATTTAATACGAAAATAAAATGATATTTAGTCTTTTCTAATACTCACAGTGTAAAGATTATTTGATTTCGTAATTTTTTTTTGCAGTGGTTTGTTTAGATCGATTATCGAAGTGTACAGAGAAAATGGACTGTCCGGTTATTACGCGGGTATAATACCGCGATTGATCTCGAACATTGGTACATTGATAATGGTCAGCACATCCACATACGCCATAAACAAATACATTATTCAAGATCGCGAGATGAAAGCTCACACCGGATCGCTAATGACAGTAAACAAAATTTATTTTATTGTTCTCTGCTTTTTTTTTTTCAAATTAATTTACGATACAAATTATTTTCTTACAGTTCCTATGCACAACAATAACATATCCGTTCTACGTGGTCTCTCATTGTATGATCGTAAATAATTGCGGGTAAGCATTCGCCGCGAAGCATTTCGTCATCGCTTATCGCGACAACAAGAACTGATGAATTGCGATTAATCGAATTAAATATGTGAATATTTTCGCAGATTGGTCGCTGGACTTCCTCCCCAAATGCCGATATACGACAATTGGTTGGATTGCTGGACGCATTTGTCGTCGATGAATCAACTGAAACGCGGTAGCAGTATGATATGGCGTTACTACACAGGTCCGAGAATGGGTTCGCCGGTTAACGGACGAAACTGGGGATCCATAGCCCTAGAAAAATCGAAATTCAAACGTTTGGAGTAGCCGCGCTCCCATCTTTTCATCTCCGCGATAATAATTGAAAAAAAAAAAAAAATTATCCAATAACAGTACGATAATTCTGCAATTTAAAACAATAGGATTGTAATTGTATGCGAAAACTCCGAGTTATCGCTGGCGGTTGTCGAAGTTTAAAACGATATATGACTGAAGGACGTGTAATAAAACTAACAAAAAAAAACTGCGATTTTATTGTTATGTAGAAAATAAATTACAATAAATTGTGTTCATTGAATTCGTAGTCTCATTCTAACGAATAGCCGTCGCAGTATCGATGACTAATATATTCGGAGCTTCGGAGAGCTTGAAGCGTGAATTTACTTTTTTTTTTGCACACATATCGCGGCGGCAATCGCGAAATAGCGTATGAACGTTGATTGGCGCTGCGAGCAGACAGACCCCCCCCCCCCCCCTCCCCTCCTTCCGAGTGTCGCGCGTACAAAGAGCGAACAGCCCGGCATCATAGGTGTGACTCGTCAAGTCAGCAAAACGCCGGTTATGCTCTATGTTTACGTCGGTAGTTAACGATTTAATAAGTTCTTCCTGTTCGCTCGTACGTTCATCCGGTTAAATCGATAAATTCAATTAACCGCGAGAGTTTTCTCAGTTGTTCCGAAGTAACAAACAAAATATAATACGAGCAAAAAAATGGCTTGGATACCGCTGGAATCTAACCCCGACGTAAGTTTTCTCGTAATACGATTTATCGTCTCGAATTTCAATCGCGATTATCCGTTATTCTTAACGTATATTCATTATTACAGGTGATGACGAAGGTGAGACTTCGATTTTTCGATTTCGGTTCGCGTCAAAAAATTTGCGAGATGAAGTCTCCAAAATGACGTCTGGAAATAATTCGCTTCAGATGATGACATCATCAATTTATTTACGACCTCTGGTGCTTCCCCTTCATAAGTAATCGTTTCTTTTATTATCGTTTAAGTTTGCACATCAATTGGGCGTACCAAAGCAATGGGGATTCGTCGATGTTTATGGCACCGATCCCGAGTTACTCGCTATGGTACCAAAGCCTGTTTTGGCTCTGATACTTCTGTATCCTCTGTCCAGCAAGGTATATTTTTTTCGCTAATCCAACCTGAACTTTGTAGCGGACAACATTCTGATAATGATAACAATCATAATAACAACAGTCATCTGTTCGCGACTTATCAACGATTTCTTTCAGACGGCGGAATACGACGCTCAGGAGGAAACTAAACTAAAGGAATCGGGTCAAGAGGTCTCCAGTTCTGTTTACCACTTGAAGCAATGCGTTTCCAATGCTTGCGGTACCGTCGCTCTGATTCACAGCATTGCCAACAATACCGACCAGTAAATTTTCAACATTTTTTTTCTTTCTTTTTTTTCGTATCCCTGTTGTGTACTTCGATAGATATTTCTAACGAAAAAAAAACAAATTATTTTATTTTTTCATTAGAATACAAATGGAAACGGGTTTTCTGAAGAAATTCATTGAGGAGTCCATGAATTGTACGTTCGAAGAACGCGGCGAACTTCTCATCAGCGAAGAACAGGGTATCGGCGATACTCACGAGAAAATGGCGCAGGAAGGACAGACGAAGGTGCGATTTCATAATTATCGTTTATATTCGTTGGTTTTCCGATTGCAGAAAAAATAAATTGATAAATTAATAAATTTATGCGGATGCATTCGATTTCAGGTACCTGCCGAATCCGAACCGGTCTTCCATCACTTCGTGGCATTCGTTCACAAAGATGGGGCGTTGTACGAACTCGGTAAACGCGATAATGCGATTGATAAAACTCGAAATGGTATTGAATTCATTTGATAACGTTACCTACCGCTTTTATTTCCAGATGGACGAAAACCCGCGCCTATAAATCACGGACCAACAACTAAAGACACTTTGCTCGAAGACGCCGCGGAAGTTTGCAAGGCCTACATGTCCCGCGATCCCGTCGAAGTGCGTTTCACGATGGTAGCACTGGTGCCGCTAGTCGATTGAATCGTTAAAAATAAAAACAAAAGAACAAAAGATCTATTATCGATACCCACCCGCGGCTTTCGTGCAACGACCGAATTTTTTCAAACATATATATATATATACAAAAATATCTCTTTTTTCTATTCCATTAAGAAGCGTCTCGCTTGAAGCATAATCTCTGCATAATGTTTGTAACGCCATGCCGATGTCTCAATGTGATGTAACAGCGTCATTTGCGATCAATTATACGCCATGATGTTCATGATGACAAAAAAAATGTATCGAGTTCAATAATTTCTTTCCACTTCGAAAAAATTTCTTACACCGTCGAAAAAAAAAAAAAATTATATCGTATCGATGAAAACGTCTTTTTCTCTCTATTATGCATAATATTTTATATATAAATATAGGTATTCCATGAAATACAGTACACATTATTTTATGTTCACTGTTATACAACTTAAACGTAACATCAGCGGTATTATTATAATACAAATCGTTATTTTAACGGGCTATCGCGGAGAAAGGGACATAACACGATATGCCGTTTCTTTCTTATTTTTCTTTTATTTTTTCGTCCGCATCGACCTATCTACTTATCAAAGACTTTGCATGTTCTACCTATGTGGTAAGAGTGTCTTTTTCGTCGCTGCATAAGCTTCAAGACATCTCGCGATGACATTTATCTAACACGGTGTCATTTCGTGAAACAACAATAGAACTTTACACGTGCTGAAAAAAAAAAAAAAAAAAAAGTAATGATAATTCAATTATTTTGTACTCGATTTATCCGGCCTCGTGTCGCACGCGACGGTAATGAATTATTTTATTTTATTTCGAATAATCTCCACGTCGTGCGCGTCCTCGTTGCCGAGTCTAAACGTCGTTGAGATAATTATTTAATTTGGTGCTTTACCGTGCATCCGAGGTAATGCCGTGTATCCGACAAACATTATCCATAATTCATTGGGACGGAGCTAATTGAAGAGGCGCGGATATATGACGAATTTCTGGTGCAATTTTTAAGTACACGAGAGAAATACCATAGGACAATAGAGCGTATAATAAATATAGAGTTAAAGATACATGAAAAATGAAAAAAAAAAAATGAATTTTGATTTTACGTTCGTTTCACCGAAGGCACTTGGTTGCGGCGTCTCACATAAGGCCCAATACGGAATTTCATTTCTTCTGTATACACCTGCGATCTTTTTTTTTTTTTTTTACGAACAATTTTCTATCTTTAGCCGTAATAGTTATATATCTTTGAACATCTGCTCCGGACTAGGACAGTTAATTTCACGCTTATGTATTAACAATTCGCATATTGAAAATTTTACTTTCGCTCGGATATAAAGTCGCGCGAAGTTTTTAGTATTTTTTTTTATCGAGTCCGTGTTTCACGCTCTACATGTCGATTTTCTCTACTCCGTTGCCCAATTTTTTTTCCATTTTTTTTATTTTTACGTGGCTGTCTCGCAACATTCGGCATAGTCTTTGGATATATCTGAAACTGCTTAATTCTAGTATCCCGATGGATGCCAGACGAGGCACAATTTCAATCATCTTTACACATATACTCTCTTGTGGACAATGTAAGGCAATAATTATATACCACGCTTTCGTATTTTACAACTAGTGCAGATCTACGGGTGATCGTGATCTGTGTCAGGCGCGGTGTTGACGATTAACTTGAATAAAAAAAATAAAAAAAAAAATCAACAAAATTCAAGCCATTCGTTCGTCTCGTTGTTGAGACCAGTGTCGTGGACCAGCCACCGCAAACATAAGTACAGAAGGATAACCGAGAAGTACAGAGGATATCCCTTCGTCGAAGAAGAGGTTTTTTAAGTCACTGAGCCGCTCTCGATGTACCGATATAACGATTCCTTTCAGGACCATCGTCTCGCGACGGGCCGAAAGAACGGATTCACGGATTCTCACAAAACGCGAACGACAAAAAGAAAAGAAGAAATGTTTGAAAACGACTTTTCTCGTATCTTCGTTTCCCACATCGGCGCATCATTTTGCGTGCTGTTTGGGAAGATGCCGTTTCATGTGAAGAGCCAAATGATCGCTACGGGCGAATGATCTCTCGCATACCGCGCACTTGAACGGTTTAGCGCCGGTGTGCTTGCGATAGTGTCGCGTTAATTCGTCGCTCCTCGCGAATCTCCACTCGCACTCGGGCCACTGGCATTGGTACGGTTTTTCTCCTAAAAACAAAAAAATCGAAAATCGATGTTTATAAAAAAGGAGACATTCAAATAAATCGCACAAATGTATGTATTTTCTATAAAATTGTTAACTAACTAATCAATTTAAAAAAAATCCCATATCCTATCGACTAATTTCCGATCTTTCGCGCCGATTTTCGATACGACGATCGAAATCTTCGATTTTTTTTAACCCGTGAGTTTCAGAAGCAACGGAAGAAGAAGGGGACCAACGCGAAAGAAAACGGGAGAAGATACAGCTGGAAGTGTGTCCCGAACAGGAATGTTGCTTGCCTCGCGCGTACACCATTCCCGATGCAGGTATATAAACTCTATACTTGTCTTCACTCGTGTGCGCGTATATATGTATATACATATATACATTATCATTATAATTCGTGTTAGTGATCTTTTTTGTTGTATACAAACGACGAGGGGCTCGTGCCCGTCGGATCCACCCTCATCGGCGCTCGGGACGGCAATGGTGAATGCCTCCCGTTCCATCGAACCCTCTGTAGCAGCGGTATGTAGCGAAGATATCTTACGAGAGTGCGAGAGACACGTTGTGGAAGTCCTCCATTCAAGAAGATCTCGGAGCCACGTGCCCGAGGCTCTCAACCCGCTGCCAGCAATAAAGACCGAAGTCTTAGCTGTTACACACTCTTCTTTAACCGTTTCTCCTCTCCCAGAGTCGCGGGCGCGGGGGCGCGCGGGGGGTTTCTTCGCGTTCTCGTAAGTGGCCGGCGCCCGTCGATCCCTCCGTATCATTGAAGCTCGATGATTCTCGATAATTGTGGGCTTTCAATGGGATCTATCGAGCTAAAGACACAAGATATCTCGTCTCTCAATAATTTGCCGCGTTGATTCTCATCTCTCACTCCTCCGATAAAAGCCTTGTCACGCGCCGATATCATTATCCGTACTTCATTGACGCTAAAGACTCTCTCATTAATTTATAAATTGTTTCATCGATCTTAACGTAAAAGCGTTGCTTTTAAATTTTGATATAGAGCTCTTAAAACTCTCGGATATCTTGTCGGTTAGTTGTAAAACAATGCGGAACTAGTAGTATATCATATAAAGAAACGGAGCGGTCTTTTATGTACCTCCAGTGTACACCCATAATCCTACTTTAATCGCTGTACGAACGTGCGCTCTCGTACAGCTGCTCGTTTCAAACTCTCGCGTTTATTAGCGTTTAATTTAATAGCCAAGATATATTAACGAATTCGAGGCGAGGTCATGGATCGAGTGTAGTATACAGATATACATATATATATGTATATAGATAAGCGTATATACACCTAACGCGAATACCTCCTCCGGGATAACCGATTCGAAAGTGGTACATCGGTGCACTCGAGATTCTCCTGCCGCTGCTGCTGTTGCCGGTGCTGTGTTGCTTCTCTCGCGGTGTTGCTTGCTACCTTGCATTCCACGCGAACGCGGGATGAGGTGCTGACCGATGCTGCGAGAGTAGGCGAGAGCGTGGTGCGGATATTTCTACTATCCTTAGCCAATGTACAACTCTTCGATGCTGCTGTTGCTGCGTGTTTCAAAGAACATACATCCATACGCCTCTCTCGACTTATACTCGGCGCCGATTCCTTGGCGTGCGCCACGCGAGGATTTTCAAACGTGTGTTTGTGGCGGGAGCTAAGCACGCGGGTGATGTATCTGAATACGCGGCAAGGATGTGGGTCGCGACGCGGAGTTCTACGCTTAGCTTCGCCTCGACTGCACACAACGAGACCTCATCTTTTACACAGATGAAAAATGAAGAAAAAAATGAATAAAAAAAAAAAGAAAAAAAAAAAAAACGGCATAGAACATGCAGTATAGCGAGAACCACGCCCTGTAGACATTGAGGTGAGAGTATATAGGTAAAAGAGTAAACTATACATGTGTATACATAAGACGCGGCTTTGGCGCTTTCCAACTTTCTGCGCTCCATCGAGACGTGACCGGGCGGTCCATTCCGCCTGTTGTTGAACTACATATCTAATTACAGGTCATTCGGCAACTTTAACATACAGAAACGGCGCGCCTACACGCTACGATGATCGCTACCTTATTTCGTAGATTCGTCAGACTTCGATCATCTCTTCTGGTATATAATGCGAGTATATTACGTCTCTATGTATGCGGCTTTGTGGTCGTATGTATAATCTATCTACACTCGTCTATGCATCATCCCGAGTCCCTCCGAGCGCTTTTCTAATTGCCCGTTTGAAGCACACAGCGAGCCGACGACGATAGAACCACTTACCCGTGTGTATCCGCTGATGGGCCTTCAGGTGGGAACTCTTCGTGTAGACTTTTGTACAACCTGTGGTAAATAACGAGAATATCGTTAAATCAACGGGTTTCGCATGCCGTATGAAATTAACTATTACAAAAACGAAACACTCGTTTCAGTTACGATTTAAATTATTACTCTTCCGAACATCAAGCCTTTGCGTACCCGAGAGATATTCGAGACAATAATTCGCGGAGTTGTCTTCGATGACGAAAAAAAATTTCTAATAATCGATCATATCTTCCAGAAAAACTAAAAAGAATTTAACTTTTGCCGACAACCATCAAGAAGCTCCAATAAATCGAAATATGGCATAAAAAATATTTTTAAAAATCCAGGAAGAGATCTGAAAGTGATTTTTCATTGGAATAAAAAAAAAAATTCTATAAAAATTCGTAACTTTGTTATCGTTAAGAGAAACTGGATTTCGAAACAAGCAACGAGTGTTTCCTATGTCAAGGATAATGTTCCGTTGAGATATAAAAAATTCGTCAACGCGAAACTTGCCTATGAAGTCACAATGATGAACGCGCCGTTTCTCGAGCTCAGGATTGTTCCGCCGATTGAATTTCGTCAGAGTAGGCGGTTGAATCCTGTGGGGTTGATTCAGTAATTGTGGCTGAGGATACGGCGGAGGCGGTGTCCGTCTCGGTGGTCCACCGAGAGGCGATCCGGGATCGGAGATCGGTGGCGTCAACGGCGATACGTACATCAACCTCGTCATCGATCCGTACAGTGGCGACGTAGCGGCATTGCCGCTCGGCTGATGACTCGTTCCATGATGATTCGACGTTGTATCATTGTTGTTATTATTATTGTTAGTATTGTTGTTGTTGTTGTTATTGTTGTTCTGCGAAAAGCCTTTAAGACCACTCGCATTTCTACCGTGATGAACGATGGCTTGTTGTTCGTTAGCGTTCGTAAGACGATTGGCGAACGATTGTAACGAATTACTGGACGTTCTTCCTTCGAGAAGATGCAGCGTCGGTGCCGAAGAAAGCGGCTCCGTTTTGATCTCCACGGGCGAAAGAACCGGCGACGAAACATCTTCCGTTTCCATTTTAACGTGAGATGTCTGCGATCCCAGCATATCGGCATTCGCGGGATCGAGCTTTTGGATACTCGACGTAATATCTTCCCAGAGCGGTGGCCTGAGAAAAACATCGTCGTCGTTCCCGGCGGGTTGACTCCTCGAGGATACGAAACTCGCTTGAGGTCTGCATGCCGGTCCGCCACCTTCGAAAAAATCGTCCATGTGCTGCATACCCGTTGAATCTCTCGTAATTTTCTCCGGGTCATCGTCGTCGAGCTTCTGGAGACGATCGAGATCTTGGCGGCACAGTAACGTGTCCAAGTCCGATGTCTGCTGGAAGCAAAGATAATCAATTTTGAAGGTTTCGTTAAGGCACTTCGAGGGATCGGGCGAAATTGAATTTATGGAAGTGAGAAGTTGCGGGAGAAAAATAGGAAGGAGAAGAAAGAGTGAGGAACATAATGTAACAAGACGACCCGCTGAACTCGAGGATGGCGCGGCCAGCAGCAGCGGGTTATAGAATATTCCACGAGACTTGCGGAGGAGGAAGAGGAAGAGAGCGAGTCTCGGTCTTCGACTAGTCAGGGGTAAACGAGCGAGTGACTTGCTATATGCTGATCTCGCCGGGAGTGCAGCACCGGCAAGGATGCTGCCGTTAATATGCAAGAAGCAGACCGACGCAATGTTGAATCGGCCGACCGATATCTTCGTATAGAGAAAAAGACCGGCGCACGTACGCCCGTCGGAGTCCAGCAGGGATATAAGAATAAGGGTACAAGAGAAAGGAGAATGGGGAAAGAAGTTAAAGGAGGGAAAAGAGGGAACGAGAAGGATACATACGGAGTTCGTCGTAGGCAGGCAATGCCGCGTCATTCTTTGCATGATTTGTACACGCGCAACGCCCCCCGCGTGTTCACCACTCTCTTTCTCTATATCTTCTGCCTCTTACGTTATATGTTGTACACAGTACGAACCGTAGAGTATACACACAGAGGGCAAACAGAAATCTCGCATAATATTTCGAAGATTTTTAATGCAAACGCGCGCGCGAGCGCGTGAGGCCATCGGACACGAAACATAACGCCCATTCGACGCGCGCGCGCGAGAAACTCTTCTCTGTCTTCTCAGGCGTATTGATGAATTATATTTCTTCGACATCTCACCACGGCTGCGAAACAAATATTATTCATTCGTCCGTTCGTGTACATCACCCTTTCGTGTAGAAATTTTAATGCGCCGAAGCGTGGGGGCAAAATGAAAGAATCATCGAAGATTCATGAGACGATACGCGGGTGAAGCGACGAAACGGACTTTGACGCCGATGTGGGTCACTATTTTTGCGGGGTCCCTTTAACATTTGCTTTTTAATGTCCAATTAACGTTTTTTAAGGCCAATAATCGCCAGAAAACGTACTGGTAAACGTATTAATCGTCGTACTGGAGATCGAAGAATGTTTTATTTTTTGATTTTTCGATGTTAAATAAACAAAAACGATGAGTTGGGAGAACTAATCTTTAATTGGTACAATATTTTTTTTTAAAGTAGTTGTGTCTCAACTAACTGTTAACTGCCATAACTCATAATTTTTTTCGGTATCTCGTAATTTTTCCCGCCAAAAATATTGTTTAATTTGTAAAATATTTCATCAATTATTTCAATGGCTAACAGCCGATGTTGAATTATTGTTGCTATATACAACGATAACAATTTTTCAATAATTTATCTATCGTATCGAAGAAACTATGCCGCGAGATAATTGTTTCTGTTTCGCGAAGATTGCGCACTGGAAAGTTTGATTGATCATTGAAAAGTACGTAGTCTCGAAGTATCTATACTATTGCAACCCTTTCGCTTCAAGCGACGACAATGAAGTTTCTCACAGAGGGACAATTTCGATATAATGATAGTCGCGCGAAAGAGAATAGTTCAGCGCATAGGTATCGCCTTCTCCGAAGTGTGACTCGCGAGAGGGATACATTTGTATTGTAAGACGAGAGAGCTGTTCGAACTGCGTGCGGTCGTTGCGCGCATTTGATTTTCTTTCGATTTTTTTTTTTTTTTTTTTCATTCATTTCTATAATTTTTATTATGTCTTTCGCAGCTTCACCTCGCTCTCCGCGTCGCTTCGCCAACATCACAATAATGACAGTGTACGCGAAGCGAGAACAAAGTTCGTCCATCCGGCTATTAATGCGTGTAATCATAGACCGGAGGTCAGCGGTGTTAATAACGCGTTTTCGAATCTTCCGCGAGGGGAGACGAGGTGTGCGACCGCGAAGAAGAGATACACGAGGAATTGTACACCCTCACGGACAGTTGATACAGAGACGCAGCATCATCGGCTTCGCCGCTGTGCCAAAGCTTATGGATTATATTTTTCGAATACAACTCGCCAGAGGCTCATACATAGGCAATTGATGCATAAGTCATACGCGCGAGTCGCGAGTGGCTTCTTAATGGATCGTCAACGCTTCAAAGGAGCCTCCGTGTGTGTCGGCTGAAGAGAGATCATATTTTCTTCATTCACAGATCAAAGTGAAAGACGAAATAATTTGCATCGATTCGAAGATCGCATTGCAGACGAGAGGCTTAGATAATATGGAACATCTTTTTGCAATGAGAAAACAATGTATTCCACGTATGTATGAGTCGAAAAAAAAAAAAAAAAAAAAAACACCCCTTAAAAAAAGTAAAACTATACTATGTTTCGAATGATTGCGATAAATTATTGGAAAAGTTTGCCATTATTTAAGCAATTAAATGCATTAGGAGACTCTTTTTTTTGTATTTGAAAAATTGATGTTTCGTTATCCGCTATAATACGAGGGGTTTGAAGAAAAATAGGGCACTGCAATTTGTACCCATTTACGGGACGAGAATCTGAAAGCGCGATAGGGGAAGAAAGGAGCTTCACGCGCATGTTCCGGCTTGGCGAATCAATCTAACGGAGACCACACCCTTATGATGCAGAGAGGGTGGTTCTTCGCTCGCGCCACCCCGTTAGCGATGGAAACGTTGCCGCCATTGCGATTCTCCGAGTTTCGTTTGCTCATTGCTTTCGAACGATTCTTCAATAGCATCGAAACTTCGGAAGGTTTTTTTTTTTCTTCTTTTTTTCAGGTCAATTTCAGGCATCGAAGAAACTGAGTACATACGACGATACTTGCGTGAACGTGAGACAACTTTCCGAGACAGTGAACACATCGGCGAGGGGGAGGAACAGCGGAGAAATAAGAAGTACACAGAGACGAGGAGGATGAGGAATCGGACTGGAGGCTGAGGTCCAAGCGCGATGAGCCTTAGGCAGGCAACAGTAACGGAGTCCAAGTACGGATCTCCAGAGAGGTCGTCCGAATACGACGAGAATGAAGAAGGAGAAGAGGAGGAGGAAGACGAAGAAGAAAAGGTAAGAGGGGCTGCAGCAGCTCGGGCGCGCGACCGACCACTCGGTAGATTCTATCTCGCCATTCACCCGCCTAAGGTAATAAAACTCTGCGTCCATTATTTACTTGCATTATCGTTATTTTACGCCCACAAAACTCCATATTTATGGTGAAATTATTCAGCATTATTTTGTTCTTTCACTCCCTCTCTCTCGGTCGTTCGAACGCAGGGGATACACGCGCCAGGCGCTGTTGCGAACGATATGAATAAAATTGTAGATTCTTGAGATAAACGTGCGAGGAACGCGTGGATGATATCCGAGTGCAGGAAGCATCAGAGCTCGAAGAGGGGCGGCCATAAGGGGTGGCGCACTCCACGTGAGATCTCGGATCGCTAACACAACTCGCCCGATCTTGAATCGTATACCTCGTTTGTAACGCGCTTATCCATTAATTTGACGGTGGAACGTATCAGAGAAGCAACATGCATAATTCTCATAACGCGATCGAGCGTTGCAAAACATCGAAGCTGCAAGAAAATCGATGATTCTTCGTTTATCTTCGATTATCGATTATCGATAGATCGGAGTTTAGCGAACGTAATTTTTAGATATATTGGATATTCGTAAAAAAAAAAAAATGTATATATATAACGACGAAAAAACGATGAATATCAGAATCATGAAGATTAAGGGCAAAGGTTTTGAAGGCTATTAAAAATAGTCACCAATTACGTAACTCTCGGTATGAATCATCGATAGATCGATATTGGCAAATATAATTTATTTGTAAATCGAAGTTGTCGAAGGAATTTATATATCAAGCAGCCGAACAAATAATAATTAATGAGATCGAGGCATGTCGAGGTTTAAGTTCTCGCGATAGCTCGATGCGCCTGGATCGACCCTCGCGCGCGGCGATTCGC
This sequence comes from Cryptus viduatorius, assembly GCA_964006125.1. NCBI lineage: Eukaryota > Metazoa > Arthropoda > Insecta > Hymenoptera > Ichneumonidae > Cryptus > Cryptus viduatorius. The sequence continues at coordinate 10,581,190 of OZ023224.1, read as the reverse complement.
TATCATTGTTACAATACACAAGAGTTTCGTAAGTAGATTGGCATTTGTGAGTCGGGCGAGTTACGCTGACCTTTGGAGGTTCGCTTTCTTTGAGAGGCACACTATAAATGTATATACCTGGTGTACGCGTGACTTGATCTCAGTGGAAACAGCAACAGCGTCGAGAAGAGTTCGACTTCTCTATCTCGACTATAGCGCTCACCGAACAAGAGCTTTCTATCATTAGAAACACCGACGATGTTTTCTATAGCTGCTACGAAATCGCGCAATCGTGTACATTATTACGATACAAACTATGGCTCCCCGTCATCGAAAGAATAACAAGTACGTACACCTTTTGCTCTTGTATATTAGTTTCTACCTGATTTTCTCATATGATTCGGTAAGCTATTAATTAAAGTGCAGAAGCACCAAAGAGGGTAACGTGTTCGACGCTCGACACTGCTGCCGTTGCTGCTGTTACCGCTGCTTTAGCTTTCAATGCATAGGGTGACTTTAATGCCAGCACTCGCGAGCTCCTTGTCTTCTTCTTCTTTACGAAACGATTAAACTTATCGCTCCCAAGCCTAGAGAACTCGATGGGAATGACTTAATGAATATTAACATGCGAAGGCATTATCGCGTATTAAAAGACACACGTGCGCGCGTGGGCGATCACATCGTCTTGTAACACACGACTGATGCCGAAGAGGGAAAGATATATAGATATGGAAAGCTCGACGCAACCGCCGTCGTTCGTTCCGCTACCTAATAAAACATCCGTCACCCGTTACGAATAGGTCAAAGCTTCGCAACCCCCTTCGGCAAGACACGTGGCACACTAAACGCCCGTCGAATTATAAAAGGTTGGTGTCGTCTCCGTGTATCCAGTGCATACACACTTCGTTAACATACTATTATTGCCTTATTGATCAAAAAAATAAAAAATTGTTTTACAATGAATTTTTGACGTTCGAAATTTAAGGGCAATTTTGTTTTTTTTTTCACGATTTACGACCGGCTGCTTGAATTTCGGATGAAATTGATTACGAGTTTATGATAATTGGGAAGACACGCATCGAAATATGGGGTCGAGTTTTTTTTTTTCGGAGTTATAATATTTATAAAAAAATGGCAAGAATACCTCTTCATTTAATCTTTTTTTACAATATTTATCTCATTGCATTTTCAGAAAAAAATAATTTTTGTAATTCCGTTGAAAGGTCCGTAGTGGATTTTTTTTTCGTAGAATACGATAGACAACTACAGGGCACTCGATGTTAAAACGGGAGCTCAGTGCAAAGTGTCATTATTATTTAAAAATCTCGAAAAATACAACTATCCGAAAAATGAGTCGAATAAAAATGTTTTTTTTTTTTTTCATTCACAATTTTGAGACGCTATTCAAAATATTTTCGACCATCGATCATCAATTTGATATTTTTCCAACATCTTCCGATAATATTTAATCTCAAAACTCGCGCCGGAAATGGAAAGATTAATTGGTTTTTTTTTTTTTCGATCGATATCTTCGAAAAGCCGTTGTTCGTTGACCGTAAATGACTGGCAATGATAAAGAGACTTTTCTGTCGCGGTGGTACCGTTTCATCCATTGAAACAGGAGAAGAGTACCTAAGCGAGAGAATTGAAGTTCCTAACGACGTGATAAAGTCGCGTGCGTGACCCGTGCGCTGCTGGTTCAACTCGCCTGCTGGTTCATCATCGATCTCTCTTGGTTTCTCGGGGGTTAGCTGAGCTCTTCAGCACGCGATTCGCGCATACTACTTCGGCGTTAGTCCCGTCCGACCATCGTCCAGCACCCTTTTTTTTTTCTTTTTTTTTCTCCCCCTCCGCGGTACCCTTCGAACTCTTTTCTCTTTTTATCTCCATTACTACCTTTTATTTTCTTTCCAGCAAAATCCACCGCAGCTGTCTCTGCATCGCGATTATTTATAGTTATCGATAATGACGCGTAGCTGTCCTATACACCGATCGGTATCAGATTGAAAGCTGCTGCTGCCGCTTCTTCGTTCACCTACGGGCCACGGGGGTGGATGCGTATAAAAGTTGTGAGTCATTGAAAAGTTCGTAAGATCGCTACCGGGGGCACAAAAGTGTATATATATACTATAAAAGCCGCGGTTAACGCTCGACGCGATGATTGAAGTGCATTAACGTGATTACCAACGGTATACTATATATATATACAGTATATAATAAGAGATCCCGAGTTATTAGGTAGAAAAGATAAAACTGCCGGTGTAAGAGTCAGCTGCGCTTATGAGACTACCGCGGGTTACCTCATCATCCCCGGCGCATAGGAACCCGCTATATTTTCAAACTCCCTTATAATTTGCACCTGGTGTTCTGATTCTATCGGCGCGGAAGGTTCGATCTCGTTGACACGCAGCCGAGCAATGCGGAACCCTCTTCTTCGATATATGAGACGTAGAAAAATACATCGCGACTGGTAGAAATTGCTGATTGATCGATTATCGATAACACTAAATTACGCTATATATATATATACGTAATGTATATAATATCCTGAAAGATGATTAAATGCTCTTCTTGTAACTACGATTCTAACTATGTAGCAACATATTCACGTGCAACTGCGGTAATTGACGTTTTCATGGCGCCTCGCGAACGAAGTCGTGAGAATGAAAGTCACACAGTCAATATAACGTATGTCTGTATATCTGTATATCTGTGTCTATAGATATATAATAATTCTACGCTCAGGGAGTTGCCACCCACACGCCGCTTGACCCCTCGTCTGTATAAAACCCGCTAAATCATAAGTTATGGGAAAATGTGATGACGAAAGTAATTGCGCGCACACGGGAATACATATCGTGGGGTGAAAATAATATAAAAAAAAAAATGACGAAAGAATCTAAAAAAATAAAAAAGATGCGGAGAGAGCGACGGGACTGTTGTAGGGACTGTAATGTGTCTCGTGCCGAGTTGTTCCGGTTAGAGGTCTAACGCCCGTTAACATATCTAATACCCCCAAAGACCCGTCGACCTGACTCTACTCTATTCTTCTTTTTTTTTCGCTATCTTTCTCTCCCTCTCTCTCTTTCTCTCTCTCCTTCAACGTTAGTCCTGCTAATGCACTTTTAATTAATTAAATGGACTGATGGTGCCTCACCCTCCGGTTCCTATGTCCCGGCGTACCGCTCGACCTCGCGTGCCGGCTGTCCACGGTGCAAACTCATCCCCGAGGCCTCACGAACTCTCTGCTTCTCTTATATATACCTATATATACCTTTGTGGGTAAATATATATGCGGGAGTATACATATATATACTGTGGACGAGTCGTGTGTTTCCCTTGGCCCTTTCACCACCCTCGTCACCCACAAACACGAGAAAGAGATAAAGAGAGAGAGAGAGAGACTCGCGATCCTATATCTAATATTTCGACGCCGCCCCCTCTCGCTCACGAAGAAAAGGCAAAAGCCACAAAGGTAAAGAGAGAAAGAGAGTGAAAGCAGCCCCCGCTGAGTCGAACGCCGAACGAGAAATTCGTCGAGAAAGATTTTTTATTTTTTTTTTCATTTAAGAGTAATAGTACGCGCAAGCAGGCGGTTCTCTTTCGCTATACTTAAATTCGCGTGACATGTCTTTCGCGGTACAAACCCATTCATTGCTCTCGCGAGCATCCCGTGGCACAATGTCGTAATGCCGAGTATACGATAATTTAGTGTACACGGGACAAAATGGAGATGACATTAGAAATAATGTTATAGAATTGTAGAAAAAGAACAAAAAGATATACAAGAGCGAAGATTGAGAAAATTACGTCGTGGTAAAAGTCAAGGAAGCAATTTTACGAATGAAAATATATTTTCTTTGAAGCAACGCTTTTTTTTTATATTCAGTTATAATTTTTATACATTTTTTTTATCGTGTAAACAATTTTTTTATTATAACGAAAACCTTTCGTCACGTGATTATTAATTTCTGTAAATTTTTTTTTATAATACGAGAAAGTCGGGATTTTTATCAAAATTTTATTAAAATTTGGTAATTAAGTACGAGAAAAGTTGGAGGGTTTTTTTTTAGAGTAGATTTGCATTAAAAATAAGAACAGAACGTCTTGAATCGTCTTAGTCGTCTTAGTACAATGTTTCCGAGCGAATAAGAGACGGAAGGGGGGGGGGGGGCGTTGTATTTCCATCGTATGGTTGGACGCACGCGCCGTGTAAAAAATTGTGCTCGCGTGGCATTCAATTTTCAATGTTAGCCGGACTTTATAATAGCCCCGTACGTTTGACCGCCGCTGTACGGTGCTCCTCTGTTAACCGCAGCCGACTAAAGGTGGACCACCCGAAGGCTCAGCGGGTCACCGCGGGGTCCGCTACGCCGTCGGCGAACAGGAGAAGAACGAGATAAAGAATAAGAGCTTCCACGGCCTCATAACTAAGACTCTGATGATGACATTTGATTTAGTTACTCGCGCGTTCGCTACATGCTGCACTCCATAGGACCGAAACGCGTTTGTAGCGCTCTTTCTCTTCCCGCGTTTCTCGATCTTCCGTACAGCCGAGAAGGCGCTTTTTGTATATACAACGCACGCGAACGTCCTCTCGGATCTTCCTTAAAAAAAAGATAAAAAAAAAAAAAACGAAAGATCCAAAACCATTTTTATCAGCCGATTACCCCGATATATCCTTCGTGGTCGCCGAATCAAATTCGCTGCCTTCGCTCTCGTCCAATTTACGTTAACGATAAATTGATGAAAGGCGAGATCTACCGAAGGTGTCGGCAGTGTAATAGCTGCAGGGGATGCGATCAGCCTCTCGGGTCCACGCAAAGATCGCAAGATTTATCCCTATCCCTCGAGCTTTAACACACTACGAGTCGAGAGCTTTTTTTCATCTTTTTTTTTGCTCTCTCGATGTGTCTCACGCCGTGTCCTGTGTGCAAGCGGCACGCATCTCACATTCGAAGTTCCTTCGAACTTGTTAATTAAATGGTTTATGGGTGCGACCAAATATTCACGTTTTTATAGTCAATTAGCCACGGTCCTCTGGCAGAAGCGGCCCTGCGAGCGTCGGGACGCTGCTGACCGCTGCTGTTGCTATCTTAAAAAGTGCAACTACGGTAGACAGCGAGGACTGGTAAGATGCAGGACGATTAGAATGAATGGCCGTTATAAATCAGCTCCCTTGTTGGTCCTGGCGCGAGCCTCGTTTGCGTGTGTTGCACGTTACGTGTATTGCACTATATATCTGTATGTATATATATCGCGGAGAATCCGCGCGTCTCGGCCTCTCGTGCGCCAGTTTGGAATCTGGCCACTGGCTTTTCGTTCTCTTTTGGCTTCTCGTTCTCCTTTACCTTCGCGTTCTATCGTGCCACCTGGGATAGAGAGCGGCGATTCGGTTCTGATTTCGTTTCTTACGGTTCCTACTCGTCTCTCCGCGTACTTTTTTATTTATCTCTTTGACTTTCTTCACGACCATTCGTTCTGCCTAATGTACCCCCTTTACCACTGTCCAAATCCTGATCTACAGACTTCCACCCCTCCTTCGTTTTTTTTTTTTTTTTTTCATTTTTTCCTCGACGAACTAAACGAGCTTCGTATTGCGCTCCAAGTGTAAACGGCGTATTAGCGTTTTATTCGATATAATACATTTTTTTTATTAGGTTAATTGACGGCCATTTTAGTTTTTCGTTCACTAAGGAATTATTTTACGGTTATTTTTATTTTCTTTATTTTTTTTTTTTTAGAATAGGCGCTGATCCAATCGGCTCAAGTTAGCTGTGGTTCGGAGGTTTCTTACAGTCGATTCCTCCGCATACATCGTATATCCCTCGCCTCGGCCGATGTTACAGCTCGTTATATATTCCGAGATGCGTGTCGAAAAATATGAGCTCTGTACTCTCGAGTCACAAATCCCTCCCGAATATTTTGAAGTCAATTTTGAAGCGAGTTACAGAATAGGATTACGATATCCCTTCGCGGTAATGAGATCGGATCGTGTATCTTCGGTCGGTATGAGAGATGCTTCGTGATATCTTTAGTCGTATGTATATATATACATACCGATGACGATCGAAGCCTTCAGATATATATCTTTCACGGTTAATTCTACTGTGGAATGGAATCTCTGGCCGGAAGGGATTTTCGTTCGCCAAACTGCCTATAAGAATCGTTAACGAGCGCCGTACAAGAAGCAGCGCGTGCGGCAAATGAGACGCCCGTAACACTCTCGCGATCTCTCGCCCGCGCCGCGGTTCTTACGTGCAATCCATGTTTGCAGAACCCCCTCCGTTTATTTGTAGAACTTCAATATTATACTATTGGCGCGAAAGACGAAAAAAAAAAAAAAAAAAAAAATGAAAAATATACGGAATATAAGGCTCCACAGATTTTACGAGTCTCTCCGGAGTATCGTCTCGTAGAGAGGAAGTAATTCTACGATTTCTTCTATACGTTAAAACACAGACAATGGAACGAAAGACACGCTAAAACAAATACAAATACAAATGGAGTTGTAGAAATCGACTGTGACGTATGATGCCGCCGCTAGTGAGCTTTGTGTTTGAAGATACGTGTCACACATTGACTTTATGCGGAATTGTTAATCTTTGCAACTAATAGTAAACTCATCGAAACTTTACGGTAACGTTGTCGATAATCTTGACGATTTGACGAGACGCTCGCGAACGACGTAAACTTCGGTTATAATATTGACCTCAGCGATTTATACGTTTGTATTTTCTGCCGATGGTATTCGAGAGTTCGCAGTTCGAAGAAACGATGAAGAATCTATTAAGTGTACTATAAATTCATACGCGTCGATGGATAGACGCGCGAATGAGTGACTGACGAAACTTTGTATGTTTCTTCGTGTTCATCTTCTCCTCCTCATTCTATTCGGCTATTCTTTACGACACGTCGATATATTGTAGTATATGTGACGAGAGAAGTGAATCCTCTCGCTAGCTGAGTCAGTGATGTTTCGCTGTTCGCTCATCTTGTGATGCGCGCCTCTCCTCTCTCGTCTACTTATTTTCCCTCTTCTCTCCGACTCGTCTTATTCTTATTCTACTTCTCGTGTATATGTATGTGTCTCCCATCGAACACAGGGGGTATACCGTACGAGTCCACCCAGTATGTTAATTCGCGCTGATGACCCCATCAGGGAACATGCGCACCGCCGTTCGCTCACTCATTCGCTCGCTTCTTAGTTCGGTTCTGTTGCGGCGGATAAGCGTGCCTCGCGACTTTTTCGTATACAACGTCCCCTTGCGCTCTAAGAAATTATTCTCAGTATACGGCATACTTGCCAGCCTCCGGGCATTATCATCAACGTCGTATATTCGCAAAGGGTTACAGTCATTGGCCACTCAAGCGAAGACTACGCAATCGCTTTTGATTTAAACTTTACGATGTTTTCAGAAATTAATAATTTTTCTGTGCAACTTTACAACGGAAAAAAAAGTGTACAAGTGATTATGGTGATTAAGAATTCGGCGGAAATTAGGAAAAAATTATTTTTGGAGTTTTCTGTTCAGCGCTAAAATACGAGAATACATGAAAATGTGAGGCCGACGTAATTCTTCGAGATGCTTCAAATTTGTATTGAAAAATCGTGAGACTTTATCGAAAATTTTACGATCTTTTTATCGTCACGTTAAGCTTAAATAAATACTCCTGTAGCTCCACTGCGTGGTCTATCATATTTTTTTCTCGGTCTACGAGTTCGATAACCGAGTTTTAGAGGTTTTTAGCTTTCGATCTGAAAGTCGTAGTAATTTCGATCTTTAATATCGTTGTTTGAAAATACCAAAAAATTTTTGTAATTTATAATTTTTTTTTGTTAACACGAAATTTCTGAAATTTTGACGGATAAATTAATAAAAATAATGAAATCATCGAGAGTACGAAAAATTAATTTCACGGGTGCCAATGTTTCCGTCAAAATAGATTTTTGAAGAACAGCAAATTCTGTACATTGTGCAGAAGATTAACTGCAGCCTCCTTTCGCGAAGAGCGCACGATGGGTATAGTTATTAGCATAGCTGTTTCTCTTTTCATCAAATCCGTTGCACAGGCTATCGACCAGAAAAGTGGACGAAGACTGTACGTTTAACTACAACGACGCGCTCCTCGTACGGCTTCGTAGCTCGAGTGTCTACGCCTACGCGTGAAGCATCAAGCATTCCGCTCGTGCACGCGAGATCCGAAGGTACATACAATAACGCTTCGAGGGGCACAGAGCGAAGAGTTGAATCTAATCGTATCTTCGAAAAATTGTATCTGCACAATTTTCCCGACGGGAGAGCGTCTCTTCTTTGCTTTCAATTTCAGAAATATCGACAGTCGAAGAGACGATTGGAGTCGTGGGATTCGTAAAAAAAAAAAAAAATCTATATATATATATTTATTTCAGAAGTTCCAGAAGGCCGGCGGGGTGTCTCGGTAATCTGTTTATACGGCTCTCGCGAAGGCAAACACATACACACGGATATAAGCAATGTCCGGGGCCCCCAATGGGCTCACGAGGGATATACAATAAGACAATTATGCGCGGTTGGAACGGATGGACAAGGAGATACGAGACGGATTAGTTGGTAGCCTCGCGCGGTTCTTAAGTCCCAATCAGCGGAGATACCAAAAAACCCGCAAGAGAGAGATATATGTATATCGACTTTGGGTATTTATCACGAGTCACTTCGTTCGCATCACAACAGAACATCTCGGTCAGCCGATGAAGAATATAGTATAATGTATAGGTAGATGCTACGATTTCCCCGTTCGTAAAGCGTGTCCTGTGTGGCGAGTCCACGAGACAAAATCTCGCCACGGTTCTTGGGTGATGACGCGCAGCGGGGTGCTAATGCCCCCGGAGTCGCATTTCTGACCGAAGCTTCTGAATCTCGACAGAGGCGTCTTCCTCATCTACCGTGAAAGAGCCGGACGTAATAAAGCGATTCGTCGATCGCCGTCTTTCGATGGTACATAGATTGTTCAACAAAAAAAAAAAAGAAAAAAAAAAAACAACCCTCCGGAAACCTTCGAATTAATATTTTCAGATATTCAAAGACATCGTTTACATCGCCTTCGATCTCATCTGCTCATCGAATCTTATTTTTTAATCTCCTTATTAACCCTCCAGCAGCGCATTGGAGATTATCAGACACAGTTGACTTGTACATTTTTCGAATTTTCCAAAAAATTTCAATTTTTATTAATACATATTTATAAGATATGCCGGATATCTCACAAAGTATCTTTGCAACAAATTTTTTTTTTTTCGATCTCGAAATACTTTCGGGAGGTCCGAAAAATAAGGGTGCTGAGGGTAAAACAATATTTTCCAAAAAATCTACTAAGATTAATTCCGTTTTTAAATCATTTTCACTGTCTTAAATTATCCATAATCACCGAAGATTCCCATTTTTTTTTTTTTTCGTGGGGATAAATTTACCGTCGGGGCAAATAACGCAGTCGAAGGAGTAAAAAAGATAGAGAAAAGGGCGAAGATTTAGGTGTCGTGAAGGATTTTCTCTCCCGAGGCGTAAAGTGATTCTTTTTTGTCAATGATTCTCGTTCGGATCGTGTTAGACTAGGAGAGAAAACGCCCTTATAGTGGCACAGAGAGAGGCATTGTACAAGGGATAGTCGTAGAGAGGCTGTATAGGTTCAGTCGTTCCGCCGTATCCCCGACCACCACAGAGCTACAAAAGCCTATGTCCCCGTATTGTCGTTGATTTGTGGTCACTAATTTTCGTGACTTCAACGACACGAAGAACTGACCGTTTCAACCTTCCACTGCCTTCCCTTCTCTACTATTTTACCCCATTAGCTGGCCATTCTTAAAACCACAAGCGAGTTATGTTGCGGGAGACTCTACGGTCCTGCAGTCTATATACCACCCTGATAGCGCACTTGAGGGTGTATAGTAATAGTTTTCGGGTGATGCCTTTGAAACTCGAGACATTTATAGCGACGGGGGAGAAGGGAAGTATCGCGGTGTGAGACAAGATATATCCTTTTTTTCTCCTCCTTAAATTTCTCTGATTGGTCGTTTCGAGAGAATCTGGAAGCTGTGAGAATCTTTTGACGATAATCGAAAAAAAAAAAAACAAAAATTCTTCATTCAAGTAAATTTTATTTATATCCGAAAAATTTTGTTTCAAAAATCACCCAAAAATCTTTCGAAGCGACAGCGGCAAAAAAAAAAATTTACTAAAAATCTTCGATCTCATGTACAAGCGATTACTCGTTCACCAATTTTCCGAGTCATCTTCGCCATCCCATTGAAAATCGGCATTATGGTCCCCTCAAGATTTTCATTATTATATTTCCCGAATACGGCGATATATACCCTCGAGACGCGGTTTGTTCCTCTCGTTATATCCCGTCGAGAGGAATCACGCCCAGCGCTAACGCCAACTTGACTAATCATGTTGTGCCTTCCGCAACAAGAAGAACGAAAAACGAGGTAACCCCCCACAGGTGTTTGTTCGTTTCAGCATCTCGGAAAAAAAAAAAAAAAAAAAAAATCTCTATGATACTTCAAAGTGACCCTACGATTTTCGTAATATATCGTCATTATTCAAACTCGAAGAATATTCCGAGAAATTCTTCTCCAAGCGTCACAAACGGCAGCTCATCATTATAGTTATATTGACGCGGAGACTCCCGAAGCTGGATCATCGTTGCGACATATTCAATCTGTAGCTAAGATCTTCTGAAGCACGGAACTCCCGTGAATTTTCCATCTCTCTATAAGTCTCTTTCATTCGCGTTACAGAAAAGAGGACTTAGACGTTGACAAAGCTTCGGACAATATATATATATATTTTTTTTATATACCGAACATATATCTCGAGAGCAATCGCACCGCGGATATATAGTTTTATACACTCGTGGCGATAGCGCGAGTAAGAAAGCTGCGATTAATTCGAGCGATGTGTTAAAACGCGCGTAGTCTACAGTAACGCAGATATATACATATATATCTATGTATATACATGAGGTTACACGCCAGACGGGGGCATGTAGAAGAGAAGCAATATAACGGTTACCTCTGAGAGTCCGAGTTGGCGAGAGAGTTCTCTCGGTTAGCAATGAACGAGTGTACCTACGAGAACGCCATCATCATCTCGGAAACTTTATCGTAAGAGATTCTCCAACAGCTCATATTTTTTATCGCGAAAAAAAATGCATATAAATATAAACAGCTCGGTTAATAATCGAAGATCGGTAATAATTCTCGGTGTTAAATCATCGGATTTATATATCCTGCGATAAATATCAACCGAACGATAACGATTATGTATATATATATATATATATATAGCCGGATATTTTGATGATGCGCGACGGCCGTGTTTCGTTATTGTGTACAACTATTCAAACGAATCTCACTCATCCGCACTTCCGCTCGAGTCAAATGCGCTCGCGGGATATCGCGGCGACAGGGATTTTTAACGATTATACATACGCGTTATGTCTGTATACACGTGTATATGGTGTATATATGGTTTCCGCGTAGGATACGACCACTCGGTAGGCTTATGGATACGATGCGTGGGAGACGTTTGACCGTACGATTGGAATCCAAGTAACGGGATTTTACGTCGATCGGAGCTCAACGATGAGGGATTATTCATTGAGAAGATTTTTTTTTCGATGTTTTTTTTTTTTTGAGTGGCGTTTTGACACTTTCGTCTTATCGACGTGTTTATTCTCAATTAAAGAAAAATTCATATATACGAAGCTCGGGTTTGAACTATGCGCGGTGTTGAACCTCAGAGAGATTCCAAGCAGGTAGAGAATCTCAAGTAGATAGATCGCGGGCCGGGAGGGAGGGGGAGGGGGGGGGGGGGCATAGGAGCAATCGGTATTGGAATTCTTGATGATCGGCCGATGCGAGAAAGAGAGATATAGACTCGTTGGAGGTCGAGTGTATATACATATGGGCGGAGAGAAGCAAACGATATATATGTATATATATACATATATGTATCTTGTATATCTACAGATAGGAGGCAGAGAGTGTGAAAAGTGGACGACATGGGCAACGCTCGAAAGGTCGCCAAGTAGGAGCGCAGCTAATACCTGACTCTGTGAAATCTACGCTCGGATCGACGATGCACATAGGTTGCATTCAGCGTAATATAGAATATATGTTATAAATTATCAGTAAAAAAAAAATAAAAAAAAAATCTCGATTGCTATATACTTCGGGTGAAATGCAGTTACTTACCAAAAAAAAGAATCTTTAATCCGAAAAGCAGCAAAAAATCTTTATATAATGCTTCGATGATTTTTTTTTTTTTTTTATAAAAAAACAAGTATATGTAAAAAAATTAATTTTTTTCAGTTGGCCGGAAATCAATGAAGCAATTAATATTTCTTTTATCTATCAAATTTATCCTTATAGCCGATCGACACGCTCTCGTTACCCGAAGGCACCTGATACTCTATATATCGATCGAACGTGCGACTAAACGCATCGGCAAATGATGAATAAACCAATTGTTTTATCTATTAGTAATCGATATACGATCAATAGCCAATGTATCGACGATTTATGTGCCTAATAACAAAGTAGCGTTGCGTTAATGCATAAACGTGGATACGCGGCATGGAGATGAGAAGCGTTGGGCGGTATACGGGAGTCTATTCCGTTCGCTCGAGAGCACCAGCGGCTCCCTTCTTCGTCTTTGTGAGAGCGAAAATTCATATATATCTATACGTATCTATTCTCGCGTGTGCGCGTGAGAAGAGGCGCGTGTCTCAGTACGCAGAAGTACGTGTACAACGTAAAGACACGTGAAGGTACGTGTATATGTATATAACGCGAGGCGCGAGCGCGCCGCGGTGTTTCTAGATGCGAGAGTAGAACTCCGGTGTGTGGAGCACACCGGCGTTATTATGAAGAGTGGGAGAACAGAATGCGGAATAGCCTAGAATGTGATGTGAGCGAACGCGGACTCACGGCTGTGTAAGCTCTGCTCCGTAGGTCCTGGCGAGTCAAATGCGCGATTCTGTGGATCCCTTTACAGGCTACAGACACACATACATCGCGACCGCGATGATACGAGAGGACGCTGTCGCGACGCAGCATCCTCCGCCCGCTCATTATCCTCTCTATACTTACAACACCTGTGCACAATGCGTGGTGTGCGCGTATACACGGAAAAAAGGGGCAGAAACTCGTCCTCACTCTTTCCTTCTCACGCAATCCTATTCTCTGTCGCTAAACGTAAATTAAATACCACTCTGTGTCTCACGACCTTCCGCCGCGTCGATGGAATTTCGGCAAATTCTAAACGGCACGAGCCGTTCGTGAATCTTTGCGATAGGATATTTTTCATTCTCCGTATCGGACGGGAGGTCGATATATCATTTACGTGTTAATTAGAGAGACTCGTTGAAATTCTATTAATATAACATTCAAGCCTTTCGGAGTCTTTCTTATCTTCTTGACTGGTTTTTAGACGCGATACTCACGAGACAGAAACATTTTTCAAAGTGACTGTTTTTTTTTTTTTTTTTCACAATCGAAAAATCAATTTACCGATTTTTTGTTTGTACGAAAGAAAATGATTAATGTTTCGACGGATTTTATTGCGGGATAAATTTTTATCTGCGTTTCAGCACCTGATATCGCGCATTGCGCGTAGCGAAAAAAAAAAACCTCCGGCTATTGTCTGTATTATGGTTCGATCTATCGTGTAGGTAACAAAGGGTGATTATTATAACGTCGATCAATATAGAGATAAATACCGATAGAGATTGATGGATTGCAAAGCATGAAGAAATAAACTTCCATGAAATATCATTACGCGCGGAGACAATCACGACAATCAGTTCCACACGCAACTCTATATACATCTATAGTACACGCATAGTATACGCATATATCTCTCCTATCCATTATGACGTGTTTACTCCTCGCGGCGAACTGAATTACATATGCAACAAATGGATAAATTACACGCGCGCGTGGGAGGTTCGCCTTGCACCCGTAAAGTGCATAACCAGATCGAGTCTTTACAATTTTAATCGCTCCTCTATCGATGCAAAGTCTCATTAAGTCCCGAGCTGATTCTCAAGTTCGAAAGATAGCAAAATTGTATATTTTATAATGCCGAGAAATAGCGTCGAAGCGTAGAGGATACCGGCAATCGGACGTGAGGTTACGAGGGCACGAGAATCACTGAGACGCTTTTTTTCCGTTCGGCAATGCCGCAAAAAAAAATTCTCTGACGTTCCAAAGCAATGGTTTTTTTTTTACTTCATTTTTCAAAATTTTTTTTTACCAAAATTTTTTTTCCGATGTAAAAAAAAAAAAAAAACGGATATTGATTCTATTAATTTTGTACACGAGAGCGATGTGGATTTTTCGTTTGACCTTTTTTATTGGCTAATTAGAGAAAATATCTATTGAGAAATGCAGCAGAGAGGCTTCAGGGGTTTTGTAGCAATGGTTCTTGTCTCGGCAATTTAATGGAAAGTCGATAGAAACAAAGAGATATTTAGCTAATGCGCTCTGGCGAAGCGCGTGTCTATCGACGATGCACACGGCATCCTGCTGCAACGATTGTCCTTGCGCCGCCGACAGCAAGAGCGTCTATGGCGCGCAGCAGCCTTAGTTTATACAGAACAATATTATGCATAGGTGAGATTGTTCACAATGCTCTTCATGCAGACATGTGCAGCGCTCGACCTGATCTCGATTTACATTTGCCGCGGTAATGGCATCGACTACGAGTTGATTTATAAACTCCGTTTATAAAGATCGAAGCAGCACTGACGACAACGTTCTTTGCGAACGGTGCGAAACGTGCATCTCGCTGTCTATTCCGCGTATGTGTAATGCTCGACGGAGCAAATGTTGGCTTTCTGCACGGGTTGTACGGAGAGGTTTAACGTTGAAAACTCCGCACTGTGACACGGATGACCCCGTTACTTGTTATTTTACCTATCATCGAGTTCTAATCGACTACGACGACGAGAGAACAAAGACACGCTTTCGACTCAGTATATATTTTACAATACGTGTTATACAGAAATCGTATGTACAAACGATACTATGCGAATGGCAATTGCGTCACATTCTTCTCTTTGCGCGAAACGCCAATATGCGTTTTTGTCCGAACTATGGAAAGGCTTAAAGACGATGACGATCCTAAAGTGGACTCTCGACGCGACAAATTCTTCTTCTCTCAACACCGATAAGATCCGGCGGAACTGGAGGATAATCTGTACAAACACGCGGCCGGAGAGCGAGAGAGAGTCAAGTATAACGGAACTCAAACATTCTAATCTCAATGTGACATTGAATGGCGCATGGACTGCGCAAGAATCACGCTTAACCCTTTTTTTCTTTCAAAGACTCGCGTTCCGCGGTTTCGAATCGTAAAGTTCATCGATATGACGAAAAACGAATTTTTTAAAAATATTTCTGCGTTTGCCGACGTTCCGCTTGATTTCGGAATGTAGTTATTACGAAAATCGTTATCAGAGCGAAAAACTACGTGGAAATATGTACTCGAGAAGAATTTTTTGCAAATTTATGTTCTAAAATTTCAGAAGGATCGATGTATTGGAAATTTTTGTGTCTTTCTCAGTGTAATAGCTGAAAAAAATCGTCAATAACTCTTCGAATTACCCTATCGCGCCAAATTGTTTGTCGTCGTTAGCGGTAACCACCCGTTTTCCCGACGATATTTTATCGGTAGGGAATGATATGGCTGTTTAAAAATACCGAAAAAAATGATTTTTTCTCCAAAACCGGTTGGTTGAATTTTTTTCACCAACGATTCAAGGTTATCCGTAGTTTATCGATAGACGTTTTTTTTCCGCCGCAAATCTGCTGCTTATCTTACTCCCACGCGAATATTTGATAAAACCAAATAAAAAATGATATTTTGGCGATTTTATTAAAAATGAAGCAAACGCCCGCTTCGTTCGATTCTCGAGAGAAGCAATTTTTTTTTTTTCATTTTTAAAGTAACCATTAGTGAATTTGCGAAAAAAAGGCGATCGCTTATTGATACACCGATCCCACGCGAAGTATTTGATGAAATCAAATATGAAATGATATTTTAAAGATGTTGTAAAAAATGAAGCAAACGTCAGTTTCGTTCGATTCCCGAGAAAAGCAATTTTTTTTTTTTTTTTTTCGTTTTCAAAGTAACGATTAGTGAAATTGCGAAAAAAAAGGCAATCGCTTATTTATACACCGATCGGAATTCGCGCAATATTTTATTTGGCCTTATGATACCGGAATGTCGAATTGTGATTACGATCGATTTCACGTAGCCACAGAAGCGTGTACCAATAGAAGCGGTAAGGGTTTATATGAAAATCCTTCGGCAACTCGGGTACGATGATGCTGCGCGAGTATAGCGCCAAGAGATCGGCGACTGCTACGGCTTATTCGCTAACAATATAAGTAGGTCCTCTATAATCGATCGCCGATCATAAAACCCACGCGGTATCTATCTCGCTCTTTCGCGTTCTTTCGATATATATATATAAGCAACTCTTGTGGCATATCGTCGTCGTGCCGTCGACTCCCGGATGAATAAGAAACAGAAGGTAGAAAATACAAACGTGAGGCGAATTGAGACTGAGTTGCACATACATCCGTGAGTGATAGAGAGCTTCGTCGTCGTGTGCGGATGAGATCGAGACCCGGGGGCACGATGAATTTCTGAAGTTCTTCGATCGGCGGGAGGAAGGGAAGGGAGGGGGGGGGGGGGAGGGGAGGGATGTAAAATCGAATGTGATCGACACCTTCTCCCCGCTGTGCAATTCGGCCTGCAGGTATATATATATATATTCAAAGAAGGCACCGTCATTCGTATCGTCATCGGAAAAAAAAAAAAAAAACGAACGACTCTCCGCGATATATTCTTATCGCGGCTGCTTCGTCGCGAAACACCATCGATCACTCCTCCTCGAATAATACGTGCGTTCGAAGGCCAGACAAATATACTATTTATATTGTCGAAAAAAAAAAAAAAAAACCTCTTCGAGAAAAATATTTCGCTGCTATGCGAGCCGCGATCCGTTCGAACAAACGCACACAAACCTTCTGTTTGCACTTCAGGTGCAGTTCTCACACTCGAATATATCGAACTCGATCGTTCGTTTCTATATCTTCGCGAATACCTGAACGGAATTATGGAATGATATATAAAAAAAAAAAAATCGTCGGAAATAATAATAATCGAAATATATATAGCAAACAATATGTATTGTGTTCGTGAATGCGATTATGCATAAAAAGTTACAGTTTCCACGGTAACCAATGAATATATTACACACGCGAGTGTAGCGAGTAACATCGACTTTGTAATATATATTCGAGATTTCCGGTAAAGCTGAAGAGCCGCGGAGACTCCGGTGAGAGTCGTACCCTATACACAGGTTGTGCAGCGCGGAGCTTATGTTGCCGAAGCGTAGTTATATATCGGTGCAAATGTAGCCGTCATGGGAATGCAGAGAGGTCACGGAAATTCCTGAATAGCAAAATTTATATCATATACAGTAAAACTCCGATTATCCGGCAGTCAATTAGGTGTTCGGAGTCATTTGATTTTTCACGATCGTTCGATTCGCATTCGATTTGCAAATTTAATATCCATCAATCAGCGATCTATAAGCTCAATATTCCGTAATTTATAAAACGGCTAATCTATAAAGAAGCCGACAGATTGGAATAGTACCGCGTGATATTTAGCGCAACTCTGGAAAATTAGCATAAAAAGACGAAAAAGAAAAACCGCATCGTTGCTGAGAGTTTGTCGCCTTTAATTCGATATGCAACTCGAAGTTTCGCGATAACGTTTAAAATAAATCAGCTTTACGATTGAATCGCTAGATAATCGAAGTTTTACTGTAGCAAATATGAACTTTACCTGCCGTTTATCCGTTGTTATATCTTTTTTTTTACAACCCTCGCGGATGGAATTAATTTTTTTTCCTTTTCTAATCTACCTAAGGCTTCGAGACAAAGATTATCCTCGAGCGTTACCGTTAAATCGTTTATTATATATTCTTCCGATTCAAGCTTCTGTGTGATCTGCTCGATGTGTAAGATGAGGAGGGAGAAGGGGGTGGAGGGAGGGCCACGAGAGTATATTACTATAGTGTAACGAATGCGCTCAGTCACGTTAGAAAGTCGCAGGCGGTGGCGGCGCGGCATCGGTCCACGATTCACCGGCGTGCACTCCAGCGGCAGCAACAGCAGCAAGCATTGCTCCACTCTAAGAGCTCAAAGCATCGAGAAGTAAGCGAGCAGCAGCAGCAACAGCAGCAGCAGCAGCCACACTCGACGCTCATGATCCCGACGAGAGCGAGCCTCGTCGACGGTTGTTGCATGCGCGAGAGAGACTCGAGAGCTCAGGCGCAGATACCAATCTTGTTTCTTGACCTATATCCGCGTTTGCATCCTTGCGCAACGTCTTTGAAAGGCGTCTTCGAAAATTCCGGTGTGTTCGATATAACCATAGAAATCAAAAGTTACTCACTTCAAATTTCGTACGCCCTAATCATCGAAGTATACGTAAATTTTTATCTTTTTTTCACTTTCGTAGATAATTAAAAAAATTTCGTATATTTTCTTCTCGCGTAGTCAAAAAAGGCGATAAGCACGAAATTCCTTGATTTTGATGTCTAAATCATCGATTTACTCAGCGTTGCTTTTCGGCACTCTTATTGAATGAATTTGGCGAAATAATTTTTAATAACGAAAAAGATCGAGGAAATTTGTAAAATTGGGAATAAAGTAGAATCGATGTGTAATGAAAATTGGATTTAAATCGTTCTAATGTATAAGGGATAACGGTAGAATGAACACCAATCCGTGAAAGAGATTCTGCGGATGAAGAAGAGGATGCATAGTAGTAAAGCGCGTATGAGTATAAGAGTAACAGTGGATGTATTGGTAGCCTGTTGCCGGACCGTTTTCGTTGGGCGGAGGCTGTGCTCTTGGCCTGGCGCTGCGCCGGTACTCGCGGAGCGGCCGGCGCTTTCCTTCCGAGAGTACCGTTACGTAGGTGCTCTCTCGGCAGCAGCAACAGCAGCAACAGCCGCAGCAGCGGTGGCCGTCTCCGTTCGCCCCGTTCCCCGTAAATCCCCGCGAACCTCCCGACTCGAAGTACCCCAGAGGTCCAGAGGCCCTGACCACGGGCCTGCAGGCTCTGGGGCGAACCTTGAGCACGCGCCGTTCCTTCAGCAACGACTCAACCAGCACAGCGAAGAGAAACATCGGAGAACGGTGAGCATAACCGGAGTCTGTTTTGCTCTGTCTTCCTCCTTTACCCTTATCCCATACATACATATATATATATATCTTACGAGAAACCGGCGCGCGCGCGAGCGCTCACTCTCGTTTTAATTATTACAACAGCTACGTCGTGCTTGTCGACAACGATGACCAGTTTTCTCACTCCTACGTACGAAAAAAAAAAACGAACGATGCACCTGGACTTTCCGGCAAATTGCGTAGTTACGCGAACAGATTTTCTTTTTTTAATTTATGTTAATTTTTTTTGTCTAAATAAAAATTAGATCAGTCAGATCAGATTAGTCAGATCAGTTAACCAGAAAATTTGATTCTGCGGAATAAAAAAAAAAAAAAATCAGTTCTGCGGAGTAGAATTATTTTCTTTGGTACAATGCCAGTCGGAGGTAAAAGAAGAGAGTGTGAGTATATCTCGATTCTCGTGTGTCTCAACTTTATACGATTCCACTGTCGATCGTTTCTAATTGATCGATCTCGACCGAGCGGTTGAACGTGAGAACCGTCACCTGGATTAACCGGTGTGCCGCTCGCGCGCTACCAGCAAATACCATTAGCGGCGTTTCTTCGATTCTCGTACTCATTCTTTTTTTTTTTTCTTCTATTAGCTCATTTAACAGGAAGAAGGAATTTGTGAATGAAATAAAATAATTTTCTTTCGACCGACACGAAGATCGTAAGTTTGAGATGATTTTTTTTTGAATTTACGCTTTGCACGAGAGATCGTGTTCCGGGGTTACGCGTCGGACAAAGAGAAAACTCCCTCCGTGAAGTTACACGCGATTTTATATGTGTAATAACGTTGCGATATAACGTACGATGGATCGTAATAATACGATGCCCTACGCCTTGCAAACCGGTCATCCCTGCAAGTATATGTATTCTGGGAATTCTAGCAATTCAACCGCCATGAATAATACCGCGCGGCCTGGACGATCTTTTGCGAACGTGAGATAGGCGTATTGTTCTCACACAGAGGTAATAATAAGCTTAGCGAGGGCCTCTTTCGTTGATGCATGAAGATACAAGGCGTCGTTCGTCGCCGTCTTGTGCTCAACGCGTCCCGAGATGTGTTGACCGGGTGCTCGCGCGCGCGCGAGCGAACGAACGCTCGCTGACGGGATTTGCTCGCGAGATGTGCGTTGCGCCTCGCACACGCCAACCCGGAGAAAGGAAGGTAGAGAGAAAGCTCCTGATAATGACGAGTGGGCGCGAAGGTTCCAACGTGTACCGGCGAGATGAACGAACGGCCGGTAGACTTCGAGACTCTGGAGATACGTATGGAGTGTAGGTATCGGGTCTTTAGTTGCCGAAAAAAACGGAGCGGAAGGGGGTCATCGAAGTCGGTAAAACTGACGTAACGCGGTAGCTGGTCATTCGAGTATATGTATCATTATATACCGTGAATACATCGAGACGGGGTCAGTTCCATGGCAATTTATTTACACTTCAGAATAAAAAAAAAAAAAAAAAAAGCGGAACAGTAACGCAACGATCTATCGATCGCTAGTTAATGAAAAATGATATTTCCTCATAGTCTTTTTTTTATGGACGAAATCAGATGAAAGTAAAGCAGAGTATTTTTTTTACTCCGAAACATTTTTTTTTTCTACGCGAACTATAGAACAAACGTAAGCAAAGGCCTCGCGATGAAAAATAGATACGTTCGTATGTAAAACGCGATGCGGAGATTAATTTCTCTACAAAGTCAAAAAGATTGAGAGCAGCTCGCTGGGTATTACAACGACGATAATGAATCTCGTTGCTCACGGGCGGCGATCGATCGAAAGCGAAAAAGAAAAGGTCCGTCAGCCCAAATGTGTCCAACTTTCACTCTTGCGGACTAACGACGATCAGCGCGAAAACCGGTGTCAGACACACATACGTTTTCACGCGGACGCACGTATATACGAGAGTTTTCGAAAGAAGTCTCTCGATTGTTTCCATTCCGCTAGCATCGCGGCTCTCGCAGCTTCACCGCTCGTTCGCTGTTATTTGCTTTGCGAATATTATGAGCAGCGCGAGAGTCCTCGGTACCTTTGGATATACTGTCCAGGATAGCGGTGCACACGTTGGTGCGTATACCGCGTACGTGCCTATAGGAAGATCAGCGAGCATCGAGAATGTTTTTTTTTTAAGATGCGTACCGACGCGCATTCTACGAGGACGGGGTCTCCCTTACGCGCTGCGTAGCAATCATGTCAGCGACGCATGCCGCACGCTGGAACGCATGTAAATCCTTTCTTCGCTTCGTATACAATATATACTATATATATATATATATGTATATGTATATACATGCGTACGTATCACCCGAGTCCGCGGCGCGTATATAACTCTATAGCAAAGCTAAATTATACGGCTAGCGTCGTCTTTCTCTTCGTTCGCGATGTATACGAATCTCGATTATGCTCGTCACAAAAGCTTCGAGTATCTACTTCTCCGAGACAATCGGGAATTATGTTTTATGAAAAAAAAAAAAAAAAAAAAAACCTCGAAAAAAATTTAGAAAAAGGAATCACGCCGTTTTTTCTCGAAACCGTGCGCACTTTTCGCGTACCAGTTCGCTAGAATCGTCAAAGCGTCTTCGTACAACGGATATACAAGGCAAAGTAAGAATGGAAGAAAAAAAACGAAGAAAAATAAAAAGGCGAAAAAAATAACGTACAAGTCGAATGTCTCATAGCGCACCATTAAATCGAACCTCATTAGCATGGATGGCGTGACGCCACTTCACAGTTATTACAGGAGAGATAGCAATGCTTTACAATCCAGTCTCGCTGCTAGTCCGTAATGCTAATGTGTTATACAGCTGAGAACTTCCGTGCTGCTTGTGCTGCTGGTTGTATTGCCTGTTGGGTTTGTACTCACTGTCGCTACAAAGCGCTCCTTTACGGACATTACGTATGTAATAGCTCGGGGTACCGCATGTGAGGTCCCCATATTCACTGGTACGACAACCTCATGGGCTATGCGAACGAAGAAGACGATCTTTTTCCATCTCTCGTAAACATCGAGTGTTATAACGACAACGGTCAGAGAAGATATCACGAGACGACGTATTTTTCGCGTATTTTTTTTTTTTTTTTTTTTCATTTTTTTTTCCTTTTTTTATTCTTAAGCGCATTCAATTCCGAGAGAGTCTTTCTGGGATTCGGATTACAAGCAGCAGCCAACTTACAGCCAGTGACTCTGTCATCCGAGAGCTAATCGTCCATTAAATTTCTGCCACACGCGTATAATTTTTTTTTTTTTTTTTTTTTTTTTCGTCATGGAAAACGACGACTCTCTCGTTAGATTCCAGGACAAGCAAACACACGAGAAGTGAGAGACTCTCTCATCTCCTCTGTGTCTCGACGACGAGTGAGAGACTCCGAACTCGAGGCTTCGCGAGACGCTTGATATGTTTGTTGATACCCCCGCAATACAAGTATATAATATAATATACTGTGAGTATAAACTATCGAGGTGAACTCAGCCGTGAAATGCATATACGATTTCATGAAGCAGAAAGTTGCATTGCACGGTGAGTACCGGGGACAGTCATCATTTATTATGCTATAGATAGATTTTTCATTTTTTTTTTTTTTTTTTTTTTTTTTCGTTCATTTCTTCGAGTAGATGCAACTGGGATAATTTTAAACGGGGAAATATATTACACGAATTTTACGAAATTTATCGGGAGTACGAAGCGCAGGCGCTTTAGTCATTAACGATCAATGACATCGTTTGTTGCACATCGAGTTAACTTTTCGCGATGAGAATATATAGGTCGGCAATTACCGTCATGCCGAACGACATGGCATGGTGTACCGATGTATATATAAAGGACAATACACAATAAGGTCGCTTGGTAATTTCCTGTCTGCAAACCATCGGCAAACTGTCGAGGTACGCGTTATTCTTACGCGAGATGGACGGAGAGAGATATTCTGTCTCTATACCAATACGTTTCGTACGAAGGCTTTGTTCGGAGTCCCTTTACTGCCAATCTCATTTGGTCAATGCGATAATAAAAGTTTCTGGTTGAGTCTCCCGCGGGGTACGACGCTACGGTCGTTTCCGATGAACTCTGTGGTATATATGACGCGGGTAACCTTGTTGCTAAATTATTATTCGTTAATACAGAGACGATTTTTTCATCGCGGAACTCGAAAGGCTTAATAATTATGAGCGAAGAAATTGCCGTTTTCTCCGTGACCGTTGAAGGGTTAATTCTCTACCGAAAGATGCAAAGTCCATAAGTGTATTCCGAGAGTGCAATAGGCTACATTGAGATACAATCTCGAAAGAAAATTGGTACCTACTGTGATATCCTACCCGGGATCATCGAAGAAAATCACAGCGGTAGCCTAAGCTGTTTAATCGCAAACCGCGTATATCGCATGTCTTACAATTCACGTTTAAATTTGCTACGCGAACTCAACCGTGAATACCGATTTTTGCTCATACGCCGAACGATTATACGCTGTGTTAGTTGAGTTACGTTAACCCTTCGATGGTACAGCAGATGAGATTTATACGTTCTCATCAACATGCCGCGAAAATCGCGCGTATTTATCGCGGAAAATTTACGAATTATTTGCTTAACCCTTTCGAACTAATTATCTTTTTTATATATTTTTTTTTCGTATTTTTATTATTTTTACGATCATTTCGGAATTCTCATTGATCCCTACGAATTGACAGATGTTGTCGACATTTTTGTCGGATCGTAAAAGAGATTAAAAAGCCGTGAAAAATGAAATCAGAGATAAGTAAGCGGTATGCTACTATTATTTGAAGGGGTAAAGAAAAATCGTAATTCAACGTGGACGCCTACTTAATTTATCGTTCAGGTGAATTCTTGTCTCGTTTGTTGCCGTTTTTTTTTTTTTTTTTTTTTTTTTTTCAAGAAGCTAGCGTAACCGTCATTTACGATCGAAGCTCTCCCCCCTATCGTTTTTAATGGACGTTAACCAATGCATCTCGCAAGGGACGCGGAGCGTATGAGGCTAAAGAGCAAATAGTTATAAGGAAGGGTTCGACGACGTTGCGGTACGTTATTTACTCACTGTAACTCCCTCATTATAATCGACCGGTAGATCCTATACTCGAACTCGATAGGTGGTCAGAATACGCTCGTCCGTGGGAAATAAAAGAGAGCGAATGAGAAAAAATCGTAAGAGATGGAGGGAGTCTCGCTACAGTGAACGGATGGATATATATGTGTTATTATAAAAAGCTTTTATAAACGTGACGACTAAGTGGCTCTCGTTGTAAATATGTGTATATAAGAGAGCAGAGTGATCACGTTATTAGGGTGATTACATCGTACGGTAATCGAACTTTAACCGGTCTGCCCACAATTTTTGTACGGCAAAGAGTGCGCCGCGCTACGTATACGGGGCGTTCGAGAATGAAGATGCTATCCTACCGAAAAAAAAAAGTTCGATTCTTCGTTTTTTTTTCGATATTTAAAAAAAAGTTATTGATTGATCAAATAAAAAAAAAAAAACTTAAATTAAAGTTAAAAAAAATAATAATAAAATTTTATTTCGACGGAATTAAATTAAATAAAAGTTAAAAATTGCGGAATATATAGCGACAAATGTAATGAGCTCCGATATTCGGCAAGAAAAAAACGAAGAAAAAATTGTTCCGATTGTAAAACAGTCTGTGTGAAGCCTCTTTGGTCGAACGCGTGTCCTCACGCATGGCCGAACGCAGAGAGTATCGAAGTAACCCAACACACGGGTAAGAAGAACTTTACACCGACGAATATCACCCACGCGTGAATTCACCCACGCGGATCACACACGTGTATACAAAGCTTTGTTGGGTTCGTATTAAACATCGTGTAAGGGTATGGAATATAATCGGTGGGCGCGTTCGGCGTTTCACGCTTCGTGACGCGCATCATATCTGTTTCCTGGCGCGATCATTGCGCGAGTTCTGTTGAGCACCGAACGTATGCGAGAGCTTTGACTACCCGAATCACTTATTTGTCGAGAAGGGTAATCGTTCGTAATTACACGACAAGGATTCGCGAGGTATAATTTTTTTTTTTCTTTACACCCGAAGAGATCGGATACAAGTGAAACCTTTGTATAAATAATTCTACGCGATGTCTTCATACCTTCGAAATAATTAACTCGTTCCGTCGGAATCTCACGCCTGCGCACAATCATCGTAATTGTAACTCTTATGTAAAATTTATCGCAAATTAACACAATCGTTAAAAAAAATCGCTATTTGGCAACGAAACGCGAAGTATTAATCGACGAAGTCGGGTAGATATCGATTGAAAGATATTCCCCTCAATTTTTTTTTTTTCAACGAGAATAAATCGGTATACGAGAAAAAGGGGATCGTCGTCGCCGATATCGAATCTCTATCCCGTAACAATACGCCCGAGTTAAACTTCTCCTTCTGGTATTGTTATAAATGCCTCTATGCCGCTATTTCGCAAACTTCTTCATCGCCGTTACATTCCCACGATAGGTAGAGTATTATATGAGGCATCGTCTCCCCGGACAGCCGATTATTTATGGCCCAACGTCACCCCGATAATTGCGCCTCATTGATTTCGGTAGTCTCGCGTTTCGTATACTCTTACGGAACTCCTTCGATGTATTAAAACAAAAGAAATCGAAAGCGCCCCACTATGACGAGTCCATCCCCTCGGTAAACTTATACATACGTATAGCATTGTACGCGCGTATAAACGCCTGGAATATGCCTTAGAATTAGTTACCTCGCGAGCTTTCACGCGCTCATTTCATACGCGATAGCTTGATTACCTGGAAGCGTGTAACGAGTTAATTGTATACGTGGTGCAATTGCGAAGCTATAATACCTGCATATCTAACGTTTACACGAGGCGGGGCAAACTTTAGTACACAAATACACCCGAGAAGTCTCTGTCTCTCGGCTCATCCAGTCTCCCTATTATACGCTTCGGATAGTTTACTTCTTAATCTCCTTAATGTCGCAACATACTATGTGATGCGATCGTTCGCGAGTTCTTCAACATCCCGACTATAGCGGCGTAAAAGCGGATTTCTCTCGAATACATTAACTCCGAACCGAAATCGATATCCAATGACGAATTAGAAGACGCGAATTGTTATTGCTGCTTTACGGTGACAACGCGCGTAAAAAAAAAAAAAAAAAAAAAAAAAACCGGCGGCAGCATGTGCGGCTCACGTATAGACGATAATAAATAAATTTCCTTGCTACAGAGTTGCTGGACACTATATCCATCGCGATCTTTTACTCTTTTATACACATATAGATATATATATAATGTTCGCGAAGCTCGCGCGCGTAACTCCGCTCAAATCCATTATGGCAGTCCGTGAACAATAACTCTTCTCAACTCTCGGTGGATTTAATGGTCGCGTCCATCTATTTACCCGTGGAAGGAAGCGGAAGTGGCTGATGGGTAGATAGGTCGAACGTTTTGTAACTAATTTCGTGAGTAAATTGTCCGGAACATTGGTTTGGTGCACTCGCGAAGCGAAATAGCGAGTGAGTATTATGTATAGAAACAAACTGTGAAGCGCTCCTCCCTCCTCAATCCCTTCCACTATCTTGTGAACGATGTGCCAACATCGTCGTCGAATAATCAAATACGTATACGGGAAGCACGAAATACCGTCACTGCACCGTCTCTCCCCGCGCCGCCGCCCGCCGCCGCCCGCCGTCGCCACCCCCTTCTCTCCTCTTTAATAGGACAATCTCTGTACGATCGCTTGACGTTTATCGTATTTATTACGGCTCTATGATACCTATGCGTATTATATGATGGAGATAAAGTAACGAGTGCTCGTTGTTTCATCGTCGCATCGATATACATACATAAAACGCGAGAATAGATCATCCGCTGATACACGGTATTTACGATCGTTGAAGACCGACGCTGTACTTTATATTTTTTTTATAGTACAGTTACGATATTACCCGGCGTTCGAAGCCGCGAGACGAATAATGAATTGCTGTAAATTTATTATCTATCAAATCGTCAATTGTGTAACGCTAATTAAAATTTTAAGGCGCGAATAAAAAAATCGTTAAATCGGAGTAAATTTTTTTTGCAACGAAAAAATCTTAATCATTGTTTCCGGAATATATGAATTGTATCTCTATCCGAAAACGGGCTGAAAATACCAAAAACATCGAGTAATTTGCGGAATTATTAAAATAGCCAAATGCATTAATTTTTTTTGGGGTTAAAATCGATATTTGCGTAAAGTTAATGAAAATCAAAGGACTAAAAATAATTTATTGAGATAAATTCATTTTTTAAAATAATGAATAAAATTATCGGAGGATTATAGCGGAGATGAAAAAATTAATCGGCATTTATAAGGGCGGAAACATAAGACAGAGTGGTGGATACATCGGGCGGAGATAATTTATGCTTAAAAGTTCGGAAAGAAATTTTCTGTCGGAACGAATCGAATGAACCTGCAAGAGAATCGCTCACGGAGAAAGGAGTATTATTTTGATAAATCCCAAGCGTACGAAGAGGTGCACACGTGAGAGAGCAGGTAGGTACGACGGGGCGAAATGCATGCGCGATGCAACGCGAGTAACTGCACGAAACACCCACTCGTCTTCTTCGTTGGGTTCTTAAACGACGTGAGTCACTGCTCGGCAAGACTACTATCTATACTATTATCCCAGTGGGATTTTGCTGCAAGAATCTCTCAATCTTTTTTCGCGACGTTAAAACATCGCCGGCTATTTAATATCTTTCTTAACAATAATTTTTATTTATTTATTTATTTTTTTTCTAATTGATAAATAGCGACTTTACAGCGCATTTAATTAAGAATTATGTTGCTTCGTAACTCAATCGCGCAATGATAAATAATCAAAGGGGTCTCGCGAAGCTTTCTGACCAAAAGGGAGGTGAACCGTGGAAACGCTTCGTCCGGTCACCTCACGCCGTTGGACACATACCTTCTCATTCCGGATATGGTAATCGTGAATTTCCGTTCGTTCATCAGAGTAACTATTGCCGCCTGACATACCATACAACCCGCGGATACATATATTGCACGTGTCGCGTTTAGGATTACCCTAAGTGTGACGAATGTGGTCGGCTTACGGGGGTCTCTTTGGGTCAACAATCGTTAAATAACTACTGCATTAAGGGCGGAGAAATTAATGAATTATATCTGATCGTGAGAGAGGGGTAGCAACGTCAAACCCGAGGGAACAACAACCCCTCGATATGCAGTAAAAAAAAAATGTGAACGAAGGGGCGGTTATCACCGATGCGTGAACCCTTCGAATTCCGAAAGACTTCAATACTCGTGAAATAATCGTAGCGTTGAACTTTCATCGGACTTATCTATTCGTATTTCCCGTTTACGGATTTCCGTGAAAATGAAATACGCAATGTACTCCGAGCGACGAACGCGTAAGATACATGGCGCACAAGAGGAAAGACAGAAGAGGACATGTAAAAGAATGAGAAAAGTATAAAAAATAAAAAAAAATGAAGAGAGAGAGCGGTATACCCTTCTTCTTTGTAATATGCGACGCGTGTCCCAGACAGACGGCGTATCAAAGGATATTTACCTTGTCAACATTATAGCTTTAACGTTGGGAACGCCGCGACGGGCAAGTGGTGAGCGTAGAGTGAGAGATGAGGGGAGAACGAAACCGAGAGAGCTACGGGACACACACGTAGAATGAAAGAAGCGCGACAGAGGGGAAAAGAGAAGACTCGGCAGCCCAACGCATGATAGTAGTAATAGGTACCATTACTTTGCCTTATTATTTTATGACCCGCGTTTATATAAAGTCAATACATTATCCATATCGTTCACATACGTATATATAGTATAAAACGCATATACAAGTTTGATGCCCGGTTTCTTCCTCGTTTTAGACCCGCGAGCTTCGACGACGCACACGAGAGAGAGACTGTGGCGCAATGAATAAGCGTCGATTATTGTTGTTTTTTTTTTTTTTTTTTTTTTTCATCTCACATAAGCGCACGTGAGAAGAAAAATCCCGATCGTTTATACGTAAACGTTGGAGAAACGTTGAAGAATCGTATTTAGCCGCCAGGGGAAAATATGATCAACTTGTAAATGCTATTCTTTTTTTTTTTCTTTTTTTTACTGAATTTTTTTTTTTTTTTCATTCTATAGGCACGCGATATTCGTAAACGCGCGATGCTAAATTACACACACGTGCTTCGTAACGCTTCGGGAGATTACACCTATGGGGTCGTTAAGACGCGAGGCGACATAATAACCACATCCATTCTCTTTTTGCTGATTATTATGTAGCCATTGGGTGAATATATTATTTGAAACGAACGGTGAGGGAAAAATAGCAGTGACACCACCCGCGCTAACATAACGACAGTGGCGACTGTGTCATTATTTTTCTTACGCTCTTCGAGACGCCTCCCCGTCAGCATTAAATGCCTTCTTGCTTACTTCATACACAACTCCTCAGGTTTACTCCATCGAACCTAATTGATAATCCATTTTTACACCCCGTTATTGTCATTCCATTGAGGAAACCTCACGAAAGATTTTTCCGCGCGTATGACGATTAATCAAAAGATCGCGGTGAGAATCATTTAAAATAAATTGCTTACGAAAAATCTCAATTTTTCCGCTGCGAGTTGTTTAGACGATTGTCACAATACGGCAGTGAAAAAAAAATCGGTTGAACCGACAAAATCGGCGCTTGCGGATGGCGCAAAAGAAATAATTGTTATAGTAACGAAACAAAAAGTCAATGCAACTAACAGTTGGTATGATTAACCAAGTATTTCTTGCAGATAATTAAATATCTCTTTCGCCACCCGCAACCATCGATTTTCTCGATTCACCCGACTTTTTTTCCTGATGTCCGCAAATTTTCGGCACTTATTAGCGTTGTTTTTTACTTTTCGTCAAATTTACTGCCATTTCCATGATATTGAAAAATGTTTGCTCCAAAGATCGCTATATGATAATCGGATGCCACTGTTCCGCGTAGAAAAATACCCGCAGTTTTGTGATTGACATCGCTTTTATAGGTCTCGAAGAGCGCAGTGCCGGTGGCGCGCCCATGTTTACTCCCTCATTTTCAGACTCACGAACATTATTTTTTTCTTCCCTCTTTTTTTTTTCTTCCTCTCCCTATATATATCCTCATCGTACTCGATTCCCCGTGAAGGAGGGAAACAGTTCGATTGAATGATACGCTATTAGCATTCAGTCTCAACGAGAAGACACGAAAGTTTCGTACCTCGGATAATTAGAGTCTCAACTATAATTGAATAATGAATAGAAACTTTACGAACTCTGCCCACAACGCCGTTACCAACTTTTTTTCATCGTTATTATTAAAATGTTTGAGTCTTCATTGACAAACGAAACGAACATATGAACGTACAGTCTCTCGGATTTCCGAGCCACGCGCGAGTGCAAATACCCTCACGTTCAGCACCCCAGCAATGCCGATAAATCTACTGGCCGTTTCTTTCGCGCAGCCACCTACAAAGAAAAACCACATCTCTCTGCGTTTACTTGTCTCTCGGGCGCTCGTACGCGATATCATTGTCATTCCGCGGATGTTTCTTCTAAGCCCACGCTATTGAGACATTACCAATGACACATTTGTCGTTTCTACAATGTTTTCCACGTTCTTTTTTCTGGCATCACGCTCAACGGATACGTATGTACATCGAAGTAAAAAAAAAAAAAAAAGAACACCCGTCGTCATTGCTCCGATACACGAATCCGACTTTCGCAAGGAATAAATTCTCTCCGCTGTGTACGTTTGACGAAATTGTCTCACCTGCATCTGCAGCCATGAATAATCGATGTACGTAGTGGTCGTAGTACCGGCGATACCATTGATACCGGTTACCGATGAATTTTGTTGCCATGTATCCTGATGACCAGCACCGACTAAAGCTAAGCCGTCGGGCTGGCCGCGATCCGGCACTATTTGATCGGCATACTGATAAGGCGGTTGAATAGTTGGCTGACCTCCCGATGGCAAACTAGCCGAATGATGTGACTGATGCTGGGCCCCCGAGCCGGCAGTGGGCAAACAGCACACGCTCGCGTCCATCCGGGGGGGCGGCGAGTCGTAAAACCCTCGCTGTTCCGGCTCTGGCTGCTCCCAGGCTGACCTCCCAAGGGCGGCCCCCCGCGGAACCATTCAATCCGCGTCGTTACTAAATCGGCCACTTCGTTTTTTTTTCTTTTCTTTTTAATTTTGTTTATTTTTCTATTTCGCCGGCTACTCAATTTACACCCCTATTTCCAGCTTTAACTTCTTCCTCGGCGATCGAATAGTCTTCGTATGTATTCACATATATCGCGGGAATCACAGCTCATCCCCAGTCTTTGCCACGTCCCGAGTCACTCATTTAGTCCGGCATTTTCGACAACTACGAAACATCGATAGAAATTTATTATTTTTCGTTATTATCGTTGTTTAATCGTGTATTTGGGTCATTCGGTGATCGGCAGATCGG
Organism: Cryptus viduatorius; assembly: GCA_964006125.1. Taxonomy (NCBI): domain Eukaryota; kingdom Metazoa; phylum Arthropoda; class Insecta; order Hymenoptera; family Ichneumonidae; genus Cryptus; species Cryptus viduatorius. The sequence continues at coordinate 10,549,430 of OZ023224.1, read as the reverse complement.
GCCGATGAAACTCGCGAGTAGAAAAAGTCGCTTCGGGCAGACGTTACCGCCGCCGATTCCAGTAGTTTAAACCTTCGTTACCGTCAGTCTTCTTGAGACATCGGGTTAATCGAAATTGCCATCGGATAACTCTTTCACCACGTTACATTTCACGCTATCGTAGACACACGATGAACAAAAAACAAATGACACAAACGATCTCACGTGTTAACAGTAACTCAGCGGGAACGTGCGTATCGGATCGTTCTATTAAATTTCTTCTTTTTTTTTCGTTGTATATTCTCTTTTAATTAAAACATCCAACTGCGACGATGATAAAGTCCGAGAATTCGAAAAAAACGGTAACTATCGTTCACCAGGTTTCTCAACCGACACGACGAGAATAGTTCGAACGCGCGTGTACCGTCGCGTCGCGCACACGCGTTTGATTGATCGGAATTGCCAACACCGCGAAGTGGTATATCGTAAAAGAAAACCGGTAACTATCGTGTGCGAATGTTTTATTTTTCCCTTGGGTTCCGCGGGAACGACGAGTTTTCCCGTAGCAAAACGAATAACATTAAAGTCCGAAAGACGAAGAAGAAGCTAACAAGAAAAACTGAACACCCGGCGGTTAAGGATCGTGCGACAACTACGAGAAGCGACGAAGAGTAAGTCAGCCCCAGCGGCAGCAACGACGAGGAGACGCACGATCCGCCGCGACGTGCCAGTGACGTTTACAATGACAGCATGATGCTCCCGTTAACGCGGCGCGAGCCACGAGGACGAGACGATTGCGCGAGTCGTGGAAAGAAGAACGAAGAAGGGTGAAAAAAGCCAATGGAGTGGTGGTAGGTGTGTGTATACCGACACTTTTTTCTTTTTTTCTTTTATCTCTTTTTATAACTCCGAAACAACCTCGACGAGGAAGAAGGGTGAAGAGAATAATAGCGAACGGTGGGGTTGAGGAGTGGGAGAAAAATAGAGTACGGGGGTTGATGGATACCGACGTGGAGGAGGACTCAACTCCGCGGCAACTTCGCTCAACGGCGTTCTCCACTCCTGGGATTACCGACTACCACTGACGATAGGCATATATATATATACATTAATATATATATATATATTATGTATATATATATAGTATATAGTATATATAAATACGGAAATTTTTTACGCATGCGTGCATGCGTGTCGCTAAGGCAACGGTTCCGCGGTAACTGGCCGGTTTGGTGCTCGATGCTTGGAACACGACGTGAGACCGTCCCGAGAGAGAAACGGCCGAGGAGATCGTACCGTAGCAGCGAGAAACGAGCAAACCGAGGAGAGCCTCCTCTCGGTTCTCTCCCCTGGTGGTTGCTCACGCCCCGGGCGCGAGCGATCCATGCCGAGCTCGCCAGCCCAGGCTTAGGCGGCCATCAAGCACACCTTTCGTCCCTTAAACCCCTCGTCCATCCCACCCATACCACTCCCTACTTCAACGTGTTCGTTCCTTCGGCGTCTCTCTTTTTATCCCCTCCTTCACTTTTAAACCTCTACGGTATTACCCTCTCTTTCTCTTACCGTCTCTCGCTCCATCCTTTTTGCTACTCGTTCATTCTATCTTTTTTTTTTCTTTTTTTTTTCTTTTTCCCTCGATATGTGTATCTCCCACTACTTACTCGGGAATAAGCAGACTCCTCTCTATACTTCTCTCCGTGCTGAGCAATAGCCATGGCCAACGCCAACGCTTACCCTGACGTCATCGTAACGCGGACCGGCTATCCGCGCGAATCCGTCGCGGACGATCTGTATATTATCCACGACTGATGTATAGTCCTTTGGAGACAGCAACGTTCGTTCCTCGGGATTGCGGAAGAATATTTTCCTTTCGTAGGGAGATTCGGTCTTTCAGACGAAACTCCTTTTTCTTTTTTTTTTCTTTTCTTCTTCCATCGCTCGGCAATTGGTATTCCACGATGAATTTCCCACGTTGCCCTTTTATCCGTTGCCATCCTTGCAGCTTCAACGGACGGCGCTGATTTCTCGGGCTCTGTGAAAATTCGAGAATTATATACGTTTTGCAAAGTTACGAAATAATATTAATCTTCGTTTGTTTTATACTACGTGACGTTTCACTCGAGGAGATTTATCATTATTCTCTCCGGTTAACCGAATGGAGTTCTCGCGGTACTGTTTCGCGTTACGTGATACATCTTTCGAATGTTTTAGCACATTAATTTGGAAATTTTATTTAAAAAATGTATTTAAAGATAGAAGTGCACGAATTTCTGGAGAAAAGTACCTAATGTATCGGAGAGAGGCGCGAGAGAATTCGATTCCTATTCGCTCGAGTATACAGCCTGAAAATCGTGATTTGCTTGACCACAGGCGTGCGGACGTTGATCTAGCGGCCTTGACCGACCTCGTGTCCTTGAAGCGCGGAAACATTTCGACCAAAAGCAAGACTAACGGAAATTTTCACTCCGCCTCTCATATTCATTCAACTTTCGCGAAAAAAAAAATATTTCTTTCGTTTTCGACGCAAAAACGACAAGAATTCGAAACAAAAATTTATTGCGCAATTTTGTTTGTGTGTTTGTTTTTTTTTTTTTTTTTTCGGAGTTTCGAGAGAAAAAGGCTCTTCAGAATAATTGTGTATAAGGCAAATCGAAATGAGATCGTTGGTTCACTCGTAAATTGGCTTCTTTTCGTGTTACGAGGATAATTGGCGGTAGCAGACAGAGTTTGGATATAGGAAAACGCGGTACGAAGAAAAAGCATCTTTAAACCCGGTGCATTCGTAATCGTTGTCGTCGTCGTGGTCGGATTGGCTTATATGTGACTTTAATGTGGGTGAAACATACTGTGGTACCTCTCTTGCATCGTGATCTCTGACGTTAGCCTCTCTGTACATGTGGTAGAGATACGTCTCTCGGCGGGCGAGAGATCGTAGAGCGCGGAACGGCTCTTGCCGCGCGCTGCCAGCAACCGCTCGCGGTATACAAGAGATTCCCTTTCTCTTTGGGATTGTGAAACTTATATTCTAACCGTGCAGTAGGGCTTTAGCTTCATGGATTTATTATCTGTAATAGGTTACGCAGATTACAAACAAAGTGCAAATATTTCACATGACCTTCACCTGCACACGATTCCCTCCGTCTTTCTCTATTATTTTATACATAAATATATATATGTATACATAAAGATTTGCTCTATTGACTCTTTTCGCGCGATGAAGGAAAAGCCGAGCGATTCTTTCGACCGAAATTAACAGCATTTTTTGAACTCCGAAATATCGATTTATCAGTCGATTCTTATCGTTCGAAATTAAAAAAAATTGCGATCTTTATTAACGACGTGTCGGTGAAATTTTTTATTTTTATTGCATACGCGGTAATTACAATGCGCATAATTCTGCAAGGAGATCGCGCCTCGTTAGAATTCCATCGACTTATTGTATTTCTTTGAATACATCGGGCAAAATAACGACTCGTTTTTTACGATTGCGCAATAAAACTACCCCCGCGCGTTCGATCGGTTCGACATTTATACAAGCTAAATCAGCGGCAATAACCATATTTCAGCGTACATTCTACGAAGCTTCCGTTCCATTTACCGACGAACTTTACGATTCGCAGCGAGCGTGTCTCTCTCTTTGCCTAAACTATAAATCCATATTACGCGGTTGACGTGACGAAGAGCGATTCCGCCGATTCCTCCCCTCGTGCAATCCTCTTTCAAGGAATGATAAAGAAAAAAAAAAAAACGAAAAAAAAAAAAAAACCGTCGGCAAAGGGACCAATGGTTGGCTACGAATTATCGAGAGTGCGCACGAGTTCCGCATGAGGGTAAAACATTGGAGGGATGAAAACTCTTCTCCTCTCTCTCTCTCCTCGCCGTTGCATTTCTGACGATCGGGGAAAGTTCGTCGCGTGGTCGAGGCAAAAGGAGGAGAACGTGCGGTAAACATCGGCATACCTTGTTCAGTACGCGAACAGTTGAAAAGTGTTCACCAGCGAAGATCGAAGCTTCACAACCTCTCCGGTGAATTCCCCACTTTATTCACCTCCGGAAGCGGGGCAACTTATGAATGGGAGTGTTCGCCCATTGGTAGATTCACGTAGCCAATCGTGACTTTTGCGCCTCCGTTTGCCTCTCCGGCGCTCGGGCAACACACAGCCCGAGCCGTTATAGGAGACCACGGAAAACAGAGACAAAGGATTACGGAATCAGCTGTCGGTGAGAACGGTTGATAGCGACGCGGAGAGGTACCCCAAGAAAAACGATCGCACTAACAGAATATATTTGCGTATTGTTTTATCCACAAAATATTCTATCCTCCGGAAAATTTGATCGATTACAATGCAAATGCAAATTATGAAAAATAACTCTGCCGATATAAAACCGAAAATATTTATTTACGATCTTTTTAGAAAAATGAAATCTAAAAAAAAATTGTATTGTTGGTTTCGGGAAAAATTCAATAAATGAAGGTGACGACTACTCGGCAAAATGTGATCTGATAGAATTTTGCAGAATTCGCAATAGCAAAAAACATTCATCCCGCATACGAAACAAAATTTTTATTTTTTTCGTAAATAGAAAAAAAAAGGCACAGACGCGATAAATTGGCCAATAACTCGATAGAGCGTAGAAATGTCTATAGGATTATCAAAAAATGCTATTGTCTCGTAATAAAGTATTTATTCATTAGATTGACGCTATAGGGAAATTAATTTATGCTTCACGATTACTCTGACATTTGTCAGAGAGAAAGAAAAAGTTCGTCATAGGTACGTGGTAGGATTTACGTTGCGATCATGCAAGACCCCGTTACCTTGACGTGCCCAAAGGAATTTCATCGGTGCTCTGTTATAAGGACGAGCCGGCGCATCTCCTCTGTATTTATCATAAGTTAAGCGACAATTGCTGCCCGCGTATATTTGCTGTATCGCTATATACCCCCCTCCCTTCGCGCACAATCTTGACGCTCTCAACTCTTCACGTATACTTCGATTCGCATTGCTCAATGTTTGCGAAATAGTATTTATTCCTCCTTTCCTCGACGATCCAGAGTGTCGTGTATGGAGTATATGCTCATGAATTTCATAGTCCCAAGCGCGATTGAATCTCTCGAGCCGGTATTATTTATTTTTTCTCGTCTCCGATGGGCAGATATATGACAAAGAGGCCGACTAATCGCGCATGCGAAACAATAGATCGCGACTAAACGGTGTAATAATCTGTTAGCCTAATATTTCGCGGAGGAAGAGAAGACTTTCGTGCCCCAGCGATCGTAAATATATCGATTGGAAATTGAAGGATTCAAAGATTCAACCCGGTGTGTTTCGGGCTCCGCGAATTACATCGCGTACCAATTGTTTTACTTAATAGCTAAATGTGGTGATGAAAATCGAGGATTATAACGTACCATCTCTGTCCTGAATCAATACAAGTCATAAACTCATTCGTCCTTTTGTCGGGGTAGTTTGACCGCAAATGATTAACTCCGACCAACGTACGCAACGAACTGCTTTATTTACACGCGAGAGTTCGAAAACGATATTATCAAAGTGCTGACCTCACACGACTAAACTGTGCACGGCAGAGGAATATCTCCACCAGGGAGAGCTCGCAGACGTTTCTCCCACCCTCCTGCAAACTACGCGGTTGCTTTTTGCCGCCATTTCTCATCCGTTTTTGTGCAATCCGCAAACGGTTTGAACTCGACAAAGGTGTATTTTTGTACAAATATTGACAGCAATATACATCTGTTGCGATTTAAAATCGTGAACGTTCTTTGCGAAGTTCGTGAAATTATGTAGTACATAGATTGAATAGTAAAAAGAAAAAATAAACGAGACTTTCTCTACAGTCCCGCGAAGCCGCGAGAACATGGCGTGATCGCGATTGCAGCGACTGCGCGAAATTCTCAAACCGCGATGCGCATAGTGAGAGTCTCGACTGCGTCCGCGTAAAAGAGAGCGGGTACGAGTTCCACGGAGAGACGCGAGGCAGGCGAAGCTTCGATACGAAAAAAAAGAACGGAAAAGAGGAGAAAAAAACGCGTTGAAGATTAAAAAAAAACAGCGTTGATTCTCGTTGAGAAGTAGTGAGAATTGTGTGTTTTTTTATGCCCGTGTATCGTTCACGAGAGAGGGAAGGCGTCGCGCCCGGTATCATTGAGTATTATACGAAATCGGTGTTTTCCTAACACGCAAAATGTCGGTGGATTCTTACACCGACTCGGAGCTTCGTACCAAGCTCGCGGAATACGGTTATCCCGTGGGCCCGGTAACGCAGACCACCAGGAAGATCCTTGTCAAGAAACTCAAGAACCTCATTGAGACACGGGGAGGTACAGGATCCCGACACTCCCTCGCCGCTAGGTAAATCACACGTCTACCGGTTTTTTTCGTTTTTTACTATTAAATCAGAAATTTCCATTGAATTTCGAGATATCGCGAGTTTGGCTCATGTGCTCGCGGGTGCGTTAATTGGCGAACAGCATCAATCCAAAAATTCAAATTTCTTCTTTTAAGCTTTTGAAATTACTTTCTCTGTGCAGCTGAAATAATTAAATCATCGTGAAAAATAGTTTGCAGTATAGTTACGATTTGTGTTTTTAGATATAGCAGCGACGAAACGGACGAAGATACGACCGCCAATGTCAATCGTAAGAAGAAACCTTCGACAAATTCGCGTCGTCAGACAATGGCGAATCCCATGCCACCGCCGCCAGTGGCTGCTCCCGCTCCGGTAGCTATTGTGCCTCGTAGTCCCAACAAGCGAAAAGCCCTCGTGACGAGAAACTCCGAGCCGAAGGAAAGCGCGTTAGCGGAATATGACGACGTCCCTTCCAGTTCGTCGAACAGAATGGTCACCAAAACTATTCAGAAAAAAGTGACGAGAACTTACAAATCCTCGACAGCCACCGATGGTTTGGAAACAGGTTCCGATTCCGACATCACCGAGGAGCCGGAAAAAACTTACTACGGCAATAAATCGTACGATTCTCGCGCGCGGGAGCGCAGCTCTGTGGAAAACGATAATTCAACTAAATTGTACGAAACTCGGGCAAAGCCCACTATAACGCCGAAAGTCGACAAATATATCGTTCCGCCGTTCAAACCCAACATATCGCCGATTTTGCCGCCGAGAGAAGAGCCGACTTACAAGAAGGATGATCTGAGCGTCAACGATATTCTCGCGAATTATGAGACGCCGTATTTGTCGGATTTCACGAAGAGACTCAGCATTAATCGCGCGAGTATAAATCTACCGTCGCCGTCGAGATCGACACTCAAGAGTCAGTACTTTGATAAGGTTTTTTTTTGTAGCAGAGATTGTTAAAAGTTATTGTTGTTTTATGGTGGCTGTTGTCGTTTTTATTTCAGGTTCAATAATGCGCTCGACCACCGGACCGGAAGTCAAGGATAGCGATACCAACGGCCACTTTTCGTCCGTGAGATCGACGTACGTGTCTCCGAGCGCGAGGTTTGTTAATATTATCTGTTGTATTATCTCTGATATAGTCGTGTTTTGCGACGATATCGTAATTTGTATTTTTCTTTTTCCTTCTGTTCAGTTCTCGATACGCCAGCTCCTCGAACGACAGAAACCGCGACATCGTGAGCAGAACTTTCAAATCGTCGTCAAACAGCAAGGAAGATGTTAGGAACAATCAGAACATGATATCGATGGTTTTAGTAATAGTCCTGGCACTATTCTTCGGCGTCTTGGCTGTAATGTATCTGGGACTTGGAGGAAAGACCGAAACTTTCCCATCCGTTCCAACGGGTAGGTATTCTGAATAACGTGACTCATAATGATTTACAACAACAAAAACGATACAAATGAGATATATTGAATATATTAAATCTATATATATATACACATAGAAATGAGAGTTGTTTGAAAGAAAAAAATATCAACGCTCTACAAATGATTCTACTAATAACATAATTTCCCTTGAGAATACAAGAGAAAAACGAAAAAAACACAGTTATCTGATTGCTATTAACTCGACATAGATTAATCGTATTGGCATACTTTTTGTTTTGTGTGAATTATTATTCACCAAAAATGCCCGGATTTGGTGATGGTACACGAGAATTAGCTTCGTGCATTCTTTCATTTTTCTATATTTTTTTTATTAACAAGAACAAGATGAGTTACGAGACAGAGGTTGTTGTATCATTGAGAACTATTCGTTCGCATACGTAATATCTGTACCTGGAATTTAGCACAATTGACACTCATTACAATCTATCGACTTTACAGTATACATTTTCTTAATTAGATGTATTACTTTAAACATTTAAAAAAAAATCACAAAATATGTGCCTCCGAACGAGAGATCGGCCCACACCCTCGCGTTTAGCAAGAGCTCCGCATGAACATAATTTCTCGTTAGAGTTTATTTCTTTCTGTCAAATGATAGTAAACTCGAGAATTTTTTTACAACAGAGAATTTTTGAACTCATCTGGCAAAAAAACTAATAATTTGTTACGTAAACTTGCTTCGTGTCTTAAATAACACTGAATGGTTGAAAGAGAAAAAAAACAAATAACCGTTTGATAATGTACCTTTTCTTTATGTGAACAAATAAACGTTATTGTGACGATTTTATTCGGTACGATATTTTATTTCCTTTTCCCATCAGTCGAGGAGTTACAATTTTTCAATGGAAAACAATACAGATGTAGGATTATTATTTCTTTTTTTTTGTTTTTCTGTAAATCTATTTTTTTAATGAATTTTATTGAGTATTAATGATTTTTCGATACGATTTACCTTTTATAGATAGCGACGTTCCACTCTGTCTTATGTCCGATCACGACAAGCCCGGTGTTAACTGTCTACTCAAAGAAAATCTCGAGAACGTCATACAGTTGTTGCAAAATCTAAGACCAGTCTTGATGAGAAAAGCTGTAGCTGCGGTTTGCGAAGACACCGGCGAGGCACCTTATCTCACAGACAACGAAATCATAAATATGTTCAAGAGCAACAAAGTGGTAGGATATAATCTTCGTTTCGCTCAATCCCAACGTTGACCTTTAGTTATTTATTTCGTTCGATAATACAATTGAAATGCGTGTTCACAGCCAACGCACGAGGTGAGAGATGATCTGCATAACGCGCACCTTCTCATCTACGGCAATCCCAAGTGGGGCATCTCGTTGATCGAAATCGGAGACGGAATCAATGCACCCAATCAGATATTGAATTCGATGGTGAGTAAGAAAATAAAAACAAATCTCTACGAGATTACAACAATTGATCAAATTTTTTTTTTCGGATTACAGGAAAAAGTATTTCAGACGCGATTGGATACAAAGCTCGGAATGATAATTCAGAATCCCGAGCTACCGATGCAATGTTTGATAAAACAAAAATTATTCACTGTTTTCTCGACTCTCCTCATCATCGTCATCGGTAAATTTATCACTGACTCATTACTGGGCGAATACGACTGAGACGTTAATACGACGAATGATAAATAATCATCGGTTTCGCGGCTATTTTACACACGGGAAGAATCGTTTTGCATGTACGATTCTCGAGTCAACTTTGCTGAAAACAAAAAAGAACAAAAATTATTTTTTAAATACTAAAGCAGATCTGTGTACGTCGCATCAGTAAATCAATTGAAATAACGAGATTGCGTCTCATTTCGTTAAATTAACTAAAAATGTGATTGTTGTATTTTATAAAGGCATCGGGGTAACTTTCGGCGGTCATAAACTTGTACTGTGGTACTTGAAACATAAGAAGAGCGCCGAGAGAGAGATTTTTCAACTAGTCACCGAAATAATTAGTATGGTGGAGATGCACCATCAAAACGCCTGTACAACTAGTCCCGGCGGTACGCAGGAAAGTTATCTCGCTATAAATCATGTACGGGACAATCTTATTGCGCCGAAGGATCGGAAAAAGATGGCTGGACTTTGGGAAAAAGCTGTTAAATTTCTGGATGAGAACGAGTCAAGGTAATTCAACAAAAACAGAAAAAGTACAATGCATATAATTTTTTTTACTAATAGTTTATCACTATTTAATCGTTTCTTCTATTCGCAGAATTCGACGTGAAGTGCAGCAGGTCTCCGGTGAAGAATTTCACGTCTGGCGATGGCTGCCTAACAATCTACTAAACACATCGAATCCTCAGACTCCGGTAGCGAATAAAAAGACAAAAGTGTGGCAAGGACAAGCCTTTGAGACTGCGGAAGGCTCTGTAAATACTCTCACTTGTTCGCCAACACCGTGCCTCAAGATACGCCACATGTTCGATCCCGACGTGTGAGTAACGCCACGATAATTCGCTTCTGACTGTTAAATCATCGGCCAATTTATTTAAAAAAATGTATCTTATCAGAGAATTCGAGGAAAATTGGGAAACGAAAGTGCAAGATGCCATTCTTGAGAAGTGCGGAGAAGGCGTGAAAATTCTGCACATTCGCGTGGATCGCGGAAGTCGCGAGGGTTGCGTCTACATGAAGTGTATGTCTCAGGAAGATGCTGGAAAGGCTTACAGAGCTCTTCATGGATGGTGGTTTGACAGTAAGTAACTTTAACCCTTCAGGTATCGAGTTGATCTCCAGTCCTAACGGCCGGGATCCATATACCGTATAGATCCCTACTGCGCCTCATATTTATGACAATAACTCGAAAACTATTGAAAATATCTCAAATCGGTATAAAGATGGGGGTAGTGCAATACTAACAGAATTTTGCGAGTAAATTTTTTTTAAAACCTTCTACTTTATTCATATAACGCATAATCAAATGGCTTAAGCGGCCCTCGGTTAACCAATTGAGCACATTTAAGGGATCATCATAGTGTAAAACTTCCAAGGAATCTTTTTACACTCGGTGTACGCGGTTTACACTCTCAAAGAAAGCGTTTTCTAGCTATGCGTCTCAAAATTTAACACAACATTCTTTACACTATTCTTTATTTTGCTCTGGCAGCTTTTTTTTCGTTTTTCGAAATCGTCAAATTTTTTTTAACGAAAAACTGTCGAAAAAAAGGAAAAATTCGATACGTTTTTTTCTCAAATCGTCATTTTGTCGATTTTGATGGAAAAAAAATCCTCCATCGGGCGATAGCGGCTTTCGTACTGATTAATCATCTTTCTTCAAATGTTGTTTTAGACAATATTTACGATTAGGGGAATGTACACCGTCAGGAATCAATTTTTTTACAAGCCGCTTTCAATCACCCAAAAAAACTATAAATAAATAAAAATAAACGTTAAACGTTTTTATAAATAAATAATAATAAACTTATGATTTTGTATAAATTCTAATCATCGACGATTCAATTTTTTTTAAGGGCACTTGGTGACGGTGAAATACCTGCGGCTGGAACGATATCACGAGCGTTTTCCGGACGCGATACGCTGCACCTCAGCAATAAAACCGAGTAACAACGAGCGACTGTCGATGCAGGCGCACTCTTGGCAAAGTTCCCTCGAAGCTAACTAGCGACTTCATTAAATGAAGGTTTTTACTTAACGTGATGACACTCCCTGTCCGCAATCTCGATACGGCTGCTTTCGAGCTGAGGATTGAAGTGTGAAAAGCACGAAAAAAAAAGAAAAAAAAATACAAACAAACAAACAAAACAACAAGCAGAATGAAAACGAAAAAAAAATTTGCAAAAGAGCCCCAAATGTACAGTAGAATCCATACGCTTTTAATGCAGTCAACTGCAGCCGAATAGGGATGCGTTTTTGTAAAACATAAGAAAAAAGCCCCAATATTCAGACGACAAAAAAAAAAGTTGAATATTTTTTTATTTCATAACTAAAAAGAAGAAAAAGAAAAACTCTCGTGCCCTTTACGTTTTGTGTTTCGTTGCTCAACTAGATTGAGTCTTTTGAACTGAATTATTGGGCACCCAATGTACAGATCTTCTCGTTTTATTATCTATAGATTGTTGATAAAAACTGTGTTGCCCCGACCCCCGCGCCCCAAGTTTATGGAAAAATTACGCATTAATAATTCACTTATTGTTCGTACTATTTTAACTCGTTTCGTCGAGCGGTGCCAAGGCATCGCTCTCTAAAAAAAAAAGATCGATCGATCGATTAATAACGATAAGTACAATTTTTATTTTAAACAAACGACTCAATTTTCCTTTGTATAATGTAACTTCGTCATTTTTCATTTTCATTAATCCATTGCTCGGCAGAATCTTGTGCCACTGATCACTCTCACGATCGGAACGATGGAGAGATTAAAAAAAAAGGAAAAAAAAACCTCGATATTTGCTCGCGATTTATTGTACCTGTGATCGATGATCAAGCGCCCTGAGAGATCGACGTTTAAGTACATCGCCCGTTTAAGCGCGAGCCGCGGTTGCACCCCTTCTGCCACTCGCACGCCTTAGGTACACATTATATTTTATAATTTTATATTTCGCGTACTGTACGCACATAATGATAAACAATATCGTCCGAAAGAAAAGAAAAGAAACAAAAAATAAATAAAAAGAAAAAAAATGTTGCATTATTGAGAGAAAAAAAAAGAAAAATGAAATCACGAAATAAAGACAAAGATCGATGAAGATTTCACGATTTTTCCATTATTCGCTTTGACGATTAAAGTCCGAGGGTTGCTATGGAAATTCACTATGACACAACAAATAAATAGTAGGGATGCTCGTTGCACTTCGAAGCCAATGCCGAGAAAGCGTATCAGTACGCGGATAAACATACAGAACAAAGCTTCATTCCGTTTCATTGGAAAGTCGCAGTGCTCCTTGTGAAGATCGATATTCTAGTAGACTTTGTTTGTTTTCGCGTCGAATCGAATTAGCACCGTCGTCAAACCATTTCGAATCAGCAAGTGCGACGATTGTCTTATCGTAAAAAAATTCGATTCCACTCGTCCGATAAACAATCCCATTGAGATACGTTTAAGTTTTTGTTTTTTTTTTAATAAAAAAAAAACAAATTTTTAAATCAGTGAGTTGATGGCAACAGTTTCCGTCGGTCCACTGCACACGGAGAACGGAATTATGAATCAGGTAAGTCGCGATAAAGTGTTACATACCGTAAAAAGAGAAATGTATGCATAAGAATAGCGTTAAAGTCAGTCGAGAAGTACTTAGAACTTATAAATACTTATTGAGGTGAAATGTGTATGTCACGGCTAAGCTATAGTCTGCAATCGATGCGGTATATAGAAGACGATTGACCGGGTTTCCGGTTAAAAATTATACCTTACGCGACACTAAACTGCTGTCGACACCTTGAAAGGTTTCACAAACAGCATAAAAGATCGGAACGATGACAAATTTGCGCGTCATTATCGTAGCCTTTTGTGTTACAAAACTGCGGGAAAACGCGTTCGATGCAGCGATATAATCGATCGAACGATTCTCACGGGAGGCGTAAGAAGTTCGGTTGACTAACTGCTCCGCGCGTCTAAACGCTAAGTACAAATAAATTCATGGTGTTACTTACCGTATTTCCGCGATCGCAAGGTCTCCACCGATCGGTATCGTAACAAGTGGAAAGCAAAGCTGTTTCAACATCTCCCCCTCAGACTTACGAGACTCAAGTAGGTATAGTAATTGGCGATAAGCTGATGGCAAAACGACTACCGCGGACAGTCACCAGTTCTCGTCGGCTTCCTATCGCGTTGAGATATGATTGTGAAACAGTCGTTTTACCTTTCTCTTCGCAAACTTTATTAAGTCGATATTGCCGCGTTTAATTATTAAGCAATAATTGCGTCCGCGTTTTATCCGCGTTTATACAATGGCTCCGACTCCGAAGCCAGCAGCCTTCGGCTCATCGCTACCGCATGTGAATAAAGATCATCATCAACAATCGAAACCTGGACCACCGATGCAGCAGCATTACGTGTCCGATTTTCGTACGAGTAAAGACTTCGGCAATACGAATAACGAACCTAATACCGCGTCCAGTGATCATCACGGTTTCGTACTAATCGAACGGCCGAAAGAGCATACGCATCCAGATTTTGGCTTTAGGGACGTGGTAAATGTAGTGAGTTGATCCGAAGTACTGATAACTATAAAACGTCTCGTGTTTTTTCATTATACGCGATACGTAACCACGTAGAGTTGCTTCGTGAAGAATCGCGTATCATTCGAAGAATCACGTATCACCCTTATCGCGATACTGGAGTACGATGACTACGTTATTATCTGAGGGGCTCTTCATCTTCTTTTTTTTTAAGTCGTTGTTATTTGTTCGATTTACAGGTCAAGTCATTGGACGTTAATCGATATGCGACGAAGAAGACGATCGCTCAGGGGATGCTAGACATTGCACTCCTCACTGCCAATGCATCGCAACTAAAATACATTCTACAAGTACGTTGTTCACTCATTTTATCGAAAGACGATGAAGATTTGTGAACATTTTTTATTTTATTTTTTTTTCGATTCAGGTGGGAAAACAACATGAATTTTATACCCTCATGTTGACGCTAATCTGTACTTCCATCGCATTGCAGGTATTATATCAGTGATATTAATCTTTTGCATTAGTCAGACACTGCATTCGTGTTTAATACACTATCCTTAAGGCACTTTAGTAGAACGCAGACGTACCGATTGCACCCATTTTCACGCCAAAAATTGGTGACGAATTATTGTTTATCCACATTTCGATGTTAATACTTTGCAAGTATTCGCAGTAATATAGAAAAAGATCGAACCGCCGTCAACTTAATTTGATTTTATTCCGAATTTTCTTCTTTCGAATATAGTGACAAAATCGGTACTTCTACGCTTTACTTTGTGTTTAGCTATGCAAAAAAACGCTATAATCTGTATTAATTCTGTTAAGGAAATTTTTAACTGAAAGCCTTTAAGATATTTACCATTTGAACCTAAAATTTGATTACAAACTATTCAACGCCCGCAATAGACTATTTACAAAGTATCCAAAGCACAGGAAGTCGATCTCACCATTACTCAAGATAGTCGCACGCACGTTAGACTAGTAATTGTGTTGTTACTAATTGGTCCAATTGGAGTGTCGCAGGCTCTCCATTATTATGCTATTACCCCTTCGCGTACGGGGGCTTCGCGCGATGTATTTGGTTCCAGCGGCCGGGCGCCGAAACAGCAATGTCAAGAAAGCACTTCACGCTACTAGTTGCGCAAACAAAAATATTTCATTAAAAAAAAATTTTGTACAAAATTTCATTTACTTAGTTAATTTTAAAAAATTTAAATATCGATTCATATTTGTAGTTTTTTTTTGCTGCGGAAATAACTTGGTTAGCTACATTTGTTTACAACAAAAAAACTATTTCCTCGATTAACCTTTGCTTAGCGCCATTCGGTAGGGAAACTTTGAAGATACATATGTGAATTATTTCATATTTTTCGGGGAAATTTCGCTCGATAAACCAGACGCTCGAAGTTTAAAGACATTATCACTGATTAAACTCTTTCTTTACGCATTACATTAACAAAGTGGAAGCTGATAAAAAAAGTTACCCGCAATATTTTGTTAGCCTGTCTTACCCTCGCCAAATCTTTTTTTCCGATTTGAGAAATTTTGTTTCCGAGTTATCGTCATAAACATGAGCCGCTGTCGGGGTGTATAGATCGCGGCCGCTGGGACGGGAAAACCCCTCGATATACGGATGTGGCGTCCGTACGTGAAGAGTTAAATGAAAAAAAAAAAAGATCCAAACAAAAATCGTAACATGTGTAGATCCTGTCGGGATTATTGTCCTTGTCGCTAAATCTATTGAGGGATCGTCGGATGGAAGATTCGGCATATGCATTCTCCGTGGAGTGGATGGGACGTGCAAGAGTCGGTCTCAGCTTTATTGTATTCTTAGATAATATAATGATATCGGCTTTCGATCCAATGGGATTATCCTCGCTTATCGCTTACGATGGCCCCATCCTCCCCGGTCAACCGGCCGATTAATTGTACAATTAATTTGTATTCTAACGTTTTTCTTTACCCCATCCATTGTCCTAATCCTGCGTCACAAATTGGATCAATTCGCAACGTGAGATTAATCGATTTTACTGTCTCAAGTGTCTCTCTATAGCTGTTCGATAATCGTTGTAGGCACTCGTTGGTATTTTGTTCATAATCGTCGGTGGATTAGACATCAATCGACCACGAGATCATCGAGCGGCGGAAATTATTAACGATGTTATATTGATCGGAGTCTTTGTTATTAGTCTTATAAACGTTATTGTTTCGGGCTTTGGTATGGATTCTCAGAATAGACCGCACGAATATCTCGCGTACAGAAGAGACATCAATTTGCTTAAAGAAAACTAAATTCATTATCGATTTCGTATTATATATTAAAAAAATGTTAATTCGTCGAATTTTGAAGAGCGTGTCTCCGTATCCGTTTGTTATTATTTATCGTTATTATTATTATTTATATCAAATTTTAGTCTTTTCAGTTCGATTAATTTATATTTTGCTTTTTTTTTTCTCTCCTTATTCGCCTTTTCCATTTTTTTTATTCCGTTTCCTACTATATCCTTCGTGTATGAAAAACAAAAGGTCCTTCAAGGTATAATTTGTGTTCTGCTGGGTTCGTCGTTCAACATTAACAAGATGCAGGATCAGCCAAAGGCGAATGTGTGGAACAATATCAGTTTAACAATGATGGTACTGACGGTAGCTGTGAACGTTATCATATCGGCATTCGACATGAGAGAAACAGATCCGCCAGAGACACAAACAACGACGAGTTATCCTATGTTAACTACCGGTATACGATAATATCATCCAGTTGCGAATTAAAGTAAAGAAAAACCCCTGATAGCTTCATTAGCTACGATGAAGTCAATTTTTAATCGTAATATATATATGGCGCGTCTGATCAGAGCCGCACGACTGAGTACAGTAAACTTATTTTTACACGAGCGTCCTATACGCATCAACTCTATGTCGATCGGAGGGCCCGTAAAAGTGTATTGAAATGATAAAGAAACGATAATCTTTCCAAAAACTCCGATTGGCAAAGGGTTAACCGTCTATACGATTGTGCAAAGAGGCTTTTCGACTAATGACCTTTCAATAGAATTAATAGCCGCTTTGCGATAGACGCGATTATTGAATAACGGAAAAAAGAAAATGTACATTATTAAAATTTGTAATGAAAATAAATAAAGTCTCAACAATCTGTTATCGATACGATACTCATTTGCGCATTTTTATTATATTTTATTGCGGTAAATATAGTTTGAACAAATCATCACAAAGTTGCGGCAATATACATATTTTTTTTTTTCGAGGTAGCAGTTGTATCGATTCTTTGTACGAACGTTATTTCTTCCCACCTGCGAACATAATAAACAAAAATTCAAAGTTCGTACCGATAATTCACGTTATCTGTTCGCGTACCGTTATCTTTTCTTAACGGCAAAGGCTCTACATATCCATCCGTCATTGAAGTGCACTACTGCAATATTTTATGAACACATCACGAAAAAACATGCAAAACAAGAGATTAAACAAAAAATATGAACCTTTCTTGCCGCCTTTATTTTTTGCATCAGCCTTATTGTCGCCACCTTTGGCTCCTCCGCCGCCTCCGCCGCCACCGCCGCCGGAGGGCGCAGGTTTTTTCTGAAACGCACCAAAAACCCGATAAGTTTATTTGACAGCACGGAAATATTAAAATAATCGATGAACTCACATCGCCTCCCTTTCCTCCGCCTCCTGAAACGTAAAGAAGACTATGACGTATCGCCGCCTTGATCACCGCATTTTACTGATACATTTATAAATCGAGGTCACGCATCAAGGTGGAAGTTACCTCGAGTCTACGAATGGCGATGTTAAAAAAAAATACGTCTTTAAGATCGATTCCCGACAAAGTAACGAGTTTTCTTCGGATTTTTCGAAGCTTACCTTTTCCTTTGCCCATCTCTTATCGCTGATAATTTAATCGTCTTACGTTAAAGCTACTCGAATAAAAGGGGGAAAAACGGTTGTAAGTATATGACGAATTGACGTCTCCCGTATCGCGAAGACAGGCGCAAACTTACTTTTGTTTCGTCGTCGCGATCACTTCGTCGAGCTTTCATCCCCCCGAACCACCGTCGTGTCTATTTGCTTCTTTAGGTACCTATCATACGTGCAATACATAGATAATTCGATCTTTCTCTCGCATCCGAAATATCGTCGTCTAGCGGTGCAATTCAAACGAAGACGGATGATGAATTTCAAGGTGCAATCGTACTTCGTTCCCGTTCTTACTATTTAGAGCACGCAGTTTTCCCCCACCTTCGTTCCCCAAGAGCAGTCGGGTATTCGTAGCAATGCCACGATAGCTTGCACTTGGCCTCTAACGAGTAAATCGACGCGGTTTGAAGATATAGATATAGAAACACTAAAGGACGCTAAAGGATAAACTTTCTGCAGCGGGATTTGCTTTTTTTCGTAATGAAAATACATTCGAAATTTTTTTTGAAAATATATTAAAAATGATCATCGATATATAAAAATGGATACACTAAAGTTACTTATTGTTAAAATGAACATTTCGAAAAGATGCTGAGTTCGCGTGAAGATATCGAGTGAAATTCCGTTTTACGTCGAAGGTAGAACCACTGATGTTACCGGAACGGGGGAAACGCTGGGTGCCGGTGTGGCGGAAACGTTGAATGCCGCAACGAATACATTTATTATTGTTATGAGAAAGACACCGACCACCACATAATTATTTATCTTTAGCGCTTGCGGTGATTTTCCTTGTCCCCGAATATCGAAACGTCCCTTGAAAATCAGACTGACACCAACCGCAATCTGGAAGATTAAAAAAAAACATTGCTTAAAGCTTTTTAATTCGATGTATTTTTGTATTTTTCGCTGCCGGATACAAGTCACACCGTTTTTGGAACGCAAGCGGAAGATTGGAAATCCCAAAAAATAATAAAAAAATCTCTGTGACGAAGTTTCCTTATCGGTAAATTTCGTATTCAGTTTGGCGTATATGATACGAATAAAGCAAAGACAGCTTTCAGTCATTTAAAAATAAACATATATATTTTTAACATTTTTGTTAAACGTTGAATAATTATTTATAAAGGAGATAACGTTGTATGGGAAGCGGATCTGTAAAAACCGAACCGAAGATACAAGGAAATAAACATAACTACGATTACTGTGTATATTTGTTTGGATTAATATAAGAATTTTCACAAACCTGAAGCAAAAGGCTGATAACGATGAGAAATACATTGACGAAAAAGGTGGGACTGTTGCGCTGATACTCCACGAGGTACCTAAGCTGATTAGCATTCGCCGTTATCAAAGCGACGTCCATCATTCCTTGAGCGACAGTTTTTTTTGCCGCATAAGTGTGCTGCGCTCGTTGAGCGCGATGACTCCTTTTATCCGTAGTATCGATAGTTACAACGCTTTCCTTAATATTTCTATCTTCGAGAGGGCTGAGATCGAGACTCGCGGAGTTCGTACCATTATTTAAATTTTGGTTCGGCTTACGTTCTTCGAGTTCAACATTGTTCGGGTCCGTATTAACATTTAGCAAAATATCCGATTCTCCTTCGGTCGTTTCCGGTAACGGAGCGACGGTCTTGTCGACCCCGTTAATCACCTTCGTAGCCATTTCTCTTCTTGACGAAGACTTATCCACAAAAACTCGTAATGCGTTCGAGATGTATGCATAGTAAAATGCACTAGACGACTGAAAAGTTTTACGCTAAATGCCCTAAGCAAGTCTTTCCTGTTAGTCAACGAAGCTGACCAGATTGCGATAAGTTTTATCAAGCTAAATGGTCCGTGTTTGCGACAAAACAAAGAAACCGCAATTATGTCGTACATCCGTTTAGGAAACTTCGGAGGTCAACGTTTCAATTACGAATCGCCCACACCTAATTTTTCCTCAATATTGACTCATATTTCCAATAAAATGAATACTCGAAGCAGTTTCCTTTAACAGTAGCTATGTGTTCAGTCATTCTCAATGATAAAAGGAAAATCAAAACTATAGAAGCAAAAAAGGATTTAAAAAATAAAAAATTCGGAGCCGCAATATTTTTATTATATACATTAGGACCGAAAACGGTCGTTACTTAAAAATTCTCCATATGCTTAGCAGATAATAATGAACTATAGAAGCATAAATTGAATGACTGTCATTTCTGAAAACGATTGTTTGACCAATTTCCTTGGGATTTACACTCGCACTCTCCGCACGGGAAAGTACCATATGTACTGTTGTTCTTTTTGTCACGCAAACGCGACGGTAGCTTCTGATTGGTCCACGGAAAGGTTGTCGGTCAGGGGGAAGGGAGGTTTATGCGTTGTGTTCACTTTCGTCTCAGTGTCAATACCACTTCGTATATTCCTTATATTTACCTTATATTAGTGTAATCGGGGCATCAAAAGGATTTTTATCATCTGGCCAGTTTTACTATCGACGTAAGACGATTTAAATTCAATCTCTAAACGCTAAACTCCCAAGATATCGCATGTTTATCAGCCGTTATAGGTTATATATGTATATATATACGTATATCGAATGGTAACCCACTTTCAGTCAAGGCACTGTCTGAATTCGGAGTACAACTGGTTTTTTCAAGGGCTTTATATAGTAACCTCGCCAATGTCCCAGAATCCTGTATTTTTTTCGTGCATGTAAATCGTTATTAAAAGTTATCTCGCGTCTCTGATGCACTTGTTACGCGATCTTATCATTCCAACCGTATGTATTTGACACTCTGATTGATACCAATTGTTTCCTTGCTTCCCGCGTGTTTCTTCAGGATCACAATATCGGTAGGACTCTTATTAATTTCTTCATTAAAGCTAAAATTATTACAGTTTAACACAAAGTTGCCAAAAGGTTATACGCTACAGTGAGACGTTATAAAATAGTTCAATAGAGTGTTTACGTTTCTCGGATCCCAAATCCCAAAAACATTTAACGACGAACGTCAGAGAGGCAACAGAAAGTTTTGTAAATATGAACAAAGAAACGATCGCAGAAAATAAACTGTACACAAGATACTTATATAGATGCTATTGGGCATAAGCCAAAATATAAAACAGCGGGTGAGTCAATTATAGAACAGTGGAGCTTCCAAAACGTAGTTTTTCTGACAGTCATGTACAGGCAGTCGATACTGTAGCTGCTGTTTTCCGTCAACGTCATAGTCGCCAGAATGGCTGAAGGAGCCGAAGATATTTGGACGAAGATTTCCTCTATGCATTTACTCAGAAAGCCAATCAATTGTAGAATGTACGCTAACGCGAGGCTTTCGATTGGCACTAAATTTATTCTAACGCATTATTATTTCTTTCGTTATAGGTGTCGATCCAAAATGAAGGTGAAACGTAGCAAATCTCTGTCGCCAGAACCATCGAGTAGCCGCGATTACAAACGGCCGAAAATCGAGGCTGAAGATTCGACCCAAGAAACGGGAGCCTACAACCTTCTCGATTTTTCAGACGACGTACTTCTGAATATAATGAAGTATCTTCATCCCCAAGATCTGTTAGCGTTGAGTTTGTAAGTTCGTTTTTCTGCGGATCGAAATTCGCGTTTATACGAGACGAAAAATAAAAAAAAACAATGTAATGAGAAACTTTTTGGTAATTTCAGTTGCTGCCGAAGATTCGATCGGGTTTGCCGCGATAGGACTCTGTGGAATCGAATGGATTGTCGATTCAAACCCATTTCCATGGATTATCTAGACAAATACGTTAAATTTCTGCAACCGTGTACCAAGCGTGTAGCCATTCGCGGTACTCTCGAGTCGAGTCCGGCATTCAGAAAGGATTTTCTTACTACTGTTCGCGATACTTGCAAAAATATCAAAGAATTCATTATAGAGGACTGCAATCTCGATTCTCAAGATGTAAGAATATTGATCGCGATGCGTTTACCTTTAAGGAAACGTGGAAAATAAGTTATCGATAACATTTTCCCGAAAAATAATTGGGAAAAATTGGATGATTTAAAGTTAAAGTAACTATTATTAATTTCCAATAGATAACTATATGTGACTTTCCACCAACCCTCGAAGAGCTTTCGTTGAAAGGATGCAGTTTGCGAAATTTCAACTTCAACTCGGACAAGTCGTACTTCTTTAAAATAGATCTCCATATGCCGCATCTAACAGTAAGATAATTTTTTTCCATTAAACAACATTTTTTTTTTATTATGCAAAAATGTATGAAAATAATTACAATTACTTTGCAGTGTCTGATACTGAGTCATTGCGCGTGGTTCACGTCGCAATCGTTGTTGGGTATAAGCAAAATTCCGAAACTGAAAGAGTTGAGATTGGATTCTTGTCAACGGCTCGGCGAGTGTGTCGCATATGCGAGTATCGCAACGAGATTCGGTTTCAAAACTCTCGAGGTAAGAGACGCGCGTATTTCGCTTCCACTACGTCGCCATACGTCGGCAATAGAAGAATCGCAGAATATTTAATTAATCTATTAACATTCAATTAGATTTTGGATCTGCGAGATACCGAAGTCGGCGACAGCGAAATAAGTTGTTTCAGCAATACGAAAACATTAACTCACATTTATTTGGAGTGTCCAAAGTCGAGAAGTCGTGCATACAGTCGGCGGCGCGTCGAGCAGAGATTAGAAGCTATTGGAAGCGGACCGGTATATGAAGATCCAAATCTCATCCAAGTAAAACTTCGATTCGATTTATCGAAAACGCAAAAATTTCTTAACCGCGACATTCAGCATTCGTATAAAATTGTTTTTATTTCTACTCCAGTATATGGTGGACGTTAATGCGACGTGGGATGATACAGAACGATGTCTAATATCCGACAGATCCGTATGCGCTCTCGGGACGTACGTCTGCGATCGTCGTATAATCCGAGGCAATCCGAGACCTCTAGTACCTCTAGTATGGGACGTTGTGGACCACTTGGCCGCTCGAGGGGTTGTCTTCGAGGAGGATGTGCGCGTATGCAACAATCCTAATCTCAAAACTCTCGTCGTAAGGTAATTATTGAAATTCTAATTGTTTCTCGGCGTTACCTTACCGACGTTTCGATACCAACGATTTCTTTTTTTTTTTTCAGAAATTATTCGCGCGTTACGAATCACAGTCTCGATCACTTGGCAGCTAACGCATCGACTCTCGAATTCGTCGACGTAACGGGCACTTCAGTGACGCAAGAAGGAGTACAGAAATTTAAAACCGCGAGACCCAATGTTAAAATTTTATCGTCTTTCAACGAAGAGTGAGACATTTTTCAAAACGATACTGAAATATCGAATTTAACGAATCACCACAGAGACGTTTTCGCGTGGCGTTGTTTGTTAAAAATGTCCTTCGATTATCGTTTATATTCTTTATCATTGATTCTTCACGTACGGGCGAACAGTTTCAACAGGAAAGCTACAATAGTGAAAAAATTCAATCGGTACGGTGTACGGACTCCATACTTGAAGGGGCTAACTACGGTTCTCCATTGTGAGGTGCAATTATAGATATGTTTAAGTGTGAATGAGATATTATTGATCATCCTTAAGAAGATCCGAGCGCCTGGTGTTTATTTCGCCTAAATTCGACAAAATGGAAAGGGAATTCCAGACGCCTTTCAATAGTATAAAAATCTGTAAATATTCATGCATATTAAAGATACGGAAAAGATTAATTTTGCTTAATGATAATTACAAAATATTATTAACAAATTGATGAAAAAAAAATTTTTTAAATAAATATACGGTAACTCAACGTTTTTTTTTTTTTGGAAATGATTCGTTTATTTTTCTGAATACCTATGTATTTTTTCAGATTTTTATCTTGGCTTTGAATTTTTCTTCTTTATACGGAAAAAATGTGTAAAAAAAGAAAAAATTCAAATCGAAGATAATAATCTGAAATAATTCATACGCGTTTAGAAAAATAAACGAATCATTTTTATTCAAAAAAAAGTTGAGTTACCATAAATTTGTTTAACAATTTTTTTTTCATCAATTTGTCAATAACATTTTGCAATAATTATTATTATGCAAAATTAATATTTTCAGTAACCTTTAATATGCATGAATGTTTTCAGATTTTTATACAGTCGACAAGTGTTTGCAATTGCTTCTCCATTTCGTCGAATTTAGACGAAATGAACACCAAGTGCTCGAACCTCCTCAAGATCCCATGAAATACAGTGGAAATTCCGTTAGTGCGTTTTTTTTTCTTCTCAAAATTCAGTTTACTGCTGCAGCGGTCGTCTTATTGTTTTCTTCCCCAGCGAGGTGCCGGCCACATGGCGCATAGATAGGGAACTTACGTTAGTGGTTTTGTACCGCGAATCGGATAAAACGATTTCATGGAAAAGAACTTTCGTCATTATCCTCAAATTATAGTCCGCTAATGTAACTAAAAAAAAATAATTTCACTAACGTTTTTACCACTGAACTTCCTATTTGTATCATATCATTTTGTCTTTCGTTTGCATTTTTTTTGTAAAGAATCGAATCCAATTATTTTGAAATGCAGATAAACCTTTACACATCTTCTATCATCTCAATGCGATTCTCCTATTCGTGGAACTTATACAATTGTAGAGCTTCGTGTATCGCGTAGTTGACTAGAGACGAAAAAAAAAAATTATCCTAACTGTAATACGTATAGTATTTAATGTATCTGATATATATATATATATGACGAAAAATTTGTATGTCACTGAAACAAGACTGTCGAGAAACGAAACATTGATATTTTTCTATCATTTCCGATCCCACATACTGAACGAGAAAAAAAAAATAATTATCCGCCGCTAAATCAAAGATCGTATGGCATTTGTTTAATATTTACTAAGCCTTCCAAACTTACGTACGAATCATCGTCGATGACAGTGATGAATAATGTTGTTGCTTCGAAAAATTTCTTCGGATCGTTGGAAGTCATTTTTTCGATCGACTAGAATACTTAATGGAGAATTTCTTCACTCGAGATATCAACAATTCTGGAATTTCGGAGTATCAAACGCCAAGAAAATACCGCAAACATGCAGCCAAAGTCTCCCGTTGGACGTTCCCGAGAATCCACTGGAGTCCGTAATTTTGGAAAACGGAATGCGTTTGATCTGCGATTACAGAGATTCTTGCGTGACTACCGTAGGATGTTATCTTGCCGCTGGATCGATGCACGAGAAACCGGAAGAACGAGGTGCATCTTTACTCATGGAGCACTTGATTTTCAGGGTAAGTAATTGGTAAAAACGCGCAAAAAAAGTCCGTATATTACTGCAATTGTAAAAACAGAGAACGAAGTGCCGAAGACGAGAAAACATCGCTGAAGCGGTGGAGCGAATTGGAGGGAAATTAGGAGCCCTTGCGATGAGGGATATGTTTTTGTTCTATGGCTCCGCGCCTTCGTGTGATGCGGAATCGATTATTGAATTGCTTGCGGATGTTATATTGAACGGAATGATCTGTGAGTTTGCGATCGAAGCTAAGATTTTGATTACACGATTTCGATAGCATAATCGATAAAGCGATGTAATTTTTTTCTACTTCAGGCGACGAAGATATGATAGCCGCGCGATGTATGATCTCGCGAGAGTTAGCAGAAATGGAATCGGACAACGAACGAGTCGTAATGGATTATCTTTTAATGACTGCTTATCAGAATACCGATTTAGGCAAAAGCGTCTATCCAGATACTTGCGCTCTTAAGTAAGCGATAACTCTAAAAAAATCTCCTCGAAGCGATTAAAAAATTATTCACGCAGAATTAACTCTGATTATCTGCAGAGATATACAAATACGAACTGTCGAGTCCTTCAGAAAGCGTCTCTTCAAACCCTCGTCTATGACGATGATTTGCACCGGTGGAACGTTATTTTCAGACTTTCAGCGTTTCGCTAGCGATTTTTTTACGGAACCACAAAAAGAACGGAAAAAGGATTCTTGTCGAAGCGAAAAGCATTCTACAAAGGACGATTTTTCTTGCGAACCTCATTTTCGATTCACAGGTAAAACGACGTCGGGAACTTCTAATATGAATGATCTATCGATTAGTCGAAAAATTTAGGCTCCGAAATTCGATTGAGAGACGACGACGCAGGATTAGGACATGTAGCAGTCGCTATCGAGGGACCCGGTCACGCGAATTGTCAAGATCATTGCACCTTAACAGTCGCGAAGGAACTCGTAGGCTCCTGGGACTTAACTCACGGTACCGAAAAAGTAACTTTACGTTTTCACGACTTTAATGGTAATATTATCATTCTTCCCGAACATAGGCGGTGGCAGTCACAATGCTCCGTACTTAGCGCATTGCGCCTTCAATACCGACATGTGCCATATGTACAAATCCTTTAATATAGGATGGGCGCAAACGAGTCTATGGGGCTGTTATTTCGTATGCGAAAAGTTGCAACTGGAGGTCAATACAATATCCTTAAAAAAAAAAAAAAAAAAAAAAACATCGATTGCCATAACTTCAGCACATCGAATTAATATCACAGGACATGATATGGATGATTCAGAACGAGTGGATGCGGCTCTGCTCGACAATAACGAGTAAAGAAGTATTGCGAGCCGTAAATCAAGCAAAAACCAGAGAACTCGTCAGAGTAAATGATTCGGTGGATCGATTCTTCGATATATCAACTTCTCTCCATCGCCGCGGATGTTACGAAACTTTCAACCAGCGGCTCGCAAGATACGACGTAAATTAATCATAATTAACTTCTATACTTCGAAATATAAAGAAATTTTCATTCCATTTACAGAAAGTAACGAAAGACACGTTGAGGAAAGTGGCGAACAAATATATCTACGATCAGTGTCCGGCAGTCGCTGCCGTCGGTCCCATCGAAAATCTACCCGACTATAACTGCATACGTTCTTATATGTATCGCCTTCGGAATTGAATTTTTTTCATGATCCACAATTGATTTATTTTATTTGATACTCATCTCGCCGTTGTATTTATAGATAATGAAGATGTTTTCGCTTTTTTTTTTTTTCGGGTAATCCCAAAGTTCGAGATTACTATATATGTAAATGCATCGTTTTGGTCAAATGGCACTCTAATTTTATATATATATAATCAAGTCTTGCATTTTAGTGTATTTTTCGACTTACACTGATATCTATTGCCCTATGTGGTAATATTACACAGACAATTTATACACAATATAATATTCTTTGGTCTCAAAATGGTCTACCCTCCTATTCATTATACATTTATATACACATAAGTTTAAGTGTAATAGCGATAAAACATACGAGTTTACATTTTGCTTGATTTTTTTTAATTTTTTTTTTCTTTCATTCCTTTTCCTAACAAAGAGCCACGGAACATTGGCGATATTTTTGCGTGCGTAAATAAATTCCGCGATACATAATTATTGTTCTCTGATTGACTCGGCAAATATCCAATGATCCTATGAGTTTATCGCGCAGCGATAAGACACATATATTGCACGATTTGTGTAAATGTTTCTTCACAATATCTATGTATGGCAATACGAAAAAAAAATCGTAAATAACCCTTATTTTTGGATGTAAAAAATAATATAAACTTTTTACTTTGTAATAAGTATAGAAATAAATTTTTTATGTAGAAAAAACAATGGAAAAAAAAACACCCACTTGGCGTGTTATTTCCGTTCCGCGGCTCCTCACAAAAAAGAATAGTATTACTTTTTCCTTAGTGTATAACGCTCACGGTATTCGAACGAGATAAATAAAAAATACAAGGGTTACAATATAAAATATTCTCCTAGTGGAATTTTTCTGAAAAAATAGTTAATAACGCGACACAATGATCCCGTTATATATATTCTATCTTTAATACTACAGTAACTAGTAGTACGGTTGTTGTATTTTTCTTTTTCTCCATCTCTGTTATTTTTTTA
Organism: Cryptus viduatorius; assembly: GCA_964006125.1. Classification (NCBI taxonomy): domain Eukaryota; kingdom Metazoa; phylum Arthropoda; class Insecta; order Hymenoptera; family Ichneumonidae; genus Cryptus; species Cryptus viduatorius. The sequence continues at coordinate 10,521,618 of OZ023224.1, read as the reverse complement.
TGTAAACAGATAACTTTATCGATGCGTAGCATTACCTGCTACGCAATTACTTCATTTCTGCTTCTCTATCATCACTCACGCAAGACTTTTGCACGCAATAGTATCGACTCGAGACTTCGGATCAATAATACTTCATTTCATTACTTCGTTCGTTAAAATATATATACATCGTAGATTCGGTATGTCAGTCTCTTAAGCCACTGCCAAGTCGAAATTAATGGTGCGTGAGTCTTTTTTTTCTCTTTTGTTTTTATGTTTTTCTTTTGCTTACTTACTCTTTGCATGTGACCGTCAAACTTTGATTTAGCTACACGTAAGTGGCGTGTATATTTACTCCGAAACATCTCGAGTAAAGACACATCAGTGTGAATCGTGTGTACAACAGCAGGATTATTAAAGTATAAAAAAAGTAACCCACGTGATTCGAGGGATCGAAAAAGCTTTAGTCGGGCGCGTCTAACGTTTAATCTTTTTTCAATTGCCTCAGACAACTACAATCTTGTGATTGTTCCCATTTGGCAAGAGAACATAGTAGACGCGCTTCCCCTTATCTCATTGAAATTGTTGCACGTTCCCGTGATACTGGTTGTTGCCGAAATTACCGTGATTTTGATCATTGCGCTCAATAACACTCTGAATTTCGACAACAGGAGCATCGCCCGCGGTTTGGCCGTTGGTGTTAGCAACGATGGTTCCCGTTGTAGAAACAACGGTACCCGTCGTGTTAACACCGTTCGTACCCGTTCCCTGATGCTGTTGTTGTTGCTGACCGTTCAAACTACTGTTCGAGTGACTAGCATTGTTCTTCGATCTGTGCCTTAGTTTGTGAGTCGTCAGATATTGTTTGACCGAAAAAGCTTTGTGGCAAAGATCGCATTTGTAAGGCAAAGGATCCTGACAACCGGCGCCGTCCATAATCGTCGGCGCATGAGTCGTCAGATGCATAAGATAGTAATGCTTCACAACGAACGATTTGCCACAAGTTTCGCATATGTAAGGACCCGAAACACCGTGAGTCTTGCGATGTTTGTGAAGATTATCTTTGCGCGAGAAACTCTTACCGCACATCTCGCACTCGTGCATTTTTTGTCCCGTATGCGATACCGAGTGCCTCACGAGATGTTCTTTTCGGCTGAAAGCTTTAGAACACGTTGTACACACGTATGGACGTTCGCCCGTGTGAAGCTTTCGATGCTGAAATAGATGCTCTTTTCGTTTGAAGGGCTTTCCGCAAATATCGCAGCTGAAGCAATTTCCATTGCTCTGTACCGCGTCGTCTTTGCTGCCGATATCCGATACGTCGCTTATCATCGGCGACGACGGACATTGATGATTGTTCAGTTGATTCAACGAATCGAAACTCTTGCCGCAATCGCGACAAACGGTACTGCGATTGGTCTGACAAATAGCTTGAGGATTAACGGTTATCAGAGGCGCGGGCTCCGGACACGAACGGATTCTAAGAAACTCCGATATCTGACCTATCGAATTTCTCGATATGCCGTCATCCGAAGAATTTTTCATGTATTCTTTGAAATCTTTCACCTCATCCCTCTGCGCTTGGGGAGTGAGTCCGAGACTCAAAAATACCTCAGGCGACGCCTGTACAGTCGTATAAGTCTGTACCGTTTCCGCCGGTGAGCCCATATTTTGCGTTTCCGCTTCGACCTTCAAAGTCACCTGCTGCTGTTCCGTTACTACTTCGCCCTTTAACATTACGTTGTTATTTTGATGCTGCAATATCTGTGTCGCTGACTGTTGTTGTTCAGTCTGCGACGATATCTGCGCCTGTTGCTTCTCGATCTGTTGAAGCTGACGCTGCTGCTTCTCGTATTCTCTCTGTTGTCTTTGCAGCTGCTGAATCTGTTGGGTTATTTGCGATTGACCCTGTTGCTGCTGATTCACCACTGACACTTGATTTTGCTGCTGAACAATTTGCGATTGTTGAATTGACTGTTGTTGCTGCTGTTGCTGCTGCTGAGGAACCTGCCTCTGCGTCTGCAACTGCTGATTTATTTGACTTTGGCTCTGTATTTGATTTTGCACTTGATGAATCTGACTCGTTTGTTGCTGTTGTTGTTGTTGCTGCTGCTGTTGTTGTTGCTGTTGTTGCTGCTGCTGTTGCTGTTGTTGTTGCTGCTGCTGCTGCTGTTGTTGTTGCTGTTGCTGCGGCTCCGCTATCGTAGTTTGCGCGTGAGGCGATTGATCCTGAGGTGATACTTGTTGAGAGGTTTGCTGCTGATAACTGTAGTGAGTCTCGGCTGTGGCTTCCACTACCGCTGCAGCTACGCCCCCCGGTTGCATCTGAAAGAATTGTTATTTGTAGTTTTATAATTTTTAAAAATAACGATTTTTTTTTTTTTGTTTAAACGTCGAACCTGCATGGCACATTTATACTGTTGAACTCTGGCTTGCACTCCGCTTATTATTTGTATATTGGAGGCGTTTACATTGCCGACAACAACCGGCTGCTGATGCTGTGTCTGAGACGTCTCGGCGCTTATAATTTGACCGGCAGCCGCAGACGGTATTTTCTCTACAGTTTTTAGAGGATCTTCCTGTGGCGATGCTGGCCTCTCCTTCTCGTTTGTCTTTACATATACTTTTCCCTCTTTGAGGAAATCGTCGGAGAATCTCAGAGACGTGAAATATGACTCCAGCATACTCTCCGCACTGACTACGGTATCTCTGAACTCTACATAGATCTCAAGCTTTCTGACGCAGTCGTGACAAACCACTTTTGGGAGAGAATCTTCTTCATGGACCTTCGGACAAAATTTGGAATGATTGATTAATGGCGAATTAAAAGATAGAGCAACGTACGCTTACTTGTCAGCGAAGAGGGACTAAGTGCAGCTGAAGGATAGGAGAACAATGCGGTTTATTGAAAACGGGATTTATTGTTTCCCGGTAGTTGGTAAATTTATTCGATTAGTGTTGCGGATGTAAAGTTAATTCTGGGAAATAGGTAAAACGAAAAATGTTTGCAGGATAAAGAGGAGTGTTTGTTCGTACAGTAATCATACCTGAATGGGTAGATAAGACTCGATTTTCGTTTGAAGCTGCCGTCTGCGTCCTTCGTCACGAAAAATGTTCATTTTATTGCCCTCGCTGCTCGTGCACAGTCTGCACAGCTCGTAATAGTTGACCCTCCGATATCCTGACATGATGTCGTTCCCGCCGAAAATCTTGATCGTAGTTTATTAAAAAAACCCTATCGTTAAATGTAAAACACGAGACTAAACGCCCGACAACGGGCCAACGATAAGATTAATACCGGCACATCGCGACGTATTAATTTTGACTCTAAAAACACATGACATTTGTTGACATCGGTGTTAAACTCCAAGTTGGACTCGCGGCCATTTTGCTATCGCGGGGAGAATATCTCGAAATGCTTTTCGATATATAATCCCCAAGAACCGCCAAATGTTTTCGAAACGTGGACTCTCGTCGGGATTTCATTATTGCTTTCCTAGTGCGGAAGTGTTTCGAAAAACAGCGCCGGAAGTGACGCAACGGCGAGGAGACACCCATAGTGTTATTTTTAGGGTTTCTGGATACTTTTTTGAATCATCGAATTCGCGCTCTATGACGCTACTGCACAGTTCGAGACGTAGTAAAAGAAAAAAAATAAGAGAGCGCAAAGCTTACCTCATTATTCGTCGTACGTCCCGTTCACTTTTTGATGGCAGAATCATAAAGTGAAGTAATTTATTAATTATTGTGATGTTTTGTGAAGGTAATACCAAGGCAAGTGAGTCTCACCAATGATTTTAGCTCTTATCAGTCGAAATGATTGACGGCAAATTCCGACGAAAATTCTACGTATCTCAAAAATGTCCTCGTTATCAATATACTCCTAACAGACGTCAGAAGAATTTGCGTATTGGATATAAATTATTGTTGTCTTTCTTCTTCAACATCTCTCGGCGATCGGTGACGTTCACGAAATACATATTATTTTTTCGTCAACAATCACACGAGAATTGTTTTCCGTTTCCGGTCGATGTGACGTAGAAGTTGCAATCTGACAGTGCAAAGAATGAGAGGGTGTAAAGTAGAAAGATCATAACACGTCACTTTGGAATGTCGATGTCCTGTTATGAATTGATAATCGTTTTCGTCGTTAACTGTAGATCCACTTTTTTTGAAACTGGTATCTCCAAAATTAATGTCATACGTCTGGAAACTATTAATTACAAAATATTCTTCGCAAACTTTCACTCCTTTTACATAAATGAGGTCATTATTCAGCATTGGTCCGGTTCACCGAATAATTTTTAATAACCATCATGTGTGTCTCTTCGTTTACAGAATGCCAATACAGGCACCTCAGTGGACTGAATTCCTTTCTTGTCCCGTTTGCTGTCACGACTTTGACGCGGCGATACGTGGACCAATATCCTTAGGATGCGGTCACACGATATGCCGCACTTGCCTCGCAAACTTACATCGCAAGCAGTGTCCCTTCGATCAGGTTGACAAATCGTTTTAACAAAACTGAATGGCGTCCAATTTTTTTCGCAAGAATTTGTTTTTACGACAAACATTTTTTTTTTAGAGCGCTATCAACACTGAAATCGAGAGATTACCACTGAACGAGGCACTGCTTCAGTTAGTCGGTAATCCCGTCTCCAACAATGTTGGAACCACCTATCAGAAACTTCTGCCGGTTGAGGATCATTCGGATTATTTGGCGGCCAAACGTTGCATCGAGGAACTTGCCTTGTATCTCAAACCATGTCAAGCCACTCCAACGACAGGCACCGGTTAGAAAAAATATTACAATTTTTTTTTATTTATTTGGTTTATTTTATAAACGGGCGAATTATATTATAATAAGATTTCGGCTATAAGTAATTCTATCTGCTAAAAAAGTAACTTGTAAACAATAATTATAATAATATAATATCGAAATTTGCATAATGACTTAACAAAAAATTCGGTAACAACGAAAAATCATTCCAGTATCGTAATATTGATGGGATAAATAAATCGGTAATAGCGCTGTTTCATTCTCGATGTCATAAAAAAATAAAAAGAACGCAAAGGTTTCTATCTTATCGGTTAGTGTTTTCAATTTCTGCGTTTTTTTTTTGCTGATTCGCAAATTTTTAAAAATCTATTAGGAATGGGATTGGTGTCTCGACCGATGCAGAGGAAGTTAGTGACACTCGTGGGATGCCAGTTAGTCGAGCCGGAAGGCCGGGCGCGGGCCGTTCGTGCCGCGAGAAGTCTTGGCGAACGTTCCGTTACGGAATTGATACTGCAGCATCAAAATCCACAACAGCTGAGCGCAAATTTGTGGGCGGCTGTTCGCGCGCGAGGATGCCAATTTCTAGGACCGGGTAAATTTCAATAAAACTCCAAAACAATAATGCAATACAAATTATCGTAATTATGTGGTATTGTTATCATTATAATTTTTTTTGAATGATTAGCAATGCAAGAAGAAGTCCTCAAACTCGTTTTACTAGCGCTCGAGGACGGTTCAGCTCTCTCGCGAAAAGTTCTCGTGATGTTCGTCGTCCAACGTCTGGAGCCGCATTTCACGCAGGCGTCAAAAACGAGTATAGGACACGTTGTGCAACTTTTGTACAGAGCGAGTTGTTTCAAAGTATCGAAACGCGAAGGTGATTCATCGTTGATGCAATTGAAAGAAGAGTTCAGAACATACGAGGCGTTAAGACGGGAGCACGATGCGCAGATCGTTCAAATAGCAACGGAAGCGGGATTGAGAATCGCGCCGGATCAATGGTCAGCTCTGCTGTACGGCGATACCGGTCACAAGTCTCACATGCAGAGTATAATTGATAAACTTCAAACGCCGCAATCATTCGCTCAGAGCGTTCAGGAACTCGTTATAGCGCTTCAGCGAACGCCGGATCCCGGACAATTGAGTAGTCTGCGACCTCAGTTAGAATTGTTGGCGGCTATAGATCCGAGTCCCGAAACGGAAACTCCGTCTTGGCTGCAATGTCGAGAAGCCCTGGAGGCAGTAAGAACCGTAGTCACGGCATTGGTAGAGTACATTCAACAGCACGGTAACCGAAAATCGCAAGAAGGTGTACACACCGCAGGACCGGGTCAGCCAAAGTACAAAGTCAGCATGTGCAGAGATCTCGCCCTTCGGGGATCTTGTCCTCGCGCAACGAACTGTACATTCGCGCACAGCGATCTCGAACTCGACAAGTATAGATCGAAAAATCGAAAGTTGAGCGTTCGCTCGAGTTTATCATTGACTGGGAGTCCCGATCCGAAAACCGAGAAATCTGTGGCCGTTGTTCCGCCGAGTGCGAAGGGATTTAAGCAGTGCGAGGAGATGAATTATCACGGCGCAAAGACACACGACAATAATCACCGCGAAAGTACGTAAGCGTTTTTATTTTGGTAAAAGAAAAACCAAATCTTACATTAAACACGGAGATTAAGATTGATTGTCGTATCTATTTATTTAGGTTTCAATCCGGCGAGCAAGACAAACGCGTTGCAACATCCATCGCCGAACAACGAGAATAACTTTGTCGGATCTCTCGCGAATTATGTGCTGCCGCCGGCGCAAACTCTTTCGCACGTTTTACCAGCGAAGAACGTCGATGTTCAATGCTCGCACTACATAATGCACGGCGCACCTTTGGACTTTGCTAATCCAAATTTGCACGTTTGGGATCCGTCGCAATTGCCACCGACAGCGCAGAATGGTTTGCCTAACAATGGGAAAAAGGTATCGTGTCTGCTATTCAAAAATTTCTAGAAAAATTGCGCGATAGCTTCATTCACATTGTCGTTTCATTTCACAGCAGAGATCGGTCGCCAAAACGCTAGCAATATTGCTACAGAGACGAATGGAGATAATTAGTCAGTTAGAGAACATCGTTGGGAAACCAGTGCCGCAACAAATGAAAATGGTATTGAAAAAAAAAATGAATAATAAACAGAAATTTAGGCACTGTTTGCAAATGATTATAACACGCGTGATAATTGTTCCTTCGAAGAACTACGATATCCAGGGTAATCCACTCTCGTCGAATTATTCCATCTGGACGAACGGTCCGGGTTCTCAAATGGCACCGGGAACGCACGTTAATTATGGAAATAATTATCGTCGGCCGGATTCTGTGCTCTTCGATGATGAGTTCGTTCCATTCGAAACTCTACCGGCGAGCAAATATGGTCCAATATCGCGAGTTCCGAAGTCGTTGATAAGGTAACTACCGGCGTTTTATTCCGTTTTATTATCTCAAGGAAAAGGGTAATCGAAAATCGATATGCTTTGGTATTTATTTTCAGACCGAACAGTGGAGTACAAGCGTCGGGTATGTATAGCGACGGTATGGCACCGTCGCTGCAAACACTGAGGCCGATCCCTGCTTCGAGTCCCATGACTTCGTGGTATTATGGACATCAGCGTGAGTAATTGTAATGATAAATTCTTGACGAACGACAAACACGTTTCTCGTAATAACGAGTTTTCGATTCCAGCGTACGCGACGATAAGCTCGAACGGCGGAGTTCAAGCGGTCGCAAACGCCGGCATGGGAGACGCTTACATTACCGTTGGGCATTGCAATTTATCTGAACCAACTTCACATGTACAACTCGCGCGGCAAGAATGTATGTCGAAAGAGTAAGTAACATTTTCTTTGTTTGTATAGTTACATCGCAAGAATAAACGCGAATAAATAAATAAACGAACGAATAATGAATTTACGAATAAATTGCGTCCGCAGCTTAATCCTTGAGTCTCAGAAGGTTAAACAACAGTTGAAACATTTAGAAAAGAAAATAAACGATCTGAAGGTACGTTTCTGGCGTTGTGCGGCGTTCTCGTTGAGTTCAGATAATTATGAGAATGAAATAGTAATATATGTCTTCCGCTGTGTAGTTGGCGACCCAAGGTGCGGCCTTCACCGAGGGTGAGCGACTCGCGCAAGAGCTACAAATGATCGAAGCCGGCATTAGGGAGAAGGAAAAAGATGTTCGTAACTGGAGTCCGTACGGCAGCGTACCTTGGATTCAACCTGCTAATAATTTAATGTCTAATCATAACATGAGTAAAGACTACAAGAGCGAAGAAGTGAGACTGACAGAATATACTCTCGTCATAAAAAAAAAAATTTCCATTGTGATTTTTCCAATATTTCGAGTTGTGTATAATTTTATTTTTCGCAGGAGGATACCTACGAAGCTGGAATAGCAAACGACATGCGGGAATTGGAACTGCGGTGGGATTTTGAGCTCCAAGAACAGGAAAAACGTTGGTCCAGCGAGGAGGATACCACGACGAAATGATAGTCTCGTCGCGCGATGTTAAAGCTTCATGTCTTTTGCTACATCTCTGTAACTAGCGTATGAAAGAATGACAAACAATCGAGGTATGGAAAGCTTTTGCTCGCATAGCGAATTTTTTTTTTGTATCTCATGACGAGCGTATAGTCGATGCCTAATTCGTATCTGGCGCACGAAACTCTTCGAGTGTCTGAGGTTAGTAACGCTACAAAGATGATAAAATGAAAAAGAAAAAAGAAAAGAAAAACAATACTTATGAACTCAACACACAATGAAACTCAGGTGTCCGGAGGCCAGAAAATTTCAAATGGACTGTGTTGCTTTTAACCCCACAATTACATAGTACTTAGATTTCAAAGCCGTTACGCAGATCTTTTCGTCTCTAACGATTACGAACAATGTGATATAAACTACTATTTTTATCTACTCCAATCTTCACAAATTGCTGTTATCGGTGCAATGTGTTTTAAAACTTTCAATCGTCGTTTGCCGTTTCTTTGTGTTCACGATTAACACATTCACAATATGCTACTCCCTCCCGTACAGTTAACAGAACTGTGGACCCGTATCCGACTATCTTTATCGAGATGGAGAGATAATTCATTCGTTAAAACGCATATAAATCACTGTACTGTGAAGCATTCTGGCGATTGAAAAATTGGCTGCATGTAGATCGACACATCAGTTCTTTTAAAGTGAGAAAAACAAGAAAAAAAAAAAGAAACGAAAATACAGAACAAAAACCGATTGAGCAGGAAGAAGCAGATTTGTTAAAATTTAACAGAGAAATCGATGTCAGTGTTTTATAAACATGGCGAGTGTAGTATATTTATTTATATATATATACATATATATATCTATATATATTTGCACACCGGGGCAAAGCGTATATTCGTGTCGCTATAATATTTGGGACACTTGTTACTTAATCCCGGATGATGATTAGACGATATCCCCTATCAATATTACTATATGGATTTATTACGTAGCGGGAATTAACATTATGTTTTATGGAAGGTTTACTTAGTTAATATAATTGATCCCCCAATGCATCATCGATACTTTGAATTCTCACGAAAATTTACGAAAACTTCGATTTTTTTTTTTTAAATCGCAATAACTAAAACTAAGACTGCTAATCACAATTGCGAACTGTACGCAATTGACTGAAACGAGCACTTTGGCATTTACGTAATGTCCTCTGATATCGACCGTAACAGTTTTTGAATTTTTTTCTTTCTTTCAATCAGACGAATCGGATTGTTTCGATTAATCCTGATATTGTCATTTCGAGACAAAAAATAGTCGTGAAATTTCGTGAGAACGGTATTGTATGATTTAGTCATTCTGCTGTGGATCTTGCAGCGTAGTCGATAAGTGCACTGCAATAGCCTTTGGGTTGCTTATATTTTTATGAAAAAAAAAATTAATAATAATAATAACAATAATAATATATAGCTTAAGTCTGAGAATGATTCCAGTTTTATTGGAAATATCGATGTAGACTTTTATGAAGAAAATAATCGACGGTTTAATGATTAGTGTGAGACGTTTCTTCAAGGTGTGAAATGTTATTTTTTATACTTCGGCAAAAGAAAGCGCGGCATGTTCGGGCATAAAGAATTATCGAAACATTTGAAAACTTAATATTTTCCGCGTACATCATTGGACATTCAAGTTATCGTGAAGATAACATTTAATGGTTTTACCAATACCGAATTCAATGAATTCATCGTAATACCGAAAATAAACTTAAAGCTGTTAAGCCATCAAAATGAAAACGAAAAAAAAAAAAAAAATTATACGCTCGAACATAAAGTCGCATTCTTGTGTTAACGATCACGGGTGCAATGAAATTTTTTCATTATTTCAACTATCGTGTCAACTCTCTCTCGAAATAAATTGAAAAAAAAAAGAAAAGTAGACGAACTACTTTAAAGGATTAACTAGGGAACGAAATTTATACTCCCGAAATACAAATTTGTTATGTTTTATTTCTGCGACGTTAGAATATTTATGTTTTTTTTTCTCGAATATAATATACGTTGCGACGTTATTGAAAATATAAAAATTTTACTCATAAATCGTATGGGAATAGATATTTATTTGGAACTTTTCATTTTTTTTCTCGTGCAAATCATTGTGTCAGCTACTGAGCATAAGAAAACATGCTTTCGACTACTCGAGGGAGAGGGTGTGCATTGTTAAAAAAAAAAAAAAAAAATGCAAAAAAAAATAATATGTACCACGAAGAGATGAAGGGCTGTGTATCACGGGAAGTAATAAGCGCAACAAGCCACTGTTCGTCGCTAGCTTCAGATTATTGCATGTTAAACATGTCTTATGTGTATAATAACGATAATATACACGCGTACCTATGTTTACGGTATGAAAAAAAAACCACATACGATCTACGATTAAACGTTCTTTGTTTGAACAATACAATAAAACCACAAGAAGAAGAAAAAAAAAGAAGTATTTATATACATATCCGTATATAATGCATATATAGCCAGTACACTTGGACGATACCAGTACCTATTGTTCATAATAAATCTGTTTGTAAGCTCGACTTAGTACTTCGAAGAATAAGAGGTATGAAATTTTTCGTGAACGAAAGCGGCGCGTACTAATAATTTCCGATTGCGAAAAAAAAATAATAATAAAAATAAAAATGTGACCTACGCGTCCCTTTCGTTCTCAAAGACCATATTAGCTTTTTGTATAACTGTTTCTATTGATGTGCCTACTTCGTGAATCACCGAAGCCTCGAACAAAACTAAAAAAAAAAGGAAAAGTCATCGCATATTAAATCCTGTTATAGAATACATGGGTTTTAGAGAAGTACATTATAGCTTAGCAGTTGCTCTGAACGTTCTACCGAGCAGCGAGTCGAATCAATCTCATGATATATATCTACGCGATCCAATGAAACAAAGTGACGAAACTTCGATAATTGAGATCGCTTTGACTCGCCGAAATTCTCAAATGAAATTGATGTATTTTGCAACAAGTGTACTGTAACAACAAGGTGTAATATATTTATATACTCAATACAATATGGTTGTCATTTATTTATTTTTTAATAACATTATTTATTCGTGTGAAGTTGTATAAGAGAAATTGCTCGTACGACAATATCCTCGGAATCCCACCCATACGCGGTTTTGTCCGTATCAAGTCCGTGCCCCATATACGTACTTACCACGGACGAGCGCTGGAGTCGCATTTCTGCCGACGGTCGCTCTCCAGTCGTCGAAAAAGGAAAACACATGCGAAAGCGAGACAGATGCGTCGTTGTTCGGTACCACCGCATGGGATCACGGATCAGGAAGTCCTTGGCCGTTGTTCGCGGTGGATTGTTAAAATTTGCAGAAAAAAATTGGTTTTGTCGTGTTAAATAATTAAACGTTTAACCGATCGAGTATGTAAGAACAAACGAGAATCGGGGCACGCGTACGGCAAGTGTGAGAAAGCGACGTTTCGGACTAAACGAGTGAAGGGGATACAGTATACAGTGTTAGGTGTTCGGCGTTGAAAAAAAAAGTGAACATTTCATTCGGTGTTTGCGCACGAGGAATAGAACGTGAAACGCTTTTTTCGCGAGTGTAACGCAATATCATTTCCCTTCGTAGTTAATATATTATCTTTGAGAGAGTATCATTTATTTTCGCGAGCTCCATAGTCCAGGAAAATACGAACAATGCCTGCAAGTCGTGGAGGCATGGTTGGCGGGGTAATGCCCGCTCACTACCTCCACGAGTTACCGGCCCAGGACGAGGAGCGGCTCTCAAAGATATTTCAGCAATTGGATCTCGACGGTAACGGTAGAATTGACGTTCACGATCTTTCGAAAGCGTTACACGAGGTCGGCGTACATCAGCGTTATGCCGAGGTAACGTAACACGCTTTTATACCTTATGGTTACACGAGACGTATTCGCGTAATCCTTCGAGAATGAGCTTTTCAGTGTGTTGGTCCACGCGACAAGCTTCCACGGGCGACGACGACACCTGCCAATTGTATGACATATATATATATATCTCTATACAGAACACGAAATTCACGTGAGACTCGGCAAAACGAGCGTGAGAAACGTATTTTTAGAAATACATCGAGTTTCAACAATGAATAGAGAGCAAATGTGGCCAATGCACAAAAATTTCACCCAAGAAAACTTTTTATTTCTCTTTTACTTTGACAATTAATTAAAACGTATTGTGATTTGGAATATGCGTAAAGTTAAAAAAAAATCTACTCGTTCCTTACATTTTGATAAATAGTTATCGCTTTTCTAACAAAAATTATTTCGCACTCCGAATTGGCAAAAAAAATTAAAAGTAATATAAATTGGTGCATAGACTTCTTTTTGAACTAAAAATTAATATTAATCATGATAATCAAACTTGCGTTAGTAATAGAAAGCATTTTATTTCACTATTTTGCAGAGAAAGTTAATTACCTTTTTGTCGACAAACTATAGAGCGCTCATTGGGAGCGATAATGAAAATCATTGAAATTAGGTTATTAAATACATTTTTGCTTATTAATGAATCATATTTTGGTCCATTTTAATTTTATTCTTATGACCTCATTTCGTTACCTTGAATTTTACAGGGTCACGTATTTTGCTGCAATTATATAACTCTGATTCTGTGGTTTTTGCTGATATACTTTGCCCTTCTGAATTGTGACACTCGATTTTTTTTTTTTTGTAACAATGATTTTTTGCAACGTTGCCGTTGTTTCAAGGATCTTTTCGTTTTTTTTTTTTTCGTATCATTGGACATTGTTAAAAACCGAGTAAATCCTCTGTGTTCTCCAGCAGTTTACATAATGTATTGTATGGTTTCAATGAAGGTTGATCGGTGCTCTTGAATATATCAGTAAAGCAGCAGCTGCTGTGCAAGGGACAGAAAAAGAAAAAAAATAGGTCAAAAGTCAGTAGCAAATGTTCTCAGGAAAGCCTCAGATATTATGTTCATACTAAGGATATTATTCCATTGGAGAGCATTCAAGAATTTCTCAGTGGATCAAAGTTCGCGGGGAGTCTAATGGCTTATGGCCAAAGTCCAAAAATTTCCCACATCTCGCAGATTTTTTTTTTTCGCATAACCACAATTTTTCTGCTCCGTTTTGTATTATGAATAATATTTTCTTCGCAGAAATTTTTGGCGCAATCTGATAGCACCAAAAGCGGCGATATCAGCTTAGCAGAGTTCATTCATTACGTTCGCGAACATGAGAAAAATTTGCGACTGCAATTTTCCGACCTCGACAAGAATAGAGATGGTAAGTCTCGCGCTTTTTCGAAGTCTCGTATTCTTTCGATTGTTTCGTTTTTTTTTTTTTTTCTTTTTTTCACTTTTGTATTGCCAAAGATCAAAGGGCATTGCGGGCTGTATACGAGCGCAAAAAATGCGCTCTTTGGCCCGCATTGACGCGATTTGATGCCTCCGAGTCAAAATACATCGAAATAATGCGTCGCTACTAAAAGGAGCAGTGCGGTTGCATAATGACTTTTATAACGTGGAGCTTTGAGTCGATTGTTATTATTTTTATGCAGGAAAGTTTTTCAGTTCAAATTCCATCGATAAAAAATGTTTATGCTTTTTAAACTAAACAACTCAATGTTTCACTGCAAATTTTTCCGTATACTTCGCTAATTCCGAAGTTTTCATCCGTTTTCACGAACACTAATGCAGAAAGTATTTCAAGTCAAATTCCCTCAATAATGAAAGTCTATGGTTTTTAAACTCAACAATTCAATTTTTCACTGTAAATTTTTCCGTATACTTCGCTAATTCCGAAGCAATCATTCTTTTCCACGATACCTTATGATACATCGATATTACTGACGATTTCTTAGGTAAAATCGACTTGGAAGAGTTGATCCGCGCTTTCAAGGATCTCGGCATCGAAATGGGAAAAGGAGAAGCGAAAAAGTTGTTGCAGAGGTATGATAATACGATAATCTTATAATGAAACGTAATTTTTCATGTGAAAAGGTTCTCAGCGAGTCTCTTTATTGCAAAGTGCTCAGTATCACAAAGCTTTACGGCTTTTCGGAAAAAAGAAATGTGAAAAGATACAAAATGTCATTAAAAAAGTAATTCCAAAGCTAAAACTACTAAATATATTTTCACATACAATTTTCGTGACTCCACGTAGACGTATTAAATATTTTCCCCCTTAATTCCCACATAAAACGATTTTTTTTCGATATTATTTCAGAATGGATCAGGATGGCAGTCTCAACATAAGTTTCAACGAGTGGCGAGATTTTCTTCTTTACGCCCCGAGTACCAATATCCACGAGTTAATTCTCTACTGGCGTCATTCAACGGTGAGTCAAGTGCTGCAGATCTTAAAAACAAAATCATCGACTTTAAATTTCTAAACTACTCGTCACCCATTCAATACCAATATAATTATTGGGTATCTTATTTTCATCTCCCAAATCTTAATTTTCCAAAGAAAGGCTACATTTCCGCGATTTTTTTGCTATTAATTACCTATCCGTAAGAATATCGCAAGACGTTGACCCGAAGGATAGCGAATTTTAAAAACCTCCCACGCACCTTCTTCGTAAGATAACGTCACGTAAACGAGCGTAAATCTGTCTAACGTGCGTGTAAGTTAACGCGTGAGGATCGAACACGACAGATGTGCGTGTAAACGTGTCCAATCAGAAAGCTCTTAACCGCTCGATCTCGTATTCCGATTCGCCGATTGCGAGGGCTCGTCGAGCCGGTTTTCCGGAGTATACGAATGACGTAGAGATTCTGTAGCGTGTCATGCATAAGTGACCTTGGTGTAGCCAGCTGTTCTACCCGACAGCTGTCTCGCTTAGCCGCAGCGAGCAGCAGTGGCCGCAGCAGTGGTGGAGACATGCGCAATATCGAGACTCGAGCGGCGTGTCTCTGGCGTATTCTTCGAGTCACTTCGAGAATCATCGTTCCCCCTCTCAGATTTTCCGTCGGCGTCGTTAAACATCGAGGCAACGCGTCATCGTGACGATGACCGCACTGGTACCTCCCAACACTTGGAATCTTCGTCACCAGAAACAACTTCCGGATGTCGAGACAAAAGGAAGAAAATCAAAAGGGACGAAGCTGCAGCAGCGAGAGGTCGATACTTCAGGAAAATACCCAAACTGTGATATCCTCCTGCCAGGACGTCACACGCGGGGCAAGTAAGCGACTGTGATGGAAAGTCGTATATCTGATCAAATATAAACCGCACATCATCGTCATTATTACACAAGCATGACAATGATTGTTAGACGTTTAAATGATCCCTCTCCACATCGTGT
Organism: Cryptus viduatorius; assembly: GCA_964006125.1. Lineage (NCBI taxonomy): Eukaryota > Metazoa > Arthropoda > Insecta > Hymenoptera > Ichneumonidae > Cryptus > Cryptus viduatorius. The sequence goes on along the minus strand of OZ023224.1, from coordinate 10,506,011 downwards.
CGTAACGCCGGTGAAGAAATTTTCACTAAATAGCGAAACTATAAGTGTGCTGCGAAGAGATTCGAAACTGGGTTACGCCTATCGACCGTATCCTCCAAGGACAGTGCTTATCGAGTTACTTAGCAAGGATTCTATGACACAATCCATCACTTCCGGATGCACTCTCTTCTCTTCAGCATGCAATCGTTTATCTCGTTGTTACAGCACTATCTTAATAACTTCGTGAAATTTCCAGGTTCCCGTCGAGATACATCAATTTTTTACGAACATCGTAAAATACACACATTTGCGAAAAGTTTTTCTTTCATATTACACGAGACTCTGCGGAATGAGTTTAAAAAAAATATTCTACGTTATAATCGCAACGATAATCGGCCTGGAAGCGCGATGAACCAAGCAAAGAATTTGGTAATGAGGTCGTAGTGCGTTGACGCTGACGGTTTTTCCAAGTAGTACACAATCGGCGCACCGTGTTCCACTTTACTACTTGCACGTGACTTTTGGAGAGTCGTGAGAGTTTTACTCGGGCGATGACGAAATATCCACACGAATGCTTCACGTGAATTCAACATTCCTGGAGCCAACGGATTATTTTTAAACATAATTGAGAATTTAATTCGACTCTGAAAGGCAACAGGTTCTGTTCATTAGTCTTTCATAAGACTGCTGTGTGGCTATCTACCGACTTGATGCCGTTAAACATCCGCAGCGTCTAGACACCGCGGATCGATATCGTTTTTTCGATAGGTGTGACAAATTCTTCAATGAAATTTTCCTGGATGCGTTATTGAACGCAATCGCGAGCGATAAAAGCGTTTTGTTGCAACGTTGCATGATTCATCAGCGTCGGCTTATCAGAAAGGAACGAGTGGTGCATTTAGGTTTAATGATCTCCGCGAATTATGGCTTTTTCCTCATTAATGTCGGGCATTTCGTGAAAAAAAAATACGTCGTGACTTTGTGCAATAGATAAAAATCGATTTATCTTGATAACCATTAGGTTTTGTGTCAATATTCGCAATTAATGAGTCGCGGGATTTCCGGACGTTTCTGGAGTTTCCAAAGAAGCGATATCGATGTGTTTATCCAATTGCTCTTACGTTACATTGGGCAAATTATGTTTTCTCGCCGTTATTGACGCTCTCATTTTCATTGGGAAGCTGCGCTGACGTGGATGAGCAATTCGCACATATCGCTACTTAACATGACTGCAAATTGTTTGCTCGTAACAAATACGCGACACGCTGAATACACGATAAAAACAAATTATGGAACAAGTAAAGAAATTTATTCAGTGTTGTAACATGTATGCAGACGCGAATCAAATCCTCTTCTTGCGATATCTCATGTCGCACGTTAATCTTCATGCGCTTAACAGTACCGATATCATCTGGAATGATACCGGATAACGTTAAATCTCAATGGCAACGTCAGAGGAAAAAATTGCGAAAAGAATCGATCGATGACCGTTGGAATTTCGCACAGGAGAAATTCGACTAAACCTGCGAAACGAAATGAGTCGTTTAATCTCGACAAACGAACGACAACGAACGTGTATTCGGCTCTAATTATTACCGCCGTTATCCAGTTATCATCGGTATCAATATCGTCCCTTTGTCGCCCACCAAATCTGCACCTCGAGAGTCTCGAATTACGCAGCCAATTCAACGAGAGACTCGTATTGTAATCGCGACGAAGAGGAGACTTATTTTGTCGCTATCATCGCAATGGATGTTTTCGAAACCGCAAGCGGGGGGTCTCAGTTTATCAGTACTCTCAATAAAACAGATAGGAGGCTTGTGCTGCAAATCGCGAGGCAAACAACTCTTACGAAGCTTTAAAAGTTCAGAGTAAACTTTCGTACGTAACTTCGTGTTAACGATATTCGAGAATACGATTTTTCCCTCGACTATGAATTAAGAATCTATTGTAAACGCCGTTGCATCCGTAGATAACTGGCGCATTTCTGTAATGTTGAAATACTCGTGAAACGTTTCATCAGCCGGACGCAGAGAGGCTGACGTCACTCGTTCTCGGAATACCCTTCTCGCTGGGGACAGACTGTACGCATTCTGTGAACGAACATTTACTCGCCGATACTCGTAGCTATTGCTGCTATGCATGCCTCGATGTCGATTCTCTTACAGCGCGCGTAAAGGTGAACCTCAATGGAAAGCCTTAGCGAGAGGCTGGAGATAGAAAGTGAAAGTTTTTTTTCATCCATCAATGGCCTTGTAAAATCGACTAATCGCGTCCCGCGAAAGTTTCTGCCGATTTTTACCCACCAAAATGATATCGTTGTCTCCCGACGCTCGTGCCAAGTATCCGAAAATACATTGGGTTCACAATTTTATCTAATCGCCGAAGAATCGTTCGGCAGATTCCACGACGTAATATATATATATATGTATAAACGATTTACGAGTCCGTAAAGTTTCAGAACTCGTGGAATTCATCGTCATCGGAGACCTGCCGATCGAATGCGGAAAGACACTATGGATATCCGCGCGCATATAATTTCCTGATGCAGTCCCGTCATCGCGAGAGAATAAAAGATAAACGATAAATAAACTCGAAGTAAACCGACGATGACAAATATCTCCAACGAGAAATATCGCCAATGACGCGCTCTTCGACACTTCCACACGCGATACCGTAATTGTTTATCAAAAACATTCGCGCAGGAAATACGATGGAACTTTGGACTCCATTACGGTGGCCGCGCATACCTAGAGATTGAATTTTATTTCTGGTAACCCGAAAGTCAAACCAGTGAACGCCGGTTGTAGTCTGCCAAAAGTAGAGGGGGATAGAGAAATTTTCTTCGTCGTTGTGAAGCTACTCTACGATCGCTTTAGTCCGCTCGGGTTGATTTTTCTTCGTAATATAATCATCGAGCGATAATTAAGCGATAGAAACGACTCGGCGCGTCGAGGTGGAGCTCCCGATTCCGATTACCATGGATCGGGTTGCATCGACGATGAAAAAAAAGAAGAAGAAGAAGTCACGAAGGTTCACTTCATCGTGACTTTCATCGTCCGGAATTCATTTAAATTTTCCATCACTTTCCAAGTGAAACTTCTACAGAATTCTCGTAAAATGAACAATCCACGAAAGCCGATGAAAATACGCGTAATAATCGGGAGGCTCGTCGTCGAAGCTTCGTAACGTATGAACTTTGTTACCGATAACGCAAGTGTCTTGAATAACGTGACGTCAATGCCTCCGATTGTTATCTTCTCTTTAGCAGAAATCAACAAAAATAAACGTTAGCTGAATATCAAATAACATTTAATACCGCCGACCGTGAGACGAGCAGAGCTCGATGACCCAATGAAGGTCTCGCAAAGCTAAATACTTAAAAAGATCGTGTGGTTTATACAGGAAATTATGAAGAGAGAGTGCGTTTCAAGGTCGGAAACTGTAAATCTCAACTACATTATTACCTTGTGCAACCGATCATAATAATCAGTCGGTGGTTCGTTGCGTTAACGTTTGTATATCAAACGCTTGCGAGGGAGTCACGAGTAGCTTTCCTCTCTGTCTCTCCGCTAGTCTCGGCAACGTAATCTCGCCGGCACCGACGATAACTAAAACGGAGGCGGGTCGTCGTGTGTGACGTCGCGGAAGGTAGTGGGGTTCCCGTAGCGAACGGTTTTGCCTCAACGCTGCTATCTCCATTTCAATTCTCGTCCGGCAGTAGTTGTGAGGCCCCCGTGACTGTGAGCGCGAGCTCAGTGTCTCGAGATCGGTGTTACTCCGACGAGCTCTCTCTCGACCGGTGTGAACAAAAAAACATCGAAGAATTACCAAAAAAAAAAGCAAAACCACTGCCGAAGTTTAAAATCCGCGATTTTCGCGGGTGTAATCGTCTATCGAAATACATAGACGCGTAGAAAACTAAATTATCGTGATTGTGAATGTTATTTAAAAAATCGCGATCTATAATGCTGGAACAACAGGGTCGCGTGGACAACGGTTGTCAAGTTTGCGCCGAGTTTCTACAGAATTATCATGAACTTCTTCAAAGGGTAAGAATCGAATTGGACTTGAGACTTCCGACTGACGCGTTAAATCATCGAAGTGTAGACATTCGCGAGCAATTATTGTTTCTATTGTAGCGACAGTTGTACGTACGTTTGACTAGCAGAAATGAATTTATTCTTGAAAACGATCATCTCTCCGCGTGGAAGTTGCCCCGTGACCTTCTCAATCTTGAGATAAAGTCCCGTGACTCGAGGCTCAAAAGATTCCAACCGTAAAGTGGACTTAATTTCTCGGTTCGGTCAGTCAACCATCACGTGGATTATTTATCGTGCGCCAAGATTTTCTCATCTGCATTATACACTGTGGAAACTGAGGGAAAGTGTAACGAGATTGCTGCTCTCCCGCCAAGAGATCTCTCGGAGTTCGAAACGGTCCTAATATAGTGGAGGAGGTTTCAGTGCCGTATGCCGGAGACGCTATACCCACTGAGCTCTCCAATCGCTGTTCCGGATATTTCAGTGTTAGACGATGACTCATCGCGATTCTTGAACTTGCCGCTGAATTTCGTTGAGATTTTTTTCTCCATCGGAAATGCGATAATGAAATCGTCGATTTTTCAGCTCGAAGAGTACAACAGGTGTTCTGCTCGCGGCGATCGAACGTCATCGACGTACGCGTGTCGGCTTTCTTTCGTCATCAGGCATATCGGAAATATATTACTAATGCGATATATTAATTCCGAGACAGAGGTCTTTCATTACGCGTATTAAAGTTCCGGTGGCTTTGTATACGAAAAAAAAAAATGTTACCATCCGCTGGAAACTACCGGATGGATTATTCTAACAATAAAACGACGAGAAATTCACGTGCGAAGGTTTCAAAAAAATTAACGAGCTGCAAATAGTCCCGTCGTGACGGATATCTAAATGCGAATTCGAAGGCAACCGTTATCTGTAACCGGACACTCGGAGATATTGATTGATACTCATCGACAATCGCGATGTCAAGTTACGTGACTGTTGCGAATACCGCGAATTTGTCATTCGCCGTTAACGAAAATATCGATGTTTAATCTGCGGGTTTCTTTCGCAAGAATTTTTTCTGCCACTGACCGTCCGCGTGTATATTCGCAACAGCGACAAATCGTAGAAAGTTTTTGAGTTAAGGACGACCCGATGCGGTACGAGAAGTTTCCTCGTTACGTAGCCGATTCGGAGAGTTTGTCCCACGAAAGTTCTTGCCGAATGCCACCGGGCTACGAAGACCCCGGATACAAGAGTGATGGAAGCGAGACGAGAGAATAAAATATTTAGAACTGACATTGGGCAAAGTACCAAACGATTCTTTGGCAAATTGCCGTCAAAGCGGATAGAAGCTGTAGGCGCTGTTGGACTCTCTTAGGTATCGGCAGGCATCGCTTCTTTTCGTCCCGCGTCCTCCAATCATCGTCGGTCTCATTTAGTCGTATCTCTCAGTCTTAATTGCTGTTGCAAACTCAGAGCAGCAGCTTACGCTTAGTGAATAAAAAAAATTTCATCTTAAATCAAAAAGTCCACATTGACTTTTCCAATATCTTCGAGCGAAGCGACGTCATCATCTCGTAGTGCAATTATGGATAGTCTTGACAATATCGAGAGCGATCTATATCTCGAGATTTACGTAAAGTTAAGTATCTCCGGCAGGTTAAGCTGCCGCGTCAAAGAATCGTCCTCGTCGTTCGGAAACTTCGATTGAATCGAATCTGTATATCTTGCTGCGCGATCGTACGGTTTCACATTGTTGCACCGCTAAGGCTGTGCCGTCCCTCCAACAATTTCTTTTTTTTTTCTTTTATCGTGCTAATTGAAAGTCACACGCGTATAGTTAGAGTTGTATCTCAATCGTCACCTCTGTCAGAGAACAATCAACTCGCGTCGCGTCGACAATAGTGATTAACGGGCGTCTGGCATAGAGAGATACGCGTTCGACTCGTGATAATCGGAGAGAATGAGAAAATAGATCATTATCATTGTTTCATTGACTGGTATACTGTCTGAGTCCACATCTCGGCTTTCGTCACGAAAAATAACACACCGGAATCGACGTATCTATTAAGTCTATAGACGAAAGAACTTTGTTTCGCGCGTAAAAAACGATTATTACACTTTTCGATAGTGAAACCGATACAACTCGATTGTCGAAAGTTCGAAACGGATACGTAGCAACGAGCGAATAAGGAAGCCAAGCTGCGATGTCGTTGCGAACGTTCTACAGGCACGTGGCTCGCTTATTGTGCAATGCCGCACGGGGACGTAGTACGGTCTCGTAGAATCCGGTTATAAGCGGTTTCATGTCAGACGCAATGTAGATAACGATGTTCGCATTTCTTTTTTTCTGTAACACAGACGAAATTTTTCAAAAATCAGAGAAAAGATATCTTGTGATAAAAAAAAAAAAAACCTCCAATAACCGATAAAATCGTATTGTCAAACAAAAGAAAGCTAAAATGATTGCAAAACTTCTTTAAACAGACTTTGACGTTTCTTGCCGTCACGAGTTATGCATTATTATCTCAAATTACATCACATCACTCATATTCTTACACACGAGTTTCAAGTTCAAAATGCAGCTCCGAATTTCGCTCGGGTAGGTTTTGCTGAAGGATTTTACGACTCGCGATAAATGCGGTTACTTCTCGGAAATTTTTCGTCACGAATCTCGTTAATTTTTTGTCTCGTTATGATTTCAGTACATGGATATCGGAGAGGATATGGGAGTACCGGATGACTTCACAAACAGTGAAATGGTCTCAGGTATGTGGTGGAGACACTTGTTGTCAGGTGGAATCGCAGGTGCTGTTTCCCGCACTTGTACCGCTCCTTTGGATCGCATCAAAGTTTATCTACAGGTAGAGAACGGCGACTATTAAAAAATACAATTGTTTCATTCGAAGAACAAATTTTCTAATTGTTTTATTTGTCTCGTCAGGTCCATGGAACTCGACAGTGCAACATAACAAGTTGCTTTAGGTATATGCTGCGGGAAGGTGGTATACTGAGTCTGTGGCGAGGAAACGGTATAAACGTACTTAAGATCGGTCCGGAGACGGCGCTCAAGTTTATGGCCTACGAACAGGTTAAACGAACGATCAAAGGAAACGACACTCGGGAACTCGGCATCGACGAGAGATTCATGGCGGGTTCTCTTGCGGGTGGTATCAGTCAGTCAGCTATTTATCCGCTGGAGGTATTAATAAATTTATTAATCATCGATTAATCGTCCATCGATTGATTCGTCAAAGGAATCAGCAGAATTTTATTTTTTAACGTTAACGATTATTGTTAGGTGCTGAAAACAAGATTGGCGCTCCGTAAGACCGGCGAGTTTTCGGGAATCGTCGATGCTGCTAAGAAGATTTATAGTCAGGGAGGTCTGAAGAGTTTTTATCGAGGCTACATTCCCAATCTCATTGGAATACTACCGTACGCTGGTATTGATTTGGCTGTGTACGAGGTACGTTTTGTCGTTACTGAAACGCTTTTCAAAAAAAACTTCAATCACAGATAAATCGAATGAAAAAAAGAACTTATTTTCAACAATTAAAAACGTTCCGCATGATGTTGAGTCAAAATAACTATCGCATTTTTCTTCACCGCAAAATCCGTATTATCACAATAATTTTCGGGAAATTTCTGTTAATTTTTTTTCTGGAAAACACAAATTTACCGCTTAATATGCTCCTAGATTGCCATCGCATACTGAAAATCGCTTCAGCCATGAAAAAAAAAAACATTTCGGACGATTATCATGTTCTATGCGTTCCTGCACTTGTAAAGATCGTTCATAATGCTGATAACTATCGCTATTAATATTTTTTCAATAGATGTGTTACTAATAGACACATTAATTGTATGTTTACAGACGCTAAAGAATAGATATTTACGTTCGCACGCGAAGGACGAGCAGCCAGCATTCTGGGTGCTACTATTGTGCGGTACCGCTTCGAGTACAGCGGGACAAGTGTGTTCGTATCCGTTAGCTCTAGTCAGAACCCGGTTACAAGCTCAGATAACACCGGACAAAATCCCCAACACGATGGTCGGTGTTTTTCAAGACATCATTCATCGAGAAGGCGTACGAGGCTTGTACCGAGGATTAACTCCTAACTTCCTGAAGGTAAGTCTCACCAACGATAATCCCGCATTAATACAATATTTCTCAACTTTTTTTTTCACCACAATATTTTTTTTTTCCTCATAGGTCGCTCCAGCCGTATCGATAAGTTACGTGGTATACGAGCACTTCAGACAGGCATTAGGCGTTAACATGACGTGATGAATATGCTTATTAGGGAATACTAATTTAATTAAATTATTATTGTAAATGTATGATAAGAAGTATGTGGTAAAATTTGCGAGCCTAAACGAAAAAAAAAGTAAAAAAAGAAGTAAAAGTAACAAATCAAGCGAGCCGCGGAGGCATCGTCTCGCGATATCAAGAGGCTCGTCCGCGCTCTCCGCCTCTTCTAGTTTTCGCGAGGCGATTATTAAAATGCAATCTATTTATTGCTGAGCTCTCAAAGCTCGTTACTACTTAAACAAAATAAAGCATCGCTGCTAATTTATCCGCTAAAGAGGTAAAAGAAAGAAAAGAAAGAAAAAAAAAAGCAAAAATAAGGAAATAATAGCTTCTCGATTAAAGCTCAGGTCGTAGATCGACGAAGCTTCAAGGAAACACAGAAAAACAAAATTTCTCTCTAAATAATAGATGAAGGGACCCAACCGGGGCCTTGACTGATAATCGGGCTTCGCTAAGTCCGAGGAGAATAGCCGAGACAAACGAGACGCAATCGACTGAACGTAGTTAAAAGTTGAAAGTAAGTCGGGATAATAATGAAACCGACAGGATTTTTTTAGAAGTAGGAATGAAAGAAAAAGAAAACGATTAATCAAAGATTCTGACGCGTAGGTAAACGACCGAGTTATTATATTATACTTACTCTGTGATAAGTATGATTGTAAGAGAATTTGTGCGTACAGTTAGCGACGGTCGTATCGTTGACGTATTTTGTAAACGAATTTTCTTATTGCGTAGTGAATACCCGAAAAAAAGAAATGGCAGATAAGTTATTCAGTGGTTGTGCCGACAAGACGAAAGAAAATAAAAAAATAAACATAACAAGACGAAAAGTTGCTTTATATAAAAATATTAACGTGCGCGAGATTCGCCGTTTCTTGAATTGTAAACACGATAATAATTGTCCTGTGTTTCTCAAGCTTCGTCATAACTCAAAGCGTTAGCTCTTATATTATAACTCGTGCCGGGGGTCGTTTACCCTGCGCGTGAGATAATAACGAGCGTCTAAAAAAAATGAAAAACAAAAAACACCATTCCCTAGTAAAGAAATCGTTTTAAACGAATTTTTGCATGTTACTACGAAAAGTTATTGATATTTACACAGATAGATTTCGGCATTATTGTACCGAGTGCAGGATCGCATAAGGGAGGCATCGATTACTTGTACCTTTCGAAACAAGAGAAACAAACGATTGAGATCATAGGACTGTCCCGCGTAGTTATTTTTTTTTCTCAATACACACGCAGCGAATGTTACGGATTGTTTGCCGTATTGAAACTGAGAAAAAAAATGCTTTTACACTATCTACAGATATTTTTTAAGTGTATGGGACTGATGTTAAAAAAACATGACTTTACTAAGAAAACTTTTTTGTCGACCAGTGAGAAAAAACGCAATTTTTTTTTTTTTTTTTGTAGCCACTTCCTTTTTTTTTATCGCATCAGCGTTCATGTATGAATGATTAGATCTATTCTGTGAATACGAATTTAATTTATTGATTTATGATAATAGATAACCGGGGTTCCTAAGAATAAGCAAAGACGTCTCTCTGCTTCACACGGTCCTAACGATGAGAATGATTATTGAACGAATTTGCTACGAATTCATTGAGATACTAATATTAAAAAGAATATCTTTCTCTGCAAAGCAGAATGTACTTCAGTGTTTTGATGATAATATACTACACTATTATACGAATAATTCGAGAATGAGGAGTTTTTCCGACGCGTTAGCGTATTATGAACTTCGTGACGCGACATTAATAACTCAGTTTTCTCTTTAAACCTTATCTGTGTCAATAAATTCGTTGTTGCTCACTGCCCCCATTGTTCGGGAGCGATGAAAAAGTAAAAGAAGAAACCGCATAAGCACCACCAAAGATTATCTTTTCATCGAAGAAAAGTATCGTCTTGTTACAGTGCCGATAACATATAATTCTTGCTATTGCATTCTGTATCCAAATGGTATCTGTGATGTATAGACGATAAGAATAAGAAAACAAAAATAACTGATGAGGTAAAAGAAAAAAGTTTTCACACGAAACACGGTGCGAATACAACTATTTGAATACAGGATTTGATAGATTTACTTCTTCTTATTCTTCTTCTTATTCTCCTTCTCGTTTATATCTCGTAATTAAACACACAAAAAACATTTCGCTGCATTCGTTGTTTAGATAGTTCAGCAGCTTTTTTGACTTGCGAAACCGATATATTTCATTTCGTATGTATTTCAAAATTTAAATATCCGCGAAACTAATTATACTTCGAGAGCCTCTTATTATGGTCTTTGTAAAATGTAAATACATTCCGACATCGTCATCAAAATATGTATTTCTCAATTTGATCAATGAATCCAATAAAAAAAATTGAAAAAATCGAAAACAGTCGCGCGATACTTATTTTCTTGCGTAATATAAAAGGTATATTCTTTGTATTATTCGTAATAAGCAATTTGTTACAGTAACGGTCTCGTAGACACGGCGGAATGTCGCAGAATTGCACGTAAAAAAAAAAGAAAAAAATTGCGCAATCAATCGGATAACTTCTTCGCTGCTTCTTTGTCTAATATCAAAAATAACGTTCCATCGGTTGGTTGAACAAGTCCCGCTGGCAATTTCTCCTTAGTTACCCAGATACGCTGCAAAGTAAATTTCGATAATAATCGCGTAATAATAATCGCAAATAAAGGAAAATATGAAAGAAAAATTGAAAAAAAAAAAAAAAAAAAAATTCACCTCCACCATATCAGCTTTGCCGGCTCCCGCTATGGCAAATATGCAAACTCTCGCGTTATTTATAACTGGAAAAGTCAATGTAATTCTGGAAGGTGGCGGTTTGGGAGAATCGTTGATTGGACAGACCCACAGACTTGTCTCGTCCAGCAGTCGATGTCCCGGAAACAGTGAACACGTGTGACCGTCGGGTCCCATCCCCAGCAGCAAAACATCAAATCTCGGTAAGCTGTGCGGAGGAAAGTACACAGACATCTTCTTGATGTAATCTTTGGCTGCGTCTTCGGCTGTAAATGTTTTTATTATCTATAAGGAAATTCAAAAAACTGAAAATAAAAGATTGGCAAAAGATGATTAATAGGAATGGCCCTCCGTACCGGAGAGTTCGGGATCTACGGTGACAAATTGACTCTCCGTTATGGGAATTTTTGTCATCAAATTAACTTTGTAAACTCCGTACGTCGATTCTTCATTGTCAAACGGAACGATTCTCTCGTCGCAGAAGAAAAAACGCCATTTCGTCCAATCCGTCTTAATCGCGGGTAAACCTTCGGAAAGAAATTTTACCAACGAACCACCTGCGAAATACGATTAGAAAAAAAAATTGAAAAAAAAAAAAAACAGGAATTTCGTTTATCGCGATAAGATCGAACGAAATAACGATCGTTTGTACGTCAATTAGAATGATCAGGTCGCACCTGACAATCCAATTTTGAAGATTCCCTCGCGTTCTATCGTCTTATTAGCATTATCCTCGATAATACTTGACAGTTTTTTCACTACGCCGGGTACATCGGATTCGATAATTATCTTGGGTTCCATATTTTCTCGTGCAAAAAATCTATTCTACGAAGAAGTCGCGTCAAGTGATACTCGCCGACGAGACTACAATTTGCAATGCAATAAACGGACTTTGTATGTTGACGAAATAATATATACGCGAAAGAGATGAGATATTATTGTTGGATCATCGCCACGGATTACTGAACGAATGGGAGAGGGAAAACCGCGAATTCGCGAACGAATCGGCCGCGGAGGAGGAGGAATATACAGTTGATATAGACGGAATCGTTCGAGCGGCAGAATTAAACTTCGTATTGTCGGAATATTCCATTTTCACAAAAAAAAAAAAGAAACGACATATATATATAATGTACAATTTAATTAAACTGCATAGCTTCATTTTTGTTAATACACAATTTGCTATCATGAGATTCATAGTACTTTGGCGTCGAATGTACAATCATTTATTTACACTGAAAAACACGAAGAAGAATAGGGAAAACAGAACAATCTATCAGTCCGTGAGTAACGCAGATGCGTCATCGTTGCTTTTGCGGGGAATGATTCTTATCCACAATCCTCCTTTGGCTCGTACGGTTAGCCTGAACTTTGGAAAAACTTTCTCCTTTCCCAATACCGGCAAAAGAACACATTTTCGAAGCACTGCACTGATCATCGATTTTATTTCCAACATTGCGAATTTGTTGCCTAAAAAAAGAAAAATCGTTTATACATTTCGTAAATTTCGATAAAAATGTAAAATTTCAACGCGTTGCTTTCTTACCTATACAATTTCTCGGACCAGCGCTGAAAGGAATATAGGAGTAAGGATGCCGTCCGACAGAATTTTCTTTACTGAAACGTTCGGGTCTGAAGCTATGAGGATCCGAAAAATGATGCGGTAGCCGATGGGTGCTGTAAGGTAATATCAGAACTCCACAACCCGCTGGAATAACGTGTTTCCCTGTTGATAAAATGAATTTCAAACTATAATAATAGATTATCGATTATTGCTTTTCTATTTAGCAGCGAATAGCAACTCATAGTACCCCTACCGATCGTCACATCTTCACCGAGTGTTCTCGCGAACAGTGGAACACTCGGATACAATCTCAGAGTTTCTTTGATGCACATTTCCAGGCATTTCATAGCGCGAAAATCGTCCATAGTAGGTGAGTATTCTTTATTAGTACCAAATATTTCGTCAACTTCGTTGACGCATTTTTCCAGCCACTCGGGATTATTTCCGAGCAGAAAGAGCGTCATAGCTGTCGCAGTTCCGACGGAGTCCTGACCGGCCAGCATGAAGGTACAACACTCGTTAACGATTTCTTCGTCGTTGAAAAAAGGATTCTTCTCACTTGTTTCTATCATGAAATCCAGCAGAGACTTCCTATTTGTATTTGCCGATTTACCGCGACTAATATGGTGAATACGGCGTTTTTCCTCGATAATTCGTCGACAACCATTGGCAAGATCATCGCGATGTTTCTGTTCGTTTTTTCCCGCACTCGTCATTTTATAGATAGAATCAATTAGCAGCCACGGTCTGATAAGACGATAGGGAACGACAACCTTTCCTCTGAAAAAATAGAACACTTTTTAGGAGAAGTCGATCAGCAGAATTTTTTTTTCTAAATCAAACGCGTCTCGTTAAAAAAGCGTTATTACAGCTTTCGATACCGATCGGGATAAGGAAAAGTTTTACATAGTCTCGACGAATCGATTTTTTTTTATTTACACAAATCTTTAAATCGCAATTACGTACTGTCTAAATGGTAACGCCTCGTGTGCCGAACTCCGGTCCTTCGCGCAAATCTTTACGCCCAATACCGTCTCTGAAACGCACGAAGCAAATACACATTGTGTACATTCAGAATTTTCAAGGATCTCGTGTTTACTTTTTCTCTGAAGCGCGTCTGACCCTCGCGCTCCGCTCCAGTCGACACTCACCATTGAGAATTTCGTACACGGAGTCGTTGACGAACGACGTGATGTCGATGTCTCGGCCACCCACGCTTAGCAATTTCTCAACCAAACGTTCGGAACAGCGTGCAAACGTTATGGCGAACTTCTCGAGATATTGAAGATGAAACGCCGACTGAAGAATCTTCCGATGCGACGTCCACGAGTCGACGCTTCGCGTAATCAAACCCTTGCCGAGAAAATTATCGAGCATCTTGTAAAAAACTATCTTTCCGGAGTGTTTGCTGTTTCCGAGGACAAGCTGTATGTCTTCTGGTTGGAGAAGCACTACGCACGGCAATAAAGTTAACCAGATTCGAAATATCGAACCGTATTCCTTGTACGCCTCGTGAGACATCATGTGAAGTACTGAAATTTATAGTCGCACCCTTTATTTTTTTACGATCGTAAAACCAGTGAAACCGGTGAAGCTATTCGTTCGAAATAATAACATCGATGCTTCGATATCGAAGAGCTCGCAGCCTATCGCCACTTTCTTCCTTTTCGTATTAAACCTTTGGTTTTTATCTCTAATGTTGTAAAACTTTCACTTACGATTCTCGTTGTAAGCCAAATTCGCGTTGCCTAATACTGGGATGGCCGGTGGTCCATCGAGAGACAAGATGAATCGGATTATTCTCAGACGATTCTTGAAGCTGTATAGAAGGTAAAAGATGACCAGAACAAAGAGGAGGACGTAGAGCAATATTTCGCTCCGCGATCTATCCCACTGTAACGCAAATAAATGGCAAATGCAATTTTCGTGTTTTCGGCGAAATTAGATCGATACACAGGTGTTTTAAATGCAAACGTTTTTTTAGCGGATTCGCGTTAAGTGAACGACGTATATTTCGATGAGTTCATTGGACCATTGGGATCGCGAATTAACTTCTATCTTCAAGGATATTTGCGCGTTGAACTTTTCGGTTGACTGCCAACCGACATAATGTTGACGTAATATTAATTCAAAATCGTAAAAAAAAGGAACGCTCATTTGTGGTTCTACCGGTTAACGAAGTGAATAAATTAGTTCGCGGTGACATTGATGGGTTTAGATAATCTTCGGGAATACTATTTCCGTGGCTCCGCCACTAATGTCGTCGTAAATCAATGAGACCAATCAACAGTTTTCTTATTATTAGTTATTGTATTTGAAATAAATGAGAAGCGGAAAAACTCACAATTTGTTGAATAGTCGTAACCACCACCATCGCGCAATCAGGAATTTGAAATGAGAATTGAAGACGATGATTTTTTTTCTGAAGAGCATAAAGCTGTTCGAGAGAAAATCGATGGACCCGGAGTCTCGGAGGAATATCTTCTCCTGACGATCCTTTTATACTCCTGAATCGGCGGTAGGGGAGACCCAAGAGCTTATTTTTTTCCTCCCATACATAGCTGCACCTTGTCGACTCTCATTATCAGTTTCTGTTTCGTATATTCGTTTATTGCGACGTACACTTGACGTTTGAGTGTAACACGCACTTTTCCAGTTGTCCACTTCTCAAACGAGACGACGAGGACAGTACGGCTTTTATGCTCGCGAGTGTTCACTTCTTCGATGATTTTACTTAATAAGAAACCCATGAATAATTCTCGGCGATAAGCACAATGACATTACGATTCTCCTTTTTTTTGTGGTTTTTATTTTTAGCGATTCTACGATTTGCACAGAAGTCTTATTCGCTATGATTTCATCCGTAACCCTTGTAGCTGCGAAACGCCGAAGTCAGCCGAACAAACTGAAATCTCTCGTCGCGTTTTAGCTTTCTTTATATACCTCAACTCATAATCGATCCATGAGGATCAACAGACGATCGATTAATCGGCAGTTCATAAACGAATCACGTTCGCGGGTTGTGAAGCGACGGCGTGTTTCACAAGCGCCGAGCGTCTTCACGGGAGGCAATAAATGATCATCAAACATTGTCGCGAATGCGCTAAAAATAGCAAATAATTATCATGTTTAGTTGAAGGAAAAAAAAAGAGAAATAGAGCTTTGAGATCTCAACGGAGCTTTGAATAAACATGAAATTATTCCGTGGATAACACGCCTGAGGATAGGCAATTCGAAATGTTTAAACTGAATCCCTTTGTTCCTGCATTACCGACGCAGTCGATGACGAGACTACATTTTGTCGCCATCTCGTCTAAAGAATTTTACTCACTCGCCGACGGAACACGTTGTCTCGCGCTCGCGACGATAAGGCTGCGATCTTTGCCCGATGATAAAAAAAAAAAACATCGCGGCAAAAGCTTGAATCGCTCCGAATTTTTCGTGACGTCTCTCGGGCGCAGCCGCGGGATAAGTTCATCCCTCCGGCTTCCACCCCGAAACGAAAACAACCCTTACCAATTCAAGTCAACTAAATGCATTTTGCAATTTCCGGTATTATTTTTTTCGCACGCGAAAATTTTGGAAGAATCTCGAAGTTCGGCAGATTCGGAGAAAAATTATTGCTGACCTCGAAATTTCATTAATATTCAATTATCGACGAGATTATTGCGACGAATCGCGGTATCCTGGTATTATCGATTGACGCCGGTCCAGTGTTCCTCCACTCTCCATCCGTCCTCGGGAGTCGACGGTCTCTCGCGTTCGCCACCTCCTTTGCTTCATTATTTCGCACTAATAAATCATAATCTACGATCGTCGGAGTTAAGCTATAGCTTCTGCTTATTCTCGATAAATAGAAGAAAAACATTCGGGTCGAAAAATCAAACACGCGAGAGAATCGCAGATTAAAACGCGTCTTTATTAACTATATATAAATTATTGACGGTGGGGTTGGGCGATGAGAGGAGATTGTCAGTAGCGCGGGCGTACGTCGGTGTACTCCTGTCGAATAGTGGGAGTGAAGAGTTCTCGCGGGCAGTACACGTGATTCCGTAGTCTCTCAGTGCACAGATAGCTCCCGCGCCGTTCGCACACGTTGTGCTCTCCACATACTTTCCTTTTTTCATCTTCACGATTTCGAGACAAGTGAAAGAAGAAAAAAATAATACAATGTGCAACGCGATAAGTTTATTCAAATCAAATTTCCTTTCTCGTCAATCGTATCGACAATAAACGTAGAAGGCTGTGACAATCGGTGATCGCGTTTTTGTCTTCAGTCTCCGCGGGCCGAGACTGTGCCAAAGATTTGACGTTAGCAAGATTTTTTTTTTTTTTCGTAAATCAACTTCGACTACTTTTTCGTTTTTGACAAAAATAAAAAAAAATCAACCATCTTGACGAAATGGAGTTCAAGTTCAACGTTAACAAACTTCTGCCGAGAAAAATAAACAAAATTAGTCACACGCTGATACCCGAAGATTTCAGAGGCGATCGTCGGGAACTGAAGTGAGTATGATATTTCGATGTATATATAGTTTCGTCTCGAATTCCTTATCTTCGTTTCATCTCTTGTGTATATATCTCTATTATTCAACGATTCAACAACGGCGGCGATCGATTCTCTTCATGACTATCACTGTGCCGCACAGTAGCATATTCGAGTTATCGTCTTGTTTATACTTTCACCATAGGCGACTCTTGTACTCCTATAATCTACGCGAAATACTTTCGCTTGCCATTTGCCAAAACGCAAAATATCTTAACTACTGAATTACATATATCGTAAGAAAAAAAAAAAACGAAAATGTAAACATTTCGAGAATAACTCCGCATCCGTGTGAACACCTTGTGGAATATTCACGCTGTGTAATTCTTATCGTCGTAACGAAATGCCGGCGTACAGAATGTGTATTAAAGAAAAAGGTGGGCGGACGAGAGAGACGGGTCTGTGCGTTTCTCGCGGTGGGCAGTTGAAAAATTTACATGGCCAAGTGGCTTTCTGCGCCGTCGAGCCCTTCGTCGCGGCAAACACGCGACTCTCCGTGTGTCACTAGCGAGGTCATCGAGTCATTCTCGCACGCAAGTCGTCGAGGAAAAAAAAAAAAAAAAGAAAAAATTATTCAACTATCGATGTTTTTTGTACGCACGTGGAAATAACGCCGTTTTTACTGGGAAATCGATGTATTCGTGAAATGAAAAAAATGCCATGCTTCGCGGGCGAGCGAAGCGAAGGTCGAGCGCAGTCATCGAAGCGATACCGGAAGTTCGTGATCCGTGTCGAGAAAGTCCCCCGCGAAAGGGGGATATTTAAAAAAAAAATGTTCAAATTCCGGAAAGTGCTTTTTTCGCTGAGATTTATATTAAAAATTAGAAATTTCCCTTCGCCTGTATCTTGTACCGCGATAAATAGCGTCACCTGCGAGATTCGCCGAGATGAGTGGCCTCATCGTCTTCCTGCCTACCGCATGTTATTACGTTTGCCACGCGCCAAGTACCGAGATAAATAGCGAAAAGACTTCTCCTTCATCCAAGCGTAACTGTCGCCGTAGTAGCGAGAAGGTTCCTATTTCGCTTTGAAGCGAACTCACGGTACAGAGGGTACAGGAAGGCATAAAAGAGCCGCAGGTGTCTCTCGGAACGCAGAATACAGTCGGGAAGATTTACGTCTCGGTCTTGAATCTCATCTGAACCGTGAAGAAAGAAGCGGCAACTCGTTTCCTCCTCCGCGCTGTGGCAATTTTGACCCGTAAATTACTAAGAAATTCTCATATACTTTCACAACTCTTTTTTTTTCTTTTTTTGCTTAATTTCTTTACAGAATCGTAACAAATTTACTGAAGCGAGCAACAAGTACTTTTTTTTTTTAATCGTATTCCGCTCCAAAAAGACGCGGAATTCTAACGCGAGAAAAAATGAAAAATGATATAAAACGAATAGAATACATCGGAGAATGAACTTTTGTTCTTCCAAGCGTTCCACGTGACTCGCTATGATTCACCGCGGCGTGTTTCCCACACAAACTTGGAAGGTATCACAGGCTATAGCGCTTGAGAACATCGAGGCGTAAATAACGTTGACGTAACGCCAGAAACACAGCGCGCTTCGTACCGCCGAATCACCTGCTGAATCGTACATAGAGACAATATAGATAACGAGTATTTCACAGCGACTTTAAAAAGTCTTCTACCGCGAAGCTTCGTTTTCTTCGCCAACATATATTTCGATGAACTCCGGAGAATGTCGTTAACCCCGGAGAAATCTCTGATTGTTTTTTTTTTTCGTCGATATTTCTATTTTCTTCAACTAAATTGGTTTTATTTTTTAATTTTTTATCACGATGCTCCGTTTTCTTTGGCTGAAATATATTTCTGAGAAATTAAAGTATCGCTGTCGTTGACCCCGAAAAAATCTCGAACTATTTTTTTTTATTTATATTCAAATTTTTTCTATTAGCGCCGAACCAACAGCCCGAACACACGTCGTTGCTTATCAGATAATCGATTAGTAGAAGTGAAGCGAGACGATGAGACCGGACGTCGCGTGACCGTCTACATGTTCCAGTAGAAATATTTTCCCTTCTTCGTTCCCTCGCGCCGTTCGACATCACTGTAAACCAAGTAGAATATCGCGTTTTCATCGACCTCTTTCGCTCCGAAATCCTTACGTGCGGCAATCCCTCCCCCTCCTTCCCCTCCACCTCGTCATTAACGTAATGGAATAATATCGTTTATTGCTTTCCGTGATCTACTGTGTCCGCAAGGATCGCTATCGCGTTTGAATACAAAGTAGACAAGTATCATTTGTGCTTTGATTTTACGTTTCTATTTTTATCCTTTTTTTTGCAGCGAATGCCAGAGACTACTGACCCGCGTACTGGACGAGATGGGTGAGGCGTCGGCGAGGGCACAAGGGCTCAACAAGCCTATTACCAGCGCCCTTAAGCTGCGAGACACCGATCATCTCGTCTATCTTCTCGTCGATAGCGAAGGGAACAAGTAATTAATCGAAAATAATAATCGATCGCTTCTCGTTATCGTCGACAGGTGATTATCGGAGAAAATTTAGCTTCCGCGAGGGTGCAAATGGCAATTTGGAGGATAGCCGCGGGGGGTGAGAAAAAAATAACGTTGCAAACTCGTTGGATCGATGGCGAGGCGTACGACGCGCCTCCGGTTATATACTATACGTCTCGACTGTAGACGCGTAGCTTGACTTTCCTTCTGAGTTTCGATCGGGTTATTTCCTTCCTTTCGTTCCAATTAACGTGACCCGACAAATTAATATGTAATTTATAACTCAATTGCACAGTTTTCTTGCAAATTGAAGGTAAAACGGAGTACTTGAAACGAATAATTAAAATCGATCTATAATTTGCATTTCTTTTTTTTTTTACGATCCATAATTTGTATTTGATATCTTCGATTTGTAACACTTTTAATTGCTTTTAAGATTATCTATTAAGAGAAATCGATAGAGACATTTTTTTTTTATTTTTCCAATAGTTCGATTGTAAAGCGAAAATCTATGTTATCATTGGCAGTTTATCGGAGAAAAATATTGTGCAACTTTTCATTCGGATGCAATTAGCCGTGTTAATCGCTGGCTGCGCAACAACGAACGGAGAGGAACGAACAATACTTCGATTTCTATACGCTCCGCATTCGGGGTAAAGGTGCTCCGGTTTATTGGAGCGAAGCGATGATAAGTTACCGGGATAAATCTTTGAATCTTCCGGAATTTGGAATTCGGCCAAAAGCTTGTCTTCCGGTGTACGTCCTCGCGATTATTTCATTCTCCGACTATAAGACGACGCGGTAGAAACCCCCGAAGTCCGGTCCCCAACACTGTATATTACGACCCACTTTCCCACCCTCGATAAGCTCTGAGCTTTTGAATTATGCAGTTCTCAACTGGGGTTGCGGAATTGTTAGCAAAAGTATAAAAAAAACTCCGCGACCTGTCGATGATGACGATTTGTGCTCATTGCACCGATTCTTCACTTAACATACTTTATTCACGACGTCCTTCGCGGCGATTTCTGTTTACGTTTTACAGCGGATACGGCTGCGTTGTGGGTCTTCTGAAGACCGGATCGAAGAATCTATTCATGTTTGACGAGAACGGTCTTCATTATCAGCTTCAACCGCGATGCATTCTCGACTTCTACGTTCACGAATCACGCCAACGCATGGGACTCGGAAACGTGCTTTATCAGCATATGCTTTCCGTAAGATTCGAAAACAATGAAAGACAAAAAAAGTGCCTTTTTTATAGTACGAAAGGAGTTTTTCACGATGACGATAGCATTCGTAAAGTTGACGCCCCCACTATCTCTGTCTCGAGTTCTCGCTCTTGTTTCTTCGTCACGGATCGCGTTGATGCGCTACGGAGCACTACTATTTAACGTTCGTCTCGTAGCGGAAGAGAAAAGAGAGCGCCGGGCTCTCGTCGACGTTAACGGTGAATTCCGTTGCTCCGTATCCACTGAGTAAGATTAATGACTCTCGATAGTACGCGGAATACGGCTCGCGAGGCGTAAACTTATACCGAAATGATGAAAATCACCGCAACTATATCTCTCTCGACGCGTCTCGAGGTTTTTTTTTCTTTTTTTTTTTTTTCTTCGTTCTTAGTCTACGAGCAAAAAATCATCGGAGAAACCAATTAGCTTCGCTCAGTAAAACAAAGACGACTCTATTTTATATATCTTCGAGCGGTTAGGCATTCGGTACACCAAAACCGAACGAGTTAATTTCGCTGTTAAAGCTTTTTATCGGCGGTCTTATCTCGAAAGAAAGCGCAGCGTGGGTGCCGACTGCCGCGTGAGTTTCACCGGTCGATTGTTAAGAATCTTAATCACCCCGCGAACTCTCGAGTCGTTACGATTACTGAGGGCGAAGGACTTTTCTCGGTGGCACTCGAAACGGTAAACTTCTTGATTCGCGGGTAATTGAACTCCGACGACGAAACACGCGGCCCGAGTTCTCGGATCCGGCAATTTTCAAATCGTATTTTTGTTGCATGTTTAATACGTACACTCGGCGCGGAACTTTTACTCGGAATTATAAAACGTGACTCGCGTTATATTTTACGAAAGTCGACACCGCAGACTCATTATTTACTTGTTGACTTTCGCAGGAGGAGAACACGAGACCAGTGAAATTAGCGATAGATCGACCGTCCGAAAAGTTTTTGCAATTTCTTCATAAACACTACGGACTCGAGAGGATAATACCACAGAACAACAAATTCGTCGTTTTTCGAGGCTTTTTCGACGATGGTAAGCAAACTCACCATCTAATTTCGTATATATATATCACCAAAAGAAATGGTTACTAAGATTTTTCGAGAGAGGAACTCCTATATGAAATAAACGATATAAGTTCCGAGGGATAGTATATTTCTATTATCGGATAGTATCCATTTTTCTCGATCTAATTTCCGAAAATAGTAAAAAAAAACGAGCAATGGTAGTAATTAAATCGATCGCGAACCATTTTGATGCATTTATGAGAAGCGTCGTTGTCGGCCCTACAAGTCGATCGAAGGTCGGCGCAATGGGTTGTCTCTCCGGTATTGGAAATTCAACTCCCCGCGCGAGTATTAAAATGTCGGTCAATGCCATGCGTCGCTGATTTACGTGTCGGTGCTCCGCTTGTCGATTGGTCAGGGTCGTTACATGGCTTCGAGAACGATGTATATATATGTATTATATACGTATACCGAACCAAACGTTGCAACACCCGATGTTTCAGCCCTCGAGAGCTAAAAATCCCTTTCCCTTTTCGCATTGAAAAATTTCAGAGAGCCAAGACGTGAGAGGCAGCAGATACACTCTACCGTCGCGAGGTTCGATCGACGGAGATTTGCACGGAAATAATAATCAACACAGCAATGGTAACAACAATTGCAAAAGTTCGTCGAGCAGCAACGGTGCTTCATATTCAGCTGTATCGCGCAGTTCTTACGGAAGATACGCTGCGGCGAGACCACCCTGTTCCATGGCCAACGTGAGTTCTCTTCACAGCTAGAAGTCTCGGAAAAAAAAAAAAAAAAAAAAACCTTTCGAATAGAATTTAATTTGTTGAAATTTTTTTTTCATCGCTCGTTCTCACGTTGCTGACTCATAGAAAGTTCGATTTATCTAATCGACGCGCAAAGCACACCCTTTACTTTCCCGGCTTCGTTAATCAGACTCGATTGCCGAGTCACGCTCATCAATCTTGCATAGCGTGCGCTTTGGAAACGAAAACAAAAACGAAAAAAAAAAAAAAAAAATCGCGCTTCAGATATAACAACGTGATATCTAATGCAAATCCTGTCAACTAATCGTCTATTAACGCTATTCATTTTAGATAATTCATAACTCCACGGTGCTTGGTCAGGCGGCCGAGCGTACTGGGTGAGTAAAGAACGACGAAAGATTCGCCAATACTCACAAAAAAAAAAAAAAAAAAAACTTCGGAGTCATAGACTCCTTCGACTTCTCAAGCTTTATCGTACTATTATTACGATCGAAGCTCTGCACCAGGAATAGCTTCAGCAATTTTTCTTCTTTATCATCTTTTTTTATTTGTATTCTTGGTTTTGTCGTGTATAGTTTTTTAAAAGCCGCTGTTCCTTGCCAATTTAGGCATAAGCTCTCACTTAGTTGATAGTACTTATTATTTATTATACGCTATTTTTTTGTACCTTTATTTATTAAATATTATTATTATTGCCGATTTTTTTTGTCTCTTTCGTTTTTCTCGTATCCCAGTTTTACGTTGTGCTTTAGAACGCTTCTACCGCTGTGTGGGAGCCTAAGTATCGGGAGGATATAATCAAAAGACTGTGTTGTAACGCTCCGTTTCCTTCCCAAAACAGAACTGAAAATCCGAAAAATCTCCAAAATTTTCCCACAACCTTCGATCCTTTCAATCCTCAAAAACGCAAAGTGAGTGTATCCTTGTTATTTTTTTTTGTCGTCTTCATTTCGATCCAA
Organism: Cryptus viduatorius; assembly: GCA_964006125.1. Taxonomy (NCBI): domain Eukaryota; kingdom Metazoa; phylum Arthropoda; class Insecta; order Hymenoptera; family Ichneumonidae; genus Cryptus; species Cryptus viduatorius. Next base: position 10,482,385 of record OZ023224.1, on the reverse strand, counting down.
TATTTTTTTCGGACTAAAAAAAGTTGATGTAATCGTGTGATTCATTGTTTCGTAAGATTTGTGTGTTTTTCTCGAGAGCGTATAACAGGGCTGATTTTCCAGTGAGGTAACAGCACCTGCGCCTAAACTGGAACGTCCTCGTTCGCTGAGTCTGTACTCCGAGGAGGAGCAGAAACAGCGATCTAGCGAACTCTCGACGGTACCAACACCCGCGTTACCGGAACATCAACCGACGCCGTTCGTACCAGCGGAAGCGATAAAGATTGAACGGTCGCGTCGTCAATCGGCATCTCAGTCGGCTTCGGTCCCAGCGGCTGCAGAAACACGTGCGACATCGGCCGCATTTGGACCGCTGCTTGATCATCAAACAACGAACGCTTTCGCGTCTATGCATCTCGAAAATACGGCCGATAAGCCGACAAGTGCGGCTGCCGGTAGCGTCAAGGCGAGTCCATCGTGCGCTCAGGAAGTCGGTGGCAATCAAGTCGGTCATCTCGACTTGAAATTTTATCACTCGCCTCTGTGGTAAACGAGATGATACAACGAAGGGACGCGCGAACACGTCCCGGGATTATTCCCTGATTATCGTCGCGTACGAGAGTTGAGACTTCGTGGTTCGAAATGCGCTGGATACGTTGTTAAAAAATACTCGCATGGGCAATAATTAATTTTCTAATTGCATCCCGAAATAATTTCGTTTTCATCGTTCCCAAGAGGGTAAAAAACGATATATGCAAAATTTAATACATCGCAATTATTTTCGAGAGGAACGTTAATTAGAAGAATAAATTTTGCTCATTATTGTGTGGAAAGAATCGTTGACGAGAGAAGAGAACTTTGCATATCTGCGGATGAAGATCTATCGTGGGAGAGAAGAGTCCGCTCTCCTTATCCCCGTTTTACACCATAATCTCCATACCTATGCGGGCGAAGAGGGAAATAGGAAAAACAAAGAGAGCACAAGAAAGGCGTCGCGCTGTAGGTGCAGGGCACAAAATTACGCTGCTGGTAGTATAGAGTATGATACAGTACACCTTGTAGTATGCAATTATTTGAGGTCGAACAATAGATATACGCTCGGCAATAGTTGTCGAATCGACAGTTAGTAGTATTGTTGTATGAGACCGGAAACGCACATTATTAGTTTGAATGAGAAAAAAATGTACTTAACAATGTGAAAACTCTCGACGCGTAGATAACGTAGATGAAGAAAGGGAGGGGGAGATGGTAAAATAATTTAATATATCGAAAAATATGTATGTACCCAACAGGAGATGGAATCGCGGGTGGAAGTGTGAGTAATCAAACCGACGAGAAGATGAGTAATTAATAAACTGGATTTTACCTTATCGTCGAGAAGTAGAACTTCGTCGAGAACATCGAAAATCCAAATGGAAAAAACCGGATTAAATTCCTGTGTAGTAGTAAAAATATATCGCGATACGAAATCACTCAACTTTTACATGAAACTTAGAACTGTATACACAACGGAAATAAATAATAAAAAAAACAATCTATACATGCATCAATCTGTCTATAGAAATAAAGTAGTTTTACTGTAATAACCCTTTTCCTTATGGAAGTGTAAATTCTGGACAACTAAAGAGTTTGTAGCTGGACAAAACAACTAACACTCAGAAGTCAGCTACGAACAGACTGTGGTAGGAAAAAAAATATTCGTTTCGTCGTAGTTGGCAGCAGTGATTTTTATTATTATCACTTCGAAAGAAAAAGGCGGGTAAAGGGAAGCCGACACACACCGGGTCGCGAAAATTATCCGCTTCGCTAGCGCGTGGGCAAGCGCGTCAATTCCTGTTGCATCTTCGTTTTTCTTAATCAACGAACAATATTTGTATTTATTTTCTATTTATCTTTAACCGTGTCAACGAGAAGTGTTTCTGATTAGAATAATCACATTACTATTGCGACATTTTCATTGATCAGGCAAATCGAAAGACGTTACAAATTTACGTTCGAAACATGTCGTTTAGCTTCAAAGAAATTGGCGAGCAGCTGAATGCGGCTTCTTCGAAAAATGCCGGCACCGGTGTTTCGTTCGCCGGTAAATCGCTCAAATTGGATACCGCGAAAGATGGTGAGCTATTTTCTCGCTGTGATTTTTTCTTTCAAAGATTTTTTATTATTTCGGAACAACGAAGTCAGGTTAATTATTCACGATGTTTCTTACCGTATTGAAGCCGATGAAATCGTCGAGGCTATCAAAAACTGCGAGAACATGGAGTACCTTGATCTTGAGGGAAACACGCTGGGTACAGAGGCAGCTGGAGCGGTAGCAAAGGCGCTGGAAAGTCATGGAACCGCTCTGAAGCGAGCCCTTTGGAAAGACATGTTCACCGGACGCATGAAAACCGAGATCCCCAAAGCACTGGAATATCTAGGAGGTGGACTATGTACCGCAGGCACAAGACTCGTTGAATTGGATCTCAGCGACAACGCCTTTGGTCCTATCGGAGTCCAAAGTTTAGCGGCATTTCTGAGTTCGCCGACTTGTTACACTCTCCAGGAATTGAGATTGAACAACAATGGCCTCGGAATATCCGGAGGAAAAATGCTCGCCAAAGCATTGCTAGATTGTCATACCAAAAGTTCGAAAGGTAGAGATCCAAATTTATAAGTAAAAAAAAAAAAAGAAATTTTCAAAAAAATGATTAAGTATATATTTCATATTTTTGTTGAAAAACAGAAGCAAAGCCATTGGCCCTGAAAGTTTTCATAGCCGGAAGAAATCGTCTGGAGAACGAAGGCGCGACGGCTTTGGCTTCGGTATTCGCAAAATTGGGAAGTTTGGAGGAAGTCGTGATGCCGCAGAACGGAATATATCACGTCGGTATAGCTGCTCTCGCCACTGGTTTGTCGGCGAATCGCGGATTGAGAATTTTGAATCTGAACGACAATACCGTCGGTCTTAAAGGCGCCCGAGCGATTGCCAATGCGCTAATGAACTTTCAATGCTTGGAGAGTTTAAATCTCGGCGATTGTTTGATAAAAACCAAAGGCGCTCTCGTACTCGCCGATGCGCTCGGTATCGAGGGTTCTCACGGTTCTCTGACGGAGTTGATATTGTCGCAAAACGAGATAAGAACGCGTGCCGTTGATTCGATAGCGAAAGCCGTGGCGGACAAATCGCAATTGACGAGTCTTCAGCTCGACGGAAACGCCTTTGGTAACGAGGGAATAGAGGCTCTTCGAGAGTATCTCATGGGCTCAGACAAAATCGAGGCTCTCGGTACTTTAGAAGAGGATGAAAGCGCCGATGAGGAGGAGAGCGACGAAGAAGCCGCAAACGAGGAATCGGAAAACGAATCGGAGGACGGAAACGATGAGCCCGAGGAGTTGGAAGTCTCTCGTAACGCGGAAGACGACGAGGAGGCTATAATAATCGAAAGAGTGCAGAAAAAAGTCGTCAATGTCGGTGAATTCTTGAAAGCGCCTACGGGAGAAAATTTGTTGCTTCTTCAAGGTGACAAAATGAAACTTTTGTTGGAACACGCGAAGGTTTGCTTTTGAATAATATCATATCCACGGAGTCGATGATAAAAATTTACTAATTTTCTATACGAAACTTTTTCAGAGCCTTTCTCAGGGTGATAATACTCAACAGGAAGCCAAATACGCCGAAGAATTATCGCGTATCGTGATGAAAGTTTCGGCTCTTTGCGGTAGCGGTTACGGCGACGTTAGGATCGAAGCTGAAAAACTAACGGATCTGCTGTACGCGGAGCTTTTTTCTTACGCAAAACGAAGCGATCAATCGGCCAATGTAGACAATACGTTGCTAGTGAATCTCGGACTATTGAAGGTAAATTGAAGACACAATATTAATGGATCAATCTTAAGAAAGTTGTAAGGAACAAAAACTGATTATATTTTCGTTTTTCAGAGCGAAGACAAGAGCGCCAATAAGATCGATTGGAATCTCGAGGGGTGTTTCAAAGCCCTTGAAAAAGTCAGCCAAAGAGATTACTTTCCTTTGCAAACAAGAGACGCATTAAAGGTTTTCATCACCAGGCCGCTAAAGTCTGGTAAAACAAAATTCATCGATCCCCATCTCGAAGCGAAAAATTCGCTGAAAGCGATTCTCGATAGATTACAAAATACGTAACGCGACACAAGCGTAACTCGAAACTCATACGAATTAATCCCCCCGAAGAATCGGCCAATATTCCAGAGACATATATTTATTTATAATCAATTTTTTTTGTGAAGAAAAAGTTGCTTGAGCAGCAGATTTTCGAGTACGCAGATAGATCATGGAGTAGGCTAAGCCTCATGTGTTTTTTTTCCACTCCACGATCCGTTTTAACAAATTCAACGATTTATATTTCGAATGTCAGTGGCGTGATATCCACTTCGATTCTTTTTTTGTTTTTTTTTTCCTCGTGTGTACGGAGATATTAAAAGATGATAATTTTCTTTTTTCTACGTATATAAAATACTTATTTCATTTACCTACGAAAAAAAAAATGCCAATATTTCTCTATGCCCGAAGCTGCGCAATTTTTTTCATTGACGTGACATTATTTTTGCCATTGCCGTTGAGAACGACCATCGGAAATAAATAACATCGAGTCACTTTGTACCGAAGGAACAATCTCAGTGGAAAATATAATACAATCAATTGCAACTTCGATTAGTAAAAGTTCCAATGTTCTGAGATCGTTCTTCGACGAGGACTGTGGGGTGGGATCCCAAACGGAACTTAACGCAAATGTAAAGCTACGGGGTGAATGTATCTTTGTCGCTCCCACGTGAACGCTAAAGACCGGCAACTCTCTCGCACTCGATGGATAGCGCTACGTTTGCGTTGCGTTTGCGTTAATATTCGCTCGAAATCCCACCCCCGTTAACGCATTCATTCACCTTCGTTATAATCTTAATTATTTTCATTACGTTTTCTTAGCAACCGCTACCGCGGTTTCGTTCCATCCGGGATGAAAAAGTTCCACCGCGAGAGGCTGGCAATGTTGAGACGCTTGATCCTCCATGTACTTATATGCCTACAATAATAATTATTTGAATCACAAAGCTCATTCCTTGAATCGAAATAATCGAAGCTATGATTACCAAAAATTTCACGAGATTTGCTTTTCTGATATTCGTCGAGTTCTCTCCTAATCGCGACGGATACTTCGCTGCATCGCTCTCGTTAATTTTCACATTATAATTTTTTATTTCTTCTAAGCATTCCGGATCGAGAGATTCTGCAAAGAAACGAATGAGTTGTATTGGTCAAAGCAATTCGAGTCGTTAAACGGAAAACAGAAAAAAATCTTACTGGCAATTACGCTATCTCTCGCGTCAGGAGCGTCGTGCGGTTCGGCAAGATGTTCTTTCAACATGACGAGAGACTCGTGGCAATCGACGAACAGTTGTGGATATCGCCGAATCAATAATTTTGTCAGTAAATCATTAGCGCGATTGTAACTGAGAGTCGCATGCGGTGTGCACATTATTTCGTCTTCGGTTCGCCTGATTAGTAAAACCGTACCGTTGTATTTGTTTAGTTGCTCTGCCACGTTGAGATTCAAATGTTCTCTGATAGCTGTGCGTACCAAACATTCTATAGAAGTCGGCATACGCGCTATCGCCAGCGGCAGCACATCGTCGAAAGTTGCATCCAGGACCTGCGAAAATTTTTTCGTTTCTATACCACGATCTCCGTGATCTCCGTTATACAATTGTGATTAATCGATTTTTCATTACCAGACTATTGATTCCCGGATAATTAACCGCGGCCCACGTCGCCGTGTATCCGCCGATACTCCATCCGTACAATATAATTCGTTCCACCGGAAATCCGAGTTTTTCGATAGCAAAATTCATAACGCAATCCATAGCCGTCTGTTCTTGCAACGGGAATGGTTGTCCCTTTAAAAAAATGTCGGATACATAATCAATCGATTGATTAAATAAATTAGAAAATAAATCGAAAGATCGTAATAATTAATGCAATAAATGCTCACGGTACTGCCGCCGAAACCCGGATGATTCCATCCGAGTACCGAATATCCTTTCTTCAACGGTGTCGAACCGATTCCGATCTCGTAAAATCCGCAATTACCTTCGCACGTTATCACGAGTATATCACCATTTGCGGTTTTGTTTCGACGGTCCAGAAACATAACGTCGATGCTGTTAGCGTCGGAGGTGAGCAATTTGTAACGCTCGCCACCCTGTTCCAGCAACTCTATTCTGCCCTGAAGTAACGTCGTTCCTTTAATCAGAAGGAATCGGTAATTTGTTTAGGAGATACGGGTTTTTTTTCGGTTTTTTTTTTTAATTATAATAATCGTTGTTTTGTACTCATTGCCCAATTGATGAGAGTCATGCTGCCGGGATACATCAGTTTCAAGGCTACGGTATGCGCAACAACGTATCCTGCCAGCTTACAGAATAGCATGGTAACTCCGTCCCTTTGGTAAACCCAATCCAGTCCTGCAATCTTCCTATCCACAAGAGTTTTGCTTAGTTTTTTTTTTTTTTTTTTTTAATGGGAAAATTCAAAATATTGCTTTCCGCAAGCGAGGATTCTTTGGCAATCCATACAGGAAACATTGTTTACCGTGGAGGTTCAGCCGAATGCCTGTAGTCCACAGGCCATGATTTGAAGTCGAAATCATATTTCAGCAACTCTCGTTTTTTCTGTGATTCAGAATCGCTGAGACTTCTGACAAATTTGACGTAAACAGGATTATTGGCTCTGGCGTATCCTCTCAGAACGAGAGAAGTTATGAGAAACATGCCAGCGCCAGCTGCAAGTTTAACGAGCAATTGTGCATTTTCAGCCAAAGTACAGTTGCGTCTGTAAGCCGCCACAAGGGGAAACACGTAGAAGCTGAATGACCACGCTGCTGCGAACTGTAAACAACGTTGATGCATCCACTTACGATTTATCGACTGTAAAATTATTGTGATAAAAGTCGAAAAAAAAAAACGGTAAAATTTACTCACAGTCGCAACGACGTTGTCGCCCCATCTTTCGAAACTTCTAGGCTCGTACGATTTCTATAATAATTTATTATACGATGATAAACAAATCGGCGTGAAATTAACCTCAAGCCGAAATCGGCGCAATTTGATGACGAAGAGTTAATGAAATTTTTTTTTTCTTTCCAAGCGTACGAAAAAGAATTTTATCGCGCCGGAACTTTCTTACCCAAGTTGTCTCGTGAAATTTGTACAACGTTGGACCAAACGCGCAATCCCAGATCATCGTCGACGATGATACGATGGCATACGCAAAAATTTATTTGAAAAAACGAAAACGTCTTCTACGATGACTATTATTCGGCGACGACGGGTAGTTGTGCTCGAGTAGGAATTATTGATGCGATCTCTTTCTCTCACACGTCGCGAATACCGCGCAATTATCAGTGCCCTCTTGGCAGGCTTTACACACACAATTTTCCGTGACGGTCGGCCTCAACCTCTCCGTTCTCTCTCGTGTACAGTACGGCGAAAGTCGTCGTCGCGTCAGATAGAGAGAACGGATCATCGATACGTTGTTCGGACACACGACAACGAATTTGCATGTGATAATTTATTTTTCCCGGTGAATTACGTATTCCGATAAAGATCCAAAAAAAAGAAAATTCATTCGATACTCGTAAGTTGTGAATTTTAAATTAAAAATTGCGTTGCAAAACGAAAAAAATTGATTACGCGATATTGTCGTTGTTATTGTTGATATTTTAATTGTCGTTATTTCGAAATGTGTTTTATTTTGTTTTTTTCGTATATAGAACGTTTTTATTATGGATATTCCCTCAAAAAAACCGAGAACAGCGAGAACCAGGAGTACGAGAAACAAAGCCGCGGAGGCCTTGAAGTAAGTCAATAATTCTTTACTTACGAAATTCAGCAGTTTCTGTTTGGCGATAACAAAATATTCAATCGACCGTAGGAAACTTCCTACAGCTCTGCTGTTGAAGAAAAAAGCAGAATGCGACTCCAAAGCGTTGAAAATTGTGGAGCGGATGATAGAGCCGGAGGTCAATGTGGAATGGCTACTCGACAGTGTAAATTAAAGATACAGATTACACATGGAGATGGTACTTTAAAAGGGTTTTACACTCATTTTTTTTTTTTTTTCGTTACAGTTGTCCCAAATTAACAAGACTCACATGGATGACATAGTAGAAGAAAGATCAATTGTGAAGCTATGCGGATATCCACTTTGCGATAATCCATTGAAGAAAGTAGTCAACAAACAATACCAGATTTCAACACTGAAAAACAAAGTTTACGACGTCAGCAGAGTCAAGAATTTTTGTAGCTATCGTTGTTTCACGGCAACCGAATATCTTTTGGAGCAAATGCTGACCAGTCCTCTGTGGCATAGAGAACAAGAAGAGATACCAAAGTTTCAGATATTGCCGAAGCGCCAATCGCGGAGCAAAAGTCCGCCGGGTGTAGAAGTTAATTTAGTGGGAATACAACTTCCCGAGGATAATGACGATGAGGAAGAAACCCCCGATAACGAATCTGCAGAAACGAAGAAAAAGACAAACCAAAGTAACGGCAAAAATTCGTTATCGAGAGAAGAACAAAAAATGGAAACAAGCAAAAATGAAGAACTGACAAAAGAAGTTGGGATGAGCAAAACGATTTCGGAAACTGAAATTGAAGCTGTAAAAAATTCCTTAGAGAAAATGGATTTTTCAGATGCGGTAACCATAGATCAAAGTACGATATCCATAGACGAGAAATCGGACGCTAGTAAAATACAAAATAAGGATCGGAGTGTACAATTCGTAGAAGAAAAACCGGAAGCTACGAAAAGTGAGAATAAAGATCGAAGTATATCATTTATAGAAGAGAAAACGAATATCACAGAAGTACACCATACCGATCGAAATGCTGAAACGAATCCCAACAATTCTGCTATAAAGTCTTCGGCAGAGGCGAAAAAAACGGAGCGTCGTAAGATTCGAGAACCCAAGAAGCCAATATCCTTCGATACTCTGACGACGCGGGTGGAGAACAGTTTTAGGGAATGGATAACCGAGGAAACAATTTGCCTTCTTCGCGGCGAAGATTCGGAAAAAGAAAAGATTCTCGAGAACGTGAGAACTCAAGAAAGATACGCGGTTCTGTGTAAGAAACTCAATCATCTTCAGTTGGAAGAAGAACGCGATAGTAATGATAGAATTGGTGAATTAAAACCGGCGCCGGAGTTTTCAGCGTTGCAAGAGGAAGCTAAAGGATTGGAGTTGAAGGCAAGTCGCCGTTTTTCATCTGCTAATCGAAATGATAATCTTTTCTTTTTCTTTCGAAATAATAATATTCTTTTATAAATAGGTTCGCGCCTTTTATCAAGGAAAAACGGTGATCGATCGAAACGAAACAAAACCTGAAGATTCTTCGATTCAAGAAGACAAACAACCGGAAGTCGTACTACCACTGATAGACATTCACGCGCCGAAAGCTCTCCGCCGTCGAATATTTCTCGACAAATTGAATAAAGTATTACCGGATCTGTTGCGCGCTCTGGGAGGCAGCGGACAGACCTCATCATCGCAGTATTCCTACACTTCGGAAAGATGCGCCACTGTAAGAGCGTTAGTCACAACCTTTTCTCTATCATCAACGAACATTACATTCAAAACTCCCGAATGGACTCTGGTCGCATTGATAATCACTAAGTTGTAAGTATCCGCATCCGAAATCTTATTTGCGATAAATTGTAAAACTTGAAACTATAAAGTCAAAACTATGTTTGCAGATTGTCATTCATAGATCTCAGGATGAAATATTTGCTGAGCAGCAAACAGGCGTCTCTCTACACCTCGATGATTCTCATGTCTTACAAATTAGATTCCAATTATCTCGAGCGATTTGTCGTTTCTCTTATAACTCCGGCAAAGACTATCGAGGAGATTGAATCAACGGATTCTTAAAGTTATCAAACAAAAAACGATTGTGCTAACGTGGCAAACGTTGAAATATATATATTTTTTGTACCTTAAAGTGTAACGTTATCTTAACTTGTCTGCGTTTCTTAATCCTCTTTTTTTAAACTCAAAATCATGATAAATTCGTCGTAGTCATTATAAGATATCGTCATATTGCGTTTAACCGCTCGTCGAGGAAGAATTATCAAGGGTTACAGAGATCCTGGTCCTTGAGACGAAACTGAAGGAACGCTTGTTAGAGGCGAAGCTGGACAATCGATTCCGAGCGCCGGTGGCGATGATGCTTCGTCTTTCGTACGGGCGCCAATTTTTTCTCGCAGCGCCTCGTATAGACTGTGTACCGCTTCGTTGTGCTGTTATTGAAAAAAAAAAGTAATTTCTCTCCACTTTTCGGTTGCCAATTACTAAATATCGAATGCTTACTTGGCTCGTCGGTTGTAAAGCTTTAACCAGAGAATGCAGACGCGCGGGTGGTAATTTCGGATAAATGTACCAAAGTAACTTGAGAAGATGCCTCGTCACGTTATCCCTTCCGAGTCCAGCGAGGAAAAATTCATCAAAGATTACCGTGCAGAAGGATTCATTGGAGAATTCGTCTGCCATGTTGAGAATTAGCAGAGATACCTGTAAAACAATAACAAATAAAAAAAATATGTTGCGTGCATTACATTGCGAATTAATAATTTCCACATTAGTAGTAAACTTACGAGAGTGTGAAGAAAAGGATCTTCGAACGCTCGCTGTGCTTGACAATTGGGAAGAGTCGCGAGAACTCGCATAAGGCCTCTGGCGTCCCCGCGAGCTTTTCCTGCGCCGCTGCCGAGACTTCCACCGCCGCCGCCGCTTCCTCCTCCCGCACCGGCTCCACCGCCTCCGGCTCCTCCGCCGACGTGAAGTGAATAGTACATCGAAAGTACAGCCGCAACACCAGAAAGTTGCGAATATGCTTGGCAGGCGTCCGGCGGGGGACCCGAGTGTTCGATTATAGCGATCGCGCTCGCTCTCTCGTCCGGTGGTAATTTGCTGTTTAGCTGCCTTATCTGATCGTCCACCATTAGCGACATCAGTGCTGGTAAAAATTTCGTTACTATCTGACTGTCCAGTTTCGGCTCTTTGAAGTCTTGCGAATCGATCATTTGCCAAGCGGACAATCCAAGGGCGAGCATCCTTAGCAATAGTATCAAAACGGGATTGTCTCGCGGCATAGATTCGCCGTTTATGAGATGGAGCGCGATTTTGATTGCGCTACTCGCCAGGAAGTTGACGGCGTAGGGGTCGCAGAGCGTCATACTTAGATCTCCCAAAACTTGTTCCTGGCCTCTCTGTGGAAAAAAAAACATTTTAAATACGGAAGCAAAGCAACGTAAAGCATTGCTAAGCAACGCAAAGACGCAATTCTTGCGTTCTACAGATCGCGCGGAGGAGATATAACTGTTTTTTTCGTACCCTTATACTATCAAGAAAACCCTGCAACTCGCGAGATCTCTTGACATCGACGTTCTTCTCACGTATACAAGCGTCCAGACACCACGTAAACTTGTGACAAGGATCGACGGAAATGATGTCTTGAACTTCAAGGTCGTGTAGCGCCATTAGAAGTTCCGCTCTCAGAGTACAGTAATGAATATTTTTCGTTCTAAGGAAAAGAGTTCTGAGAAATTGGAGTACCATGTCGTACAGCTTCACGCTGTGGCCTATCATGTGCGCTAATTTTTGTACAACTTCGCCTTGTCTTCTCACCTGAAATAACAATTATATTAATAGAATTCAATAAATATATTATTCGGGAAATATTTTATTTTGATTTCAAGCAATAATATGCAATTTTATTTTTTCGCGGCGCAAAAACAACGGTATGAATGATCTTAAGAAAAAGCGAGAGGTGTTTTACAATTTTGATTCAATATTTATTATATTTTTTTATTAAAACAATTTAATTCCTCCGGTAACTTTAAAAATTGGGCCTTCAGAATTCTTTACCTCATCAAAACAATTATATAAACATTCAAGTATTAATATTATATAAATACATTTTTTTTTGTTTATTAAAAAAAAAGATAAAGAATTGATTGCCATTTTTTTTTTTTTTAATTTATGTTTATTTTGACTAAAAAAAATGGTTTCTTTTGTTGTGTATTTTTGCAAAAAGGTTTTCGTTGGTAAAACTGTTATTTTTGTATCGCACCTTTGGAGATGGCGTGAAGAAAAGACTGTTCAGATTTCCATGATCAAAGAGCACCGATTCCTTTTCTATGATGTATTTACTAAACAGAGGCGATACTTCGTCGCCAAACAGACTCTGATTGTCCTTCCATATCTGTCTCTTGACTTCTGTATCCGCGCTGTTGTATAATTCCTTCTCTCTGACTAGAACCCTGAGATACTTGTCGTCTATGTGAGGAGTATTGCGCAGTATGCACATGACTACCGGCCTTAGAGCCGCAACTCGAACAGCTGGAAAACTTTTAGCCAACAACTCCTTCAGTCTCTTGTCACCGGTATTCACGTTTTTTTCTCCTCTCTCTGCTCCTATTTCGTTTATTCTCTTGACAAGTTTGTCGCGCAGCTCCTCCAGCACAGAGGCATGAAAATCAAGTCTACGCACTCCGTGAAGATCAAGTAGCGGCAGCATGGGTCTCAGCGAAGGCAAGAGAACTCCATTTTCCAATTGAAATTCTTCTATAGCTTTCAGCGGATCGGTGCAGCTTGTCAAAGCGTCGCGTAAAAAAATTTGTCCGGGAATACCGAGATCCTCGAGACCGTCGCCAGTCGTTGCACCGTTGTTTCTCGTTACACTCATTTTTCATTCGTTTCGAGCCGATTGACGCTCGTGTATTCAATTAATTAAAGAAAAAAACAAAATAAATGTCCATTCCCCAACCGCCGGTCGCGATAATTAACTGCGACTGTGTTTGACAGTCTCGATTGTTGTTTACATATTCCGAAAGTTTTTAGGTTGATAACTCCGTTACAATTGTTGTCGCCCGCCGCGGTGGCCGTGCAATGAAGAATTAACCGCGAGAGAGTGTATGCACAGTGCGCGCCGCACACTCTCTCCCGCCCCTCAAACATCGATCATCGCGCGCGCGTTCTTCTTTCTCCTTGCATCTAGTAACTTTCTCGTGTACATCGTTTCGTTCGCCGTAAAATCCGCTTGGTGGAGTTTGTGTCTCGCGGCGTTGACGACAAATTTGTCAAGGAGATCGCCAACCTTATAAGGTTACGTTTATCAACGGTCTCGCGAGATCTCCTTTACAAATATTTTTGTGGATGACGTTTGACCGTTGCTGGGTTATATCGTTTTACTGATTATTATACTTCGTAATAGAAATAATTATTTTCACAATTGTAACGTCGTTGACAATCGATTAAAGATGGAGAGTATATTTCACGAGAAGGTGAGATTCAATAATACGTAAACTTACGACGCAACTCGTCGATCTTTCAACTATTATTAATATGTGTATATATATATATATACATTATTTGTTTTGTCGTTGTTGGCTTTACAGCAAGAAGGATATCTATGCGCTCAGCACTGTCTTAATGCACTTCTGCAAGGTAGTTACTTCAATGCCGTGGATCTTGCCAATCTTGCGCATCAGATGGATGAAGCGGAGAGAATGAGAATGGCAGAGTCCGGTATTGACAGTGAGGACTATAAGAGATTCCTGGAGGTGCGTTGACCTCTAACGTTTCTGTGAAACTCGCGTCGTTATGCATTCCTTAAATGTGTTGCGCTATTGCAGCAACCCTCTGGTAACATGGATGACAGTGGATATTTCTCGGTACAAGTGATAAGCAGCGCATTGGAATTCTGGGGCCTTGAACTTATTCCGTACAATGGCACGGAGCCTATGGCACTTGTTGCACAAAATGATCCTTCGTAGGTTACTATTATTATTAAATTTATTAATTTTTAGAAGAATTTATTATATTATTATTTCTGTTTTTTTACAATTTTTTAAAATTTGTTTGGATAATTTTGTCAATTCTCTAATTTTTTGGAAATTTTTGGGGATTTTTTTATGGTAACTGAGTTGTTAAGAAAATTTTTTGAAATAGTTATTCATATTGATTATATTGTTTTTTTATATATTGCAGACAAATGCAGGCATACATTTGTAATTACAAAGGTCACTGGTTTACCATTAGAAAAATTGGGATGCAGTGGTTTAACTTAAATTCTGTACTCAGTGGACCGCAATTATTGTCTGATACCTATTTGGCAATGTACTTTGCACAACTTTTGCAGGAAGGTCAGTTCACGTTTCGATTTAGAGTTTTTTTTTTTTACTCTTGAAGTTAATTTTTTTGTGTATACGCTCGGTTTCATTATTGCAGGATATTCAATATTTCTCGTTATCGGTACACTGCCAGAGTGCACAGCGGATGACGTGATACTAAAGAATCCCGTGACGATCGCATCGTCACGAGCGAAAAGCAGTTCACAATCGACTTCTACTTCGAAGGCGGAATCGAAGGGTTACAGATTGGGAACGGCAGAAGAGGATCAAGCGAAGATTCTCGCGGCCGCGCAAGCGTTGGAACGCGTCAAAGTGCCTGCGAGGGTCAGTTTTCATATTCCGTCGACTTCTGCGAGCCAAGATAGCGCACAACTCGAACGAATATCGCAACAAAACGAACACACGACCGATCGTCCGCGGGAAAGGATAATTCCGATTCAATTGGAGGGGGAGGATGAGGAAGAAGCGAATTTGCAAAGAGCTCTTCAGCTCAGTCTACGAGAGATTCAGAAGAACACAGACGACTCATTGGAGTCGAGATTGATCCACGACAATAAAACGTCGAATGTTTCGCGATATCGCGACAGCGTCGAGGATCCGGACGAGGAAGACGAGATAAGGAAAGCGGTGCAATTGAGTTTGGAGTGCGATACAGCGCCTGCTACACCGGATGCGGACGACGAGTTAAGAAAAGCTCTTCAATTGAGTTTGGAATGCGTTACCGCACCAACGACACCAGATCCGGACGATCTCCGACGCAGGCGACTTGCACACTTGGGAATTCATTCGAGAACGACGAATCCCGAATCCTCACCGAAACTCAATACTTAACGATAACTCTTGCCATCTTCCTACTCCTTTCCCTTCTGATTCCTTAATTCATATTGTTGTTACGATAATTATTAAGGTTTTGCGTACGAGGCATGTGATTTTATTAACGAGTTCAGTAGATAAGGACGTTTAAATTTCTATACTAAAAAAAAATCGATAATGCTGTGGATCTTAACAGGTAATAAAGAG